>OY292342.1:5000-2450352 GCA_958496145.1 Heliothis peltigera
CCAATAGAGCGACGCGAGGAGCTTTGCGTCGAGATCCCAGGGCGGGGATCCGGCTAGGAGGCTCGCTGCCTCAAAGGAGATCGTACGGTATCCCCTTATGATCCTGACGGCCATCGCGCGCTGTGGCCTTCGCAGCGCGGCGACGTTGCGGGCCGTCAGGGCATCCGCCCACACTGGCGCGGCGTAAAGCGCCATCGACCGTACGACCCCCATGTAGAGCCTCCGGCAGGAGGAGTTGGGCCCCCCCAAGTTGGGCAGCAAGCGCGAGAGCGCAGAAGCGGCGCCCAACAACCGGGGGGCGAGCCGTGTGAAGTGCGGCCCGAAGTTCCATCGACTGTCGAGAACGAGTCCGAGGTATTTCATCGTCGTCCCGACAGCGATGGAGACCCCTCCTACTATTATACTGGACCCTGGAGGTGGCTTCATCCTCGGCCCATGAAAACACAGGGCCTCGGACTTGTGCAATGCCACCTCTAAGCCCAGCCGCCGAATCCTACCCACGACGTGCGCGACACCAGCAGTCGCGCGTATGGCCGCCTGCCGGTACGACTTCCCACGCGCTGTAACTAGCGTATCGTCGGCGTAACAAATGACGCCGACGCCGTGGAGAAGCGCACCGCGCAGTGCCCAGTCGTACCCTATGTTCCACAGGAGCGGCCCCAACACCGACCCCTGCGGAACGCCGCACGACGTCTCTCGCCGACCCCATCCTTCTCGACCCGGGTACACCACCGATCTTTCCGACAAGTAGGCCCCGACAATGCGTTGGAGGTAGCGCGGCACCCCGTGATACCGGAGTGCCTCTCGGATGGTACTCCAGGGCAAGGTGTTGAAAGCGTTGGCGATGTCTAGCGACACCGCCAAGACCACCTCACCCCGGGCGACTGCCTCCTCCGCAAGGACCCTTACGCGCATGATTGCATCCACCGTGGAGCGCCCCTGGCGGAAACCAAACTGGTTGTCCGCCAAATCTGGCCCCTCCCTAGTCATGTGCTGAACGAGGCGACTGGCGATGATTCGCTCAAAGATCTTACACACCTCGTCCAGCAACACGATTGGCCGGTACGCAGACGGCGAGTCTGCAGGGCGCCCCTCCTTCCTGAGCAGGACCAGCTTTCCGGTCTTCCACCGGCTTGGAAACTGGCCCCGCTCCAAACATGCGCTTAAGAGCCCCGCTAATCGGGGCCCGAGAGCCTTCATGGCCAGGACCCATGCACGGCCTGGAATGCCGTCGGGCCCTGGGGCGGTGTTTCTGATGCGAGCCACCGCCACTCTCATCTCTACCCGGGTCACTTCGGGCACGTCGTCGTCAATGTCGTCTTCCGCGTCGGGCACACTGTGAGGCGGAACCATAGCTGGTGGCGTGTGTTCCGGTCTGGCCGGAAACAGCGCACACACCACCTCCTCCAGCAGCTGTGGCTGGAGACTCCGAGACAGAGGGGGAGCCCATTGCCGAAGCTTGCCCCGTACCATGAGGTAGGGGCGTCCCCAAGGGTCTCGGTCTAGCGTCTCCAGCAGTTGTTGATTGGCCTGGGCCTTTGCCCGGGCAATGGCCAGCTGGAGGGCGCTCTTCGCCTCTCTATAGCGGTCGTATAGTTCCGCCTCTTCCTGTTCGTCCGCCGCAGTAACGGGGCGGCGGCGTCTTCTTCGGCACCTTGCGTACTGGCGTCGCACCTGCACACAAGCGATGCGCAACTGCGCAATCGACTGCGACCACCAATACACTTGGCGCCTGGATGGTAATGGCCGGACTCGGGGCATGCCAGCGTCGCAGATGTGCGACATGCTCTCCCGGAACCACTCCGCCTCTTCGTCGATGTTGGTTGGCCTGTCTGGAGAATCCAGCCAGGCCTTGACGATAGAGGCCTCCAGGAGAGCCTCCCTATCCAGCCTCTTCAGTGCCCAACGCGGGCCGTCTCCAATGCCCACTGGAGCCGCTTGGACCGGCCCCACCGAGGTCTGGGCGGAGACGCTTAATCGAATATATCGATGATCGGACAGCGTCTCCACCTCCTCCAACACGTGCCAGTCTTGGACAGTGCGCGCGAGAGCGGGGCTAGCGAACGACAGGTCCACTATAGACCCACCCCGCTGCCGCACGCACGTCTGCACGGAACCCCGGTTGAGGAGAAGCAGGCCCTGCTCGACCGCCCACTCCTCCACTAACTCGCCCCGCACGTCCGTAGCTGGGGAGCCCCAAGCCATAGATTTGGCATTAAAGTCCCCCAGGACGATCGCGGGACGAGGACGGCTACGACTGACGACTGTGCCCATCTCCATAATTATCTCCTCCACATCGGCGAGAGAAAGGCTAGGGGCGAGATACACCCCCACGACCACAATATTTCCCCATGCTGCCGCGACATAGCCCCGCCCTCGGGTGACGGACTCGAAGGGAAGGGTGTCAGCGGCTGACCTTACAAGCAGTGCCACCGAGCGGTTCGTGTCGCACACCCAGTCATCCCTGGGTGGAACAAAATACGGCTCGGCAACAACTGCCATGTCGATCGACCACTGCGCCATGCTTTGGAGCAAAAGGTCCTGAGCCCTGGCGCAGTGGTTTATGTTGGCTTGGAGGAGACGACGTAGGGCCATTATTGTGTGTCCATGGCCGTTGTCTCCTCCCCAGCCCTCGGCGGATGTTCTGCCGCAACCGGTGGGTGAACCGGCTGCGAGGAGCTGGTTGCCTTCGTTGTCCTTTCCTGGGTGACCGGTGGATGAGCCGGTTGTCTTCTTGCCTTATTGGGCCTGGCGCAAGCCTTTGAACCTGTCTGATGATCGGCTGGCTTGCCAGATGCCGCACAGATGACGCAGTGCGGCGTGGCAGTGCAAGAGCCAGCCTTGTGACCAGGCTGACCGCAGCGGAAGCACAATTGGCTGCGGTCTACCCCAGCGGTGCACCGTGCCCCCGCATGTCCTCCTTCAAGACAGCGGTAGCACCGATAGGGCTTGGGCGCCAGGAGAGTTACCTGCGCCGAGACCCATCCGACAAGAAGACGCTTGTCCTGGAGTTTTTTGGCCGCCGCTACGGGACAGCTGACTAAAACTGTCCCGAGGCCGGAGGCTCCCCGGCGTATCGTGCCCGCCTTGATTTGCTCCGGCGGGCATCCTCCAGCTTTAGATATGGCAGCGGCGACCTCCTCTTGTGTCACAGAGTCGTCCAGGCCCGAAATGCGCAAATCTGCGCACTTGGTTGGCCTGGACACTCTGACATCGTCACTTCCTAGTGACGCCCTTAGCTTATCGGCAAGGGCGTCTGCTTTGGGACCACTAGTGGTCCCCGAAATCTCCAGGAGCCGACCTCCGGTGGCTGTAGTTTTGCACCGGAGGCCTGTGATGCCGAGATCACTGAGCGAAATGTTAGCTTTCGCTTTTGCCAGGATCCCGGCATATGTGAGGCCACGTTCCTCCGCCCCTGGCTGCAGGGTGAGCACCACAGCTGTGGAGCGGGGGGTAACCAACCTTGCGGTCTGGCGCTTGGCCGCCGCTTCTTTTTTCTGGGCCTGCTGTCTGGCCCGTTGGCGCGCCTTTTTAGATTTTTTGGCACCGCCAACCGTTGTCCACTCCGCCGCAGGTTTAATGGCGGGTTCGCGAGTCACTGGCCTAGTAGTTTGTGCAGGTGGAGCACCCGCAGCACTTGCCTTTTTGGCCAGTTTGGCCTCCTTCTTTAACTGCCTGTTGGATTTGGGCCCCGCATTTTCGGTTTGCGGGGCGGCAGTTGTATTGGTCCTGCTTGGTGTGGCAGCAGACGGTTGTGCCGGTTGGGCGGCACGGGGTGCTGCTGCTTGGGCCGCATATGTCGGCGCCGGTGCACTGCGTTGGTCTGCAGCTAGGGGAGGACGTAGGATCTTCCCCTCCAGCACCGAGAAGCGAGCGTTGAAACTCGCCATTTCCTGACGGATCAGGCGAGCCAACTCCGCTTCCTGCGTCAACGGCAACTGCGGTTGCGGTTGTGATGTTGTGGGCGGAAGGCCCACCTCCCGCCTGAGGTGCTCACGGCGGAAATTGAGCATCTCCGCTTTGAGCTCCTCGTGCTCCTTTCGGAGCTCCGCCATTTGCGCTGCGAGCTTGGCGTTCTGAGCCCTCAGCAGCACTGTCTCCTCGGAAGTGGTGCGAGACATTAGCACCTGGGCACTCTCCAGTATCGAGGCCGTAGCCTCTTTGAGCGCCTTCTGACTACAGCCGCTTAGGCCCTTGGAGACCTTGCCCACCCTTTTAATGGCCGCAACTGCGTCTTCCATCCTCCGGTTGAGGTCGGAGGCAGGTAAATCTTCTGCCTCGACATCAGAAATGGCAGACGACGACTCCGACAGCCGAGTGACTCTCCCTTCCGTCACTCTTTTCGTCAGAGCCGCAATCTGCCGCTCATCCTCCTCCCGTTTTTGGGCAGCTGCTGCGGCCTTCACTGCAGCCGCAGCCTCACGCCTCGATAGGCCGATACCGACGTATTTGCCGGTAGTGGCGGGCCTACCTAGTCCTCCTTTTTTGGTGCCGACTTTGGGGGCCGGCACCGTTGTGTCGCTCAGGGCCGAGTCTGACCCTGAGTCTGCGCCCTCCCTTGGGCGTTTGCGCAGGCGTGAGTTGACACTCACCGCGCTCGCCACACTCATAAGGCTGGACGCACTGTCGGAGTCCGACAGCCCGCCCAACCGCTCTAAACGTACCAACGGTACTTTTTCACCCACTGCATCGTTTTGTTGTTTGTTTTTAATTAAATTTTCCATATCTGTTCCCACGAGTCGAATAGCAAAAGATGTCCACCGGGGCAGAGGCTGACATACCCCGGTAAGCCTACATACTGCTGGGGGCGGCAGGTACCAGCAGGTGGGAGCGCTAACGACCGTACACCCAACGGCCATTCATCCCCTCGCCGCGCTCCCAAAACTTGGGATTGGGTGGTTTTTTATCTTAGAGGTGTCCTTCCTCTGGGGCCGGGCGGTTAAGCCAAGCCCCCCGACGGCGGCATTAAAGCATGCCTCCGTCCGCTGTCCGGCCAACCCGACTCAGCGGACCCGCCGAAAGGATTGCTCCTCAATGGATGAGGAGACAACCGAACCCCGCTTAGATGCGCCTGCACCTAAGCGGGTGTGGTCGCGTCCTTGCCTAATCGACTATGTCGACGGGGCAGGAGCGACCCCTCCTGCAGAAGTTTGCTCCGGACAATAATACTCCTCTACCCAACCCCCCGCGAAGAGATTATTGTCCGTGACCCAGGGTGCACCAGGCCCAGTGACTGCTCTTCCCCCCGGACGTATCCGAAAGGGACCAGCAGCCACCGAGCACGCGGGGAGGTCTTCATGCACGCACCCCAACCTAACCTAACCTAACCTAACCTAACCTAACCTAACCTAACCTAACCTAACCTAACCCATAGCTATGGCTTGTAAAAAGGCTATAGCTGTGTACAAGCAGCTGGCCAGAGCAGCTCGAGCCAGCTGGGGTCTGCAGCCGGAAGTGATCCGGATAATATACACAGCAGTCGTGGAGCCCACAGTACTGTACGCCGCAAGTGCATGGGCGCCAGCAGCTAGCAAACTGGGGGTCGTCAAGCAGCTGAACGTGGTTCAGAGAGGGTTTGCGCAAAAGCTGTGCAAGGCCTACCGCACGGTCTCCCTGAACTCGGCTTTGTTGCTCGCTGGGATACTCCCTCTGGACCTTCGGATAAGGGAAGCTGTTTCACTTTATGAAGCGAAGAAGGGAGTGCCCCAGCCAGAACTTGGGGACAGGGAGGTCGAGAGGATGGCTTCTGCCCTAGAAGCGCCACACCCCGCTGAAGTGACGATCCTACAGTACGACAGCCTGGTGGACGAAGAGCAATACGGAAACCGGAGGGATGAGTTTGCTGTGCGCATATTTACTGACGGCAGCAAGATCCAGGGCAGGGTTGGCGCGGCGCTTTCAATGTGGAACAGCGCCACCGAAACAAAGGCCCTGAAACTTGCTCTGCCGTCATACTGCACCGTCTACCAGGCAGAATTGTTGGCTCTGCAGAGAGCAGCGTCTGAAGCGCTGAAAAGTAGGGAAAGCACATTCGGCATCTTCAGCGACTCTATGGCGGCTCTCCAGACAGTAATAAACGTAGACGCCCCCCATCCTCTCGCTGTGGAAACGAGGGACACCATCCGACGCTGTAAGCTCCAAAACAAGAGTGTCTCCTTGTTTTGGGTAAAAGCCCACGCGGGATTGGAGGGCAATGAGCGAGCTGACTGTCTTGCGAAGGAGGCCGCCTTGGGGTCGAAGAGGAGGCCGGATTACGATCAGTGCCCCGTCTCATTCGTCAAGCGGCAGATCCGAATGCGGTCGCTTGACGAATGGAATGGGAGATATAAGTCCGGAGAAACAGCCTCCGGCACTAAATTGTTTTTCCCAGACGCGGTTGCGGCGTACAGCATAGTGAGAAAAATCGAGCTCACGGCAATAACTACGCAAGTCTTCACAGGGCACGGTGGATTCTCCTCATATCTGAAGCGATTCAAGTGTAGGGAGGATTCATCGTGCGCCTGTGAGCCTGGAGTTGAGGAAAGCGTAGTACACGTCCTGCTTGAGTGCCCAATAACGGCGAACGTGCGATATGAGGCGGAGCAGGAGCTCGAAGCAGCACTAACAATTCAAAATTTGCCGGTTTTGCTGAGGTCAAAAAAGAGGGAAATTTTTATTAAATACTGCATAAAAATTACGACTATGATCATAAATAGAAATAAGAACAAATGAGATGGATACTTAAGTATATAATAAGTATATAGTATAAGTATCAATAAAATAAAGTCAAAAGTGTACAGAAAATATATTTGTTAGTTTATTAGCCTAGTTACTCTCGTTATAAGTGATTGCTTGTCCTACGGTATTTTATATTTTAAATTTGAATTAGGGTGTTATTATAAGTACAAAATGAAAGTTAAACTTAGAAAAAGTTAAAAGCGCAATAAGAGCTCTGACGATGTTAGAGGAAAGCCAGCGCGGCAGGAGTGTGGTTTTAGCCGGTAAGAGTCCGGCACTACCTTGACTGCCTCACTCGTGGGGCAGTGAAGGTGTCCATGAGGATTTCCACACTCCTGCCATACAAAAAAAAAAAAAAAAAAAAAAAAAAAAAAAAAAAAAAAAAAAAAACCTAACCTAACCTAACCTAACCTAACCTAACCTAACCTAACCTAACCTAACCTAACCTAACCTAACCTAACCTAACCTAACCTAACCTAACCTAACCTAACCTAACCTAACCTAACCTAACCTAACCTAACCTAACCTAACCTAACCTAACCTAACCTAACCTAACCTAACCTAACCTAACCTAACCTAACCTAACCTAACCTAACCTAACCTAACCTAACCTAACCTAACCTAACCTAACCTAACCTAACCTAACCTAACCTTTTTTTTTTTTTTTTTTTTTTTTTTTTTTTTTTTTTTTTTTTTTTTTCCAGCTGAGAAAAATGCCTGACGCATACACACACCGTCCGGGGAGACGGCGAGGTTATGTGGGGCTTGCACCCACTAAAAAACTCAGCTTTTGTGCCGTCTTCTGCCATTCAGGAGAGGCCACGAGTACCAAAGACGACTTTCGTGACCTCTCGGCAGCGGCTGGTCGCCTCCCTCTACTGGCGAACCATCTCAGCAACAGCTCGTGCAATGCAGGCAGCAGTTCCCCGATCTGCTACCCACTGGCTGTTGCTAGGGCGGCATCTGAGCAGCGTAGCGCCTCCGACGCCTGCCCACCCTTCGTTGGCGAATCGGGTCCGCAAGAGCATCTGCCTCACGTACCCGCTCCGCCGCCTCCTTTTGCGACATTATTTCCCCACAAAAGGAGGCTACCGCTTCCCATCCGGTCTCGCTGCCGATCATCACCCTCACCAAATTCGGCAGCGAGAAGTCGTTTCCAGTGTGAGCAGCCAGTGTGTGACGCTGCTCTTCCCACGACGGACACAGCTCGATGGTGTGCTGAGCTGTGTCTGGGCCACCACCACACTGGTGGCACACAGGGGTAGGTTCCCGTCTTGCCACCTTGTGCAGGTAGTAGCCGAAGCATCCGTGGTTTGTTAAAACCTGCGTGGTATGGAAAGACAGCACTCCGTGCCGTCTTCCAACCCATTCCTGTAAATGTGGCCCTATGGCCGCTGCCGTCCAAAGACCAGCAGTAGGGGCCGCCAGTCTTTCCTGCCATTCGTTTAGAACATCATCTTGCGCTTGCTCGCGCCATCTCCTAACAAGCTCGGGCGGTGGTCTATCACCGCTCGAGCGAGCATGACTCCTCCGGGAATATATGTCAGCGAGCATTTGTGCTTCAAGATCCCACGGGGGCGTTCCAGCTAGAGCGCACGCGGCCTCCGCGGAAACGGTCTTATAACCGCGGATGACCCGGTTCGCCATGATTCTCTGAGGCTTGCGCAGGAGAGCCCTGTTCTGAGCACTCCTCAGAGAATCTGCCCATACCGGTGCTCCGTAGAGCGCCATCGATCTTACCACCCCCGTGTAAAGCCGCCGACAGATCACACTAGGTCCTCCCGTATTCGGCAATAGTCGACTAAGGGAGGACGCAGCGCTGATGAGCTTCGGCTGGAGGTGTTCAAAATGCTCGCTGAACTTCCATAGCCGGTCTATTACGAGACCCAAGTATTTCAATTTTGATTGAACTCTTACCCTTGTATTCCCAAGGGTAAGGTGAGCCCCGGCAGGTGGACGTCGTCGGGGTCCGTGAAATACGAGGGCCTCTGTTTTTTCCAGTGCCACGCGTAGCCCAAGCGCCTCGATGCGGCTGACGAGCAGGGACACGCACTGCGTCGCCGATAGAGCTGCCTCATGGTAAGTCTCTCCCCGAGCGGTAACAAGAGTGTCGTCTGCATAGCAGATGACACCCTGCCCGGGGGTAAAGCCGCTACGTAGGACCCAATCAAATCCGATGTTCCACAAGAGTGGTCCCAGGACTGACCCTTGTGGAACACCGCACGTTACAGGGCATCGCTCCATCTGTCCGTCGCGTCTCTGGTAGCAGACGCTCCGACCTCTCAGATAGTCCGCTACTATCATTCTTAGGTATGTTGGCACTCCGTGAAATCGGAGCGCCTCACCTATGCAGCTATGTGGCAGAGTGTTAAAGGCGTTGGCGATGTCTAGCGACACCGCCAGCAGCACATTTCCACTTCTTACCGCATCATTCGCCTCGGTTTTCAGGCGTAATATGGCGTCAATCGTTGAGCGTTCCGCCCGAAAGCCATATTGGGCATTCGAAAGGTCTGGGCCAATCGTGCCAAGGTGCTGGTTTAAGCGGCTGGCAAGAATTCCCTCCAGCATCTTTCCTACCTCGTCTAACAGAACAATTGGTCTGTATGCTGAAGGCGAATCCGGATTTCGACCCGGCTTCTGCAGAAGCACCAAGCGTCCTTCTTTCCAAGTCTGAGGGAACTGTTTCGACGTTAGACAAGCGTCGAACAGTTCCCTCAGTCGTTCGTCCAATCCGTCGCTCAGGGCCATAGCTAGTACCTTGGAAGGTACACCATCCGGGCCTGGAGCTTTGCTTTTGGAGCGCGCCTTTAGTCTCTCAGCAATCATCTCCGCCTCCGTGATCGGCGGTGTCTCTTCAGAGCGCTGTTCCTCCTCAGGCGGAGCCATAACCGGAGGTATGTGCTCCGTCCGACCAGGAAACAGGGCTTCGACTACTTGCCTGAGAAACTGAGGCTCGAGGGCCTCCGTCACTGGTGGACCTTGCCCACCAAGTTTGTTTCTTGCCGAGAGATACGGGCGGCCCCAGGGGTCGCGGTTGAGTCCATCCAACATCTCACCTCTGCTATGGTCCTTCGCCCGTATAATTGCCAACCGCAAAGCATCTCGTGCGGTCGTGTACGTCTCATAGAGTTCAGCCTCTAAGATGTTAAGGCTGTCACTGCGCTGTCGTCGCCTACGGACGCTAGAGTAGCGCCTCCGCGCATGAATGCAGGCCTGTCGAAGGCCCGCCAACTCCTGAGACCACCAGTACACTTCCTTCTTAGGAGGTCGCCGACGCACACGAGGCATGGCCGCATCACAGACCGCCGTGATGGCACTCCGAAAACGATTTGCCCCGACGTTCACGTCGGTCCCCTCTGAGGGTATCGCTGGCAGGAGCCATGCCTGAACAATGGCAGCCTCTTCCAGCAACTCCCTGTCTAACTGCTTTTGTGCCCATCGTGGGAACTTTTGGGCGTTAGAATGTCGAGGAGTAGCGTGGCTGTACGAAGCCACAGATACGTCCAGACGAATGTATCTGTGGTCGGATAAGGTCTCAGTATCCTCCACAACCTGCCAGTCCAGTACACGCGTGGACAATGCTGGCGTAACAAAAGTGAGATCCACTATTGAACCCCCGTCTCGCCGCACGCATGTATTAACTGACCCCCTATTCAAAAGAACAAGGCCAGCAACCGCCGCCCACTCCTCGACAGCACGACCCCGTACGTCCGGTCTTGGGGAGCCCCACCAAGTAGACTTCGCGTTGAAGTCCCCCATAATCAAGACCTGGCTTGGTGCCATCCGTTGAACAGAGGCCCCGAGTCTGTCCAGAAAGTCTTCGAATTCGTGAAGGGGCCTATTCGGAGAGAAATATACTCCGAAGATGGTGAAGTCGCCCCACTGAGCTGCAACGTATCCCGACCCTCTTTCCTTCAGTGTAGGAGGAGTAGAGTTGGGATTCGCTGAGCCAATAATGGCTACAGATGAGTCCGCATCACCCACCCAGTTAGGGCGCGGAGGGACAAAGTATGGTTCTGCAGCTACTGCCACGCCTATCGACCACTCTGCCATGGTTTGAAGAAACAAGTCCTGTGCACCGGCAGAGTGATTTAGGTTCCCCTGGAGTATTTTGTGATTACGGACTTGATCCATTAGAGTCATCGATAATCATTTCTACCTCTTGTTGCCTTTGGTTTGGCAATACTTCTTTATGGGGGATGACCTGGATGTTAGCGGTCATCTGCCCCCTTTTAGGCTTAGCTGGGGTTTTGCAGCCCTTTCCTCCCACTGCGTGATTTGCAGGTAGCTTCGCTGCCTCGCAGCCCAAACAATGGGGATCGGCAGAGCAGGTATTTGCCTTGTGACCTTGTTTCGCACAGCGATAACAAAGCCCGGCGTAGTCCACAGTAGAACTGCATTGAGGGAAAGTGTGCCCTGACCCCATGCACTTGTAGCACCGAATTGGTCTTGACTCCAGGACCTGAATCTTGGCAGAACTCCAGCCGACGAGGAGTCGACCGGCTTCTCCCAAAATCTTGGCAGAGGCTATGGGGCACCGAATTCGGGCCGAACCAGCTCCTCCGGGACCAATACGAATTGCGCTGACCCGTACCGCCTCCTGTGAGCAGCCTGTTTTGTGCGCAATCGCCTCACAGATGTCATCTTCAGTGACGGAGTCGTCGAGGCCAACTATGCGCAGTTCAGCACATTTTGTTGGCCTTGAGATCCGAATACCCTCCGGAAGGACCTGGCGTAGTTTTTCTGCTACGCGATCCGCTTCTGCAGCACCATTGGCTCCCATGAACTCGAAAAGTCGAGCCCCAGTTGCAGCCCGACGGTATCTGATGTCAGTGATACCGTTTTCTTCGTGGTTGGCCGCTTGTCTAGCCTTCGTTAGGACGTCTTTGTAGGTGAGCCCCTTTTCTACTGCCTCAGGTTGAAGCGTGAGAACCAGGGCAGCAGACTTCGGTTCGCGAAGTTTCCGTTTCCGTGCCTTCTTCTTCTTCTTTTGTCCCTTAGCTTGTGACGACAAGGGCTTAGCGCCGCCAGAAACAGCAGCAGTGGCCGCTTTCGTCGTGGCCGCTTTCTTCTGATTCTTCCTCTCTTTCTTCCTATTAGAGACAATTTGCCACCCTTGTTGTGTCTGCTCAGAAGACGGTGCCTCCGAGACAGGTGCTTGAGTTACCGCGATGACAGTTGCGGTAGCGGGCGCCTGAGTTGTCTCAGCCGCAGAAGTTTGTCGCTTCTCCTGGGCTGCCTTCTTTCTATCGGCTGCTAATGGAGGGCGAAGAGTCGCCTGTGGTAGGAGGCGATCCTCAATCCCCGCCATGCGAGCATCAAGCAATTTGCCGACGCGGTCAATAACGCCACGCAACAGCTCGTCGTCCACCGGGGACTTCTCTGACGGCTGTGGTTGTTGACGTGGCAAGTTAATTGAGTGAAGACGCATCGAGAGCATCTCCTCTTTAAGAGCCTCAATCTCCTTGTCCTGGGCTCCAACTTGCTGCCTCAAGCGCTGGACTTCCAGTTGGAGGCGACAGGTCTCCTCCGTAGTAGTCCTGGCAGCTAGCATCTCGACGCAGCAGCGCACCTGCTCTGCCGCTTCCCTCATGGTACGTTGACTCGTACCTTTAAGGTTCTTTGATTTCCGGATGGACTCCAGAAGAACCTCTACGTTCTGAATGCCTGTCCGCTCAAGCCCTGCCACCGAGGTGTCAGTGCTCCTAGATGGTAGTGCAGAGCAAGCGACTTCCATATCCATCGCCTCAGAGTCTCGTTTGACAGTGGAGTCAATCGATACCTGAGATGCGTCCGTATCGCTTTCGTCGCTAAAGCGCGACGAAGTTGGTCGCCAGAAGCGACCCCTTCTATCACGGCTAGGCTTTTCCTTGGCCTTCGTCGGCACCTTAGGAGGTGGCAGCAACTTATCGTCGCTGGATGCCGCCTCGTGCTGACGCTTCTCACTCTTCCTCAGCTTGGAGGACCTAGGTCCTGGAGGTGCGGATGCGTCTGGAACACAATCCAGTGACTCAGCACCACAAGCATTACTTCCATTCTTCTTATTTACAGCATCATCCATTCGTTCAACAACAATGATCGGTATCCGGTTTTCGCGCGTTTGGTCGTCGGTTAAATTAGGGTTTGAATTGTGGCAGATGTTGTCCCCCCCAGAATACGCGGGACAGACAGAACCGTTAGACGGGACTGTGGAGGATTCTCCCAAATCGTGGGTACCTCCCTGGGGTACGCTATCTATTTCATGTGCCATATCCATAAGGTTCCTTTGAAGGGTGTGGTCCCTATCTCCCTCCTCATTTCTCCTTTCTTCCTCCTCTTAAAATATATACAATATATAAATGTAGATATATACAATACTATATTTATCATAACTATAATACTAGTATTAATACTATAATGTACACTATAAACTATAATATATATTGATACAATAAAACCCTGACTTGCGCCATCCAATGACCACATCAGTGCCCTTCAGACGACGTATTCCCTTCTAAATAATTATAACTCGTATCATTTACATATATAAAATATATAACCCCCCCATTCCCAACCTGATCAGATCAGGGAGAGAATCCTATACCACCTGAGTGCCCGGCCAAGGCAGGACAAACAGGATGGTACGACCACTAGTAATTTTTTATAGAGGTTGTCTTCCTCGCGACCCTGTAACAGAGCCCCCATTCCTCTCAGTGAGGCTTACGGTTTGTCCGACAGTGACCGAAGTCGATGTCTGGCCAGACTGACCATACCTGCCGCACGCGATCGCATTCTCTACGGAGAAGCAATCCCATCATCTGGTTTTGGTCCGCGCCGGGTAAACCCGGTACCGCACATATCTGTACGGCATTCCCCTATCCGCCACCTGGGGACGCGCCCGGTTGGAGACCAGAAACTCCGACGGGAACCTAACCTAACCTAACCTAACCTAACCTAACCTAACCTAACCTAACCTAACCTAACCTAACCTAACCTAACCTAACCTAACCTAACCTAACCTAACCTAACCTAAACTAACCTAACCTAACCTAACCTAACCTAACCTAACCTAACCCACCGTCTGCTGGCAGCCACGACCGCGAGCGCCACGTTTTTTCCGCGCTCCGTCGCCTAAAATCGTAAAAAAGGGTTTTTTCGTGCGAAAATATAAGTGTCATATATCTACGTACGCGTCTCGTTGCGAACAACGCAATCGTGAAAACCGCGCAGTGATCGGTGAAAGTGAGAGAAAGTTATGCTCGAAAAACTAAGTTTTTAAGTGTTTTTGTGATACGCCGCACAAACCGGATCGACGACCCCCCACTTTTTTGGGGTCTAAATAATCCTCTCGTCAAGACCTATCTTCTGAACTATATCCGGGATTTTTCCCGTGAAAATTGACGAAGTTATCCCGGACTTCCGTTCTTCCACGTGCCACCGAGCTCGACTCCCAGACTATCTAGACAGGAGTGTGGCACATCATTGGAAGCGTCTTCGCAAGACAAGTCTGCTGACACCTGGATCATCGAAATCGGACCACCCTGGACGGAGCAGCAGCTCTTCAAAGGTCGGAAAATTTAACAACTTCTTTGGTGACATTTTCCCACAAAAGTAAATCGACAACCCCTAAATTTTTAATTTGTATCGCGTAGTTAACTACCCAAACTCTAATTTCCCAAATTTTTAGATTTTTTGGCCGAGTAGTTTACTTATAATTGGCACTTAAAATTAAAGTATAAAATTCAAAAAATTATTATTGTCTTAATTGACCCCCCCTATTAGTAAAAATAAATTTATTTTGGTAATATATACATATTTACAGAACCGTTATCAGAATACGTAGTAAACATTTTGGAAAAATTAGTGTTTATAAAATTACAAACCGTTTTTGTAGTCACTGCGGGAAGGTGTCACCAAAACAACCCTTAAAAAGAGGGTGAAGTCATCGTTGCGCGCAGATGTTATTTAGATTTTAAGATAGCCTAGGTAATAGCACATAAGTCAGTTTTTGAATTGTAATTTTTGAGTTGGTTTTCGAGCTGCTAGATTAGTTAGTAGCTTTGTTTACAAGCGGCAGAAACCGCAAAACAAAGTTATCTACAACATCGCGACTTGAAAATCGACTTTTTCAAAAACAAATAATTTTAATTTTTGTTTATAGGATTGGATAGGGAGTGGTCAAAAACCATCCCCCACGTTTTAAAATTTTCAAAAAGTCAATTCTATTACCTAGATATTTCGGTTTAAACTTTTAAAATTTATAACCTCGTTTGTTTACATGTGCTTTCGACTCAGTTGTTTATGTATTGTTCCTAATTAGGTATTAGGGATTTGTAGTTTTAAAACATATTGACTGTTTCTGTCAATCAGGACTGTTTTCGAACGCTCAGGGAGCAAAGTCGTCGACTTTCAGGAGTTTTTCAGACCTGAAAATTCCTGAGTCCTGAAAACATTGTGTGGAAATAGTGAAGGTTGAGCTGGACACAGCACTCGAAACCGCACCTCTCTCTGACTTACGGCTGCGGAGATACAGCCGGTCGAAGTCAGCATTTGACAGCTGGACGGCCATCTTGGCAAACTTCGACCGGACATAACTCTGCACTCCGTGGTCCTAGAGGGCTGGGGTTTTCTTAGCTGTGTTTGGCGAGTCGGCCTCTACTCGGCACACAGTGTTTCAGGCGTTTGTAGCTGGAATTTTCAGGACCCTGAAAATTGCCTGGGACGACAGAGCGAGTCAGGACTAATCAAACTAGCCCAAACACGGGCGTTCTGCGACCACTGTAGGGAAAGTTATCTGGGGTCAAAGATCGACTTTGACAGTTCTGGAACTGTCAAGCGAATTTTGGAAGCCGATAACTCCCGAACTAGAGGTCGTAGAAGGTTCTGGTTGATTTTAGGGACTAGGGCGGTACCTCCCTCGCCTCCTTCATAAGATTTCAGGAGTTTTCAGGACCAAACAATTTTCAGCTGAAAACCATACCACGAGACAGAGAACGCCGAGCCCAGTCAGGAGACTCCAAACACGACGGATATCGGACCGGTGGTTCGGGAGAAAACCTACGATAACCAAATTCTGGCCGCCATCTTGTATTGGTATCCAGAATTTTGGGACGTGATTTCTCCGGAACCCCTTGGGCTAGGATAGTCGTGTTTGGGTTCAATTGAAAGGGCTTGAGGAGACAAATCTTCATGTAAAGACAAAACGACTCTATGTAGAGTCTAAAAAAAATTTTTTTTTTATTTTATTTTTATTTTTATTTTTGTAAAACAAAATTGGCTCCTGAAAGCTCAGAGCCCCCGGAAATCCCTAACTACTGTCATACAGACTTATAACCAGGTAGAGCAGGGCTCTACATAATTTTTTATTTTTAAATAGTGTTATATATACACCTTGACACTGACCCCCCTATACAGGGCCAGACATACGTTTTCACACTTGACGACTTTCCCCGCTCTATTTGTACTACACACTACAATACACTATCACACTCGCACAAACATTTAAACATGTACCACACACCTACGACCTCTGGCGCTGCCAAAAAGCCCACTACTCCCAGCCCCACCACTTCACCCGCGACAGTGCAAGACGCTGCTAGGACGTTCATAAAAAGACCTAATACGAAAAGGAGATCACTTGACAATATGGACCTCTATAAAAAACAGCTGCAGAACTATGCTGTGCTACCAAGTGAGCAGCTCCTCCAGGAAGTGATGAAGACCTTTGAGGATATACCCTCAAAGGTCCAGGAATACCCTCAGATGAGGAAGGATATAAAGTCCTTCCTGGAGGTTAAATCAGACAAAGGTATCCGGGCTATTTTCGAGCTCAGTAGACGGATCCAAAGTCTCGAAGCAGCGGTCCCCAAAACGCGGTCACCCTCAAAAATACTGTCGTCCGATGGGGAATCTAATATCCTGTCAAAACTGGGAGAAGTGGAGAGAACACTGACAACGAGGCTCGATGAAATGGAGGGCGCGATCAAACATGGGTTCACAGAACTCAACGACCTAAATGACGACAGAGGCTCAGACTTGATCGATAAGATCATTGACCGGATCGACGAGACTAGAGCCGCAATAGACAAAACGACCGAAGGCGTCATGGGACGAACGCAGGCTCTTCTCGACGATTTGGTCGGTACTGTTAGTACAGTAGCCGGAGACGTCATCGAAGCCAAAAAACAAATAAGTGGAATTACAGAAGGACTGGCAACAGAAAGTAACAATTCTCCTAAAACATATGCGAGCGCCGTAGCAGCCAAACCCGGACGTCGTCCTGCGCTGCATTCGATGGCAGTGACGTTTGAAAACGATCAAGAGACTGCCGAAGAGGTACTCGAGAGAGTAAAGAAGGCGGTTGACGCCAAGGGTACCGGCCTTAAAATTAATAAAGTAAGGAAGGCTAAGAATAGCACGGTCATATTGGGATGCGACACAGAAGTGGAACTGGATAAAGTGAGAGAAAGGATAGAAAGCCGCGGTACCGGGTTAATTGTAGCACCCATGAAAAACAAAGACCCACTCGTCGTCCTTAAGGACGTCTTTATGGACAGTAACGACGACGAAATGCTTATAGCCATTTATGCTCAAAACACTGAAATTTTCATGGGCCTACCACAAGAGGAGAAGGACTTGAAGATTAAATATAAAAAGAGGACCAGAAATCCAAAGACCTCCCACGTTGTCATCCAGGTAAGGCCAAAGGTATGGCAGAGGATGACGGAGGCTGGAGCCCTCTACTTGGACCTGCAAAGGGTCAGGGTGGAGGACCAGTCTCCGCTCATCCAATGCACAAAGTGCCTTGCCTTCGGCCACGGCCGTAAATTCTGCACCGAGAGTGTGGACAAGTGTAGCCACTGTGGAGGCCCGCACCTGCGCGAGAAATGCGCCGACTACACCGCGGGAAATGAACCGCAGTGCTGCAACTGCCTACACTCTAGAATGCCGAACACGGATCACAACGCATTCAATGTCGAGTGCCCAATCCGAAAAAAGTGGGACTACCTAGCGCGATCAAACACAGCATACATATGACTCATCCAGTCAGTGGAACGCACACAGAAGACACACAAACGCACACTCACCAACACACTGACACACACACACACACACACATAGATATAAAAGTATATAATTAATATATATGGATATATCAAAAACGGAAACAAACACTGATCACATACAAAGTCAACTAAACAAAAACAGCCCAAGAAATAACTCGCAATAAGAAGTGGCAATAAGTATATATATTAAAGTATATATATATTATTGACAAAGAAGAACAAGGAGAGAAACAATTAAGCAAAAATAACACTATCCAACAGTCTAAACAACAATTAAAAGTTATCACAAATAAGTTAATATTATAATAACCATAGAAAACAGTTAAAAACACATTGTTATACAATAGCAATAAAAATTGTAACTAGAAATAAGAACCTGCATTGTTAGCAAATAAGTAGAATTTAAGAATTCTGTAAAAAAGTTAGAATAGATAATAAGCTCTAGACAAATACTAGTATATAAAACAGTAAGAAAATAGATGCTAAGAAATATTAAAGCTACATATATTGTAATTTGTATACAATAGAAATAAAAAGTGTGCATAGAAGTAAGAAATCGTATTGTCAGAAAATAACCAGTTAAGAAAAATATGTATAAGAGCGAGGATAAATAAATTGTGCAAAAGTACTAAGAAAACTATATGATAAGAGAAACAATTGTATTGTATCTTACATATAATATAGTTAAGAAATTAAAACATGTATCAACTTAATGGTCACAATAAAAGGACACATAAATAGTAAAATAATTCCCCCAAGTAAATAAAAATTAGAAAAGTAGTCATAGTAGCGGGAGTCCCACCCGGCTAAGAGAGGAAAGTGATGGATGAGAGAAAGATATAGAATGAGGCATGTCAGTGCGAGAGGAATACAAGAGAGAACTGGTATGAATGAGGTACTTAGAATAATAAGGTCCCGCCGAGCCCACGGGCGGGGAAAGGCAGAAAAAAAAAAAAAAAAAAAAAAAAAAAAAAAAAAAAAAAAAAAAACCTAACCTAACCTAACCTAACCTAACCTAACCTAACCTAACCTAACCTAACCTAACCTAACCTAACCTAACCTAACCTAACCTAACCTAACCTAACCTAACCTAACCTAACCTAACCTAACCTAACCTAACCTAACCTAACCTAACCTAACCTAACCTAACCTAACCTAACCTAACCTAACCTAACCTAACCTAACCTAACCTAACCTAACCTAACCTAACCTAACCTAACCTAACCTAACCTAACCTAACCCAGTCTGCTGGCAGCCCTGACCGCGAGCGCCACGTTTTTTCCACGCTCCGGCCTCTAAAATCGTAAAAATAGGTTTTTTCGCGCGAATATATAAGTGTGATATATCCACGTACGCGTCTCAGTGTGAATAACACGACAGTGAAAACCGCGCAGAAATCGGAGAAAGTGTGTGAAAGTTGTGCTCGAAAAACGTGTTTTTAAAGTGTTTTTGTGCAACGCTGCAGCTACAAGATCGACGACCCCCTACTTTTTTGGGGTCGTTACAATCGTCTCTGAGAGGCCTATCAACTGGGCTATATTCGGGATTTTTCCGGTGAAAACTGCCGATGTAATCCCGGACTTCCTGTTTTCCACGTGCCACCGGTCTCAACCCCCAGCATAGCTGGACAGGAGTGTGGCATATCAGAAGAAGCGTCTCGTCAAGGCGAGTCTTTTGACACCAAGATCCGGAAAATTGGACCACCCTGGACGAAGCTGCAGCCCCTCAAAGGTCGGCAAAAATTTGTAAATCTTTGGTGTCGTTTTCCCTGAAAACTAAATCGATAACCCCCTATTTTAATAATTGCGTTGCATAGTTCACTACCCTTATTACATTTTTCCAAATTTTTAGATTTTTTGACCAGGTAGTTTTTTCAAAATTCTTAATACAAAATACGTTTCAAAACCCAAAAGTTTTAATTTCATTATTCCACCCCTTTAATATCTTAATTAATAACATTTCCCTTATCAAAATAATACTATTAAAGGTCTTTTATAAATATCATAACTTAAAATTTTAGAATAAAATATATTTATACAAAAACAAGGACAATTGTTGTTACTCAGGGAGCACGGCACCAAAACGAACCCCTAAAAAAGGGTGAAAACATTATTGCGCGCAGACTTAATTTACACCATTAGATAGTTTAGGTCCTAGTGAGTAAGGTAGTTTTTAAACTAGAATTTTTGGAGCGAAATTCGAGTCGCGGTGCGAGTTAGCGTTTTTGTTTACTAGCGGCAAAAACCGCAAAACAAAGTTATCCTCGACATCGCGATTTGAAAATCGACTCTTTCAGTTTTGAAAATTTTGTATTTTTGTTAATGTGACCGTGTAGGGCATGGTCAAAAACCACCCCCCACGTTTTAAAATTTTCAGAAAAAACATTTCTTGACCAAGATATTAAGGCCTAAACTTTTAAAAAATTCCATACTTGTTGTTTACGTTTTCTTTGTTCTCTTATTGATGACGAAGTGTTCCTAATTGTTAGGAATTGTTATTTGTAGAAATTCTGACAGTATAATTGTGACTTTATAACGAAAACGTTTAGGAAATAGCCAAATCAGCTCTCAGGAATTTTTCAGGTCCTGAAAATTCTGGGTTCTGAAAGCACTGTGTGGGGATAGTGGAGGTCGAGCTAAACATAGCATTCGAAACCGCACCTCTCTCCGACTTACGACTGCGGAGATACAGCCAGGCGAAGTCAGCATTTGACAGCTGGTCGGCCATATTGGCGAACTTCGACTGGACATAACTCTGCACTCCGAGGTCCTAGAGAGTTGGGGTTTTCGTGGCTGTGCTTGGCGAGTCGGCCTCTTCTCGGCACACACTGTTTCAGGCGACTTCAGAGTTGAAAGTAGGGATCCTGAAAATAACCTGGGACGGTAGAGCGGGTCAGGGCAAGTCAAACAAGTCCAAACACGGGCGTTCTACGACCACTACAAGGAAGGATATTCGGGGTCTGAGATCGACTTTGACAGTTCTGCAACTGTCAAACGAATTTCGGACGCCAATAACTTCCGAACCGGAGGTCGTAGAAGGCTCTGGTTTTCTCTGGGGACTAAGGCAGCACCTCGCCTGTTCTGTTAGTGGTTTTTCAGGGCTTTTCAGGAGCTGAAAATTTTCAGCTGAAATCCATATCAAGTTGTAGAGCTCGCCGAGCCCAATCAGGAGACCCCAAGCACGGCTGTTTTCGGACTGGTGGTTCGGGAGAAAACCTGTGGTAACCAAATTCTGGCCGCCATCTTGTACTGGCGACCAGAACTTTGGACCGTGATTTCTCCGGAACCCCTTGGGCTGGGGTAGTCGTGTTTGGGTTCAATCGAAAGGGCTTGGAGAGACCTATCTCTTGGCCAACTCTACGTAGAGTCAAAAAATTTTTTCTATCTTAATTTTGACGGGGATCGGCTCCTGAAGGCTCCCAAACACTAGCTAAATCCCCCCTTACATTGTAAATGTAAAAATAACTTGATAGAGCTAGACTCTACAAAATTTTCATAGCATATTGTGTATATTTTATTTTATTTTATTCTATACGTGACACAGACCCCCCTTTACAGGGTCTGAAAAACAGTACAAAGGGACAATTTTCCCCGATCTAATCATAACACACATACACACTCGCACAACATGTTCCACACACCGATAACCTCCGGCGCCGCCAGTAAACCAGCCACTTCTAGCCCTCCTGAAACGCCATCTTCACCAGCGCAGGACGCGGCTCGGACCTTTATCCGGAGACCAGACCGGAAAAGGAGATCGCTTGACAACATGGCGATTTACAACAGGCATTTAGACGATTACGCGACGAGACCAATCGACTCGCTCCTTCAGGAGGTGATGCAGACTTTTGAGGATATCCCCTCAAAAGTCCAAGAGTACCCTCAAATGAGGAAGGACATCAAGACCTTCCTGGTGGGGCAGTCTGACAGGTGCCTCCGTATCCTGTTCGAGCTAAGCAAGCGTGTGACCAGTTTGCAAGCGGCAGGAACCATACCACAATCACCCAGTGAAGCCAGATTACCGGCACAGGATGCCCACATCCTCGAGAAGCTGGGGAAAGTGGAGACTCAGCTGCAAACGCGACTGAACCAACTAGAGGAGAAGATGGTTTTATGTTTTGATGAGCAAACCGCACTTCGCGACGATGGCGGGTCCGACATCATCGACAAGATCATCGACAAAATCGAAGAAGCCAAAGCGGTCATTGACCATACGTCTGAGGACGTTAAGGTCATGGGCCGCTCTCAGACTGGCCTCGGCGACAAACTCGATGATATTGCTGGTGATGTCGCAGTGGTTAGAGAAACTATAACTGAGGTTGTAAAAGATAGGCAGACATGCGAGCCCTTAAATAGGTCATACGCCAGCGTCGCAGCAGCAAAACCCGTCCACCGCCCTGCACTTCATTCGATGGCGGTCACCCTCGAAGGTAGTCAGGAGACTGCTGACGAGGTGCTCGCTAGGGTGAAAAAGGCGGTCGATGCCAGGGGCACCGGCCTCAAAATAAACAAGGTTCGTAAGGCCAAGAACCAGACAATAATATTGGGTTGCGACACAGAAGAGGAAATGAAGAAGGTCCAGGAAATAATAGAGAGTCATGGGAATGGACTTATAGTGGCGCCTATGACAAACAAAAACCCTCTCGTTGTCCTGAAGGATGTGTTTGTGGAAAGCGAGGACGAGGACATAATTCAGGCGCTTCACGCCCAGAACAAGGACATTTTCGTTGGCCTACCTGAACAGGACAGAGAAGTAGCAGTAAAATTTAAAAAACGCACAAGAAACCCTAAGACCTTGCACGTTATCCTACAGGTAAGGCCTCTAGTATGGCAGAGGATGACGGAAGCTGGAGCCCTCTATCTCGACCTTCAAAGGGTCAGAGTCGAGGACCAGTCTCCGCTCATCCAATGCACTAAGTGCCTAGCGTTCGGTCATGGACGGAAATTTTGCACCGAGAGTGTGGACAAGTGTAGTCACTGCGGAGGACCGCATCTGCGTGAGAAATGCGCAGACTTTACCGCAGGAAACGAACCGCAGTGCTGCAATTGTTCACACTCTGGGTTGCGAAAGACCGACCACAATGCGTTTAGCGCCGACTGTCCGGTGCGAAAAAAGTGGGACTACTTGGCTCGCGCAAATACCGCATATGCATAACCCATTAGCAGGGATTACACAACACGCACACATAGTCACAACAGCACACAGAAACATAAACACGACACACACAAACATGAAATACATGATAATACGAACACATACTGATATACAAAAGGTATAATGAATATACATTATTATATCAGCACAAAAACACCTACATGAACACAAACAGCAACCCAAAACAAATAAAAAATTTAAGTATGAAATAATAAACATGCATAAGAAATAGACAATAAATATGTATAAACTTAGTATATATATATTATTGCCTTTGCAAAACATGAGAATAAGAAAAATGGAAAGCTAATAAAACTCACCAACCCTGTTAAATGCAAAATATGTTAGATCAAGTGAATTTGTATACACGTAGACGTATAACAATAATATAAATAAGAATTTTGCCTAAAAATAGTAAAAGAAAGAAATGTTAGCTGTAAGAAAATAATTAAAAGTATATACTCGATGTAAGATTTGTAGATGTAAGAATAGCACTAAGAAATATAAAACAGAAAAATGTTAGAAATAAGATGATAAGCATAATAGAATATACTGATGTAAGACTTACAGATATAATTAAGTATTTAGAAATGTTAGAAAATAAGACTAAACTGGGTAACACAATTGTTAAAATACAATGAAAATTAAAGAAAAATTTGTAAACTTAAATTATGTTGTTAAAAACCTTTAAGGCCAATTTATGTACAGCATGAGCAGTAGTTATGTAAAAACAAAAATGTAAACAACATTGTAAGACTTTATTTTCCCAAATTAAAGTATAAATAAAGAAATGCATAGAGTAGCGGGAGTCCCACCCGGCAAAGAATAAATGTGGATGGATGAAAGAAAGACCAAGTATGCGGCATGAAAGTGCGAGAGGAATACGTGAGAGAACTGGAATGTATGAGTTATATAGATAAATAAGGACCCGATGACACCATGATCGGGGAAAAGCAGAAAAAAAAAAAAAAAAAAAAAAAAAAAAAAAAAAAAAAAAAAAAAAAAAAAAAAAAAAAAAACCTAACCTAACCTAACCTAACCTAACCTAACCCCAACCTAACCCCAACCTAACCTAACCTAACCTAACCTAACCTAACATTCTGTCACGCTACAAGAACTGAAAACGGCGGTGGAAAGTTTCAACCCTAAAAAGGCACCTGGGGCGGATGGTCTTACGGCCGATATTTGCATTTGAGTCTGGAAAGAGGCAACAGTGGTAGTCCTCCGAAAACCCGGGAAGGTCTCCTACACCACCCCGAAGTCCTACAGGCCAATCGGCCTCCTGCCTGTCCTGGGCAAAGTCCTGGAAAAGCTGTTGGTAGCTCGTCTTAAATGGCATCTGGTCCCGCGGCTCAGTACTCGCCAGTTTGGATTTATGCCACAAAAAAGCACCGAAGACTCCCTCTACACCATGATGCAACATATCAAGGAAAATCTTAACGCAAAGAAACTGATCACTGTTGTTTCCCTGGATATAGAGGGAGCCTTCGACAGCGCATGGTGGCCAGCCATCAGAACCAGACTGGCGGAGGAAAGTTGCCCGGTGAACATAAGGCGGATGATGGACAGCTACCTCAGCGACAGGAGTGTCCGGGTCAGATACGCAGGGGCTGAGTGCAGACGTGACACGAACAAGGGGTGTGTGCAGGGGTCGATTGGAGGTCCCATCCTTTGGAACCTAGTGCTGGATCCCTTGCTGAAAGGTCTGGAACAGCGAGGCGACTACTGCCAAGCTTTTGCTGACGACGTCGTCCTCATTTTCAGCGGGGATACAGCACTGGAGATCCAGAGACAGGCCAATGCCGCCCTCGAGTATGTTCGGGCGTGGGGCATCAGAAACAAGCTGAAGTTTGCGCCACACAAAACATGCGCCATGGTCGTAACAAGGAAGCTGAAGTACGATGTCCCACTCCTGAGCATGGGCGGGGTCGCCATTGGCATGTCCACGGAAATTAAAATACTGGGGCTGACTGTGGATCACAAGCTCACTTTCAACACCCACGTCGCAAACGTTTGTAAAAAGGCAATAAACCTGTACAAACAGTTGTCCAGAGCGGCAAAAGTGAGCTGGGGTTTACACCCCGAAGTGATCCGCAGTATTTATACGGCGGTAGTGGAACCGGTGGTCCTGTACGCAGCCAGCGCTTGGGCGCCGGCAGCCAGGAAGCTCGGGGTGCAGAAGCACCTAAATTCAGTCCAGCGAGGGTTCGCTCAGAAACTGTGCGGATCCTACCGCACCGTTTCACTTCATTCGGCACTCGTGCTGGCGGGGATACTCCCCCTCGACATCAGAATACAAGAAGCAGCAGCGTTATATGAGATGAAGAGGGGGATAAGACTGCAAGCCGATCGTGAGGTGGAACGGGTGGTGGCCTTCGCACACACGCCGCACCCGGCGAAACATAGGGCCATGGGGTTCGTGAGGTTGGTAGACCAGTCACATGTGGAGACCCACAACAGCCAGGACATTCGGTTCTTCACAGACGGCAGTAAGATCGAGGGCAAGGTCGGAGCGGCTCTCTCCCTTTGGAGCAGGGAGGCGGAGATAAAGTCCTCGAAACTTAGCCTGCCGTCTTGCTGTACTGTCTACCAGGCTGAACTCCTGGCCATATGCGTAGCCACAAGGCAAATCCTGCGACGCAGGGAGGGTATTTTTGGCATTTTCAGTGACTCAATGGCAGCACTTCAAACAGTCACGAACCAAAGTGCCCTCCATGCTCTGGCAGTGGAGTCAAGAGCGAACCTTGACGCGGCTTTATCCCAGGGCAAAGATGTATCCTTGTTCTGGATAAAGGCGCACGCTGGACTGGAAGGAAATGAACGCGCCGACTTCCTGGCAAAAGAAGCAGCTCTTAAGAGCAAATCACGGCCGGACTACGACCTCTGCCCGGTTTCATTCGTCAAGCGGCAGATCCGCCTGGAGTCGCTGGACGAGTGGAACCGGAGATACACAAGTGGCGAGACTGCGGGGGTCACAAAAATCTTTTTGCCCAACGCTGCTGATGCCCATAGGATCGTGCAGAAAATCCAGCCACAGGGGATTCTAACACAGATATTAACGGGGCACGGTGGATTCTCCGAATACTTGCATCGTTTCAAGTGTAAGGAGAACCCATCGTGCATCTGCGACCCCAGCACGATTGAGTCTGTTCCCCATATACTCTTCGATTGCCCTGTATTTGCGGCGGCGAGACTGGCGGTGGAGCAGGAGTTGGAGATGGGGCTGAATGGCAACAGCATCAGCCACATCATGAACACGAAAAAGAAAAGGCCAATTATGCTGGATTATGCCAAAACAATAGCCGGAAAAGTCATTAACAGGAACAAGATCGCCTGACCCATGCTTCCACCTTATTAAGGAATAATATGGCCTGGTAAGCATGGGGAAATTAAACATTAGAACTAAATAGATGAAAAAATTTTTACCTTACTAACGCTTTTTAATCTGAAATTGAAATTATATTTAATTCAATAATATTGCAATTTATAATTTTATCTAATTATTTATTTATTATTTATTAATCTAATATTTATTTTATCTATTTAGAAATCTTAAAATGCTTGTTTTTAAATGACTACGATAAAAATTCTAAAACAGTACTACTAAGGACTCTGATTATGTCAGGGGGACACGGGAAAGCAGGAGTGTGGTTTTAGCCGGTAAGAGTCCGGCACTACCTCGACTGTCTCATTCGTGGGGCAGTCGAGGTGTCCATGAGGATTTCCACACTCCTGCTCAAAAAAAAAAAAAAAAAAAAAAAAAAAAAAAAAAAAAAAAAAAAAAAAAAAAACCTAACATTCTGAAACCTACCCTTAAAAACCAAATATTATGAAACCAACCCTTGAGAAACCTAACATTCTGAAACCTACCCTTAAAAACCAAACATTGTGAAACCAACCCTTGAGAAACCAAACATTCTGAAACCTACCCTTGAGAAACCTAACATTCTGAAACCTACCCTTAAAAACCAAACATTGTGAAACCAACCCTTGAGAAACCTAACATTCTGTAACCTACCCTTGAGAAACCTAACATTCTGAAAGCTAACCTTGAGAAACCAAACATTCTGAAACCTACCCTTAAAAACCAAGTATTGTGAAACCAACCCTTGAGAAACCTAACATTCTGAAACCAACCCTTAAAAACCAAACGTTGTGAAACCAACCCTTGAGAAACCTAACATTCTGAAACCTACCCTTAAAAACCAAACATTGTGAAACCAACCCTTGAGAAACCTAACATTCTGAAACCCACCCTTGAGAAACCAAGTATTGTGAAACCAACCCTTGACAAACCTAACATTCTGAAACCAACCCTTAAAAACCAGGTTGTTAGGGGTATTTCTCAGGGGTTGGTTTCTCAGTGTTTGGTTTTTAAGGGTTGGTTTCAGAATGTTAGGTTTCTCAAAGTTTGGTTTCACAATGTTTGGTTTTTAAGGGTAGGTTTCAGAATGTTAGGTTTCTCAAGGGTATGTTTCAGAATGTTAGGTTTCTCAAGGGTTGGTTTCACAATATTTCGTTTATTAGGGTAGGTTTCCTAATGTTAGGTTTTCCAAGGGTAGGTTTCAGAATTTTAGGTTTCTCAAGGGTTGGTTTCACAATGTTTTGTTTTTAAGGGTAGGTTTCAGAATGTTTGGTTTCTCAGGGGTTGGTTTCTCAGTGTTTGTTTTTAAGGGTAGGTTTCAGAATGTTAGGTTTCTCAAGGGTAGGTTTCAGAATGTTAGGTTTCTCAAGGGTTGGTTTCACAATGTTTGGTTTTTAAGGGTAGGTTTCAGAATGTTAGGTTTCTCAAGGGTTGGTTTCACAATGTTTGGTTTTTAAGGGTTGGTTTCAGAATGTTAGGTTTCTCAAGGGTTGGTTTCACAATACTTGGTTTTTAAGGGTAGGTTTCAGAATGTTAGGTTTCTCAAAGTTTGGTTTCACAACGTTTGGTTTTTAAGGGTAGGTTTCAGAATGTTAGGTTTCTCAAGGGTATGTTTCAGAATGTTAGGTTTCTCAAGGGTTGGTTTCACAATGTTTGGTTTTTAAGAGTTGGTTTCAGAATGTTAGGTTTCTCAAGGGTGGGTTTCAGAATGTTAGGTTTCTCAAGGGTTGGTTTCACAATGTTTGGTTTTTAAGGGTTGGTTTCAGAATGTTAGTTTTCTCAAGGGTTGGTCTCACAATACTTGGTTTTTAAGGGTAGGTTTCAGAATGTTTGGTTTCTCAAGGGTAGATTTCAGAATGTTAGGTTTCTCAAGGCTTGGATTCACAATGTTTGGTTTTTAAGGGTAGGTTTCAGAATGTTAGGTTTCTCAAAGGTTGGTTTCACAATGTTTGGTTTTTAAGGGTTGGTTTCAGAATGTTAGGTTTCTCAAGGGTTGGTTTCACAATGTTTGGTTTTTAAGGGTTGGTTTCAGAATGTTAGGTTTCTCAAGGGTTGGTTTCATAATATTTGGTTTTTAAGGGTAGGTTTCAGAATGTTAGGTTTCTCAAGGGTTGGTTTCACAATGTTTCGTTTATTAGGGTAGGTTTCCTAATGTTAGGTTTTCCAAGGGTAGGTTTCAGAATGTTTGGTTTCTCAAAGGTTGGTTTCACAATGTTTGGTTTTTAAGGGTAGGTTTCAGAATGTTAGGTTTCTCAAGGGTAGGTTTCAGAATGTTAGGTTTTTCAAGGGTTGGTTTCACAATCTTTAGTTTTTAAGGGTAGGTTTCAGAATGTTAGGTTTCTCAAGGGTTGGTTTCACAATGTTCGGTTTTTAAGGGTTGGTTTCAGAATGTTAGGTTTCTCAAGGGTTGGTTTCACAATACTTGGTTTTTAAGGGTAGGTTTCAGAATGTTTGGTTTCTCAAGGGTAGCTTTCTGGATGTTAGGTTTCTCAAGGGTTGGTTTCACAATATTTGGGTTTTAAGGGTAGGTTTCAGAATGTTTGGTTTCTCAAGGGTTAGTTTCACAATGTTTGGTTTTTAAGGGTAGGTTTCAGAATGTTAGGTTTCTCAAGGGTAGGTTTCAGAATGTTAGGTTTCTCAAGGGTTGGTTTCACAATGTTTGGTTTTTAAGGGTAGGTTTCAGAATGTTAGGTTTCTCAAGGGTTGGTTTCACAATGTTTGGTTTTTAAGGGTTGGTTTCAGAATGTTAGGTTTCTCAAGGGTTGGTTTCACAATACTTGGGTTTTAAGGGTAGGTTTCAGAATGTTTGGTTTCTCAAGGGTAGGTTTCAGAATGTTAGGTTTCTCAAGGCTTGGATTCACAATGTTTGGTTTTTAAGGGTAGGTTTCAGAATGTTAGGTTTCTCAAAGGTTGGTTTCACAATGTTTGGTTTTTAAGGGTTGGTTTCAGAATGTTAGGTTTCTCAAGGGTTGGTTTCACAATGTTTGGTTTTTAAGGGTTGGTTTCAGAATGTTAGGTTTCTCAAGGGTTGGTTTCATAATATTTGGTTTTTAAGGGTAGGTTTCAGAATGTTAGGTTTCTCAAGGGTGGGTTTCAGAATGTTAGGTTTCTCAAGGGTTGGTTTCACAATGTTTGGTTTTTAAGGGTTGGTTTCAGAATGTTAGGTTTCTCAAGGGTTGGTTTCACAATGTTTGGTTTTTAAGGGTAGGTTTCAGAATGTTAGGTTTCTCAGGGGTTGGTTTCTCAGTGTTTGGTTTTTAAGGGTTGTTTTCAGAATGTTAGGTTTCTCAAGGGTTGGTTTCACAATGTTTGGTTTTTAAGGGTAGGTTTCAGAATGTTAGGTTTCTCAGGGGTTGGTTTCAGAATTCTAGGTTTCTCAAGAGTAGGTTTTTTACTTGTACGTAACACATGGTTAGGTTTCTCAAGGGGAAGTTTCAGAATGTTAGATTACTTAACATTATGTGTTTTTTATCATTAGTGGGGCAGGTTGACCCGATTCCGACAAGTTTACTTAATTTTCTATCATTAATTGATGTTAATATTCGTTTTTTTTATATATCTATACATATAGGTAGCAGACATTCGCTAAGAGAGCTCTTTAAAGAAATAGGTATTATTACTGTAGCATCGCAACTTATTTTTGCCAACATAATGTACATTTGGCAAAATATACACTTGGTCACCAAAAAGGCGATGTTCACAATATAAATACCAGAAACTAGCACAAACTGTGTGTACCCATTCATGGACTTCATAAGGTTCATGGATCATTTTTGGGGCTTGGTATCCGCTTTTATAATAAACTACCTTTGTCTTTACTAGAATTACCCTTTAATACATTACAAGTTAAGTCTATTCTCTCAAAGAAAGCTTATTACAGCATTAATGATTATTTAAATGATAGAAATAGTTGGTCGTTAAGTTGAACGCAAGACGGCTCATTCTTGTTATCATTGTAATAATAATTAATGATAAATGAATTCACCATTATTGACAAGGTACATACATTGTATCTATATGTATTTTATTCCTTATTTTTCTGCTTTGCAATATAGTAAATAAGGTCCACTAGCTGGTGAGTACTGATTAAGAGTAACTGGATGTTGTTGAGTTGTTTGGCAGTGAGAACGTCATGCTCCCTTAGACGGTACTGCTCGCGGTAGCGTCGGCGGTCGGGTTGCCTCCCTCCCTCAAAAATGTGCGAGGGGGGCGATGGCTGATCCTCGCGTTATGCCCGTGAACGGGTGCTGCTTGTGGTGCCAGGTCGTCTCACTGACTAGATACAGAGTAGTATTGTTGTCTAGATTGGCGGCTCATGTTGTACATTATGGTTACAACAGACTAGCACATGTAGGTGGACACTCCCTTATCTCCTATTAGCATCATATAATTGGAGGCTGTGGTTTTGTTTAGTTTTGGTTTTATTTTTATAAAATATATTTAATGCTTGAGTTACATAAAGGTATGTAGGTGTAAGGTTGTAACACTCAACCTTACACCTACATACCCGCCCGCGTGTGTTACATAAGTATTTAAATTTCTTTATATTGTCATATATATATTTAATTACATCATACAAATTGTGTATGGAAAAATATTGTTTAAAGGTTCTTCAAACCAACAGACAGACATGTGTTGCTGGGGAGTTTGTAGCGCCACTTCTTCTTCCCAGCAAAAACACATAGGAAGTGGTGAAGGGTGGGCGTTTTGGGGGCTGTCTTTGTAATATTTAACGTTCAATAAAACCAGCCAAGTGCGAGTCGGACTCGCGCACGAAGGGTTCCGTACCATTGTTTATAGAACGGACAAAAAATCATGTCTGTTTAATGGGAGCCCCCCTCAAATATTAATTTAATTTTAATGCAATTACTTAATTTTTAATTAAGTAATACATTCCATATTGTGTGAATATTTCAAGCATCTACCTGTTGCCGTTATCAATATCGAGCAAAAATGAACAAAAAAACACGTTTATTGTATGAGAGCCCCCCAAAATATTTATTTTATTCTAGTTTTCAGTATTTGTTGTTATAGTGGCAACAGAAATACATCATCTGTGAAAATTTCAACTCTCTAACTATCACGGTTCATGAAATACAGCCTGGTTACAGACGGACGGACGGACGGACGGACAGAGGAGCGAAAACAAGAGGGTTCCGTTTTACCCTTTGGGTACGAAACCCTAAAGAGTGCTGTTTTACAGCCAAGTTTGAATAAATGATTTTTATAGCGTGTGGCAGTATGACGCGCTAGTATTGGCAACCCCGCCTAACGGTCTGTCGCGCCGCAAGAGGGCGCGCAGTGAGAGAGACGCGTGAGACGCGAGCGCGGTAAGACATCGGTGCGCTCGCCGTTCTTGATTTTTATCGTTTTGTAACATGGATGTTGTTCAATGTGCTTCCCTTATGTTTTCACGTTTTAGTGTTTTGTCTCATACTCGAAATAAACTCAAACTCAAGTAAAGTGCAGTGGTTTCCGTTAAGACGCCCTACCAACACAACAAGTGGTGCCTAACGTGCGTAGGTACCGCTATATTTTGAGTTTTGAATATAATAAAATCGTAGAAAAGTTAAAACTGTACATTTAATATTTTTTTTAAAGAATAATTGGGGCGTTATCTACAATCGATATCGAAGCCAAAAATATAGTTTTTAGAATTTTTGTCTGTTTGTCTGTATGTATGTCCGGGATAATCTCAAAAAGTACTTCATGGATTTGCTTCAAATTTGGCATGAATATAACTAAGAGCTCGGGTCAATATATGGGCTACAAATTATCACGCTATCACGCGTGTGTACCCACGCGGACGATGTCGCGGGCAACAGCTAGTTAAGATGTCACATGGCTATGGACTTAAGTTTTTCGAAGAAGATGCATTCGTGGTTAAAACTTTCGAAAAAGTGAATATTAGAGATATTCGAGATCGCATGACTACGGCGCGGGCGTTACGTTTTTCGAGATGGCTTGCATTTGTTGCTAAGTTTTTCGAGGTAACGTGCATTCGTTGTTAAGACTTTCAAACTCGTAAACTTGCGGGGACATGACCTTCGGTCTTACACTTTTCGAAGTCACGTATCACACTCTAAACGTCAGCTACCTTCGAATTATTAAAAATACGACAATAGAGCGTTGGCGAGAGAATTATTGTTTTCCTTTTTAGTGTTTTTGCGGAGCCGGTTTTTTTGTATGTTTATTTTTATTTTCAGTTTCCTAGTAAAAATTTAGAAATCTACTTTGACACTTTCTATTCGTACCTATCATCAGCATGAGTTCCTATTGGCACCCATAACCATGTACTATCATGGGTTGTGAATGCAACTGAATACACCAATTAAGTCCTCATCAACACGAATAAAATAAGCCCAAACACTATGTAGCTGCTGTCAACCATTAAGGAGTTCCCCAAACTGCACTGCACCAGCATCACGCACCTAGCAGTGGCAGTCATTACCTATCTCGCTGTAAAGATCTTGTCAACACGAATAAGATAGGTATACTCATTAGTGTGTGTTGTTGTGCTCTCAACACGGACGGTCTGTTTGCATAAGTGTGAGTAGGACTTCTACTACTAGTGGTCCGGGCGAAAGTTATAAGTTTACGATTTTTTCGTTGGTTGTTCACAAATATTTAATTACATACCAAATGATTTGTTTAATTTCAGCTTTCTGGCACTTCAGGAAGTAGGCAAACGTCTTGATGATCATCAGTGATGTAAAAAAAGCAGAGCCAAGTTCTACACAAAAATTACGATAGGCTTCAGTGCCAAGTGTAGCTGCAAGAATGTTCTTATCAGATTTAAAATACTGAATAACTTTATAATGACTCACGAAGTAAAAACTTACAAACTCAAATGTAACCTACTTTAAGATATTACATTTAAAAATAACAGCAATTGTTATTTTGTTCCGATAAATACATATTACGACAGTCCTAAATCCATATTTACTCCATGACGGTCCAAGAAAACATGTGACTGAATGAATATACGTGTGACGGTTATGTGTCCAGAGTAGGTAGTTCTTACCGATGTGTTCGCGTTCTAGCTAGACAATGTTGCCGCGAGTGCTGATAATATTGCCGCGAGCGCTGATAATACATATTCATTTTACATATGGGTGCCACCTGTTGTAGCAGTTTGATAGAGTATTGATGAAATAATAAACAACTAGCGCGTAGGCAGCTGCCAGATCTTGCAGAGCAATGTCCCGCAAGCCGGTGGTATGGCGTACGAGGTCAGTACAACTGCATCCGGTTAGAGCGACCTGGCCGACTCCAAGGCTAGATGATATTGAGCTGACAATAACGGCTAGCGCGGGTCAGTGGTCAGTTCCGCAATCAGCTTGTAAGATTTTGTTTTGCAAATGCTCGCCAATCGGCAGTTAGTGATTGCAGAACGTAGCGATAGGTGCGGTATCTGCGAGCGCCCGCTCCGAGTGACACTAGGTATTGCGATAGCAGCCGACTGATAGCGCGGGCACGTGACGCTCCCCGGAGCGCCAGCCTGCGGCCCGGGACCATGGTACAAGGGGAGGGCAGCGGACAGTGAAAGCCATCACGTAGGTACATAGTATGTGTTTATTGGTGCTAGACGGTATCGTAGGCGGCGCGGGTGCTCACTGCTTGTTGGCGGCCTCGTGCAGCTTCTTCTGCATCTGCTCGGCCTGTTTCACGAAGTCGTCGTACGCTGCCTTGATCTTAGGAGAAAGCTTCTCGTTGGTGGCTTCTACGTTGCTGCCGACTTCCTTGACGAGCTTCTGGGTCTCCTGTACAACAGAACAGCGGAAATTGAACAAGGAACACCTGGCGTGGGCACAGTGTAGCGGTAGTTGGCGGCGCGGCACTCACCTGCACGGTGGTCTGGATGGCGGCCTGCAGCTTGTCGCGCAGGGCTCCGGCCTGGCTCTCCACCTCGGGGTGCGCCTTGCGGAGCTCCTCGGCGGTCTTCTCGATGTTCTGACGAGTCTGCTCCAACGCGGCCTTAGCCTTGGCGTTCGCGTCGCTCATCTGTAACAGCGACGTCACGTCGTAACTTGCGCACACTACATACTGTCATGCCGCCACACTAAACAAAGCTCGTGTACTCACCGCGCCCTGGAGGCTGCTGGAGAAGGCAGACAACTGTTGCAGCACGGAGTCGGAGCCCTCCTTTAGCGCCTTGTTCACCTCCTGGGTGTTCTTGGAGTTGACGAGCGAGTTGAACTGCTCGCTGATGGTCTTCTGGAACTCAGCAGCGTGCTTCTCGATGTCAGCCAGGGGCGAGGCGGGCGCGTCACGGCGCACCATGCCGGCGTGGCTCTGTGGACACAGCGGACAGTCAGAGGGGTGCGGGGCGCAGAAGAGACCCGGGCTTGGGCTGTTACTCACCAGGGCGATGCAAGCGAGCAAGACGAACAACTTGGCGGCCATTGTGATGGTGTATTATTAATGAAGACGAAGTTGGGTTCTGAGTGAATCTGCAACACAACAGTGAATGTGCCGGGATGGGTTCCGCCGGGGCTTATATAGCTCGGCGGCAGATAACGCGCCGGCGATAACGGGGTGCGGGCGGCGCCGGGAGGCGAGCCTACACCCCGCAGGGTAAAACTTTCCTAGCAGCGGGCTTCCCCGCGCGCCGCCCGCGCCCCGGCCTCGCCCGGCGGCCCTGCCCTCTGCACCTAGGCCGTGTTTACAAACACGTAGCCATCCGGGTGCGCGCCGTGACCTGTGTTTCGCACGCTGCGCCTGCGCCTGAGCCACTTGCAACCTGCACAGATAGTCAGGCGGGGCCTTTCTACGCTCACATGACACAGTTTCGCACGGGAGTCAGACTCGTGAACCGACACTTCCAAACTCCTTCTAAGGAAAGTACGACGTCATTGAATGGGAGACCTCGGTAGGACAAATCTAATTCTACGATGTAAAAAAATGAAAAAAGTGCAGTGTGTGGGTGGGCAGAGCGTCTACAGGTAAACGTAGACAGCACGCGGTGTGGCACCGACTATCCTGCGCAGGCGCGGTTCGACCCCATTGTCGTCGCTATGGATTGAGTGTATCATTAGTTGATTGTATGCAAATTATTCCGAACCTTATAGGCTAGAGAATAGGTCCAGTTTGCCTTGACTTGTTTGTTTCACTTCCTGCTGAGTCAAGGACCAAAGTACGTTACTACGCTGAACAGCTACATATTTCTATAAGAAATTAGGTTCCTCTCTTAGGACTCTTGCGATAACCGAAAAGAAAGAATACAAACAAAATTTTATAGAAACGTACAATATACGCTTAGGAGTTGACTAAACTTCTTGCTTAGATAATAAATATGTATACTGAACGATCAATCAGACAAAGCGGAACTGAACAATATGAAAGCGTCAGCACCATCGCACAGGGCTCGCTTCCTGGTGTTACGCGGGCGGCGCACACCGAGCCGGCGCCCACTCGCGCGTCCAGCAGGACTCCCGCGAGGACTCGCCATTACGTCACCGCGCGCTAACTGGACAGGGACATACATTCATTCTGGCGTGGGTGCGAACCTGTAGATAGGGGTGGCCAGCACACAAAGCACTCAAGAGATTTGCTAGTCCAGACAGTCACAGAATAATAATGGTATCCTGCCGTAATACCGTTTAGTTAGTTCAACACAGAGGTCGTTTCCGTAACATTAGCGAAAACAAATATAACAGATAACAGACGCCAATTACTGCATGAGCTGGCGTGCAACGTCGCCTAGTGCTCCTTGACAAGCTCGGGAACCAGTCGCCGTAAGACACTGTGCACACTCATGCCACAAAGGGCAAAACATTATTGTTACGATGGAAACTATCGTGACCCGAAGCTGAGTGCTGTAGCTGCGGCATCATTACAAACAAACAGCATGTGATCTTTCATGTATGATAGCCAGGTCCAGCATGCAGCCACGTCGGTGAGGTGGCGAGAGGGCGCCGGGAGGGCCAGGTGCGCGCACTCTCGCCGAGGGCACATCTCACATCTGGCCGATAGCGGCGGACGTTGCCCGCGCCGCTGATAAGCGAGCCGCCAAACTTCAGGGTTGTGGAACTTTCCGGAACGAAATCTAAGCAATACCAACTACATAGAAGACGGTAATGTATTAGTGCATGGTGCGTGGTGCTGTGCCTGTGTGTGCGCAGCGCGTGACACACCTAGGGAGCCAGGGACGCTACACACTGAGATGATGTCATGACAACAGCGCGCGTGACCGCTCGCCACACGTTGCGCCCTATCATCTAATTAGTAGTCTAACGATGCAAACACTAATTAACGATCAGTAACGAGTAAACATTAGCGCATCCCCTGAGAGGTCGGCGCGCCACGAGGGCGCGGCGTGGTCGCGCGCCCGGCAGGTGCGGGTGCCGCGCGGCTGCCGTGCGGGCGCGGTGCGGCCGCAGGGCGGGAGCTACGCACGTGTGTCGCGGTCGCGGGCTCGCTGCGGACTCGCCGCCCGTCGCGCACCTGGCCGCATTAAGCTCGATCTTGCCATTGTCCCCCTTAAATGTACGTTAATCATACATTCAGAGCACAGACAGATGCACAGGGCTGCCTACCGCCCAAGTTTTTAATCGAAAATATAGTTGGTTTGATGTTTCGTTGAAAGAGTTGCATTTTGCATACTATCGTAACGCGATAAGTGCCTGTGTCTGGTCGTCTGGTAGTCTGGTCTCGACTAGACCACCAGACGACCAGACAACACATAGTGCCGCGAATGAAGCCGTAGGTGTAGGGCAGCCCTGGCGCGCCGGTATGGGCGGGCAAGCACGCGCAGGGCCGCCGGGAGCGGGCCCCAGTAGGCAGGTAGCGCCGCGGTTGCCGAGCAGAGCAGCGCGTGACGTCACAGATCGCGCCGGACCAGGCCTTGACATTTGCGCCACCTCATCTGTGCGTTATCGCGTTACTTATCACAACTGATGAAATGCGTGCGGCTCGGTCGGGCGGTCGCACGCACGCTAGGCTAGTCCGCAACAGGCCTACAGCATCACGTACCGCGAGTCTGACTCGCGCAGCGGGCCGCTTCTCGCTTCCAATACCTCCACTTCTAGGAAGCGCATGTTTACGTAGTTGTGCGCCAGTAACGATGCGCCGCTACTTATTTGTTATTTGTCAAGATTTGATATTGGATGTTACAATGAGGCCACTTGGTGAATTCCAAGAAGATTAAAATGTATTAGTCACGAACATTATCAGTCGAACACAAATAACTAGCGATACCCACTATCGGTACTTACTGCCGATCTTGCTCGAAAACAAGGGAGCACATCTTACTACACTAATGACTCAGTTTAAGGAGCCCCGGCTGGCGAGGGGCTCTATGTTCGTATTGGGGGCAGGCAGGCAGGCAGGCAGGCAGTCAGGCGGGCAGGCAGGCGGGCAGGCAGGCAGGCGGGCAGGCAGGTCGTTAACTGTCTCCTTCTTATCATTACTGGAACAGAATCACGTAACAACAACAACGACTGCTACTGAGCAGTATTGAGGGACGCCGGTTGTTCGTGCGCTCCCATGCATGGGGTGCCACCGCCGACTTCCGACCCATGGGATAGCTTTACGAAACTTTCTAAAACACCCACAAAACCATAAAGAACAAACGGAGAATAAGTATTATTTAACCGCTGCCTGTGAAGCTTCGGAGATACGACAATAAAGTAAAACAATCGCGCACCGGAGCGCGCTACCTGCCGGCTTTTGTCTCGTGTGAGTACCTCCATGGCGGGGCCTAGCTGGACAAAGCATCAACAACAATCCACCCGCGGGTCGTTACCTGCACAGGTAGGGGACAGGTGCCGCCAGCCGACGCCTCGTGGCTCGCTGCTGAGCCTGTTACGTTTTGTGGGAAATGGCCACGTGGCGAGTGCCGGCGCTGACTGCGCGACCCGCCGACACTCGGACACCCAAACGAAGCGATACTCGTCCAATACTGCGAATTGATAAGCCCAAATTGAAATTACAATGTTATTTTCTCAGTCGCCGTAACCAACAGGCACTTAGAACTGATCTGACGATGGAGGTGGATGGTTTCGCTCCCTGCCATATTCAAGATTTGAGTCTTAATAAATTGAAATTACTTGTTAAGCAGTCGTTATTACGCAAAGCTTATTATGCTTATAAAGTAGATGCATTTTATTTTTTTGAGTGTGTAAACAATTTATTTAGTTTTATTTATTTTTTGTTTTAGAATGTAATTCTGTCTGACAGTTTGAGTACTACAAGTGGCCTACCCAAATGTCCTTTCTGGTGGTATGTTCGTCGGATTGTTGAGCTCCATGTTACTGTTGAGCTAAACGAAGACCGACAAATGCTAACCAGCTGATTGAACAGGTCCATTCAAACTTGTATGGCTCTTTCCTCAAATGGCCATTTCAGACACAAGCCTACATTGGTCCATACCTTAGTATGGAATCTCTTTTTTATCTGGACTCTAAAAGAGACTGTGACCCTTGAGTTTGTTTCGGCATTTCTTCTCAAGGTAGTCAGTTAAGAAATGCCGACCTCATCTCGTTTTCATAAAAAATGTGTTGACGTGTAAAAGTGTTGATTTCAACCTACCTGCAAAATAAATATCATTTATCATTCACGTAACCGTGGAGACGCGTGGGGCTGGTATGTAGCGTTATACTAAAGTTTATAGTAAGAAAATGTTCTTTAAAGGTCTTCAAACCTACAGACGTGTTGCTGGGCAGTTTGTTGCACCATCTCTTCTTCTCAGTAAATAAAATAGGAACTGGTGTGTGTTTGACCTTAAAAACGTGCTGTTTTGCGGCTTAGTAAGCTATGACTGTTGCGGGCTCGGTAACGTATCAGGCCACAGGGTTTGCACCCCTCTACCAGTCGATAGCACAGCAGCTACAGCGCACAGCAGCTACAGCGCACAGCTCACCTCACTCGTACGCATGAGCCACAGACGGCACTCCGCGCGCGATATATTCGCCGCGCGCCGTAATCATTATCATAATGTTAGTTTCGCGTTGGCATTTTACTTGATCTCAGAAACTGAATTGCTTCCTGAATATGTATCATTGTGGCAGTCGGAGCGGACAAATATTCATGTAAACCAACGTTAGTTTGCCACTAGTTCAACTTGCAAAGGAGCCCCGACGCGCCAGGATACCTGTTGCCTGTACGGCCTGACGGCCTGACGCGTATCAGTCGGCATCTGTTTCAGCAACGTAAAACAAAAGCTCGATTTCGAACCTTTTATATCAGCAAGGATACTTACCGCATCTAGCAACAACATTTGTACAACTCGCAAACATTCGGGTTGAGGTAAACGGTTCCCAGATTCTACCTAATTCCCTAAAACCTAATTCCATAAAATATAACTTTTGTCATGGCTTCAGGGGTCGGTGTCTGGAGGGTGTTATCTAGTTTGCCAATGACTTCTAGAGCCATGACAAAAGTTTATTATTTTTTCCCCCTTTTAAGTGTTTTGTGAAATCGGTTCCTATTTTGTTTTTATTTTCAAGATGTAGATAGCTGATAACTTGTCAGGCTAAAACCTGACTGAATAGACTGTAGTGAAGTTAGAGTGTAGTTCGATGTTCGTCGCGCATGCGCTCTGCTTGTTAGTTGTTGTTTGTGAACACTGTTGCTCCACGATTGCTACGGAGGGTTTTATTGTTCCCCGTGCGACGACAAAATAGCATAAGAAATTCTGTGTACGCACGTGCAGTGCGTGGGCATGCGCGAGCGCAGCTGTTGCGGATGACGACGCGCCCGCGCCGATAACGCGCAACCGCACTATTACGTTAGAATAAGGTATTTTATTAGGGTTCTGTAACTGAATGGTAAAAAAGAAACCCTCATAGAATCATTATGTATGGCTGGTGGTCCGCCCGCCCGCCGCGCCCGTCCGCCGTATGTCACAGCCACTTTATTCCAAAAGTAGTACGTATATTATGTACGGAACGTATATATACCTGTACTGTTGAAACTTGGTAGGTAGATGTGTTCTGTGAACCGCATTAAGATTTCCATATAAAATATAAGCAACTAAAATATTTGTTACTTGTTGTTACTAAAATTATGTGCTTTAACCGACTCAAAAAAGGAGGTTGTCATTCCGACATGTATTATTTTATGTTCGTGCGCAATATCATCGGTCATTTACCAACCGATTTGAAAAATCCTTTTTTTGTTTCGAAATTATCCCATTGCCATTAGATCTAGAATCTGATGATGGTATAGTCATAGTTTGACCATTGGCATATTGCTGGCCCAGTGTGTAGGTCTGCAGGCAGGCGCTGCACGCGGTCAGCAGGTCGCGGTTGCCTAATCTTAGTTGTCGTATACTTACTACGTGTACATGGGTGCTGCATCGAACGCCACGCCGCGCAGCCTGCAGCCTGCTGAGTGCACGCCCGCACGGTGGGCAATACCACGTCCTGCGGCATGGCTATCGCACACCGCGCAGGCGCACTGCGCACGAGTGCTGCAGAGACCGACTACCGAGGTGTATTATTGTATATTATACATTAGGCAGAATATTTATCTGTGTATCAACACTAGGCACAAGCACAAACTGTTTGTACCCATTCATAGGCTTCACAAGGCACATGGATCATTCGTGGGACTTCCTCTGTCGTGACTAGAATAGCCATTTGATAAATTAAACATGCATATCAAATGTACCGTACCGAAGAAGGCATACCTACTATACTACATATTAATGCTTACTTAAACGACAAGTGCAGCCGGTCCTCACGTTAAACGCAGAACAGCTTCAAGAGGCTATCGTTGTCATGTGATGTGAGCCACTATTTAAATATTAGGTTACATTGTTTGTTTGTTTATACTTTTTTTAATATTTTATGGAATGAAGTGTCATGAAGTATCAAATTCAATTAAATATTTGACCATATTTAATTGAATTTGATACTTCATGTGTCGTCTGCGTGGGTATAAGAACAAAGATTCACAGCTGCTCCCCCGTAGGTGGGCCGTTATATTCATGCCAAATTTGAAGTAAATACACGCAGTACTTTTTGAGATTATCCCGGACATACATACAGACCAACAGACAAAAATTCTTAAAACTATATTTTTGCTTCGATGTCGATTGTAGATCACGCCCCAATTATTCTTTAAAAAAAATATTCAATGTACAGTTTTGACTTTTCTACGATTTTATTATAATACTAGCGGTCGCCCGCGGCTCCGCCCGCGTGGGTGTCGGTTTTCGCGACAAAAAGTAGTCTATGTGTTGTTCTGATATATATCCTATAGAGGACCCCCGCGGCTACGCTTGTGTGGATGTCGATTACCGCTACCAAAGCCTAACTTTTGTCGGGATGAGAAGCTCGCGCTCGGACCTCCCGCCTTATTATACCTACCTCCCCGATTTTATGTATAAGTTTGGTATTTCTACACCGATTTCTATGATTCTTTTTTTATAGAATATGTTATAATGTTATCTTTTGTTAATTAGGCATGAGCGAGAATATTATAAACATAAGAGTAAACAAATCAATAACAAATAATCAGAAAGCTCCGAACTGGTAAACTATCGGGAGTTATACGTGTTATTGTGAGTCAACCATTAAAGATAGACATATGCTGTTGTGGATTTTTTTTTAGATAATTTTATGTAGAACATTTCCGTCATACATGATTTCTATGTAGCTTTAACCATTAAGGCTGCACACGCGACGAAAGCTTAAAAAATGGTGTAACTTCTCCCGTTTTCCCAACATTTTCCTTCACTGCTCTGCTCCTATTGATTGTAGCGTGATGAAAAGTATCCTATAACCTGCCCAGGAGTATGAAGAATAATTGTACCAAGTTTCATTAAAATCCGTCCAGTAGTTTTTGTTCCTATTAATAACATACAGACAGACAGACAGACAGACAAAAATTTTACTGATTGCATTTTTGGCATCAGTATCGATCACTTATCACCCCCTGATAGTTATTTTGAAAATATATTTAATGTACAGAATTGACCTCTCTACAGATTTATTATAAGTATAGATGTACGATATGTATGATAATACTAATTGTGTTGCTGGGGATTTAGTTCCACCATTTCTTCTTCCCAGTGGTAAGAAAGGTGATAGGAAATGATGAAAAAGTGTTGATTTTTTATCTTTTATAATATTTCAAGCTTCAGAGACCTGGAGGGTTTCTTAAAAAATCAACGGATGTCATGTTTCTGTTCATAGATTCTGTCGCATATCCACAAATTGCTATGTACAGTCGTCCAGGGGCACCAGCTGCACATGACTGCAGCTGCGCACAATATCTGGGCAAGCTTCATGTTGTCGCTCACACTGCTCTATACTTCACTGGTGACTGTCAGATGCCTCGGATTTCATTAGCTCGCCTTTCGTAACGATTTCTGAAAAATAAATTATTTTTGGATGTGATATTTCGGGTTCGATTCCCTGGTAGAGCAGCCCAGCGTCAGGAACGTGGAGATTGACATACCCGTGCATCGGAGAGCACATACTAGCACATACACACACACATACATACATAATAGTCGTTCCGTATTACAGTTGCGGACGGACGGGCTACTTACTGAGTATGACAGTGCGCCTGCGCCTGCGCCAGTGCTCGTGCACTTTACATAACATTACTATTTATTTAATAAGGTTGCAGAGGCTCACTCGTTTGTTTTGTTTATGTCATAAGGCTCGTAAGTAAATCTCCCATTACCGGGGAATCGCATTGATCAGAAATCGTCTACGAGATGCTGCTCCGCTTGCTCTGCTCCTGTGGCTGCACTCGCGGGGCTGGGCGCGAGAGGCTCTCACTGTGCGAGCCTCACGTAACCCACACAAGAAGATGTCAGAATGTCAGGGCGACTAGCTACGGGGAGTGTGCTTGTCAATGATATACGTCAGTACGAGCTGAACGCCTTTAATGCACAGTCATAACATAACTAATACATATAGGAATTAGGTCGGTTTCGTAATCCGACCCGACAGTGACTAAAAATACTTAATGCTAAATTACGTATTTAAATAAAGGCTTGCACACTCACTAACTAAACCCCGTTGCGGTACATCATAGATTCCCAAACAATAAGTCGGCTCTGTCGGGACTGCGAGTCCGTGAGCTACCACGCTGGGTGCCAGCCACGATGTTGTGCCGGCGCCGCACTCTCACAGTCAGTGAGCGTGAGAGGGCGGCGAGACCGCCTTTCGCCTTTCCACTACCAGAGTAAGTAACTGGCTTTATATTTATTTATGTATAGATTTTATTTAAACTTTGTTCTCAGGCATCAATGCAGGTGTATAAACAATGTGAGCTAAGTTTGTAACAGTCAGCCAGGCAGTTATTTACAATGCTTACCTCGAGTGACTAGGTTTATACGCCAAAATAACCCAGGCGTGAAACTGCGATGAACGGCAATACCCTATTCGCGGAGATAGTGCACAACACCTTTGTAATATAATGTATACATCGGTCAGCAATGACAGCTAATGCAGTGCACGTCCCCAAGTGTTGCCAAGCGCTCATGGTACCTACTATGTGTCCAAATCTTCTATATATCTATATCTATACTTGTTACAAAAGCTACGGGAATGTCACGACGAACTGAGTAATATCTTAAACGAAAATAAATACAGAATCAATCAGTGAACACCATTAGCCCACCGAAAAAAGGAAAACCTATAATTACGTATGTTTATACGGCACTAGATGATGTCCACCAGTCGCTGTGCCATTCGTAACATGATGTACAACGTTCAGCTAACGTCGTCTGCAACATGATGATACAGCGTCTCGTGACTAGTTGCGCATCAGTGAACATTCAGTCGATGCATAATTTGATAAGGAAGAGGGAAGCCGCACGTGCACCTTGTTTTATTGTTATAGCCCCTGACGAGTCGCTTCAACATTCATAAATGATATTCGGAATGAAGACCTACTGAACTGTGTGGCTCAGTGTGGCTCGCAGGGCAGCCGGGCTGATGTTCACTGTGACATCTCGTCACACGGAAGACTACGGGCGATAGCGTGCGTTACCCCAGCCACAAGGTAATTTGAATCTTATAGATAATTAGTATTGCGGCTTCTGTAATGACCCCAGCAAAATCTCGAATAACTTCGCAACGGACGAAAAAAAAATTCAAAATAAGGCACATTGTGTTTTGCGAAATAATTAAAAAACTATAAGCGCAACAAAATGTGCGCAACAATTACAGAAGCCGCAATACTAATTATCAATAAGTTTTTTTTTTTATTTATTTAATATTGGAAACTCAACAGCTTATTATGAATGTGACATTCGTGAATTATTCAGCCCACTGTCAATGATCAGCGCAATACAGTTGCAACAAAGTAATTGTGATAGAATCTTACGTATTACCATTTCAAATCATTATTCAAATTACCATTATCGACAACTTCTGGCTGGGGTAACGCACACCGGCCGATGAGAGAGCTTGTGTAGCGACACTACTATTATAATGTAGCTAACTTTTGCCAGCGGTTTCACTCGCGTCCTGTGGGAGCTTCCCCACGCGCCCGGGACAAAGTAGTCAATAGCCTTTCTCGATAAATAGGCACCTAACACTGAAACCACCAAATTCTTGTTCTTTATAATATTAATAAGCTGCGTCTCGCGACACTCCGCCTCGCTCCTGGTCCGTTTAGTGTTCGTGTTTGTTAACAAGAGTCTCGTATAACTGGACCAACACTCGTATAGCTGATGTCAACGATGAGGACGCTACATTACGTGCGGCCAGTAGTTACGTCGCGAGGAGGGCTTGTTTGGTGTTTGTTTATTATAACAGAATAATGAATTACTTAAAACGCGGGAAGCTGCAATGAAAGGCCGTGTAGAGTAACTATAAAAATAGGTTTAATACTAGCATTGAATAGATAGGCCTAGAGCGGTGCGGCGGTCACCGGTGCGGCAGGAAGCCGAGCGCGCGCAGCACGGCGTCCACGCGCGCCACCAGCGGGTCGCGCCAGCGCCACAGCGCCTCGTCGCGCACCGGCTCCGTCTTCAGCTCCTTGCAGGACTTGAGCGCGGCCACGCAGTCGGCGCGGTAGTGCTGCAGGCGCGCGTGCCGCGTCTCCAGCGCGTACGTGCTGCACGCGCCGCCCAGGCACGCCAGCGGGAAGTGGTTGTGCAGCGTCAGCACGCGGTCCGTCTCGTGGAACGCCTGAAACGACACACGACGCTCTCTAACTTTGTTCGGTGCAACATGACTACATGTAACTAAGATTTCAGGTCAACATATAGGCTACATATTATCACGCTATCACGTAAGGGGGGGGGGGGGAATGTTTAATCGCCTAATGCCCACGCGCGGACTACGGCTAGTACAGGAATATTGTATTGGGTTGGGAAGAAAAAGATCACTTGCTCAGGCTCACCTTAACGTACTGGCCGGGCTTGGTGAAGTTGCGCGTGCGCGTGACGTGCTGCAGCATGTGCATGTACTGCGGCACGCCCTCCTCCCAGCCGTGCGCGTGCCCGAGCGAGTCCAGGAAGTACAGGTTGGCGGCGTGGTAGGAGGAGCGCGGCGGCTTGCCGTCTGCCGGCGCCGCCAGCGGCAGCACGCGCCGCATCAGCGAGGGCCAGTCGGGGTCCTCCATCGGCACGATCACCTCGTCGATGTCCAGCAGCGCCAGCCAGCGGTACTGGTACATGTGCCGGTAGAGGCAATCGTTGTAAGGGATCAGCTCCATCTGGCGCTTGTGCGTCAGCTTCTTCTTGAGGTACATGTGCTGCAGGCCGGGCAGGTTGGGCTGGCCGCCCGGCAGCGTGACGGGCGTCACGGTGACCGAGCCTTCCCGAACGTAGTGCTCCAGTACCTTGGTAATGTTGGGGTGCACCTGCAGCTCGTAGAAGAAGATCTTGTCGGCGCCAAGCAGCAGCACGAGTTCGATCCACTCCACCAGGCGCACGGACAGGTCCTCATGCAGGAAGTCCAGGCCCTTGACGCAGATAGCGAACTGCTTGGGCGATTGCGGCGGCGATGGGCGGTCGTAGTGCACGCGCAGGTTGTTGGTGGCGCGGTCGCACGCGTTCTCCACCAGCGACACGGACGCGGGCACGAGCTGCCGCACGCTGGCCGGCAGCACGCACGCCAGCAGGTACGGCTGCAGCACGTGGTCGCGGTAGTTGCCCCACTTGCTGTTCCACACGTACTTGTACTCCAGCACGCGAACCACCACGGGCGCCTCCAGCTCCTCGAACCACAGCTGGCAGTGCGTGGTGAGCGTAGGCGCGATGCGGTCGTGGACGGCCAGGATGCGCACGGCTGGCCCGATGCGCGACGTGTTGCGCGCGTCCAGATAGGCGCCGAACATGTGGAACACGCCCTCGCTGGCGCGCAGCGTCTGCCAGTACGTGTTGTGGAACTCCAGGTCGTAAATGGACGGGAAAAGCGCGCAGTCCTTCTTCTTGAAGAACTTGTTCTTGTCGTCCTTATGCTTGTGCCAGTAGGTGAGCGGCAGCGAGGGCAGGCGACGCTCGGCGTCGGCGCGCAGCTCGTCCTCGGAGAGCACGCGCGCGTCCGTGGCCGGCAGCGCCGTGGCGGGCGCGGGCGTGGAGGCGGCGGCCTCGGACTGCAGCAGCAGGCGCGCGGGCGGCGCGGGCGGCGCGCGGCGCGGCGCCGGCTGCAGCCGCGGCAGCGCCAGCGCCGCCAGCGCGCCCCAGCACAGCAGCGCCGCCAGCCAGCGCAGGCGCGCGCGCGACCCGCCGGCGCCCCACCGCACGCACCACCCGCGCATCACCTGCAACACACACAACACAGGTCAGCCACTGGTCACTCGGCTCCCACTCGCCCGCGCCGCTCGCCTGACACTCGCCTGCGCGCCTCGTCGCTCACATGGCGTGCTCTTCAGACGGACTACACTACGAATTTCTTGGTGAACCTATCTTCATTATGTTAACCCCCATAAAACGGTGCTCCCCGGGCAATGTCTTCACATATCTCTGTTTAATGCAACATGTCAGTTTACAGGCGGTGACGTGACATATGTCACCCACACACCCGAGCTCGGTGCGCAGGCCTCACAGACACAGCACACAGAGTAGCGAGAACAAGACGTCGGTAGCGACTAGCGGAACATTCAGTACGCACTACTTTTGTAAGAAAAATACTCTAAATAGAAATGCGAACAGCACAAAGTTGACCAGCAGTCTCCCTATTCCTATGTATGATAATTTATACCCGTGCGGAGCCGAGGCCAGTCTTGCGACCAGCGAGTTTAATGTATAATATGATTTCCGAGCGATAATATTTTTTCGTTCAGACTTATAATAGAGATAAATATTTGAACAAGTATATCTATACTTCCTATTTCCTACAAACGAGTCGGTTGACATGAGTTCAACAAAAAACCGGCAGAACTGGTAATGTGCCGTAGCCTTAAACTGTTCTGTGCGCCAAGATATCCAAATGACCGTTACTTGGAGTTGCGCGGACTAGCGCATTAGCAGACTCCCGCCCGGTCAAATGTGTCGGCTACATTTGATTACGGAGCGGAGGTACGCTGAGCGGTAGAAAGCGAGCAGCACGGCACTCCCGCGGCCGGACTGTTTGTAGAGAGCTCGTCGCGGCACATTCATACCCACAAGTGTTAGCCGACAGATTCGCCCGCAGAACATACGGCCGTGCGCTGCATCTCTTTACCGGTATTACATGCCCAAGAATAATACCAAAGAATTTACCGACTTCTAAAATACCGAAAAGAAAAAAAACTTTTAAGTACATCGCTCTAGAAGTCGGTGTCAAGAAGTTGCAGCTCTGTACTTATTTTCACACCGACTTCTAGAGCGATGTACTTAAAAGTTTTTTTTAGCTTTTCAGTGTTTTACAAGTACGTTTTTTTTTCTAAAAAGTTTTTATTTTTATCTTTTTAGTGTCAGGGTCCAAAATCGTGTTTTGTCATCCATTTATACACTCCATCTGCTATAGCTACCATAACTCGTTTGTGGGAAATTATCATTATCCAGCCATAAACCGTTAAAGAGTTTGTAATTTTTAGTTAGTTCATATATTTAACGTAAGTTGTCGTCACACATATATCCTTTATATGCGCACTTGTACTTTATTGTAATCCGTAGTAAACGATTATACCATCATCCACATACACATCATCCACATAAATCAAACAAATGCTGACAAAATAATAAGTACTTAACCAAATTGGATGACATTTTTATGGGACCAAATGGCCAGTATACTGCATAGAACAAAATAAGAATTACACTAATCGGACTAGCAACCTCGGAGTAATCGGTATAGATACATAAAAAAATACCGGCCGAATTGACAACATCCTCCTTTTTTAAAGTCGGTTAAAAAGGAATAAGAGCTAGGAGCTTATGATTATTGGGAGTAACCATAGTTCAGGCATTACGGATGTAAGCGGCAAATTGTGTCATTTAGATGCTCGACGTAGTAACAAAAATATTTTCTGAAATAGGTTACCAGAAGTTTAACTTTTTAATTATATTCAAATTATGTTTTCGTGACAATACCTAGCCAAAATAACCATTGGACATTTATTTAAAAAAAAAATGAAAATATGATATTTGAGATCAGGTATCAGTGACGCCCCCCCCCCCCCCCCGCGCGGCCGCTCGTCATTACCTACTCATGCTCGACAGAAAGCCGGAACTGAGTACATCCCGTGCGGGACATTAAATTTTAGGCAATATAAATATCGCTATCGCGACGCAGTAAAAGCCGGTGTTAGAGTGGCTCAGCGGCATGGCGGCACACGGAGCCACGGCGGCGGCGGCGAAACTGCAGCCTCAGCTGAGCATTGACCTCATCCTCAGAACACAAATAGCTTGCAGTCGTGTTGGTCCCATGCCATCACGTCGCGCCGTGACAACTTCCGGCAGCAGCGACACTTTAGTCTGCGATACGTTCGCTAAGCGATCACATCAGTCCACAATGATGGCACTGCGCGAATGTAATTCTGTTCAATAGATGCTAGCACTCCGAACTCGTTCACTGTAAGTAATGTGTGAGTGCGAGGAGCGCGACTACCGTCTATTAATACCAGTGTTTATGCGCATTTAGCAGTGCGCCCGCGCCGTTGCAGTTCACGCTCTACGCCTCACGCCTGACAATGACGATGCTGCATTTTAATTAAATATATTATGCTGTAAGTTTTGAGTATGATTCTGAATCAACTTTTGAAAATATAAGTATATTCATAATTCACGTATTTTTTTTTAAACTAACAGATGCTAAGAAGAAAGATGACTCTCATATTTGAACAAATTTTCGATGAAACTTGGCGAGAATAAAATACGATACATGATGGGTTTTTCTGATAAGAAGACGTTGCCAAGAAAGGAATACAACTTCGGTACATTTTACGATTTATATCGTAAAGCAGGCGCACGTGCGATCACATTATCACTTGAATAAGAGAAGTGACACCACATTCGCGAGACGCGCTCACCTCGGCGCAGTTGCACAGCATGGGGTATAGCCGCGTCAGCGAGTATCGGGCGGGCAGCGCGCCAGGGACCCGCGCGAGCACTGGCCGCGGCTGGCGCGCTATCGCTCCTATCTGCTTATCACCGGCAGGCATCGCTTATCGCGCCGGCGGCCGCAAGGGCGACACCACACTCGCTGCACAGAACCACTCGCAGGCACGAGTGTTCCGCACTTCAGCATGAGTACACCTGTGTGTTTCCGATATACCTCATGGTCGCAGGGAATCCTACAGATAGCCTTGAGAGCTAGTATCATCCTTGTTGACTTGCATATGAATAAGTGTTCCCATACATGGTCCGGGTGGACCCCCAAGGCGGCGGTCCACAGGGTACTCGCCGGAGAGCACAATCCGTAAGCATTGTGTCCAAGGCAATATTTACGCATCTCGAAACAATTTGAGATTGACTTGTTTGATATAAATCTGGTTCTTCAAACCTAACAGACATGTGTTGCTGGGGAGTTTGTTGCGCCACTTCTTCTTCCCAGCGAGAACACATACATAGTTTGCACGTTTTGGTTTCTACTTTTGTTTAGACGTTCGAAATGTGCTGATTCATTTAACTTATTCGATTAAACGAGCTTGAGTTGAGTTTCATAAATACATAAATTTTATGTAATTAAGACTACACAATCGTGTTAATTTGAATCAGTCCGAATGGAGAGTTTCTAAGATGAAATAAGTGTGACTTGATTGGTTCCGTGTGCTATGTACAGGGCCGCTTCTAGGGCAGTGTTAGGGGTGCACCCGTACCAAGTGCCAACTGAGAGGAACGTCACGTGGCTCTCGTATTAATTGCCATCGACGACGACCCGCTAATTTTGGTAGAAATGTAAACATTAGTTACAAAGGAATATTTTATTACTTCGCTCGGATATTCAGCAACTATACTTCTGCTTATTGACTAACACAATAAGATATCAGATCCAGGATCTGATGATGGAACCCTTTGAAATGGAAGGCTCTTGTTAATTGGCTTGCATAAAAACTTAACATGCAGACATGTTTGATGACACTACAAAACAGTAGAGCTGACCTGAAGATGGAGACGACAGAGCCGAGGAAACTCTTCAACGGTATGTACTACTTAGTGTTTAGGGTTACTTTATTCGTATTGGTGAGAACTCGGAACTGACTGACCGATAATAAAGACATCGTACAGTTCACGGAACTCTTTTAACAGCGTGTAATATACCAGAGTTGCCTACGCTACGTCGCAAAGCTGTCAAATACTTACAAGTTTTTATAGCAAAGGACAAAGGACCACCCTATGGCTCTTTGCTAAAACAACCGATAGATCGTGGCAAGATTATATTTTTCTACTACGGCGACGTGTTGTCATACTTATAATATTACGTTTAAACAAATATCTCATTGACGCATTATTGACGATGAATTCATAAATAGCTAGTGATTAATCTATTCATCACATAAAGATAACCGCGTACAATATACTTTTCCTTTTTTATCAGTGTGAGTACGTACGAACTCAAATAAAATAAAACCGACTTCTAAAACACACCTACACACCGTCAAGAAGTTGCAGCTGTATTTTTCTTTGGGCACCGTCAAGGTCCAAAATTGTATTTCGTCATCCATTTATACACCCCATACCTGCTATAGCTACCATAACTCAAGTTTGTGGGAAATTATCATTAACCAGCCATAAACCGTTAAAGAGTTTGTAATTTTTAGTTAGTTCATATATTTAACGTAAGTTGTCGTCACACATATACCCTTTATATGCGCACTTGTACTTTATTGTAATCCGTAGTAAACGATTATACCATCATCCACATACACATCATCCACATAAATCAAACAAATGCTGACAAAATAATAAGTAGATACTTAACCAAATTGGATGACATTTTTATGGGACCAAAAAGCAGGTATACTGCATCGAACAAAAAATAATTACACTAATCGGACTAGAAACCTCGAAGTAATCGGTGTAAATACATAAAAAAAATACGGGCCAAATTGAGAACCTCCTCATTATTTCCCTCCTCGGTTAAAAATGCTAAAACATTTTGCCCATGCATTGAACAATTTGAAACTCAGGGAAAAGTTATCTCAGGATCTAGAACGCGTGTCAGGCGTGGTCCAGGGGAAATAAGTGATCGGCACAGTTGGAGTGAATAAGTCGTTTTCAGCTTCGTTAAGCGTAGTTTTTATACTTTACATAACTACCAGCTGAAGTACATGCTGTGTCTTCGTTTGATTACAATCATATTCTGTATTGTAATATTTACAACCATCATGTTGAAATAACTTTCAATATTTAATATAAATAAACGTTTATTACAATAATACAAAATTTCTTTAGTTATTCAAATGAAATGATTTTGAGCACATGGGGGTAAGTACATACTTTGAGAACATATCGGCACCAGTTTCTCGTTTGTTGGTAGGTGCGGACAGAGCCCTGTATGAGCCCTGTGTGAGCCCTGTATGGGCTCCGTCTGTGAGGACAGCTCCTCAGTTTGTGATCTGCCGCAGGAAACATTCGCGATGCACAATCAGTTTGCTGCATCTCGGCTAGTTTCCGTATTGCAGTGAGTGCTCGCGTACGCAGGAGCGCGGTGCTCGCTCGTTAGAAAGTGTGCCGCGTAGGTGACGGCGGGCCGCGGGCGCAGTGGAGGAGGGTGGGGGCGATGGACAGAGATAACACTCGATATGCAACGTCTCAAATATCGCTAACAATGTTGTGGATCAGAACTTGTACGGCCGATAATAATATATGCATTCACAAACAATTTTCTACTAATTTATACACATTATATTGTTGAATAATGACAACACTTAGCAGAAGTGTCACCGTCGCCGGCAGCCGGCAGTCAGTCTGCGCTTGCGTAAGCGGACCCACAGAAACGACACACATCGATCACCGTGGGCGCAGCGAGGCGGCGCACGCGACGTGCGGATAAACCGACTTCATTAACACTTATCAACTTACTCTTTTAACAAACTAATTGCGGCCGTAATAGCTTTGGCTGTTCTTTTAGCTTTTATAGAGCACGTCTGCAAGTAGTGGAGTCGAATTATAATGATGTACGGAAGGCTATACGAGTCTAAGGCTGGCATGCAGTCCATGTGGCTGTGTGTCCAGGTGGCAGTCGGTCCGCCACACGTGGGCAGCCGGCGCAGCGGCCAGCGCTTACATTGGACGACAGAAGATTCGGCCTTTCGTTCGGTGGGACCTCGCGCAGAGATTGTTAGGTCATGTGCTGGCGCGCATGTTGCGAAAGCGCGCCGAGCGAGTGCCCGCTCTATTCCTAACGAGGAAGGAACCGACGACACGGCGGCGCTGCGCTCCAAGCAGTCAGTACATTCAGAGGCGGATTCGAACACGCAGCCGCTTGCGGAGCCCCTGAGAGCGCCGCCGAGCTGATGTCAGATAAGGCAGACAATGGTCCCGCTAGTAAGTTGGCGGCGTGTGAGTGCGATGTCGGTTAGCAAGCAGCGCATAATATCGCCGCGGTGTTGATTATTTAATCATGACGTTATGATCAGCGTGCGAACGCTCTCAGCGCGCGTATTGTAGCGAGGCGGGCGGCGCGGTCCGCGCGAGTTTCTCCGCGCGGGAGAAACCAGCGCGTTTCACCACACGAGCTACCTGTTCCTGTCCGGCAGCACGACACCGCTGCACGCACCCCGCGCGCGCGCATTCATGTCTAAACGACGAGCCTCACCAGCTGCTCTGACTGCTGCAAGCGCGCCAGCCTGTCTGGTGTGGTCAGAGAAGTGGGCCGAAGTGCGTCATATCGAAGTGTTACAGCATGCAGCAGCAGGCCGCACTCTCCGATACTGCGTATCGGCGCATCCCGGACGGACGCTCATTTAATATAACTTGCTTCAACTATTTTCATGGCATTTCATCATGCACATTTGTTTATCTGTGTCGTTGACTATTTTCGTGTTTTATTTTACTAATTTACTTGTTCGTGACAATTTCATTGCAGTAATATCTTTAGAACGAGAATCAGTCTTTTTATATTCCTGACATCACATGACAGGCACTTGACCTGTGAGGCTTGGCTTGCGGTCCCGAGGTCGACTATCATGGAGTCAGCAGTGTCATGAAGTCGCCGCACCTCTCAACGTTGCCAGTGACTGGGCAGAAATGTCCATACTCAAAACATGTAACTGAGAATGTAGATAACATCATGTTAGGGTATATAAAATGACGCTCTGATATTGTGTGTAAGGCAGCGTGCAGGCAACGTGCGGCTGAAGAGATCAGCCCGTAGGTCGGCCGAGGGCTTTGCTTACTTGAGAACATTATCGAGATTGAGGTGGCATTCGGGTTTAGTGCCGGTTGTAAGATGTTAGACTCGCTTAGCGTAACATGAGCTGTGCCATGTCACATTATACTATACATACCGAGAACTGCATACTGCAGCCACAACAATGCAATATAATAAAATACACCATACATATAATAAATAAAAATGTTTAATAAAAAAAAAGTAAATAAAAATAAGCCAATCCCACAACACGAGCGAGGGAGTAGGGAGTGCCCCAGGGAAGCATGCTCGGTCCTTCTCACGACTAGGTCGTCCTATTTATCTGGATGTCGCAAAAGCTTATTTTTGTGCTTTGGCTGTTAAGCCTCTGTCCTGATGTACGCTTCGCTGATATCACTAGGGACATCGAAGCAATGGATGCGAAAGTATCGTCGGCTTAAGAACGATATACCAGTGCGTCGAGGACATTTCCACGCATTGAAGAGGATCTAACGCGTCTGTCACTACTGACAGTCTCACAGAGCATGTGGCGCCTGGCGCTCGACACGTCCACCCGGAGCAGCAGTTGCCGCGGCTCACATGCACAGCCTCGTGTTGCTGATGCGGTGGAACACCTACTTACTGTTTGCGAGACGTTCCACAGAATCGTATGGACAGACGTACACAAAAGATACATTTGAGCCGGGGCACTTGCTCCAGCAAGGGTTCTGTGCTGCAAGTATCCATTAAAAAGGATTCGAAATGTTGAATGAAATCCCCTGCTATGGTGTCAGGTACCTGGCCGATGGGAGGGAATGCTAAATATTGACCAATAAAAACGATTTAATTTTTATTTTCTTTCATTTATTTTCAAGGTTTTAGTATCGACACTTTCTTATAAATACTTTAATCTAAATGAATTCCTTTCTTCCATGGACTTCAGAAAAAGGAGGAGGTTCTCGATTCGGTTCTCATATGTTTTTAATGTTTGTACACCGATTAGTTTTTTTTTTTTTTACGATGCAGTATACTTGGGATTTGGTCCCATAAAATTTTTATCCAGTTTATTTCAGTTATTTTTGTTCTGAGCATTTTTGCTCATTGCTTGACATTCAGGTGTATGGCTGATGACACCACAAAACCGTAGGTAAAGTATACCTGATGATGGACGGTACGGTATGTACTGACTAGACCGTGTTTTAATTTTATTCGTATTGATGAGAACTTTACACCGGGATGAATTTTGTTTGCCATGGAGTGTTCGGTGACAGGGACAATGTAGAGTTCACGGAACTCTTTAACAGTTTATGTCAGCTTCCATATGTTTGGGATTATTTGTATCGATGATAACTTCCTACATGTGTAGTGTGAGTTATGGGTACATAGCACTAGAAGTCGATGGCGAACTAAGCACAGCTGCAACCTCTTGACACCGACTTCTAAAGCGTGGTACTTAAAAGATATTTTTTGAAGTCGCTTTTACTGGTTGTAAAATGATTTTTTTTAATATAAAACGCGCTGTCCCTTTGTATAATTTCAACACTTGGCTTGTAAGTGTTTACTTTTTGTGGAACACACGAGTAGCGAGTCGCTCGGGTTATTGTCCAGCGTACTTCCCGCAGCCCGATACCAAGCAATCTGTGTTTTAAGTTCGCCCTGAACTAAAACGTGTGCTTTTTAGTTGATTTCGTTCAGGACATAAAGCGTGATTGAGAGACAACGGCCCCAACATGAGAGCCGCAGGCGCCCCTCGGCTTCGTCTGGTGGAAGACGACGAGAGAGAGGCTGTAATAGTGACAAGGCGTACACGATATAGGATGTGATACAGGACGCAACTCTCAAATTCAATCATGTTGCACATGTTCTTATAATTTATATAACCACTATAAACATTTAAATGTTGTGGTATCGCGAGATGCGCGCGCGCAGTGTTCAGTCTCATCGAGCGTAAATGAGCTTCATTTGCCTGTACCTACTATGTGCTGCTTATTAAAGCACAACCAAGGTCAGTGCGAACGTCACCGTGTGCTGCAGCCGGCGATCAGTGCAGCCTGGTCGCGCAGGAGTGACGTCAGCCCTGCGGTGCTCGGGGCGACAGTTACGTGAACACTAGTCTCCGCCAGCGGGTTCACCCGCGTCCCTTGAGAATTAGTCCGCGCTTCCGGAAAAAAGTTCCTTTATGAATGTAACTTAGAAATATTTTTTCAAATCGGTCTAGAGGTTCCTGAGACGTGTCGGACGGTTCCTGAGACGGTTCCTGGTGTGGCCGGCCAGCGGCTGCGCGTCTCTGGCTGACGCTACAGTAGGGAGCGATTTGCGATGCCACTGGAAGAGCGAAACGAGAAAAACATGGTATATGGCTACATAACAAGCGAAATTCCGCCGTATATTCGGCGATGACATGGCTACAGTACACATCCATCGCCGTTTACTATACGCATAATGTAGCCACACGCATATTTAGCAGCACTATTGAACTAGTCGTGCAAGTGAGAAATTTTATAATAAATTCGCTTCAATTTGGCTCATATGTTGATGTAGTCGACGCCGTCGCCGTGATTTCAGTAATGTTGTTCCTATCGCATAAAGATATCAAAGATCGCTAGTAATATTTGATGTACGGTACATATGTGAGCATTCATTTATTGGTTTTATTCGCTCATGTGTCGCAGGTCGCGTCGCGGCCTAATGTAGCCTCAGCCTGTAGGGAGTGCCACATGCGATCACACAGCCCAGAGCCACGGTGCTCTCGATAGCCGTCGCACTCAGGCACTCCAATCGTCGAAGGAACAGGAAGTCAGTACAAGGCTGTTCTTCGTGGATACGGTGACCATAAATTTCAAAAATTGGGTACCACAAGGTGCGTCTAACTTCCGTTATAATTTATAAAGCTGAGTCGTTTGTTTGCTTTAGCGTGCTTATCTCAGGAACTACAGGTCCGATTTGAAATAATCTTTCAATATTAGATTTATCCAGGAGGATCATAGGCTACTTTTCATGCGGGTGCGCGGAGTAGTCCTCACAAACCGCGGGTGAACCCGCTGACGGAGGCTAGTTTGATATAATAATAGACGCGAGATGTAGTTTCATAAGTGCAGCAATTAGGAAGAATTTGTTAGCGTGTGGCTGCACTACCCGCGCACAGTGGTCGAGTCCTGCAGTCGCGAAGGGATTGCACTCCGGCGCAGGTAGCCGCCCCTCCCCACTCGCCTGCACATACCTCACGGGCCGTTGCACCCATTGTTATGAGCTAACCCTAATCCTTGATTCGCTTCACTAATAAAGAACTTAGCAGGTAGAGATAGCGGTTAGCGGTTTTTGTAATAAGTAGGCACTGTAATTAAGTGAGAAAAATATGTCAGTCGTGTTAGAAAGACCGTACCTTGACACCATTAACGCAACTGGTTTTAAGCCGGGCGAGCAGTTTCTAAACGCGAGGCGGACACAATGCACACCGCGCACAACTGTACAGCTACAGATCCCGACCGCTGAGTGCTGACGGCAACGCGAAGCTTTCGGGCGTTGTGTGCATCACTTGGCTGCACGGGCACCGGCGCAGTCGGCGACAGCGGCTCGGGTTGCACCGCCAGCCGCACTTTGTTGCCACGTTTTGTGTCCGAAGTAATTCCCAGCGGGCGAGCAAGGCCTCCAGTGACGAACCGGCCACAAAGTAGGACAATAATTTATTGTAGTAACTATACGGCGCAGACGCTTCTCGTGAGGTAGGAGCGCACAACCGGTTAGCGCGGCGGGTGTCGTCGGGACGCGGCCGCAGCTCACCTTGAGTGGATCCCGATCAGAGCAGAGGGCGGGAAGGCGGCGGCCGGCGCGGGCGCGAGCTCATACTCGCGCGGTCGACGACCCGCTGCTGCGCCGGAACGTAACTGTACAACACACACTGTCACTCGCGAACTCGGGACCGGCGCGACTACTCGCTGGGGGGCTGCGGGGCGAACTGAGCCGGCGCCCGCGGCCGCGTGCCCGCGCGGCCTTGACCGCCCCCTGCCGCACGCCCCCCGCGCCCCGCGACACCAGCCTGCGCCGGCGCATCTACACCGCTGCTCCTTGCTGGCAGTGGGCGCAGCGCGCAGCCTCGAGCACTGCGCTGGCGGCGGCTGGCGGCCGGATAGGCGAAAGTCATACCGTTAGCTAATGATTACATTTAGTTTTTGTTATATCTGATAGCGGTAATCTCGGCTCCAATTCCCCACACTGATAACTTTCAAAATATTTATGTATAGTCTGAGGGAATTATCTGCGCACTGGCCATAATTATTGTAATGTCTGAATACAGGAGATAAAAATTGTATACACCGGCCGTAGAAACTTCTGCAGAATACAATCAGATGTTGAGGCTATTGCTATAACAGGTACGATAAGGGCAATCGCAAGCTAAATTAATCCGAATCTAGCGACGAGATCGCGTTGTGTCGGATCCTGAATTAACAAAGCGAGCACGTCACAATATTAAACACGTCCCTGATCCCGCTACGTTCAAACAGCTTGATTAGGAACAAACAACGTCGCGTTGTCAGCTAAACGTTTCATGAGGTGGTAGTTCAACTAGTTCACATGTGTTGTGCACACAAACAACCCCAGCTGACCAGCAGTACACAAATTCGACAGTGGCAACCTGCCGCCGGAAAACAATGCTTGGTTGGTATTTTCAGTAATGGTGTATGATATACACACACTAAGAGTTAAAATCCTTTGTTTTTCCTTTACCCATTCATTTATTTTGTTACTGTTCTGTAACCACTAAATTGAAATGTACCTAATGGGAAGGAACTTCATGATGACTGATGTTGGTTCGTCGCCATCGTGCTCGTTGTGGCCTAGAGGACAGCGGACGCCGGCGAGTGTTGAAGGTGGCTGCTGCTAGTCTGTCAGCAGGCGAGGTCGGCGCTACTTGTGTGACTGGCCGACCCAGTTCCACCGCCCGAACGAAAGATGATATTCTAATTGCTGATGTTCTTTCAACTGAACAGTTGCTGACAGTTGTACATTAAAACTAATTGAATGGCTGCGAAGCACGAGAAGAATGCATTGGTTTTGTGAATTCTCATAAACATTACGTTCGCATATCCAACTATCAAATTATTGCGCTTTGTTCGAAGGTATCAGCGGAAGGTGTCAGGACTCCAAAATATTGTATACCTAACTATCGACCTCGATTTATTGACCTCGATTGTCCGATCTTAATAATTATACTTACTTACCTGATGCCACCCACATGATTCGGATGAGTACGTGGTTCGGCAGTGGTTGCATTCTGCTGGGCGTTAGGATTGGCTCGTTGTGCGTGTGTGCTGGACTGGAAGACAGCTCTAGACAGGCACTTGACGCAACTCGAAGCGTCGCACATGTATCCAATGAAGCCGCAGCTAACAACAACTGTCTCCGTACCTACGGACGCGCTTTGCACATATGTGAGTCTAGCGTCGTCATCAAATCGATCGCCTCTGACCTAACTATTTGCTGAACATGTTATAGATCTATGATTTTGTTATCCTTAGCAATTGAGTTTGTTATCCTTCATGGGACCAATCAAGTTTTGATGCTTGAAGTGTAGACAGCAGCGGTGCGCGGCGGGTAGGCGTATCGTGCGCAGTGATACATTGACACGCTGTGAGCACGCTCCCGATGTGCTGCGCCTCTACTGGAGGGCGGTCTACACTCTTAGTGATTACTGTAAGCGTCAATTGATCGCGCGGTGAGTTGCAGGCGTGGCGATACTGTTAAGTTAAATGAGTACAAACCATTAATAACATACAATAAACCAAATAATGTAGGTATCTCTATTTTAACAGTGCCACATGAATGGACGCATGATGGCGACCCAAATAGTGCGGAGTGCGCTTTGTTAGCGCGCGGGGGCGGTGGGCGGGGGCCGACGACCCAAATATTTGTGTGTTTGTAGCGGTGACGCGCGAGTATGCGTCAGCGTAGATGGCGGGCTGCCTCCGAGTCTGAGGAACACTTGGAGCCGTCGTCACAGGCCGCTGATGACGAGCGCTACCTACAATAGCCCAGTATTTGTATGTCACAAAACTAATACATAAGGACAAAATATTCATCTCCGTAGCAACAGACGCTATAGGACCGCGAGATGACGAACCTTTATAGAGAGGCACAAACACATCATTAAACCAAGGCTTGTGCTAGCAGTCAAATAGTTGCATCGTGTGCGCGCCCCGCGAGCGGTATAGATCTCGTATATTGCAGGAGCGGACAGCGCGGGCTCCGCCACACCTGACCGGCCACGACTTGCTTTTAAGGGTTCCGTAGCCAAAAAAACGGAACCCTACATATTTGTCGTATCAGTCCGTCCGTCCGCCGTAGTGACAGTCAGTTTGTTCCGAGTCTGTAAGAGCTGTAGGTACTGTTGAAACTTGGAAAGTAGGCGTAGGATTCTGAACTGCATTAAGATTTTTGTATAAAAATAGAAAAAATAACCGAAACTGTGCGAGTGATCTAGGTCTTCAAATAAAAAAATAAAAAACCCGAGTTTTTAAATGTCAGAATATGTATCAATAAATACGCGAATAAAAACAGAACTATGTAGGCGAAGCTGTTATCAAGCTATAACAAGATTCCGAACCAGTTCGCTTCAAAAGGGCTTTACCTAGGTAGTTAATTGAAAATCCCTTCTATAATCTATACTTATAATAAATCTGTAGAGAGGTCAATTCTGTACATTGAATATATTTTCAAAATAACTATCAGGGGGTGATAAGTGATCGATACTGATGCCAAAAACGCAATCAGTAAATTTTTTGTCTGTCTGTCTGTCTGTATGTTATTAATAGGAACAAAAACTACTGGACGGATTTTAATGAAACTTGGTACAATTATTCTTCATACTCCTGGGCAGGTTATAGAATGCTTTTCATCACGCTACAATCAATAGGAGTAGAGCAGTGAAAGAAAATGTTGGGAAAACGGGAGAAGTTACACAATTTTTTAAGCTTTCGTCGCGTGTGCAGCCTTATTGGTTAAAGCTATATAGAAATCATGTATGACGGAAATGTTCTACATAATATTATCTAAAAAATATTCCACCACAGCATATGTCTATCTTTAATGGTTGACTCACAATAACACTTATAACTCCCGATAGTTTACCAGTTCGGAGCTTTCTGATTATTTATTATTGATTTGTTTATTCTTATGTTTATAATATTCTCGCTTATCCCCAATTAACAAAAGAGAATATTATTACATATTCTATAAAAAAAAAATCATATAAATCGGTATAGAAATACCAAACTTACACATGAAATACGCTAATCAGCCATCGCCCTATGTCGTTGCCGTGCTCGACGCGGGTCGGCCGGTAGGTATAATAAGGCGGGAGGCCCTTGCGCGAGCTTCTCATCCCGACAAAAGTTAGGCTTTGGTAGCGGTAATCGTCATCCACACTGGCGTAGCCGCGGGGGTCCTCTATGGGTTATATATCAGAACAACACATAGACTACTTTTTGTCGCGAAAACCGACATCCACGCGGGCGGAGCCGCGGGCGACCGCTAGTATAAAATATTTTTTACAGTTTAAATTTAAGTAAAATTTGCATGTCATTATGTTATGATCAAATATGCTAAGCTACCTGCCAAGTATTACTTAAGAACTTTTGTAACCATATTTATCTGCAAATATATCTTTGACTTTAACTGTTTATACGTTATAATAACTGAAGCCAATTATGTTTTGCATACATTAGGTACTGTATTTTTAAATATACGCCAAAAGTAAATGACAGTCACTATGTATATACAGCTGCTTTATTTAATTGCAAATGTAATAATAACACACTTGTGCACTTGCAACTAGTTAAATGATATTTATTTTACAAATAGGTTGAAATAAACACTTTTACACGTCAACACATGGCACACAACTTGTATGACGCACTGTTGCAGGATCGTTGTTGTTAAATCTTGGAACAAGCTACATTTTTTAACAACATGCACTTTTAAACATTCCACAACCTCGTTTAATAATGACGTATGATTCACACACCGAATAGAACAGAAACATTTATTTGCCATAAACATATAGGTACATACATACACACGCAGGTGCATGCATGGTATACAATTAGGTACCTATGTGCTTAAGAACATGTTTGCCACTTGATAGACACCGAATGATATACATATGTATTACCGCAGCTGCTCAACTGTTGCAGTATCGTCAAGCAGACAACAACGTGCCTGTTTATGTAGGGAACAGATCCTTATCCCTCATATGAGAAGAGAAAGATCCTTCAAGTGCGGGAAGCGCACCCACGGAGAGCTGTCAGTTTCATCTGTGGATGGGCTAGTGAGAGGAGGTCCCGAGACCGCGAAGGTCGAGTGCGCCAGGCGCTGCTATATTTAGCTCGTGAACTAGATTGAATGAGTGCAGGCGGGAGTGCGCCGTACAATCTCGGCCAATTGCTGTCAACTGCGGATATTCTTAGAAGTAATGCGCGGATGTGGATGATGCCGGCGAGTAGCCGCCTCGCCGCGCTGGACCGGGATGTTGACAAAGTATTGATTACACCTGCGGGAGATCAGACAACCACGCGGCGACACCACGAACACTCCCACACCGCTCTACCACGTCTCATATTGAAAGAGGATGCCTCGACGGGATAGATTTCAGCTTCCTATATTTGATTAACTGAATGTTCCGAGCGCGCTGGGAGTGGAGTGGTGTCGTTTGAGCACTCTACCGCTATAGAGGTGTCAGAAATTCCAATATGTTGCATGCGATGCCCTCTGCGGCGAGGAGCGCAAACATCAGTGCGCATTTGACATTTGTTTAACATATATAGGTAATACCTAATAATATTCCGTTGGCAACATAAGGTCAGAGTGCGCCGTGCTGGCGCCCGCCGCGCCGTGAGCGTCATGACGAAACTCTTCGGTTCGTGTTGCAGACGCTTCAAGCTAAGCTACCCAGGTACTAAGGTTAGTATGTACTCCTGCAAGTACTCTTTAAATAAAATATACAACATAAAAATTGTAATTGCGAGATTCCACCAAAATGGTTGCGCCGCCGCGACGCGAGTCCACTGCTTGCGCATGAGTTCCCGCACGAAGATTGCTATATATAGCGGCCATTTTAGAAATGTTGGCAAGCAACTTGTTACTGTGTGTAACGTTAGTGTGCGCCACAGTGCCTTCGTCTCGAGCAGTCACCTTACATCGTTCATTTGAATTTTTCACCGTAACACTGGTTAAGTATACAACTTATACCCGTGCGAAGTCGGGCCGGCGACCAGGTTTCAAATAAAATAGCATAACTGGAAGCGCATAGCTGCGAGTTTGTGCGAAACAGTCACCGAGGCCCTGGAATACAAAGAACATCAGTGGATCGCCACGGTGTAACAATCCCATCCGCTCCTAGCACTGCGAACCTGGGATAGTTCCACCTAAAATTAAGCTTGTAAATAACTTTGCTGGTAGGTACGTAGAGCTTGTTTAGTGACATGGGGAGAAGCGTAGGCGCGCCTCCAGGTGTCCGCCAGTGGCGCGTCCCGAGCGATGCGTCTCAAACCAGGCACGTGTAGATCTGTTCGCAGTCCTGTGATGAGTGCTGTCATTGGTGTGACCTGGACGCCGGCGAGCGTGACGATCTGTGCGTCTATTGTATACAGTTAATGATTTACGTATTAAGTATCCATCACTGACTGAAATAGACATGTGTCGCCAAAATATTTCTGCTTATTACATAAATAGGAATATAAAAGCGAAAGGTTGATACGGCAGTCCAGTGCATTAGCGTGACTAAACAACATTCAACATGTCACAGCGTCGTTATATCATTAGAGGTAAACGGAGGGTAATTGCCCATTGTGCGCAAGCGCTCAACTCAAAGTGGCTGTCACGTCATGTTCAGCTGGTCGCGGAACCTGACTGACTTCAGAGCGCTGCAAGCAAGAGTCGTTTCAATATTGTGCATAATGCTACTTAGTATACATATTTAGGCGCAAGTGTCACTCGCCGCCGTTGACCTGTGACCTCAGTGCGCGACCTCGCGACAACAGCGCACGCGCAGCCTTACCGCCTCACGCTAATTAAATATACAATTTCAAATTACGCCCGCAATCTGAAGCTACCTGCGTAGGTACTCTTATATCAGCAAAGTATTTTAATTTAATCGAAATTCTTTGAGCTCGGCAGGCTATTCGCTGACAGGTAATCATTATTCAAACGCAATTTAAACAAACATTAGCAATTCAAAAGTAAGCTGTAATCAGTAGACCTTACTCAATATCACCTATCTCAATAGTCCTGGCGGCTTTGTGGGAAACTTCGGTTCTGATCAGTTATTGTGAGAGTACAGCTTCAACCACGTCCATGACGAAATGGTAATACAATCAAATGCAACAGACACGTTCCCATCAACAGATTTTAGAAGCTGGTGGGTAAATAGGTGGCTGAACAAAAGATAATTGGGGACGGGCCGCCGAACCTGACCTGACTGACGAATGTTTGCTAACAAATATTTGTACGCGACGCGGGTGGCAGACTATGATAATCTCGGAGCTTCAGCTTGCAAGCGAGTCAGAGATAACGTGCGTCGGTGTGCGTGTGTACAGTGCGCCCCCGGCCTGCTGGCGCTCTCTCCCGGAGCATACATACCATGCAATATTCCATTCTGCTGATAAACTCGGTTAATAGTTCTTCACCAGTCTATTCCCTGAGTGTGAAATCTCATGTATTGTATACGTAGTTATCGGCAGCTGGCCGAGAGCACAGCAGCCCGCTGACCGCAATCGGCGCACTGGTACACAGCGACACTGCGCGAGAGAGATGTGACCGCGCGCGGATGATAATTGGAGGCTCGCGTACATGAGCCGTTACTCGCGACCAATGATCCTTACTGCGGAACACAGCACTCACAAAGATGTATGCTAACTACATACATATGTATGTGTTTATTGCGTTGAGTACAAGAAGTGTTCCATGCGCAGATACAGTTGGTCGCAGCTCGGCAGTGAGAGCCGTGTGCTGTGAATTGAACTGCCTCCTGCCGATATGTTGATCATCTCGACGTATTGCTTCCTGGGCAGTACGCACGCGCGTAGACGCGCAGTAGGCGCCGCTTTCATATACATTATACTGTTTATAAATAAATAGGAAGTCATTGCCCTCGGCGGCGTCACAATAATAGACAATTAGTATTATTAATTGATTGCGTGGGTGTCGGCCGCACGGCGCGACTTCCTAGTGAGTCACTTCAGGTAAAGCTCACATATATTGAGTCGGTAGGCAGTGAGCACTTACCCACTGCTATGAGGTAAGTTTGCGGTATTTTGTTTTCAAAGTGTGTGCGCTGATGTGACGCAAATAGCTGAACGAGACGGGTTCCGATCGGACGCTACAACGAGCGCGACAGGACAATGCGCCGACACACAAATAATGAAAAGCTGCTCCGTGACAGTGACGCCGCAGAAGGTTCGCAGCACACCGGCGCGCCGCCGCTGCCACTTGAAGAGCTGCGCTGACTGCAGCCGATCATTGCAGGACAGACAAACATCATAACATGCACTACTTTACACCTATTTGCTGACGGATTAGTAGATTTATAGATAGTTTTCTGTTAACTTGTGACATATTGAATAAATAAATAAATAGTCCAAAGCCGTCTCTCCAGGCTCTACCGAAGCCGGTTCGACACTAGCAGACCTTCCAGAAAACTGTTAATCCCTAAAGTTGGAAACTCATCGTACTTAGAAAGTTTTCTTGATTACGTGATTACAGCAGCAACTGCAATTACCAATCATCATCCTCCTGCCCTCATCCCAAGTTTTATTTGGGGTCGGCGCAGCATGTTTTTGTCTTCCACGCTCTTCTATCTGCCGTCATCTCACAAGTTACATTCTTTCTAGCCATATCAACCTTCACACAATCCATCCATCGTTTCTTTGGTCGTCCCCTTCCTCTATATCCATCCACATTCATGTTCAAGACCTTCCTCACAACATGATCCTCATTCCTCCGCATTACATGCCCATACCATGCTAGCCGGTTCCCACATAGTTTTTCGGTTACCGGTGTCACTATTAAACTTCCTCTTATACATATACTCATTTCTTACTCTATCGCGCGGCTCTGTCCAGACGTCCGCCGATTCTCCGAATGTATCCCGTCACAGCGGAAACAGATTACAGTCGCTGGTGTAGTCGCGTATGTTGATAACGTAGCGACGCGTCACGTCACCAACAAATCGTACAAAAGAAAAAAATATATTAATAGGTATGTATTAGGTATTCAAAGTCGTGTGCCTTACATTACTAATATTCCAAGAACAGCTGAACTGATATAACTTAGGACCAGAAACGGACGGACATAGAATTTAGGTTTCCGGTGGGACTACCTCATCATCATAGCTCTTGTTATCGTCCCACTGTTGGGCACAGGCCTCCTCTCCCACGGAGAAGGAGTGAGCGTTAATCACCACGCTTGCTCAATGCGGGTTGGTGATTTCAGACTTTATAGTCCAGGTTTCCTCGAGATGTTTTCCTTCACCTTTAATCAGTCATTGGTGTCCAAGTTAAACTTAGAAAGTACGTATAACTTAGAAAACTTTCATTGGTACTTGCCTGATCTAGAATGGAACCCGCACCCTCATACTCGAAAGGCTGGTGCTTTAACCACTAGGCCACCACGACTTTTGGACGACTTTTGGGACTGATGTTGTCCATATCACATCCGCGGGTGAAAGCAGGTTTTTCGTAATTAGGTAAGCTAAGCTCGTCCCAAAACCATTCCGGTATACTGGGCAGTCAACAGTGAGCAGCGGGCCGAAGACACAACGCGTTGCGCCACTGCGGGCACAGTTGTGCGACCTTCCGCATCATCACGGAGGCTGATTGCCAGCAATTAAAGACAGCAGCAACAATTATCACTTACGACACGCTGAGGCAACACTCCGTAGGCCCCTGCTTGGGGTGGAGGCCGCTAATTACATGCTAATGTCGCCGATCAGACCTTCACTACGTGAGTGACTATTGACCCACTCAATCATTGTAATTGAGGGGATAGTGAGTGATTGCGCACTCGAAGGAGCACAGTACGTGCGCGTGTGTTGATTGATGTGCTAACATACATACATACACATATGGTCATTGATGATGTGTATTTAATCACTTGCGAGTGCTGTGTCCCCAGCTGCCCCAAATGCATTTGCCAGTCCTTAAAATTATGTATGCTTTTACATTTGTGTATTTAGTTATACCCAAGAACCTTTGATCTTCTGTCTACAAAATGTTTAATTAATCCAAGATTAATGCCTGTGAGATATTCTGCATTCCACCAGTTACCGAGGTTTACTCTTATTTAGAGACAACATCTTCGCTTTATCGGCGAATTTCGTAATTCTTGTATTCACATCAAATAGCGCATAAATAGCATTAGTTGGTGCGTTAGTGTTTGTCGTATTTTTTAATAATATCCACAATCCCGCGTCGAGCCGCTATTTTAGTTATCACATTTGGCGAATGGTGAGGAAGTCCGCCAGTCGCATCGCGGCTCGGTGCAGAGCGAGCGACACAATGCGATGACGCGCCAGCTGAGCACTGAACTGCCGCATCTCTGCAATATACACTAGCGTAGAACACCTGTACTAGTAGTCTAAACAAATGTACTATGAATTAAGCCACTAATGAACAATGCGGTAAATAAACATATTTCCGACCCATCATGAACATTACGAGCTGGCTCTGAAAGCTAAGCTTCAGTAATGGTCCGTCTAATGCGGCTCCGGTCATCTCCGTGAGCTAGTTGATAATGTAATCCTTTTGTCTTGTTCTCTACCGCTACCTGCGCATTGGCAACATGCTCTCCGTAGCCAATAGCCCTTAAGTGAAGTCATTACCTTATCTATGTCTATTCCATGTCAGAACATTTATAAATCGGTTGTACCGACACCATTTTGTTAATGTCTACATATGTATGTATATCTACAGGATTGATATATTACTTAGTAGCTAAACATGCAATATTATCTAAATATATACAGTCAACAAGCTGTGTAAGTATGCGGAGAACGGTTAGAGGGTTAGTGAAGGTGGCACGCACCAGGCAGTGCGGCCAGCGAGGACGCGCACACGAGTGCAGGGCTGCGGCCTGCCTGACTGACTGACTGGACATTCTGTGGAATGCTAAAACATATTTGAGCTAATGTCGTCTCGCGACCTTCACCTAAATTATTTGTTTTCATATTTGTTTTTGTGAGACGAATGCTTTGAGTGTAGTACTGTGTGTGTACTACTGTACGCGTTAAGTTTCTCGCCAACATTACCTCTGTAGTCACTGATGCCATCTCTCTGTTCTGTGATTGTGTCCAAACGAACAGTCTCTTCGTGTTTGTTTAGTATAGCAGTACCAGCTATTACATCTTTATTGCCAAAATAAGTTAGGTAAGAGTACAAGCCAGAAGTGCCAGAAGAGAGCTTGTTGGGGGTTGTATCGGGACGTTTGAAAGCAGGGATTTAGAGGCACATAGGCTCGCTGAGATATATTCCCGGAGGAGTAACGCTCGCCCGAGCTTGTTAGAAAATAGCGCGAGCAAGCGCAAGATGATATCCTAAACGAATGGCAGGAAAGACTGGCGGCCCCTACTGCTGGTCATTGGACTGCAGCGGCCATAGGTCCACAGTTACAGGATTGGGTTGGAAGACGGCACGGGGTGCTGTCTTTCCATACCACTCAGGTTTTGACAAACCACGGGTGCTTCGGCTACTACCTGCACAAGGTGGCAAGACGGGAACCTACCCCCGTGTGCCACCAGTGCGGTGGTGGCCCAGACACAGCTCAGCACACCATCGAGATGTGTCCGTCCAGGGAAGAGCGGCGTCACACACTGGCTGCTCACACTGGAAATGACTTCTCGCTGCCGAATTTGGTGAGGGTGATGATCGGCAGCGAGGCCGGATGGGAAGCCGTAGCTTCCTTTTGTGAGGAAATAATGTCGCAAAAGAAGGCGGCGGAGCGGGTACGTGAGGCAGATGCTCTTGCGGACCCGATTCGCCAACGAAGGGTGGGCAGGCGTCGGAGGCGCTATGCTGCCCAGATGCCGCCCTAGCAACAGCCAGTGGGTAGCAGACCGGGGAACTGCTGCCTGCATTGCACGAGCCGTTGCTGAGATGGTTCGCCAGTAGAGGGAGGCGACCAGCCGCTGCTGACAGGTCACGAAAGTCGTCTTTGGTGCTCGTGGCCTCTCCTAAATGGCAGAAGACGGCACAAAGGCTGAGTTTTTTAGTGGGTGCAAGCCCCACATAACCTCACCGTCTCCCCGGGCGGTTGAGTATGCGTCAGGCATTTTTCTCAGCTGAAAAAAAAGGTACGTTTGAAAACAGCGAACATGGAAGATATAATAATGACGGAGTACACACACACACACGTGTAGCCTACCTAGACAAACAGTGTGCAGACAGAGACAGACTAGCTCGGCGTGCGGTGCGGGGCACGGGGCGGGGGCTACGGGGCGACGCCCTGCGTTGCCCTGGCGACCTGTCCCTCCGCGGCTAACTGTACGGCGCGTCGACCCGCCTGCGCCTGCGTCGCTGAGCGTGCTCTAGCACCCACAGCACTGCCTACCCACCCGACGAGCTCGCAGGTAATCTCATTGTCTACGAGCAGCTCGTTGCGAAACAGCCGCTCAAGTAGAACCGCATCGCCTGCACTTAGTCGACAACTTGCACGTACACAACGCAACACATGACGCACACACGCGCACACATCACGCACACACGCGCACTCATCACGCGTTGGCTTGCAATAAGTGCAGCGGCTGCAAGTCAGCGAATACAATTCATTACCCAAAATAAAGTTGAGCGTGGGTCGTTGACCCGCTCCGAATCCAGTCGGTCAGCTGCGAGCTCATTATTATTTATTGATATTGATGTAGTGGCACGCCTTGGACTGAACAAAACAGAAGTACTTCCGGTGACGCGGCTCGCTGAGGGCCGGGAGGACGCCAAGCTGTATCTGCATCATACTCGGTGAGTTCCTCTAGCCACAATGCACTGTGTGTCGCTGTTGTCAATAACAGTATTGATCGATTGGGAAGTGACTTTCGTTAGGGCTCTAGTTGACGACTTGTCACTGTAGAAAGCTCACAAGCTTTATCTGTTCTTAAAGTTTTGTGAAATGAATGCAAGGCTACTTCATCTACTTAAACCATTATTGTAAAGATCAAAAAAAAATCTGTTTTGAAGAATTCTTTCAATTTTAAATAGCCATTTATTGAGGAAGGCGTACGTATTTATTTTGCGCGAGCATTTTACGCATCCAAATTGCCTGTTGCTGCCTATCCTCGCAACAAAATCACGTTTGGGGTATGTATTAGCTTCGATTCCTCAGTAAATGGGTGCTTTATGTAATTATGTTTTGTTTGCCAAACAACCCTATTTCGAGAGGTTAATTCTCAAGGTCTTGAAATTATCTTCGTTTACTTTAGTTTTATAGTTGAAGTGGTGAAGGGCGTCGTTGCATCAGCTCTACTTACATAGGACTTGTATTTCAATCATACCTAACTAGGTCCACGTTAGAATTGGTAATAAAACTACTACATAATTACAATATTCAATAACAAGTGAAGCCGGCGCTGTCAGAACTAAATATAAACAAGGTTTTTACTAAAGGTAAAAACAAGTTGGTCTTGAAGCTGACCGGCTGCGCTAAGTGCGCTCAGTTCGCTAATCGCAAATGTAATTATAATCAAAATGTTTAGAGGTGGTTGTCCACCTATTGGAAGAGGATGCACTCGCCTTGCCTTAACCAGTTATTTGGAAAGGGTGGCCTATCAGGAAGCCTATAACATGAATGCTAGCTGCGTCCTGTGCGCCGTCACGCCCCTCTAACCAACAACTATACACTGGCAGTGGCCGGAGTAGCTGTGTGTTTGTGTTTGTGGCCCCGCAAGAAACGAACTTCATTATTATCATCACGACTCACACTTTTTACACAAATTATGTATCTTCCTATATCTAACTCGAAGGTCGAGTTCTGTTAAATGTCCGATATGAAAAAAATATTTTTTTTTACGAGTATGCTAGTGTTGATGGGCATAAACAAGCGTCACGCAGTCGGCATGACGTCATCAAGTCCGTGATGCTCAGCTATTGACTAAAGAACGACTTGTTTGAAAACTCCCAAGATTTTCCCGACATTAGTGTTCATGTTGTTATTTTGAGTTGCGCCTCGTGTGGTGTGCGCTGCGAGCCGCCTGCTGTCGCTTGTCCACTGCGCCGCGCGACTGACGCAGTCGCAGACTTGTACCTACACTACACGTCTGTGAAAACCTAATCTTCTATATACTTAAAATAAATCCGTGGAGAGGTCAATTCTGTACATTGAATATATTTTCAAAATAACTATCACGGGGTGATAAGTGATCGATACTGATGCTGAAAATGCAATCAGTAAAATTTTGTCTGTCTGTCTGTCTGTCTGTCTGTATGTTATTTATAGGAACAAAAACTACTGGACGGATTTTAATGAAACTTGGTACAATTATTCTTTATGCTCCTGGGCAGGTTATAGTATACTTTTCATCACGCTACAATCAATAGGAGCAGAGCAGTGAAGGAAAATATTGGGAAAACGGGAGAAGTTACACCATTTTTTAAGCTTTCGTCGCGTGTGCAGCCTTAATGGTTAAAGCTATATAGAAATCATGTATGATGGAAATGTTCTATATAAAATTATCTAAAAAATATTCCACAACAGCATATGTCTATCTTTAATGGTTGACTCACAATAACACGTATAGCACTCGATAGTTTAGCAGTTCGGAGCTTTCTGATTATTTGTTATTGATTTGTTTACTCTTATGTTTATTATATTCTCGCTCATCCCTAATTTCCAAAAGATAACATTATTACATATTCTATAAAAAAAAAAGAATCATAGTAATCGGTATAGAAATACCAAACTTATACATAAAATACGATAATCAGCCATCGCCCCGTGTCGTTGCCGCGCTCGACGTGGGTCGGCCGGTAGGTATAATGAGGCGGGAGGTCCGAGCGCGAGCTTCTCATCCCGACAAAAGTTAGGCTTTGGTAGCGGTAATCGACATCCACACAGGCGTAGCCGCGGGGGTCCTCTATAGATTATTACATCCGAACAACACATAGACTACTTTTTGTCGCGAAAACCAACATCCACGCGGGCGGAGCCGCGGGCGACCGCTAGTGTGCAATGAAGGGAGGGTGTATTTTACGATCAGATCCTTACAGTGAACACTAACAGTTGTAGACAGAAAATTTAATGGCACAATTGCACATTATTGAGTTTTTTTTTTTTTTTTTTTTTTTTGATATGACCTCTTGCAGTTCAGCCTAGGAGGCCGTGTACTGCTTAACCGGGCTTCCCTGTGGGTCCTAAAATTTATTATTTAGGCCTCCAGCCAGGGGCTTATATAGAACTTAAAAACTAAACGACAGCGCTGAGGGCACCCCCTGTGGGGTTAGGACCTCGGCTCAGGGCGTCGTTGGGGGGAGGACAGCAAAGGGACGGGCTGGATCTGAATGTAATTATTATTACGGACTTTTTAAGCTACTGGCTCAGCTCGCGGGCTGGCTCGATGTGCTAGGGACGGGAGGACTAGAGTCGTTATTATCGGACTGTCGCGACGGACCTCGGCGGCGAGGTTTGTACGAACGCGGTTTGTGTAGTGTGCTTGTGCTCTTACTACTCTCTTGGAGGAGGGTAATGGGATCATCGGGAATGAGGAGGGTGTGCCTGGGACGGCGTACCTTACTAATCTGGGACGGGGTGTATTTCGCGGCTGACACATTATTGAGTACCAGCAAATTCACGTTAATTGACTATGTAGGTGTCTCAACGCTTTAACACTTTGCTGAATGTCGGCTAAGCCAATACCGCAGCGCCCTGGCGCGCAGCTCCCGTGCACAAGCTGCTCGAGCTCGAGGAGGTTGGGACAGGCGGGCGGTGCGCGCCACTGGCGTGGTCACGCCGACTGGCGCCGAGGACGCGGCACACACGAGGTGCTCACGACGCGTGAACAATTCGGAACTAATTAAATGAAATCGTATTAATTATTTCCATTCTGTTTAGTGCACAAACATTTGCCATTGAAACCACCTCATGAATAAGTGAAATAAAACATGACATGCTTGTATTTGTGAAGCAGGTAGGCAATGAATCCGGTAGATTTTAATTAAAAGTGCATCGCGTGTAATTAGTTAGTGTAGTGGTCGTGATACGATCGACCTACGACGATGCCGCTGCACCGCAGACGTTGTCCTTAGTTGTATCCTGCTGCACAGACAGGGGACTGGACTGGAGCTGCGGCCAGGCTACGCATACAATTTGGTAATCAATTATGAAACACCATTACGAGAATAGTGCATAGCGTGCGCAATTGTTTTGCGGAAGTGACGCGCAGACGCAACGTGCAAGTGTCGCACGTGTCGCCCACCAGTCGGCCAGTCGGCGAGGCGCCACAGTTGGCAGCGAGTGCCGCTCGCTAGCCGCACAGCGTCTGATGCCGCCGTAAGCCGGCCAGACAAGTTAAATTGTTGTTTGTGTTTATAGAACAGTTTTGTTAACTGACCGAGGTTCTGCTGGTAATATTACTTGTCTTAGTACCTAATGTTAGAGAGGTTATCGTAGTAGGTAATGGAATATGCAGGTAGTGTGCCGGTATCGCCAGCTAATCGCGACCAGCATTCATATTTATCGGACGGTTTATCAGAATCGACTAAATGTGTTAATTTATTGTTATACAAAAACATAAATTAGAACACTGATAAGCAGTTCCGTTCCACATACCTAGCCACTTAGCGAGATCTTTGGCAAACACAGCAGATAAGGTATCTTCAATCAAAGAGCCAAGAACATCTTTTAATTAATGACATTACGTTATCTCGGAGATTGGAAACTCTGGTGACGCCACACAGCTGTAGCTAGTCCTAACGACAGGCAGGTGTCGATAGAGACGCGTCACACATCCTGAAGGTGGTCTATACCAGAAGCGACAGGCGTGCAGACCTGCATCGCGCCACTAGACACGAGGGATCTAATTGTCTCTCGATGCCATCGCCACTACAAGTCCACACAAAACCGTAGCTACACACTAGACAGTACACGCAATCAAATAAAATAAAACTATAAAACTGACTGTGTTTTCACTTAAAAAAAATTAAAGTAAATATGGGGAAGATGCAGCACGGTGAGGCAAAATATATGTATGTATACATATATACATATATGTCAAAACGCTTTATACACCATCATGAATATTAGATTTTTTAAGTTTTATTTGTTCATATGTTCATAACGTCTCATTAGATTTAGATTCATGGAACAAAATGGTGTGACGGTCTCGTATGGCGCCAACTGGAGTGCGCGGTGTCCGCGCGCGCCCACCAGGAGCGCTCGGCGAGCATGACTAGTGCTCACATACTGTCGGTAATGTAATGTCACTACTACAATGCACTTACATCGCTGCATTTTAACGATGTTTTTCAATTCCTCGTTTATAATTGTTACATTAGTGGCGCTACCAAGAAAGAATGTGCCACCCCATTTCTGGGGTAGCAAAGACTTTTGACAAAGTTTGGCACGAAGGATTAATTTATAAAGTAAGATATGAACTGTTACCAAAACCGTATGCAGATGTTATACTAGGAAGAGTCGTACAGTACTAAAGGAAATAAAAGCTGGTGTTCCGCAAGGAAGTGTTCTAGGTCCTGTCCTGTAAATACTGTCAGAACTAGAAAATGCAACTGTTGCTACTTTTGCTGATGATACCGCTATAATGTCCATCAAGTCACAAAGAAGCTTTGGTAAAAAGTGGAGGATCAAGTTGAATGAAACGAAATCCAAAACATTGACTTCACTAATAAAAACCAGAAAACAACCATCATGTAGGTACTTTAACAGCAAACCTGTTCCGAATGAATACAGCCAAATATTCTTGGTATGGCCTTAGACGCAAAGCTTCGCTGGAAAGCCCATGCCAAAAAGAGAATAAGAAGTCCGTTACAGAAGCATGAACTGGTTATTAGGAAGGCATTCCATTCAAATCAGTCCTTATGCCAATATGGACCAAATACATGTGGTTGCGCCAAAGAAAGCGATGTAAAAATTATACAAAGACTTAACATAGAGTTCGAAACAGCATAATCCAAATATATGCAGAAGCCCATGAATGTCGGCTTCTTCATCACGTAAATGTCGAGGCCATCCAGCTCCCTGAAGTAAGAGGGCTGAGAAGGACCAAGCCTCTGTACTATAGTGCACTTTATTCGTGACTCTACAGTGAGTCCAATGTAATGCCTAGCTATAATTATTAATATGAACACAACAACAAAGTGACTTCCCCTTGACAGGTGCTACGTAAACGCAATTGACGTGCTCAGATATATGTACACATGTATAATGTTACTCTTAGAAAATTAAGTTACTCCTGGTGGGGAGCGATGAGGAGGATTTTTTTAACGCAATTTATTGATATATTTTTTTTTACTTTTACATATTAATTAAAATTTGTAAATACATTATAAATATTAGTGATCATTAGAAAAGTCATTTTTAGGATTAATTACATTCTTAATTGGAATACATTTCTAGAAGACATACTAATGTATGTGGCTCTCGTAGTAAATTAGAGTTAATTTACAGATTAGAAAAAAAGTTCTTATTACATAAATAGCAATGAACTAATAGCAGCAATAAATATAGAGCACTTCACAATTACGCATTGGGAATTACCGCTAACTGCGTGTAATTAACGTAATCAGCTGAAAGATAAGGCGTCTAGCATGTAGCGTTAACACCTCACTCCCAACGCAATACAATAGGCAGGAGTGGGCCGGACAGGTCAACAGATGTACGCGACACTACCGCTTGCGCATGTGTGCGCCGCGAGTACGCACTACGCACCAGGACCGGTTCCGCTGGGCCGGCACAGCCGCCATCTTGCCGCCCCTAGTCGGGACACGGCGACAAACACGGTCCTCGATAGCATAAGGAAGAGCTAGGACATTCACTACAATCTAGTAAACGCTCAGGGAAAAACACTCAACGATTACAGTTAGGTAAATTAAATTAAATTTTAATCAAAATGTATGCGATATAGGAGTATATGTTTCTTTAGAGATTGTAAACAAATCGCTAACCAAGAACGAATTCCCAGTAAGCGCAGACCCCCGGTCACCAGTCATCACAGGTCATGTTAGTGATTCCATGTGACAATCACTCTCCGCTCTTAGTACCAACGAACTTAAAAATGTTCAGAAAACGTCTGAATGTGATGAATTTTAAATACAATTTTTTTTTTACAAAAAAATAAAACCGACTTCAAAAACACTGAAAAGTGAAAAAAAAGCTTTTAAGTACATCGCTCTAGAAGTCAGTGTCAAGAAGTTGCAACTGTAATACTGTATTTATTTGGACACCGCCTTCCAGAGCGATGTACTTAAAAGCTTTTTTTTTAACTTTTCAGTGTTTTTGAAGTCGGTTTTATTTTTTTGTAAAAAAAAATTATTTTTATCTTTTTAGTATCAGGTCCAAAATCTTGTTTCGTCATTCATTTATACACTCCATACCTTCTATAATAGCTATCATAACTCAAGTTTGTGGGAAATTCTCATTAACCGGGCTTTTATAACAGGATCCACATACACATCATCCACATAAATCAAACAAATGCTCATAAAATAAAAAGTACTGAACCAAATTGGATGAAATTTTTATGGGACCAAATGGCAAGTATACTGCATCGAACAAAAAAAGAATTACACAAATCGGACTAGAAACCTCGGAGTAATCGGTGTACATACATAAAAAAAAAAACATACCGGCCGAATTGAGAACCTCCTCCTTTTTTTGGAAGTCGGTTAAAAATGATTTCAAGTACTTCTTACGGTTCTTGAACGAATAGCACACACCGCAGCTGTAAAAACCATATTGAGGAAAGGCATTGACTACTGATGCTGCACGGTGCAACATTCTTCTCTTTACCTTGACGTAAATAATATATTTCGATACGCAGTGTGACCATGTACACGGCAGGCATTAGCGGCTGCCACGTCCAGCACACGAGGCTTATCGCTCACCACCACCACCCTGTACATAGACGTTGTACTACTGCAAGAAACAATATTGCGACATGCCTTACACGATGAATAATATAATACTTTAGCTGTATCTAAATGAATTCAATAAACGTTGTCAAGGGCGGCAGTAGAGTCGCGCGCCCACTCTACCGAGAGGTCACTCGACGCCAACGACAGGAAATGTAAAAGTGAACCTATCTACTGCTAGACTGGTTCTAGCTTATGTCGTCACTCTGACGGGAGACTGACAAAATACTGCAATATTTTTAAACATAATTTTGCCTCTTTTGTTAGCGCCGGTTCTCCGACAGATGATCTCATTACAGGCTGGTCACGTCCCGAAGACGATCCTGAGCTTCGTAACCTGGTTTCGTAAACAGCACATATCTATACTTTATGGATTACATGTTAAACATGTTAAAATGAGTTGATCAGTCGAGATGGCTCGGTGCCACGGCTCACTCGCCGAGCCGTGCTACTGGCCCCGCCAACAAGTCAGGGCATGACGTTGTTACAAACATTCCGACAATTGGTCTTCCATTATACCTTAACTCAGCCGAAAATCAGACAAAACAAAACCAAGAATCAACAGTCGGTTATTTCATCGTGTGTAATACGACGCAATAGGTTCCAGTGCAACATTGTCTAGCTACGATCTAAAATATGAAAGTCACATTCGAGCGGGCCGAGTGCGAGCCGATTGCCAATTCATATCACTGCTGTCAATGATTACTTCATAGTCAGCACACGAATCTATCATTACTTATTTATTATTAATTTTATTTGAATTTACACTACAATGCTAATGCAGCTGAGTCCACACGTATGTAATTAGCCGTTAACATAGATATCGAGTGGCCACACATTGCCGGGAGACCTTGAGTACGCTCAAACACGACAATTGCTATTGTTCATTTATTTGGAGCAGCCAAATATTATCGTCGCAGTTGAACACGTCAGCAGCGTCGGGTACTGGTGCGTACGAGGCGCAGGCGCCACTCACACATCCTACTAAATAAGTTCAATGCGATCTCATCTGCGCAAAGGGCGTCTCGTCATCTCACGCATGTGAATTGTGATCTGGGACGTTAGGCCCTTCACGCTCTCTAACTTACTTACTATGATGACCGAAAGAGGGCCAGTGTCAGTTGGGTAGGGGGGGGGGGGGGTAGCGAGAACCGTCGTACATTAATAAGAAGTGCGGTACAGCTAGGTGACCCATTTACCCCGATACAGACAGCCGGCGGGCGCACGCCTCATGCTGGCTCTAACTCTAACGTGATAGTTATGCTTCTCCGGCGCCGGACCGGTCCAATCACGCGCAGCTTCTTACGGTATTATACAATGTGGCAGGCAGTTCTTACTTAAAAAAATCAATTAAAACCTATCTCGGTTTAAAGTTCTCGTCAATACGAATAAAACAAGAACAAACACAAGATAGTTTGTGCCTACCGTTAAGAAGTTCCCTCAATTCTTTGTGATCTCTATCATTAGATCAGTCCTGAACCTTCACTGTTTTGTAATTTCATCAGACATACATCTGTCACCTTTTTACTCAATACGTGCCTACCGAAAGTTGACCTTGGTTTCTCCAGGTTTCCATCATCAGATCCTGGACCTGATGAAAATGGGACCATTTCGGAAGTATACCCTTTCAAAAGAGTTCTTGAAATCGGTTGGTAAACGACGGAGACATGCGCGAACAAACTTAAAAAAGACATGTCGAATTGAGAACCTCCTCCGTTTTGGGAAGTCGGTTAAAAATAAGTCTTTCAGCATACCTGGCTATCATCAGACTCGTGGACCTGTATGGGATAGCTTGTCTAGTACATTCAACCATTCTTTTAGTAGATAACCTACGCACACAAAAGTGCCCCCTTTCAAATGTTAAAGTGGCGAACTGTCAAGCTATTTCAGTGCGGAGATAAATTAGGGTTTTCGACGCTTCGTAGCACAAAACAAATGCAGAAGGTTCACGTACAGCAGACAAGCGCATCAGTTACGAAATAACTTCCTATTCGGAGAGGGACGGTTATCTGACATCAGTTCAGTCATCAGTCTACCGACATGTTCGATATTGTGTTGCTTTCGTTCGGAGGACACAGTTCCTTCTCGAGTTCTCTAGGAAGCGCCGGTGAACCTCTTGGTTTGGCTGCAATAGCACATATTAATGTTGCTACGGCAACGAGCCATGTTTATACATTTAACAGCCGCTCGGGCCGGAGATAAAGTATACGTACGTATTTAATAAACTTATTGGCACAGAGTATCTCACTGTCCTGCCATTGTGTCCGACCGCCAGACAATCGGTCTGTTGGATTACAATAACATAGCGCGGCACATGAAATAATTATGCTTTCAAAAGTTTGACCATTTGCATTGTGCGATTGCCCTTTTTGGATGTTTACCTCCCAATTCTCGTTTGGTATCGGCGTAAACTATAATCAGGCTGATATAATAAATTATTAGAAGAGCCATGTATAGTCGCGCATCGTGAAACTACAAGTTAGCAAGCGAATGTAATGTGTCGCCACGTACTCGTTGAGTTATTTTCGTGCAACCTTGATGTAAACATGACATTAGACAAGTAAGTACTGCCGTGGACTTGATTACAAACCTTCTGTGCACGTACGGCGACACCGACGCCATTCAGCTACCGGCTGAACAGAACAACAAATTGTGATGTGACCTGACGAGTACTGATTGAGTAGCCTGACGGAGCAGTAAGCTCAATAGCTCATCGCGACCTGATGCTTGTGACATAATCGGCCGCGTAACGCGCGGTAAGAGGCGCCTGCGCCGCCGGTGACGCGAACCTCACAATGTGAGAAAGTAATGGAATCTCTCTCACACACACACAATGGGCACAGTTAGCGAACAAAAACCATGAGATGCGCGGCCGTAGTATCACTGTCACTGGGTGACTGGAGCGAGATCTAGCGATGGTACGCACACGTGGCTGGAGCACGTCACCCGAATACATATTTTGATAGGCATGTCTATAATATTGTCCCATTCACGGTTTTGTCCATAAAACATAATTATGGTGTATATGCTTTACTTTGATCTTAGCGTCTGCAGTAGTCTTATTGCCCAAGGCGATGCTTACAAGGTTTATATTATATTAAAGGTTTCCTAGTTGCAGCAATTACTTCATTCAATCACAGCATTTTAATCAAAGGACTGAGCTAAAAGAGAATCGCTTAATTTCCTTTAATTAGGGTTATCAGCATAATAGTTAATTACAAATTGCAATAGTTACAAGATACATTTACAACACGGGCTAGCTGTGCGTCAGTTGTACTGGTTCTGCAATCTCATCGCCCCCGCGCGCCATACGCGGCTTGCGGCGTAGCGCTGACCGGCCGCAGCCGTGGTTGCATGCGCGCAGCTTGTTGCAGATACAAACTTGATGAAGTACCTACTTAGTATTTTCTGAAGAGCATTTTATTTTTTGTTTTTGCGTCCAACACCCGCGGCTCCCCTCGCGTGCCGAATGCATCCATTTGTTTAGCTAATTACAACACGTGCAGGACTGAGTGTGACCACGTAATTGTAATCGCTCAGCTTCACGCTGCTGCCAGAACCAATCGCTTAACAGCACCAGTAGCGCATCAACATAAGCGCAACCATACTGAGCCCACGGTACGCTAGGACACGTCTCTCCTTGCAAGATGGTTTCAAATGAAAGCCGTTAAGAGACTGGGTCATCATTTAAAGAATGCTCAGTAATAGAAAGTCTTAAGCATGAAGTTAATTTGCACAGAAATAGTCAAGTTCATTCTCATGTAGATAACTCAAGCTCGTGTGCACATCACAGCACACTTTCTAGATGATTCTCCCAGTTTTGGCTGATGCCTGAATGAAACATTATATGTATATGCTATAGTTAAGCGTAGGCAATTGGTTTTGATCAACCTTGTGAAAAGATAGATCTAAGATCTTGTTAATTCTGCTGTGGCTAACCTCAGTAGTTAGTGTCTTAATCGCAAGTGTTACATATTGATGAGGCCTCGGCTCGGTGAAGGCTGAGCGGTGCGCCTTAACACTGGCGGTGTCCAGTCACGTTCTACTGGGCAAGTGTGTTGCTCGTGAACACTCACATCTACATAAATTGGTGCTTATAGAAATTAAAATTCATCATTTCAACCCGAATGGTCACTGGAAACGCTTCTCTACAAGACTCCATATTCAGCCTCGGTACTCCATGTGCTGGCCGTGTACTCGTCTTGCCAGTTCATTTTCCTCCTTTATATCCAAGTCGCTTGTTAAGGACAACTGCCTCGAACGTGAAGAAAAACCGCGCTTGAGGATGTCCACGAGCTGAATGATAAACAGCTGTGACAGCTGTGTGGGAGCTTCTGTGTCTTCATTGGTATTTATACAAGGTTCGAGTCGGTGGCTGCGGTCTGTTGTCCTTTAGTGCAATGTTACCACGACCAATGAATAAACAAAGCAATAAATTCTGCGGCTATTATCGGAAGCTACAGATCCTGTTCATATCGCATACTTGCCACGAAAGTGAATCCAAATAACATTATGATCGGCGAGTGAGCGCCGTGTCATGTTATTTCTTTTGACGAAAAAGAGCGCACGAGTCGGTAGGTACTATTGGCACAACAAATTGACGGCGTGTGACGTCACGCCCACACAATGCCCTAGAGTTTCGCCCGAGTAGATTCACCGTGTGTCCTCTCGTGTTTAAAAGGTTTAGGTTTCAAACTAAAGTGTTCATATTTTGGGACACAATAAAAAAAAATTACATAAACGTTCATTTGCAATTCAGTTCAATGCAGACTGCATCATGATGACATTTAGATTGTTGTTATGCGACGCTCGCCTAAATATAAAAACAAAGTTCTCCAATAAAGACTGCGGCTTCATCAATGTGTCTTCTTTCTTATATAATATCTAAAATGATAGATACAAATGTAACACGCGGTTACCAAGAGCAGATTCCACAACGTTACAGATTTCGTTCATCCTGCTCTGCGTCAGCTCACAACGGGGCAGTCACAATAGGTGTGTCGCGTGGGTGTCGCCCGCTGGAGACCGGGATACCTGCGTCGTTAGAAAGCTGTGCGGCTTGCACTCTGCCTGACTCGTATTGTTAGCGCTATGGAGAGGCTTGCACCATATCATTGATTACAATACATCTGTTGTATTAGAGCGGAACACTCGACCGTACAATAGTCTGTATCGATAGTGTACGCAGTGAAAACACAGTACACGGACCGCCGCCGCCGCCGCGCACTTGTATGTCGGATAATATAAGACGATACGATACGTAGACTACAACCGTACCGGCGAAGATTTGTAAATTGACAAAACATGAGCAACACGCAATGATTGCGCAGCGAGTACTTAGGTAAGAAGTACATACTGACTTTTGTTCAACGGACCAAGTTCAACAATTAAGATAACACAATAATTGTGATTGCTTACCGCGATATGTGCAACATGTTCACACAAAGTTATTAACATCATGACGTGCTGGAGAGCCTCTGCATACTTTCCCAATTACTGTAAGTAGGCGGTGTATGCATTCCACTAGAGTGGCTGCAAATGTAGCAATATGATGTCGCAGTGCGGCGCGCGGCGGTTCGCACCTGGTGGTCGTGCTCGCTGTTCGTAGCGCTGCCGCCTGGAGCGGCCCCCTGTTTACTGATCGACACCACCTGCTCCTACCGATGTACACTACAATCTTTGTCTTCTCGAGGGTAGTACTAGCCAGCTAAAAATGTTTGGTACGCGTAACTAACATCAACCTCTTGGAAAATACGTTCCTAGTGGATATCTCGTCATCATCCTACAATGTGAAAACACACGTGCTGGTCAGCCCAGTCGCCTGTGAGGTCGCAGCTGGCCAGTAGACCGGCGCTCGGTCGCCGCTGCTCAAGTAATGGGCACGCATCGTGATCAACTTGCTAGAGCAGACATGAAACCACTTATTGATTCGGTTCACTTCAATGAGGAAACCATTAGTAAGTCGACTCAGACTCAACCGTTTTATATTTAGATAGGTAACTAATCACGCAGTCTTCTACAGTGTTTACTATTATTCATTCTAAAAAACGAAAGGCCAGTCGTGTAAACACGATTTGAGTGGCTACCGCGCGCACTCACCCGCGCTGGAGGTCAGCGCGCGGCTGCACTTATTGGATAACAATTAGCGGCTGATCAGCCATCAATAGAACATCATCCGCAAATCTGACGTGGACCCTGAACTTTCCTAGTGGTCGATTGTCCTTCGTCACTCCGAGTGCTCCGCTGAGTGAGCGCGGCATGGTCGCAAGTACAGTGATGTTGTACCACCATTAATACTTACAAAAAACAATGATGGCACAACATACAATCAATATTTAATATTAATTAACAATTAATTCTGCATGATGAACATAATCACCCGGCAATTAGCATCAAGTCACGAATTTGAACAGGCACGACGCGCGCCAGAAATCTAATGTATATGGTATTTGGCCTTCTTGATGTCTGAGCTATACTGAAGGACAGAACTCGTCTCATGTAGATTTAATTCACAAATTAGGTATTACCCATATCAGCCTCATTAGTGAAACCCGGAAGAGGATGTAGCAAGCCTGGGAAAGGTTAGGAGATGCTGTATCTGCCTGTAGACTGGAACGTGCATGCAGTTAATGTTACACAAAAAACCGGAGGATGATGGCATCAGATCTTGATATTATATCATAACAAATCATCTCCGCGCATCAACCCCACTGAACAGGTAACAGCAGAAGGTAAAGCCCGGACATCCGGGACTTAAAGCGACAGCAATTTGGGTTGACATATTTAGTAGAAAGAATAAAGAAAGAAGAAAGAAATAATAAAGAAAGAAGAAAGTAGCGTACCTTCACAGATAGATACACTGTTGAAATTGTACACAGTAGAGCTTAAGAGTTTCAATAGCTTGGAGGATGTACCCTTCTGAGTGTAGTATGGTGTATGACAGCCATGATCAGAGACGCGTAACCGCGAGGTCGCGGCCAGGTCGCGGGGCGCAGCGCGTGACGCGAGCGGGGCGCGGGGGGCACAAGGCCGCACGCACGCCGCGCATACACGGCACCAGGAACAGACGCGGCACGAGCCATGGGTGACGTCACACGTAGCCCCACGCCGCGCCGCACCAAGCTCAGTGACGGCAAGCGCTGGTGGATGGCGGCCGAAGGTCTGCTCAAGATGCGCTCCACATGAGGATGCCTTGCGCAGCATGTCATTCGTCTTTCACACTCTTCTATCTGCCGTTATCTCAAGAGAAACATTATTATTGGGTATTATGATATGTATTTATAAATATATACCTAATTTAATATGTAATTTATCAGTTGTGTTGGCACCCAAAACACAAGCTAATTAATATGTAGCTTACCATGGGGCCAACCCATACCGACCGTGTGTGAAAAAGGTGTCCCGATATATTTCCAGCCATATCGACTTTCACGCAATCCATCCATCGTTTAATTGGTCGTCTCTTTTCTCTATGTCCACAAATGTTCACGGTCATAACCTTCCCCACAATATGATCCACAATCCTGCTCATCGCATGCCCACACCAAGATAGCCTGTACCATACAAGTAACATCAATTAACCCGTTGCAAGCAGTGATCGAGTTTAGCAACTTTAGAACGATTCCACGAGCCTAGTTGTGTACGTAAACTCAATCAAAAAACAATCAAATTTCCTCAAATAGAACGTGCCAGTCGGTTAGTGTAAAGTTTACAGCGCAAGACGAAGCTATCTTCAATCAGACGACTGATCAGAGATGCTCAGTAGCAGAGCTTAGAAAGCTCTCTGTGGGGAAGTTCGTGTGGTTACATAACAGCCATCGGCACGCGCCAGCCGCACTTAGAAAGGCAACTGCCTCAACCTGGTGCAATACCGTATATTGTCTATACTCGCTCAGACGTCAGCGACTCTCGGCTAGTACTTTGATTACTTAGAAGGATTCTGTCCGAATGATGAAACATTCCTCTTTGGACTAGCCTGACGTGTTATTTCTATTGCGTACTGCTTCTGGGAGCACCGCACAGTACCGACAGCCTGGGGGAAGCCTTCACAAAGGAAAGTTATTAATGCGAAAGTAATGCCATAGAAATGCTTATTATATACTTATTGTTTGAAGAACGGAGCCTTCTGACACAGGCATGTTTGCATGCTTAGAAGGAGACTCCAGCAACTAATTATAGGAAGAAAACTTTGTTAAAGATTATTTTTTTTTTTGTATTTTGTTCTAAGTTGTGTGTACGGTGTGCTGGTGACGCAATATTTGGCCGAGGAACCAATTTCCTGTAGCTGCAAAGGACAAGGTAAGTACGTTATGACTCATACCGGGGTCAAACATCCGAAGAAATACTTCGAGGTAATAGAGGCTTCACGACCTTGTATCGCGCTTATGCTGCCTGTACGCCAACACCAGCGCCCGGCCCGGTGCCGGGGCGGCGTGCTCCAATAGCCATTGCACGAGCTCTCCGCCACCTTATGCTGAACAGCTCTAAATACATTTATTGCGGGGTGTATGATGAATGCTTGTTGTTATGTATCGACGTCGATAGCTTATCGAGCGTACCTAAGCGATTGACACGGATTTAGCTTACCGATATTTAACTTTGCCATTATACATAACAGAACAAGTTTTCTAACATTATTATTAATTAGCCTTTACTTCGCTCCATGTATTAGCCATCTAGTTGAAACAAGTTGGAAACAAAAAGATGAACAAAGGAGAGTTACTCTGACGTGCGTGTCTCCCACGTGAGGCAGCCTTCAGCACATTGCAGTGACCTAATTCGAGAGAGTCCCAACGCTAATTAATATAAACGCAACGAAATAAAAACGTAGCAAAGTTAATGAGCGTCGGTCGAACTTGACCCTTTCGCATTGCCCGCAAGGCTGTCGATGCGCGCGGGCAGCACGGCCGGCTGGAGTGCCGCGGAAGTGCGCGTGCGCGTGCCCGCGTTTCCACACGCGCAACATACGGCAATCCATGTAGCCTGCTTTCAGCATATAACATATACAAAAGTGGTTTGATTGAAATTGTTTATTCACCGGCTCAGGGTGGCGTTAGAATACCAGCAGCGCGCACTCTAACAATATCGGGGTAGCGACCTACTCACAATGGTATTAGAGCCGCACATCGCTGACGCTGCGGCCGACACGCGGCGCCTGCCAGACAATGTGTCTGACACAGACACCTAACGCCTACGTGGACACAAGTCCAAGTGTTTGCATTGAAAGCTAAAGTGTGGTCACACGACGGCGTTTATGACGTAGCCCTATTTCATATGGCTCATTAGCAGTCGAATTTATACATATGTAGCTTGTTGACATAGGGAGGGACATTAAGAAGATTTAAGTTAATGGACGGAATCGCTCACATCAGTCACCTGTTTCATAAGCACGGTGATTATGACGTATTCTTTAGCAGAACGATTACAGACTAATTGTACACTGATGATGGCAGTTGCCTTATGTCCGATGAGTCAACAACGTCGCCTCCCAAGTGGCCGCAGTTCTGGGAACTGTGCGTCATCGCCCGCAGTGAGGACGGATTGTTTTCTGAAGTTGTGCTTACAAGTAGTAACCACTTTATTGTAAATACTCGTACATAGGCAACATAACGAAGTGGATCAGGCATCCACACGTATCGTGCTGTGTGCAAGTTCGCTTCTACGCATGACTAATATTTCTCAGTATCGATGATACTATGATAACTTAACGGACGAGATGCTGACCTCACGGTAACTTCATACCCGATGCCAGAGAAATAACTCTGTTAGACTATGACCTTTGCCTCGAATTATATAAGAGACGGTAAGTTTGAATAAATCTCAAGCAAACGCGACTGCCGGGATGTTACGTACTGCGCGACATCTGGCTTGTGGCGGAGGGCCGCTCGTGACTTCCTCCCCTCATCGAGCAGGGCTGCCTCGACCTCGTACAAGGCTAATGAGTAAACAAACAACCAAAGTGTTCCATTTTTAACGCTTAAAGATTATCCATCGCGATGGCGCGCGCCGGCGCCGCTTGGAGAGTACATCGCCGGTAATGAGCGCGCTCATTGCAGGGAGTCATCTAGCTTACGTGATGTGGGCCGAAGCCGTGACGCTGATAGCACGCTCATTATACGTAAATGATTGTATTACAATAACCAGCCGTATCATTAAGAAACATGACTTCAAATCGGCGTAAAGAGTCCGATAGCAATAGGCTGTGCACATCCCTGGCCAGTGCCGTGTATAATGATGTCAGTTGGAAAGGTCGCCCTCTGCACTCAGAGTCTACCGTGTAAGACTTACTCCTTAAACCGTCAACATTTATGTCAGTCTTGTGGGCACAAGACAGGAAGGACAATGAAACGCTCAGTACAGGATTATCGCCGGAGTTATCTACTTGGTTTCATATTATTGTTGTATAGTATCGTCATCATCACCTATATAATGAGCAACTGCTATAAAGCTAACCACTTGAAACCGAATGAGGTTTCCCCCTAAGACGCGTTTGTTAGCCACGCTAGTAGCAACAAGTGCGACAGTCACAATGAACAGGTACAGCAGCACGGACAGGACGATACAAGGGCAACTAACATATTGCCATGCAATTAACATATTTATTTGTATGTCTGTCCTTAAAAGGATGATAATAGTGCCCCGCTGTGACACGGCATACGAGCTGCGACATATTGTATGGAAACGTTTGAGTGTCGAATGAAAAGGTCAACAGAGACGATGTTCTTTACAAAACATACGCAGGCCTGTTGCAATAATGTCGCGTATTTACGATTGCGACGAAACCGTTCGTCCCCTGTGTAATAAAGCCCGAGCGACGGCCATTACTGAGAAACTGCCGCAGAGCGCGCCGCGGTTTATGTCACTACTAGGAACTTTCAAGAACTGGTCGCGACTAGCGAATTTTGTACAGTCAGTAACTACTGCGAATACTCATTCGTCGTGTGACTCCCGGCAAATGAATAAAGGCCATCCAGCGCTGTGGATCGCGTCGCGTTATGTAACCGAATCAAAGTTCAAATCGAGCGCCACGCAGAACGTGAACATTCTACATCCTAAGTCATCCAACTTAACATGAGTTATGTAAGTGCGCAGCGATTGACATTCACATTGCACTGCATAGTTCGAGTGACTCGCAGCGCCATCTATTTTGCATTCCATGAACCATCTGCAGTAGTTATAATGTTAGTTCTTAAGTTGTAACATCCATTTAGTGAAGTATAGGTGCTGTCTCCGGCGCATCGAGCGTGAAGGTTGCGTTTGGCTGGTATGTGTGTCAAGCACCGGGGCGGAGCGCTAAGTCGGCGGCAGCGCTGCGCAGTGGGTACGTCGGGCTGCGGCTGCGACCACTCAGTAGACAGCTCAAGAAGAACAACTTATACAAACATTTCGTGAAAGCGCAGACTGATTTACATTTCTTATAGCTACATTGACTTTGCGTTGATCTGATGATGATGTGATCCGAGCGATTTCGGCCAGGGCGATTGCTTCAACTCCGTTGTATTTGCCGTTCGTGTGCTCTCATGTGGCTTATATGTATATCCAATCTTCTTTACAAAGATCCGTGCACATTGTGGACATGTGAGCACACCATCAATACCGGGATCGATTCCTAGGCCCGGCCGAAATCACTTTGAGGGTTTCAAGAAAGTTTCACAAAAGCATTCTCTGCCTGATTTCGATATTGATGATGATTTCGGATTGCTGTCCCATCAGACTTAATGGCCGAAATTAGTAACATGTCTAGTAAGCAAAACAACATATAGATAGGTTATTGATTTCGGCCGTTACAAAGTGAGGGAATAGGGAGTGCAACCTGTTTATTATGTCCTGCGCGGCTGGTTGATCTCTTTGACAGTCACTGCGGCGGCCGTAATTCCGCTTGGGCGCCATTTTTATTCCATTGACAGGATAAGTATGGACGTATTGGTATCGAGTTGATCATCTCCACAAAAGCAGTTTCATTTCAATTAAATAACTAACCGCGTCGCCTGATGCCGCACTTACCGTACCTATGCTGAGGGCCGGGGGCGGGCAGTTGCGCTGCGACACTGACGATGATCTCGTTGCTAACGATGTCGTTGTTGGTGACGGTGGTCGTAGTCTCTTAAGTTTAAGCAGTCTTTGGATACTCTAGTGCGAACCTTCGTACTTTGCTTATTAGTTCTTCGCACAGCCCGCTGGTGCGTGTCGGCCGGATGTGCGGCTCCGCCTGCGCCCGCGCACACGCCACCAGTGCGCTATTACACGCACGCACACAGGTAAACTTCATATAAATAATTAGCAACGCTTAAGTTGAGTCTGTAGTCTGTACAAGTCCATTATAAATCCGAGGACCGATTCATGTTTTATCGAGTCATCAATGTAAACGCGTCAGGCATAAGAAACGTTGAAACTCATCAGATCTGGTGGGAATTAATAACTTGAACGTTCCGGCAGCGCTCGTCACGCCCGGGTTTTTCCAACATTCAAACTATTTGCGATACCTGCCTTTGTCTTGCGAATGCGTTGAGGTACAAACCTGCTCGCTCGGACATAATAAAAACTGCAATACCTACGTAAATAAGACTGGTCGAAACTTAATTGACAATGTATAGCACCCCATCAGACCCGCTCTGCGTCTTTGGCTGAAGTTTCCATCATCAACAGTTCCACGCGTGCTATGGACTACATATAGACGCTTAGATAAAGAGTAAGTCCAGAACGTCCTAGCAAAGTTCTTATTGTTATCGGCTTTGTGAAATAATGAGATAAAGTAACTTCACAGGAAAAGATAGCGATAGGCAGTGGTTTATTATATACACGTCAGCTGCCGAAGGATCTAGAACATTCTATGTAATACAAGATTCAATCAATTTAAAATAAACGCCAAGCATAATGTTACATACGGCTTTGAGTGATTGAGGAATTCTAGACCTGTCTAGAATTAGTTCTAGACTATACTGATGGTATTGATCCAACCACCCCCTAGAGTACTAATCATCGCCTGAGAGGCCGCCCGCGGTCGGTTTTTTCTGGTTATTTTGAAATTACGGGGACGTGTCGCGCCGTGCTTTCGCGCCAACTCAGTGTAGCCCACGACGCGGCGGGGAGAGTTTTCACGCTCGGCGAGGATACAGCGTTCCCGAGATATTGCCTATGTGATCGCCTGGGAGGCGATCATTAATATTAAAGGTAGGGTTATTACTACTGACTTAATTTACATTTTTGAGTTTTTTCTTTGTTTACTCACTATTATAAGATATAAAATTCATGTTTTATTTCATAGATGAACTAAGCGATGAATTGTGTCGACCGTGGTGTGCAGAACGAGCTGAAGAAAGATCAAAACTGAGGAAACGAGTTAGAGATGCTATACATGAGGTGATAAACACTGAAACTACAGAAAATAATGAAGAACCAAGGATAAAAAAGGCAAGCGCAGTTATTGCCCCGCAAAAAAGAGACGCATGAGTGTTTATTACTGTGCTAAATGTAAAAAAAAATATTATTGTTTGGAACATATTGATCTCCTAACTGCTATTCGTGTGATAAAAAATAGAAGTCTGAGTTCGACTTAGTCTGCAGTAAGCTATGTGATGATTAGACTAGTTTTTTGTTATGTTTTTCATACTTTATATATTATTATGTAGTTTTTATTCCAAAACAGTGGTCTAATGTCAACATTTTTTTTTTTTAATACAATATCCCTTAAAGCTGTGTGTTCAGAATTCTCGGCACAAGTTAATCTTTTTGTAACTAGATGGCGTTGCCGCAATTAAATGCAGGCTATGGTTTCGTTACATGGCACGATATAGGTGTATTTTGGAAATAAGATTAAATGTCAAAAGGACTTCGCTTCTGACTCTCGTCGCGGACGGACGTGTCGCGCTGCGCTCCCGCTCGTCTCGACGTCAGTTATTCTGTGTTGCGCTCGCCGTAACACGCCAGTGGTCGCTCTGCCGACTACAACCCTTAATCAAAAGCTGCCTTTTTCAAGGCGGTGGCTGATTGCTGTTTCGATTGTCTAACGTTACACGAGCTAACCACTCGGTGTTTGGCCCCATCTGGGTAAAATCCACAGTTTCGTGGTTCTCGGTTGAAACCTTACGGTGTCAACGAAGCCGAGAGGGTGTTGACCCAAATACACCCGCTGACCCCCTTCAGGGCGAAGCAGTCAATTGGACGGGAGCTCGGAAGTCGGCCTTGGGGGATCTCCTAGTCGTGCCTTGTCTCTGTTTTCCTTCCACAGCTACACACCTGGTGTCGGTTGGGCGTGTCTACACCCTTCGCACTAGACCTGGCTAGGGCCCGTTCGCACAATAAGACTGGCGAACGGTTACAAGCTTAGGGCTCACCAATAGGTACTCACCTCCCTGCCTACACCCGGCAGGGAGGGTCACACACCCCCGGGCCCATCCACCCGGGGTGATAGGGTATTAGGTTCCCTCCCTCATTCGTCTTGTCCAAAGTGGTCCAAATTCCCCCGGGAAAATGGCCTGCCAAGGACAGGACGACCTCGAAAACCTCGAGGAGCTCCTAAGGAGACCCGCAATCCGCGAATTATTTCTTGAGTTTTTACACTCAAAAGGGCTGGTTTCGACCGCCAAGCCGACCTCTTCCACGAAAGTGCCTACCGCAGGTAGCTCAACCCACAATAAACCTTACTCGAGTAAGGACCCCCGCATTGTGCGCAACACAATGCCCGCTAATCCGCGTACCGCGAACCCTATTGTTGTCGAACCGACAACAAAGCCCGTCCCGCCGCATTCCACGAAATCGGCTGTTGTTCCCGCAACAACACCTGTCCCGGTAACAAAGGCCGAGACACAGCTGCGCCCCGCAGCTGCGGCCCTTGTTGCCGAGCCGGTTGTTCCGGGAACAACAGCTGCCTCGAACGCGTCACCCGCCGCGATCGAGCAATTCACCGACGCGATGGACACCTCGTCCTCCCGTTCCGCCTCCCCGTCATCTCTCGTTGAGGACGCGCAATCGTCCGCTTCAGAGCCCTCTTCCTCCGAGGACGACTTCACCCTCGTCCAAGGTAGGAAAAGGAGGAAGGGCAAAAGCGGCGCCAAGGCCCGCAAAACCGTCGCCCTAGAGGCTCCCCCAGTAGCCCAACCCAACCCCGACTCGCCTGCCTCCCCAGACGCCGAGCCGCCAGCCTCCCCGGCCCCCTCCCCCGTCCCTATACCCCTGACCCGCCAGGTCGCCGTTTCAGGAGCCGCTCCACCTAGGAGCGCTCCGCCGGCTTACAAGGCCAAAGAAATCCCGCCTGTCTATCTTCAAGACAAGGCTCTTTGGCTCGCCGTTTCTTCAATGTGCAATGACAAGCACATTAACATCAAAAAGGCCAAACCAATCGAGAATGCGATACGCATCTCATTCTATAACCCCACCGATTACAGAGCGACCATAAAGCTCCTTCGTGAAAGGAACATTTCGTTCCACACGTACTGCCTCCCCGATGAGAAACCCCTCAGAGTCGTCATCAGACGCATCCCGAGGGAAATCCCGACCGAGGACATCCTCAATGACCTCGTCGCCCAAAATGTCCCCGTCACTCACGTGCACAGAATGCACCGCTCCCGCGGCGGCTCCGCCTACGACATGGTCCTAGTCGTTTGCGAGCCGTCAAACGATAAACACCACCCGATCTTCGGCATTCGCACAGTGTGCGCCCTCTCGGGAATCTCAATAGAGAAACCCTTGAGGACGGGCATTGTGTCGCAATGCCATCGTTGCCAACTGTGGGGTCACTCACAGAGCAATTGTTACGCCCACCCCAGATGTGTCAAGTGCCTAGGTGACCATGGCACATCTGACTGCCCCCGTCCCAAAGACCGTACACTATGTACGGAACCCCCGAGCTGCGTTATTTGCGGCCAATCCGGCCACCCGGCCAACTACCGAGGGTGCCCCAAGGCACCCAAGATTTCTCCCAAGCTGGCCAAGCGTGCAAACGCCCGCCAGCAAAGGGAAAGCCCCTCAGTCAGGCTCCCATCTGCCCAACTTCCACCGAGGCTCAGCCCTCAGCGTCCTACCCCCTGGAGCGTTCTCAACACGCAGAGAGCCTTCCCAGCCCTGCGGCCGACACAGGCCCAAGCCACGCCCGCCGCGATCCCACCACTAATGCAGGCCCCGTTACCGCCCACCGCCGCGCCTTCTTCGGCCCCCGCAGCCGTAAAGCCCGTTGCGGCCTCTCGCATCGCGACCACTCCCACGTTCAGTCCCGCAGCGTTACAGGCAATGAACGTGATCGGAAGCACTCTCAGCGTGTTCGAGAGTGACCGAGCACAACAAATGTCGAACGCTATCATTGCCACCGAAGGCAACCTGCTGAAACTCTTGCAAGTATTGCAGGAATACGCAGACGTTGCCCAAGCCGTCCAAAATCTTCCCCATTTTAAAAAATAATTATGGATAGTACACCCGGTACAATAAAACCCCGCTCCTTTAGGCTTGGCTTTTTTAATGCCAACGGCATGCTCGGCCAACGCGACGAGATTGCCGCCTTCCTTAGAGATCATCGGATAGATATTCTTCTCGTACAAGAGACCTTCCTTAAACCTCACAATCGCAGCCCGAAAGTTGCAAATTATAACATAGTTAGGAATGACAGAACGGTCCGTCATAAGGGCGGCACGCTCATTTACTATAGGAAATCCCTACACTGCGTAGAGGTCACTCCCCCCGACCTGTCCCTATTAGAAGTCTCTGCATGTCGCCTAGGCATGACAGGGCACAACTCGATCACTGTCGTCTCGGCATACTGCCCTCCCTCGTCCCCCGTAGACAAAATCCTCCTCACTAACGACTTCAGCGCTCTCATGAGCCTGAGTGACTCAGTGATAGTCGCCGGCGACCTCAATGCCAAACATCCCGCCTGGAACAGTAACACCGCCTCTACCAGAGGAAGGCTGCTGCACAACCTAGGCGATACCCTACACTTCGACGTCGTCGCCCCGATGCAACCCACCCACTTCCCGCTCATCCTTGACCACCTTCCTGACGTCCTCGACGTGGCGCTCCTAAAGAATGTAAACTTACGTCTACACTCAATAGAGGCGCTACACGAGCTCGACTCCGATCACAGACCGGTCCTGATGGAACTAGCTTCCCGCTTGGGCCCTCTCGACCCGGACCGTCCCCCTCCCACCAAGACAGTGACGGACTGGAGAATGCTAGGCGAAAGCTTAAAATCTCCATCCGCTCACCTCGATTCCATCCCCGACGCAATCGACTCGGTCACTGACATGACGGGCGCGATCGGTTCGTTCACCGAGCACGTACAATCCGCCGTGGACAAATGTTCACGAACAGTTGAGGCGCTGAACTTTCATCGCTTCAAACTGCCGGAAGATGTGCGCGCCCTGGTGACCGAAAAGAACGCGGCCGTCCGTGCCTACAGTGTCTTTCCCTGCGACGCTAACAGATCTCACATGCGTAACTTGCAGCGTGCTGTAAAGGAACGTATTCGTGAGATGCGTGAAACGCGCTGGGACAAGACGCTGAGTGAACTCGAGCCGACGCATCAAGCCTTCTGGAAACTTCAAAAGATTCTCAAATCCGATGAAGTGGCCTCCACCCCTCCCATTTCCCGCCCCGACCAAACCCTCGCCTTCGAGAACGACGAGAAAGCAGAATGCCTAGCAGACAGTCTCGAGACTCAATGCTCTCCCAGCACCCAGCCGATCGACCGTGCGCACCTCCTAAAGGTCGACGCCGAAGTCGAACGTAGGTCCTCCCTCCCGCCCGAAGAAGACCCCGATGATCCCATCCCTCCCGTCTCCCCGGACGAAGTGGTGGAGATCATCAAGACTCTCAAGCCCCGCAAAGCCCCGGGCCCCGATAAAATCACCAACAGGGTGTACAAAATTCTCCCCGCTTCCCTCATTATGCTCATGACCGCAATCTTCAATTGCGCCATGAAACATAACCTATTCCCCCAGGAATGGAAAGAGGCAACCGTCATCGGCATTCCCAAGCCCGGTAAACCCAAGTCGGAGCCCGCCAGTTACCGACCCATCAGCTTACTCAACGTGTTCGGAAAGATCTACGAGAGGCTTATTTATAAGCGCCTCAAGGGTTTCGCCGAATCACGCAGACTTATTCCCGATGAGCAGTTCGGCTTTCGAGCCCATCACTCCTGCATCCAACAAGTACACCGCATCGTGGAAGACGTAAGCTACGGGTTCCAACGCGGGCGTCTCACCGGTATGATTTCATTCGACATAGCGAAAGCATTCGATAAAGTCTGGCACAACGGCTTGATTTACAAGCTGTACCAACTCGGCGTGCCAGAACGTCTCGTCGTCATCTTGCGAGACTTTTTATTGAATCGCACGTTTCGCTATCGCGTAGACGGCGTCCTCTCCTCGCCCCACCCGATACGTGCCGGAGTCCCTCAAGGCTCCGTACTTTCACCGCTCCTCTTCACGCTGTACACTAGCGACATTCCCAAGAGCAAGATTGTCAAGATTGCCCTGTTCGCCGATGACACGGCAATCTACTACACCGGCGTCAACCCGGAATCCATTTCTCAATCGCTCCAGACCTATGCCAACACCCTAGGTGCCTGGTCTAGGAAATGGAGAATTGAAATTCATCCCGACAAAAGTCAGGCCGTACTCTTTTCGAGTCCGCACCGTCGACTGCCCCCCCGTCCCCCGTCCATCTCCATGTTTGGCAAGCCGATTCCTTGGAAGGAGCATGCCAAATATCTCGGAATAACCCTCGACCAACGGCTCACCTTCGCCGCTCACATCCGGGAGGTCCGCAACAAAGCGGCCTTCGCGTGCGGCCGTTTGCATTCCATGCTCAATAAAAAGAGCAAACTGTCCCTCAAATGCAAGTCTCTCCTCTACAAGACTTGCATACGCCCCATCATGACCTACGGCTGCCCTCTGTTCGCACACGCCAAGCCGCGTCTAATTCATAGATTACAGACCCTCCAAAATCGTACTCTACGGAAAATCACGGATGCTCCCTACTACGTCCGAAACGAGACTCTCCACGTAGATCTCAAAATTCCCACACTAGGTCAGTTTATGAAGCGTGCCTCCATACGTCACTTTGATCGCGGCGAAAAACACTGCAACCCACTCGTAGTGTCAGCCGCGAAATACACCCCGTCCCAGATTAGTAAGGTACGCCGTCCCAGGCACACCCTCCTCATTCCCGATGATCCCATTACCCTCCTCCAAGAGAGTAGTAAGAGCACAAGCACACTACACAAACCGCGTTCGTACAAACCTCGCCGCCGAGGTCCGTCGCGACAGTCCGATAATAACGACTCTAGTCCTCCCGTCCCTAGCACATCGAGCCAGCCCGCGAGCTGAGCCAGTAGCTTAAAAAAAAAGTCCGTAATAATAATTACATTCAGATCCAGCCCGTCCCTTTGCTGTCCTCCCCCCAACGACGCCCTGAGCCGAGGTCCTAACCCCACAGGGGGTGCCCTCAGCGCTGTCGTTTAGTTTTTAAGTTCTATATAAGCCCCTGGCTGGAGGCCTAAATAATAAATTTTAGGACCCACAGGGAAGCCCGGTTAAGCAGTACACGGCCTCCTAGGCTGAACTGCAAGAGGTCATATCAAAAAAAAAAAAAAAAAAAGATTAAATGTCACTTCTGACTCTCGTCGCGGACGGACGTGTCGCGCTGCGCTCCCGCTCGTCTCGACGTCAGTTTTTCTGTGTTGCGCTCGCCGTAACACGCCAGTGGTCGCTCTGCCGACTACAATTTTTATCAAAAGCTGCCTTTTTCAAGGCGGTGGCTGATTGTTTCGACCTGCCTAACGTTACACCGAGCTAACCACTCGGTGTTTGGCCCCATCTGGGTAAAATCCACAGTTTCGTGGTTCTCGGTTGAAACCTTACGGTGTCAACGAAGCCGAGAGGGTGTTGACCCAAATACACCCGCTGACCCCCTTCAGGGCGAAGCAGTCAATTGGACGGGAGCTCGGAAGTCGGCCTTGGGGGATCTCCTAGTCGTGCCTTGTCTCTGTTTTCCTTCCACAGCTACACACCTGGTGTCGGTTGGGCGTGTCTACACCCTTCGCACTAGACCTGGCTAGGGCCCGTTCGCACAATAAGACTGGCGAACGGTTACAAGCTTAGGGCTCACCAATAGGTACTCACCTCCCTGCCTACACCCGGCAGGGAGGGTCACACACCCCCGGGCCCATCCACCCGGGGTGATAGGGCATTAGGTTCCCACCCTCATTCGTCTTGTCCAAAGTGGTCCAAATTCCCCCGGGAAAATGGCCTACCAAGGTCAAGACGACCTCGAAAACCTCGAGGAGCTCATAACGAGACCCGCAATCCGCGAGTTATTTCTTGAGTTTTTACGCTCAAAAGGGCTGGTTTCGACCGCCAAGCCGACCTCTTCCACGAAAGTGCCTACCGCAGGTAGCGCACCCCACGATAAGCCTTACTCGAGTAAGGACCCCCGCATTGTGCGCAACACAATGCCCGCTAATCCGCGTACCGCGAACCCTATTGTTGTCGAATCGACAACAAAGCCCGTCCCGCCGCATTCCACGAAATCGGCTGTTGTTCCCGCAACAACACCTGTCCCGGTAACAAAGGCCGAGACACAGCTGCGCCCCGCAGCTGCGGCCCTTGTTGCCGAGCCGGTTGTTCCGGGAACAACAGCTGCCTCGAACGCGTCACCCGCCGCGATCGAGCAATTCACCGACGCGATGGACACCTCGTCCTCCCGTTCCGCCTCCCCGTCATCTCTCGTTGAGGACGCGCAATCGTCCGCTTCAGAGCCCTCTTCCTCCGAGGACGACTTCACCCTCGTCCAAGGTAGGAAAAGGAGGAAGGGCAAAAGCGGCGCCAAGGCCCGCAAAACCGTCGCCCTAGAGGCTCCCCCAGTAGCCCAACCCAACCCCGACTCGCCTGCCTCCCCAGACGCCGAGCCGCCAGCCTCCCCGGCCCCCTGCCCCGTCCCTATACCCCTGACCCGCCAGGTCGCCGTTTCAGAAGCCGCTCCACCTAGGAGCGCTCCGCCGGCTTACAAGGCCAAAGAAATCCCGCCTGTCTATCTTCAAGACAAGGCTCTTTGGCTCGCCGTTTCTTCAATGTGCAACGAAAAGCACATTAACATCAAAAAGGCCAAACCAATCGAGAATGCGATACGCATCTCATTCTATAACCCCACCGATTACAGAGCGACCATAAAGCTCCTTCGTGAAAGGAACATTTCGTTCCACACGTACTGCCTCCCCGATGAGAAACCCCTCAGAGTCGTCATCAGACGCATCCCGAGGGAAATCCCGACCGAGGACATCCTCAATGACCTCGTCGCCCAAAATGTCCCCGTCACTCACGTGCACAGAATGCACCGCTCCCGCGGCGGCTCCGCCTACGACATGGTCCTAGTCGTTTGCGAGCCGTCAAACGATAAACACCACCCGATCTTCGGCATTCGCACAGTGTGCGCCCTCTCGGGAATCTCAATAGAGAAACCCTTGAGGACGGGCATTGTGTCGCAATGCCATCGTTGCCAACTGTGGGGTCACTCGCAGAGCAACTGCTACGCCCACCCCAGATGTGTCAAGTGCCTAGGTGACCATGGCACATCTGACTGCCCTCGTCCCAAAGACCGCACGCTATGCACGGAACCCCCGAGCTGCGTTATTTGCGGCCAATCCGGCCACCCGGCCAACTACAGAGGGTGCCCCAAGGCACCCAAGATTTCTCCCAAGCTGGCCAAGCGTGCAAACGCCCGCCAGCAAAGGGAAAGCCCCTCAGTCAGGCTCCCATCTGCCCAACTTCCACCGAGGCTCAGCCCTCAGCGTCCTACCCCCTGGAGCGTTCTCAACACGCAGAGAGCCTTCCCAGCCCTGCGGCCGACACAGGCCCAAGCCACGCCCGCCGCGATCCCACCTCTAATGCAGGCCCCGTTACCGCCCACCGCCGCGCCTTCTACGGCCCCCGCAGCCGTAAAGCCCGTTGTGGCTTCTCGCATCGCGACCACTCCCACGTTCAGTCCCGCAGCGTTACAGGCAATGAACGTGATCGGAAGCACTCTCAGCGTGTTCGAGAGTGACCGAGCTCAGGAAATGTCTAACGCGATCATCGCCACCGAAGGCAACCTGTTGAAACTCTTGCAAGTATTGCAGGAATACGCAGACGTTGCTCAATCCGTCCAGAATCTTCCCCACTTCAAAAAATAATTATGGATAGTACACCCGGTACAATTAAACCCCGCTCCTTTAGGCTTGGCTTTTTTAATGCCAACGGCATGCTCGGCCAACGCGACGAGATTGCCGCCTTCCTTAGAGATCATCGGATAGATATTCTTCTCGTACAAGAGACTTTCCTTAAACCTCACAATCGCAGCCCGAAAGTTGCAAATTATAACATAGTTAGGAATGACAGAACGGTCCGTCATAAGGGCGGCACGCTCATTTACTATAGGAAATCCCTACATTGCGTAGAGGTCACTCCCCCCGACCTGTCCCTATTAGAAGTCTCTGCATGTCGCCTAGGCATGACAGGGCACAACTCGATCACTGTCGTCTCGGCATACTGCCCTCCCTCGTCCCCCGTAGACAAAATCCTCCTCACTAACGACTTCAGCGCTCTCATGAGCCTGAGTGACTCAGTGATAGTCGCCGGCGACCTCAATGCCAAACATCCCGCCTGGAACAGTAACACCGCCTCTACCAGAGGAAGGCTGCTGCACAACCTAGGCGATACCCTACACTTCGACGTCGTCGCCCCGATGCAACCCACCCACTTCCCGCTCATCCTTGACCACCTTCCTGACGTCCTCGACGTGGCGCTCCTAAAGAATGTAAACTTACGTCTACACTCAATAGAGGCGCTACACGAGCTCGACTCCGATCACAGACCGGTCCTGATGGAACTAGCTTCCCGCTTGGGCCCTCTCGACCCGGACCGTCCCCCTCCCACCAAGACAGTGACGGACTGGAGAATGCTAGGCGAAAGCTTAAAATCTCCATCCGCTCACCTCGATTCCATCCCCGACGCAATCGACTCGGTCACTGACATGACGGGCGCGATCGGTTCGTTCACCGAGCACGTACAATCCGCCGTGGACAAATGTTCACGAACAGTTGAGGCGCTGAACTTTCATCGCTTCAAACTGCCGGAAGATGTGCGCGCCCTGGTGACCGAAAAGAACGCGGCCGTCCGTGCCTACAGTGTCTTTCCCTGCGACGCTAACAGATCTCACATGCGTAACTTGCAGCGTGCTGTAAAGGAACGTATTCGTGAGATGCGTGAAACGCGCTGGGACAAAACGCTGAGTGAACTCGAGCCGACGCATCAAGCCTTCTGGAAACTTCAAAAGATTCTCAAATCCGATGAAGTGGCCTCCACCCCTCCCATTTCCCGCCCCGACCAAACCCTCGCCTTCGAGAACGACGAGAAAGCAGAATGCCTAGCAGACAGTCTCGAGACTCAATGCTCTCCCAGCACCCAGCCGATCGACCGTGCGCACCTCCTAAAGGTCGACGCCGAAGTCGAACGTAGGTCCTCCCTCCCGCCCGAAGAAGACCCCGATGATCCCATCCCTCCCGTCTCCCCGGACGAAGTGGTGGAGATCATCAAGACCCTCAAGCCCCGCAAAGCCCCGGGCCCCGATAAAATCACCAACAGGGTGTATAAAATTCTCCCCGCTTCCCTCATTATGCTCATGACCGCAATCTTCAATTGCGCCATGAAACATAACCTATTCCCCCAGGAATGGAAAGAGGCAACCGTCATCGGCATTCCCAAGCCCGGTAAACCCAAGTCGGAGCCCGCCAGTTACCGACCCATCAGCTTACTCAACGTGTTCGGAAAGATCTACGAGAGGCTTATTTATAAGCGCCTCAAGGGTTTCGCCGAATCACGCAGACTTATTCCCGATGAGCAGTTCGGCTTTCGAGCCCATCACTCCTGCATCCAACAAGTACACCGCATCGTGGAAGACGTAAGCTACGGGTTCCAACGCGGGCGTCTCACCGGTATGATTTCATTCGACATAGCGAAAGCATTCGATAAAGTCTGGCACAACGGCTTGATTTACAAGCTGTACAAACTCGGCGTGCCAGAACGTCTCGTCGTCATCTTGCGAGACTTTTTATTGAATCGCACGTTTCGCTATCGCGTAGACGGCGTCCTCTCCTCGCCCCACCCGATACGTGCCGGAGTCCCTCAAGGCTCCGTACTTTCACCGCTCCTCTTCACGCTGTACACTAGCGACATTCCCAAGAGCAAGATTGTCAAGATTGCCCTGTTCGCCGATGACACGGCAATCTACTACACCGGCGTCAACCCGGAATCCATTTCTCAATCGCTTCAGACCTATGCCAACACCCTAGGTGACTGGTCTAGGAAATGGAGAATTGAAATTCATCCCGACAAAAGTCAGGCCGTACTCTTTTCGAGTCCGCACCGTCGACTGTCCCCCCGTCCCCCGTCCATCTCCATGTTTGGCAAGCCGATTCCTTGGAAGGAGCATGCCAAATATCTCGGAATAACCCTCGACCAACGGCTCACCTTCGCCGCTCACATCCGGGAGGTCCGCAACAAAGCGGCCTTCGTGTGCGGCCGTTTGCATTGCATGCTCAATAAAAAGAGCAAACTGTCCCTCAAATGCAAGTCTCTCCTCTACAAGACTTGCATACGCCCCATCATGACCTACGGCTGCCCTCTGTTCGCACACGCCAAGCCGCGTCTAATCCATAGATTACAGACCCTCCAAAATCGTACTCTACGAAAAATCACGGATGCTCCCTACTACGTCCGAAACGAGACTCTCCACGTAGATCTCAAAATCCCCACATTAGGTCAGTTTATGAAGCGTGCCTCCATACGTCACTTTGATCGCGGCGAAAAACACTGCAACCCACTCGTAGTGTCAGCCGCGAAATACACCCCGTCCCAGATTAGTAAGGTACGCCGTCCCAGGCACACCCTCCTCATTCCCGATGATCCCATTACCCTCCTCCAAGAGAGTAGTAAGAGCACAAGCACACTACACAAACCGCGTTCGTACAAACCTCGCCGCCGAGGTCCGTCGCGACAGTCCGATAATAACGACTCTTGTCCTCCCGTCCCTAGCACATCGAGCCAGCCCGCGAGCTGAGCCAGTAGCTTAAAAAAGTCCGTAATAATAATTACATTCAGATCCAGCCCGTCCCTTTGCTGTCCTCCCCCCAACGACGCCCTGAGCCGAGGTCCTAACCCCACAGGGGGTGCCCTCAGCGCTGTCGTTTAGTTTTTAAGTTCTATATAAGCCCCTGGCTGGAGGCCTAAATAATAAATTTTAGGACCCACAGGGAAGCCCGGTTAAGCAGTACACGGCCTCCTAGGCTGAACTGCAAGAGGTCATATCAAAAAAAAAAAAAAAAAAAAGATTAAATGTCTTGCAGTAATACGAGTGTTTGATTCTATAGTAGTAAAGAGTTTCAGAAGAAAGTTATAAAGTGTCAACACTGTGTTAGAAAGTGAAGTATTATGTGTAAGGCTGATTTTAAGACAAATAAGAGATTCTCAGATTTATATTTTTTTGCATTTCATAAAGGCAGAGGCATGCCTGTTATTTGTTATAAATTGTGTTACATTTTAATAAAAGTTTAGTATTAAAATTTTGCTTTATTTATGAAGTAGCCTCCCAGGCGATAATTAGTATTAAGCAGTAATAAACGTATATTAGTACTCTAGGGTTAAAAAGGTAGGTCCCGATTATGTGACGTGCACTTGGGAGATGCCTAATAGAAGTTAAGCAGTAAGTGCGCTGTAACCTGTATCAGCCTCAGTTGATAATTTGACACTTATGATACCTGTTGTTTATGGTTATGACGAGTCATCAGTTGCATAATATGGTACTTCTAACTCGTTAATTGTGCTACCCCTACAAATGGAAAAAACCAAGGGATAAAACAAAACAAAGGGAATATTTCAACAAGACTTGAACAACCAAGAAATATGAACCAGTCAGGCAACATTACAGTCTCACCGCTGCGCAGTCTCCAGACTCGTTTGCGGATATTTTTATCCAATTACGGCAGAGGTAGAAGGGTGATGTTTTTGTATAGCCACGAGTTAGTGAATACGAGACGCTTGAGGCACGCTTGCCTTACCATACGCAGTTTATTCTCTAGTTAAACTACTCGCTGCTACTGAATTACTCCATTTGTTTAGGTAGTTAAAAAAAGGTAAACAAATCATAAAAAGTGCTTTTTATGAGTGACACTTTCTTTACTTAAAATACGTTCCAGTAAAACTAAATTTATTTTCGTTCTCACGCTAGTTTACTCTTTTAGTATAGTATACATATTTAACTTAACTATTTATTATTAAACTAATCTTCGTAGATGTAATTGCTTTGGCTTAATCGATATGTATAATATTTTGTAATCTGTCTTCAATAAAGAGCCTAAAAAGACAGGTATCCCAAACAGTTTAGAAAATACAACGAATGGGATATTGCTAAACTGAATTGTATAACTTTGACATGGCGTGGCAACTGAAGTGGCAGGTATTATACATATTTATTCGTATTTTACCTGCTTGTTTTTCGTATCGAACGTTTCGAATCGATTTTATTGATTTATTTTTATTTGTAATATTCTTTGTTTTCTTTTTGTGTCTTGGAAAAATGTGTGAACTTGAGGCTAGGTCTAGCCAAAAAAACTTTGTAAAATTTGCATCACGGAAGAAGAAACGCTTCATAACCGGGCCTCTTTCATCGTCAGAGGAACAATGCTAAATTAATTTAAATATATAGAAAAAACATGTCCTATAGAGTGTTGTCCTTCCAAAACAGATAAAGTGTACAACATTTAAAATAAAAGGTTTAGCTTCTGTGAGTCACGTGGTATTCTTTGTTTACACTTTTTTAACTACCTAAACAAATGGAGTATAACTATTTATTACCTCCATCGTGTTTGTGCGCAAAATTGGGCACAAAGTTTTAAATTCAAACGGTAATTATTTGTTACTCGCGGAAAATTGGAGGTCGCACTCAATGTCATCGGGTGACATGACACGGCCACACTGATAGCGATTTTCGCCAACGAATTTAATTTGCAGACACTGTGACTGTGTTACCGAATCCGGTTAGACTGGAAGCCGATCCCAACATAGTTGGGAAAAGGCTCGGGAGATGATGAGACTGTGACTGTGTAATAATTTAGTTTCTTATCATGTTATCTCGCTGACGTCTCCATTTATTCGGTCTCTGTGGCGACTGGCGGCCTCCAGTAATCAATGCTGCGCGCGTCCTATGGCCACGGGTGCTGCATTGTAGGTATGTTGTATGCCATCACGTCACTCACGTCGGAAACTTTTAATAAATGATTTACATAAACGTGATGTAAGCCGCTCCATCACCACGTCCCAAAGGAAGTACTGCTTCGCGCCGCCTGCCACCGTCCAATCTCTAATCTAGTTCGAAGTTCAGTTAGAAGCGCGCATATGCATCGGCCTGGCCTTACTTAGTATATTGGCGTGGACTTACGGCTAACCGGATGCAGCTGAGTAGTTACTATTATACCCCAACGCAAATGAGCGGTAATACGAGTCTGTCCGTGCAACGTCTGAACAGGTAATGTAGGTAGTTGACTGAACTGATGAACCGATTTCAATGCGGTATTTTTAAATTATTTCTAAAGTCAAATATTCGACTAGGTGACGATTCGTACACAAAATCTTCGACCAATACGTCCGAACCGACTCTTGTATTTAAGAACTTTGCTTAAATGAACCATACACATTTCACTTTTTTGTCTGACTGTACAAAACAATTTTATTGGCGTCCGAATCGTCACCCGATTCAATATTTAAGTCTAAAAGTGTCAGCTGGACACATTGGCCAAATGTTTTGTGTCCTAATGGACACCTAGTCAAATGTTCGGGATAATTGTATAGCTTACTTTTTATCTACGTGCGGGCAGTAGTTCCCACGGGACGCGGGCATCGGATATCGTATTAGTTTTTCTTTTTAGGGCCTATGCACAACACGTTTTTTATACGCACCATCGACGCGCGTTTTGGGAGCGACGGAAATGGATGTACCCAAAAACGTCGGCAATTTTTCTTCTTTTTTTTTTTAATTTATATCAAAGCACATGTAATCAATGCTGTCTCGACCGACGCCATCTTGCTACTGCTGACGAGGTTCTGCTTAAAAACGCAAAATGCCAGCGCGTTTGTATCGATACACACGCGCGTTTGCATCGCGTCTGTATAGCTACAAACGCGCGTCGACGGCACGTTTATAAAACGTGGTGTGCACAGGAATTGCACACGGAAAGTCATAATGATACCACTGGTATCTAAACGGTCACTCAGACATATCGCTCGGAATAGCAACATTTGTGTGACAGCATGGGCCAGTTCTGTCAAGCGCTGCTCCTGCGAGCTGAGTCAACACGGACAATACATTAGTATTGACAATGTCCGTGACACAACACGGCGGCGGCTCCGGCATCAGCTGTCAGTCAGTTCGCAGTGCTCTGTTTACAAAACGATGCTAAGTTTCGTTCCGTGTTTTTATATCTGCATTAACAATGTCAGTGAGAAACAAAACACGCGACTCGTTCTGTTGGGCCCCGCTTGTTTACCAAGAGTAAACACGGAACTTTATATTCCAAATAACGTCGTGTATGTAAACTGACACCAACTGAAAATTCTTTGTCAACATTGTATGGTTAAAAAAATAGATTAGCGTTCAACACAAGCCCCTGCGAGTTTCACACTCGCTCTAGAGTTACATGATTATGATACAAGCAGGCAACTTTTGTTTTCTGCAGCAGAATAAATATTGTGGGTTATTATTAGGTACATGAATTACATCTACTCAACTACATACTTGGAAGAAAGATGCTAAAATATAAATGTAAAGTATGATGTCGCCATGGTGTCGCAATTTGTTTTTTTTTTTTTTGTAAAAATATTCAAGGCGGATCAGGTTCCCATAAATTGTTTTAAATTATTTGTATACAACTGTGAAGGCAGCACATGCAAATAACTCTCTTGCTCTTGCAAGAGCTTTTTCCGCCTGACTAAACAAAATTGAGACGGTTCGGCGAATACGCATTATATCTTTATAATAGGGTACTTGACTCTTTTTTTTAATTAAGTTACAAAACCAAAAACAGAAATATTTTTTGGAATCCTTTGAGAAATAAGTAATTTATAAACCTTTCAAAACCAGTAGAAAGTCAAACAGTTAAATAACAGAAAAAGGATGCACATACAAGCTTGTGACGTCAACGCTATTTGATCACGCATGTGCAAAAGAGATAGCAAGATTTCCCCACTATGATCCCACTCTTCATCATACGAATATAAAAAATTCTGATTGCTGCTCCATTTATGAACCAATTTTAACGCTGTTTTCAGAAAAATGGTCCTTGTGCGTGTGCTTATTTGTTTTGTTAAAAAATGTACAAAATTAAACACAGGCAAATACCCATTGCATGAAAATGTATCTATGACGATATCTCATGCACTTCATTCAGTACACGTACTGTGCGGGTGAGGGGTGTTTTTGCCAACCTTTTGATCGCCACGTCAAAAAAAGAAAGACGTGCCCTCACCACCAAGCTAAGAATTCGTCCACAAATACCTATAATATAGTAGTGAGTTCAGAATTAAACCGATTGATTGTGCTTGGCACTTTTTGGCTTGTCGTCTTTACGTAACTGCGGCGGTCAAAAGGTGAGAATGTCTGTCTAAGCTGAGATGAATCTGAGGTAGGCGCATATATAATATATAAGCCCTTTATATAATATTAGTCGTTATGCTTAGTCTTAAAGCAAAGAGACTAAGTGTCAATACCAAAACAGTAACTTTTTTTATTTTATAAATATTGTAATACATAGTGTGTTATTATGTAATAGTGTTTTCGCATAATTTGCAAATATTCGTATGTCTCTAATAGAGGCGGATGTGTTTGATCTAAATTAGTTGTTACCAACTTTTGTACCATATCCCTAAAAGTCATATTTTTGCTCTATGGGTCGAGGGTCTGTCTATGGACGCGTTCCGTAATGCGCTAACAGCGATAACATCACTGATATCGCGCTCACAAACCTTTCCGATTTGTATGTTAGCACGCCAACGTTAGCAGCATCATGTCACGGATGACATCACTACCGTCGCCATCTTGCGTTCACGGTGATATCGTTATCGTTAGCACAGGTTAGCACTGTGAGCGGCCTGTCACATTTAGGTACATTAGGGTACATTTGACGTTTTATGGACTTGAGTTTTTTCAATTTGATCAGAAACGGAGATGTCCGCTTTTTGTATGGACGTTGGTATTTTATTCCGAGAAAAATCGAACCAACATCAAAGTGTACTCATATATGTAGATACGACAAACATATGGAACTTAGAAGGACTGAAATAATATTTTTAAACCCCTCCATTTAAGAGAAAATAATCGGCCACCCTTAAAAAAGGTACTTTTTAACTAAAGTATCGCCACAATGAGATAATAATTTATATTTCTGATAGTAACTGTCATAAATTGACACGAGGAAACTTTTCTCCTTTGTCAATATTGACAAGTTTACATTTTTTGGGATGCGTTCTCTTCAGTAGCCTAAATTAATCTTAATGTTTGTTTAAATAAAATAAAAGTAAATTCACTAAATTAAAATATGCTTTTTTCCAAAATTGGCTTTAAAATTGTTTGATATAGTCAAAAGCCTTAAGTTTTGGGATGTCTATTCAAATATATTTACCTTACCGTGGTTAGAAATATTCAATAATAAAAAACCATTTCTGGACATGTCCTTTAACGAAAAGACTAAATATGAAACCCTTTCATTCTAAGTATTGGTTCCAATTTTCCTCTACCTTGCGTATACATTTATACTATCAATTCTTCATCTTCGCCCGAACACGAAGACGATGAGGATTGACTATCATCATCGGCACCTAAGAGCACATACTTAAATATATCCACAGAGTACTTTCAAAACTTTTTTAAATATTAACAAATGACAATCGCAAATCGCGAGCGCTTTAAACCGTTCCGAATTGAAATCGAGTCAACAGTGCAGCGTTGTAAGCGCGAATCAAAACGGGACAACTTTTGACATACTTTTGGCGCTCACAGTGCCAATGGTGCAATTTGGAACCGCGGCCAGTAACTGTATCAGCCAATCAGTGACAGTACTGACAGTCAGTAGTGTCATTTGTCATTGTCAGTGAAAGAAAACTGAAAATACGTAGAAAAATATAAACATCAATTCGTATTTTTCAGACGTTGTCTTAAGTTTATATTCTAATTTAGTAATAATTTCTTAGAAATGCGTTTATTTACATTTAGTTTTCTAAAAAGCTGCAAATATAAGAAGTTCTGCAGCGTTTCTCGCAGCATTAGCACTGTGTTGCAGCCCGAAGTGATACCAGCGATAGGTAGGTTAACATTCACCGCAATCGTTTCTGGATCAATGCACTAACTCAAACAGGCCCCTCATCAATAATCATTTATATTGTATATTTACATTATAAATAATATGCATAAAAAAGAGCTCTCCGCTGTCTGTCTGCAATATGCAACAGATTTGAATTCGATTTCTCAAAATGGAATGAGTTATTCAAGAGCAAGGTTTAAAGGTGTTATTATATTTCTAATTCGATTTAGTAAACTCTTTTTTTGAGTAATGCTGGCCAAACACTACAATACAGATATCTAACTATTATCTTACTTTCGTTTTAAGGACTACTTTTTATGTTGGAAACTCGAATTAGAGCCTGGTATTTGTAACTATAAGTACCTAGAGTGCATATTCATTAATTTGGCAATTTTACTGTATGAAAATAAGAAATTATTCTCTGCAGTGCACTAAAAAAATTATTAGCCAAAGCAATAATTAATATTTTTACACCAAATCTGTAGTTTTAGATGTAAAAAAAGTATTTGGGAAATTGCCAAATGCCTTTTTTGCACCTGGAAAATTTACAACATCAAATTTAAGGGTTTAATAATTTTACTTCATATTAAATTTTTCAGTACACTACAGAGCCATGTTTGTTATTTTCATATATTACAAGACATTAAAAACTAAACACAAGTATCTGAGAATCTGTGCTCTTGCCAGCTGCATCTGCATGATACTTATGATACCTAATCCTCCCTACAATAACAGAGCAGTCTCCCTTACTTCAGACAAACCTGCAAATTCTGTAGTCTTTTACTGTAGGCAAAGACACTATTCAATGCATCTTGGATAGCCTGTTGTTGGCTATGTAATAGATATTATTTTTATTTAAGTATAGTTGTTATGAGGGAGGTGAGGGATATCATTTGTGCATGTGTGAAGCTGGGTCGGGTTGCAAGTAAATTCATATAACTTTGATAAAACAAAGGACTAGACAGACACAGGATCATGATAGTTATTAAGATAAATATAAAAAAGTAGCCTTTATAATCTTAAATGTTCAAAAAAGGTAAACAAATCGTAAAAAGTGTTCTTTGACAGTGGCACTTTCTTTTTTAAAAATATGTTCCGGCAAAATTAAGTTTATTTTCGTCCTTGCGCTAGTTTACTCTTTATATAGTACCTATATGTAACTGAACTATTTATTATTAAACTAATTTTCGTGGATGTAATTGCTTGAACACAACATATTTGTTAGATTTATCGATATGTATAAAATTTTGTAATCTGTCTTCAATAAAGAGCCCAAAAAGACAGGTACCCCAAACAGTTTAGAAAATACAACAAATGGAATTTTGCTAGATTGAATAGTGTAACTGTGGCGTGGCAGGTATTATATTTAGTCGGTTAACCATGCTTGTTTTTCGTACCGAAAGTTTCGAATAGATTTTGTTAAATTATTTTTATTTGTATTCTTTGTTTTCTTTTTGTTATTTAGTTAATGTCATATATTGTTATTCATTTTTAAATTCATGTCTTGGAAAAATGTGTGAACTAGCCAAAACAACTTCGTAACGTTTGCATCACGGAAGAAGGAACGCTTCAAAACCGGGCCTCTCTTTCATCGTCTGAGAAACAGACAATGATAAATGTGTTTAAATATGTATAACATGGCTTATAGAGTGCTGTCGGTCCAAAACAGACATAGTGTATACCATTCGAAATAAAAGGTTTAGCTTCTGTGAGTCACATGGTATTTTTTGTTTACACTTTTTAACTAGCTTAACAAATAGAGTATAATTGGATTTAATGACTTTGACTAGTCTTGAATAATAAAGTATGGCCACTTCTGCACAGGTGACCCAAACCTGGTGGAAATTAATCCATCATGGAAGGAGAGTGAGGAGCCGGCGCTACGCAGCGCGGTGATGCGCGACATGCAGGTTTACCCGGACTTTATCACCGAGCGTGAGGAGAAGGCCCTGCTCACCGAGCTCGAACCTGTGCTCAGGAGGATGAGATATGAGTTTGATCACTGGGATAATGTCAGTAGCAGGCTATTCACATTTTTTTAACAATGAGTCTTACCTAATTCTGAATTAGTCTAATTCTGAACGTAAACTTTTGTTTTGAAGATCGCGCCAATTAACTTCTGAAGTTAGCCATAATTTGCTTCTTTGCGCATTTTTTCGTGCAGATTGTGTCAAGAAGTTTTGCTTGTACATAGGTAACTACTATTGACAAAAAAATTAGTCAGTACTGCCAATGCGTGAGGTGTCGAATGGCTGACTTCAGAAATAGAAAGTTATTTGGCTCGGACTGTAGATTAGATGTAGGTATTTCCTGGCATGATCTATTGACAAGATGTCAAGTTCAATCTTTATAAGATCTCAGATTTTTCAGTTTATACTTTTCAGCTCAGAAACAAAATCAAGCAGCCACTGGCATTGGGAACTGCTTTGGAAACCCAGCTTGCTAAATATAGTGGAGTTTTTGAAATTAATAATATAAAGACTGCACTAAATTCGTGCAGGCCATCCATGGTTTCCGTGAGACGGAGCGCAGCCAGTGGTCGGCGGACAGCTCGGTGGTGCTGGGCCGCGTGCGCGCGCTGGCCTTCGGCGCCGAGCACGCGGCCGACGCGCTGCCGCACGTGCACGTGCTCGACCTGGCCGCTGCGGGCCACATCAAGCCGCACATCGATGCCGTGCGCGTTAGTACCATAATGCATGATCGACTTGAATCTAACATGTCCTTTCTGCTGCCTATTGCGATCAACAGGCGCAGCGACGCTTTTCAACCGCCCCTGATACTTTTGACCTTTTTAATTATGCTGAGATATCTTTAAGGCTAGCTAGTGAAACACTCGCGCTGGCGTCGGTACGCGCTTGTCGTCGATAAGGTGACGGTTGATACAGACAGGGATATAAATTAGCCATTTTAGGGTAATGTTTTAGTGCTTCACACCTACTTGAGACAGAGACAGGTGTTGTGTCTGGTGGGCTACTGCCCCGACAGTCGTTGTCGGGTTCTTCTATAGTAGATACTGTATGTTGTACAACTGTTTATTTACGCGATGCAGGATGTCGGTATGCTATGCTAGATAGAGGCACACTATTACTTATGATTCCACACAAGACCAGGTTCAGGGCACTCATGTTTGTGATGGTCAGTTCTGCGGCGACGTGATCGCGGGGCTGTGCCTGGTGTCGAGCGCGGTGATGCAGCTCGTGCACAACGACAAGAAACACTTCGTGCTCAACGCGCTGCTGGCACGTCGCGCGCTCTATATCATGAAGTAAGCACACTCTGCCTTATTTTCTGCTCCTTGGCACAGCTTGATACAACTTTCAATTATTTTATTTTTATACTTTTTTGAATTTAATTGATCAATAGCACACTCTGACGTAGTGTATATTATGCATGTGTGCCTTTATTTTCACCTCATGATAATGGAAATGAGCCTAAGCAAAAGCTTGCCTAAAAATTTCATTGAATTTCCTTCAGTACTTTTTATTAATAGTAAATCAGTTGAGAAATGGTTATATACCATTTAATACGAATAATATTTATCGAGTGAGTAATTGTGTAAAATAAATAATTTTATTTTATAACAGAGTAATAAGAAAGACTGAGTAATGAGATATAAGCAGTGCTTATAAGGCAGTTAAACAACCACTCAATGTGTGGTGTCCCATCGGCCATCTGTTCTGCAAGCTATGTGCCTTGGCCATTGCCACTTCAGCTTTGCAATTCTTCGGGCTATGTCGGTGACTTTGGTTCTTCTGCGGATCTTCTCATTTCTGATTCGATCTCGCTGTGAAACACCTAGCATAGCCCTCTCCATTGCTCTCCAAGTGACTGAGCTCCCTCATAAGGCCCATGGTTAGCGACCACGTTTCTAGACACTGCGGTATTGGGGACGAGAAGATGTTACGTAGCTTCCCGAACGCTGCCCAGCCGAGTTGGATTCGATCTTCCTTCTCGAAGTTGGACCTGCCTAACTGGACAGTTTATCCTAGGTCAACAACTTCGAGCGTGCAGTCTCCCACTTTTACGGGAGTAGGTACTACATGGATGTTAGACATGACCTTTGTCTTATCCATGTTCATTTTAAGACCTACTCGCTGGGAGACTGTTGAGGTCATCGAGCATTTTACTCACCCAGGGTCTCAGCCATAACTACGATATCGTCCGCAAATCGAAGGTGCGTGAGGTGCTCGCCATTTTCAGCTTGACAACGTCTTCCAATATTCCAGTAGTAAACAGTTTTGGAGATATTTTATCTGCGTCTGACACCCCGCTGCAGTGGGATAGGCTTTGTTTTTGCTTCTGGAGACGAACTGACATTGTGGCTTTCTGATATAAGCACCTCAGCACATCAATATATCGGTAATCATTTTGGCACCGCTGGAGAAACTGGAGCACAGCCCAGGTCCCGATCGAATCAAAGGATTTTTCGTAGTCCGCGAACGTCAGGCATAGTGGCTGGTTATACTCTTTATTTAACCTGCCGCAGCGTATGTATTTGGTCTACGGTGCTAAAGCCTTTTCGGAAACCGGCTTGTTCGGGAGGCTGGATGTCGTCAAACCTGCGTGCGAGACGATTCGTGATGACTCCAGAGAACAGCTTGTAGACGTGTTTCAGGAGCGATATAGGTCTAGAGGGTCTTGTCGCCCTTCTTGTAGAACGATATCACTATGCTCCCGAGCCGTGCCTGCGGCGTTTACTCTCGAAGATGACAGAATTAAAGAGCTTCTGGAGGCATTTTAGCACAGATACACGATACGATAGTATCGCTCATTTTGGTATTCATGACTTATATAATGCCGCGATGTAATACGCAGTGTCATTTCCCTCAAATAGATTTATACCAGGCAGTACTAAGTTAGAATGCCCTGCAGAGGCGTGGCGCGGTACGAGTTCACGCACGCGGTGCTGGGCGGGCCGCACAGCGCGTGGCGCGGCGCGCGCCTGCCGCGCCAGCGCCGCGTGGCGCTCATCTGCCGCACGCGCCCCAAGCCGCAGCCCGACCGGCCCGACCACGAGCCCTAGTGTGCCGGATGTGTAGTTTGGTTGCTGCCCTACCTTCTTACTCATGTGATATTGTCTACTGACATTAACAATTTTTCCACCATTCTTTAGTATTATTATAATAAATTGTTGTTGTTGAAAGTTTGTTTTAATTGGCCAGCAGTTTACATTTCTTTGCAGGTTTTATAATAAACTTTGTATGTTAGAATAAAACAAAAAATAAATCATAATTATAATAAAAATGACGTTATAATTATTGTAGGTTTTGTGTAAGTGTGCACTTACAAGTTAACATGAATGTCATTTTTATACAACTTCCTTAAAATTATAGAGACCCCGCAAGTCCACTCTGCTTATTAGATCTCTGCTATGGTCTGTCAACATTGAAACCTAATATCATGCTGAGGAGGCAATTTCTACTATTTAGAAGTGCCTCCCATATAAATATTTACAAAGACCTCAATAATATTTCATGACAATATATTAAACCAAGTGACAGTCACCAGAGTCACCAGTGCAGTGGAGCCGATGGCGCGGTGTCAGGTCAGTCCATTTGCATGAGGAGCGGCTTGTGGTCTGCGTCGTCCAGCTCGTCCACCTCCAGGTACTCCACCTCGCCTTCCATGTCCTCGCCCTCCGCCGAGTCCGCGCCCTCCTCCTGCACACGGTCAGCTCGGTAACGTTACAGTGGACACAAAATTGTCGGTACGCAGACATGTACAGTACCTGTGTGGCGGGCCGGTCGTCGCGCGATCGGTGCACGCGCGCGTGCCGCTTCATCGCAGCCACCGAACCGAACCTGCGCATACCACACGCACATAGTACAGTCCAAACTAAATAATTATATCAATGTACGTCCCATTTTTATCATTACATAAGTGAAACAAAAATGGTAGAGGTTAGCGGGAAGTGCGGCGAGTACTGACGTGCGGCCGCAGTGGTGGCACGTGGCGGACGGCGCGGCGTCGTCGGGCGCGGGCAGGTCGCCGGCGTGGCACTTGCGGATGTGCGCCAGCAGGTTGGTGCGCGACGCGAAGCGCAGGATGCAGCCGTCGTAGCCGCACACGAACTGCTTGGCCTGGCGGTGGCGCAGCACGTGCGCCGACAGCAGCTCGGGCGTGTCGCACGTGCGGAAGCAGTGCGCGCACACGTGCGGCGCGCGCGCGGCCCGCCCGTGCAGCGCGGCGCAGTGCGCCGACAGCGCCGCGCGGTCGGCCAGCAGCAGGCCGCAGGCGGGACAGCGCGGCGGGCAGGCGGCCTCGTGGCGCCGCAGCTCGGCGGGCCCGGCGGCGGCGCGGCCGCACAGCTGGCAGGCCAGCGCGGCGCAGGCGCGGGCGGCGTGGGCGCGCAGGCCGGCGCGGGCCGCGAACTGCGCGCCGCAGGTCCAGCAGCAGTGCGCGGCGCCGGCGGGGTGCGCGGCGGCGTGCGCGCGGAAGTCGGCCAGGCGCGCGAAGGACTGCGGGCAGACGGAGCACTGGTACACGTGGTCGCCGCGGGCGTTGCGGGCGCGCTGCAGCTCGGCGTCGTCGGCGGCGGCGGCGGCGGCCAGCGACTCGCGCTCCACCATGATGATGTCCTCCTCGGAGTACGCGCCGCCCGCGCCCGCGCCGCCCACCACGATGAACACGTCGATCTTCTGGGTCAGCTCGTGCAACCTGATAATTAACATCTCTGTCATTTTTGCTGATAAAATTGTGTCTACTAGTTTGTACTGCCTGGCCACTTTGACTTGTCGTCAACATGTTGATTTGGTGATCAAAAAGTTAAAGTATTATTATATACTATAAATATATTTTCTCATTGTTTCTAAAAGCTATATATTTTTTTAAATCTTAAATATTTAACTTTTTTGTCACCTATTTGTGGAAGCAATGGTTACGGCGACAGATACCCTTTCTTATAAAAAAGATTATCATCATGATCACAGCCCACAAGGCTTGATTGTTAATAAAATATAAAATAGAATCAAAATAAATTTATAAAAAAATCAAGATATGGGGAAACACACATAATGTAAAATATACATACACAGTCAATTTGAGAACTTCTTCCTTTTTTGGAAATCAGTTAAAATAACCAAAACCTGACAGTGTACAAAATCATATTTTGGATAGGAATGAAACAAAAAGTGACCTCCTTCTCAGTGCCCTAATCTTCTCACTGAGTGGTGGCACTCCTCGTGAGGACAGTGCCGTGCTGAACTCGTAGGACTCCATGGTGCGTCTGATGCAGCTACCACAAAGACGCCCTTCAGGGACCACCTGCAAACAAATAAACAATAGAGTAGCATACTCACCTATGTCTGAAAATATGGTACAGTGAGATTTTAACATTAATAAAAATATAAGTATGTGTAAAGAGGAACAATCATCTATGGTTTTTATTTATCATTTTCAATACTTGTTTTATATACTGACACTGACTGTTGTCAAATAACTAGAATGTCTTTCTAAAACTCTCGATGTAATATTCCCAATACATTCCTTAAAATATATAAAACTATCACTGTTCAACATCAACAAGTTTTCTTATTTATGATTCACATCATAAAAGTTAATAATATGGACCTAGTTACAAAAACTCAAAAACACGCGCATATAGTAAGTTGAACTCAAAAGTGAAAAATTAATTTAATATAAAGAGACAATTATATTAATGAACAAAAAATATTAGACTTATTGTGAAAAATACTAGGGGTACAATGTACGAGAAATGTAGAACAAAGCTCTATACAAATTTAGTATAAGCATGTTTTTTTTTCACATTCTATTTTAGTCAGACCTGCTGTGCCTGCTGCCTTGTATGGTTCAGAGTGCTAGCCCACAAAAGGGATGTATGGAAGACAACTGCATGCAGCAGATATGAGAATGTTAAGAGGAATATCTGTTACATGAATGGATACAGTAGGGACCAAGGGTATTTAAGGGCAAGGGTCAGATGTAGCTAGTAGTAGAAAGTAGTTTGCTGATCATGGATAATCTGGCATTTGATGGTTCGCGCCTAACAATATATCTAGGTTATAAAGTAGTCAGCAGCAAGTCGCGAATGTGCGCCTACTTGGTACCTTGCTGGAGTTGAGGTGCACGAGCATGGTGCGCAGCGGCACCTGCATGGGCGGCGCGCCCGCGTCGTGCTCCTCCGGCGACAGCAGCTCGCCGCCGCCGCCACACACGCAGCACGTCTCCATCTCTACCTCCACCTTCATCACTTCGGCTGCCATGTTTTAAAAATCTTAGCCTTTGTAGACCTTTATACCTCTCAGTGTATATTCATTAGGAACACAAATCAGTAAAGTAAACCAATCAATCAACACAACAATAAACACTTTCGGCTTTGGTTTTTTAATTTTTGGCAGTTGTGTTATTTATTAGACAGAAATGATTGACAGAAGCGTCACGTCATGACGTCACAAACACCAATAGATAAGATAATCTATGAACAACCTCCCCTACATAATCGCCTTGCTTAGCTATTTCACTATTTTCATTGTTCTTTTAAGATAACTATAAGCTTTTCATTTAAAAAAATAAAATTAGTTATTCACAAAATAATTCATAATAAATAGGTTACAAAACTTCTCTTCATCGCAGCCCATCGGGAATGTACCCAGGCGTACCCAGCTGGTAGAATTCATTACACGTAGTATATACTTATTCGTAGGCTCCCTGTTGGCTGTTTATAAAAGCATGAAGGTATAATAACTTTAAAATATCTTTGAAAAGGAGGTGAGCGCTCGAAAGTCGGACCCCACGACCCGAGAGTTCCAACTACAAATTATAATATAATATAATATAATATAATATCCCTCACACATTCACACAACGTCATCTAGTCCCAAACTAAGCAGAGCTTGTACTATGGGTACTAGACAACTGATAAACATACTTATATACTTTTCTTTTGTAAATACATACATATTATACATAGAAACACCCAGACTAAGTCAAACACTTATGTTCATGCACACAAATGTTTGACTTATGCGGGAATCGAATTTAATTGCTCAAAATATTTAATATATACTTGTACGCGTTAGGTTCTCTGCTTCTGCACCGGTGAAGTCAGCGCAAAATGCAGTTCTAGATATGTAACTGTAAATGAGTGAGTGGGCTTAGTTGGCTTGATATTATAATATTATTTTCTAACTTGGCAAGTGGCAAATCGCCATAGACAAAAGAAAAAAAGAATCAAATGCAGTACTTTAACTATTGTCTTTGGTAATGTTTTGATTTTGCTGTGGTTTGTGGGTTATGCATTTTTATTAAACGAATAACATCCATTTTCATCTCATTTAAAAGTAGCTAATACTGATAAGTTGCAAGTGCTAGTGCTACTGAAACCCTGAATATGTCGATTGGCGTTCCAATTAAAGTACTTCACGAAGCGGAAGGTCACGTAGTGACCTGTGAAACAAACACCGGCGAAGTTTATCGCGGGAAGCTCATTGAGGCTGAAGACAATATGAATTGCCAAATGACGCTCGTTACTGTGACCTACAGGGACGGACGCGTCGCCCAGTTGGAGAATGTGTACATCAGAGGATCAAAGATCAGGTTCCTCATATTACCGGACATGTTAAAAAATGCTCCTATGTTTAAACGTCAAGGGAACAAGCCAACCGCAGGACGCGGCAAAAGTGCCATATTACGAGCACAGGGTTAGTATTACCTATTTGATTTATCGGCTGGAAACTGTCTAGGTATCAATCAAAACCTGTATTTGTTTGATAACAAACAAAGTGTCTGTCTGTTACTATGTGCCGAGTCATTGGCCTCTACCGGCCAAGTAAACCTACATGGCACTGGCTTTATCAGGTGTCTCATCATCTCATCTGTATTTTATCAGATATCTCACCTGCTTTCATAGAACCCCAATTCGTACCCACTGACCATTCTATGTTTATGGCAAACGGTACATGAAAAAATAATTATGGATAAAAAATATGATGATTGCACCTATGTAAATCTTGAGTTATTAGGACGCCACTGAAACAAACAAATATACACATAATATAATTGTTAGTTGTACATGAAACATCCAATTACAACACCAAATACAATTTTCAATTTAAAACTATAGTTTTATTTCTAATTAAATTGTAAATAATTATGTCCATATAAATAAAGAAAAAGATTAAATTAGTTTAAAAAACCTACATTAAGCAAATTTGACAGATTGTAGTATAGTTTGATGTGCTGGTGTCTGTACAATTTTATATACAAAGAAATTTCATTAACTCCTGGATTAACTCAGAGGAGGAAGAATATGTTAAAAGGGAAGGGAAGTCAATTGGTATGGGAGTCTTAAATCTAAGGAGGTGACTATATTATAAGTCATAGGGTAGATCAATATTGATGAATATATGGTCTATGCTACGTTCATCCAAACCACACTCACATAGTGTTGAATCCCATATGCAAATATTATGTAAGAAGGCTGGGAAACAGCAAAAGCCTAAGTGGATTCTACAAAGGACCAATAGAACAGTTTTAGATACCTTATAGGTGCTTTGCTTACATTTATGTACAAAGTGATTGCTGTATCTTTACACAGTTGTCACACTGAAAATGAAAATGTTAAATGCTGAAAAAAAAATGCTACAGGTCATTTAATTTGCTCCTCAATTCCATTGAGTATTCAAACACACAAACAGTACAATTTTGTGCAATATAAACAGCACGGTACATTGTGTTGTATACTGAAAAAAATATGCACAGTACAATGCTGTGTTTTACTCACGAAATTCTAGTTCTATTACAATTTGTCTTTAATTTACGAAAGTAGCATTTTACTAATTATGAAAGTATGCATATATATAATTAAGTTGTACCTTTCAGCTGCTGGTCGGGGCCGAGCGGGTGGCAGAGGCGGAGGGCATCGGGGCGGCTGGCAGGGCGGGTCGGGGCCCTCACGACGCTAGGCCTAAGTCCCTACACTACCATCTGTGTGACAACACAGCAGTGATAATATCTGTCTAGTTATAATATATCTTAAGTAGGCTATTCTAAGTTTTATTTTGATGTTAAGTCCCAATCGATTTGTGAAAACATATGCACTGACCCCTTTGATCATTAATGATCAAAGACTGACCCCAAATAAGTTGAGAACAAGGCAGGAAGTTGAGCGCCAACAATGTCCTCACGTTCTGGTGGGGTTGATAAACTAGCTTAATTAATTCAAGCTATAGCCCAGATCATTGTTTCATTAATCTGTGAAGTTTAAGATGATTATCTTCTCCAAGTTGCTACACAAACACCCAGAATGTGGACATGTGACATCAAAAGTGTTTGATTTTCAAACAGTTATTAAATATGGGCAATATTTTGTTTTTAGTCAAACAGGACTAAGTGAATTATACCCTGGTAAGCTTGATAAATGACATCCAATAGGACAGGTGTGTGTAAGATATGAAATAAACTTATTAAACTTACAAAACTTTTTTACTTTCAAATATACATATTTTTTCCTCACTAATAAGGATTTTCTCACGCTTGTCTTGTGTATATGTATGTAATAATTAAGTATGTACATACATGTAATATTCTTTCATTACCTCGCATCTTGAAAATGCACTATTGAACATACCGTTGAGAAGTTCCCTCAATTCTTTGGCATCTCCATCATCAGGTCTGCTCTAAACCTTCTCGTTTCGTGCTGGCGGTGAATATTTTTGCAAATATTTTCATGTGATAAAGTTTGTGAGTTTATATTCATGTTCCCGATTTTCTGATCGTCAAAGAGGAGGTTTAGGATGAGCAGAAGTGCACGCATGTCTCGTAAACATACTGGACGGATTTTTACAGCCTTGTAAGTGACTGATTGACAAAATAATAGTAACACGGAGCAGAGAAAGAAACATCATTTATGTTACGAACAGATTTATTTAACTGAACTATATGTCGGAAGTTCAACCGCAGGACCTGAGAGAATATTTCTTCGCCCGAGCACACCTCCCACGCGCAGGTAAACTAATAATTACAATAGGACAGTCTTCCATCTTGCAGTGCTTCCTCGTGTTATACATAGTCCAGTAGTACAAATAAAATCTTAACCATAAATAATTCCACACACTCACCGCGGGCGGAGGGCCCTCTATATATACTTACTATCGCATTATAATCTCGAGGAATACATAAAGTAATAAGCATACATTTTTTTTTCTAATAATTCTGTTAATTTAAATTGTTCCTCGAGGCTAGTTCCTGGATAGTAAGGATACACATTATAGCCAAACAACTTATCTACCTACTAAGCCTATGTTAATCAGTTCAACGTAACTTACATACCTATATTACAATTCGTTCCCCGTTGGATGTAGAATGCGCGACGTTATGATTGCACACAATCACGACGGCGTCATGTGCTTGGCGTGGCCAAGTTGTGTCATATACGACATCACGAAAACTCTGTCAATACTTAGTTCACACTAAATATTACAGATTTTTTCGCTCATTTTATTATTATTACCTACACAAAATTATTTCTGACTGCCGAGAGCACTCATTAATTCTTCAGTTTACGTTAATTTTGTTATTATATACCTACATATTTAGTTAATTTCACTTAGAAAGCTCTTTATGTGATTCTTCGTAAGTAATTGTTTCATGAAAGAGAACGTATTAATTTACTTTTAACACTTCAGTGACCGATAACTGCCACATTTCGGATTCAGCCCAGCCCATAAACCAATTTCCGTCTAGGTCCAGCCTAGAATAATTTAAAATAGTTTGCCGAGTCATCCTGTAGATTGTCATGCACAATGCGGGGTATTTCATGTCTACCGGCGTGCTACGCTCACAGGTCGGGCTTGGCGGCGGGCTTAGCGGGCGGGGGCGGCGCGCGCGGCGCGGCGCGGCTCAGCGCGCGGTGCAGGCGCTGCGCCGGCAGCTCCACCAGCAGCGCCAGCGGGAGCGCCGCCATGTACGACACCGCCGCCACGCCGAACCACTCCACAATCTAGCAGGACACAGCGTGATGTCAGCTTAAGGTACAGAAGGATACACAGACATCTGGTGGCGGGGGCTCACCGCGGACTGGCGGTCGAGCATGGAGGGCATGAGGCGCGCGGCCACTAGTGACTTGTTGATGGGCATGTGCAGCAGCAGCGCGCCGAACGACAGCCGCGCCCAGCCCGCCCAGCCGCGCCACGACAGCACGCGACGCACGCCCGCTGTAACACAAACGCTACTTAAGTATATACATAGTATATAGGTAAATGTCGCTAACTAAAGTTTTGTATTGAAGTAAGATCCAATCTTAGTACATTTTAATACATTTACGGGATGTGCGAAAATTATTTATAAAAATACTATCGGTAGACCTACAAGTTAAAAGGCATTTCAAGGACGCACCCTGCCCTGGGAGTAGCCGGATGCTACTCTGATAGCGGAGTGCAGTAATCGACATTATTGAGATTTTCAATTTTTTGCAGAAATGGCATTCCAAGAGGAGAAAGTTCATCTCCCGAGCCTTTTCCCACCTATTTTGGGGTCGCCTTCCAGTCCAAACGGATTCAGCTGAGACCTCCTCAACTCAGTTACCCGGGCAACCCAATACCCCTTGATTAGACTGGCGTCAGACTTACTGGCTTCTGACTACCCGTAACGACTGCCAAGGATGTTCAATGACAGCCGGGACCTACAGTTTAACGTGAAGAATTTAACAATGTAACGTCTCCAAGAGTAAATGAAAGAAAATATTTTCATTAAAAATCACTCGAAGTATGTTTTTTTTAATGTAATGATTTTTGCCGTTCTTGCATGAAAACTTTTTACGATTATTGCATTCTTAGCTATGATGGCAGATATAATTATATGTATAACAACAAATTATTTTTGAATGCAGGTTACTATGTCAATTTATGTCGGGATGGGGAACATATCCGTTTTACAACATCGAATGGCTAGCAAGCCTAAACCTGTTTCCAATTAAAATATATTTTGATGGCAATGCACAATGTGAATAAGTTTACTCACACTGCACGCCGTTCATGGCACCCAGCAGTGCCATGGCGACGAAAAACGAGAAGACGGGGCGCTCGAGCGCGGCCAGCGCGGCGGCCGGCAGGCGCGCGGGCGGCCCGCGGCCCAGCGCCAGCGGCGACGCCGCCACCCACCACGCCGCCACCGGCACGCTCGCCACTGACAGCCAGCCGAAGATCTGCAATACAACGACGACATTACTGTTAGCTGGAACAACACTTAGCACCATAGTTGCCATGGCCTGGCTTGCTAATACAGAAAGCAATTTTTTTATGATCACGAATTGCTGTTTCTTGACCCATCGCTTATTTTATGCGTTTTAGTGAAAAATTTAATATCAGGAGAAACACCTACATATATCAGGTACATCGTGAATGAAGTTTATAAATAAATAAATGATAGTAAAACACGATTTTGAAGCTTGGTACTATAAAGCTAAAAATAAAAAAAAAACTTTTAACAAACCGACTTCTAAAAAATTGTAAAGCTCTCAACAAAGCGCGTGGTCAACTCGCCGTCCGCGCATGGGCCGCTAGTTGGCGACTGGCCAGGTAGGTACAGCACGTTGCACTAGAGAGTTAGGTACCTTGTAGCGCGGCAGCGGCACGTCCTGGTCGAGCAGCGCGTGGTGCAGGTGAGCCAACAGCAGCCCCGCCAGCGCGCCGGGCACGTTGCCCAGCGGCGACTGGTACAGCACGTTGAACGACGACTCCCCGTCGTATGCCAGCCGCACCGATCTGACAACACAATATTATCTCAAATAGGCAGCTTGGATGAGAGCCAATACTATAGCCGACTAGTGGACTCACTCAGGACGATGCATGACGTAGGTGGGCACGAGATGCCAGGAGTAGGCGAGACCGAAGAGCAGAGCAATGGAGGCAACAAGCAGCGCGGTGAGCACGGCCAGAGCCGCGCGCCTCCAGCGCCACAGCGCCAGTGTGAGCGCCAAGCACGCTGCGTACAGCTGCATGTCCGCCGCCAGGTACCTGCGGGGACAGGCTCTATAGGGCGAGGCTTAAAGTAACACTTCAGGGAAGTTCATGTTCAATTGACTCGCGCTGTACGCGGAGGGAGGGATATCACAACTAGTATCACTCTGACTTACAACTACTATTATCCATCCATACGTGGTCCAAGGACGTGGAAATTGTTTAAAAAACTCTGCTAGAGCTTACACGTCTCTAATATACCATGCTATAATAGAGGAACATCCTTATGCAGGAGATGATGGCGACAGTATGTACTGACCAGGTCTGTATGAGGCATTTGTCATCCGCGTGCAAGATGTTGTTGAGGTAGAGCATATGTGTCCACCATTTGCGGCGGCACACAGCGGCCTCACTGCCCACCAACGGCGCCCACAGCGGCCCGCGGCCTAGGCGCTCCCACCACGATGCAGCAAACCATACCACCACCCAGTACGATGGAGATACCCTGTGCCAACATAGTTACCTATATTATTTTGCCGATCTTCTAAACTCCTTTTAAAATTTTGTTACAATGAGTAAGTTCCACACCTGATGATCCTATTGAACATGGTCTCCAAGAAGGTTGAGAAGGGTGGAACGTGCTCTCCGCGGCGCCGCTGCTGCAATAACTTATGCGCGAGTAAGAACGACGACATGATGAAGAAGATTTGTACCACTAGCGTGCTGTTCGTCATTAATACCACGTCTATTGAACCGCGGATCTGTGGAGAATAACAACAATGCAGCATAGTTTGAAAAGTAACTGGTAGGTAAATACCTCTTTAATTAATTTGCTTCCTTTTAAATTTCTGAGCAATTAAGAGCAAACCAGAGGCTTTGGTTCTTTTAGCTACTATATTAATATAGGTTGGCCTACCAAGTGAATAGCACCCCGTGTTACCTGTTCGTATATCCTGGTGTCGGTGAGGTAGGTCTGCGTGGTGATCCAACAGACGTGCTCAATAATGACGACCAGCATGGTGAGCACGCGCAGCCCGTCGAAGCACGCCAAGTCCGTGCGCGCCGAGCGCGGCGGCGGGGCCAGCAGCGCGCGCCAGCACGCTGGTATCGACCACGCTAGTGCCCATTCAGCACCTGTAGGTGTGCGTGAAATTATATAGATCCCTTAGAATACTTCATCTGATGGTCTGACTGACTAGCCCAAGGCATGCATTTCTAATTCTGTAACGCTTAAGTGCACTGAGTATAAACGCTTGGACACTTGAGTTGTTGAGAATGAAAGTGGTCCGCGTTCCGGTCAGGCACGCGCAGACACTGTGCAGATCCGCAGCACCGGACACTAGCGCGCAACAGTTACATCATATTGTTTACTTCACTGCCGGCAGTGACGTCATCGCCGGAACAGCTTATTTGAATGTTATAGAGGTAGAGGTTCCGAGTTAGAAAGTAAATCAAACTCAGATTACCAATCCAGAAACCGAGAGATCGCCGAAATCATGGCAAGCAGAACATGTATTCGGTCTTGGTTCTGCTGATTTTCAAGCCAACTTTCTCCAGTGTCTGTTGCCATTTCTCCAATCTGTTCTGGATCTCAGGTCCATCTTCACTGACCAGCACAATGTCGTCGGCGAACAGCATACACCAGGGTGCCTCTTCCTGCATGTCCCTCGTCAAGGCGTCCATAATAAGTAGGAAGTCTTTATTTCCAAGATTGGTTCTTACAATCGGCCTTTTGGTTATAAAACCCTAAATTATCATTTTCAAATTATGGTTAGCGAAGGATTCACGATTGCAGCATCTGTTACAACAATAACGATGTTTATCGTTTCCCTAAACACAGTAATGGCAGTGTTCGGCAATACCTACTGCTGCTATCCGTCGTGTAGCTGCAAGTGTTTCCACTACTTAGCACGAGATGTCATGCAGGTGTCGATACTGTGTCGAATGGCTTCATTGTCACTGCCTTACCCAACACAACAGTAATGAAAAAAAATATAATTATGTTTTTGATATTTTAAATTTATTTTGAGTTTTAATTACTTGATTAAATGTGTGCTATGTAAATAGACTGTTTTATTTACCCGCGTGCAGGTGGTCTTTCTGATCCGATATCTTGTGTACGAGTATTTTGCCTAATGGGACATAAACGCAGTTTCGCGGCGACGACGTTACCTAACTGTCGAGTCTCAAGAGATTGGATTGTTTGTTGACCTGTCGGAATATTCTTAACGTTATTTGGCAATCAAGCTTACGGTCCAACTAGTTATTGGCGCCAACTTTGGGCAACTGCAATATCTAACGAGACATAGGCCCGAAGTTCACCCGCGAGATGTAGGTCGCATGCGTATGTTTGTGGGCATCCTCCTGCTAACATTTTAATGCTATATTTTGACTTTGGATTATATTCATATTCTTTATTGCATTCCATAATGTACATAAGGAGGAAAATTATAAAATTTTTGTCACAATTATGTACCCCGATGTGCACGGCAATTAGAAGAGAGAAAGGCGTTCAATGTAAGATAGCGGCAACAGGCAACATTGCACTGAAGGAATACTAGATATAGGAGGAAGCAAGAATGTCAACTACTTAGTGTGGTACCTTTCCTGGCGTGCTCCGACAGCGTTAGGTCGAGCGCGGTGCTGACGGCCGCCAGCGCCAGCAGCGCGGCCAGCAGCCCCGCGAGCGCGCGCTGGCTGGACGTCAGCGCCGCCGGCTGGTCGCCGCGTGCGCAGTACTCCAGCCGCAACAGCCGCGCCGACAGGTTGTACCCAGACCACGTGCTTGCGTTCACGCACGATGTAAACCTGGACAGGAACATAACTATTAATAAGCCTGAGATAACTTCAATAAGACCACTATTTTTTATAGATTTTGGATTCGATGGTCAGAAAATCGGTTGGTATTTGTCCTAACAGAATCTTGTGACAACATCAGTAGCGGTGTCAGCGGGCGAGGCGTTAGCAGCGCGGTAAACGTTCATTCCGAAAACTAATAGCAGAGAAGGGTTATTGTATTATCATTGATAGTGTCTTGGTTGAGACTCATTTATAATCATTATATTAAGGCAATTAGATGTGTTCTTAGGCATAATTTGTGACATTTGTGTCACCAACTAGAAACTTTACACAGAAATCTATCGTGACTTGTGAGTTTTGTGTTGGCAAAGAGTAAAGCCCGCACTTATAGGTCAACTAGCTTCCGCCAGCGGTTTCACCCGCTTTCTGAGGGAAGTACTTTCCATACCCGGATAAAAAGTAGCCTATATGTTATTCTGATGTATAAGCTATATTGTGGTAAAGTTTCATTCAAATCCATTCAGTAGTTTTTACGTGAAAGAGTAACAAACATCCATACATCTATACATCCATACATCCATACTTACAAACTTTCGCCTTTATAATAGTATTAGGAAGGATTAGGATGTGACCGAGGGCGGGGAACAGGGGGGGATCTCAATACACATGTGTTGTTTTTATGTGTGATTTTACATGCTTTGTTATTTTCTATACGACGTCAGGACATAACGCCATAATTAACAAATATAAAGAATGGGGTTCGATCGTTAAAACTACACATTAAATTCTAATATTGTAATATAAGCATGCTGCAGCACCTACGATTTGTGAGGATTTTGCAATACTGTAACACCTTAATGTATTGTTAGTTGTTATAAAAATGATTGAGTGATTGAATCTAAGTATTCTTGTAATCATTGTCTTTCGTGCAATATTTATAATTATCTCGAGCAGATTATTATCCTTAATTCAAAACAATTCTGGAAGACATCACTCCCACGGAAATGGTATCGCGGACATTAGTGATAAAGTTGAAATCGTTTATAAATTCTATGCATGTTATCATCCATCTGTTACCAGTCCTGCAGCTGGTCGCCGGGCGGGCGCTCGCGCAAGTGGCGCGGCGCGCAGGAGCGCGGCAGGCACGTCCCGCGGTGCAAACGCGTGTGGTTGAAGTTGTCCACCGTGTTCGCTGAGTATCTCTGCGTTACACCAATGTTCGTGATTAGAAGCAAATACATATAATAAATAAATAAAAAAAATATAATAAAATATGGCATACAGTACACTGCCCTACAAGTGCCGTACCTACGCGCCACACACGGCTTCGTTTTTGAGCGATGTGTGAGGCTGACACTACAGTAGGGAGCGATTTGCGATGCCACTGGAAGAGCGAAACGAGAAAAACATAGTATGGCACATTACAAGCGAAATTCCGGCGTATATTCGGCGATGACATGGCTACAGTACACATGCATCGCGGTTTACTATACGCATAATGTAGCCACACGCATATTTAGCAGCACTATTGAACTAGTCGTGCAAGTGAGAAATTTTCTAACAAATTCGCTTCAATTTGGCTCATATGTTGATGTAGCCGACGCCGTGATTTCAGTAATGTTGATCCTATCGCATAAAGATATCAAAGATCGCTAGTAATATTTGATGTATGGTGTACGGTGAGCATTCATTTATTTGTTTTAATGGGCGTTTTTCCACTCACCGGCACCGGCACGGTGTAAGCAAAAATGTACAGAAAAGTATGGCGGCCGGATCGGCGCCGGCGCCGGCAAGTGAAAAAACGAAAATCTTACGAACGAAAGTATGAATAATGTACCTATTCGTAGTTATCTATACTAATATTTTAAGATGGAGAGATTTGATTGTTTATTGAATAGGCTCAGCAACTACTTGATCTTGAACTGCTAATGTGGCGAAGATACAATTTCTCGTGTAAACACTAGCTTAGGAACTAGGCAGAAACAAATCAACAGGCGACACTAGCTAGTTACGCCGCGTTGCCCAACATCGACTCGAACCTGATTCCTGCGTCTGAGCCTGAGCCGCAGCTTGAGCAACACTTGGGCAATCGCGATGTAAGGTCATTGACATTGTCGGTAACTTTGTGCGCTTATTTATGTAATTAAATGATTCGCCGCCGCTCACTACGCACACAGATCTATGCAGCTATAACGAAGAAAACCATCCGTGTGCTGAGAAGTACCAAGCTGTATGGCGTGCGTACCAACACGCATTCCTTGTAGCTAAAACTATTTTATTGATCCACTGCAGCAATGCAATTCAACCTCTGCACTTCCAGTGCCGTTCCCTGCGCTGATGCCTTTAGCTTCAACACCAACTTAAAACTAGTGGCCATGCAATACTACCCACCATAGCCAGTATACCACCTGCCCAACGCCGCGACGAGCCCTAGCTCCGGTGTGCCGCACGGCCCGCACGTGAGCACAGGGCATCGACCTCTCCGCAGGGCTCCTTCAATTCCTTTCACTGCGAATACCGCTCCCAGCTAGATATGATTATACTCTATTTCGTGTAGATTTAGGTAAACCGGCCAGCCAAGCACGCAAACCTATGGAACCGCCTAGATTTATCATTGGTACAAACACAACGTCTAAAGATATCTAACCCGTTTTACTAATTGGAGTTTAAAATTCTAATCGATACGCCTGATTTCTATAAAGTAAAGGCAAAACAGAAGCCCTCCGCCAGCGCTTGCATTTCGACATAAATTTTCAATTTTACGGAAGCGGAGCCTATTCGCTATCAATAGGAATTCTATTAGTCTAAGATCCGTACTAAGATCGTCCTTCACCGAGCTGTTTACCAGATAAAATTGATGTTTTAGAGAACAAGGTAAGTTTCTAAATATGTTTAGACTAGGCATAATTTTCCACAATGTTATGTTAGATCGGTATTACAAAATAAAACCGCAGATATATTATCTATTGTGGTAACTTTCGAATCAGTTCAATTACATAATACAATGCTATCTATCAGAGCATAATACCTATGATGTACAATGTTAACGAGATTTTTTACATGCTTACATGTGTGTAATAAAACTATCTCAGAATTTAGTGTCTGAAGCTATTAGAAAGGTGGGCCTTAGTTTAGTCTATAGTTAGTAGTATAGTCCGGCCGCTGGACGAAGAGCGCAGCGCGAGCGTCGCCACACCGCGGGATCTCTATTCAAACAAGTGAACGTCCCGTCCTGCGTGCGTGTCCGAGTGCTGGACGGCAGGCACCACAGCCGCACGCAACCCTAATGGTGTTACCTACAACAGAACCATTCATGACTGTCAGAACTGACAGAATTTATTCAATCCTGCTGATTTGTACGTGTCGCGACGCTTGACGCTTCCAGTGACATCATCATCGTCATCAATTACTAGAGTCATCAGTAACAAGCGTTGTTGACGCGACAACGTGAATACACACAAACCAAGCTATTGTCGTCTGCGTGACCGACGTGACAGAGGCCTGGCCTGCTTTCTTGTGTTAACTAATCCATATTAAAGTATTTCAATATTTGGGTATCGCAGTCGCGCGTTGTGGACTTCTCGTTGTGCTTCACAAGTGCGGTGTGGGCATGAGCTAAGTATTTTCATGAGCTGTTGACTTACATAATGTTATTTTGAAATCTAGCCTTGAGTCATTTTTTTTATTAAGGAATTAATATAAATACATTTTAGTTTTTTTTTCTATTATAAATAACAATTATAACAATAAAACTACAACAGCCGTACATAATTCGGTGAGAGCTAGTAGATCACGCGACGCAAATGAGAGTTCTTACTGATGCTATTGAAATACTTAACGACCTGGCTAATGACAAATGTGAATTAAACGATTGCTTAACATTCAGAGATCATCACGACAGCTCTGATGATACCGACACGAATACGAGTACTACTTCACCAGATATTAAAGCTCGCATTACGAACGATACTATAGTCCAAAATACGCGCGCTAAAGTAAGATTTCTTTCTTGGTATTGATGGTGGATACTATAGCAGAAAGCATATATATGTGTACACCCTTGTCTTATGTAACCTCAGCCGGGTGCTTGAATAGTAGGTAATTGTGTATGTTTACCTCCATCAGGTCGTAGAGCGGGTGCGGGCGCTGCGCGGGCTCGAGCTCGAAGCTGCCGAGGCAGTAGGCGCCGCGCGCCGCCACGCACCCCGCCCACTCGTCCAGCTCGAACAGCCGCGGCATCGCGTAGTACTGCTCATCTGCACCAAAACCATAGGTACGTTATTTGGCACAGAGCCTCGGTGAAGCTAACTTTTAGAAAGCGCCCCCTACTATCTACAAATGTGATAATAATATCTGGCGATCGGCTAATCCAGTCAGGGAAATGAATGGAGCGAAGCTGGCACAGCCGTCAACGCGTGGACACCAAAACATTTACCCAGTGTTTAGAACAGTGCTTTCTTCAGAAAAGAAAGAAATAAGCTTCAAATAAAATGTCGCTTCAATTAAACAAAAACCACAACATACTAGGCCAGGTTAAGTTAGGACAGCACTAGCAGCGGACGGCGGCAGTGCAGTGACCGACATTGGCAGTGTCCCGCGATCTTCCGATTGAGACATTGTTATGCTAATCCACCTTTGTATACGACTTTTGAGCTTCACCGCCTTATGATAATTGTGTCCTGAATAGCATTATTATAGCATAACTTATATATGGCTGCACAACTACCTATGACAGACGAGACCCACAACATTTTACGTGTCTTCTGAAATACGGGGAAACAAGATGGTCACCCATTCACAGACCGAGCGCACCAAGCGTTTCTTAACCTTATGATCGCTCGACAGTGTAAATAACCGTAGCTCGAGAATGTAGTTGTAACGGCGGCTATCGCACCTTAGCGCAAGCGCACATGTTGTGCACGCTGTTACCATATTGACTACTCCTGAAAAATGTTGACATGAGTTCTTCAGAAGACTCGCTGTTTAAGATGTTCGTCTTTCAGAAGTAGATGGAGAACCGTACTACATACATAATGATAGTGACGTTGTTGTTGTTGAATGTCAATATTGCACGTATGGCTCGGCTGTACACGGCAGTGCAACAATATGCAATGACTGCGTGAGTCAGCACAACCCCTGCGCGCTTACCGGATACTGATAGGTCAATGTGAGCCGCAGGAATCGCTGAATTACATGCACTCACGACATCTACATATTATAATTGTATTCCTTCGAACAATGGTTTTGTTTCCTTATTAATACTGCAACCATAATACATGTCAATTATAATACCTAACATTTGAATAGGTGACCAGGATATGTCACGAGTGTCATTTAGTGAATAATCAAAATATAAACTCCCTAAGCATACAGTAATTCATCTAGCGAGTAAAACCAACTGCCATTAGTATAATATAAGTAAATGTGAATAGAAAAGCTCGTTAAGCTGCATTCGAATGGAAAGCGACACGATTGCACTCGGCCACAACAACATACATTATGTACACAACTCTTTCCACTAACCACGGAAAATACTCAATGGGTGAAGCGTGGGCTGCCCTGCTGGCCAGCAGGAGCCATTGTTCACCTCCTGGTGTCTACTGAACCCACATTCTGTTCATATTTTATTCTGTTCGTCCGCGAGATCGCTAACTATTATTAAGTAGAGTTAGTTAGTTATCATAAGCATGAAGACATGAAGAATTAATTTGAATAGCAATAAAATTTAAATACCACTTATATACTTATAAACCTTCTTCTAGCTTCGGAAACATCCGCATCCAAATCCGCTACGTAGTTGTGAAGGTCTAAGCATACAATCATACATAGGCACAGACAGGGACGTGACTTTGTTTCATCTATGTACATAGTAATTGAAGACTGACTCCTATAGATAACTTATCTCTCTCTAGAAAATTGACAAACAAATGTAGGAAGACCATGATTAGCGAATGGACAAATAGAAAACTCCGAAAAGCTGTGTGTTCTCACAGACCGGGTGACCCACAAAGTCTACATGCGATCATATACTGGTTGACCAACGAAATAGGTTCGCTGCATTCGACAGAGCCGGTTATGTAGATATACGCTTCAAAAAGTGAACAATCTACATCTTTAAAATAATAATAATAATAAAAATAATAATAAAAAATTTATTTACGAAAAGTATTGTAGTGATTACATTACAGTCTGATAGTTTTACATAGTTTATATATAATGTATCTACAACAAAGTGGGTGTAGTACTGCTCTCCTAGATAGGCTACTAAGCAACCTGTGTTTAAGAGAGACAGCCCTGGGCCCCTTATTTGTGGGTACTTATTATATATATAGCGAACGTGTGATGTTTACAATAACAACTGAGGTATTCTACAAATACTACAATACTAGTATTATTTTAGTATAATTAAAAGCAATTTTTTTTTTCTAAACTTGTATGTGTGTGCATGCATGTGTGTGTGTGTGTGTGTGTGTGTGTGTGTGTGTGTGTGTGTGTGTGTGTGTGTGTGTGTGTGTGTGTGTGTGTGTGTGTGTGTGAGATCACTTAGTAAGGTAAGCCTCAGTTTCCTCATAGTCTAGATTCAAAAGAAATTTACGGACAGTCCTTTTACAGCTATGGTATGGAAGGGTATAGACAGGGCATTTTGCATTGATTTTATTATATAGTGATGGTCCAAGATATAAAGAAAATCTTTTTACAAAAGATGTGTGCACAGCTGGTACATCGCAAATTTTGTATTTCCGGCGTTTGGTTATTTGACGAAATGGTGTTTTTTGGTGTTGTAATAGGACAGTATATAATATGAATTGCTGTCTCACATTAAGTACGCCGCAGGCTTTATAGAGTTCAATTGTCGGAAATAATATTGGTCGAAATGTAGCAACCTTCAGGATGGCTCTGTGAGCAATTTCTAGTGGCTTCAAAATGGTTTTCGCGGCACCACCCCAGCAAGAAATGCAATATATAAGTAGTGATTGACACAGGGCATAATATACGTTTCGAATGATTATTGGGTTGGCTACATGACGTAATGTTTTAAAAACGAATATTAATTTACGAATACGACCTGAAAGAACATTAATATGAGTTTTAAAATTTAAGTTTTTATCTAAAATTATACCAAGATATTTAGTCTGGTCAACGGGGGTTAAAAGTGGACACTGACAGTTGAGTTGTAGTTGTGTGGAACAGGAATGAGCTTTTATGGAGATTGGAGTTTTTGGTTGGGATGCTTTACTAATTGAAAAGGTAATAAAGGTTGTTTTAGCACTATTGAGTGTAAGAGAGTGAGAGAAAAGCCAGTTTAAGGTAGAATTGAGACCAATTTGCGCAATGGTTTGCAGTTCCGACCATGAATTTGCAAAGAAAGTGATGGCAGTGTCATCTGCGAAGGATATAATTTTGGCATTCGGGATATTAAGGTTGCAGAGGTCGTTTATGAACACAAGAAAAAGTGTTGGACCCAATATACTGCCCTGAGGCACACCGTAATGAATGGGAAGTTCATCACTCTTAAAACTATCTATTGTAACGATTTGAGTTCGATTTGTGAGGTAACTGTTAAAGAAATTCAGCTGAATTCCCCTAACACCGATATTTTCTAATTTGAGTAGAAGAGTAGAAATGGGAACCGTGTCAAAAGCTTTTGCAAGATCCAAAAATAGGGTTAAGACTTTTTTATTTACGTTTAAGTTATCCGCTATATTGTCAGTTAGGTCGCAGACTGCGTCAGAAGTAGATTTGTTTTTGCGAAAACCGAATTGGTGTGGCGATATAAGTTGGAACTGTTCAAGATAGCGGACTAACCTCTTATTAATTAACCGTTCCAGTACTTTGGATAAAGCAGTCAGCACTGCAATGGGACGATAGTTATTCGGCAAGTTCCCATCCCCACCCTTGAAGATAGGATGTATGATAGCTTTTTTGAAAGAAGTGGGAAAAGTAGCGGTTTGAAAGCAAAGATTAAATAAGTAGCATAAAATTGGTGCCAGGATCCGAGCGTATCTTCTCAGGAACGTTGGAGAAATACCATCCCATCCGACAGCTGCCCCAGCTCTCAGTGAGTTTATAGTAGAGATAATTTCAGCAGGATCCGTTTGCTCTAATACAAAGGATTTGGTCGATTTTGATGTGTGTAAGGGTACTGTGTGTGAGAGTGAGTGATTATTTTTAATATCGTTTGCAAGTTTTTGCCCTATATTTACAAAAAAGTTATTTACATTATTACAGGACTGTAAGGAGGAATGAGATAAAGATAGGAGTTGAGTGGAGGAGTTTTTAGTTTTTAATGTATTCGTTATACTTTTAATAGTGTCCCAGAGCTTTTTTGGGTTATGACTAGCCTTATTTAACTCTTGCGAGTCGAAGTGTCTTTTTGTTTTTTTTAGTAAAAAGTAAATAATTTTATCGTTGCCATCAAAGTGTTGTTGTGATTTTGATTTTATTTCGTCTTTATTACAATATTATTATATACATATATATGTATATCTTCCCAAGAGAAACTAAGAGAAAAACTAAGCGCTACACGACGCTCGCACAAAGCGGATTGCCGTCCAGGTTTCCTCAATGATGTTTCATTCAGGATCCGTCCTGGATGTCTCGGATACATTTAGAAGTATAAAACTAAGTCGCACTTGAAGGGTGCCGCTTTGCTTTTCGAAGCCTCAGCTAGAGCATGTAATTCTAATGACCTTTGTCATTACAGCCATCCACAGATCGAATAAACCTTTGCGAAATTTTATTAATCTTAACGCGCCATGTTCGAGTAGTACATAGTTGTGTTGCGGACTGGTGAAATAGTTAGCAAAGCGGCCGGTATTCAGCACATTCAGGTCTGTGGCCGCAAACTGTAACTCTTGCTAAACCTTACCCGCTTACTGCAATCCGCTAACTTGTAGCCCGTCTAGTCGTTCGGCAGCCACTATACCTTTTTACTTATTCCGGAAGGTTTCCTACATTTAGTTAAAAACAAACTGCTTTGTCTGACATTTGAGAAGATCTTGAGTGTCAAATTAGCTGAAGCACTCGGTAATGCACCGACAGCAGAAACAGCCTCCAAATAAAACACCCGTATTGATATTTTTAAACATAAATAATTTGTTTAACTGTTTCATATTTTTTTAACTTAAGAAAATGCAAGGATCGTAAAAAAATAAACAGCCATAACTTGAGTCCTAACGATGGAGGACCCAACGGAACTTAACTACGAGTTAGTTAGGACATTAGAAATGTTTAAATGCAAAATTTTGATAATTCGTCAACTTGCAGGCAAGGTATGAGATTAGATCTTTCAAACTAAATGTTAGAGCGATGCTAACAACAATCGTGATGATAACAAGACTGAAGTAACAGCGTTTCGGTAAAATCCCTTTTACCCATCCACTTGCAACTCAAACCTAAATTAAACCTAGAAACCGCGGCGTTGACAACTTTCCAAAGTCGTAAAGCACGAAGTGAAATGATCCGGGGAGCACTCGTCACTGCACTGTACCGTACCGGTGAGGTCGAAGATGGGCTCGGCGGCGCAGGCGCCGGCCGCCACCAGCAACAGCGTGAGCGCGCGCGCCGGGGCCATGGTGCGCACTGACTGACGCGAGCGCCGGCCTGTCGCTCGGGGCAGGGATGCCGCCGGACTATTGAAATGTTTTTATTGAAGTGTCAATAGGTTACCTAATGTTGGATTAAATGATGATGTGACAGTGGTCGAGATCGTGCAACACAAAACGTTTTGGGAGCTGTGGTGGTGGTAATGGTGGTCGGATGTCATTCATTTGACAAAATAAACAAAAAATCGCCGTGATGGTCATTTAATTTGTGAGAAGCTTATCGTCAATCTCTCGTTGCACAATGATAATAAAAACAGTTGCAAAATCTGCGTGACTGAGTGAAAGACGAACACTCGCAGTTTGGCAGATAAGCCGACACTGCAATTTGTAATGAAAATTAGCAACTGGACCAAACTCTAGGTAAACCTAAATGCAGGCGACGAGACATAACTATTGTCTGGAACATGTCTTCACAAGTGTCGAGCCACAAAGTAAAACTACATCTGTAAGGCTTGATGAATGGATGGGACAGACAATGGGTTGGTTCTGATGTTCCGTCTGACATTTAACTGTAGACATATGAGCACAGTTGATGTTGATGGACTGTTGGCGACAATGAATAGCCCAGGTCGGGATGATCGATGGTAGACTAATGAAAGGGGATGTCGCAAGTGACTCAAGTGAAAGAACTATCGGCCTTAACAGCTATGTTCGTTGTCCCACGGCCAGTGCTGGTGACAGATGAAGCAAAGTACACGTTCTCATTTACTATATGCTTGCCAAGAGAAACAGTTAACTGTATCAAATAATCTCTGAGTAAAAGTTAAACTATTATTGAAATTAGGACGCGACGCGCCTAGACTAGGTAAGGTTTTTTCACGAGAAAATGTACAGCGGAACAGCGCCTACCTGGTGTTGTGACTGGAAACAAATAGCCTCATATAATATGTGTTGCTTCATTATATCTGAATATGTATTTGTTGTTTTTCATTATGAACAAGCATTGAATTTGAGACGTCCGAAGCAGCAGTCGGGTAGCTGCTGCGCACGCGTATCAAAATAAAACTAAGGTAATAAGGTACCCATCCTCAACAAATGGGCCATCTAACACTGTAGGAACCTTTGAAATCGATCCTATCGTCGATCGCTCATGTAGACAAACTCTTCAGCTTTATAGTGCGCATTTTTTTTTTAATAAACGTCTTTATTTACTACAGCAGAATAAAACGTATTAACATTAATTATTATTAAATATATACACGCTTATAAAAAACTTACGACTAATATAATAATATAAAACTAATAAATAGCGTCAAAAAACTCATCCTCATCGTTTATAGTGCGCATTAAATATGTAGTAGATAGAAATTATTATTTAAAAACTTAAAACGCAAATTAATGCAAGTTTCATAATACAGTCTTTTTATTACATTATTAAGATATTTCTCCAAAGTTTTTGCTAATTTATGTAATAAAATAATCTGTAAAAATGTTTGCAATAAAGCTTAGAACAAAAAACCATTAGATTTAATGTCGGACAATATTCATTATGAAACTTTGTTGAATATTTTTTTCTTTTCCGCGTTTTGTTTGCTAGTTAACATACGGGCAGTCAATATAAATATTTATATTTCGAAAGAACGCAATTTTATCAGTTAGTGAGAGTGGCGATAGTGTTACATACTGTTGTTGTGGTGCGCGCGCCGCGGCCCCGGTTGCACCGATGCACTTCCTGTGTACAATTGTTATCTAAATGTTATCAGTCAATAATTTGTAATAACGCTCTATTTTATTTCGAAAGTTTACGTAGAGTCAACGCACTTTCCGTTAATAAAAGATGATTTGTCACCAATTTGTAGCTGAAGGCGGCGGTAGGCTGACCGAGGGGAACTAGGCAGGTAGTTGCTGAAATCGTGGGAAATATACCTACGAGGTATGACGTCGTTTGCTACATCATGTCTATGTTCATAAACTTTAACCATCTATGTTACTTGTGTTTCCTCCACCTGCGAACACCTGACCAGGCGTCCCCCCACGACAGACCATCCTGAAGGTCAACAACAATATCATTCGAAGAAGTCTTCTTCCGGTATCTTAGGATACTATGTTGTTTAAAGGGCATAGCTACTGCGCAGTAGTGTGAGAGCCCCGTGCCCCCGCTCTACGCGTGACACGCAGAGCCACTGGGCTACCAGCTCCATAAGTACTTAAAACTTAAATTGTAGGACAAGCGCGCGAGTTTTACGGGAAGCGGACATTCGAACTTAAGTTATTGGTCAGAGCGGCGGCTGTCTGACCAACGACGGACAACTGTGATTGTGTGTGAAAACATGCAATCAATTCCATAGGTCTTTTAGTTTCCACAGTTGCGAAATTATTTTCTCATACTTGTGAACGTAACGGCTAACCAGCACTTACGAATATAAAATATCTGCGTGTGCAATACTGTGACAGACGGACATACTTCTGCTGGTGTGTGTTGACTAGTGACTAGCTACCACTACATAACTAGCTGGTTACGCCTAGACGTGATAGTTATGTCACTTCCTCATTACTAGGTATTTAGCGCCGGGAGCGTCTGTCTGTGTGTCCGATCTTATACAGCCCTTATACCTTACGTAGCTTTAATATGCCCTACATTCGTGAAGATATTGTAATACATTTCTGTAGCGTTTGCTCTGACACAGAAACACTTATGTGTTCATTGCAAAGAGAAGAATAATATTTGGTTAGTCATTAGTGCTAAACTCTAAACGCTGTCTGGCCTCGTGTTAGATTCATAACAGCTTAAAAGTTCAAACCTTTCCAAACTGAACGGCAGTCAAACATATTTAAATATTACAATTATGTTTAATGTGCTTGACGGCAATATTTGAAAGTAAATATTGAGCTGTGTTCTCTGCTGTTCAAACGTAGTACTTATTGAAAGACCAGGCAAAGTCAGAAGAAGTATCTAGAGTTCTTAAACGGGAGCAAGTACCGGCCAGGAGAAAGTTTAGCTTACGTAACGCCCTGCAGGGTCCTGCAAGTGAGCCTAGTCGCCAAGCGCCAGTAGAGCCTAGGCTAGCTAGGTGTTACGTCACCTTTACGCTTTATTCCCATTAACTCATTATCTCCACACGTAACACATGGATAACTTCGTGGCAGAGCATTCTCTAGGCTCTCAGCAATTTTCACCTGTAGCCGAAGAGTGATCATGTCTTATTATGTACGGCCAGACTCCTCACAGAATGCGCCATACGGGACCAGGACCAGTTCCGCTAAACTCTCGGACTATCAGAACATAGCTGAACTTGGATAATCCTGTCATCGATAGTAAAAGTAAACGAGCCGCGAGGAGCGATGACCGGCTGTAGGAACTTTGGCGAGAGGCATAATATTGGCAAACATTCAGTATACATACTCACGTTGCCCACGACCAGCGAACTTGCGGTTTTTATTTCTCATAATATGAATTGTTGTATCAATACTATATTTTTTCGTTATCAATAAAACTAAGTTTAATATCGTGTGGAGCATGAGCGGTCCGCTAGCCCGCACCCGTCGCGGGTCGCCGGTGTTGGCGCTCGCGTTACGTGACGCGCTGACACACTGCCCCCGACTCGCGCGGCGCCCACCCCAGCGAGCAGCGAGCTGCGTGATATAAGCAGATTGTGACAGAAGTTTGTTGATAAACATAACGCTGTAACTCATTATTTGTTCGATAAACCAGACTTACATGCTTAGTCATTCAATCAGTTGCTCTACACGGGACACTGATCACTTAGTGCTGCGGCTATGTTTAGATGTAGATGTAAGTCTCTTGTAGAGTAGAATCGTCATAGCGAAGGAATATGACATTCGAATGTCATGCACCCGGATCTTATTTTTTGTTGTTCGTCGTTAACCTGTTCGTCGTAGGTGAAGGTGACCTGAACTCCTGGGGCCTGATGCTGCTAATTTAATATTGTGTCAATTGAAAGTTAATTGCATCTTAATAGCAATTTTTACCTTATGGGGTATTCTGTTACTAATTTAAGACCAATGGTACCATTGAGGGTAATTTAAGACTAATGGACCGTTTGAACTACCACTGGTACGCAAAACTTTTATTACAAACAATATAATATATCATTCATCACTTAGCTTTTAATAGAATTAGAATAGCAACACCGATAACCATTGAACTAAGACTCACATAACAATTCAATTACGACTTTATTGAGATTGAAAACAAAATTTTTCGATATTGTCTCAATCGACATGGAGTTATGATTGAGTATCAGTTGAATATCAATTGCGTGTTCTTTAAACTAAATTAGCAGCATTAGGCCCCTGTTGAGTAACAATAGCAACAGCTTACTGTGCGACTCGTAGCTCGTAAAATTATATAGGCGTAGATAATAACACATTAATTAACCTTTTGAACACCAATCAAATTGAGAATCTCCTTTTTTTAAATCGGTTAAAAACACCAGTCTTCAAATTATAACCATACGGATAGGTAGATGCTCTACTGACAATTTTTGTATTCCTACAGGTAGGTAGAGCTCCAAAACGCCAAGACGAGAACCTGCAACACAGCCCCTCTCGTCTTAGCAGGTGTACCGACCGAAACAACAATATTGACATCTACTTATCAAGTACAATCGAATTATAATGCCCGATGCGCGTGCGCAGTGCCCGTTTTAATACTACAATATTACAAATACGATTATGTTTATTTTATTTTATTTTCATGGATAAATAGCCGGTCAATTCGTATTTATCACTTTTTTTGCTGAGTAAGTTCAATTATTTGCAATAAGTTACACTTGATTGGGTTTTATTGAATGGAGACCAAGTCATATAGGTAAATAATAAATATAAACTTAATGTAAAAAGTATGACCTGTTAGTGTAACTAATATCACTCTGTAACGTCAATTGGGATGATGACTAGATCAAAAATAAAATACATTATCATATTCATCTTATTAAGCATCTCAAATTAATGTAGGTTTAATTTATCGTTTTGAACCGAAATATGTTTCCTGTTTTTTATTGATAGTATAATCGAAATAAGTATATGGCTTGATATAAAAAAAATCTGTGACCTAGAAATCTAAGCGTTTTTGTCAGTTCAATAAAAGTAACGAATTTGACTAGTTGTTATCTTCCGTATTAACTTGTTTATGACAATAATAATAAATAGATGTTAGGTGGTCATCCGTAACGCGAGCGCCGTAAACTCGAAGTTGCTACGGCGTAGTACCGTTCTTACAGCGCGTAGCTACGCTAATGGTTCAATATTGTACTTGGCACGAATTAGGCTTAATATTGTTAAGTTCGTAACCTTGACAAAACTCGAATCTCGATTTACATACATTACTCGAACTGAATTCCCAGATCATCAGGACTGTACCATTGATTACGGAGAGGTTATAAACAAAGCACTATGTAATGTTCATTGACTGCAAAAATAAAACAAGCGACATAGACACGTCGTGACGCTTAAATATTTTTTTACTTATAACAGTTTGTAGGAAACAAATACAGAACCAAATGAACAAAATACTTATTTCCACGAACTCCAAAGCCATTGTTCTCTGACGATCTTTTATCATAATAATATTTTTTTCCATAGAGCTTCATTTGATATATGTATATGTATATACGTATAAATACATCGGATGGATTATAGTTTCTAGCTATTGATTATGATATACAGATTTTTAAAAGTAATACAGTTTATCAAAATAATGCACATAATTAATAATTATTATTAGAAAAGGAAAACATAAAAAAATCGTCATTGGCATAGGGACAATTTTTTTGTGTGGAATGAATATTTAGAGCTTCTAGGAATAAGTCACTTAATATGTTCAGAAAACCCAATTACCGTGCACGAAGCCTCACTAGATATGAATAACGTAAGTAGTTGCGCCTACGACTACTGCGGTTCTTTAAGTCCACGTAAATAACTCTGGAATATATCTATGTAGATTATCTAATGTGGTGAACCTTCTTGCCTCGAACTATCGCCTCGCTCTCTCATTCAGCGAAATAATACCCTTTTGGGTCAATTACCGTCGTAAAAAACTTAACTTTAGCGTTAATCGGGAGCGAAGTATCGCCGTAGCGAGGGAAGTGGGGAGCAATGACATTGTGCGTCAATGTTCGACAACTTGTTTATTTTGTGGGCTCGCATTTATTTATATAGATATTGTTGTTGCAACCGACAGGGTTTCATGACACGCTGGAGAATTATATCGTCTTGAAATGAATCAGCACCAGCTTCAAGTGTGTCCGTTTGCTTGCCGCGTACAAGTTTGATCTGATGCTCAGGCTGACTTCACTTAGTATCGGTTAGGCTGTATTGCAGCTCACACTCGACACATAACATTCGCATATAATTTTACTGAACATGTAATAGCGTCTGCTGTCGCCGCTGGCTGCGTCAAGGTGATACACTGTGCAGCTGGCTGTACAGCAAGCGAGTGCAACGCGAACCTTTGGTTAATTTCCTTATAACAGCTAATGTGTTTGTTATTGACAAACTTGGACAAATATCACGTGACGTATGTCATGGTAAACAGTACCTTCCGTGTGTTAACATGTTGTGGATAATGGTTTTCTCCGTGGTCACGACTCAAAGCCACGCAGCATCTGATAAAATTAACTTTCTAGCAATAACTTCATTGCACACACAGCCTCGCATCCGTGTGACACATTCACGTCTTTTCATTTACATTTAACATTTGCTGTTATAGGTAACATAGTTCAACATACGACACGCCACATGGTGCCGCGCCGGGGAATCAAACCTGATTGGAACCATACGATTCTCTCTGCCATACGATTAATTTCTTGAACAAGTTTTGTGTTTTCGATGTCCCTTTAGGTACCTGCCAAAAAATGAACACAATTTATACAGCCACCCGTTCACCGTGTCCCTGCAAACACGTGCAGTAAATAATGCTTCGACAGCCATTGCCGCGGTGACGTGGGTTGCCCCAATCTCTGCGCGTGCGACACTGACATTGAACTGAGGCGGTCTGCTCCCGCGCAGCACCGATCGCTACAAACACACGCGGACTCGCTACAGAGAGTCGTGCTTTGGTTCTTACTGTATATAAAATTACTGGACTTTTGAATAATATTGCAGGTGCCAAATAATCGTGCAGTGACAAACTTAAGTGTTCAGTTGAAGAATCATTAAGCGGAAATTTTTGACACAAATCTCTGGTTAAAGCACTCAAGATTAGCTTAATTTCTAAGAGTTACTTCCAAAAGGGCAACTGTTAGTGTGACCTGAACACTCCATAAGCAGGAGTGAGCAGTCTCGCACCCTCCGCAGAGGAGGGTAACCGGCGTGACTCTACTGAACCCTCACAAAAACACATTCACGACATGAAGCTGTGGTGGTGCTTGTTGCTGCTGGCGGCGCAGACGCAGGCTAGAGATGTCACCGGTACGCTACACAACTATTATTGCAGAGTTTCAAACTCAAGAACTGCTTATGACAAGTTGTTTATAGTTACTTTATTTCTTATCTTAATCATTGAAAAATAAGTTTTTGTCTCAAATCTACTATGACTGATACTTAGTATTCCAACGCTGAAAGCTGAAGAAGTGGTTCATCATTAAACATTATCATAACGCTTCATTAGTCGCCCTTCATTAGTTTAAAGATTATGAAAACCTCGGTGGCTCAATGGCGTAACCGGACTGCCTAGCTGAGGGTACCGGGTTCAATTCCCGGTACGGTCGATATTTATGTGATGAGCAATGATTGTTGGCTGTGGTCGGGGTTATTATATTTGTATTTATGAATGGTTCTGTTGGCACCCATAACACGAGCTAATCAATAGCTTACCTGTGGGCCAGCCGATAGTGTGTGAAAAAGGTGTCCCGATATTATTAAAAAAAGTTTAATCTCCTTGTAAATGTAAGTTTTGTTAGATTTATATGACAACATGAGAATAATACGGGGTGTAAGGGACATCCCTCCGCAGGCTGATGGGGTGAGTTCAGTATGCCATACTAAGAAGACATATATACTAAGAAGTCATAAAATTGTTTCAGGAACATTATGGAAGTCCAATAAAACTGTTTTCTTTTAGAACCTCACAAAAGTTTAACAGCTGATTTCACCCGTCGATCGTTACGATTATTTATTATTATTATTTCAACATCCATTGCTGGAAATTTGATTTTAGCAGTACTCATAAAAAAAAAGAGTTCTGCGTACAAAAAATATAATTTTCCATTGAAATAATGAAAAATTTGAAAATTTGAAAATTCCAGTGAAATATAATTCAAAATAAGGAGCTCAATGCACCCTATCAGTCTGCGGAGGGCTGTCCCTTACACCCTGTAGGTATACATTAATTAATTAAACAAAAAGATAACATGAAAGACTTTACTATAAAGCAGGTAAGCACGAAGGGGTCCAACGTAACATTGTTTTATTATGACAAATGTTGAAACTTTATATTAAACAAGTTTAAAACCCTATTTTCGCTTTTTGAATGCGACACAAAACCTGTCGCGGGCGACCTCCAGCCACTATGATATAACCCATTAATGCCAATAATCACGACATTGCGGAGATAATAAAACGGAACTTATTTATTATTATATTAAATTACGTGAAGTAGCGTAATGTCCCTTATATAAATAACTTTTTTGGGGTTCCGTAGCATATTACAAGAGCTCCGCTTTCGCGCTCCAACATTCTTCATTATTAAAAGCTAATGATTCGTAGCCGACTAGGGTATCCTTATACCAATGCAATCATTTTTTTTTTTCTGTAGCTTTTATATTCCAAACTAATTATCTATTGCAAAAATCTTAACAAAGACACATATACAAAAAATACTTCAAAAATTATATTGTTGTATCCAAAATACATTTTATTGTTAAGGGAGTATGTAGGCACGGAGTATTATTCCTGTTAACTTATCAATGTCAGTGGAAGCTGATGCTAGCAATAGCTTTATAACCTTCGGGATTAAAAGCTTATTCTTTGTTAAACAGGCTAACAAGGTATTTTTTGTTTTTAAAAGTCTGTATAATTATTTATCCGTTCGAAATCCACATTGGACATTTCAATCGTACGGAACCTTCAAGTCCTGTGTAATCCAGATTCGCTCTGCTAGGGTCGAGTCATCGTCCTTAACATTCTCTGTCACGCGGCGTCCGTTTTCAATACTTTTCGTTACGTAAAGTGTATTACCTTTTTAAGGAACAAGGTCGTGAACTTCTTGATCGTAACTTCGAATTTCGCCGGATTAGCTCGACCCTCGTGTATTTATAACTTGCCTTGTGTTTCTATTTTCAATCAATATCCTCGCCAGTTTTGTAAGTCCAATTTTGGAAAAAGTTCTGATTCAATGTTAGTAATATACCTACTCGTAATAGCCCCAACTCAAAAGTCCACTAGAAGGTCGTAAATGTATATAAGTATAATGTACATTTTTACTACAGAGCTAAATAGTTTATTTATTTCCTTGAACGCTCTGGTCTTAGAAACTCAGGAGGAAAGTTTTCAGTGTTAGCAGGAAACTTTTTATCTTGAAGACGCGAAGTATTTCCCCGCGACGCGTTTAGTACAGTCTAGAGTGTGAAATGATGCGCCTCAAAAGGAGTATCCAAGAGCAATTAACAAATACATTTAGCCTTAAATTGCCACAAAGACAATCGGATAACATTATATCATCTCCATTCAAGTGTTACCAAAATGTCAAAGATGTAAATTCGTCGAGCGGGGTCAGGGCGTACCTACCTTCTCTCCGTGAAAGGCGATGTCCATTTATTGATAAATAATAAATGACACCCACAACACAATATAATGTCCATATTCTTTGTGTGTTTGTCTAGGAAGCGCCGAGCTAAATAAAGTGTTAAACTTAAATAGCGGACAGCAGCAGAGTACACAGAAATTATCTTTAGCAAGCAGTCGATTATGATATTGTTGCGTACGCGTGTGATTGGTAAGCTCAGCAACCAGCTGTGCGGAGTTGCGACAGGCTCTAATCACCGTTAAGTTCGCACATAATATTTTTCATTTTCATAAAAAATTTTAAACGTCCATTGTGTTATGCAAATTTTAAATAAAGAATATGATTAAGCCCTAACGAAAGGGAATTGGTACCTTTTTAATATTTTTGTAGTACGCGTCAGCATTGACCTGGTTCAACTCTAACAGCTTGGGCAATCCCATGTGAAATATGTTACGATAAATATTGATTAAGTAACCTGTCTGTGATTCAATTGATCAAAGCTTACTTACTTTTAATATCTATATTATACCTACTTAGCGCGACTTTCATTAGTATGAACCTTCATTCACATAAAAAAAAACGCAATTTAGTTTGTGCTTCTTGCTTCTGGTGTAGTGGACCCTTCTTCCTCACTCAGTGATGATCATTCACAATAAATTAAATATACATTTTCCAGTCATATGATTACGTTAGGGGTGCATTCTTTATCCGGACAGTCGAAAGGCAAATTTGGTAAAATAAAGTAATAAATGTGAATAAGATTGTAGTTATTATGATAGTTCATCGTCACATAAGAGGTACAATGTTAGACATCATATTGTTATCAGCGCGGCAGAGCAACCGCAGTGCCACGCGGTGCATATATCATGTATCCGTTGCTCAACCCGCCAGTAAAAGTACATGCCTTCTAGAATGTTCTTGGCAATGAATTCACAACATACCACCTACCTACCGCTGCTCTTTAGCATTTTATTTAAAAAACTATGCTTTTGTTTCATTTGGAATTATTTTTTGTGAATGTTTAATAAAAAAATCCGTGTTGTTAAGCGTTGATGAGATACAGATAAGAACAGTAGATGTCATACAAATGGGTTAATTATTAAATAGCGAATCTCTTGCATAAGTAAACAGCACGTACGAACAGTTACAAACCTTGTAAGCACCCACACTTACTACTGTATATATTTTACTAAAGCGATAAACTAAAAAGTCTCAGGTAAACTGAGGGCAGGGCATTTTCCATTCATTTTATGAGTTGATGCGGTTGCAAATTATTTTACCAAATTCGGGAAGTATCAGTTAATTGTCACCAAACAAACGAACGTGTGCACCAGTCACGCTTCACTCGCGGAAGTAGAACTGCAGCGCTGCGGTTCTTGTGGGGTTAGGCAGAACGTTATATTGTTTACATTACATTATAACAAATACATCGCTAATTACTCGCGTTAAAAATATAAAAGAGGTTGTGTCAATAAATACGGTTAAACCCGAAATCGTGTCGCGGGAAATTCGTTCCCATGTCAGGATATAATAAGGTAACGTGAAACGACAGAAACCTAATATTCAACATATTTGGGCCCACAGATGAGGAGTATGCCCAGTTCCCGCGGCTGTTCCACCTGGACGAGTGGGAGGGGTGCCTGGCGCGGCCCGGCGCACTCTACTGCCTCGGCACGTTCAGCGTGGAGCCGCTCCGTCACCCCAGCCCGCTGTACAACATGCTCAAGGTAACAAAATCCGACCAGGGTTTCCTTCAGTCGCGCTCGATATTTAACCAAACGCTGACTAGGGGAGGACCAAACCTACAAACCAGAAACACGTAAATGCGCAAGAAGCGTGTTGGTGGAAGCAGAAAGGCTCTAGCGTATAATTATGCACATACAAGGTTAATCAAATTACACAGTAACAATTATTTTCAGTGCCTTTAATTTCTAATTAATTGCAGAAAAGCAGTGATTTCCGTGTTTTTATCATAATCGAAATCAATTGACTTTTAGCATTGGTGTGGTTGTGAGCATTATTAAGTTTGACCTATAAATGTCGAGTGACTGCTGAAGTTACCGCGGGAAATCCAGAGATAGTAAAGTTTTTTAATTGTCTGAGTTCCATTTGTAATGAATGTTATTGAAACACATTAAATTAAAGATAATTACTAGATCAGAACTTGAACTGCCAGGGATTTGACCCACGTTCCAATGAATGGGTTATCTAACAGTCGAAAATGTTTTTCAATCGGATCAGTAGTTTCAGAGGTTAGTGTGTCCAGGCAAACAAACTCTTCAGCTTTTGTATTTCTATTAATAGTTATAGATTAAAAAATAGGCGATCTTAAAATATGATTCTTTATTAGTCTAGCAAAGTATGAATCTAGTCGATAAGCTTTCCTTGTTTCACTCGTGGGTTACGAATGCCCGCGCTGCATATCATTACATACGGGCATGGCTGCTCATGTTCCATCTCTTTTGCTCTTTGAAGCGCTTATTTTTTCTTGGAGAAAACGAACTACAAAATCACCTATCTACGAGTACTATAAATCACTCCAGGTTGCTTTGCAGATGACATGAAAATGCTGATGATCGAGCATTGCAAAGTGATTTAGAACGTCTCGATAATTATTGTCTGAGGAATCAGTTAGGTCTGAACCCCTCAAAATGCTCTGTTGTCACTTATTGTGGGAGTGACCGTGTTATTAAAAGGTGAAACACTCGTGAAATCTAATAAAATACATCAGAGTCATACACAACGCCAAGGTCCCGACCTTGGCGTTGTGTATGACTCAAAGCTTCTCTTTGACGAACACATTGACAGCATAGTAAAGAAAGCTTCGCAAGCTCTTGGGTTCGTGATGCGAGTTTCCTCTAGCTTCAATGAAGCTTAGATGTTAAAGAATCTATACTGTTCGTTTGTTCATTCATTCAATATATAAAAAAATAAATAAAAGTCAATCTCGTCGCAGGAGTACTCCATGGACCCGCACCACTTCAACCGCACGCAGCTGCACCGCGGCTACTGCGTCAGCTCGCGCTGCCCGCGGCTGGCCAGCGAGCGCAACGCTTCCCTGCGCTTCGAGCGCTGCGCAGCGCAATGGGCGCGGCGCGTGTCGCTGCGCACTCGGCTGTCGGAGCTGCGGTACTGCCGCTCGCACGCGCAGCACGTGGCGCGCGCGCACTCGCACGAGCCGCCGCAGCGCGCGCAGCGCTTGTTCCTCCTGGTGGTGACTGCGATACTTGTCTGCAACGTCGTGGGGACGGCGTATGATGTGTTCACCGGGGATATTGCAAAGAGTTAGTTCATTTAATAATTCAATCATTTGTGTAGATCAGATATGAATGTAGGTAGGTAATCGTAATGGCCAGCGCCCATTAAGGACTTCCTATATTTTTAGACAGGCTGTCTTACCGCGGCCTCCCGAAGAATATTTAACCTGCATTATTATTAATTTTCTTCCAGCAAGTTTTCTCGATTACAGGAAAACACTCACGGCCGACATCTTTATAGTATCCAAACAACAAGGCATAATGATCATTTGCATTTTAATTACATTATTGAAGAATAACAAATGTAGGTATTATTATTTACTCAGAGGTATTAATTTATGAACATGATTAGTTTATATCCTGTAGAAGCAGTGCACTGAATTCCACTATTGCTTGCAGAGAATCCACTGCTGGTCTCGTGGTCAATCTGCAGCAACTGGCGGCGCCTGACCGCGTCCTACGAGGACGGCGACCCGCGCCTCGCCGCGCTCTCGCCTGTGCAGGGGATCAGGTCTGTATTCGTAGCGCGCCATATCGTATGGTTCGTAGGCGAACAGCACAAACGAACGATATACAAAAAGGCAATTTAAAACTGCAGACAGTTAGAGCATTTGTAATGAATTACAGAGTATTTCTGATGCTGCTCATCATGGCGACGCACAGCGGCTGCATCCACGACATGCTGTACCTACACAACCCGAGGTGGATCGAACAGGTGAGCGACCAATAAACTCCACAAAAAAACTGAAAGGGAATGATTCCGCCTAAAGGGAAGGACACTGTTGTCACAAATCCCCTCTTCGCTCATTGCTATTGTTTCCCAGATTTCTCGCCACCCGGTGCTGATGCTGTTCCTGAACGGCACGTCGGTGGTGCAGGTGTTCGTGCTGCTGTCCAACTTCCTGCTCGCGTACAACCTGCTGCTCTACTCCAAGGATAACAGTATCTGCCTCAAGCTGCTGCCCTACATCACTATCAAAAGGATAGCCAGGTAAGTGTCCGCCATACATATAACAGGGTTATAATAGTTGAACTAGCACTATGTATCACATGCTAGTGTCTCCAGCGTGTGAGATCGTGGTGAACATAAATAATATAGCCAATGTGTGTTCCTCCAGGATCTCCCCGGTATACCTATTAGTAGTAGGTTACGCGGCCACCTGGTGGTCGAGCCTCAGCTCGGGCCCGCAGTGGACAGCAACTGTGGCGGCCGAGAGCGACGCGTGCCAACGCAAGTTCTGGACACATGCGTTTTACCTCAACAATCTGATAGATCCTGAAGACATCTGTCTTGTACAGACTTGGTGAGTAGCAAACAGTGTGGAATTAAAATTACACTTTGTCGCATTGCTTGACTGCCTCGTCAGTCTAGTAGTAGATAGATAGATAGACAATAGAGGTCCTCAGTATGCAAGTGTACCTATTTTTTAAGCGAATGTCTACTTTATTATGGATCTTATGGTGGGTAGTAAATCAAACAAATCAGTCCAAAAGCCAAATGAACTGTTCTCGTATCTTCGTCAGGTTCCTGGCAGTAGACATGCAGCTGTACCTGCTGGCGTCAGTCCTGACAGTGGTGCTAGCGCGACACCGTGCGTGCGCGCTGCCCGTGCTGGCCGCGCTGATATGCTTCTCGTGTGTGCTGAATGGCGTGCTCGCCCATGTCTTCAACTGGAAGTCCATCGTGTACTTCGCTTATCCAAGGTACGAGAGTTCATGTGTGCGTTCAGAAAAACTTATAGTTATAATAATAGTATAGAAGTCATCTGATACGTCTCTGTCCATCGTATTGGGGTCGGCTTCAGCCATAGTCTGAAACACCAACCATCTATATGCTTGCTTGAACGACTTTTAGACTTAATGACTTTTAATTTACTTTAGTAACCTGCGCACCATGTACGCGGGTATCCCGTCGTTCAGCTGGCTGTACCAGGCGCCGTGGGGCAGCCTGCCCGCCTGCCTGATCGGGCTGTTCTTCGCCTTCTTGCACTATGAGATGCAGGAGGCGGGGGTCAAACTTAGTGCTTATAACGTGAGTGGTCTATTGCCTAGCAAAATGTTGTTTTGTGATTGTTATAGACCCTTTTGTTATATAACAAACAGGTGATAAAAACAAATTCTGAATATATTGTAACGTCAAAAAAATGCTTTTTTATTACTTAATTCAAAGTGTTTAACTTAGCATTTAGCAAAGATGTGCATGTACGTAGTTTGTGTTTTGCCTATCACGATAGAAAGAAAACGAATAGATTAATATGGAATTCCCTGTCCCCAGTGGCTCCGCCTCCCGTACCACATATCCCCAGTACTGATGGTGTGGTGCGTCCTGTCGGGCGGCGCAGTGCGCACGCACTCGGCTCACTGGTTCACGGCGACCTATGCCGCGCTGGAGAGACCCGTGCTCAGCCTGCTGGCCGGAGGGATTCTTATCGGGATGGTTAATGGACTCGAAGGTAACGGCTTAGATAAGTTGAACTTGAAAGAAAAAAGAAAGATGCTTACATTGTTTTTATCATGTAAACTTATATATGTCGCAGGGAAATGAAGATATCCGGTATTTCACGAAATCCCTAGGGATATCACAAAATTCCGGAAGATGTCGAATACTCTTGTTTATTACATCTTCTTCCTAAAAGTATCTAGTGAAATGACGAAATACCAATTTATCGTCAGTGATATCGTCGTTTCACTAAACTAAATCTAGTAAAATGTCAGAAAAGCGGATACTGCCGAATAAAAATCGAGCCATGAATGTCTCTCGCTCGCTCTAATACCCGCACGGTTACTAGTGGGAGCGAAACAAATGCATCGCTCGAGCTGGCGCGGCTCGTGTGATTTTAGTCGCGAAATTATTACGCTGCAGATAGCATGTGCGCACGTTCATCGCATGCTTTTGCGATTCTTTCGTATAACACATTTTTTATAGGTACTCGATTATTTATTTTTGACTGCCTCGTTGGTCTAGTGGTCGCAAGGCGCGACTGCTGTGCACGGGGTCTCGGGTTCGAATCCCGTGTCGGGCCGAAATCGCTTTGTGGGCTTTGAGAAACTTTCATAAAGCAGCCTGGAGTCTAGAAGTTGGTGATTGATTCACCGTCGTGTCGGATTGCCGTCCCATCGGACTATGAGAGTGTGGGAATAGAGAGTGCATCTGTATCTGCGCGAATGCTTGTGCACTATAATATGTCATGCTCACTTGGCTGAGCTCCATAAAAAAGAGCACGGCCGCCGTAGCCGAAAATCGGCCTGGATGCCATCATGTAACAGATCTGGCCTTCCGCAACTACGAACACCTACCTCGGGCGAGGGGGGAGGGAAGTTTGAATCTGCGCAATTCTCACGACCTGGCCGACACATATAGACCACACTTACTAAAATAAGTTTCCGTCCGCGTCCGTGTAGTATTCGTTCCGAAACTTAATTTTCTTATAAAATGCTCCAGTTAATTTGTAGTTTTGTTTTATTACTTTATTCCTCAACAGTATTCTTTATATCACTAGATTACGTTTTGTGAAACGACGATATCACTGACTATAAATTGGTGTTTCGTCATTTCACTAGATATTTTTAGGAAGAAGATGTAAAAAACAAGAGTATTCGACATCTTCCGGATTTTCGTGATATCCCTAGGGATTTCGTGAAATACCTGATATCTTCATTTCCCTGCGACATAATATAAGTTGCATTTGGAAGAACATCTAAAGATTATGTACCTAATATTGTTTTCTATGTTTAAAATAATTTCCCTTTTCTTCCCATACTCCCCAGAAACAGTACATAAAACCGTTAAATTTCTAACACGTGTTATCATAGTCACCTTATCGACATCTCCGGCAGGTTGGCTGAAACAAATATTCGCGTGGCGCGGCTGGTTCGCTTTAGGGCGCATGTCGCTGTCGGTGCTGCTGCTGCACTGGTGCATCAACCTCAGCATTGCAGCGTCCAGGCCGCAGCCCATCAACAGCTCGCTACTCAGTGTGGTCAGTTTTCATACAAACTTATTCCTATGTTACTGTAATCAGTACTTAAATACCTACTTGGGTCCATTTTGTTTAGGTTATGTTTATAAGTATTTTGTCTGACAGGTGGTGGACTGGCTGGCTACAAGCTGCCTGTCGTACGCGGCGGCAGTCCCTCTGACGCTGCTGCTGGAGATGCCGGCGCAGCGGACCGCCAACTCTCTACTGATGCTCAAGCAAAAACAAGCGTAGCTATAACTAGCACTTACCAAAGTCATCCAACCAGAAATGGGAGTACAAAACATCAAAATTCATAAATATTCAAACGTTCAAAATGAAGAATAATTAAAGATCGAATTGTCAAAACCACGAATAATCAAAATATCGATTGGCCATTTATTAACAGAATTGCAGAAAAGTTGACGTTCGTCAAGATTCTTGATTGAGATTTCTGGACAAGTAGCACGGAGTTCCTGCCAAAAAAACTGGCGGTAATTAGGAGGCGCTATCCCGAGTACTCCAAGTGAAGTGCCAATCTGTTGAGCAAGACACTGCTGCGCATGCGCGAGGCGTCAGATGGGTTACTTCGGTTACTTTACAGAAGCATTGTTATTCAATGGGAACTGCATACATCTTGTTTAAGGACTGGAAGGAAGAAGATTAATATAATTACCTGTAGTCATTAAGCTTTGTACATAATTATGCTAAAATATATGTAATATACAACAAGCTGTTTTTGTATTATTTCTTAGAAACAAAAAAAAACACATTTTCAGTTGATACGAGCTTATTACTTACATGAAGTTCTCTCAACTGTCCTGCGCATACTCAAGCTCTAAAAATATTTTTTCTTCACGGGATGTAGTTATTTTTTTATTATATGTATGCCATAGTTCTAGAGACATAATACATACACCCACGTAAATAAACCTTTGGTAACATTATGATGACGCACCTGACTCCGTGAAACAATATACTAAAACATTTTATTTATATAGGACTTACCATATTTATTGCAACAACAATACACACAGATGTTAGGTTACTTAACGGTATTTTACGGTAGCAAAGCGAATGCATCGTGCTTATATTTGCACAGCTCCACAATGCTATGCAGTAAACACTAAGCGGTATATACAATAGCCTATACAGGCTGCCTTGCTCAACGGCTTAGTAGCACCAGCGACATCATGAGGACTGTTTGTCCGACATAACAAACTAAGTCATAACTTCGCCTAGGTACTTAAGGACAACAAGGACTGCGCGCATGCTATGCACCATTGTTCCAGTTCCAGCTGTTGGCGTGCCTGTCGTCATGTCGCGCTCGGAGCTGCAGGATATCTTGGACAGATGCCGCCTCAGCCAGGAGGCATACAGACTACTCAACGAGTACTTTTTTATCATCATTAGCACCACTAACAAACATCGTAAACTATTTAGGATATAGTACAATTTATTGATACATAATTACAAAAACAAACAATTTTTTTACTAAGAGTAGTCTAGGACTAAGCTTGGTTTAAAAATTGTGTGTTTTTTTTATTATGTATCAGTAAATTGATTGTTCTATTTTACCTCTTGTCCTATTTACTGTGTACATAAACTGTTAAATAAATAAATAAATTGTACTGTATCCTAAATAGTTTATCTGAATAGTTTCCTAATAATATATAAATAAAATAAAAATAAAAAAAATAAAGAAGTGCCACTTGCCACTTGGCTGTCAAATCGTAGAACAGCTCTGGCCAACAACCATTCCTGACCAAGAAGTCTGTTGTTACTCGGGAACTGGGTTGCGGTGGTCAAGCAGACAGGCGCCGCGTGTGCAACGAGCCCGACCAAACTATTCGTAGATACTACGTACTTATAAAATAAATAATGAAGAAAGAAAATCCGGCCAAGTGCGAGTCGGACTCGCGCACGAAGGGTTCCGTACCAATATTTGTTGGAATGTATTACTTACTTTAAAAATCATGTTTGTTGTATGGGAGCCCCCCTCAAATATTAATTTAATTTTAATAAAATTACTTATTTTTAAAGTAAGTAATACATTCCATATTCTGTGAATATTTCAAGCATCTACCTGTTGCCTTTATCGATATCGAGCAAAAATGAACAAAAAAATCTCGTTTGTTGTATGGGAGCCCCCCAAAATATATATTTTATTCTAGTTCAGTATTTGTTGTTATAGCGGCAACCGAAATACATCATCTGTGAAAATTTCAACTCTCTTACTATCACGGTTCATGAGATACAGGATGACGGACAGAGGAGGAGAAAACAATAGAGTTCCGTTTTACCCTTTGGGTACGGAACCCTAAAAAAGGATCAACTATTACTTGGGCGAGCCCGATCGTATACACCTAAAAATGTAATAAAACACAAAAAGAACAGAAAGAATACACATACATACATACATACATACGCTCATCGCACAATACTCACAGTACACGTTCAAGTCACGTACGATGGAATGTCTTGTATGAATTCAGATAAATTTAATCAAAGCAACTGCTAACACCTAAATTCAATTAAAACAACTAGTAATTACCATAAACAGGTCAGCAACGATACATGACTTAATGCGATTTTATTGAATAATCTAAACTCTTGGATAACCGCTGCCGCCGAGGAAGTTTAAAATGAATATTTTTACAGGCGCTCTAAACTAAACCTACACAATAGACCAAACTGACTTTAGTCTACTGGAGTAGTTGTGTGTCCAGCTGGCAGCAGGAACTAGAGAGCGACCAGATAAGAGGCCCTATGTCTTAGTGTCAGAAATATTGCCAAGATTGGACTGGCGGCTGTTAAGAAAAACTTCGAGAATAATAGAAGTCCTTATAAAGGGCCCCGCAGACTGAACTAACGTAAATCTGTTTCAAATTCTACGCAAGTGGCGTAATTGAAATCTCCATCGCCGGACAAGCCTGACCTGGTTACAGATTAAATACTTTGTTGGCTAATTGTTGGCCTACTAACAGTGGGAAGAGGCAGACTCTTATATATACCTACTAATCAAACCCACCCTGTGTCGCTTGTAATCTGGTGTACAGCCCTCAGCTCCGGCAAGGGATAAGCTTAGATTGTCCCTATCTAAGTTTTATATAATTGATCAAAAGAACCTTAGCTTGGGTGCATCCAACTGACTGAAATTCCTGGCCAGTGATTAAGTACATCTGCTACTAGGTATAACAGCAAACATTTGTTTCGTCAGAAACCTGCTGATGAATAACTGTAACATAATAAACGTTTAATTCAATAATTAGTTACCCACGTAAGTAGCACTGAAGCCGTGAATACAGCTATTTATACACTTGTGTCATATTTATTTACCTCTTCATTTATTCATATAAATATATTTGTAAGGCAATCAGCTGGTAAACACAAACATGTGCCCCTATAAAAGGGGTGGGCAACAGTCAAGTTAATACATTATTGGAAAGGAACCGCCATGAAGACAGTATCGACGGCTATCTTGGTTAGAACCGTTTTATATCTTTGTTCGTGTTTGTTAATGCTTCATGTAAAGTGTACATTTGCTTTTGTCTACAGGTACTAGCCAGTGTTGGCTGTTCGCAGGCGTTCTTAGGAAACCTGGTTGCTTTGTTACTAGGAATAACTTCTATCAATGCATTACCGGCCACAGACCCACATGAAGAAGTACAGGATTTAAACGCATTTTCGGATGTAATAAGTTCAGTAACGGAAGAGCTGATTACACAAACAGAAGAACCGACTTCGTCGACTGAAAACCCAACTTCACAGGCGGGAGAAGAGTCACCTTCAACTGAAAACCCAACTTCACAGGCGGGAGAAGAGTCATCTTCAACTGAAAACCCAACTTCACAGGCGGGAGAAGAGTCATCTTCAACTGAAAACCCAACTTCACAGGCGGGAGAAGAGTCATCTTCAACTGAAAACCCAACTTCACAGGCGGGAGAAGAGTCATCTTCAACTGAAAACCCAACTTCACAGGCGGGAGAAGAGTCATCTTCAACTGAAAACCCAACTTCACAGGCGGGAGAAGAGTCATCTTCAACTGAAAACCCAACTTCACAGGCGGGAGAAGAGTCATCTTCAATTGAAAACCCAACTTCACCGGCGGGAGAAGAGTCATCTTCAACTGAAAACCCAACTTCACCGGCGGGAGAAGAGTCATCTTCAACTGAAAACCCAACTTCACAGGCGGGAGAACAGAATTCATCATCAGAAAGCCCGTCTACCCCAGCGGAAGAAGAGGCTTCATCAACAGAAAACCCGACTTCGACAGCGGGAGAACAGAGTTCATCCACAGAAACCTCCACATCTACAGGAAGAGACGAGACTTCAACATCAGAAAACCCGACTTCGGTAGCGGGAGAAGAAACTTCATTAGCAGATGAACAGCCTACATCAACAGTAACATCAGTATCATCGACAGAAGGACCAAACTCTGCACCGGCAGAGACGCCTTCCCCACCACCAGCTTCGAGCACGGCATCACCTTCGCTGTCCGCTGGATTAGCTGAAGCAGTAAATAACAAACCTCTTCCTGGCTCGGTCGTAGACCCGTTAAACACTTTGGGACTCCCGATCGATAATACTGATGACGCCGATAGTCTTTCTGATCTGTTAGGTTTACTTAGCTTATTAGGAATATAGAGAGCTAGGCTTGATATTTGCACACAATACATATTTTTACTTGTAACAAAATGTTTCTTTAAAAGCTTGAGGAACGACTTAATGTTTGGTTGTGGAGCTTTAAAATAGCAACCTGTTTAATGTCCGACTCAACGAATGTAAAAAACTTATTGTATTTAGTATGGTGCCAATTAAATGTGATGTCAATGAATTCTTGTCTGCTGCGTGTATACTGCTCCAAGTAAGGAATTCCCAATCTACATGCTTACACATCCAGTTCACACACGAACGAAAATAGTTTTAATGGAGACTGTTGAGGATTACTTCAGGGATAAAGGGGAAACGAACTATTATTTTCAAAATATATAAAAGGTTTGCAATCATTACGCCTCATACAATTTATCATCCATCACCGTGCAAGGCGGATAGTCGTTTCCATAAACAGAAGGCATGCGGCGATCCCTCGCCCTGCTCATTCTAGGAGGATCAGCTATTTCCAACAATTACCTGAGTCTGCAGGGTTCGGCTTTCATGCTACATTTTCGAGGAATGTTGCAGCTAATCAATAGTACCCAAGGTGTACCAGCTCAGGTACCTATCAAATCATTATATGATTAAGAAGATAATTAGAATTAATAATGTTATTTCTTTTTTATTTGTTTTTCAGTGATGACCAGCTGTGTAAAGAGTTATTTATAATTCCTCCGTTACCATATATTAACATAGTGAATATACGTACAATATAGTCATATGTAGACTACAGTTCGCTATAGTTGACTTACCATATGGTGTTGCAAGTTCTCTTCCACTAATGTTATAGTAGAAACATTATTAAGGAATACATTTTCTTATAATATTAAGCACTTATTGGCTTATGTACCTACTGTGAAACTATTTCGCAACAAGCGGAGCTGGCTAGTGGCTGAACACAAAAATACACAAAAACCACAAAAATACGCACAGTAAATTAAGATACCCATTTATCGGACAAAGTCCTTTTATTGAAAATACCGATAGATATAATGTAGCTACCTGAGTTTCTTGGACTTGGACTCATTATTTGACTTTTATTCTAGAGAAGTCAATAACTGTAACAGATTTCAGTATAAAACAGCCCGACACTCGTGCGTCGACCTGACACCAAATAAACACTACACATAAATACAATGTGAGTAATGGTTTCCTCAGCTATCTCGCAGATCAGACTCTCGTTAATGCCTTATCGAGAGTCCGATGTCGCGATGACGAAGCGATCGAAGCCTTATGTTATGAGACAGACAGATGATGTTGTGGTACTTTGGAAGGTTCTGTGGAGCATGCAAGCTAAATTTGTATGGAAAGGAAGGAAGTTTGCCAGCATTTTTTAAGAGCGACCTTACTTGAAAATGAAAAATTGTCTTCCGCACCGACACTTGACAGTTGTGATCCAGGTGTCAGACTTATCGCAGAATTACAGGATAATAGACTATCAACTGGATATCTGATGACTGGATTTATATTTTGAGAAACAAATTATCAATAGATATCAAGACATTGTCAATTTAAATATTTCTTTAGAAATTATTCAATCAAAAACTAAAATAAGTATTGATCCCGATCTCCTCTTTAAGGAGTAACGCGATATATTTAGTTAATGTTGTAAAGGTAAACATCGATCCGTCACAATCCCATGTATGCACCATGACAATAAAATTATTTGTGTGATAATAGTAGTTATTATCTGCAGTAGAGTGCATAGATTACGCACGCTGGCAATCAATCAATGGAATATTGTGGAGTATCAGAGTTTTTGTTGGGGTTTACGTCACGTCAACAAACACGTTTTTATAGAAAAAGAAATTACTAGAACATACTGTTTGTGTAACTGATTATGTTATTAAAGCTAAGCTCATTATAAATAGGTAACGGAAAAATACTAAGTTATTAATGTCTGGTTCAAAAGCGCCCTACGTCATCGCTGTGAAGGCTGTTTTAGGGTTAAAGTACAAGTTACAAATTCAACAAATAAACAACAAATACCTTTTCAACAAAAGGGACCATTAATACCCGAATGACTCGACGAGACAATTGAGACGTTTGAGCCCTCAACAGGCGGAGGGCTGACGCATGACGTGGTGATAAAAATCTTATAAATTCACGATCCGTTTCTTTGCCTTCATTACTTAAAATCCAAGTGATAGTTTGGGAACTGGGACGTCGAGGAACAGTTCAATTACAAAGATAATAATTTCCATAAATTAGTTACAGATACACAAAAATATCAGGCAAGTGCAAGAAGTCACGTTCACACAAGGAAAGTGTCTGATCGGTGATCATGACGTATAGCCCAAAGATTATTCTAAGAAGTGACGCATCACACATTTGCGAAAGGGGAAATGTTATAAGTAATTGAACTCCAAATAAAATTTTGCAGTTCCTATTTTCCTCTTACTTTAGGGGAACTCATTAGTTCCTGCGTATGCTTCACCTAAGCATAATGAATTCATAGATATTTCCACCTCGTCATCTACATCCGCATATTTCTGTCCGTGGTTAAAAAACCGCAGTACTGTAGTTAGTTCTCTGTTCACACGACAACTGTAGCTGTTTCAAGTGAATTCATTTACATAACAGAAACCCTCCAAGCGATACTTAGTACAACTTAGTAATAGACATACGGGTACGGATACCCTACCTTTGAATCGATAGATGAATTGTGTGAAAGACGGTATTAATAAAGGCTGTTGAGATGACGTCAGACGTGGAAGAAAAATACATGCTGCGCCGACTCCAAACAACAATAAATTGGGATAAGGGCAGGAACGATGATAACCTAAGTTTTCCCACGGTACCAAGATCATCGAGTGACTGGTGTGCGCACATCCACGACTCGTTTCTATCACCTTTATATCTATCAAAATGTCAGCAACTGTCTTTTGTCATTGTTATTATAATTCTGAAATCTACGTAACTCCCTTGTGGTAATTTCATTTGTTTATAAATTAAAATGAAGATACACTGGATTCTGGATATATAAACTGGAGTCGTCGCTCAGTCATTTACTAACGCTTCGCTAAGCTATTGAACATTTACATAACATTCGTTATTCGAGACATTAAAATGCTATTTTAATTTAAAAAAAATCAATCATAATTACGTTGTAACATGGTAGTAACTATCTACGGAAGTTGGTTTCGTAGTGGCTAGATAGTCGTAGAGTGATTATTTGGAAATTGAGTTATATTCAATAACTAGCGGTCGCCCGCGGCTCTGCCCGCGTGGATGTCGGTTTTCGCGACAAAAAGTAGTCCATGCGTTGTTCTGATATATAACCTATTATAGAGGACCCCCGTGGCTACGCCTATCTGGCTGTCGATTACCGCTAACAAAGCCTAACTTTTGTCGGGATGAGAACCTCGCGCTCGGACCTCCTGCCTCATTATATCTACCGGCCGACCCGCCTCGAGCGCGGCAACGACACGGGGCGATGGCTGATTATCGTATTTCATGTTTGGTATTTCTATATCGATTTCTATGATTCTTTTTTTGTAGAATATGTATTAATGGTATCTTTTGGAAATGAAGGATGAGCGAGAATATTATAAACATAAGCGTAAACAAATCATCAATAACAAATAATCAGAAAGCTCCGAACTGCTAAACTATCGGGAATTATACGTGTTATTGTGAGTCAACCATTAAAGATAGACATATGCCGTTCTGGAATATTTTTTAGATAATTTTATGTACAACATTTCCGTCATACATGATTTCTATGTAGCTTTAACCATTAAGGCTGCACACGCGACGAAAGCTTAAAAAATTGTGTAACTTCTCCCGTTTTCCCAACATTTTCCTTCACTGATCTGCTCCTATTGATTGTAGCGTGATAAAAAGTATACTATAACCTGCCCAGGACTATGAAGAATAATTGTACCAAGTTTCATTAAAATCCGTCCAGTAGTTTTTGTTCCTATAAATAACATACAGACAGACAGACAGACAGGCGGACAGACAGACAGACAGACAAAAATTTTACTGATTGCATTTTTGGCATCAGTATCGATCACTTATCACCCCCTGATAGTTATTTTGAAAATATATTCAATGTACAGAATTGACCTCTCTACAGATTTATTATAAGTATAGATAATATTCTCATTCTGCTTAACATTAAAAACGACGTTAACAAAATAATCTCCACCGAGCTTAACTCTATTCAGTTTGGCTGCCGTGGCGCAATATTGTAACTAAACACCTAACATTTGCGTCTGAAGCTCCGTGCCTAGGAGCTTCTCTTCGTTCGTGGTCTCATTATTCTGTATTCTTTTATAAATAATTCATGAACCATGCCACTAAATATTACGATATGTAACTACTTACATCTATATTAAGTAGAAGCGCACTTAATGCCATGAATAAGCACACTTCAGTTATCGGCTCTGACCTGCGGAACGCCGCACTCCAATCAGCCCCATGAAAACCTCCGAGGAGAACTTGGAGTGCTGGTAGACATAGCACATGCTTTCTCTGTCGATTCACTACCTCCATACTTAAACATGTCAATCGGCTACCGTTATATTCAGAAAATACTGCGTGACCACGTAACTTGGCAATGCTGCGAGCGCTCCCTGTCGGGGGCGCGGCGGCGCGGGCCATAATCTAACCTACCAACTGTTAAACAACGCTTGTTTTATTTGTTCCATAAAATTGCAAAAACATATTTTGAATTGCATACAAATTAAAATCTCAAAAATAACAAAATACGAAATACTTTATTGTAATTATTGTTGTTTCAGTTGGGCTATTGCCATTTGATAGCTCCGTTTATTTTTAAGGCAACCCTCTAATTTGTAATTTTAATCTTTTATTTGTAATCGTGGGAGCTTGGCTATGCTTTTTTTTTAATTTTGTTAGCAAAAACTATAGCACGTGTCAGTGTGCAATGTTTGATTGAGAACTGTGCTCGTTGTTTGTATCGCACCGACTCTGTTATCGCGCATTCGAAGAGACGAACAAAGTATAGAAAATAATATTTAGTTATGTATACATGATTCCCCATCGGGATCGAAAAAGTCAAGAGGAGATTTCTATCAAAACACTTTTTTCGTAAATTCCCGTTGTCCCCCCCCCCCGGAGGGGACGGAAACAAGACTTTTGGGAATAACAACTTGACCAACTTATAAAGGTCGTCGGAAGACGCTGGATGCAGGTCGCTTCCAACCGGTGTATGTGGAGATCTGAAGGGGAGGCCTATGTTCAGCAGTGGACGTCCTATGGCTGAGATGATGATGATGAACTTGACCTGATATCCTAATAAGCAAATAGTGATTATTACAAAATATTTTTTGGGGTTTTTCCTAGAGACCAAAGAACATGCATCCTGAAAACCTAATAATTTAAAATAGTTACTTAATGGATCGGCCATACCGTGCAAGTCGACGACAACAGGGCCCGTATTACTGAGAAACGCAATACTTTTTAGACCTTATTCTTTTTAACCGAATACGTCAATGTGCTACCGAGCTGTTAACCACAGCTCGGTCACATCGCGGCAAGTTTTCTCAGCGGAATATTACGAAGCCGGACAGGTATAAGCGGGCGCTTTGCTCGGCTTTGTCTTCGGAATTCATTCCAATCTTTCATGGTAAAATAAGGTTAAATCGTAGTTTATTTTCAAATGATTATTAATTTTAATGTTTCGACTGCCTAGATGTCAAATATAGCAATGGTTCCAGTCTAATTGAGACCAATATATTGTTCATTTGTTGCAAACTGGTTGTAGCGTATGACGCAGGGATTGCCTCCCCATAGGCCCAGACGCCGATACAAACGCAGTATTGGTAAATACGGAAATTCCAAACCACAAGTTCTATAACTTGTTGATGAAAGTTCTATAACTTGTAAGTTGTGTATAATAAGTTGAATTATTTCTTTTGTTTGGATGCACTAACCATTCCATCATGAATTACAAATTAGTCCCAAGACAATTAATATTAATATCTAGATCATTTGTGTCTAGAACCAGCGCAAACAATTGTCATCACCTCGGAGCTATTGTTCTTAGAAAGTTTATTTTCGGTCTACATCCGCAGCTTTTGTAAACATGATAATTTTATCAGCCTTGCAACCTTAGCAAGGTTATAATAATTTAATATCATATGCCCTGTAGGCTGGCTGCAGTTCCGAGTGCATAGGTAGCACTCATAATTAAGTACACATTTTCTCTGCTTAAGCTCGCAGCAAATTTCAGACAAATCAGATAAAATTAAAAGAAGAGATGAGAGAGATACGAGAAAGAAGTAGATGAAACACGCATAGTCTAACTTTCAAAAGAAATGCTCTCGTAAGTGTTCCTTTGTAGTAAGTCAATTTAGTAAATGTTAACAGATAAAAATATGTGTTATTATTACCTATAGATTTATAGTTAGCTGCTCCGAATATGGAATCAAACACCACCACCAATTCGAACTTTTAAACAATTCCCTTACAAAAATATGTAACTACGGTGGACGTTCGATTCCGATCGTGACAATAAACTCATCGGCGACTATTACACGAGACTGTACAACAACTGACCGGGAAATATCAGCAGCTTCACCCGTCTTACAACGTACATTATGTAACATTGTCCACAGAGGGGAGGCCCACAGGACAGCACATAGCTCTGAGGACCGGGTCCTTGCGTCAGACCGGCGTCAGACGTAGCGTCGTGCGATGCTCCACTATAAATACAGCGACCCACGCCGGCGGTGCACATTTACTCAAAATGTACTAGCGTTTAGCCACTGGTGGTCACGTTTAGCCAACTGTGGTCAAACCCTAATTTGAGAAAAATAATATATTATTTAAAAAGGTGTTGTGTTTTGAGTTTATCGGTGACAGTGATGGTCGCGTGGCTGGTGTTGACAGTGGTGGCGGCCGTCGCTGGCCTGCAAGTTCATGGTAAGGTTGTTTAGTGTTTTTTCGAAAGCCTTATAAATGGCATGCATTTAATATGTATCGATAAAAACGAAAATTACGGCTACGTACACATAATGTGGTGTAACCTTTAGAAAAATAATTCCGCGCGAGAGTCGAACCTCGGAGAGCTGTTATTCGCACGTACCGCACATTTGAGCTAAGGAAGCTTTACTATGAATTTAAATAAATAGATTCGTGTATTCAGTTTTTTTAATATCCATGTTTTATTCTTTCATTTAAAATAAATGTAATAATTTCAATAAGCAAAAAAACGTTTAATTTGTAAATATTTACCATGTATAATGTAATAATTAATTTTATTTAAAGTTTAGTTTTGAATTAAGATCAGAAAAGAGTTGCATGGGACAACGTAGGTACTCATTTCACACTTATCAACTTATATTTGAATTATTTCTTAAGGTTTTTTACTAGTAATTATTAATCCCTATTATATAGCATAACATAGCACCTCGTGTACGACCGGCAAGGATCGGCAGCCTCCCGGCCTCAGTTCGGGGGCGATATCCAAACATCAGATAAACTTACTGAAAATTCCTTTTTATTATTCTCATACCCAGAAGCACTTGCGTATATTAAATCAATCACACAGTAAACAGTTCTAACTAATTATGTAAATATAGTTAGTATATTAGTAGGTACCTGTTACCAATAAAATGTATAACTGATCATTTCATTATGTAACACTCGTATTATACGCCGCCAACTAAGGAAGCAGAGGACTTGCTCCGGCCGGTACCGCTACAATAGGCTATATCATTAAAGTGGCCATAGTGACCATTTCCCATAGGCTCGTCACCGACCACCCATTGCTTTTCCTGCAGGCGCGCTCACTTGAGTGCTCATTGTGACCACGCGGGCGCTATAGCTGCGTGACCCCCAACTTTACGATGCGGATATTTTGATATATATATAATGGTGATAGTTATTATCATTACTTCCTAAATGCTGCACATATCTCATATAAGACATAAACAGTAAGTTTTATATTTTAGTTTTTTGGAACTTTTAAATAAGTACTACGTTAAACTTAAGCAAAAAGCGGTTTCCTCCTCATGAGATAAAATAGAAAGTAAACCACAGTACAGACATGCAACAGTATTGAAACTAAGTCTATTTGTCAAAATGTTGACCTGCGCAATAGAAGTAATTAAGTCGCCATTTTTAGTATTTTATAGTATTGTTTTCTTAATCAAAACTTTCTGTTCTGTAGAGTACCTTACAATCATTTTAAATAGGTATCTGATGGTGTCAGTCGGTTAATTTAGATAGCTGAAAATATGTAAAGATCAGGACGAACGACTATTTTATTTCTACCGTGATAACGTGACATCCATGTAAAAAACGATAGCTTCGGTTTTGTTGAAACAGAGTTCAACCGAACGGAGGTCAATATACGTTCGCACATTTTTAAAAAGTTGTCGGAAATCCATTCGTATTTTTATATATTAAATGTTATAGTGGTGCATCCAAAGAAAAATAAATAAGTGGACGTCGTAACAACGACTGATTTGATAGTCAAATTATTTAGGCTTTCATTTAATAAGATTTAGGATTTAATAAGTAAGAAGCCTTTTTTATTCAAAGAATGATATTTCCCACATCTTTCTGTACTGACCTAAATTTCTGTCGAACTTGTCACTGACACTCCGGGGTGCCGTATGTTAGTGAACCTTTTCGAATGTTTGTAGGTAGTTTCCGTACTGTTCCATAGTATACATATGTAATATTAAGGTAAAACTAACATCTCATAGCCCCGAGACTTTAAAATTATTGTACAGATTAGTAATTCATTTTTATAAAATGTTAATAAATAAATTCGAGATCAATAGTGGCTGTTGCAAATGAATTATTTCGTAACGGATACTGAATAAAAAAGAACAAAATTAAATGCATTTCTGGTCTCATTACCTGATATAAATATGTATAACATAAATATGTACTAACCTTTTGCAAGCCGTGGGCGTCTGTGACACGAAAGGTCCGTACGCATGCAGTCGGGTTCGCGCCCAAGTTCACCATTGTCTTCCAAAACCTTCTCGTCAATGTCACGCTAAAAATACTTTCTTTTGAACAACTATAAATATGACAGTTTATGTTTTATATTAAGCTATCAATCACTCCGAACTAATGAGTTAATTTATATATTATTTACGGCATATTATATTGTAGACGCATTCCAAAGTCTTAATGAGATACAATTTTACTGGTGAGGCTTTCAAGTAAAGTAAATATCATTTCTTTTTATATGTTAGCGACAGTATGTAATGATCAATTATTAACTAAATTAATAATTATTATATGTTTAAGTAATTGTAGGTATCCCAAAATACAAATGCAACAGCAAAAAATTGACTGTAGTACTGAAACAAACGCTGCCACCTGAAGGCTGAAATCTGGAACCGCGCGTATGCTTTTTTTGGCGCCGTATGTAGTAACAAGTCGAGCGAGTGAGTTCCACTAAATCCGAGTGGAAAGGCACTTTTATAAATTGTTCCTTTAATTTTGCGAAATATTTAGGTCAAATGCATTTACCTTAATACCGATTTAATTGGCCTGTTTTACTGCGCAAGACAATAACACTAGATTACCTTTGTTTTCTCATTGATGAAACAACCCTTCTTGTGCACAGATGCGGAGTACTACTCGATACCGCGGCTGTACGCGCTGGATGACTGGGAGGCGTGCGCGGCGCGGCGCGGCGAGTACTGCGTCGGCTCCTTCGAGCTGCAGCCGCACACCAACCGGCGCCTGTTCGACCTCGTGCAGGTGAGGTCACCCTTCAGCACAAACATACTTCAGAAGCTTCCAAACAAAAGCGAATAACATACCTATACAAACATAACTACTTATAAACTACATCTTGACTAAACTTATTTAATGTGTATTAAAGAGTGTATTATTTTCAGCACTTTTCCACCGGCCGGTATCAGTATAACCACACCCTGATTCATCGAGGACTATGCCTGTCCACCTCCTGCAAGCACGTCCCCTACACAACCCTTCGGGAGACCTTCAGCCGATGCATAAGCAACTTGACGCGGTCCCAGTACGGGCTAGACGCAAACCTGACGGTCTTGAACTACTGCAATAGCCCAGGCAGGGATGAGAGACCGGTGGATACCTGGGACATGACCTTCTTGTGCATCACAGGCCTTATATTGCTGATGAACGTGGTGGGGACCGCATACCATGTGTACAGGCACAAGGAAGGGACACGTAAGTGGTTTATTTAATTGTCCATTTGTACCGGCGCGGCGTCAATTTTAGTTTTCGCGACTATTGATCCAATACAAACAAGCGGCTTTTTTGTTATAGTTATCTGTATACATATATCTGGGAAATTTCTACTCTTACTATTACGGTTAGGTTTGATAAGTCGGTGACGAATGGACGGTCGGCCAGTGGGACAGTGAAGTCTTAAAAATATGGTCCCGTTTATAAGCGACTTTCCAAAAAGAAGGAGGTGCTCAATTCGACCGCGTATAGTTTTACGCTGTGGGTACGGAACCCTAAAAGCGAAGGGAGATTCATAGCTTAGTTCAGATGTAGCCCGTCAGGTCACGAGTTTCACATTTTAATTAATGTCATTACACTCGCGTAGCAAAAATTATTATTTCAGATAAAAAGAAAAACCGACTGTAAAAAACGACTTGAAAGTACAGCACCTCGTGTTATTAAACTGTTAACATTTTATACTCTTTATCAAATATAAATATTTATGCAATTATGTTACTCGTGCAAAGAATTATTCAATTCAATTATTCCTTACAAAAATAATTAGGTAAAAAGTTTTAATTCAAGTTAAATCTTATTATTAGTAGGTACTTAATTGCATTACTTACGTAGGTACGTTTATTTTATTTTTATTAATTTAAATCTGGCTCAATGTAGCAGTTGAAAATTAAGCAAAATCAAGGTACGGAGAATATTGTTGGAGTTAGTGACGTCTCTATGTATGTATGTGCACTGTATGTAATCTAAGCGCTGTCTTCTATTAGATAACTTTGACTCTCTAAATAAAGATATTAAAACAAATATTATAGCTAACTGTTAAATGAATGGGTGTAGTAACGCATATCAGATGACGTTTGTAGTGACCTATGGAACTGGTTGGGCTCCTGACGTAGATTTCGTAGTATTGAACTAACTACAGCTGCGAATGCCTTGAATTGATTATTCATCAATTGCTCGGAACTTCACACCTGATCAGGAAAATTGCCACTTTTCTCGTTCCAATTCGGTCACAATCTCAAGTGATATTTTCGTCACAGGTGTAATTGTGTGGAATAGCGGAATTTTATTCCACTTTTATTTTTATTCACATTATAATAAAGGCCAAAAACAGCGTCAGTTATTCGTCTCGAACCTCTGCGATAGTTGAGATTCGAGCGAGCGGATTATAATCATAGAGATCATTTCCTAACTCATCATTCGCTGTTCAGTCGAGTCAGTTAAGACCCTCCTGATGGCAGTTAGTTCAGCGCGCGCCGGCTGAAGTCATGTTTCCGCGGTAACGTAACCATAGCGCGATCTAATTCGATGCCAACGCCATCTATCGAGCGACGGGGAAGCTTGATTTATTTTAGTTCCTACTTATACCGCAATCTTGAAATAGAAACCTCGTACCTAAATGACTTTTCTTAAGAAAGCCCAAGCAATTTTAGTTTGGAAACACCCTTTATATAAATCAGCGAATAAATCTGCATTAGCATTTTTTATCCTTTGTAGCTAACAAGCAACTGATGGCTTGGTCCTCCGTGGCGAGCTGGCAGCGGTTGACGGCAGATTATGGAGACAAAGACATGAGGCTTAATGCACTTAAACCTGTGCATGGGATGAAGTGAGGAACTTTGAATAAATCCTTTTTACACAGCCTGATATTTCTGGCATTGTATCTCTAACATGTGCCTGTACGTTTTAGAGCCCTGACGTTGGTACTGGTGATCCTGGCTCACTCAGTTCTGTCGTACCATGGCGCGTTCCTCTACAACCCTCAGTACTTTGAAACGGTTAGTATAGTTACTTGTATCTACGTGTCAGATTCAGATCTCATCCAAAAAGAACATTTTAAACAATTAATGAACATTTTAATTGATTTTAACGAGAAATACGAAGAACAAACATTTCTATGTAATACAAACCCCCAGATTGGTCCCCAAGCTCCGGCTGCCTACATGCAGAACGGCACGTCCATTGTGCAGACCTTCGTGCTGATCTCCAGCTTCCTCCTCGCCTACAACCTGCTGCTGCACTCGGCAGACAACCCTAAGAAGCAGCTCAGCATCAGCATGCTACCACAAATTCTTTTGCATAGAATCGCAAGGTTTGTTATATTTGTAAACCTTCATGTGGACTACGGTCCTGGGAGACAGAAAGGCAGAGAGAAAACTCCTTATGGAACTGATACAACCTCTCAGTAGGCAACAAAAGATAATTTTTATATTATTATGGTTATCGGTATCACTACATAGTATAAAACAAAGTCGCTTTCTCTGTCCCTATGTCCCTTTGTATGCTTAAATCTTTGAAACTACGCAACGGATTTTGATGAGGTTTTTTTTAATAGATAGAGGGATTCAAGAGGAAGGTTTATATGTATAATTTTAGTATCAGCATTGCACCCGTGCGAAGCCGGGGCGGGTCGCTAGTAAACGTATAAAGGTGAGGTAACAAATAAATGTTAACAAGAGCAGGATTTACTGACCCGTTGATCTTTTGTAAACATTACTGACTTCATTTAAGTCCTTGTTATTGTTTCCGCTAGTAACTTGTTTTATTTTACCTCCGTATTTGTTCAACAAATATTCGCAAATCAGTGTTATAATAATTATTAATAAAAATAATTAATAATAAAAAATAGTTAGTAATAATTTAAATAATATTTTAATGTGTCCTTAAATACCTACGCAATTAAAATTTATTGTTATCTTAACAATTTGCAAAAACTCTTCCTTACATATTTAAATTACATTCATGATATCTGACAATTGTTACAATTAATTATCACCCTACAACTGGGTTGTAAAGGTCAGCAGGTTGGCAGTTACCGCGGCCATTAAACATCTTCTGAGTAACTGAGTACCAATCTGCACCCCGGCACCCGTCAACGCTGGAAACCGGGCCCAGCATAGGCACTAGGCAGATCATAACTTGCAAGTCCTTCCATCCAGGATATCTCCATTGTACCTGTTCATGCTGGGTGCGACGACGTCGTGGTGGGCGCACGCGGGCTCCGGGCCGCTGTGGGGGCCGCTCGTGCAGGACGAGGTGGCCCGCTGCAGGGGCAAGTGGTGGACACAGGCGCTGTTCATCGATAACTTCGTGGGGCCGAAAGACAGGTGTCTGATACATGTGTGGTGCGTTTATCACTTTTGTATTGAGAACAATAATATACTATCCAAATTGAACGTTGATTAAATGTAATATATCAGCATTAATTAAGTTTAACACGAGTTTTCTACTACGATCGAATAATCACTACATAGTATAAAACAAAGTCACTTTCTCTGTCCCTATGTCCCTTTGTATGCTTAAATCTTTGAAACTACGCAACGGATTTTGATGCGGTTTTTTTTAATAGATAGAGTGATTTAAGAGGAAGGTTTATATGTATAATTTTAGTATCAGCATTGCACTCGTGCGAAGCCGGGGCGGGTCGCTAGTAATATATAAAACTCACGGTTTCCTTTTTTCTCCATTAAAGATTTAATTTCGCTTTAAGTTAAAAAAAAGTATCATTCGTATTCCTGCACCACAGAGGAACAACTAATGCCAATTATCATTTATATTCTAATTAGTTTTTCTTCAGTAATTTAATCTTACGCAATTACTTGTTGCTAAATATTAATTTTTATTATAAATAGGCAGCAAATTAATTGCGAGTCAATCCGATGCGTTGTTACGGCAGATTTGTGAACATATATAACATATTTCTTGGTTTATTATATCTTTGTCCTCCGTGGTGAAGTTGATTCATGTTGTCACCACTTCATATCGCATTTCGGTCATTTCACACTTCCTCGGCGTTGTTGGTCATTTATTAATATTTACAGTCAATTTTACCAGTTTTATAGTGATGTAGGGACACATGTACGTATGTATGTATGTATGGCACAGTGCAAGGTACTTTAAAATCATTATAGACTCAGAGTTGTCCCATTTTATAATATTTTTCATTATCATCATTCTTTTTTTCCAAATCTGTTCAGCCGTTTCAGCCTGAAACTAAGATAAACAGAATGATGAAGTGTATTTCTTTCAGATTTAGTACTTAAGGGTTGATTGTCTTCCCCAGGTTCCTCACAGTGGACACGCAACTATACGTAGTGTCAGCAATCCTGACGCTGGGGCTGGGCAGGTGGCCGCGCACCGCCGTGAAGATCCTGCTAGCGCTCATGGTGTGCACCGTGGCTTCCAACTTCGCGATTATATACCACTGGCAGCTGCAGCCTATGGTGCTGCTCATGATACCTGAGTTAGTGGGACGCTTGTACTTCACAAATCGGTGCAAGTAGTTGGATGGGTGAACCCCTGCGGGCGTGCTCTACCACTGAAAATACTGATAAAGCAGATGTTTAATATTATTAACTTTTAATCTGTCTCCTTTGTTTAGGATGATGAGGAAGCAGTTCGTGGGCGAGCGTTCGTTCAATTGGCTGTACACCGCGCCCTGGGACAGCGCGCCCGCCGCGCTGCTCGGGCTCGCGCTCGCCTTCCTCTATCACAACCAACAGAGCGGTGCCTGTCGGCCGCAGGATAGCCTGGTATGTGACATTGACGTTTCACTACGAGTGTTGCATGCGAACCGACGCTCCCAGTTATCCAGTCTTTATCTTCTCGGTCCTCCATTTTTGATCCTAAAATTGATTAAATTTCGGTAAAATTTTACATTTGTAAAAAAGAAATTGAACTTTAGCCAACGTAGGCTCTAAACAGTGAATAGATTGAAGGCTCGGAAATGGTTTCTTCTCTGTTTTTTCTCCATATTATATGTTTGAAGAGTTAATGCAGAGGAAATTCTATAATCCTTTCCATTAAGTCCCAGTTATAACAAACAGAAGGCTTATTTTCTTGTTAACTTGTTTGAAGTGCATCCGGGTGCTGTACCGCCTGAGCGTGCCGTGCATGTTCGCGTGGGTGCTGGCGGGACACTTCATGAAGACAGTGTCGGACCCGCTGGCAGTGAGCACGTTCGCGGCGCTGGACCGGCCCGTCTTCACCGGCCTCACCGCTTTCGCCATGTATGGCTTCTTCAACAAGATTGACAGTCAGTACAGAAATTCACTAGCTACATTAGTTTTAACAAGTATACATATAAGATGCGAATTGGCATTAGCACCCTAACACTTCTGTTTTACAATTGCCTTCTACTGGCATCAGGTCCGACGTTAGCAAGATTTCAAAGCAGATGGTTTCGGAATAACATACTTTATCTACCTACTCTTAATTATTGGCACTGTGGTTTAAACGCGTCAAAATAAACATCTTTATTAGAGCTATCAGTAACGTAGCCTTTATACTGGTATTCCTCAGGTCTATGGTGGAAGTTCCTGTCGTGGCGCGGCTGGGAGGTGCTGAGCCGCATGTCACTGTCCATCTACCTGGTCCACTGGCCTATCTCGCTGTTGTTGCTCGCCCAGCGCACCAATACCAACAGGGCTTCCGCCTTTGATATTGTAAGTTGTCAAGTCATACAGCTAAAGCGAGTTCATTTGTTATGCTTTCACTCTAAAATCGATGAACATATTTCGATGAATAATGGCATGAGTTGGGACCCTGCAGGCGATAGTAGGATTTCTACCCGACTTCAGACTGTATACCAAAAAATACACGGCCGCTGGCTGCTTAAAAAGCTCTTGAAAGTTAAGATACTTTAACTGACGTGAATTTTCAATGCAATGAAATAACATGTACCTACCTACTTGAATGGATAATAAATAAATACATTAAACATTAATATTATAAATAGGTACGAAAGTTTTTAAGGATGTACCTATGTAGGTGATGTTATTTTTCTTTCACGCAAAAACAATTGAATTAATTTCCGTGAAACTTGGCAGTAATCTATCTACATAATAATGAAATATCCAAGATATAAAAAGCATAAGGTTAATTAGAAAAAAAATGGTAGACATTCCGTTAATAGAAGACGTCGTTATCCGTGTTCCCATGGGACACGGATGAAACCGCCGTCAGTAGCAAGTCATTAATAAATTATAGTATATTTTATAACATATTAAAATATTATTTTGCTGTTGCAGGGTGGACACTGGCTGGCTACAATATTTCTGTCGTACTGTGCAGCGCTACCTCTGCACATACTCATTGAAGTACCAGCGATGAAGTTCCTGCAGTCTATTACTTCATAGGTTCTGAATAATACTACTATGTTCATTAGAGAAACTGTCAGGTCCCGTGGTGCAATACACCTAGCCCCTGACTTTACAAGTTAAGCCTTCGATGGCAAACACGGAAGCCGATTTGGTTGTTGGTGAACTGAAAGTCATGCCGACAATACAAGACAAGCAAGATAATTTGTTACCTAAGGACGATTTAGACAGACTAAACTAGGTCATTTATACAAGTGCTAGTTTGTCTAATAGAGACAGATTTTTATAATTAAAACATTAGTTTAAATAACAACATTTAAAACGTTAAGTTAGTAGGAAGGTATAGTTTATTAGTACCTACTTTTTATACAATAGTATAAAATAAGTTAGTGTATAGTATTATTATAGTGTAAAGTAAGTTATATTTAAAATTCCTAGTATATTATTATTTATTGTGTTGCAGTGCATTTATTCTATAATAAAAATACCGTTATTGTGTGTAAGCTTCTACCTAGCTGTAGATTTTATTTGTAAGTTATTATTGGCTGTGATAATACGTTGTAAATTAACTTAAAATAATAATAATGCAATGAGAATTTTATTGTAAAATTAACCAACAATAAAATATAATGTTTTATCAATATAGTTTTATTACTTTGCTAATAAGAATTATAACTTTCTAATAAATTTCATTACAAATCAATTTCATTGTAAACAGTTTCTGCTGTTATGTATTACGTATTCAGCGAACACGTGAAATACCTAACTACTATTATTCTATTTTCGTGCGATAATAAAATTGTAGTTAACACCTCCTCTCTGCGCAATAATTCACCACTAAACTTGTGCATCCGAACGCGCTCACTTGACATTGACAGCTGACGTCAGTTGTCTGTCATCTCGTGACGTTTGTTCGTCTGATCACCACTCACCAGTGTAGCAAGCGTCGCCAATATCTCGCGAATAGTTGTGATTGCAGGATCTGATCCTGCCGAAATATAGTTTTTAGGGTGCTAAAAGTGTGGTGAAGTGATGGGGAACCACCACAGTCACGAGACTAAGGTCGGTGGGGAGAATTCGGGCAGTGGCACCAGCACGCCGCGAGGCTCGCAGCGCGGCGCAGGCTCTCGCTCCGGGTCCGGTGGTGACTTGCAAGGCTTGGCGGAGGCTAAGGAGAAGGCCCCGCCGTCTATGGTGCCCGTGGAGAAGCTCGGCAAGGTGAGGATCGGTCTTGCGCGCGTGTAATTGGCGAGGGTCACCGTCAGGGTTAGATTGACGTTTCCTGTTGGTGTGTTTGTTTTGATTCGCTTTGATAACGATCGTGTCGGTAAATCTGCGACGTTTGACAGATCGGGATTGGATCGTCGACTGATTGAATCACGGAATGTTTTTAGAATAAGTATCTCTGTGACTAATGTGCTAGTTTCGTAAATATGCGAAATGTAAGCATGATGGTATAGTGAGCAGTTTTAGGAACGTCTCGTATCTTCGTAGTTAAGTGTTATTTATGAGTGCTAGATAAAGATGATTCATAAAGAATTTGCGAATGTTCTTTATCTAAAGCTTGTAGGTTTTCACCAAACAATAAAGAATGATCATGATGCTAACTAGGAACAATAACTGTTATACTTGGCAGTTTACAAGGTTGTGTGGTGTTTGTATTGAAACAACAAACAAATGGCTAAGTCTTGTAAATATTGTAAAAAGCATAGCTTGTGTCTTATATTCTTAGTGAACTTGACCTTGGTCAACAGCCTCCTAAAGGCTGTTGGGAGTGACCTCAACTCCCAAGGTTGTCTACTATTGTATAATGATTTAAATTGTAATGAGTTTATAGCTAAGTAGCCTTTGTTCCCAATGTATGTGAATCAGTTTAGAGAAAGACATAATGATGAATCTGGAGAATACTCATAAGTATTAGAAAAGACAAGATGCTTGTTAAAAGTACACATGCATATCTTTTGCTGTTGTATTGTAGACATGTATTTACAGATGAGAAAATAAATCATCTTATCGAAGCATTACAAAACAGTAGCAAGTAGCTTGTTTTAGCATAAACTGACAACATTCAGAGATATTAAATAATAAAGACTATCAAGATTCATAAACAGCAATAAATCCTCACAGTAAGTTGTGTCGGCAGGTCTACGAGATTGAGTGCTAGTTAACTCAATCAATGAGCAGTAACACCAGCGCCAGTGGAATGTCCCCACTGCTCCTGTGCTGTTAATTGTCTGTGTGTTGACCCCCAATCATAATTACTTGCTTAGAGTATGTATGTACATTGGTTTTACCATGTAGAACAAGACAGAAGGTCCACCATTGTAAACAATAATAATATGACTAAAATTCTAACAAAAGAAAAGTTTACATAATGGTTATACAAGGGAAGAATACTCAAAAATTTTAAGCAACATTGGTTGACAGCGTCAATGATTTTGGTTCAGTGCAAATACATCGATCAATGTACAAAAACCTTTATTTAGGGGACTCATAGAGTGATGTCTCTATTGCAATGGCTGGTCATATCAGAATGCCTGTTATACTGGGTTTGTAAATTGTGTCTAATTTATCACAAGAGAGCAAATAGACACATCCTGTTCCACACTTGTTTAATATTTCTGTGAGCTGAGCTGCTTCTGAGCACACCTGTAGTGGTCACATTACAATGAGGGTCTTCTGAATGTTACTGACTACTTATGACATGTGTCTTGTACTTCTGACTTCCAAGTTATTGGCTATATATCATTTCTACATAATAGTGGACATTAGTTAAACTTTTTTATTAGGACCAGTATAATTATTGCAATAATTATAAATGATAAGACAATTCCTACCGAATACCCTGTAAGTGATATTTTAGGGTTCCCTACATATTTAGCATATTCTTCAAACCTTCTAGGGTGAAGAAAAAAGGTACACTTTTGTTAGGGGTACACTTAATGCGGTTGAAGGTCATAGTGAACACATGAATCACGGAATCATTGACATAAAGCCTCTTACAAAAGAGAATCTGCCACTTTGCATAGTTTGCAACTCAGAATATAAAATATTACCTGTGGTATTAGCACGCATTACCGCCTGGCCATCATGTGATGGTATCACATGACGCGTGCCCGACGAACGCGCGCCGACCGCCGACTCCAATTGATACAGATGCACTAATTGCTGTCGCCAGTGTTGACGCAGCTAATTGCTTTTATCGATTATTTTGATCGAATCGATTATTCTGCTTACATCACCTTCCAAGGTGTTAGTATGAACAAGTATACGTCCAGTCTCTCTTTACGTTAATTATTCGAAGACATTTCGCTTCATTTAAGTTGCTATGCGGAATGCACAAAGCGTAGTTGTTTACAATAATGTGGTAGTTACCCTAAAGTAAAGTTGTAATTTAAGCTTTCAGTAAGTATTTCTAAAAGACTAAAGAAACTCTTCATGACGTATAACTCCGTATGATCCCTATGACCTTTTCAGAGCCACCACTATCCTAAGCTCTTACCTGTTACAGCGCATTTACTTTGTAAAATGTATCGCTCATGCAATGCTAATAAAAATGAGTATCGAGTATAGTGTAGCTGTGGTAATGAGTGCGGAGTATGTACCGAGCCACTGTGAACAAGCTAAATTTCACAAAACGCTATTTTTCACTCTTTTGTATCCAACAAACAATCCCGACAAGTAATCGATTTAATCGAAATCGTGTCCGCTATCATCTGGCATCACTATGATACCTATATCTTAATGTTTGTTAATATCGAGTAATTCGCCCATGACAATCTTATCAGGTCCGTGTCGATAGATAGCAGTGATTCCGTGCCCTGGCGACTGCTAGTGACCGTTCCAATGTTTATGTGGATAAATAAATACATTACGTAAACCATACCATAAAGAAGTTCCGTAGCTTTAATTCCAAGGTATTTTCATGTTAAAATAACCGCAAAATCAATGTTTAGAACAATCGTTTCAAACAGTGTCCATTTTTTTGCACTAGTTTTATTGTTATTGTAACAGCTGTCAATGAGTACGAGTATAACTATAGTCCGTAATTGGTGAAGACGGTGTAGTAATGGATCAGTGGCAGAGCTTCGTGAAGAACATGCGCTTCTCTATCGTGGGCATACAAGTGAGCAGGATGAAGAACAAGAAAACTGCCTCGCCTACGTGTAAAGTACGTATAATATTTCAGTGAACGCTTCAGATATCGCTAAAGAAGAACACTAACACAGAACTACGAGTACAGTCTTCGTGTAAAAAACGCTAATTTTATATTTTGATGTCTCAGAACTTTGTATTCGCCAAAACGTTATTCGCCCAAAGCCAAATGTAATTCCATCCACAGCTTTTTACAGCTGGAGTAAATGGAACGTCAATAAACATCGAAATAATATTATTTCACGCAGCAACATATATTAGCGTAGGAGCTATCTCGGTAAGTGCGTACCTTCGGGAGCGAAATTCGGTCTTTATTAGTTTTAGGAAACCCACGCCTGTCAGACCTGACGACGTTACCACATGAATTACGACCCAATCATTAATTTACGATTAGTAGTATACGCATTTCGCATTCGGGAGATAGACTTCCGCTCTAGATAAGGGATGGATAATAAAGACACCGTCAAAACAAAACTTGGTCAAGTGGACTCGCCATGTCGTAAAGTTTTAAACCACCTTGCACCTCTTTGGTACCATATTGGGTTGGTGAAGACTGTAACATAAGGCGTTTAGCTCGTAAATGCCTTTTTTTCAGATTTATTAAAGATGAGATTTTGTTTATAATTTATTTTTACAAAATTACTGTAATTATAATATTTATCGAATAAAAGCTATGATGGATGGCCCGTAATCGTTTTTAATGACTGATAGCAAAGCGATATTTGCACATGCACTCACATAGATAAGTCAACACCCTTCACCATTGATATTCAGATTGAACGCGTGTCTAAATCCGGAAAAAGAGGTCAACTGTAGACGAGCATCCGCAGAATAAAGATGGAAGTAGGAAATTATCGTTGAACACAGTTGCTCCACAAAGTGCCTTTCTCCGCTGCAACTGTGAACGTTTCCACAGTCTGACGCTCCAATCAGCTGACTAGCGCGTTTCCATTGTTTGACGTGACGCCATAACACAATCTAGTGTAAACTGAGAGTAAGGCAATGTTACGCGAGCGTGCACTTGACATAAATCACCATAAAGCTATTAATACGCCGGATTATAAACAGATTTAGCAGTAATGGCTATCGGTAATGTGGAGCGATATCAAATGTTTATTTATGGATTTACCAGCTGTACTGTAGCGCCATGTGCTTTTATTTTATTACCAAATTTAATACCCACACCTGAAGATGTTTATATGTAGCTTAAAATGTCGGTCAATTTCAGTCTTCAGAGAGATCACCAGCCGTACGCAAGAGCTTTGTCTTTTTTGGTAGAATAGAGATAGAATCGCCATGCTCCCGCATTTGGAAGAAAGTCAAGCAGATCATGTTCATCCTACCATTAGATGCGGGACTTAAGATCATCATCCACAGGCGGTACACTAGCGAGAAAACTATTCTTGCGTTTGAATTTAGCATCGTCATTTTATGTTCGTCCGTGATTCCTAGATGACCGATGAACCGTGAAGTTGTGATTAATAAAATTGAGTTCTTGCTAAACAGGTTCCTCGGTATTACACAATTTAGCACGTTTGAAGATGTTCGTCCTCCTCGGATTACGTAATAATTGTATATTTACGTGTTACATATTTGTTTGCATAATATTATAGTAATCCCGGCATCCAGAGCGACACCAGGCATAAAGAACGCTGGTAGACAAAACTGATTATTCTTTGAAACTTTCTTCGCTCATTGAACATTTTAACATGTCGGTGTAGCATTGTCCAGTCATATTCTTACATAAAATTAAAAATATTTGTTGCAGCTGCTGGTGCAGAAATCACAGAAAGAAGATGGAGTTAATGGCGTTACTGAAAACTCCTTTACAGTGAGTATGACACAAGCGTTACGTTGCATGCATACACGAGTTAGTTCCGTCCAAGCACAGGATGCGGTCATGTGGACCGAGTACCTATACACTTCGCGCGACTAAAGCAATGTTCTGAACTTCTTTCAAAATTCGTCGGTCAAAATAAGTCCCCATAACCCTGTGCCTGTGTCCTCCAGAAATACCTGTTCCCGATGTACCCGGAGCTGGCACGGCACTTCTTCCGACACATCCACCGTGCCGGCAAGTGCAAGAACAAGCACATCCCGCTGAGCACCTTCCGACAGCAGTGCGAGAAGATACTCGCCATGCTTGACGACGCCCTCATCATAGAGACCTATGTCAGGTGAGAGATACTTAGTGAAATAATTGTACCTAGGGAATCCTGGAGCGAACGAACGTGCAAGAAAGCTTATAATATAGAAACCATATTTCTCTGCGATTCGTATGAATGAGGCAGAATGATGTTAACTTTCTTGCTAGTGAGCAAGGATGCAAGTGTGACCGTAGTAGCAACTGATAAAAGAATTTCTGTACTCGGCCGGCAGAAATATACAAACTTTTTGTAACACATATTGTTATTTGTGCACCACCTTAAGGTTGTCTGGAAAAAATGCCTGTGGCATTAAGTCCGCCTTTGTACACATTTTTTGTTGTTGCATAAAGTTTAAATAAATAAACCTTTGTACTTTCGTAAAACTTTGCATATTCCAAGCTGTAACTAGTAACGTAAAGTATAACAGTTGCATATTCCAATCGCATCATTTTATCAGAATTATACACAAACATCCGCCGTGACGCAGCAAAATTGATCTTTTGGCACTTAAGACTTACTGCTACTTTCATTTTATTTGTCTAATCTTGTAGATAAAACAATTATGTAGTAAATACATACATATACAGAAATAATGAACCTTTACTATTTATGAGCCTTACGCATAAACCCGAAACCTGTCTGCTTATGCTACACCGTGTTCTTTGTGCCTCCACATCTGTCAAAGTCCTAAAGTGACAACAATTGCCTTCGGTTGCTTCGCTTCATTCACTCTCTAAAGACAAAACAACACAAATAACTGCAAGGTCGTTGTTTCAGATTCGACTTTACTTAGTCATTTGTTCACTTATGCTTATAGTTATTATACAACAATGCTTTAAACATTTTCTACAATTTATACAACCCCACCGGCAGTACGCAGCACTAGTCACTTTACAGGACAAATATATACTCACTTGGCGAGGGAACTCGATGTTGACTCAATAAAATTAGTACAACCGTAACAGCTGGTTCCACTTACTGTTGATATCAGAACGTGGTGCAGTTTACAGCGTTATCTACACATGTTATGTTATACACGATAGTCCTTGCAGAAACAATAGTTTGTCCTCTCACACATAAAATAGTTAGAACACTGCGAAAAGGCGACACTATGTAAGCCCATAAGACACATTTTCCGTTCGTCCCTCAGGATGTTCGCAGCAGAGACGGACGACAACATGGTGATGCCGGAGGGGCTGCGCAGCCTGCTGCACACCAGCTACAAGCTCTCCATGGACCACTACCCCGAGGGGCCGCAGACCTGTCTCATGGTGAGGTTTCGTCTCGAAGAACATCGTAATCCCCAGTCCCTCTGAATACGCGCGATACTTTTCACTTAGATTTTTATTTCTGACAGTCGTGAGAATATTATTCAGGTACTCTGTTCTCCTTCATATCATACATGTTTCCTTCGTCTATCTCTGTCCCGTATGTCCAACGTTTACTCACAATCATATCAACACTGTTTTTGCTCTAATTTGTGTTCATTGCTTGGCAGTATCACCCTTTTATCAACTTCAGGTTTAAATCTAATTACAACCTCTCTGATGCTTTTTTCTTCTATTTTTATAAAAGTAAACTGTGTCATCTCGTTTATTTGCGCTTGAGCTTGACTTGCAAGCACATGAAGCAGCATCTGGTATCCTTCACGTGCTGTTATGTGATCACGCATCGAAGCTATTGTATGCAGATCAACAAGACGCTGTCGTCAGTGGTGAACGGGTGCTTCAACAAGAAGGACATGCACAGCGTGGGCTTCGTGGTGCGCTGGCTCGAGGAGCACTGCCACAGGCTCATATTCCCTGTGCACAGGTGAGAAACTCATTAAGGGGCTTTTTGGAGATTGGCCATCAAAAAGTAACTATTGGTTAAATATATCTATCTAATAATCAGAAAAAAAAACAGCTTATATAAAGTGTTAAATAGTTTGACTCCTGCGTACGTAGGTACTGCGTGCACATGCTGGCCACGCGGCACCGCGACATGGAGGCGCGCGTGGAGTCGAGCGGGTCGGGCGCGGGGCTGGAGCTGGGCACGCCGGTGCTGGAGCGCGGGCGCTGGGCGGCGGGCAGCGCGCTGCTGCCGGTGTCGGTGGCGTGGCTGCTGGCGGGCACGGCGCCGGCGCTGTACTCGCGGCCGGCCGCGCCGCCGCCCGGCCCCGCGCCGCTGGCCTCCGCCGCCTGGCTGGCGCGCCTGGTCTGCGCCGTGCCCTCGCACTGGGTGCCGCTCTACGCCTCGCGCGACCACGGGCTCGGCGCCAACCGCTTCCTGCACCACACGCTGGCCTACAGGTGCGTCCCTCAATTTGTTACTACCTCACCTTTGACACGGGTCGGAACTGAAGCTAGAAGTCCCGACGCTAGGCGTCCCGACGCTCGACGTCCCGACGCTAGGCGTCCCGACGCTCGACGTTCCGACGCTCGACGTCCCGACGCTAGGCGTCCCGACGCTCGACGTCCCGACGCTCGACGTCCCGACGCTGGACGTCCCGACGCTCGACGTCCCGACGCTCGCCGTTCCGACGCTCGACATCCCGACGCTCGACGTCCCGACGCTCGACGTCCCGACGCTCGCCGTTCCGACGCTAGGCGTCCCGACGCTCGACGTCCCGACGCTAGGCGTCCCGACGCTCGACGTCCCGACGCTCGACGTCCCGACGCTAGGCGTCCCGACGCTCGGCGTCCCGACGCTCGCCGTTCCGACGCTAGGCGTCCCGACGCTCGACGTCCCGACGCTAGGCGTCCCGACGCTCGACGTCCCGACGCTCGACGTCCCGACGCTAGGCGTCCCGACGCTCGGCGTCCCGACGCTCGACGTCCCGACGCTAGGCGTTACGACGCCAAGCGTCTCCGTACGTCTAAGAATTCGGGGATTTGTATTCAAGGATTTGTTTTCGTTTTCGGCCGAAGCAGAACCCTTGCCGAAATTCGGTTTCGGTCGTAAAACTAGTTTTGGCCGGACACTAATATCCCGATCGCCACGACACTTTCTTATCAGGATTGCAGAGCTGCGAACGATAAAGGACTTAATCTATTCCATAAAATATATAAAGGTTATAATCTTATCCCATTCTAGCTTTCCTTTTCTATTGGTGTTCAACTTGCAAACCTGTCCCGGTTTCCAGAGGCCCGACGCTGGTGCTGATCCAGGCGGGCGAGGTGGTGGTGGTGGTGTGCGCGGCGCAGGAGTGGCGCGAGACGCACCAGTACTGGGGCAGCGCCGACTGCGCGCTGCTGCAGCTGCAGCCCACGTCAGTACGACTACCGCCGCTTGCAGATTACCTACTATTCCTTCCCGAGGACCTATACGCTAAGAGCTGAATAACCCCTGCATTTAAAAAAAAAGGATTTACTTACACACCAATTATTGAAAGCCAAAACCGTATATTAATATTCTATCAATTACCCTTATTCGCTTTTTGTCATCATTATTGAAATCTCAGTTCCTCTTGTCCTCTCTTTGTCCTAATTATTTAATATCTTTAGTGTAAAGCCATCGTTTCGAACACGCAGGTTGTCGGTAGTGGAGAAGGGCCCTAAGATGCTGTACCTGAACACGTGCATCCGCGGCTACCCGAAGGGGCTGCGCGCGGGCTCGGACCCGCGCAAGCCGCTGCTGTCGGTGCCGGAGGACTTCGACTCGCTCGTCTTCATGGGCGTGCCCTACACGCTGCAGGCCATCGAGGTCACCACCTACACTATCTGATAACATTATTGCTATTGTTTCGGTGTAAGAAAAATGTGTATGTTACCAAGTTGCAGCACAAACACTACCAGATCTACCCACAGATCTTTCTGTATCTTAGAAAATTAGTGAAAAAAATAAGACCCATTTAGAATTCATATTTTCTTAGACATCCTCTTCTAGTTGTATAAGGTTTGTATAAATAAATGTGTGTTGCACCAGGTGTGGGGCTGCGGCGACACGGCGTCGCGCGAGACGCAGCTGGAGATCAAGAAGTGGCAGGTGAAGGAGGCCGAGCGACAGCGACATGTACGAACTCTTTGCTTATACATTCTAGCAATAAACCATGACTCTGTTTGAACTTTGTACATAAATAATCAACAATTCTGTCACCAATGGGACGAGCTTATTGGTAATAGATATGCTATGAATTCATGCTGGGATGACACTTGGGAAAATAATAAGTAATACGTAACTTCAGACTGCCGATATGAAGAGGTTGGGATATCTAATCCACGTTTGGATAGCTCATTACTCCGGTGTTCTATGTAATCCACTGATCCATTAGAAACGAATTCGGACAATTTTCTTCAGTATGTTCTTCAGTAGTTCTCAAGTTCTGTTTTTAAATTTCTAGGTAAAACTGTCGGCTGCGGACTGGATCGAGCATCCTGATAGATACCTCCTGGAGCTGGCGGGCCGGCCGCAGTACAACAACTCCGCCAGCTAGTGACGTCACAACCTCGATAGGTCGTGACGTCACCGGGCCGGCCACCTTGCCAGCCACCAAGTGCTAGTGACACACGCCTTACAGCTCGGACTATACTTGTACCACAAATATGTCGTAAACTCATTATAATAGTCATTACAAAGACGTATGGTGGTACAACTTATGTGACTAGTGATGTACACCGCTGCATTATCGATAGTCGCAATGCCACTGTCGAGATCGCTTTACTACGTAAGGAGAGCACAAATGTGCCGTCTAGCATATCATACATTTGCAATTATGTTCGACCTTACTGTGGATGTTTATTCAGAATACCCAAGATTTTAACAGCAAAGAACAGCAATAAAAATATATCCTGGTCTGTCTCACAGTACGTTTGTACATGTTTCTGTCGACGGACACAATCGGAATTATTCCTATTACTTTCAATTGTTTATATTTATTTACATTACTTATTGGTTTGTGTACGTTTCTCGCCGGTTCTGTCCCACTCACTTATTGGCACCGTGCGGATAGCAAAACTATTTAAAAAAAGTAATGTCGAGTTTGATATTATAACAGGATCTTTGCGCTGCTATTCAACGTAAGATATGGTTTTGGCGTGCTTAATAAGACGCAATGAATTTTAAATCGATCTTTATACAAAGTTTACTAAAATTACAAAAAAATATATATATCAAAATTAATATTGAAATAAAATATAACGAACCCAGGAAAATGGTGTTGCTGTACACTAAAGAGAGATGAAATATTTAGATATTGAGACAAGGCCAGACATTACAAGCCAGAGAACAGACTGGACTTATCAAATCTTTGTATTTAGCACTGCCTCGTTAGTGTGAATTGTTTGTGAACAGAAGTGGGCAACTCTATTGCACGTTCTATTTTTTTTTAATCTTCGACAAGTACTTACTGTTCGTACTTAACCTTATTTATGCACCTTTGTGTCTATCTGTTTAATATGTAGTTTAATTAATTCTTATTCTTTAACACTCTCTTGTTTGTTTCCCAAAAACTAAAGCTTTACTGAATAAATTTTAACATTTACAGAACATTATAATGTTGCTCAATGAGAAAATGATATTTTCCTGTGAAAACATTGCCTCATTTGTTATGTATCAGGCCGGGAGCTGAGGCGATTGTGACGTGCCTTTTTCCTATTTTATCAGTTGACGATATCTAATACAGGATTGACTAATCAGATTGACGTTGGCCTAAAATTATAGTAGTATTTTTGTGATATGCCTTATAATCGTATATTCCCGTGCCTGAGTTATATGAAAATTAGTTTTATTGTAAAACGTATGGATTATATAACAGTTTGACTAATGATATTCGTGTTTATTATTAGGTATGGGTTTTGTATTCAAAGCCTAAAATTTTCGTATTGAAGCTCACTAATATTATGTTATTATTTTATATAAATGACCTACATGTTGCTTTCCATAATCAAAATAGAAAATTGCTCATTAAAACAGTCACCACAAAGTCGTTTAAGTGATGATGCATTTTACAGCATAAACCAAATAACTTGACTGACTGGTACATTGAAAAGATGTTTGAATAATAATAAATAAATTTAGAGTACTACGTAAAAAGCATTTCATGCGAGCTTCATATTAGTTGTATAACGTTCCTATTGTATAGCCATATTCGCGAGTCAGTTAGGATCTATGTTATTCTCATAAACGGTGTTTTGTTATTATTATAAATGGACCAAAATGTTAACATATTGTTTTATGGTAAGCAGCCAGCTTACGTTTACTGTGTGAAACTATATATTCGCGATCTCAAATATTAGTCGGGATAGGTACAAGATGACCGCGACAAATAAGTAATAGTAGGTATTTCAACCTTTTGAAAATACTTGAGATCTTAATAAATTTTAGTATGAATTTAAGTTGCTACTCGTTTTGTAATTGTAAAAAAAAAACAATGAATAAAATTGTACGGCAGACAGTGAAGTAGGTAATTTAAATTTGAAGATGGCGCCTTATTCGCATGTGGGCATTAAAAACGATTCGCTGTCGTAATTGATATTATACGAGATCGCGAGCAATATTTAGTCGTGTTCAATATCACTGGGGCTTTATTGCTATTTCCATTGTTGAGGTTTATTGTTTTCTGTTAGACATCACAGGCATCAGCTTGACGTAACACGCAGTCAGTAATATGCGCTTCGTAATTTTAATATAGGTGCTATTGAATGCTTTTGTAGATAGATAAGAATTTTGTGTATTATAAATGTAAATTATATTAATAAATGAAATATTTTATTATGATCTGGGTTTTTTTATGTACGTATGCTGCCCCCTAGAATACTGAGTGAGAATAATCTTTTATTCTTTAAAAAAATAGATTTAGAACAGTATTATGATTCCAGAAAAAGCTTACCACCATAAAATATATGTATGTCCATCTTCTTGTTGGTTTAGTTGGATGAGCCTGTATTTGTTTTATTAAGGTATAGCCTTTTTTTTTTTTTTTTTTTTTTTTTTTTTTTTTTTTTTTTTCGTGGGAAATCATCAAATGACCCCTCCCGCTGAGGGTGCAGCTGGAGGGAGTGTCAGACTCTTACTGACTAAAACCCACTATGTTCCTTCTGGAGGTCCCTGTGTGCCAGGGCCGCGGTATCTCTTACGAACAACCCGCAGCCCAAGCAGACCCTGGCCCTTTATGGGCCCCTCCTGTGTTGCTGACATCTCTTCGAGGAGCGCGTGGAACAGAACGCGCCGCCGACACGGGTCTGTCGTCCTTAGACGTACGGACGATGAGCTACCCACGCTCACCGCCCACAAACCCGCGCCTACGGTGGTCGGGAGTCATCTCTCGACACCCGGCGCCCGTGGTGTCGACCGGTACCAGCCCTGCCGCGACGGCTGGGATGAGCGGTGCGGTCTCTTAGCCGCTCCGCCGCCTCCTTTGCTAGCATAACTGCTTCACAGAAGGAGGCGACGGCATCCCATTCTCCCTCGCTCCGGACCATGGCCTGGATCAGGGCCGGACGCGAGAGGTCGCCGCCGCCAATTGCCGCTGTGAGGACACGGCGGTGCTCCGCCCAGGCAGAACACACTTCCACCGTGTGCTCCACCGTGTCCTCTGGCTGGTCCGCGCAGTGGTGACACCCAGGCGTCTCCTCCCGCCCGATACGATGCAGGTACCTCCCGAAACACCCATGTCCGGTGAGGACCTGCGTCAGGCGGTAAGAGAGGGTGCCATGACTCCTCCCAATCCACTCCTCGAAGAGGGGCACTATGGCCACTATTGTGGCGTGCCCTGCACGGGGTTGCGTGAGGCGATCTCGCCACTCCACCATGAGATCGCGCCGGAGGACTGCCCGCTGCGCAGCGACTTGCCGCGGTAACGGGGACTCCCCCCGACGCAGTGCCTCCTCGCGCCAGTCGTACAGGCGCGAGAGGACCCTCGCCTCCAGATCCCACGGTGGCAGTCCGGCAAGGAGACCCGCTGCCTCGCGGGAGATAGTGCGGTACCCCCGCACTAGCCTCTGGGCTATGACCCTCTGTGGGACGTTGAGGTGGTGGACGGCTCGCAAGCGCATTGAGCGCGCCCACACCGGCGCCCCGTAGAGGGCCATGGACCGCACCACTCCCGCGTAGAGTCTCCGGCAGGAGGCATTTGGGCCCCCCAGATTGGGCAAGAGCCGCTTGAATGCAGCCCCCGCCCTCTCCAGTTTAGGGCCCAAACGTCGAAAATGCTCGACGAAGTTCCACCGGCTGTCGAGGACGAGTCCCAGGTACTTCATCGTCGACTCGACACCGATGTGAACCCCTCCCACCAATTAAGGTATAGCCTATGTTTTGATCCCAAAATGCATAGCATATATTGTGTGTCAGATGAAGCGGAATCTAATCCAATACAGCCACTTGTGAAAAGACTACAAAATGTAAATATCGTGCATGAAAAAAGCAGCAAACAGAAGTTGAAGCTCAGAAAAAAAAATACGTGCTTTTCTAAACGAAATTTGTACTGACATTGACAGGTTAACTCTAACCTGCCAAAGTGCCACTGACTGACACTTGTTGGCCGAGGTAATCCTCAAAATGATAAACAAACGGAGTTTGTGATTAATTTTGGCTAGCAATAAATAGTGAAAGCATGGCGGTGTACGCGGCGCACTTGACGAGGACCCTGCAGGGCACGCCCACGGTGTTCCAAGTCACTGCGCAGGAAGCCCTAGGGGCTACCGTGAAACCGGCGCTACGGAAAGTTGTCGAGGTAAACTTTGCAACCTTGCTATACTTAAAAACTTTTTGTTGAGCTACCAGTTACGAATATATGAAGTTTTATGATATTTAAATTAATTACCATTCATTCTACCAAAACTTTGTTTAAATGGAGATTACTTCACCAGTCTCATAGTTTGAAGACTCTACTATTATTTCTTTGCTCGAAAAGGTATTATAAGAAAAAAGAATTCTTAATATTACATGTTCAACAATCATTTCAATTGATAGTTTCTCACAATTTTATGTCTTGAAGATAGTTATCTCATTTATTGTCCATTTTATCTTTATGGTTAAGATATGACCTACCAAAGTGCTATCCTGCCACATACTCTATAATATTTGCTTGAATAGGAATTCAATACGCAAAAAATGTATAAAGATTATGTGAACCTAGCTTTCAAGCCTTATTTTTTTAATCATTCTATGCAATGGAAATGAAAAACTAGGTATTTAAAATAAAATCATTTTTGATGAAAAATTCCCAAAAGCCTTGCACACCCTTTGCTCTGACCGTTTCACATTCATCCTGACGGAACTACTTTCCTTACATGAATGAAACACAGCTTATGAGTTATTCCGAAATTAAAGCTATATTACTACCAAGATTTATCAAAATCAATTCAGTAGTTTTTGGGTGACAGAGTAACAAATATACATAACCTAAGAGGTCTTTACAAACTTTCTAATCTACATATAATATTAACAGGATTTTAGTAACAGTCATTATATTGTCCTAATCATATTTCATTCCATTAATTATTAGTAATTCAATTGTCATTTTAGTTTACCTAAAGCAGTAGTAGTATGTTGTCCCCAGTACCTGACGGCGGTATACCCCAACAAGTGTGGCTGGGCCCTGCGCTGGTACGATGAGGTGTACCTGCTGTTTGACAGCTGTCTGCAGTACTACTACCTAAAACATTATGGTCAGTTGCTGTTCACTTAACATGCACATAAGCTGCTTTGTAGACATACCTTCATTCATAAGAATAACTAAAGTCAGCTTCAGCTGCCTGTAGCCCATTTCCCATCTTTCTTAGTATGAGCTGACAGTCTAACCAGACACAGTTAAGTTCTAGCATTTTACACAGATTGACTGCCTATCTGACCTTCTCAACCAAGTGACCTGGTCAATGACAGCTGATCAATGACCAATTTAATGTGCCTTCCGAAACAAGGAAAAACTTGTGATCATTGTACAAGGTGGTCACCCAACAAGGAAAACGAAAATTCATTGTAAAACAACCTCCTAGAAATCCTAGGGTTGGAGTGAGGCGCAGGCTGTTCTGCAACATACCCAGGATACATTGTTTAAAATCCCATTTTTAGCGGCGTCGTTTTCGGAAAGTTTCTACGACCTCATCCGCGTGCCTATATCTTCATCCAGCGAGTTCAGCAGTGGGCAGCAGCTACCGGTGCACCTGGAGAGAGCCTCGCTGGCGCTGTTGGTGCTCCTGCCGTATGTGAGGGATAAGCTTGAAGCTGTTGTAGAGCGCTGGAGGGAGGACGATGAGGATGGACGGTTGGGGAAGGTAATTATACAGTTAGAATGATGTGCACATTCTATGTTAATCCTTACTATTTTATACTACATGACGCAGAGTACTCGGGACCGGCTTCGCCGCGCCGCCAGCCGCGTGTACGGGGTGGCGCAGGCGGCGTGGTGGTGCGGGCGGCTGGCGCAGCTGGCGCGCTACGTGTGCGGGCGCAGCGCCGCGCACGCGCCGCAGCTGCGCGCGCTGGGGCTGGCGCTGCGCCCCGCGCCGCCCCGCCCGCCGCCCGCGCACTCCTGGCCGGACCTACTCGCCGCTCTTGCTAGCGGACAGATCGGGTGATGGATTACTCTAATGAACATTTATATTAAACTGAAAATAATACCATAGATAGTTAAAGTAAACCAGACAAGGGCAACGTAGGTTCCCTACATAAGATCATTATAGATAGTTCAGGAATCGAATTTATTATGGTAACAGTTACTTCGAACGACATAAGTATACAGTCTACAGGCACCTAGAAGACTTTACACATATTTTTTTTATATTTTACAGTCTTCCAATTTTTCTAGATTTAATTACATACAAACATATAGTTTTGAGTTTTTTTCCATATTATCGATGTTATCTATTATCGATGTTACCTACTTGCCAAAATTCACAGTAGTGGGTCAGTGAATTGTGCTAGTTTATGTCCTCATCTTCAGACTATCAGTATATAACTTCATAGAATAGGTAATTAAAACTTGCATCATTCACTGCAGAAGATAACTTCAGTGTGTTTGTACGTAACAGTTCAGCAGTGGAGTGCATGCCGCTGGTGGGCGGCGCGGTGCTGCGGGCGGTGGAGTACGGCGCGTTCGGCGTGCAGTTCCTGCGCTGGTGGGAGGCGGCCGCCGCGCCCGCCCACAAGCTGCCCGTGCCGCCGCCGCCCACGGTGAGCTGTTCCACCCCTGTGCCGAAGGAGCTATGTGCCGAACTCGAATAAAAACTAGCTAATTAAATTTTAATTGAAATAGTAAAATGTTTGTATAAATTGAAGTGAGATATTTGTTTACCCTTTGTGTAGTAAATATAATGTGATGTTACCAGCGGGACGAGCGGTCGGTGCGCTGGCGCAACAAGTGCCCCCTATGTCTGCAGTCGTGGAAGATCCCCACCGTGCTGCCCGTGTCCGGGTGAGTCTTATTCACATCTACTTTATTTTATTTTAACTTGTTACTTCCCGTGATTTTATCCGCGTCCTAAGTGAACTTACCTTTATATTACATAAGTTTCGTCTAAATCGAATAAGCCGTTGTTCAGTTTTGTCCTCAGCAACAAAATAAATGACTAAATAACAACAATGATTTATGTCTCTGTGTGAGAAGAGGGCTTGGCCGGTTGTGGGACAGTAAATAGGCTGATCATAATGGTAATGGACCACGATGTGGAATTTGCGGGCAGAGGTAGTTTGAGATTGGTTCGAATATCTTTGGGGTGAGCGCCAGCAATAAGTGTCCCCCCGTGCGGCAGCTACATCTACTGCTACGCGTGCATCAGCCGGCACGTGCGCGCGCACGCCGCCTGCCCCGCCACGCGCGCGCCCGCCGCGCAGCCTGACCTCGTGCGGCTCTACCTCGACTAGTGGGACCGTCGCACATTTACTGGAGAGCTTAAGTTGTAACTAGTCATACTATGGTGATAGCTTGGTGATTGTCGTCAATTCAAATATTCCATCAAGCATTGTGTCAGCAAATAAAGCAATTATTCCAATTCAAAGATTCAGTTGTCTGTTGTTGACAATGTTATATTGTTTATAGACTGAATTATTTTAGTAATAAGAGGAAATATTTACAATTAGGTATGTAATTAAAAAAGTTATAATAATGAAATGCATTCAATGCCAGGTATTTAGGAACAGGTGTACATATTAATTTTGGTGAAGGTTTGGCCAACAAGGTTTGTGATAGGTAATGCCCGGGCTGTGGGGGTTTACATTTATATGTTAAAAGCGACAGTATTGAATATTGTACCGTTTGCCTTAAGAAATTAAGTGCAATATTTAACTTCTTCAGTGGTTTGTACAAATAAAAATAATGGTTTATGTAATTCTAATCCATTTATTTTTGTGTCCTATCGTAGGATAATGTATGATTATCGTTATGTATTTGTACATAGAAAATGAAATTGTTACAATTTTAAATAAAACAATAAATATTTAGATTTTTATTTATTTTTGTAAGAAATAAGTAACAAATGTTTACGACGACACAAATACTGTTCGGTGTCTTATTACGTTGCACTAACGATGTTAAGCGACACTACGGTTGTGGAACAATCCCAAGCGATGTTATAGACTAGAACAAACATGTCCCTAAAATTATTTTACTCTTTTTAGAATTAGCTTTTTGTCTAAAACGAGTATACAACTCTCCCGCAGTGAGAAGCGTCAGTTACCCAGTAGGTCGTCCTGCCGTCCCCGACAGACTGGCCCCGAGCGCACCACACTCGCGGCGCGTTTGTTGGGAACGAAAGAAAAACATACCGCGCAACGCACGCTTCTCACCGCGCGACAGTTGCAGCAACTGTTGCACTTGTTGCTAATGCCTTCAGCAATGAACATCTTGATAGCAATACGAATTCCTGCAGAAAACACATGTTTTCTTGTCGGTGGTGTATTAACATTCATGGAGCGAGGTAGGAGCAACATGCTGCATTATCCGTCACAATACGTTTGGATATAGATGTGGTGTTCAGAATCGTTACTGTCATCTTGTGATGATTTGTACGGTATTCAATTGTACTTGTTATTACTTACACACTACTTAACATTTGAACACTGTGTCTATCTAACAAGAAATTATGTAAAAATATTGTGTAGGCCTGAATATTAGTAGAGTGCTCGAAAAACTTTTTGTGGTCACGGAACATTGCGCGAGTTCGTGCGTGAAACCGATATTAGAGGCACGTGGTGAACGTGTGGCCACATGCGCGTACTGTGTGACGGAATGGCTGCACACTAGTACCTATTGAGTTCCGGGGGTGACTTTAACCTGCACTTCTTCACTAGTGCTCAATTATTCTTTTTAAAAGTTAAGTAAGTATCTAATTTCTTATATCCATGACCAGACTTCTTCATTAAAATAAGTATGTTGTATCGAATCAATACAAAAACCTAAACCTAACAAAAAACAAACACATTAGAAGCAATTCCGACACAATTCCTATCGCGCCAAATTTACTACTTTTACCCAACGAGCCACATATAGCCAGTTCACAAATACTCCACATCGTCCGTGATGACACCGTGTAGGTACTGGTGCGAGATCTGGCGCCCGTTGCTGGCCACGAGCACGAGGCGCGGCGTGGCGCCCCGGTACAGCAGCGGCAGCGGGGCGCCAGGCGGGGTGCCGGGCTGGGCGCCAGGCGGGGTGCCGAGGGGCGGCAGGGCGCTGACGTGCGCGCGCAGCAGGTCGCGGCTGGGGAAGGTCCGGTCGCCGTACACACCGCAGCCCTCGGGGATGTCGCGCACTTGCCACGCTTCTGATGTGTCGAAGTACCCGCCTTCGCCCTGAACATACGAAATTGCTTAATGATAAGCCCCAGCTGAAGAAACCCATCGATCAGTTTCGAAATTCATTAAAGCCATGCGCTTGCTAATACTCCCTATGAACATGATTTAATTATTGGAACTTTAGCATTTACTTTAAAGATTTCATTTTGTGGCAGTTCTGAAAAAGGCTCGGTACAACAGACACGGGGGTAAAATTGTTCATAAAAAGGGGCCGAATGGAGACGGTACATCACTGCATGAGATCTACCTCAAAGGTAGACACAGCATAATGGTTCCCTCTCTTGGCGGTGACGAGGGAGACGAGCTCGCCAGCCTGGTTGACGACGGGCGTGCCGGCCATGTACAGGTTGGCGGACTCGAAGGTGGGCGCCAGCCGCCACTGCGCCAGCACGCCGTCGCTCGACAGCACGAGTAGGCGCTTGCTGCGGTTGATGAACACCTGGAATTAACACGACCTGGGTTCAAGGAGATACCTTATTTAAATACGATTTGTATGGACTGCTGGAAACTGTTTGTAAATCTGGTCTCTCTGATCTTTTTAGCAATATAAATGACAAAATATACATAATTATAATGCAAAACAGCCATTCTATAATGACGGAAACTTAGTTCCCCGGCGGAATCAATTTGCCGAACATGCTGAAACTTTATGGTTAACCACGTTATTATTGAACTTTAATAATGTATCCGGCACCGACCTTCTCGGCGGTGTTGTCATCGATGCGCACGTAGACGAGTTCGCCCAGCGGCGCCAGCAGCCGCTCGGTGAAGATGTCGCAGTAGTGGTGCGTCGTCTGCGCCCGCTCCCGCACCTGCGCACACCACACACATTCTATACACTTACCAGAAGCGGATTCAAATGGACTTCTATAAAATGATGTTGTTGCGGGTATTACCTCCCATTAATGCTCAATCCTTCTCCATGGGAGAGGAGGCCTGTGCCCAAAAGTGGGACGATAAAAAAAAGGCTGTGATGATGATGATTACCTCCCATGTCAGTCAGAATTTCATCATCATAGTATTACCTGTTCTGGGGTACAGCAATGGATGGGCACGGCGTCTCCGAAGCTGGCGTACTGCTTGCCGTCGGGCCGCCTGTGCAGGTCAGCAGGAATGGCCATGCTCTCCACCAGCCCGTGGTATGTCAGCCCCGCGGGACCGTTGGACGTTGGGAAACCCGTGCGATTTGCCATTCTTGTGCTCTGGAGGGGAAAGGAATTACGATTTTAATTTGCTTATTGTGTGTGATCCGTCTGATGATACCCAGAAATATACTTATGAAGACTGTAGTACTGTGTTTTAAGTCCTATTTAGGGACCTAACGTTAAATAGCTATACCGTAGTCACCCATGTGATCATAAGAAATTATATCGTACCTGTCTCAATATTTAAGTATTATTTGATGTTATTTCATAACTCATTATCGCATAAATCTTCAAATTTTCCATAGGTAGATGTGAGTTATTCGTTTCGCTTAGTTACGAAAGAAAGGTACATCAAATTAGGTGAGAATTAAGATTATTGGTAAACACATATCTGATAACAACACCAACCTGTATGTACGTAAACATAGAACCCACATAGATAGAGATACAAATTACCTTGTTCACGAGATTGCGATGCGTTATCGCTTTTTCCTTTATTTACCTACAGTCGCATATCAACTGATTTATTATAATTATGTTATTGGTGTACCTACAAGAGTATTTTTGATTACATAACAGCCTCGTTATTAATCGGCTTGTTGGTGTTTTTGTCACGGCGGGGCGCGTTCGGCCGCTCCCACTGATAGGCGGAAATCGAGTTTTCTATGAAAAAAGATTGCTAATCAATTAGTGATTCGCAATCTGTTTTCAATTTCGGGTTCATGGCCGATTAGTTAGCTCTAGAATTTACAGGCATTGATAAGACACAGACTATGAACAACAATTCCTAAAGGTAATTAATTAACAGTTGGACAAGAAATGCTAAAATTGATCGCAGTAAGGTTCCAGAGAGGTTTGTAAAGAGGGTTTATTCAGTAACTACCTTTTGCTATAAACACAGCGGTATGGAGCAATTGGTCGTCTCCTCTCCGCTTTAATTGATTTCGATTTACTTTCTATTTATTTATCAACTTGTAAATCCTATTCAGAGTCAGGTATCTGTCGCCATAGTTTATGTTGACAGAAACTAGTCAGGAGGTACCTGCATGCTAACAGAATCTTACTCTTACTGCGCTAAGCGTTCTAAGCTAAATAGATTTAAAAAAGTTAACCAGAGAAGGTCGAAGGTCCAGAGATTCGTTGCTTAATTTTAAGATTATCTACTATCAAACTGATGTAGCGCAGCATGTCAGCATCCGATCCCTTTTTCTGGGTACCCACTACTTATACGATACGATGGATTGATTTTGACCTAAAAGAAATCGACGAACCTTTAAGTCACGAACTGCTTGCTTCTTAACCCACAATTTAAAAGAAAACAATTACCACACTGCTAGCTTTTTTAAGGCAAGCTAATTCCATCACGAATATACTTGAGGATAATTTCTAACTGGGTTCTCGATCGTAGTCGCCGAACACTAATTAAGACAGCACAAGTCAACAACGCTATCAACAAACAACATACCCAGTGCGTACCGCCGCAGTCTGACAACTAAAGATTTGGTGCTCACAGCCGCACCACGTTATCTGGTGATAACGCGCTACGTCACCTTCTATTGTTTCACTAAGGATAATGCAGTCATCTGTCTTCCGTCTTGATAGTGTCTTAGGATTCTGTGTTTACGAATCATTAATTTTCTTGGAATGTGTGAATAATTTGGTCAGTTCTAGAATTATATTTATTGTGATTTCTCTTAATTATTGGCTCACCATTCATCATTAGTTCATTTACAAATTTCAACGCTTGGGAAAGCTTGACTGATATCTTAATGACAAAGTTAGACTCAGCTAGAAATCTCCACTATATTAAATGTAATTGGCTTGGGAATTGCTGTATTAAGTACTAACTAGAGAATCATCCACCAATACTTTCAAATTTGCTTTTTGTTAGATACAAGCCACACGATGACGGACGCCGATGTCTCAGAGCTAATTCTTACGAGCAACAAAGAAGACATAATATCCCTTATGACAAGCATTTAGGTACTTTACAACATTTACGATTCGATTCATTTTTAACTCGAGGTGCAACTGCGTCTAGGAATAGGTACATTGCATGTTGCATGAATTTAGTGCCGCAATAAATTGGCTCCGATAAGTTAACGACGATGTTAGTTCTCATAATAACAGTTATTGTTTACATTATAACATGCATTCGTGAGGTAGGTACCTAGGTACGTCACAGTCTCTCATCCAACAGCCATCATGATGTTTTGGTCATGCGTTTTTTGTCACATTGTACAATTAACACAACTTGCATAAGTCTAACGGATATAAGGAGTCTAAAGTATTGGGTTATGGCACAGACACTACACAAAGCGCAAAAAAAATCTAATTTGTGACAGATGTTACGTCTTGTTTTTAATCCAACAACTGTTTTAGGTTGACTCGTATTTTATATGTTTATTTCATGCACTTCGATTTTCGTCATCACAACAAATAAACAACGATTTGCTATATAATTATCTATGTTTATACACAGGTACTTACCTAAATATACAACCAAAATGACAAAAAACTATTTCACTAAATTTTTGCACGGACTCCGAGGATATCACTGCAGGACTGGTGCCATATGTATACCATTTAGGCAATGTGACAACGTTGTGAAACACTTGGTCAGACTCACACGTATGAGTCAACTGATCAAACTACCTTTATGAATAAGATTTGAAGCTATTGTTTACATGTGAGTATGAAGTACATTACTTTTTTGAGAGCTTACAAATTCTGTCCAAGTCCTCATAAAATCCTCCACCGTATTTAGTATTCTTTGCCTGCTTGGGCATGTTTTTAACGACTTAATCTCGGTAGCTATCTGTAGGTACCTCTGACTGACTCATTGCTCAAGTAAGTGCAAGCTCGTGCGGGGGTCAAAGCACGTTGTAGTGCGTATACTGCGCATAATATTTATTTCATGCCCCGAGTAAAAGTAGTATTTGTACAGATTTAATTGCGTTCACCACAATCAGTCTTCCTATTATCGTATTATTAGGTAAGTAAATACAGGTATAATTTCTTATTCGAACAATTTATTGTGTTTTACTTAACAGGTGACAAATTCAGTTATTGGTAAATACGGTTTCTATATTATATATTCATTATTTTGTATAGCATAAAAAATTTGGTATAAAATAATTAATGAATTTTCCATAAAATTAACCAAATAAGGAATTGCCGACGTAGACTTGTACGTATAAAAGCACTGACACGAGCAAAGAAATAACATAGTCCAATAATGGATATCACAATTAGGTTTCCTACTTGAATATATTATTATGTCTCATCTAAATATCCCATGACTATGTAAATAGAATCAAATTAGTTACTTAATAATGTCTTATTATAAGTATAGCTTACCAAGTTAGCCGTTAATGCCGAACTACACACACTTAAAAATACGATTAAAAACACGACAGCCATTGTATCTACACTATTAATAAGATTTAACTAAATCCAAATGTCATTTACTTACGTATATATACGCAGTCTTATTGTAGGTATATATACTACGCAATAAATTGGCTATCGTCCGCATCTCAATGAAAAACAAGCTCGAAACTAACTGCAGCACTTTGGGGGCTTCCCCGCGAAATTAAGGTATTCCGATGACCATACATACTCTGCTATTATAAAATACCAAACTAACTATAAATTATTAACAAACGATTTTCTTTTGCCTGTTTCCTGCCCACGAAACAGCTAAATTTTTAATTAATGGTTGCAGAATGTTGACGCACGCTCTATTCGCCACTATAGGTACCTATGTATGTCACTAACATCAGTGAATTTGAACTTAAGATAATTACAACTATTTATTCACATCCACCCCTGAGCACGGTTGCCGGTGCCATTCGGTCAAAACATCGAATCGATAAGAACGGTATGTTTTTTAAAATAACAATAGCTTCCGCAAGTAGGATTCACCCACGCCCCGTAGGAACTACTTCGCGCACCCGGAAAAAGGAAGCCTATAGCCCTCCTCGATTCCGCCGTGGCTGCGGGTTGTACGCAAGAGTTACCGCGGCCCTGGCACACAAACACCTCCAGAAGGAACATAATAGTCCCCATTATTATCAAGCGTGATTTTAAAAAAGTACAGCCATTAGTGCTAGCTTCAAACTATCTTCTTGAACAAAGTTAATGACCTAAATCTAGTAATAAAGCCGGTACTTTTTAAAACCACGTCTTATAATAAGTATTAGTCATATAGGTTTTAGTCAGTAGGTAACAGTCTGACACAACCTCCAATTGCACCCACAGCGGATGTCATTTGATGATTTCCCACAAAGAAAGTCCCTCCTCGATAAATGGGCTACGGAACTAAAATTAGTTCTTCTACACAAACGAGGAACTGGGAAGAACTTTTAATAATCGAAAATATAGCAACCCGTTGTTATGCTATACTCTTCACTTCACGATAGTTTACATTTTGATATAACGTTTACACAGATTTTTAAGAAATACTTACGAGCACCCACAGCACAATCACATCACAGTATCACCATGAGACTACCAACTTAACACAAGCAGTGATGCAAAGCTCCTCTCACTTATATACGGGCCACACTTTAAGTTATACCATTACACCAATATAGGCCTTATTGCATCAGCATAAAGACCACAATGACTCCACGCTTGGTGAACGTACCATACTTTGTACAGTCAGACACAAAAATTTGCTGCCAACGCATGTTCAAATATAAACATTAAAAAAAAAACATTCTTTGTTTTTTATATGAATATGCATCCGGTAGATATAGTAACCCACAACAAACCAGCCTTTATCGTATCAATAGCGCAGCCTATAAAAATCAGATTATGAATGAATGGATTTCTTTGTGTAACGTCCGAGCTATTAAGTTTTTAAAAAGCGTTAATTAATGCCGGCTTGCCGTGCCCGTATCGTCAGATTATCGTTATAATTTCATTTTATTCTTACCTACCTAAATACTTTTAGTCTATGTAAAGAAATAAGCTAGCGGTTAGTAATATAGTAGCTAAGTATATTCCATGTGATAATATGGTCGAATAATTTGAATTCAATAAAATTCAAAATTAAAATTCAGTAGAATATAGTGAAATGTTATGTTTCCAAGTTTATATGTCTCCATTACGTAACAACTATGTATTAGGTTATGTCCCGTTTCCAGTTTTCATATTTATGATAAAATTGCAGGATTTCGAAATATTTTCCATGCTGACTGTATTACAATTTGAGTAGGAGGGGCTGTCATCAGTGGGTTGAAACGATTTTTCTTCCCTCTCTCTCTAATTTACGTTCATCTTTATTATTTCGACAGAGACGAGAGACAACGATACGGATGAAGATATCAGAAAGGCGAAACAACAGACATTTTACTTCAGATTTAAAGAAATATTCAGTTTTATATTCTACGCTGTCTGACTCAAGCACTTTTATAAGGTGCGAAAGAGACAGGTGGAAAATATGTATAATTTAGTTATGGTAAGGGTAATTCCGGTTTTTTTTCTAAAATGTCTCTGGCCGGTCGGTATATTCCCAAGTTACAATATTTTGAATATTGGCCAACGTTGGGGAATTTATTGTTTAATATTTTTGACGCAGTACCTAGCCACACTCTGTTATGAAGCTGTATATCACATAATACCTATGACATTTGTACATATTTGGTTATAAAATGTCAAAATTTCCTACTTACACGTTACTTACCTAATATTAAGTACTAGTATTTATATTTAAAAAAATAAAAATCCAATTTCGTGTATGTACATCATTTATATATTTAAGTAAATACAAGTCTTTTGATGATAAAACAACAATAACTGCAGTTAAGTAATAGGTAGTTTATTTACAAGAAAAAAATATAAGTAATATAATATTTCACCCTATAACAAAATATCACTTTTATCTCAACAAAATTGTAATTCCTTCAGTTTTGCAAATATTATGTAGTTGAAGCTTACAATTTCATAAGTACCTCGGTACTGATTCAATAATAACATAAAGACAGACTAGATTCGTCAAATTATAAAAATACAATTATTATGTAGGAGGAACAAATTATAATAAAATCGCCAAACACATTACAAAATACAATTTATCAATTAGGTGTCCAGTTGGATACGTTGGAAAATGTCTGCTGAAAAACTAGAAATAAACTTTTCAAGTTCAAGTTAAATTTGAAGATTGGTTTTTATAATTGCAAATGCGTAATTGCTATTTATTTCTCATCCTGAATCAATTTAAAGGTATCGCGGGCTTTGTTCTATCTTTACCTCAATCGATATAAATATGCATCTTACAGTGAGAGTAAGTCCGAAAAACTCATTTTAATATAGTGAGATATACAAAAGGTATCTACAGTTGTAAGTATCTAAGTTGTGCAACTCCGTGTAGTCACACCAAATTTAGCAGACAAATAAACAAACTAATTAAGTTGTCGTAAGCATAAACACGTTGCAACACACTGTTAGTATTTAGATTGCACAAGTTTATTGCTAACGAACTCAACAGACCTACAATATTAACAAGAAATATTAGCCATTCTTGTATTAATGAATCATTCCTTATGACTTGATGTCTACCAATAGCTGGACGGACCGCACCACGATCTCTAACATTCAAGATCAACATCTTAAAATCAATGATAACAAATATACAACATAATACAAACTCACACATACAAGCTAAATATAACTCTATTCCTATTGGCATGAATCTCATTACACAGCACGGATTGATTTGTGGGTACTTTCCCAGGCAATAGACAAAAATAGTAAAATTCGTAGATTTGACGTCTCTATGGTCTGTGTATACCCGGGTAAAGGTGCGTTCATACTTGTACACACGTGTAAAGTAAACGCAGTATGCACGACGAACCTTGGTCTTGAAATTTGAATGAAAAAGTTTTCGTAGCGAGTGTTGTAACAGTTGTTTATAAAATATGCCACAAAGACACAATTGAAGTCGAGTTATTGCGTAGACATTTGTTTCTGAATTTCTGTGCGCTGTTCAAACTAAGTTTAACATTGTCATTGTAACCCTGCCCTAGTCTAGAGTTCGTCTGCTATGCCCGGCCTACATACTGCCCGGCCAATGGCAATCACCCTTCAACGCTTTGATAATGAACCAGCCTTAATAAATAAACATGGCCGCCCATCAACAACTACTATGGCGAACAAAAGTTCAAAATATAACGCAGCTCGTGTCGTGGCTAGCTTGCATCGTATAAAACTAAAGTTATGGTAATTATAATGTACCCTTTTGTGTTTATATTGTTTTCAGTGATAAAATGAATTGATAGTCAAATGTAATGCGCTCATTATGTTGCATGATTGATTAGCTACTAGTACTACGAAGTTATTGATTTTGTTGGTGAGTAAAGTTCTGTAGATTTATTTCTCATAAACGGTGAGTAAAAATTCCTACATCTGTTTTTCTTTTATAGCGCTTGTTAGCCTTCATAAAAATACTTTATTTTGCATGGAACTGGTAGGGGTTGATGTTCTTAGAAAGTTATTCTAAGGCGGTAATGACAGGCAACAAGATACCTATCGTAGCTAGTTCTGGTAAAATTGAGACATATCTATAATAAGCACAATACACAGTTCAAAGTTGATGAGCACCAATCTGGATAGAAGAAAGCGTACCTATTTTCTACACTAATAACAGTTTTACGACAGCTATAATTTTTTCCTAACTTTCTATAAATAAAAATTACAACTATGTTCCCATTATTTTTGCTAACCATAAGCAATAGTCATCGACATTCCATTGTTGGTTGTCCAAACATCTCACAACGTTTAGTTGGAGTCAACTCTGAGTCTGTCATGTTCTCTATTCTAATAAAAGATATTACTTAATTATATTTTCTTAAAATATAACTCTAGCGTTACTACCGTACCTACGCAACAGGGATGTTGACAAAACAGAACACGTAAAAAGTAAATACCCCATCTTGTAGATCGGCAAGAAATGTTTGCCGTATGTTTTCTTAGGTAAAAACAACGAAGATAAGGTCAGTGTTATTACAAAAAAGGTAAACGCTTGACTTGGCAGTGTTTACCTTGAAAAGTCTGTTATTTATTTACTTATTTATTAGCGTTAACTTGTCACATAGATTTGAGAATTGTAATTCGTCATTTCTTGTACATAATGGATGGAAATACGGAACTGATAACAATGAATGAAGCCTTCTCAATAAATTTTAATTTTCTAATTGTGTTTAACGGCATTTTGTAATAGGATATTTTTAATCAGTTTCGATTCAACACTGTTGAAATAAAACACGTTGATACTTAAACTTGCAAGAAAATACTCTGTTTCGTATAAATTAAAAAAAACCGTCACTAACTTGTGATAAGTGCAATCTCCAATATATATTTTTTATTATAACTGTTTAGGTAAACATCCCCATTTAAATATAGCACTACAAAGGCACATCATATTAATAAACATACGTAAGTTTCGAAGGAATGTATATATTTTATAATTTTAATTTAAAAATCGTTATCCCTCTCTGGTAGAGTCTTACAGGAGCTCTTAGCTCTGTACTTAAATATTATGCTTAAATAAACTATTGAAATTAAATTAACAATATAGCAAAAACAATACAGGAGTGTTAGGCAGATTATATGTCATTTTGTAATCAATAAAAAAATGTCTTATTTAATACTTAATTCTTGGAAACAAACTTAATTAGCATAATGTACTTTAAACTTAGAATATGTAAAGTAAGTTTATGTGCATGAGATCAGTAAGGAAACCATTATATTTTGTACTTAACTGAAAATAATTTTCTTCTCATTTGTAGATACTCATTTTAATTTGGAACATAGTTAAGCATCTAGAATACCCAAAAACTGCCTTCTACGCGACACGACCGGCGTATCTGTGGCTAAGCGCAGCGCAGAGCGTATTAGTCGTCAAACTATTCTATTATATCACAATGTCGATCGCATCGCAATAGACTCTTAAATCGTTAAGTCTGTTAGAAGATATTATTTCAAGAGGACAATGTCGATTTTGATTTATCATATTAGCATTACCCCGTGTAGCGAGTTCACGGCGCTATCTCCCTATAGTCTCTGAACACGAGTATGACGTCATGGTCGGTGCCGCTGGCCCGGCGCGCGCGCAGCAGCCGCGCGGGTGACGTCACGCACAGGCGCGCGGGCAGCGCGGGGTCGCGGTACAGCAGCTTGTGCCCCGACCGACCCACCACCACTATGTAGTGCCCGCTGTACGACCCGCCGAAACAACGTCTGCAGAATTCATTGTATGACTAAAAAGGGGGTAAATAATGATTTACCTCTTTTCCCTTTTTAATAAGTTAAAAATGGGGCAAATGTTTGATAATCCTTCACTGTGGATTTGAATTTCTTTAACAATAACTGTGAACTCAAAAATTGTGGTCCTCTTGAAAATATGTGACTGAAAGATATTGATTGTCGCATGTTAAAAGCCACTTTGAGATATTGTAACATTGACCTGATTGGAATTGAAGCAAGCAATATCATGCTATTCTTGTTTTTACTAGAGTACACACATCAAGTTTATGGAATGGAATATAATATAGTCAATATACACCTTATGAACACATTAAACTGTAGGTCCGGACTGTCAGAAGCCAGTAAGTCTGACGCCAGTCTAACCTAGGAGTATCGGGTTGCCCGGGTAACTGGGTTGAGGAGATAGGCAGTCGCTCCTTGTAAAACACTGGTACTCAGCTAAATCCGATTAGACTGGAAGTGGGGTGCTCGGGAGATGATGATGATACACCTAATATGAATGTTACAAGTTAAATAAAAGGGTGCTCACCTGAACTCAGCTTTCAGCTTATTATGCTTGCAGAGGTCACAGACAAGTAGTGTTGCGTCCACCAGCACTACGACTGGGCCAGAGGTGCACAGGTGTGTGAGCATCTCTGCGTGAGTGAGCGAGTGCTTCTGCACCACAATGCCATTGGCTGTGGCCTCGTCGAAGCGACGCTGCACACGTTCACGGTCCTAAGAGGAAATAAAGTTAAATACATGTAAGCTTAACTTCAGGAAGTTAAATGTGCCAGTCTACAGAACTCGCAGTGGGCTGTTCAAATATTCTTTCTAATAGTTAATCTTACCATACTTATAATCCTGTCATAGTAGCCATGTCTCCTGTAGTCCTCATTTACACCAAGAGTTGTGGTGTACATGCAATGTCTGATACCAAACCTGCACAAAATCAATTTAATTATTATTCATGGAAACAGGACAGGAAGCAGAAGATATTGACTCTGGTATACCACACAAAATATTGTGACATGGTTTAAAGCAGATTTTGGCAGATACGTCAGGGATTTTTTTTATTGTAATTCAAAATTTTCAATGAATTTAACTAAAAATATGTGCTTACCAGTAGATGGTTCCAAATGTTATTATAAGAGACTCACTGACACTTCCCGTGACCTAAAGGCTAGCTTTTATTTCGGTCAACGGATAAGCATTGCCATCGAACGTGGCAATGCCGCCAGCCTATTGGGCACACTCCCAGTTAACAGCGATGAAGAGGAATTTTTTGACACCAATTTTAAATATTATTTTTATATGTAAATATTTTAATTAACTTTTATAAATAAATTATAGATCCACTATATAAGTTAATTAATGTTTCACTGACCTTTTCAACAAATAGCAGAGGTCTATAGTCCAGGTGGACTGCCGGAAGCCTTCGTCCTGGCAGATCTGATCGAAGCTGGTGAGCATCTCCGCGCGCTGCGGCGCCGGCAGCAGCATCAGCACGCACGACACGCCGCAGTCCCAGTTGTAGCGCTGCTGGTAGTGGGTTACAGCGTGTTCTATGTACCCTGGAGACGAGGAGACAAGATACGACATGTAAGCTTTAGTTTTACATTGTCAGTAATGTAGGGGCTGCTGTACGAACAGACGAACACCTATTACTGAGTACTTACTTTCCTTTTCTGCTGACATTTTGGCTAAATCTACCTTTCTTTTTCCTAATCATTGATTACTATATTCCTTACATTTCTTTATCAGTATTTGCCTTATACCTAAGAAATTGACTCATTTTCACACATTTCTGTTTGTTGTCATGTTGAGGCTTTTGAAATAAATGATGACATTTATGTGATAACGTTTAGTTATGTTAATTAGAAAAATGCCTGAATGTGTTTTCTCTTTTTTCATACCTTTTTCCTAAAAACTAGACTTCGGTGAATTATTATAGGTGTTGAAACTGCTTAATAAAAAAAAGCAATGAAAAGTTCAAAAAATAATTCATAACTAAACGTATGTTGTGTTAAAAAAAGACATCATAGATGTCAAATTTTGACACTGACAGTGACAATCAGCTGGGCTCTGGAGACTCGGATTTTTCTTTTCAGTCAATGTGGGTTTTTTTCGGAAATAAGCAATGGCACTTAGGACAGGGTTAGCTAAGATATGCAACATAAGATGCATAGCACCACAAAGATTCAGGCTGCGCGCCATGAGTACGCAGACCGCCACCAAGGAGGCCGAAACGACAGAAGGCATGAAACCCGGTCAGACGCATTTTGGATTTCAAGTAGTTGATGAAGGCGAGAAAACGAAAAAAGGTAAGATAAAAGTTTAAAAAATAGCTTTTAATCGGAGCCTGGAACACTATGGTATCAATTATTCTAAATCATTGGGATATAATTATGTTAGGTACACATGTTATTTACTGTTCTATCGGTATAGAAAAATATAACCCAAAATATAGGCATTTCTTATGTTCTTTTTGTGCATATTGCAGTTCACGAAGTATTCGAGACGGTAGCAGAAAAGTATGACCTGATGAATGATGTGATGTCTATGGGCATCCACCGCGTGTGGAAGGACATCTTCATCCAGCGACTAGCTCCTAGACAGGAGACCAAACTCTTGGATATGGCGGGTGGGACTGGTAAGAATTATAAATAAAATTTACACTAAATGTACCTTCAATCTATAGGACATGACTGGTATAGAATAAGAAAAATACAAATTTTAAGTTATATTTATTTTGTGGAATGACAAAAAAAGTAAAATCATTTTCCTATGCAGAAGTGAAGGCATGTTCTGACATTATTTTGTGTTACAGGTGACATAGCATTCAGATACATTAAGTACCTGCAGAGCCTTGGGCCGTCGCATGGAGGTCAGAGCAGTGTCACAGTGTGTGACATCAACCAGGCCATGCTGGATGTTGGCAAGCAGAGGGCACAGAAGTAAGCAGTCATGTCATTTTCGACAGGTTTACATAATTTTGTCACTACAATAATTATTCATTAAACAATCATGTTGTCACAAAAAAAACCTCTTAGATTTACAAAAATACTGGACATAACCATACTTTGCGAATTTATAATCTGTGGGGTTGACCTGGTTTGTATATAAAATGACTTCAAGCAGATAATATCCTTAATTTTCAGACTGGGCTACACAGCTGAGGGTTCAGGCGTGGCGATAGACTGGGTGTGCGGAGACGCCGAGAGCCTCGCACTGCCCGACGAAAGTTACAACGCCTACACCATCGCATTTGGCATCAGGAACTGCACTCATATCGAAAAGGTACCTAACTACCTATTAATATGCACACTACTATCTAAAATTAATTAAAATTACAAACAAAAAAATCATTATCAAACTGTCGAGTTAAATTTGCTCTCGAAATGGGCAAGATTGTTGTGTAGGTACCCTAAAATATAATATTATAGTTTTCAGTATTTCTTGTCGTAGTACTGGCAACAGAAATACATGCTGATGTACACAGAGATGATGAACCGCAATCCAATTTAACAATATAATTTTGTCGAAAATTTACAACTAACATACAGACATGGGTGATAGTCCCGTTATACCCTTCGGGTACAGAATGCGTGACGCGTCAAATGGCTAACTTCAGAGATGCAAAGTTACTTGGGAAGAACTGTAATTTAAACTAATAAACCATACACTAACTTAACATAGAGGTAGTTTCAGCTATTATATTCTAGTTTCTTTCTTATATGCTTTTTGTTTATTTTCCAGGTCCTTGAGGAAGCTTACAGAGTGCTGACACCCGGCGGTCGCTTCATGTGCCTAGAGTTCAGCCAACTACCTAACAGTACCCTACAATGGTATTTTTTTATAAGCTGAAGATTTCGTTTTCTTTAGTATTTTCGTGTTAGCCCATTTATTGAGAAAGGCTATAGGTTTTTGAAAGCTACTTTTACCCAGGTGCACGGTACCATGAAATTGGGATGTAATATTTATTTGGTGTGACTCCACTGAAATGGAGAATTTATAAACCCAATTTCGTTATTCAAGCATTTTATTTTGTAGGAAAATCAGGTTTCCAAAATCAGGCAAATATAATAAAATAAATATTTTTGTGGGTCCCATACGTCAAATGTGATGTTTACTGATCGATACTGAATAAACAAGTTCAATAAAAGCTTTTAATAAAAATAACGCTATGCTCCTACGCAGGGTATACGACCAGTATTCTTTCCAAGTGATCCCGGTACTGGGCCAGCTGTTCGCGGGACAGTGGAAGCCCTACCAGTACCTCGTCGAGAGCATTCGCCAGTTCCCTGATCAGGTATGAAAAAACCTACTCTATAAATTTGACAAACTGGCCCATTTTCACATTTGCCTAGCTGACTGACGACGAAGTCTTCGCATATTTGACCTATACATAAAACTTGCCTTAATTTCGTCCCCAGGAGAAGTTCAAGTCGATGATCGAGGACGCGGGTTTCCGCCAGGTGACGTACGAGAACCTCACGTTCGGCACGTGCGCCATACACTCTGGCTTCAAGATATAGTGCTGTGCGAACTCGAATATAGCGCTGATAAGTTTACCTCTAGGTACCCAGTTGTTTGATGTAAATAATAGTATTTTTATTTAAATATATTGTCTCAATTTATAAGTTTGTGGGTGGAACAATATAAGATATTTGCAAGGTTGTTGAGTAAAGAAAACAAACTGAATCTTTTGTAAGGAATTTATTAAGTCCATCAAACTGTGTTGGTCTTTGGAATGCAGATCCAGTACCTAAATTACATCATGTATGTCCACACATTACAACTATGATATCGAGCGTCGGCGACGCGCACGTTACATACAATACATTTGATTTATCTCGTGTTCCTAACATCACATCCCATAATTACAATCTCTATTACTTACATAATACGTCAATTTTTAAAAACAACATCCATTCTCGGCCAGCCATCCAGACACACGCCTCGTATCGCTATCACGCAGGTAGGTTGTATGAAAGCTCATAAAGCATGCTAATTATTTATATATGACACTGAATTGTTAGGTCTAACACACTAATGAGCAAAGCTAATAGAAAATTTCTCTCATATCGTCACTGACCGACGTCCTACGTCTAGGAAATAAACGGCAGACATCGAGAAGCAAATAAAGTGTGAGTTAAGGATATCCAAACAAACATTAATACTCTGTACCGAGCGTGCACTCAACATAAGTTATTTTGCTATTAATTTGAATGTTCATACCCAAAGGTCCTGATCCTGATCCAGCGCGGAGGTGGCGCCGGCCCGCAACCGTCCGATACCAAATCCAACATCCCAAAGGGAACATTACGTCCACGCGACAATTATGCGAATGTCCGCCAGAGATCCGCCGGTGCGGTCCGATCCGATCCTACACGCGAGGCCTCTATCCTGACTCACACCTCCAGCCAAGCACATCCAACGATCCCAATCCACAGTGGATGAAACAAAAGAAAATGCTTTTAATTATAAACAGTCGAGAATAGATAACGAGTAGTAAGATAACGGAGTGGGCCGCACTAGCGCGGTGCCCACTGGGTGTGGGCACGGCCGCACTAGCGCGGTGCCCACAGCGTGTGCCGGCGCCCGCGCTGCCCGCCGGCCGCGCCGCCGCCGCCGCCGCCGCGCCGCAGCTGTCGAAATACACGCCGTCAGTCTCGCAGGCGACTAGTGTCCTCTCCGCGTCCGGACACCGACACAATTTTTATAAAATACAACAAGATTTAAGTCGAGGATGCAGTACATGTTGCTATGTTGTATTTTTACAATTGTTGAATATAGGAGATTAAAATATTTAAAAATATATAATATATTTCTCTTAACATAATTTAGAAAAATAATAATATGCACGCATTTTGCGAAATTAATTGAAGCACAAACTCAAATAAAAAGAATAATGATACTTTTGGAATGCAAAATAAAAAGATTTTAAAAAGAATATAACTTTAGTAAAGCTATGTCAATTATTATTTGCCAAAGTATGTCTGTATTCCCGCAAACCTGATAAATCCATATGAAATCCATATCCTTATAAAGTCCGGAGATATTTTCAATTATTTCGAAAAAGTCCTGAGTAGTCCAGTGTTATTCTCAATAAGCTGTCAACTGCTATATCCAGTGTATCCTTCCTTTACTGTAAATATTGCTGTCGCTTATGTAAAAATATTTCCAAGACAGTATAAACATAGATACGGATTTTAGTAATCCTACAATATTAGAAACGCCAAAGTTTGTAAATATGGATGGATGCTTGTCTATCTTTCACATAAAAACTACTGAATGGATTTTGATGAAACTTAGTAGTAATATAGCTTATACATGAGAATTGCATATAGGCTACTTTTCGTCCGGGTGGGTGCGAGCAGTAATTCTCGCAAGAAGCGGTTAAAACCGCTGGCAGAATTATTTTACTAATACATTTGATAATAAAATCATTTTAAAAATTTCAATTTATGATATAAAAACATTTCACCTAAGCTAAGCCCTACAAGAAAAATGCCATTGTAATTGACACCGAGCATACGCAATTCAATTAGTATCAAACAACTTGAACAGATAACAAGTCATTGCACAGAATGCACATTTATAAAATTGTAATTGACCAAATTGTTTCAGGTCCTATAAATCATTTTAGCATTTCAAATAAAATATTGTCCATGAAAGACGGAGTCGTTTGATACCTCTACCATAGTGGCAGTATTTGAAACGATGCTAGGGTCGTAAAGCGAGGTGGGCACCTCCCGCGCCAGGCAGGCGGCGGCGTACGGACCTGTCTCAGTAGTTGTGCGAGCGCGAGCGGCTGCGCGAGCGCGAGTAGCTGCGCCGCACCGGCGAGTACGTGGGCGAGCCGCGCCGCCGCGGGGAGTACGACCGCGACCTGCACACCACACAGCCTCAGCGCCCGCGCTTGTCTCGCCGACAAGTGCTACGCTCACATGGCACAGGTAGATTATGTGGACTTGGGAAAAGTCCTGCTAGTAAGTAGCAGAGATCGCTAGAAAACTTCTTCAACCCCATCAGAATAATTTATCAGCTATACTTTAATTGTCAGACTATCAGCAATGACTTCAAATACTTTGTCAAAATACAAGAACAATAAGGAAAACTAGTTGCTCGGAATATTCATAAAATTAAGCAGTATTAAGCAGTATGTATAAACAAATAGAGAATATACCTTAGTGCTAGAAGCTTTTGCAGTGCAAAATCTTGTTAAAGGATTATACTGCAGTAGATAACAATGACAAACTACAAATTTGAAACCATTCTTGAAGTGGCTGGATATTCATCATATTTTGTGTCGCAGGCAACTGGTTGAAATAGCCGTTCAATCAAACTAGCCATTTGACTAAACGCCACTCGATCACTCGTCCAGTTTTATAAGGTTTCCTTCTCTGGGTAGTTTGAAAATTCTAATAACCAAAACTGACCATCTCCGAATTGGGGTGCATAAGTCCCCTTAAGAACAAGTTTCCAAGTTATTTTCTTGAACAAATATTTTGGCTGAGCGTCATCTAATCGTAGTGTTAAATAACGTTTTATTCAACAAATGGGCTAAACGACGTATGACAGAAAGGCGTTATTCAGTCAAAGGGCTAGCTATTCCATTGAAAGGCTATTTCAACCAGTTAGCTATGATACATACAAGTTTTGAGAGGGAGTCAAATTTAAGTTGAGTCTTATTAAGACAATCCTAGATCCCCTCAGACAGGTAGGTAGGCATATGATAACAACCGTTTTACCCGTCATGAGCATAAAATATACTTATGTTGGTGTAAGTTGCCTGACCTGTCTCGGTCTCCGCTGTAGCGGTCAGCTCCGCCGCCGCCGCCGCCGCCGTAGTCTTCCTTCACGCGAATGTATGACACCTCGCCCTGCAGAACGTAACATCTTACATTAATTTTATGTTTTTAAGCGCTCAAGTTGGTAAGATGCTAAATATGAAATTAAGAGTGTAACTTTTGCTTTTCGAGAGCTCAATTTGTTGGTTGTAATTTGCATTCAGCAAAGGCGACACTAAACATAGAAGCTGTTTGTGTTCAGTATACATTAACCTACATTAGCTATGTAGAATATTGGGTATGCATTTACTCATTCTTCAATTATCTTATCAGTATTTACGAATCGTGTAACCAAAGTTTTGTACGCTCTTTCTTTATTGTGATTATTATTTACAACAGTTGTTTTGTAAGTGCAAGATAGGATTTTATCTACAACAAATACGAAAAGATATTCGACTTTTCAGACAATATCCAAACTTAAAGTGAAATGTTTTTAAGTCAAATATGTCTTGCAGGTTCTTATGAAACGTCACATATCATGTTTGCCATGGTAATAATTTACTTTTGTAAGTAATTATTTTAACACACAGCGGTCGCCGGTCAAACTTACGATATTCTTCTTTTTGCGTAGGGGATATAAAAACAGGTGCTAAAGTTTGAATCTACCCTGAATTTAGTAATGAAAGTTATTCTAGACACTACTAAATAACAAGGAAAATATTATTTAAAGACTATTTAATCTTGAGTAATTGAAATGTTATATTATACCCAAACCATTACTCTCAGCTACCTACAAGTTCATTGACGTGCTCACGTGCCTCCCCTCCAACACGTAACCTAACGCCATAGATAACAAAATCAATACAGAGCACAAAGGTATCACCTTCACGCCCTCGCCGACCATGGAGGATCGATACCCTTGCATGTCTATCTGCAATATACCTGGGTTCATAGTACCCTAACTAAAAACTTTTGGATTAATACTTGTCTACCTTTAAGTTTTTGACAATGTAATTGAAACAAGAGATTCAATCACGAAGAGGGTTAAAAACTTTAATTTTATGTATTAGGGGTGAATAAGTGCCATGCATTTATGTAGAAACAGTAGCTTAACCTGGTATCTTTGTAATTACTATAACTCAAATATTGGGTAGGGCAGAAAGTTTCGACAGTGTTTATTGTTGTTGTAGTTGTACAGTATAGCTTTGAAGGAGTAACTGGTTTGTTGCTAATGAATGGTGATGTCTCCAATTATGTAGAGCTTACCTCGTGACTTCTGAACCTTGAATCATCAAGTTTCTTGACAGCATACTTCATGTCCTCGTGACGCAAGAACTCTACAACTCCCGTGCCATCCTTGAATGTGTCGGCGAAGCAGACGTCGCCGGCCTCCCGCATGTGATCTTTGAGGTCCTGCCAGGAGCCGGAGGGCGGCAGGCCGGTGACGAGCACGCGGTACTCCGAGCGGCGCGCCGGCGGGCCGCGCGTGGCCGTGCGGGCGCCGAACCGCTCGGGCCCGCCCCGCCCGCCGCGCCCGCCGCCGCCGCCCCCGCCGCGCGGGAACTCCACGCGCAGCCGGTACCCGTCGTAGTCGTAGCCGTCGCGGGCGCGCACTGCGTCGTCGGCGTCTCTGCAAACACCACACGGTTTTAACCAAAAACAATGCTATGACCAGCAGATATGATTTAACTGTTCACTGGCTATAAATAAAAACCTCAAAGCCGCAAAGGTTTACTTAAATATTATAGACGTCATCCACATACAATATCAATGATATTCAGTTTTGATTCATCATTATTAATTAAACAATTTGTATCCTAACTACAGTAATATAGACTTGATGGCAATGAGTACATACATAGCGTAGCAATGTATTGTCAAAAATGTTTTACTCATAGCTTAGTATTAAAACAGGTAAATGAAGTTTCATTATAAATACATCAACTAAAGACTTGTATTCCAGTATATATCAACAAATAGCATTCAAGTTTAATCACATATTTTAACATATTTATCAGTTTGTTAATGAACTATTTAATATTACATGAACAACTACCAACTGCATAAACATGCCATCAACTACTTTGTTGGTCTTATAATGCAACTGCTTTGCATGGGGTCTTGCATTTGACTCCTGGGTCGGGCTGAAATAGCTTTGTGGGTTTTGAGAAACTTTCACAAAGCAGCACGAAGTCTGGAAATTGGTGATCGATACACCCATGCATCGCAGAGCACGTAAATGTTGGTGTGATTTTTTTCCGGTCGTGTGGGATTATGAGAGTGCACTTATGTCGATGCAAATGCTTGTGCACTATGTCTCTCCTTAGTGGGAACGGCCGCCATGGCCGACAATCAATCTGGACTGCATCTGTTTGTTGGTGTCTTAGATATGGGTAATCCCTATAGAGTGATTTTAAGATCTTATCATTATGGCTTACAATTTATGTTAGAACATTATTCATTGCATTATTATAATATCAATTTTATATAAATAAAATGAAAACTCTATGTTTTATTGTTTTCTCTGTTGAGTATGAACAACACCAGTTATACATATGTATAGTACACACACAGTGACAATAAACTGATAACAACTAATAATGGGGCAAGGATATTATTATTCTTGATAAAGTATATACTATTGCTCAGAATTCTATGTATGAAGAACTACTTTATAGTTAACATTGCTCTTTGAGTTCACAATCCTATGAAATAAAAGTGACTTGTATGTTTATTTATTTACATTCTGCTTCCTGGCAGAAGCACCTACAACTAGCAGAAATTAACTAGCATGAACTGAGACAGTTTTTAATTGTCTACAAACTTATCCTATTACAAATTGTTTATTTAAACCTGCTTATGAAGAAAGTTATAAAAACAAAGAAATAATAATGATACAAACATATCTTATTAAAAACCTCAATCAATCAAACATGTGAGGTTTTTGGGGCTCTAATGTTAATACATGGTTGAATAACCAAGTTTAGATAAGGACATTTACATCAAGCTCTATGAAGTGATAGGATAAATTCACATTAAATTTCATTTTTAATTTGGTCCTTATGGTGGGAGGCAGGTTTCAAAAGAATTACCTTATTTTTTGCAACATTAAATTATAATTCCTGCTTATAAGTTAATCATTTTCCCCCTCTAAGCACTAATTATAAATTCACTATGGCCGCTTAGATATCTGCCTGTCGTATTTTACTATAGGTCGTCAAACAATTGTCGAACATGCAAAACAAAGTATCATGTAGTTAAAGTGATACTTATGTAGGCCAATATAAACCGCCATGTATAACCTATTATGTGTACACAACAAAAGAGGAATACGCCTACGTCGAGTACCTAATGAGTAACGCAAATGCGTGCTAACTTAAACGTAAAATGAACAAAAACATTATCAAATTACCTCGGATCTTCAAATTCGACGAATGCAAATGGTGGTCCTTTTCTGTTTTTCAGATCAACGAACGTAACTTTGCCGAATTTGTAAAATAGATCTTGAATGTCCTTTGTCCTTATGTCGGGGGGAAGGTTGCCGACGTATATTCTGCATTCATTTCTGTTGCTGCTGCTTCCACCTGACATTTTAACTTATTTAATTAATGAATTACGATATAATATACTTTAGTTTCCTTTATTTCCTGGGTAACGCTTTGGCGTTTCTCATTAGGAACTTTAGAAACTTATCAAATATGGCGACCGGATTGACAGTTCAAGGAAACGGAAATAAAACAATATTGACGGATTGCCATGGCTCAAAAAAGTTTATGGTCAGGTTTCCTTTTTTAAAATATTTTCGTCCTAAAACATGAGAACCACGTAACCGCACTTTTCTAATTTATTTTTCACTTATTATATTTACAGTAATTACTCATCTACGTCTTATTTTTAAAATCAATATGTATTTAACTTTAAGGCTTGGTAAAATGTAGTATGATGGAATACATTGAGCCCCTACTTGTATAGATTTTCACTCAACATTATTATGTTTAGTATGTGTTAACCGAAATACTTACTTCTTTGTAAAAAATATGAAACAAAAAGTTATTTTTTATTTATCCTTAAGTATAATGGCCTCATATAAAATGTTTGAAAATACGCCATAAAGTTTATTTTTCGAATATGTTTGAATTTAGAACGCCCTCTATCGCAATTAGAAGAAATCTTCGCTGAAAGAAGCCTGTGAAAGAATCCTCTGGAAAGTAGGCATTGAATCTCCGGTTATCAAAATCTTTACGTGAGAATTTGTTCTTATCCCGAAGCAAAAGTGAGTATTTCTTTATTTTGGTGATTATTTATTTATTGTAAAGGATATTAAATATTTTATAGTGCCAGTTTTCGATTATTCCAATAAATACAAAATGGTGTGCGAAAGTCCGAAGGCGGAACAATTTATATTTTGCAAATACTCGCAAAGATGTGCAGCAAAATGGTTTTATTGATTTAACTATAATGTTTCTATAGTGATAATCTGCGTTACGCTATATTATCGTTATCTACTGAAGCGCTGAGCTAAATTACATGTCGGAGCCTCGTTCCTAATTTCTCGTATCGGCTTTGATGACGGGCATTAGTGCTAGTGCTTCCGTTAGAATTACAACTAAAAGGCCGTCGCAGATTGTAGAAGAGGTCAGGTAAGGTAGACTGCGCCACTAATAACGTTGAATTTTCAACGCCATAAGTTTTGCACATTGCGACAATTATTTCTTAGCGGGTGAGGAACACATTTTGTAAAGGGCGCGCAGCAAGTCCGGGATTTCGCGCTTGACCTTTTCTGGAGGTTATTTATAGCACTTTGTTGTTCAATATAAACAATCAATGTCCCCCCTCGTGAGAGATGTACAAAATCAATCGTATCGGAATGTTATCGACAAGGCTCGGAACCTATAACCTTTCGCATTGACGTTATCAGTCATCTATTGCAACAAGTAGGAGTTTATAATCATTTTAAGCTCCAGCTGCAAAATAGAATTCAACATCTTTAATTCCTTAAATAGTTTTTTATGCGAAAATACTCTTGTACCCAAGTAACAATGGTAATAAAGGTAATTTATTATTTTAAAAAAGCAACTTAGTCTAAATTGTGGAAAATGCCTAATATAATTTAATTAGTTACAGTTAAATAGGTATAATCCTAAGAAAATTATAATTTGACATGCTTTGAGACCTGAAGTTGGATAATAAGACTTTCTAGAGCCAATTTCTCTACATAATGGATTTGTGTAATACTTGAGATATCTATATACAGGAGCTGGTAGAAAGCTGAGATGAGAATCAGTTTAATATTTAAGTGGTTACTCACCCCACTATGTTCTGTCTAGACACATAGCCGACAAGATGTGCGACCGCAAGGCGGTGATCAAGAATGCTGACATGAGCGAAGAGATGCAGCAAGATGCTGTGGACTGCGCAACGCAGGCATTAGAGAAGTTCAACATTGAAAAGGTAGGTCTAGTTCACATGTGTAAAGATTTGCTGCAATTAATCTGGGTGCGTTAACTGACTTCTTTAGTTAGAAAAAAATGGTCTTGAATAAAGTTACGAAGTCAACATGCAACTACTTATTTTAACGATACACATTATATTAGACAATAAGCCACAGTGTGAGGTTCCCACAAATGATAACTTTGAGGTTTTCCTGTTGTGGTTAGTGCAATTTCTAAAATATTAATTCACATGGTCAATTACTTATTAACAATTACAAAGTTATTTAAAATATGAATGGAGCTAATGATAGTTGGTAGAGGTGGTGAGACACAATGTTGAGGGTGTATGTACTGTTGCAGGACATCGCGGCGTTCATCAAGAAGGAGTTTGACAAGAAGTACAACCCGACGTGGCACTGCATCGTGGGGCGCAACTTCGGCTCGTACGTGACGCACGAGACGCGCCACTTCATCTACTTCTACCTGGGCCAGGTGGCCATCCTGCTGTTCAAGAGCGGCTAGGCGGGGCAGCACCCCTTCAAAATTTTATGTTGTTAGCACAGACGCAGTATTACCGGGCGACGAGTGGCAGCGTGTCGCCGGCGGCATGTGTGCAGTGTGAGTGTCTGAGTGTCTGAGTGAGTGCCAGGTGACCGGTGACTGATGTGAGCGGCACGCCACGCGACTAGACTAGCCTCAACCCACTGTTTATTATTTAACGATGCTGGACATTAGCTGCGTCGAATCTCTTCACTTCTTAGTCCCCGGCGCACTCGATGTATGTTTGTACTGTGTTAGCTATACTTAAGAATCGATATTGACTTGGGTAAAACATTCACTTCTAGTGTATTTATATTAAAAATTTTAGTTAATTATTCCTAGACTTATTACCTAGCATAGCGTAAAAGTCATATGTTAGTATATAACTAAATTTATTGTTTAATTTCTTTGTTAATACACCCTGTGAAAATATTTTTCAATACTTCTTTATTAAACTTTCTTACAAACCAAACAACATCTATGATTGTTTATATTTATGTACCTTTTAGTCCTACTTCAGAAAAATTATGTAGAAACTTAACAAATATACATACAGTTAAAACAGTAACAAAATACACAAACAAATTCTACTGCCCAAACTTGTTTCATAAAGATTACTAATTACAAAAAACGTATCAACACTTTGTTCTTCCTTCATATAGGAGAGCGTGTATCCAAATTCAAATAAGTTAATTTGTTTAAAAGATGTCATCATGAGGCTGGTTTCGAACCGACCTTGTTTCAAAATGTACGCCCGATCAAAAACTCACCCACATGTGCATCAAACCCCTTTTTGTCACCAATTCAACGTACCAATATACCTACTACTCTTGTATGCCACGTATTTTCTCTTGTGATTATTTATAATCTTGATAACTTATCTAGGATCTAATGTTTTATATATGTATCTAATCAAGCAAAATTAAAATAAAGCATTTACTTTTGACTGTAGATGATATTTTATTAAATCCACCCTCTCATTCTGTTACTTGATGCATGCATGTGTCTTATATAATAATTTAGCCACAGCAGTGTCAGTAATATGAATATTTTTTTCATGTCATCGTGCCTTCGTGTTTTTCATGAAGGATGCAGAATTTTTAAAAGATGGATGTATAAATAATTTCTATAAGAATTTTAGTTTGAGCGTCGTACATACATAATAGGTATACCTACACTATTTAAAAAATATAGGTATAGAATTTTGCAATTATTATGGAAAGCTAGTGAAACAAACTAGCCTTGCGCGCCGTTAGTCTGCAAATTATTTTTGATTAGTAATTGTTAATTTGTTTCACTTCACGTGGGTACCGCTTAATTAATACTTAATTGCTTACTTATGTGAAGAGATAACTAATGTTAATTGAGTGGGTACGTGGCCGACTGCTGCTGAGACCTGACAATGTTTCGATTTCGTAATACACTTTATTCGCACTAATTGGCAGTCGTACGGGTACTCAAAAGTTAGAAAACCGGGGGAAGGTAGGTACCTAAGTATCCTACCCTCGGGGTAACTAAGTAGATGGTATCAAATAGTAGTAGGTAGGTAGATAGTAAGTAGGTACCTATTCAGCTGCATCCAATAGGTACCTACCTAAGCCTGGAAGCCGATCCCAATTACTTTCGAAATGGCTATTTATAGGTGATATGAGTTTATGATGTAATACAGGTTCAGGTGTAATAGGTGCCAGCTTCAGCATGTTAGGTTCTATTACGGGAATTAGGAATTTAATCAAAGTAAGAAAGTACCTTAGTAGACATACCATCTACATTTTAGCCCTAAGTGTTCATGGAATCAAGTTTGCGCAATCAAAACTTAATTAAAAGCTTTCTGCAGGGGCTGCCATAAAAACGGCGATAGCATGTGGTTATAACATGCTAATTTTCAAGGGCAAAAGGAGGAGGGTGTTCTAGCTTAGTTAATAAATTCCATGGCGTTGTGTTTAGACGGAATAACTTATGAATATTTTAACAAACCTTCACAGAGGTATGTTGTTAGGTAAAATAATTAGCCAACATGGTTGTTTTGGTATGCAGATAAGTATGTATGTGTAGGTACCTTTTACGTTTGCTCATCGCTGGTTAAATAGGTCAATTAAAGAACGGCTACTATGTCGCTGTTAGCCGAGCAGTGATGAGGATGTTACACCTTAGCGCTCCGCCAAGACCTGGTGAACTGGTAACTAGGTAGTATTTTATTGTATTATGATGATCTCCTGATGCCATTGAAATAAATATAGTAGTAGGAAACTATTGTACATATATTCCTACGTGTTACGGAAAGAAGACCGAAAGAATAAATGTTAAACTGATGAGCCGAGTTATAGGAACACACACGACTATTAGAACATCCGCTTACCTACTTACCTACTACTACTTACTGCACTGTTGGCACTTATTCTGGACTCATACCCAGTCAAAGAAGCAAGGGTCGAAGTTTTTTTTCGACACGCTGCGAGTTTATTTCATGCAATGTGTAGTACCTACCTAATTTATTAATTTCGTGGGCTTCCTGCCTAGGCTACTCCTTAGTTATACAAAAGATGAAAAAGCCGAGATCCTTCAGACCTTCAACTACGCAATAAAGAAACCCACTTGATTTGTTCTACATACATGCCTAATCCCGTGACTAATCGTCGCGATTACCTATAATTCAATAACGTATTATCAATACTAACGGTAAGTAGGTACCTACGTGTTTTTGTAAACAAGGACGATTTTACAATAAGTAGGTATCGAAGTATAATCGGATCGATACTTAGGTATCCACCTGAATACCTACTTATAGAAAGCAGAATTGCGTTGCGGAGCCGATGATATTTCACTTTCTAGTGTTGTTATGGGTGGGTACCTACTTAAGAAGCCGCTATTAAAGTAGAAATAAGGCACAGACGGTCTGTGATGTGACAGATCATGCCAGGTTTCTTGTTAGCATTCTCTTCTTTTCTTGGAAGTGAAATAATTCATTGTAGGTTTACCTATTGGTTAGGTACTTATATCTCTAAGTATCAATCCAGAGATATCACGTAATACCTACCTATCTTTTGCAGCTACGCCTAGGTGCGCCTTGTTCTGCATCTTGTTACATCAGTGCGCATCTTGTTCTGAATCCCAGCGCAACCAAATACCTAACGCCCCCAACACACCCGAAGGCTAGCTATAATGGGCTTTCTTTTTTTGTTTTGACATAAAATCATAAAACAGCAACACAACATAACAGTTATTTGTACATATACACGACATTTCATTTAGACGTGTGAAGGTTAAAGTACATAATTATATAAACTGACGAGTTTGTTTTTTGTTTGTTTAAACGCACTAATCTCAGGAACTACTGGTCTGATTAAAATAAAAATATTTTATGTAGGTACCTATATTAGGCTACCATTTACCCGGGTCGCGAAGTTCGTTTCATTATTTCAGGGGACATGGGTGAAACCACGAGCAGAAGCTAGTTCAAAATAAATATGCATGCTACTTATTTAACGAATACATTAGAATGAGGAAAATGTAGCCATGCTAGGATTAAAAGTCTAGGTCACATAAATTAAATTTGTGTAATAAATCGAGTCGCAACATGCGGGCAACCACTCCACCTAGTTATGTTGGAGACTATCGATTTTTACATATTTTTATGGTAAGCTGTACCGCAATGCTAAGCTTTGGATGTAGGTATGATAGAATAGAATATACAGGTAGTGTGAGTGTGTGCCTAGGCCTTAATGTTCTGCAGTCATCTGTGCAACATGATGACTGCATGTGTTCCCTGAAGAGTTAGATAGCGGTTCTTATCAGCATAGCTATATTAGAGACTGACTGTTTGTACTAGCAAATTAAATTCTATATTACTTAGATATCATAATAAGTACCTAGGTAAGGTACTTATGATGAATATTACTGAGGAGAAATAATTAATTACTTATACTATTACTTGGGGTTCAACTTTCAGGTTTGCCACCTAGAATGAGAGTAGACTGGCCACCAATATTCACCATTTCATAATATGATTGTCAGTACGTACAAGTCCCATAGCGACTACTACACAACGGTCAATTTTGTGGTCGTGGCATCCTGTCACTCCTGACCGCAAAACTGGCGTCCCATCGCTCCCGACTTATCAAAAAACGTGTCATGAGCTTGCACACGGCGGTCCTACCGCGTTCACATTCGTACAGGAGGATAGGTACCGTGTGCAGACAGTATGGGTATATATAGTGTGTTCCAGGGTAGCAGGGCCATAAAGCCGTGGACATCACGGCTTGAAAATATCAAGATATATTTTGTTGAGTACTGGAATATCTTGTGGTAAGTTGTTATTTTTATTTCACGCTCAATTACTTTTATTGTTATATCATCCTGTTTTATGTGGTGTATCGGTTATTGGGGCTATGGACTACGTTGTGTGTCGTGGGTTCGATTCCGCTCGTTCTTATTATCTGCCGAATTGTAATATTTGGGGATGTTTAAAATGTTCTGTATTTAAGTTTTAATCCTGAGTATGTCAGATAGTTGTAACAATATAATAATTGTATTTCCTGTACTTAGTCAGCCATATTTAGTCGGTACTTATTTGTGCGTACATATTAGCATAACCCACTAGAGTTAGCTACATAGGAGTTCCTATCTGTCGTTAGTATTCCAATCATGCGTGGAGCTCTTGAATCTGTGCCCTCGAGACTTGGTGACACTTAATATCGTACTTACTATGTGGTTGCACAGATCTATCTATATGTGCTAATATAATAAAGCTGAACAGTTTGTTTGTTTGAACGCGATATACTCGGGAGCTACGGAACCGATTGAAAAAATTATAGGCCGATTTTTTATCCGGGTGCGCGGAGTAGTTCCCACGGGACGCGGGTGAAACCGCTGGCGGAAGCTAGTTGATACAATTATTATGTTTCTATTGGATATTTGACTAAGTTGAAGTTAGCGAAGGAAATCATGATACAATAGTTTTTCCAGAATATAATCTAAATGTTGAGTTCATGACAGAGAACAAGGCAAATTGACGGTGGAAATCATAGCTTTAATTTGTGCCAAGTGATGATACACGGCAGAATTGGTCTTCTTGTCTTTAACTGCGCCTATCATATCCCTCAGTCATTAATCTGAGTCATATCCATTAGATGAAGATGGAGCGAAAAAATAATGTTACTACCTATAAACCTGTTTAATGCAAACAGAATCAGGAGAATGATGCGCTGTTCTAAGAGACTTTGATAATTGGGGATAGAACCAGCATTCGCTTGATTAGTTAAAATGCACTGTAAGAGAAAAAGATGAGCTAGCTATCTAGCCCAAATCCTTAAAATGTTACTTTTTAAAATGTTTCTTGTAAACTAAAATAAATGTTATGTGATTTCCAGTAATACAAGATGTCGGACGCTAAGAAGAACCTGTTGTTATTCTTCGACCGGCCCTCGGAGCCATGTTTCATGCAGAAGGGAGATGAGAAGGCTGTCTTCGAGATCCCTGATCACTACTACGTAAGTTTAATACCTATGGACATTATCACCATAGATACCTGCTGTTCTACTATTTTTTTAAATAGGCAACTAATGTCGAGCTATTTCGTTGAATAGATCATGTTTGTTTTTTTAAGCGTTTTCTATAATTTATTTATTTAGTTATTCGACGCACTTATCAATCCTATATATTTTCTGTACGGATTGTTTTAAAAAATATATCTTGTGCTCCTCAAAGATATGAGATTTATCATGCATATTGTGGATGGAAATTGATTTGCAACAAAAAAAAACGCCTTGCAAAACCAGGCTTGAAGAGACTTATAACTTTTTACCACGAGCGCGTTATCCCCCCAGCCTGACAAATACAAGCAGCTAACGAGCACGATCTCCAACCGTTTCGGGGGGGACGCGGGCCGCGCCATCCCCGTGCGCAACATCGCGCTGCCCAACCTGGAGCTGCCCATGCAGCTGCCCTACAACGACCAGTTCTCGCTGTTCGTGCCCAAGCACAGGGTCATGGCGGGGAAGCTTATTGACATCTTTATGGGTGAGTTGTAAATGTAGAACAAGGGTTTTCCGCCCAAATCGGGTCTTCGTGAGTGGAACAGCTTCGATCAACTGTATCAGAAAGTTTCCAGTGTTATTCGCTAATCTGATCTTCGTATCGAATGTAGGTAGTTAAACTTTTGGAGCCGGGATTCCTTGAAAGCCGATAAGGCAAACGCAAATTAGCCCAAAATAGCACCATATTAGATTGTTACCGCCTGCCAAGGAGGGTTATGTTCTTAGCGCGCATGTTGTCTGTATGAATGTATGCAACAGTTTACAAAATCAAGGTTTCGCTGAGTTTGCTTCGATTATGAGATATGGGATGCTAAAAAAATCGTTCATACAATAATTTCTCATTATACCGCCTTCGCTTTACAGGTATGCGTGACTTAGAAGACCTGCAGTCGGTGTGCTCGTTCTGCCAGCTGCGCATCAACCCCTACATGTTCAACTACTGCCTCTCCGTAGCTATACTGCACAGGTAACCAGCATTCCCCTACAACTATATTTTTTACGTCTAACTTGCAACTCCATGGATAATACTCATTTCTATATTCACTGACTGCAACAAAATGGCAGACATAATGATGTCTGATGAGTCAGGGTCATATTAGGCGTATTATTATTGTGCTTACCCTACATTTGAAGGCAGTGCTAACGCCAACATTGTGATTGTAGGCCCGACACTAAAGGCGTGAACATCCCGACGTTCGCGGAGACGTTCCCCGACAAGTTCATGGATCCCAAGGTGTTCCGCAGAGCCAGGGAGGTCAGCAACGTCGTCACCTCCGGGAACAGGGTGAGGACATCACGTATAAAATATTTGCTTATTGTCAAATAACACTTCGCTAATTGAAATAGACTAAACCTTGGCGTGTTTTTGTCAAATAAGCGTTTGAATTTGATGCCAGTAACCCGACCTTTTTTTGACCGTGTCTAACAATGCTTATCTTGACAGTATGACATTTATATATTTTTTATCGAATGAAGCAAATCTTCATCTGCTTCAAGAAGAATCCTGGTTGGCATCCTTTAATGGATAATGAGGACCTAGAACTGTCCTTAAAACCAGTGTATGTATTCCAGATGCCGATAACGATCCCAGTGAACTACACGGCCAGCAGCGAGGAGCCCGAGCAGCGCGTGGCGTACTTCCGCGAGGACATCGGCATCAACCTGCACCACTGGCACTGGCACCTCGTCTACCCCTTCGACTCCGCCGACAGGGCCATCGTCAACAAGGACAGGAGGGGCGAGCTCTTCTATTACATGCATCAGCAGATTATTGCCAGGTATGTAGGAAAATGTTTCCTGAAACCAGAAATCTGCTGATGGACCATATCATGATGCATTAAACTTTTCTGAACCATACATATGCATTCCCCAAGTGAATGCCTTTAAAACTCGGTGCACGGATGTGTCCACAGATACAACATGGAGCGGCTGTGCAACGGCCTGGCGCGGGTGCGCGGGTACATGAACTTCCGCGAGCCCATCGAGGAGGGGTACTTCCCCAAGCTCGACTCGCAGGTCGCCAGCAGGGCCTGGCCGCCCAGGTACGGATACAATACTCATTTTGACTTTAATTAAAAATAACGTTGTATGCATTAAGCAATAGTCTACTGATAATTTTAAGACCATATTTAAATAAGACCAACATCTTGACAAGATCTGTAAGAACAAAAGCACAAATAGTAAAATGGTAACTTCAGACGAACTATATACCTAGTGTATTCCAACGATTACTATCATCAATAAATATATGAAAACTTATCTTAACCAAACAGTTAACTGAAAAAGACATTAAGATGGTTTACGAAATTAATAATTATGATAAAGGTTTTTATTACGATCTAATCTACAATCTAATTTACATCATTATTGGGATAACTGAATAATGGCGATGTCTTCTTATAAATATTTTGAAATGTTGGGGGTTCAAGGGTCTTTTAAATCAGACAACGGGCTCGAACTAATGTACTTTAATGAATAACATAAAAAGAATATTGGTACAATGCGCATTGAAGTAAACTGCTTACTTAGCTTAAAACGATACTTATATTCTAAAGGAGCGTACTTACTACGTTATTTATTGTTAGGGAGCTTACATACACTACAATTTTGTATCCAACGCAGGTTTGCGGGCACTACGATCCGCGACCTGGACCGCCCGGTGAACCAGATCCGCGCCGACGTGTCGGAGATGGAGACCTGGCGCGACCGCTTCGTGCAGGCTGTCGAGAGCCTCTCCATCACTCTCGTCAGTATACCCTGACTAATACGTCTTGCGTTCTAGAAAGAACAGTGGGCTTAAGTCAGTGAGAATCTGACACTCCCTCCTGCTGCAACCTCAGTTGGATTGGTCATTTGATGATTTCCCACGACAAGAAAAAACGATTTAATCTAATGTGTCTTGAGATGATGTAATAATTTAGGGGAGCAGGACTATAATACGGCATGTATGCTCCACAGCCGAACAACCGCCAAGTGCCATTAGACGAGGAGACCGGCATCGACATCCTCGGCAACTTGATGGAGTCCTCCATCATCAGCCCCAACCGCGGCTACTACGGCGACCTGCACAACATGGGACACATCTTCATCTCGTACGCGCACGACCCCGACCACAGGCACCTGGTACTGTACCCTAACATCGTCTACTTAGCTATTCTCAACTATATTTAAGTGGCGGCTTCCAGTCTAAGCCAATGTTTTACATGGAGCGAGATTGACAATGCAAAGTTCTCGCAAGGCTTAATGGGGTAGTCCGTAACCCCCTCCCCCCGGTACGTCCGCCACCAGCTGATACCTAAAACTGCTGTTGAGCTGTTGTGTGACGGTAGAGAGTTTGTAAGGTAGTTTAGTAAGACTGATTTTTAGGGTATCGGGCTTTTGATGATGATATATCATTTTCTTTCATTCTTATTTCTATTGATCTTTCTTACCTTACTGATGAAAATGATGTAGTTATTAGCTTTACCAACGTCAGTAAGTTGTACAGTGTATAGAGTGTGAACATGAGCATGTGGTTGGCAGGAACAATTCGGCGTGATGGGTGACTCGGCGACGGCGATGCGCGACCCCGTGTTCTACCGCTGGCACTCCTACATCAACGACCTCTTCCAGCTCTACAAGTACAAGCTCAACCCCTACACTGATGATAAGGTATTGTTCTGATGGACATTTTATTAAAAATTGTAGTTTTTCAATATTCATATAGTTGTTAAATAAAATTTGTTCATACATTTAAAGGGGTGAACCTAGAATTGAACCCTGCGAAACACCTTAATTTATTGAATTGTTTTGAATCTAATTCTATTTTGTGAATTTGTTTATTGTCAAATGGAGAAATCACAAAATAGTGTAAAAAATTCAACTACAGACATGGTTGTACTTGGATGAATTTCCATTTTGGAAAACTTAAAGCGCTTTTGCGATGAGTTCATGGTGATCAATGGTTATAATATATGGCATTTCTCCTTAGCTGGACTTCCCGGGCGTGCGCCTGTCGAGCGTGTCGCTGGAGGGTCCAGCCGGGCGGGACGTGCTGGGCACGTTCTGGGAGCTGAGCACGCTGGAGCTGGCGCGCGGACTGGACTTCACGCCGCGCGGCTCCGTGCTCGCGCGGTTCACGCACCTGCAGCACCAGGACTTCACCTACGTGTGAGTGCACCACATCACGACCTCCTCGCCCGCCATCCTAGCTGACTACTCACACTGTCACACTGATTGTTCTGTCACAGTCACAAACAACTTTCATGCAGAGATTACTTGAACATTGATCACCACACTTTCCACTCGAAGCATACGGGTTAAGAGTAATTTTTTTTAACAATTAACTCATCCCTAATCCATTACCGAAAGAGTGAATAGTCTATACCAAAGAGCCTGACACTTCCCCCCACTCCCCCCACAGCCGCAACAGTCATATTTAGATAATGTAGCATTTCACCAAATACCGAGTACTGTCTCCCGGCAGGCTGGAGGTGAACAACACATCAGGTCAGGGCGTGATGGGCACGGTGCGCATCTTCATGGCGCCCACCGTCAACGAGTCGGGCGAGCCGCTCGCCTTCGACGAGCAGAGGAAGGCCATGGTCGAGCTGGACAAGTTCACCGCTGGACGTAAGCCGATATTGTATTTTAGTCTCATCTGCTCTTTTACAGCTTATAACTGTTGATGATTTTTCAAATTGCATCTCAAAAGAATCAAAAGTAATATTTCTCCTTTAAAATCATATTACCAGATGATGATAATGTTTAAACCTTTCTACCATTGAACCCAGACATAATAAATACACTTGGTTGTCAATGGTTAATATTTTTTTACAAAGGAAAACAAAATTTATTTTCTCTTCATCTTGTGATATTTTGAGTGACTTCTATATCCCCCATCTAAAATAAAAAAAAACATATATGTTGACAGTACGTCCGGGTAACAACACGATCCGTCATCGCAGTCTTGACTCATCTGTCACCATCCCCTACGAGAGGACCTTCCGGGACCAGGTATGTGTTAACACACTCCTACGGCCGGATCATTATTACATTTACACCTCGTATTGATCAGTACGAATCATGGAATTTCTAGTCTGGTTTGTCTCCACAGAACTTTTTTTGCCTCTTTATATTTTACAGGGTATGTCAGTCCCATCGTAACCTAAGTTAAAACGATAATATTATTATGGTTATTTTCGATATTTACCATTTTAGCGGCGTCACTGCATGCCCACACATACACTTATTTTATGAAACATGTGCCTTATAACCACCCATTTAATGTTATATTATGTTTTTGTCAGTCGGCCCGGCCAGGCGAGCCCGGTTCCACGGAGACGGCCGAGTTCGACTTCTGCGGCTGCGGCTGGCCGCACCACATGCTGGTGCCCAAGGGCAACACGCAGGGCTACCCCGTCGTGCTGTTCGCCATGATCTCCAACTGGGCCGAGGATAGGGTGCGTACACTTACATACCCGACTGTCCCATTGACGACCCCAGCCTCTATAATATGTCTTGTACAGTTGGCTGATCTTCTTAGAGAACAGCTGTGAGAAATCGGTTTGAATAGACAGTACTACATTAGTATTAGTTAAACAGAAAGGTAACATGAACTACTAGATAGCGGTCAAAAAGTAATGTGTTAAGAGATTTGAATGTTTACTAGATGTTGCTAAAAAGAAAGAGTTGAGTTGATATCAGAAATTTCATTGATAAGCAATTTGGTTAACTACAAATTTTACAGCGCCGTTTTTTGCCTGCGAAAACACAGTTTGTGCTTTGACGGTAGTTCAGGGCTACTAAAGGTAAAAAAATATCTATGTTCACTGTGATTAACTTAGCTAAGTTTCCCTCGCAGGTGGAACAAGACCTGGTGGGGTCGTGCAACGACGCGGCGTCGTACTGCGGCATCCGCGACCGTCGCTACCCGGACCGGCGCGCCATGGGCTTCCCGTTCGACCGGCCGGCGCCCGCGCAGGCGCTGTCCGACTTCCTGCGCCCCAACATGGCCGTGCGGGACGTCACCATACGCTTCACCGACACCACCCGGCCCCGCCAGCAGAGGCGGTAGGTCCTGCTCATACTCTTTAGCAGACAGGATTTTTTTTCTAGTGCGCAAATTTGATGGAAAGCTTTAAAACATCTCGACATCAATCATAAACTTTTTACTGACCACCAATAAAGGTGCGCACTGGTTAAAAATCATCTTGTATAATACACCTTGTCTGTAATAACTTGTAACAATATGCAATAATACAAATGCATACTTCTGTCCACTTCATGACAAAATGACATTGTATTTCTATAAGAGGTTTTGAAAATGTGCTGCGCAACGGAAAAAAATCTGCCTCCGAAAGTGAATAAAAAAACCAGTAACAACATTATACTACTTATTAAGTAAACTATAAAAAGAAAATACTTTAAACAACACTGAGAATGGTAAAAATGTATCAAATGTAACACGGATAAAAATATAGATGGCGCCACATTTAGCTTCTACAGATAATACAATCTTTAAAATAAACTTGCAATTACTTGAAGTTATACTCCTAGACATAAATAACTTGATGCAATATTCTTAATTGCCGTAGTGGCGTGGTGCCATCTACATGTAGTTAACGCAACTATTGGGTGTGTAGGTCTGACCGGTCTGACGCGTCGGACCGGGTGCGGCGCCGGCCGTGCGGCTGTCGGGAATACGGTCCGGGTGAACTAGCCGCTAGTATAAAGAAACCTTATTATTATTCCAAGTGTAATCATAAACATCACATATTTTAATCATACAACTTACTGTAATCTAGGTACTAAAAAGATGACGACAGAAAAGATAGGCCTACTGACACCCTATTCATATATTTTTGTAGAGTTATTAAATACCATATTAATTCTGAATGCAATATATTATGTTCTGTTGATAAATTAAGGCATTTAATACTATCTAATAGATAACTGTTGTTAAAATATAAAAAAGCAGACACCCAATAGACAATTAAATACAAATCAATTAACAATTTGTGTAATGACAACTACCAACAAATGACAATACATATTTAACATATAATGTTTAAAATAGTGCATAATTAAAAAAAACTGCTTAAAGTATGACTCATTGTTAATTAAGATTGATTGAAAAAAATGTTGTTACTGAAACGAACTTGGCTTATATCGTACCGGATTTTGATTTGACTTTTATAATATATATAATATAGAGTAAGTTTAGTTATAAGTAAACGGGTCTGTAATTATGTAGAATAGTTCCTAATATTATGTACATAGTGTAAATACATTTGTGATTCTTGAGACTGAATATATTAGCCTTTTGCCAATTTGTTGTTTTATTGTTTAACATTGTACACTTACTTGACAAGTTACACTTTAGTTTTGTTGGTAAAGATATATGTAGATAGCATGTTTATTTATTATATTAGTTATATTAGTAATGTTGTCGAATAAAGCCGTATGTTATTATCGTTAGAACAAGATATCAGCAGGGTTGGTTGTAATTTGACGTATTATTTAAAGTTCAGTAGTTTCCGAAATACTGCCTTGAGATAGCAAAGTTTCACATCTATATAGGAAGGTACAGACGCCAGCACACCAGGCTACTACAATCTGTCAAAAATCGTTAATAGATTTTCACCTTCGTCGCTGAAGCACACGATTCTAAATTTCGATTCTATTTTATCTTCGATTTTACAGTTTCGGTAGCTTGATGTGCTGATGTCTGTACCGGGCGAAATCTATTAAAAAAAATATAATACACGTGGCACTCTGGAACTGCCACGGTAATAGCTTGACAAGATACGGCAAGACGTGGGGTGAAATTGCGATTATTAACAAACAGCGCATGACCAAAGCTATGCAATAGCTTAAATATCGTGTGATTATAATAATTCGTGTCCACATTTGGGGTTGCATATTATCGTTGCATTGAATGCAACAAATGTTCTGTAAGTTTAGAGTAGACTTTTAGATAGTGAAGGAATAAATCCTAGAGAATATTCAAGAGAACATCCTTACTAAATGTCATATGAAAATTACTTGGATAAACTAAGTGGAACTGGTGCAGTCGCCATGCTCGTAGACGTGCGCTGTCAATCGGGACCAGCTTCCAGCTTCTTTGACAAAGCATTTTGACCCACCTAACTTAGAAGGACCCACTACATTTCGGAAGTCCCTTTACAAATAATATACTATCAGAAATAAACAATTCACCTACCAATTCACCTTAGAACATTTTCCTTGGAGCTTCTTGCTGATTCTTCTCCACAGGGCTGCCAGCAAACACATCGCGGTAATGTGATTAAGCTTATGTGCAATTATACGAAATTTCTTATTATAATTTACATTACCATTCTATAAACCTGATTCATTATTTTTCTTTATAATTTTATAAAACTAATAATACTGAGCTATTGTTTAATATTGTTTCGTTTTATTTATTACTCTTTTAATCTCTGACAGAAGAAGTACTTCGTTGGCTTATACTTTATAATATAAAATATCATCAAAATACTACTCACACTCCATTCCGATAGAGCTCTCGAAAAAACTCAAAAAAGTTTTCGTCGCAAATCAATTACGCGCTCTTAATCTCCATTTCTGTCCACCCATACCCATAACAGAGTCAGCAGATAAATTCAAAAATATCAAGTATGCTTTTGTATCGGATTATACGAAATGATCACGGATACAATAAAAAGTCCAATAATACACATTTTTATCCAAATGTACGATCTGGCAGCCCTTCTTTAACGCGTGGTCACATTTTCGGAACCAAGCACCTAGCTTCTTACGTAGCTTCTTACCTGTAAGACCTTAACATGCAAATAAAGATTTTGAGTTTGAGTATATTTCATAGAGTCTAGTTAAAGTATAACAGTTAAATCGTCGATGACAACTGCAAGGTCGTCTTCAAGTTCCAAAACCAGATGCTACGAAAATATCTCAACAATGTTTTATTCAATTAATATGTAATTAAATAGCCATCGACTTCGCCTATACAGTTATCTGCTGATATGAACGTTTAGGCTGCTAATTAGGGACTTTCTTTAAATTGTTGCGTTGCTCTCTGTGGGGCACACTTCGGTCAGACATGGCGAACACAGCACAGGTAAGAACTAATCAATCAATATAGTTCTTAGTTCCGCTTTTCAGTGAAGTGAACCAATAAGAAGATAGTTTCATGTTCCACTTTCAAGAATTAAATTCAGAGTCGAACTTACTCTTAGTAGTAATTTCGTTTCTGGTGTTAGGCTCAATTTTAAACAGCTTCCATTTTGCCTCAGTTAGCTTCCAGTATATCCACTTCTGCACGTGGTAAACTGAATAGTTCTTTGTTAGTGCTCATTATTTTGATCTCCAAAACTTATTAGATGAGTTATCGTCTTAATCATACATTCTTTTTGAGATACCAAAATCAGTAAACAAGGAATTAAAGTAGAAAACCTTTGTATTTAATTGAAAAACTAGTGTTTATGTATCTTAGCGGATCTGTAATTCGGTGACTATACAGCAAAACAAGCAACTTGTCATGGGAATATATTTTCGTGCCTGTATTTTTGTGGGGAAATTGATATACATACATTTCGTGAAACAACATGGTTTGTGACGTTCTTTTCAAGTTACAAAGCTATACTTGAAACAGTTACCAGAATATTTTAACAAAGTTTTATAAACACCGCAGCCATTTCGACAACCCTAAATTAATAAACACCGCAGCCATTTCGACAACCCTAAATTAAGTGTACAGTCGAATGCATATGCACGTGCGATTGAATAATTCTTTAGCCATCCACGATAGCTAGAGGGTGCTATAAATAGTGCTACAGCATTGTTTAATAACGCTCCAATTATTGTGTATTCTCTATGTAAGTCAGCATTCTTTATCCCTTATACTCGTAGTGAGATCAGAGCATCTATATTTCATCGCAACCACTATGACTGGGACATATAAAATGTATGAGGAGAGTCGCCGCCGGATCTTGCGGCAAAACTCACTATTCTGCATTATATCTCAGTTGCTCCACACTATTGTAGTTGGGAAAATCTATATTTGTTCAATTCGAAACTAAGACTTGGTAAAGCTTTTCTAATTTTTTATTAGTATGTCCAAAGTTTTCTACTAAGAGAGTAAGAGAGATAATTGCTCAGTCAAGGTCTAAACTGTATGGCGATCGAATTTATTGAAGTCACAATTCTTAAATACATAATTGTGAGATACATTGATCAAGTGTAAATGATTTTTAGACTAAAAGTACCTATTGTACATTTTATAAAAAAATCAACACGAGTGAATAAAGTGATATTCATTAGCCTTTTATGATTCTGAGGTTTAAATTAGTTAATTAATGTTTTATTTCGTTAATCGCTTACTTAGGCGTGTGGTATTTGATGACGTCTCCTTTATTATTCTATTCTTATTTTGACATTCTTGGATGATACGGATAGTGCAGCTTAGCAGACTATTATAAGATGATAACATATAAGAATAAATGTATAATGTTGTTGCTTGTATTCAACAGATCCTGTTTCTGCTGCTGGTCGCAGCAGCAGTGCAGTGCCACGGCGCACATCGCTACTACCACGGCAGGTCTCACGGTCGCTATCGTCCCCACGACTACTACCGCCATCACAGACACAGCGGCGAAAACAGCCCCAATGACAGCAAAAATGATGCACCAGTACCGCAAAACAAAAGGGTAGCAACTCTTCTAAACGGAAAGGCCAATGATCTGCTTCCACATGATGTATTAGCAGCAAATGGACCATCTCTTGATAGCAACGCGAAGGCTGACAGTGGGAGTGCAGCAGCTGACGCCGGATTAAACGTAGAACTCGGTTCGAGTGCCGATAAACCCGATGATATTGCTGCTATGAACGTAAATGAAAAACCTAATGACATCAATGAAAATAATAAAGCGGGCGATGAAAGCGGTGCTGGGGCAATTAAAGTAGATGGTACGTCACCAAGTGGATCAAATGAGCAGTCCTCCGGTGAAGGAAGCATAAATGTTGACGGGTTGTCCCCGGGTGGCGAAATTGATACTGGGATAAATGGTGGCCTACCAAATGGTGATTTAGACAAACCTTCAGGAACTATAAATGTTAATGGGTTGGAACCCGGTCAGAGCCAGGGTTCTCGGTCTTCTGAGGATAATAGTGAGCCGGATCAAGACGATAACAGTAATGGAAATTCATCGAATGAAGGCAAAGGTAAGCCGGACCAAGATGATAACTCGATAAATGTTGATGGATTATCTCCTGGTGGTGATGATACAATTTCTGGTCACCCATCTGGGCATGTTCACGGTGGCAGACCTGAAGAGGACAATAATATTAATATTGATGGCTTGTCACCCGGTGAGGACAACGACAACCACTATGGCCATCATAGCCATGGATGGTCAAGCCACGTTGGTAGGCCTCATCATAATAATGAAGCCGCATTTATTCCACAGCCAAATCATAACAACCTTGACGAAAGTTTCATTCAGAAACCCGATATCGATCTTGGTATCAACGGTGGATTACCGCCTGGTTATGTATCGAGCGAAGAGAACGACGGCTTACCTGAAGTATCTGGCCACGTTAGTAACCATGGTGAGTTGCACCAAAAGCCTAATCCTAAGCCACCACAACCAATATTCCCCGGCGCAGACATCTTGCCATATCCCACTTTGATTCCGGGACACTATCCAAATATTGGAATACCCAATAAAATAGACGATAAGGAATTCGACGGCAAGAAGAACAACTCAATGTTAATACCTGTTATGCTTCCAGGAGGTGGTCATATTTTACTGCCCTCTAGTTCCTTGGGTGGCATTCCATCTTATATTATCGTGATGATTAACGGTCGACCAACACTTATTCAAAACCCTGGTTTTGCACATGGATTGTCAGTTGGTGGCGCAGGGTTGGCCCACTGGTCTCATCTACCTGCCTGGTTAGGTGCTCATCTGCCTAGTATGGGTGGTGCTGTGCTCGTTCCGAACAGTGAACCTGTTCAAACCGTTCCAGTACCTGTTCCAGTTCCAGAGCCAGTTGCTACTCCACAGCCAGCTTATAACATCCCCTATCCTGCATACTATTGGCCTTCTCACTGGAGCTCTGGAACGCCAAGTAGCCCTGATCTACAAAAACTGGTGGACCTCTTGATAAATATCAGTTCACGTCTACCAAAGCCACAGCCGGCACTGCCAAGCCCACCGATCCGGCCAATACCAATCCCAGCATATCCTTACCCACAGTACCCATATCCCTACCCACCTTCCTATCCTTACCCACCTTTCGTCTATCCAGGTAAATATCCTGGTGTAAAGCCTACCGGTCCCGGAAAAGGTGTCCCTGACGTTTCATTCAACATGACTGCTGAACGGGATGACGATAACCGGCCAAATATTCAGGAACCTGAAATACAGCCTGAGCCACGTCCTGAGCCTGATAGGCAACCAGACGTCGAATTGGAGCCAAAACCCGAGATTCGCCCGAAACCCAAACCAGAAATTCAACCAGACTTCAAGCCTGAAGTCGAGGAGAAGCCCAAACCAGATTATCGCCCGAAGCCCAGACCAGAAGTCAATCCTAATTTCGAACGTGAAGTCAATGAAAACCCTAAACCAGACATCCGCCCGACGCCTAAGCCCGAAGTTAATCCTAATTTTGAACCTGAAGTCGAGGAAAAGCCTAAACCAAATATCCACCCGGAGCCCAATCCCGAAGTTCACCCAGAATTCAAACCTGAAGTCGAGGAGAAGCCTAAACCAGACATCCGCCCGGAACCTGAGCCCGAAGTTAATCCAGAATTAAAACCTGAAGTTGAGGAGAAGCCTAAACCAGACATCCGCCCGGAGCCTGAGCCCGAAGTTAATCCAGAATTAAAACCTGAAGTCGAGGAGAAGCCTAAACCAGACATCCGCCCGAAGCCAAAACCAGAAGTCCATCCAGATTTCAAACAAGTTATGCCGGAGGTTGAACCAGAAGTGGTTCCGGAGATTAAACCTGAAGTAATTCCAGACGTTAAACCAGAAATAATTCCGGAAATTAAACCAGAAGTGCTACCAATGCCCAAACCAGAACTTATACCTAGGCCACAACCGGAAATCCATGAGGAGAAGGAGCCTGAAACGCGTCCTGAGTCCAGACCTACATACAACAAGGAGCCTAAAGAAGAACGTCCGAAACCCGAACGTGAACCTCGCCCCGACTCGAAGCACGACACGCACATTCACATCACTCTGCCAAAACCAAGTCACGTTGGCAAACCGGCTACCAGCCAGCCTGGCCTCGACAGCGGTCTCGTCGACATCCTCAACATTCTGCTCAAGTTCCCAGACAGAAATACCCACCCAAGCAAAAATCTTGGACCATTGATCAAGTTACTGCTTTCAATCTTGAAGCCTGGTGATAAGACACAAACTTTGATTCCAAGCCTTAACGAGCAGATACAAGGACAGCCAGACTTAGGCAACCTTGGCAGCATCCTGCTTCACATTCTAGACGGACGCAAAGAGCCGAACTTGAACGTCCTGGTTGAGCCAGGCATGGACGAAGCCACACGAACAAATATTATACTTCTCCTGAATCTCCTGGCTAGCAATCTGGGTGGATCCTACCCTGATATGGGTTACTACCAGCCGCAAAACCCACTTTTATACTTCTTGGGCCACTTCCCATGTGACCATCCTAATATCCCCGCGATATCAGGAATGTCGTCCGGGTCCAACCTATGGCAGTTGTTGGCCAAGATGTACGGCCACAACGTAGGCCGGACTGAGTTCAGGCTAGAGAGATCCGCTGAAGAGGCGGACGACAAGCCAGCTGAGTCGGACAAGGACTCACAGGGGCACAGCGCTTTTGTGGCTGCATAAACTATAAATTACAATTTTAAGTAAAGTGGAGTATGTATAGGATTATCGTATAGTTTTCATATATTTTTTTATTTCATATCTTCATAGGCGTGTTAAATGATAAAATAGTCAAAATACCATCAAATCATGTAACAGGATAGTAAAAATACTTTTTAATTTTGGAGTCAGAAGAACTATGTGACATTCAATTGTCATTTGAAAATTTAATAATAACATTTTAACTAATAATTGTTAACTGTTTTTTTCTAGAGCTGTGAGAGCGTCGAATGTAGAAATAAATAAAAGATTTAAATAATATTATGTTGAATATTTTATTGTATTTCCATTTCCAACATGAGCAGTGTCGACTCAATCCTACATCCTACGATCATCATAGTTATGATTTTGGAGGATCGTAACTGCGGTTTACATTCAAAGTATTAAAACCACCCCACTTTAACTGACAAATCTCGAAAGACATCAGGAGATTAAGCTTGTCAGTTTTGGGTTGCCTAGAGCTCTGCTGAGCTAACGATAAGGTAAAGCTGTCTGTCCTTGTTTGTGGTTTTCATAATCCATAAAAACTAATTCTATAATTTATAAATTTTAGTTCAGGGTGAAAGACACAAATGATAACAAATTGTATTTAAAAAAAGTGCTAAGGTTCGAAAACATCAGCAGTAAGAAATGATTCTTCTTAGATTGTGAAAGAAACCAGGCGAAAAGCTAGTTTTTAATATTTTCCTTAGGAAGTAAAATGAAAGTAGCCTGTTAGCTGCAGTAGGTACTTATATAAATTGCAGCGGAGTGCGCACTATGCACTCGAGTGCAGCGTGCTCAGGTACTTCACATTACTGGGGATAGAGTGCTGGTGTCGATGTAACCTCGCTTCTAGCCCTCTTCTTACTACGTACACAATATTATTGGTACAAATTGTACAATATACGAGTAGTAATAATAGTTCTTGACTAAATATAAAAAGCAATAGGTACTTACTTATTTTGTTACGATGTATAAATTGTTAGGAAAAAATATCTAATCTGGACTGTTGCCGATGACTACGAATGTAAGACAGAAAAATACACAAGAATTTCGGAAATGTGTATGCGTATATAAAACTAGCCAATTTTTACAAAAAATCTACCCAAAAAGATCAGAATAAAATATTCAGGCAATTTGAATAGGTATCCAATTTCACGGATTACCGAAAGCAGTTGAAAAAAAATGTTCTGTTCATTTGGTGTTCCAGTGAAACCTGTCCAACTTTAGTCGGATAAAAAACCTTAACAAGCACACAGTAAATCTTTGTGAGGCCGATTCTGATGCATAATGTATTACTTCTATCCAGGAACAGTAAAATTTAAGTGTTGTACGTAAGACACTTTCATAGCCAAGTAAGAACCAACAATGTACTCGTATAGTGCTTACACTCTGTACCAAATGTCTGATCATATGATGAAATATTCTAAGCATGTTATATGAAGGTGGGCAACGATGTTATAAGGCCTTTTACACGATCCAAACTAACCACCGACGGAGGTCACCTTGGTCCAGTTGGTGTGAAAATCTACCGCGTACCTAGACGTTGGTCGGCCGAACAGATGTCGGTGGAGTTAAATGACTTTCGACGACTTTGGTCGGGAGTGCATTTATCCCGGCATGCTCCAACCATGTGGATCGCTGTCGGCCGACGGGAGACGTGACCAAGGTCAGCTCCTTCGGTGAGCTTAAGAACTGTAAATCATGCAATGTAACTAACAAAATGTAACTCTGTCTGTGTTCAATTACCGCAATTATTTCTTAGAGTTTTAATTAAAGGTTGAGTTACGGACGATTAGTGCAGGTGCAGAAGAAAATTATTTGTATTTTAAAAGGGTAGTTTCCACGGATGTCAAAATTGAGGTATTTCGGAAATATTCTCCTTTGTAAGAAATAGCAATGTATAAACACTGATTGTATCACAAAGGAAAATTTTCATCTTGTGAACACATCTATTGAAACTTCCGCAACACTTTTACTCACTGTCAAGCGCGGAATTGACGTGAATTTGCATCGGCCGGCTACATGCGGCCTCCCTCGGGAAATCAGCCGGGCAAACGCTCAGCCTTATACGTGACGACAACAACATGGTAACCTGCTGTGAATAATTAACGTGTATTAACATTGTTCAAACGGAATTTGGAATCAAGTGTTTGCAAAGACGTGTTTGTTCCGACTGGACCTAGTTTAGTCTTGTTTGAACCGGTATTTACCGGTCATGCCGGTTTCTGTCAGCTCTGTTTAAGGGTTTGTTTGGAGATGTTTCTTTAGGATGAAATGGTATTTGTTTTCTGGGTAAATAATTAAGATATGTTTATGTGTGTAAATAAAATTTCGAGTCACGTAAACAATACTTTATTTTATGGGTTGTTAATTTTTTGACACAATATGTACCTACTCATTTATTCATTTGAGACCGACGAAAATCTCTGTATTTTAATAACATCATGTTTAAGAGTGCTTTGCTATACACAGGTTGCAAGTGTGAGTGTGTAGCAAGAGGGTTTTCTTTCCGATCCAGTAAAACTATTACTTTGACTGAATTTCTTAGCCTTGACTGGGGATTTGCGATATTCTTAAATACTTTTTAAATAACGCAAAATCTTTTTATTCTTCCTTTTAGTTTTTAGTTCGTTTAGCCTTCTACGAATAAAATAATATCATCATCATCTCCCGAGCCTTTTTCCCAACTATGTTGGGGTCGGCTTCCAGTCTAACCGGATTCAGCTGAGTACCAGTGTTTTACAAGGAGCGACTGCCTATCTGACCTCCTCAACCCAGTTACCTGGGCAACCCAATACCCCTTGGTTAGACTGGCGTCAGACTTACAGCTGGCTTCTGACTACCCGTAACGACTGCCAAGGATGTTCAAAGACAGCCGGGACCTACAGTTTAACGTGGCATCTGAATCACAGTCATTGGTGTCCAAGATATACTTAGAAAGTACATACAAACTTAGAAGAGTTGCATTGGTATCGAACCCACGCCCTCATACTTGAGAGGTTGGCTCCTTAACCACTAGGCCACCACGACTTTAAATAATACCAATTAACGATAATGACCAACTTATATTATTTCAATAATGTAGAATATCTGACGCACTATTGTGTGGTCCATTAATTTCTAATTAAAGGGACATTACAGGCTGCCCAGCCTGTCGGGTTTTCCATTGTATTTCGTTTAAATTATCAATTCAGTGATTAAACTATCATTTGGAAGTTCGACATGGCAACTGGCGTACAGGTCTGGGCATAATTTATTTTATTGTGTAACTTTCATTATTTATAGGTCTGTAAATCAATTGTTAACCCATCTGATGTGAAGTTTTAAAGTTATTGATATAAGTGTTATAGATATAAAGCCTAAAGAGTTTGTTTGCTTCAACGCGCTAGTCTCCGGACTTACTGTATTGAAAGATTAATTTTGTTGGCCCATTTATCGAGGAAGGAGAGTCTGTATTAGGTGTGGGGGGTAGCTCCCACAGGGAGCGGGTAAAATAGCTGACGGAAACTAGTACTTTATAATACATTGTCAGACATTTTTTATTTATTAGTTTTCAAGTGCCTGTGCCTGCATGTGTGTCGTTTCGAAAATACGTTTTGTCCCTGTCGTCCATTTAGTTATTGACAATTTGCTTTCAAAACTATAACTGTTTCACCATCTGTGAAGGCTATGTTCTTTTAATTTGATTTTTATCTTGACGAAACTGAATAATAAAGCGAATGAAAACAAAATATTGAATTACAATGCCTGATGTGTGTTTATTCTCGTTTTGTGGAAATGTAGGCCATATTTGTGAGTCCATTGTGAAATTAGTTGTTAATTGCGTAATGCACTTCGAAATAATGGAGTTTGTTCCATATCAGATCATATTTGTGAACATGTAGCTGTAATACTTGGAAAGCAGAATCAATTTATTTAATGAACATCATAAATGCGTTTTTTTATTCATACATACAAACAAAGAAATACACGAACGTGGACTGGATTTGAATTGCATTTTGATATCGTAATATTAATTTACAATTTCCTGTTAACTCAATGGATGTTTTTAAAAACAGAATTACGTTAAAAATAAAAGATAGATTACATCGCCCACCCTTGAGGACGCGGCACGTATACACATAAAAACAATACTTTCTGTTGCAGGTTCTACTACCACTACTGTGCGTAGTATTATCCGAGGCGCAATTAAATCGTCACCCATATTTCAACAACCCAGATCTACGACACCAAGAACCTCCATATGGCGATGTTGTTAAAAACCGACACCACAATGCATGGTTTCACCACTTTGTAGAAACAGATGAACCTCCGTTCCACTCGGCCAGCAACGAAAGAGACGATTCCTATCAGCATTATGACCCGTTCTTCCAAAAAGATCCATTCTTTTATGGCAATGCTTGGGCACATGTTGGAATGCCAGAAATAAGCAACACATACAATGTTCCTAATGGTGGTTATAATTCGCATAGACATGAACCATCTCATATAAGTTCAGAAGAGAAACAACCGGAAGACAAACACGACTCAAACCATAAAAGCCCAGAGGAAAAACCTAAAGAAAAACCCGAGGATTTGCCACAGCTTGATAAACCAACAGATAATAAAAAAGAAAACAAATTGCAAGAAATTGAAAACGGCTCTGAAATAACGCCTCCGAAAACTAATGAGATCAAGAAAAAAGGTGAAAATAAAGACAAGAATGGTAAACCGCTAGACATCGACAAAAAGAAAGATTATCTTCTTGTTGGTCAAGGTAATAATGGTAATAACGTGTATCTACTACATGAAAACATTCCTAACCCGAGCACAGTTATTGTACCCAATGGTAATCAAGCTGGAAGCAACATTATATACGTACCTTTCAATCCCGGCCAGACCCCCAATCCTGTTTATCAAATTGTCAGCAGTCAGAATCCTCCTACGCCTACAAATATGCAAATTTCACAGGATAAGTTAGGAGTTAATGGCGTTCAGAACTCTGGACAATCTAATGTGAATTATGTATCTCCCAATATTCAAAATCCTGGTTATGTAACAATTTATTCTAACGGACAGTTGATACAAATACCTGGTGTTGTGGTGAATCAAGCAGCGAATAACGTACCGGTACAGAATGGAAATGCTATGCAAGGTAGTTATGTAGTTGCAAATACAGTACCTAATAACATGCAAAATGTACAAAATCCAAACGTGATCTATGCCACTATCCCAAATCAAGGATCGAATGGTCCAATAATTGTTCAAATGCCAAATTGTATGAGTGGGTGTTCAGAAACAGCGCAGAATCCAGTTAGTGGTATGAGTAACGGAGCAAATGTTGTGCCAAACAATGGTTTAGCTAGCAATGTTGTTTATCAGCTAAATCCTAATACTCCTGTTGGTGTAAATAATAACTATGGTCAACCAAACGTAGTAGCTAATCCTACTCAGGGAGCCATAGCAGTGACTATTCCAAACCAAGGAATTGCACTTAATAATCAATATGCACCTTCGCAAACATATCAAACAGTTGCAGTGCCTGTCAACAGTGGTTCAAATGGATACAGTCAGCCAATAGTTTTGAACCAAGGTCAGGTACCAAATCAAGAAAGAGTATCAAATAGCCAACCAATGCAAACTGGTGTCCAGATGCCAGTAGTTGATGGAACTAACAGTTACAATCAACCGGCTGTATCAAGCCAAAGACAAGAAACAAATGCACCTAACCCAGGGGTTATGAGCAACCAAAATACTCCGATACAGACTGCAGTTGAAATGCCAAACAATAATGTAATGAATGCATACAACATGCCTATGGAAACAAATTTAAGTCCAATCATGAACGCCGAAAGCCGGGACGAGGTACCTAATGCCCAGAATGTGCTTTCACAGCCACAAGTTCCCAACCAAGTAGACCAAGGCGGTAATATTGCTGCTAGTATTCCCGGGGCTCCAGAAGTTGTCAACCAACCGGAAAATGGTCAATCTCTTCCACCAGCCACCTCTTCTATTATTTTAGATAGTAGCAACTTATCGGCCTTAGGAGCACAGCCAGCAATCATGATTTCAGGATTCAAGGATAAGGGTAAATCCGGCGATGAAAAGGATAAAAATAATAGCAAAGAAAAGAAGGACAAAAAAGATAAAGTTAAGAAGAAAGATAAGAAGCCCAAAGATGGAGAAAAAGTCAAGGATCAAGACAAATCTAAGGATGCCAAGCCATTTACAAATAAGAGGCGCTAATTAATTTAATGATTGAAGAAAACAGGTATAAGAAATAAAAGCTTTTCTAAATTTGAATAAACATGAAATACATACAAGTAAACTCTGATGATAAATGTTTTTTTATTATACACCTTCTGCCATATTTATGTAGAGGTAATAAACTATTAAGGTAAAAAAGTGTTTGTTTTTATTATATTTCGTAGATGTGACTTTATAGAGGTAAACCTTTTGAGGTAATCAAAGTTATGAAAATCCGAAGTCGGTAATAAACTTGAGCGCCCTTGGCATATACAAAGAAGTGAATAAGAGTGTGAGGAGAGTTTTTGCCCAGCTGTGGGGAAAAAAAAGCCAGTGTACCAACTTCTTTATTAATTTTCCTCTATTTATAACCCGTGCAATGACTTCATGTCGAGACCAATATCGTAAAATTAACAGCGTGGAAAAAGGGCAACACGGGCACTTCACATCACTGGCCGCGCACTTGGTTGATTGATAATACATTTTGTCCACAGAAAGCTCAACTTGTGACAAAAGAGGTGGGTAATTCTTATCGTTCGCTAAAAAAACCATCTCAATAGCTTGAGAAAATAGAACTGGTCAAGTACGGCTGAATTCGGACTAGTCGGACTAGCGCAGAAAGGGTTCCGTTTCATTTCTAACCAAAAACCTGATTCTTTTTAATAAAGAAATGCGTAAAAGAGTTGATGTTATCGTTTTCTTAATGAAATAAATAGCAGTGAGACGCTAGAATGTAATTAGACCGGAGAGCAACCTTCAGCAGATTTACAGAGCGGCATACAGCATCTGACTTATTTACACAACTCGAGACCGCATTCCGTTTAAAACTGAATTAAAATAAGATTAATTAATTAATCGTCTGTTTAGTTAAGTTATACCGACTTCGAAGCTTAATTGAACTTCACAAAGACATTTTCTGATAATCCTATCATACTTTCCTCATTAATTCGACAGTTCTGTCCCCCTTTGACCACAAAAGGTTCTGTGGACAAATTGTACTTTGAAAGCAAGTATTAACAAATTGCTGGCACAAGTTCCGCCTACCAGCGGCCGTTTTCAGTCGGCTGATCAAAAACAAGGAAGTATCGATCGAGAGGAACGGGTTAGATGCTGTGTGTGCACTGCTCGACTGACGAACTGTGTCTGTCTGTGTTTATGTATGTTTCGTGGGCTGATTGCTTTGAAAAATATGAGAGTTCGAATTTCAAAAACCATTGCTTACGCTAAAAAACATATTCTATTTCGATGTTGTGCCTACAGCTAAAGTGCATACTAAGCCAGGCCGCACACCAGCGCCACATGCTACACGTATCGAACATTTACGTCCCCACAATCGTTGCGCTACAATTCAGCTTACTACAAATGTATTGTATGTACGCACATCGGAAGCACAGTTGTAGCGTGGCACTGCTTTCAGCATGTCGACGACATCTTCTGTTGAAGACGATTTCTTGATGTGGCGAGACAAAAAACGAACAGGTTCGATCTTGAATTATTGTAGCGCGGATGACGTCTCGCCACAAAGTGCGCCCGCTACAAATGTGTCCGCGGTGTGCGTGCTCACGTAGGAATATATGGGCGCGTTAAATGTGTCGCATTTCAAATGTGGCGCGACAGTTGTGGAGAAACAATTGTATGCCTGGTGTGCGGCCTGGCTTACAGATTTTGTTTTGTAGACTTTAAAGTGAAATATATACATATTTATCACCATAATGGCATTACGCTACTTGGCGGGAACCCTACCATGACTGATCATTCCAAAGACTGTAAAGCTACAGAAAAAATAAAATACATCAAATATTTGGAAAGTGTTTTTATTAAATTGGTAAATATAAGAACCTTGGATAAAATCAATACAGTAAGATGGTTTAAACTTGCTGACAGTTTGTGTGTTGTATTGTGCGACTTATTAACGACAAATATTGAAAAGGGACTATAAAAGAGAGGTTGAACAATGTCGTTACACTGTTAGAAGAAATAAACGATATTATTTCGAGTTTGTAAAATGTAGTTAGCTAGTTTTTTCTATTCCTAAAACCAATCTCAACCAGACTGAAATTGAAATTAAATTGCTTTTCAATAATTACAAATCTAAATTCACTTTTGTATAACATTAGGCAGACATATTGGATTTTTCTCCTGAATGCTAATAGCGACAATGTTCAACGCCGATTCCAATGTTATTACAGATACAAAATTGAATACATTTCAATTCATATTCACAGAGCATAAATATTAAAACATTTTTCACAATGATTTTTAAAAAAATAAGAAAAAAATAACAAACATTCAAAAATAACAAAAACTTTCTTTGAAAATTAAAACTTACCACTAAAATCTTCATCGCAAGATTATTTAAAAACTTCTTCGTTTATATTTAATTTCTATAATAATATTTTTATAATCTGAGAGATAAAATATTTTAAATGTGTTAAAATTTCTTTTTTTTATTAATGACTAATTAGAATTAATATAAGCATACCTTCGTTCTAGACTATCACAACATTCAAAGGCATAAGTTTGGACCTTGGCTTGCAAAGGATAAGGGTGTTCTCTGACCCCGGCTGGGTGAGGGGAAGGGTAAGGCTTGGGTAAGGCGCTCTGCATACTTAACCACTTGCGGATACAAACCAACTTCAAATAGGAATGTTAATGAGGCTCGCATTTAATTATGTAGTTCGAGCTTTTGATCGCAAAAGTGTCAATTGTTGATACTGGCAAGTATTTTAAATACCTTCTAGACTTTTTGGAAAAGACGGCTATACTGACTGCAAAAATGAAGATTTAATTACTTGTTTTTTATAGTATAAAAAGCGTACCTACTTATTTTGTCGTCAAAGTAAAATCTAATTTGAAATAATCTCTAGTATTTTGGACGTAAAGCAACAAAGTGTGCAAAATGCCTAAAACACAAGAATGTCATCGAGGTAAAACGTTAATAAAATCTTCAAATATTTCTCAAAGAAATACTTTTGCACCCTCATACCATAAATCTTGATGATTACAAATATTTGTAATGAGATTCTTTGAAATAAATTGATTCATATTTTGATAACGTTTTGATATTGTTAAATATTTGATTAATCAATTTATCTCAAAGAAACGTTTAGTTTTGACAGTCAATAATTACTTATTTTAAGGGGACGAAAAAAATATATTTTATCTTTTTCGGAACACCGTTTTAATAGCGAAAGCTATTAAGTGTTGTTAGACACTTTAACATATCATAAGTACTATATAACATCACGTTATTGGTTCTGACGGTAAGAAAAAAATAATATTTAAATGCAAAACTTGTCTTTGAGATTGTGCCTCAGGAAAAACCGTAACCGCAATGTAAAAATGTTTGCCTGTGTTGCTAAGGGCTTCAAAAGTGTGATGAAGGTAAAAGTTGAGCTAGTTCAATTAAGCCTGTTAAAAATAAACTTCTAGTTTAAGTTTTGCAAGTCACACCATTTTTTCCAACAAGCTTTATTTTCAAAAGGCTTTTTTGTCGGTAATTCATTAAATTTTCTCAGAAAGAATGTTAAAGTGTCCATCAGAGAACATCGCAGCGAAACGTGTACAATAAAATTCCTTTCACCTAATATCTAAGCTTGGACAAATTTGTTAATTAAAATATTTAATAAAAAACTTTTTATTTTACTTATTTTACACAAAAATCGTAAGTACATCGGTGATCGGGACCCTGTACACTAACATGCACCTTATCTATTATTTGATTTATAATCTGCGCATTGCTATCATGATTGACATTTAAGTTGAACTATATTTGAGTGGCGGGAAAGTTAATTAAATCCTAAAGATGGTCAATTGGTTACATAGAATTGAAATAAACCAACCAAAATAGACATTACAAACGTAAATATAAAACAACGTTGGAACATTATTACTTCAATAAGTAGTAAAACTCTCCGCCGCAGCAGCGAATTTTCCTCGAAATTATTGCCACAATCGAACTCCTGAATTTGTCAATAACTTCCGCAATTTTGTACGTATTTCGCGCCATAATTTCCGCTTGACATAAACGTCGGGCTGTCACAATGCACAGACTATAAAATACGCTCTCGACTCAATAGATGGTCAATATAATTGAAATTAATTTGACAGTGAAAATTGGTCAATCTCTTAAAGTAGCTGCTCGCTATTTACATGCCTGTTACCTGTACTCAGGGCGCAAAATATCTAGTGGTGCGGGCAATTTTATACATATCAAGTTTGGTTTTAAGCTCAACTATGAGCAAATCATTTTTAAACAAAAAATTATTGTTTTAGGCACAACATGAAGTTTAATCAATAATTCTGGATCATATCCCCTGTTAGGTACTAACCACAGACCGCTTACTAAATCAACGACCCCTGTACACCGAGGTCTAGAATATTCGATGGAAGCGGCCGGAATAAGCGCACATAAACAAATCAAACACAAAATTGCAATATATTATTAACCTTATAGAGGATTAAAGTAAATAAATTCTTGAAAATGTAAAAATCAAACGAGCGCAAACATTTAAATGGCATAATTTCAATTGCCGTCAATATAAAATTCTAAATTGCCCAACGACCCCTAGACTTAAAATGTTAATAATTAATAACAAGGGTTTCGCAACAATACAAAATACTTTACAATGGACGATATTACGAGACAACAGGGGAGGGAAATATTTTTCATAATTTTCCCTGATTTGCGAGAACAGTAAATAAGGTTTATTATCAAATTATTCTTCGAAATTGTTCGTGTTAACGAGTTCAGAAAAAAACAAATGCAAACACGAAAGTGATTTACAAATTAAGTGTATATCACACCTACTTTGTCTAAGTATTGAAGTTCCCGGGCGAGTATGTGGGCTAGATACACAATTTTTATTATTTTATTTTTCACAAACTGAAATTAAATCAGGTCACGCGAAATATCAACATGAATAAGCCCATTGTAAATAGTTCGTATTTTCACAAAACAGATGTTTAACCTAAAAGCTTATATTATGTACACCGATATCAAACAAGCATTGAGCAATTTTTTATGAATTAATATTAAAAATATGCTTAAATATTTACAGTATAAACGGCCTTTGTAAAAGTTTGCGTGGTACTAGGCCGCCTCGCCTCCACGCACGTCACACATGGCAACATTTTATCTTGTTGGAACAGCCAGGGTTTGTCATATTCTGCACGAAATTTTGTTTTTTACAACACGTATGCGAGGCATAACTTTATAATAAATTCAAGAGGAAAATTTAATAAGAGTAAGAGTAAATATTGCTCGCTAGCAGCACAATATGCTCCAAGCCGATTGAGCCTTAGTGAGTCAGCGAGGCAGCCTCGTGATGTACACCTAAATACTAATTCTATTAAAAATATTTAAGTGCTGTTTAGTCAAAGAGGTTAAATGTAAGTTAAAAATATTTACAGTATTAAGTGAATAGGACTAGCTGATGAATGAATTAGTAATTTTAAGTGAAAAGTTTAAGTTTCTTCTACGCTGGCGTCAAGATCAGAGTCTGTGGAACTCCTTCTTTTTACATAAATCACATAGCAGCCTAATACAGCTCAGATTTTGACGACAACAATTGATTTAAAATTTAATAAAAAAATATCAATTCAATGCATTTCAAGTACGAATGAATTATTTACGCTGGCAAAACTCTGATTCAAGTGGCAGCAATACCGATACCCAACTGGCTAGTCGAATTCGAACACGATTCGAATGCGGACGAGCAATTGGTCGGCGGCGGCGGGTGGGGGCGCCGCGCGGGGGGAGTATCACCGTGCGGTTGTGTTCTCATTCTCTACAGGACTCTTGTCCTTTGAGGTCGCATCCTGGCTCTGATCGCGGGACTCTTGGACTGACTCCAGGCCAATATCGAAAGATGACTGCCTGCTGAAACAAATACAAATATGAACATTTCAAAGCAAAGATCGTGGGATCTTCGGTTACCACAGGAAGTAAATCAGACTGCGAGCTACCTTTCAGTCAGATAGTTGCCAGGAGCAGACAGCGACCTGCCAGCTCTAGCCAGTCCCCCTCGCTTGGTAGCTGCCGTGGGTTTCTCGGAATTTTCCCCACGGGCGCTTGTAGATTCTCTTCGAGATGTGCTGCCTTCCCGACTGCGGAGGAATGGGTTCTGTGGGCAAATAATAAAGATTAAAAATAAAAAACAGTGATTCGACCATCTTTCTCTCAAGTCTCAAAATCTCTTGCTGGCAAGTACCTGAAAGCTGTGTTTCTTCAGCATAGTTTTGATGAGTATGAGCGTGGACAGGTTCGGGATGGATGTGACGACTTGAGCCATGTCCTCGTCGGTCACCTCGACCAGCCGGCAGTTCTCCTGTTCCGAGGGCAGAGGGTCTTTCCCGCCGTCTGTTATCCACTCATGATCCTGCGTACAAAACCCCAGTTTCAACAAGCTTGATATACATTAGATTCGGGCTTATATAAAGTTAACACCCATTTCTTTCATGAGAAGATCAAATATGCAATATTTGGAAAATCAGATGTAAGATTTTACATCATAAAATCAGATGTCAAATACCTACGCTTCCACAAATACATAGTCTTACCTTTCCGCTTACATAAAAGCGTACTTACAAGGCACTCACGTCCAGGCAGGATGGTGCCAGTTTAGCTGTACTGTGAGAACTAACTTGAACAAATAACGACCCGCACTTTACTTGATTTATCCTGCACTACCATGTGACAAATTAACCCAGCAAACAGCTTACTGCTGCGGTACAGTGGAACCACTTTAGCAGGATAATTGTATTTGACATTCTTTGTTAGAACTTTTCATTTGCTGAATAAAGTATTTGGCTACATGCTCTGCTAGGTAGCCCAAAAGCTAGCTTCGACGATAATTTAAATCTAAGTACTCTTATTTGTTTAAGAATACAAAGTTTTACATGTATTACTTTGGTTCCCAATGATTTGCTACCGTTCCTAATCCAATAGAGATAACAGTTACTTCGAAAAGGCAGCGAGAAAATGCTGCACTAATTGCGCTAGCTCTCACAAATTGATTATTGTAGGAAGAATTAGCTTTATTAGGCAGATTAAGTAAGTGACGAATACGACAGCTTATGTCATGATTAGTATGTGTCTGGTTTGTATATTGACGTTAAAGTGGCAACAATGTCGTCGAATGGCTTCCAAGAGCTTAAAATCCTCGTCTTATCTAATTAGTGGTAATTTTGTCTTCGGTAAACTGCAATATAAACTGTCTGGAAGCAACTTTCACACAAGTTAGCCCACGCCCAAAAGCCCACGAAGTTTAAATGTTATCGAATAGAAAGTCGCTGATTAGTAAAATTGGCATAACCCTTTTTGACAATAAAAATATACAGTACTAGAACTGTAATCTTACCTTAACCTCCTGCAGATTAGCTCTTGTACCAGGGTCCTTGTCCAACATCCTACTGAGTAGATGCCGCAGCTGCTTGGTAGGCTGGAACCTGGGGGGGTAGATCAGCGGTTCTGCCAGGACCTTCCTCTGCAGCTCCACGGCGGAACTGCCTACCCAGGGCACCTTGCCCGTCACCATCGCATAGAGTGTTACTCCGAGGGACCAGATATCTGCTGCCTGGAGGTAAAGGCAAGAATGTAGATAACGTGTCAGTTTTGCATATGAGAGCAAATGTAGTCTCGTAACACTGTGATTGGTGAAAATTAATACGAGCGGGGCATGAGTAAAGTTGGACTCGTCTGCTGACTTCAAAAGTTTCAAAGAGAGAAGAGCTATGGAGCTAAAGCGCAGTCAAATATTTGTTGGTTAGAACCCTCGCAAGAAAACCCATCATTTTAATCAGTTGTCTTTATTTAATAAAATTGAACACATTTGGATACAGGCTGTCAAGTAAAACAAAAACATAACTTACCTCTCCACTATACTTGTCAGCGGGTGCCGCCGCCTCGGGCGCCCTGAAGGCTGGAGTGCCCACAGTGCCGGACACCCTGCCGGCCGCCGCCAGCTCCCCGCATGCGCCCAGGTCTGCTACCTGTACCCCTCCCTCGCCGAGTAAGAGGTTCGCTGGCTTGATGTCGCGGTGAGCTATGCGTTGGTAGTGTACTGTGGGGAAAAGGGGTACTCAATAAAAAAATCCTCAGTTACATTTATTGTGAATTCGTTCATGTTACATTGAAACATTGTGATCACTAATAGGTTAGAATAGGCGGACACACTAAAACTTTTGTAAGGATTGGAATATAAAAAATTGTAACAGTGGGTAATCAGCTCTGGTTTATTACCATGTATGTGTGAAACTTGTGTGAATGGATGGATAAGTGAGCAATAATCACAGACATGTTAGTGACCAATTTACTTTTATAGGATAGGTTTTATCGAGGTATCTTGAAGCATTCCAAAAAGCTCACAGAAAAAGTCCCTCTTGTTCATTAATAACACTGGAGTTGTTCAAGGTTCAAGTTACAGACGACTCGAGGAAGACTTGAACAATTTTCCAGTTATTTAACAGAAGTTAAGAATCCGCGTCTATTGTTCCAACTTTTAATCTGAAACTGTCGTTTTGTATCGAGGAGTCGCGCTGCACGACACTAGAATACCTTTTGATAAACTTTTAGCTATTTCTTCTCTTAGAATTTCAGTTGTTGCTTACAATTGTATTTCCAAACGCGTTTTTATTAGGTCTTAAGATTCATTACAACGTTATATTACATATCTGGAAAGTGTATTTTATTTCAAAATTTGTCTACGTAAAATATGACAGTATAAGCAGAAATACTTAATTTGGTATCTTATTGAACCGTTGACTTGCCCGATATTAAAATATTACAACATTTTTACGAGTGCGTGGGGGGAGAGGGCGAGTCACACCCCTCTTCATTAGCTGTTACGAGACTCGAATAGATAATATTTACCGAATACACTTGCTTACAAAAAATCTGATCAGATAAAATACGAATAAGTATACCTATATTGAGATATCTGTATTATATAGGTATGCTTCTTATGTATATTGGGACGAATGTTACTAAGGAGCATGAGAAACTGCACTCGATTCTTGAGTCAGGTAAAAAAAAACAAAATTGTTTTTTACTTTCATAAAAGAATGACAAGAAACTCTTTTAGTGAATACATCAAAGAGGGCACGATGGGGTCTATGACGATAAAAACCAGGAAAATCAATAAACTGACAATTTATACACCAGTGTATACTGCAAAGGCAGGTCCCACTTCTGTACGGCACATGCTCAGGGCCCCGCGATCAATTGGGTCCCCCTAGTCTAGTCCTCACTCCATTACCAACAGATAACCTCTTATAGCCGCTCTAGTCACGCCTGAAAATAAGCCTCAACCAGGCTTAAACCAATGCTTACCGACTAAAGTCTATTTTCATTATCACTTTTCAAAGAAATGTCTAGCAATATTGGAACACCTCAAATAACGTTTTTTTTTAATTCATTCGTCATATTTCCCCCCATTATCCAAATTTTATCTGTCTAGGTCTTCTACTAGGTGAAAGAGGGTCCTATGTAAAGGTTACAGTGACAACTAAATATAGCCTGTAAACTCGTGGAGCGCCGTGACAAGAACTCAACTGTTCACTTGAACTTGTCACATTGTACTTAGTTCTACGACCCTAAGGGGACTCTTAAGGAAGTGGTACGAAGGCGGAAAATTATCTTTATAGCCTGGTCTCTTTGTAGCAATTTTAAGATAACAACATGGTTCAAAATGCTGCAAGCAATGTATGTATACACAACGTACGCAGCTATGAAGTTTTTATAGCCAGGTTGTTGTGTTTGTGAAAATATTTCTTGGGAAAAACTTACTTTAAATGTCAAGATGTTAACAAGAGTCTGTTGAATGCATTATGTAGGAGTATCTCCTACGCCTTTGTATCTTGAAAACGAGTATTTAAATAAACATTCGAGGGTATATTTTATGTTGTTTCCAAAATGAAAAAATCCTAAACTCAAACTATGGGAGTTCCATAATAAAACATGAGAAATTTTAATCTTCAGGTAGATCTAATCTTGAAATAAATTCAACTACGTTGTAGACTCACAGTACTCCACCCCCAGCAAGGCGTCCCTGATGTACTTCCTGGCGAGGTGCTCGCTCAGGGGGTTGTCAGTGGGGATGTCGATGACGGGGCCACCTTCTAGCAGCTGGAACACCAAGTACAGGTGGTCTTCTGCTGGGTCGTCTAGTACCTGATGACAAAAAACAATAATTGTATTCAGAAGAAAAGATATTTCTGCCCATGGGCTTGTGCTCTAAAAGTCCTTATTAATATTTTCTATTTAAAGTATTGAAAATGTTGTACATTATCCCGATTTTTTCCTTGTACGGAATATACCGCCAACCCATCAGATTATGAGAGTCAGGGATTAGGTAGTACCCATATGTCTACGTATACTTTTGTATACTGCATATGGGATCTCCTTCGAGATAGAGATTGATGCCATTATTTTATAAATGAAGCGAACCAAATATATAAGGATCATAGCTAACAGCCGTAAATACAAAGTGTGAATATAATGTGTGTGCACTTTTTCAGGTTTTTTCTGAATACACGTTATATTATTTAATTTCAATGTTTCTGTGAATGGTCGATACACTAGGTACATTCTGGATTTCAGAACTATACTAAAATAAAATGAACGAGAATACTGAAAAAACCTTTGACAAATAAAAATAAAATCCCGTTGTATGGTCCAAAAGACTAAACCGTTGTTTCCGCGAAATAGTGTTAGAGAATAGGCTTATGTTTACTGTGGGGAGTCTCAAATGAAATATGTCCGGTAACAATGACACTAGTGCAGTTTTTCAGATGCAATTTCCCGGTACATCATTAATGGTAACATTATTATAAATAATAAAACCGATCGTTATCTTTTCTAATATTAAGTGCGAAACAGGGTTCGTTTTTATGATTTCAGGAAAAAAATAAGTGACCCATTTTTTATCTCGCAACTTTAATCGAGATCTCCAATGATCCAGGGGACAACTAACTCAATGTCTGTAAGAATTTGTAAAAAAATACATATATATTTAATAGCACCTAACATAAAACACCGTGAAGCTGAAATGACCAAACAATTAGTGTGACATGCGACAGAAATAAATAAGTAGTCCTGTTTACCTTTGCTAATAGAAAGAGTCAATATTGCGAAAGGTCAGTTGTGTTTAATAACAATCAAGAGACGCACAACGTCACCGTATTTATCCTTCACATGACATGTTATTAGGATTTGTGCCTTTCTATTTTATTTGTATTTATACTTTATACGAAAAACCTTTTTCTTTCTCCACTGAATAAAGTTACTAGGTATGTAAGGAATTCGACATTTGGAAAACCCTGTTCTGAGTTTTTCCATATCAAAAACTTTGTGTCCAAGCTGCAATTTATTTCTAGATCAATCTTTATTATTGAATTGTTAGAGTTTGTATCTTAATAGAAAACACATCAATATCTTATTAAACATTAACTTGAGAACAATTTACGGCCTTAATGGCCGTAAATTGTAAATCTTCGTAGTAATTTTGTTCGATAGCTTGATGCAAAATACAGTTAAAGTTGGTTAAAGTTATTTTGTAAGCATTTTCTACAATTAACGAAAAATACAGGTTCAAAAAATTAAGATCTCTGCAGAACTGGTAATTATGGTCCTTATATTAATTTAGAGAAGCGTTTTCTTTAATTAGAATTAAGATGCTTTAGCTTACAAAACATACGAGACTTAAAACAGTAACTCGAAAGCATACGACCGAAGTGCAAAGCAACCGGAGGCAATTTAGAGCACATTCTTCATCCGGTATCTAGTAATCACCTTATAGCTCACCTCATAAAAAAATTCAGAAGAACAAAGTGTTAGTCGTTACCTCAACCAGCTTCACAACATTAGGATGATCAAGTTTCTTCAAGACAGCGATCTCGCGGTAGACGCGCTGCAGCGGGTCGGGCGGCGGCCCGGGGCCCGGCCGGCGCGGGGGCGCGCGCCCGAACAGCCCCGCGCGCCGCATCAGCTTGCGTTTCGACAGGATCTTCATTGCCTGGTGAGAAAATTATTTATTAGTTAATTTGTTTGAGTTTGATTTTTAGAGTTAATTTGTTTTTCACACTTGTCGTTGTTAATAAGGCTTATAACTGAGTAACATATCATATCAGACATTAGGTTGGCTTTCAATTTAACGAGGTGTCAGTGTTTTATAAAGAGCGACAGCCCATCTCAACCTTCAACCCAGTTACTGGGGAACCTGATAACTCTTGGTCAGAATTTCTAGCTACCCGTAATGACTGCCAGAGAATATGGACAAATGACAGCCGGAACCCAACAATTTAACGTGTCTTCCAATACATGGAGGAACTCTTCATGACGAACCACGGAACGACAGTGCCAAGGTTGCCAACCAGTTACAGACAAAAAGAGTTTGTTAGACAGTTTTATTTCAATAATGAATTCAAGTTCGCACTTTTATTTAGTGCTACACATCGGTAATTTTGCTGCACATTTGGCTGATAGTATAAACATTACCCCTATGTTCGTCTGAGGTAAGGATGAAACATCCAGTAAGTGACGCATAGCTCACAGTGTCACATCATCAAGGTAATCGCTTCGTCCTTTGACATTTAACTAGAATATTTCGCTGTTCTTATATTGTTTCCGCTCGGAGCGGATGTTTATCCCATCAGTGTAATCTCTTTAACTTTTATCAACCAACAACCTTATATTTATTGGAGGACAAATATAAGCTTTTCCTTATAAAGTAGTTTTTACGAGGCCTTGTCTGTGCCCTGAGGGAGTTACTATTCCTTCCAAAGCAATTTTATCGATCTATCGATATAATACTCATCATCATAAGACATCGGTTCAATCTCTCTCGAAAGTCCTACTGTAAGAAAAGACGCAGTATATCTAAAAATCTTCGCGAAGACAATTTCTATTATATGAAGTCCAAACAACTGTACCTATGTACAGACGCCAGCACATCAAGTTACTACAATCTGTCAAATTTAATTAATAGATTTTCAACTTTATCGCTCTAAAGTATGGTTCAAAATTGAATTGGCAAATTTGACAGTTTGGTAGGTCAGTGCTGGCGTCTGTATTTCTTTGATAAAACATGTGCTGGGAAAGTCATGATTGATATAAAACTAGTGCGTACAACACAAAGTTTACTTAAATTCTAGTCATAAAACGATCGATCCAAAAATGTCTAGTAAAGTTTATTTTATTCAATTAAGTGTAGTTTCTTATCTTTTCCTTAGTATATGGCTTGCGTAGGACAGTTTGATGTATGTGTTGTATACTTGTATTAATTTGGTGATCATTACTTGTATTTGGTTTGATTAATGTTTGACCTTTTGGTGGTTCAGAGAAATACTCATTAGCACCACTTGAGGATTAATCAAGAAAGTTATTTTATTCGAATTAAGAAGCTTCTACGTACATCTCTATTTATGTTATAATTAGGTATTTATATTGTGTAAGTACAATTATGTTGTGTAAGTAGGTATATAATAACAGGCTGAAACTAATTAAACTGGTCAGGGTATTTTATATGACACCTTATTTCTTCATAATGTGAGTTAACTCAAGAGGAGTTACATAATATACGTTTCTTTTCAAGGTAGGCGGTTAGAAAATGCCGACCTCATCTGGTTTTTTTTAATTTATGACGTGTAAACGTATTGATTTCAATTATATATTATTTTTAAATAAACTAATTAATGTCTTTAGACAATAAATTTATAGTTTACCTTATCGTTCGTGGTCTTATATTCAGATAATAGTTCTGTGCCTTATACCTAAGTATCATAGATAATGACTCTGACATACATTCCCTACAAACTTTACAGGGCTTAGGGTGGCTATAATATGTCCTGAGTCATTATGGTTTCAAGTTTAAACTGCACAATAGCGTCCTTTACAAGATAGACATTTTAGAAAGTTTATACAGACACCAGCACATCAAGCTACCCGAAACTGTAAAATTTTCCCAATCAACTTTGAACCATTTGCTTCAGCTATAAAGTTGGAAATCTATTAAGGTAATTTGACAGATTGTAGTAGCTTGATGTGCTGGCGTCTGTACACGCAGCAAGTTATATATTAAGTTAAGCTAAGTCGCAACACTTACGTAGTGCGTGTCATCTTCTTCATTGTAGGCTAACTTGACGATCCCGTATGAACCCTGGAACAAAACAAATATTATGTTTCCACCAAAAGGGTTTGTTTGACACGCTAACCTACGCATCTATAGCATATATGTATGAAGAGTCTTATAGCGCATTTCTTAAAGAAAGTTAAGCTGTTTAAAATCTCACTATTAGTATAAGGAGTCGAGGAAAATTATTGACAGGACGTGCGGCGAAAGCGAAAGAGGACTAAGAACGGGTGACAGTAGGGGCAAGTCACCTTTTCATAATACAATAGCTAAATTAATTTCAATGAATGTAATCACATTAACAATTAATAAAAAAGCGAAAGTTTTTGTGTTGGTCGGCTAAACAGGTTAAGGTAAAATTCGGCAGTAATAAAGCTGAGATATCCAAATTACCCAGGGTCTGCCTGGGCTGCGGGTTGTTCGAAATATTATTATATATGATATCCGAATTATATATTCTTCGATACATATACTCAGATAGAGTCAAAGGAAACTTATTGAAAGTACTGCCTCAAAAACCTCTGGAAATTTCTGGAAACTAAAATAAAATAAAAAAAGTTGTCCCCTATTACCCATCCCGTAGCAGTTCTCTTACCTACATATTTGTGCGCTTCCAGTATAATTAGCTAAGTCAGGTAAGTTACATAACGCCGGGGTCATTGTCCTGTCTACTGTACTCAAGCACCGGGTACATGGGGCTGAATAAACATACGCAAAAGTATGCGGGTAGAAGGAAACAAAGGACGGGGCGTTTGTTAAATTAAATATGCTTTGCAGGTGGGTTTACCAGTCTTATATGTATTTTTAATTTAAGTGTGAATACATCTGTATGTATAAAAGTGCTTATTAAATTTATGGCACATGCACATGGGTTTACTGACCAATGATTATTTAGTGTGTGTTCCGTAAGTGTTACGAGTATAGACATATCCAGGGCTAATTAGACCTATCTGCGATGTCAAGCTTCTGAAAAAAAAAGTTTATCAGTGCGGGATCGAATCTGCTAGTACTATATGCAGGCGTCGCTTATGAGCTCGGAGTCGCTCACATTCCTCATCTGCTACGCCAAATATTGGTATGAATATATGAACATCTTTAACCTAGGTATCTAGTTAGAAACTTACTAGCATAGGATAGCAACCTTCTGGCTTTGTCTAAACTGCTGAAAATAAGGGCTTCTACAGACCTGTCCAATAGGCTCCAGCAGCCGGTACTGGTTAAGCTGCACATATCCCGACGCCTGCGCCAGTGAGACGCGGCGCGACTCGCGCGGTGCGCGGCGCGGGCGCGGCGACCCCTGCCCGCTGCACTCCGCGGACTTAGCCGCGTGCGACCGCAGTAGCGTTGAGCGGTCGCCTGTTGCTGGGTATGTTGACAGCCTAAGGATGGAATAATAGAATATTTAATAAGAGTGAATTTGGGTTTTGGTACCTACCTACTCTAGTTATATTTGATGGAAATTAAATTGCCGTATTTTAAAAATATCACGTTTTAAGGCGTGTTGTCTGGGGTATGTTCAGCAATGGTCTATAATAATGTAACCGAAGGATGGCTTTATAATATCGGTCGGGAATGAGCCATAGTCAGGGAATAAAGGCTTTCGTTTTCTGCAATGCGCCATCCTTGACGATTCTTAGGGACTTCTCAGTCCTTTATGATAAAAGTACATACTTTTATCAAAAACATTCAATTAATCAAAATAACCTCTCCAAAACAGCACATCGTCATAACCCAGTAAGTGAGTCGGCTGATGCAGCAGAGCTGTCAGTGCGAATCGTGGCTGACCACAAAGTGATCGTTACTCCGCGGTGGGCAGCGCACGCTACGACGCCTACTCTGACCTCAACGACTTGACACTTGCACTGCTTGTGGTCACGGAGATTTACTTTATTAATTTTATAGTTCATAGATGGCTAGTATAGCTTTAACCAGTTCAAATGTACACCCTAATATGATAGTAACACATAAAAGTATAACCTGAAAATCGAACCTAGGATCTCAACAGTAACTTTGCCGTTTTCGTAATGTAGCCAAACGAATATGACCTAACCTAATAAACAAACTATTGTCTACGCCGGAACACATCTTTCTTCGTGAATGGCATCCATTCTGCGAGCAACTTTCGACAACTACTTGCAACCTCTATTACTATAGTCGCGACGCATATTTTGCAAAAAAATATATTTCTCATAAATAATTAAAGCAAATTGTCGATATTATTTCTGTTGCCCTTACTAATGAAATATGGAAGCTTTTAAAATGGCGGTTAAAGAACTTATAACAGTGTTATACATCTTGTTATAGTGCTAAACAATATTTAAATAAGAATAAAACACGGTAATCTTATCCACAATGTAATTTGTGTAACACATTTTTTTTAAGCGACAAAAAATATCTTGGCACATGAACAAAACCTTATAATCACTATAATTAAAAGTCTGTATTTTTTCTGTTTCAAACATCGTGACGTCATTAATCTCTGCTCCCTTCACGGCAGATTTGAAAAAACGTTCTTTGAAATATATTTTTTGTTGAACTTTAAATCTATTGGACGCTGTACGTCTTGTGGTCATAAATTATAACTTGTGAAAACGGCCGCGGTACGGCAAAAACACGGTTGTCATGTCTGGGTTTGTGCATCATCTCTTTTGGCTCAAGCTTTGCTCATATAAAATTGAGGTTGACACAAAATTTTAACTGAAATGTGTTGTTAACTGTTCACCCTTATTGTAATCTACCCAGTAAAATGATAGAAGCACCACTGAAAATGTCAAAAATATATGTTTATTAACAACTAGCATTGAAATGAAAAATTACCCGAAACTGACAAATTTTCCCAACCAATTTTGAACTATATTAGGCTTCAGCTATAAAGTTGAAAATCTATTCAGGAAATTTGATAGATTATGATAGATTGATATGCTGGCGTCTTAACATGACGTATTAAGATTACTGAAAATTCAACACAGAGTTGCGGATAATGTCAGCTGATAGACAAATTTGAGCGTTGATAATATTTCATCATCATCATCATCATCATCTCAGCCATAGGACGTCCACTGCTGAACATAGGCCTCCCCTTTAGATCTCCACATACACCGGTTGGAAGCGACCTGCATCCAGCGTCTTCCGGCGACCTTTATAAGGTCGTCTGTCCATCTCGTTGGTGGACGTCCTACGCTGCGCTTGCTGGTCCGTGGTCTCCACTCTAGCACTTTTCGACCCCATCGGCCATCTGCTCTGCGAGCAATATGGCCTGCCCATTGCCACTTCAGCTTGCTAATCCGGTGGGCTATATCGGTGACTTTAGTTCGTCTACGGATCTCCTCATTTCGGATTCGATCACGTAGAGAAACACCGAGCATAGCCCTCTCCATAGCTCGCTGAGCGACTTTGAGCTTTGAGATGAGGCCGATAGTGAAAGACCACGTTTCGGAGCCGTAAGTCATCACTGGTAACACACATTGGTTGAAGACTTTCGTCTTGAGGCACTGAGGTATGTCGGACGAAAGGATATTGCGTAATTTCCCGAACGCTGCCCAACCGAGTTGGATTCGGCGGTTGACCTCTTTCTCGAAGTTGGACCTACCTAATTGGACTACTTGTCCTAAGTAGATATATGAGTCAACAACTTCGAGTACCGAGTTTCCAACAGAGACCGGGGTGGGCACAACATTGGAATTTGACATAATTTTTGTCTTGTCCATGTTCATTTTCAAGCCCACCCGTTGTGAAACTCGGTCGAGGCCATCGAGCATCATACTGAGTTCCTCCATCGACTTTGCCATGACTACGATATCATCGGCAAACCGAAGGTGAGTGATGTATTCGCCGTTGATGTTGATGCCAAGTCCTTGCCATTCCAGGAGCTTGAAGGCGTCTTCCATTGCGGCAGTAAACAGTTTCGGGGAGATAACGTCCCCCTGTCTTACGCCTCTTCTCAATGGAATCGCCTTCGTACTCTGCTCCTGTACTCGGACTGACATGGTGGCATTATTATACAAACACTTCAACACCTCGATGTACCGATAGTCAATACGGCATCGCTGGAGTGACTCAAGTACCGCCCAGGTTTCCACCGAATCGAAGGCTTTCTCATAGTCCACAAACGCTAGGCACAATGGCAAGTTATACTCCTCGGTCTTCTGTATAACTTGCCGCAGCGTATGAATGTGGTCTATGGTACTGTAGCCTCTTCGGAAACCGGCTTGCTCGGGAGGCTGGAAGTCATCAAGTCTGTGTTCGAGACGGTTCGTGATAACCCTTGAGAACAGCTTATAAACATGGCTCAGAAGCGTGATGGGTCTGTAATTCTTCAAAAGGGTGTTATCACCTTTTTTGAAGAACAGCACCACCTCACCCCTGCTCCATGCTGCAGGCGTTTTGCCCTCGGACAGGACGGAATTGAAGAGCTTCTGGAGGACTTTAAGTACCGGTGTTCCACCCGCTCTCAGAAGCTCTGAAGTGATTCCGTCCTCGCCCGGCGCCTTGTTGTCCTTAAGCTGCTTCAGGGCCATCCTAATCTCGTACAGACTGATGTCCGGGATATCTTCGGTATAGTGTCGGGATAGCTTGGCTCTTGGATCTCCTACCAAGCTATCGACGGACTTTGCGACCGAAGTGTATAACTGTCCATAGAACCTCTCGATCTCGCTTAAAACCTCTGCTTTAGTCGACGCTATGCTGCCATCCTCCTTTTTCAGCTTAGTCATCTGGCTTTGCCCAATAGACTTATCCTTCGCGAACACTTTGGAGCCTTGGTTTCGCTGTATAGTCTCTTTAACACGACTCGTATTAAAGAGACGCAGATCGTGTCGCAAGGACTTAGATATACGTCTATTGAGCTGCCTATATGACTTCGCATCATTGGAAGACTGCAACTGTAGCAGGCGTCGTTCAGCCATGAGGTTTAAGGTTTGATCGGTCAATTTTTGAGGTCTATTTTTACGGCAGGGTCTAAAATACTTAGATCCTACCGTGCGGACAGTTTCCACTAGCCCGTCGTTGATCTCGTCCACTGAAGCTAAGTTCTCAAGGCAAGCAAAGCGATTAGAGAGCTCGAGTTGAAAGTTTTCGGGGTTTTGAATATGGGATCGAGTAGGTCGGAGCGTAGACTTCATCAGGTTGGACCTTTCAAGTTTAACATTGATATTCAGTGAGCCTCTTACGATTCGGTGATCGCTACCGGTTTTAACCCTGTTGATCACAGAGACATCACTGAATATCCGTTTCTTGTCGGTCATGAAGAAGTCTATCTCGTTTCTCGTGAAACCATCGGGGCTCAACCAGGTCCATTTCCTTTGAGGCGGCTTCTGGAAGAAAGAGTTCATCATAAAGAGTTCCTCTTTCTCCAGAAAGTCGGCCAGCCTCTGTCCCCTAGGGTTCCGTTGCCCATACCCAAATTGCCCCACTCTCAACTCATCACCGCTTTTCTTGCCCAACTTTGCGTTGAAGTCCCCCATAACAACAGTGAAGTGGGTTTTGGAACTATGTATGGCCCTACTTACGTCCTCATACATAGTTTCCACCTCATCATCGGAGTGTGACGAGGTCGGTGCGTATACCTGAATGACCTTCAGCGAATATCTTTTGGATATTCTGAGTATTAGGTATACCACCCTGCTCGACACACTGTCGATGGTTATTATGTTGTTTACGAGGGACTTGTGAACGAGAAACCCGACACCACCTTGGGACTGTTGGTCGCCCTCCCGGTAGTAGAGCAAGTTACCGGACTTCAGGGTTACGGTCTCCTCCCCCTCTCTACGGACTTCGCATAACCCCATAATGTCCCAGTGTAACTTGCTCAGTTCCTCTTCCAGCTCGCAGATCCTTTCGTCAGTCCTCAATGTGCGTATGTTGTGTGTTACCAGGGCCAGTCGTCGTGGGGGTGGGTAGCTGGATCTCTTCCGGAGATTCTTAGCACCCCCTGCTCCGCCGTTACCTTGACCGCTACCCGCGCCAGGGATAGCGGAGCTGCCGGGGACTGGGGGCCTGGTTATTGTGCTTTCAATCATATTGGGGTATATTGCCTTAATTCGCCACGCTTGGCAGGCGGGTTGGCGATCGCAGTGGAGGTGTTTAGTACACGAAGGACGCTGCTGCCCGACCTCCGGTTTGTCCCTTAGTCGCCTCTTACGACACCCACGGGATGATTTGGGGGGACGCAATTCTAAGCCGGCGCCCCACGGCTAATATAATGGCTAATATGATAATATTTTGGTCCGGGATATTTTAGATAACAACCTCAGTTAGTATGTTTCAGGCTTAAGAAGCTCAACATATCCTGGCATTTTCCTTGTTGACATCGAGTAAGAAATGAACTTGTAATATACTGACGCGGGATGAAGAAGATTTTCTTGAGCCCTTGACAAATATTCTACCCGAGCATTTAGAACACAGCGTCATTTCCTCCTTGGGTGCTCGTAACCCCGGGAAAGGACAAACACAAAGAAATAATAAGGAAGCTTGTTAAGTCAGTAACAACCTGAACTATCTCATTTGATATGTATTAATAACCTCAGTGGCAACTCACTCGCCATCCTTTATTGAATAGCAACACTATAGTGTTATTTTCTGGCGAAGTTATTAATTTTATATTCAATAAAAAAAACTAAAATTGAATATAAAAATAAAATTAATTAATTTATAAAGTTAATTTATAAAGAGCAGTTTATTCATGTTCTCTTTAAACCGGGCGAGAACACTAAGACTTTAGATATCAAGCACCGTTTAAAACAAGAAAAGTATCAGAAGGTGTTACCTGTCGCTGTCTGGAGGCTGCCACCGGTTCCTCTCATGTTCTCTGTTGCCACCGTTAGACACGTCCACTGCTGAGTGTCTGTAACAACACATAATATGGTCAGGCTACAACCGAATTATCAATAGCCTAGCTAAGCTTCCTACGGAGCCTGCTGGCATTTTTACGAGGGCGAGTGTCCATGTCCATTTGATCCCCACCTACCAACAAAAGGTCCGAAGAGTTAATATGGCCTTGGCTCACAGAGACCTCCAGAAGGAACATAATATAGTGGGTTTTAGCCAGTATGAGTCTGAAACTCCCGCCAGCTGCGTGCTCATGGGGAGGGGTCATTTGAACATGGGCTACGAGAAAGACCACGCCTATCTCCTTGCAACTGTCAAAGGTTACAAGAACCCACAAATTACAGTAAATACCAATGTCTGACTTATGTGGTTTCCGAGCTAAGGTGCCAAACCAGTGCGACTATTATTTAGCTTCTCTGATAATACCTATACATTTTACACTCTCTCAACCGTTTTAACTGAATAACAAGTAAGCAGCTATCGAGCATACCTAGATTTCAAGTTCATTTCCTCATATCAGTTATACAAAAACACTTCAGAACCGATTATTTTCCCTCAAATACCACATTCCTTCCACATATTCCCCTCAGTTTCTTGTCAAAACACACAGTTATGAACTGGAGCACGTGCTACAGAATTAGATTTACTTCGCGTTACTTATGAAGGGGGTAAGCAGAACTGTTCCTACGTGACAAACTAACGTGTCACGAGTTTTGGACAGGACGGTGTCATTAGTCATAATGTGTGGACGTGGTGAGGCCATCGTGTACTTGCGTGCCGTAAATATGGACCAGATTATTCGGATTTATATGATGGCTCATTGTCTAGAAGGTATTATTTTCTTAACAAAATGTTCGTTTCATCATCATCATCATCACAGCCTTTTTATTGTTCCACTGCTGGGCACAGGCCTCCTCTCCCACGGAGAAGGATTGAGCGTTAATCAGCACGCTTGCTCAATGCGGGTTGGTGATTTCAGACTTTATAGTCCAGGTTTCCTAGAGATGTTTTCCTTCACCTTTAATCAGTCATTGGTGTCCAAGATAAACGTAGAAAGTACTTATAACTTAGAAAAGTTACGTTGGTACTTGCCTAACCTGGAATCGAACCCGCACCCTCATACTCGAAAGGCTGGTGCTTTAACCACTAGGCCACCACGACTTGTTCGTCGACACGCATTGTTCGTTTATGGATATAAAATTCTTTGTGCTCAGACAAATTTATACAAGGGATACAAAAACACGCTGGTTGAACTTGATAGCAGAATAATAATGATGAAGACAGAAGGCACTACTTGGTAGACAATTGTCTAGAAACTGCCTCATTTGGTATTGATAATATGAATAAATTTCGAGACCATTATTTTAGACTTAGTACTAACATCATGCTAAATAAAAATAAATCACTTTAACTTGTCAAAGGCGAAGCTTTTCCGACATGACATTTTCGTACCTCTAACAAATATTATGAGAGCACTTTGTCTCCTCCCACATCCAGCCAGAAATTGATATAGCACGTCGGCTATTGCGTTACACGTCGCGTCTGAAGGGGTAAGCAGGATTGTAGGTGACGCGTCTGACAGACAAGCAAACATTTTTGACAAAATAGGGTATATTATCAATTTAATTAGTTATTTACAATATATTTACAAATAAAATATAAATTAATATATACAAGTAAAAAAAAAAACCTTATTAATAAATGGCGTCAAAAAATTCTTCCTCATCGCTGCCCGCCGGGAGTGTACCCAAAAGGCTGGCAGCATTGCCACGTTGTATGGCAATGCTTAATCGTTGGCCGAAATAAAAGCCAGCCCTTGGGTCGCGGGAAGTGTCAGCGAGTCTCTTGGAAATATCCTTAAAAAGGAGGTGTGCACTCGGACCCCACGGCCCCAGAGTTTCAACCCCAAACGGCTCAAAGGTATAGTTGCCTATTAGGGTACTATATTTGCGCCGTTTGAGGTTTTCGGCTTCCGAAGCGGCAGAGCCAGCACAACTCGCCGTCCTAGCAAGGTGGGAAGGCGCCAGAGTGTCGACGCAGGTTGCGTCCCACACTAAAGACCTACCCATCTTCCAAGGAAATAATGACATACCGTCTGGTCTCTTACCATCGTCGCGTACCAAGCCATTTGGTTCTAATACAGCTGGTACGCCTACGGCGACAAGAGCACGACGGATGATGTCATTGATGTTCGAATGACGAGCTATGCGGCCCGCACTTCGGCTGCACGACAGGCCGTGGTGCCCGAGGCCGCTGACAGCTTCACCACAGGGGCAGCGATGAGGGGAGCAACATGGGGCACCCAGACGCAGGCACACGGCGAGTCTGAAAGTGGTGTCATCAAACATGGTGCCGATGTTTGACGACGGAAGTGCGTGAAGCCAAAGACCCGACTCCCATTCCCCCACAGCCAGCAGGCGCGCTCGCTCAGCAGGAGTATTGGATGTTTCAACTAATTCTTTCCGAATTACTCTGCAGAGCGGCTCATCCCACTGTCTCTGGAAGGATGGGTTAGCGGGGATATCGGTATTCGGGCAGGCGATTTTCCAGGCCTCTATAGCATCAGTCAAACACGGAACCTCAAAATTGGCCAGTGTGATTGGTAAAATTTTCCTGGTCAATATTTCAGTACCGTGGACGGAGGATATAAAGGCCGGTAAACTTATACTTGAAATTTTGCGAAAATATATTAAAATAAATAGGGTATTATATGTCACGCACTCCAACCTAGTGAATAATTTGTCATTTGAATTTCAACGCTTAAATCGTATCAATCGCAGCTCGCGGCCGGCGCTGCAAGCTTACAACGTGACGTTGCCAAACTGCACACTATCGTCATTTGTCGATAACGTAGTCATCACGATAACGTGGCCATAGGCCTAAAATAAGGTTCTGAGTATCATCATCATCATCATCATCATCTCAGCCATAGGACGTGCACTGCTGAACATAGGCTTCCCATTTAGATCTCCACATATACCGGTTAGAAGCGATCTGCATCCAGCGTCTTCCGGCGATCTGTGTTTAAATTATTTAAATAATACGAAGTAATTTTAATTCTATTTTGATAAAAACTCCTCTACGACTGTCTTATGTTTTTAAATAAACACGTAAAGCTGGTGCTAACACTTTATATAGAAACCAGGAATCAGTAACCGAGTTTTGTGTACCAATCGGGAGTCAATTAAAACTGTCCAGCAGCGAGTGGCCACACCCTGTATGTGTGCGGTGTACAGGCTGATTGCGTTCTGGGCTTTTTGCTTTTTTTGAATATTTCGGTGTGCAGCTAACAAACCTTCGTCGGCCAGAACTATTTTTGTTGATATGTATTGGTATACTGTAAGGATGGTCAAAGTTAGTGTATGCAACGGTTGGTGGGGGTTCTTTTGTTCAAAGTACTTATTGGTACCTACAAAGTTTTGAACTCTTCATATAATTTGCATTAAAGATTTAATTTTGTTTAGAAGCCCAAGGTATAATAAAGGACTTATAACATCTAGATTAGATTACTTAACTATATAAATATCTAAGTGAAGTGAATCTGTCTGTATGCTCAAAAATGAGAACAAACAGCAGGAAAAACATAACTCCTATTTACCCGTTTTCCACAGTAAAAGTACTCCACAGTTGCACCCAATTACACGTAATTCTCGTACTTAAATGCAGTTCGGTGGACAACAAGTACAAAGAAATGCACTTCAATATTAAATGAGCTGCAGTTAATTGCCTGAGAACGCAAGGAGTGCACGCTGCACCTACTAGTTACTAGCTTGCAGATAATATGCCACAATATAAATGGAATAAGAATTTGAGTCTAAAATGGACGAAATTGTTAGGACACATCCTTAAAAACAAAAAGTTGTCGAAATGTGAGTGTGATTTTGATGAAACTTGCCAGTTATAAAGCTTATATAATAGAATACCATACAGGCTACTTAAAGAAATTCCCTCAGTAAGAGGGTAAACCGCTAAATCCTGAAGAAGCTCCCTCACCAATGCGGCTAAAAAGCATTTTATGTCCTATCCTGATTTCAAGCCTACAGCCAAGCCTTCTTCAGTCATGCTTCAAGCCAACCTTAAGAAAAGTTATTAAAATAGGTACAGTCGTTTCGTTAAAAAGTTAATTTTTCTTTATTATCTATTTATTTATTAAGACCAAAAAACCAAAGCTAAGTGACCAGCGTTCAATCCATTTAACTGGGCAGTTAAATCTGAACGTAACGTCGTTTGACGCGAGTTTACAGCGAGTTTTACGGTTTGTCTGCTCACCCCGACACGATGAGCTCGTAAATATATTCGAGGAACAAGCCAGTTTATTCGGAAAAGATTTTAAATATTAATGGTTAGAGTCTTGCTCTCTTTCTGATGTAAAAAGTAATCTCTACTGCGGTTGAATTTTATTGACTTTTTAACCGATTGCGACAAATTTTTTTGCACATTCGTGCACCCTCAGTTGCACGAATGTTAGCAAGGAGGATTCTCTATATATTTTAAATGGCCAGGTAGACTCGAACTAATTGTGGCATGCGCGTACAGGTTTTATCATAAATAGCATTCAAAAAAATACATCGTTTTCCAAAAATCACACCGTTATTCTCAAACATTAACAAAATCAGCTAACTCTAATGAATAAACAATCATCAAATAGCCACTTGATTGATTGAATTATCTTCTTTTTGCAACAGATGCGCATACGCACATTAGTCATAGCACTCACAACAGTCGTCGCTTGTGAACACGTGCACACAAAGAGTTATTGATGCAAGTGTTGATCTTATCGCGTCAAATGTCAATAAATAAACTCTGAATACAGTTAACAACATGACTACAGTTAATTCTAGAATTTTCGTTCGTCATTAGGGGCACTAACTGCAACTTTTAAGCAGTTTTATTACGAGTATTAAATTGTACCATTTCGTGCAAACTTTAGCTACATTGTACCGGTCTATAGTACCACAGTAAATGATCAATAAAATGGCTTGCGGTTTATATAATAAAAAACTTGGGCACGCAAAATTAGACGTTGCTGCCAGCCTAGATAAGCTGCAATGTTGAAATAAAATGCAAAACAGGTAATGATATCATAGAATTCCGTAACTGCTTCATGCAAACGCCGCTTAAAGGGAATTCTTAATTTTCTAAGAATTGGGTTTTATAACACAATATACATCAAACGTACCTATTACAAGAACCCCATCCAGCGTTTAAATACGAAAGTCATAATAATAATGGCAATATCATTTTCAAAGAGCGTCGTCATAGATAATGTACCGGTATCTTAAAGTGACCGGCAAATTATATACATATAACAGTCGAAAGGTACCGTCACTTAAATTGGACGCGAGTGAAACCGTAGGGAAAAACTAGTTTTTTACAAAGTAAGAGTATTACTATATAGGCGGTGCTGCAATGTATGTCCATATTATATAATTCCAGGACTGCGCTAGTACATAAAATGGCGGTAAGTTACGGCCTGTATACCTGCGTTTTGCTACGGAAATTACCGGTGAATATTTTATACATATGTATGATGAGAACACCGGCTTTCGGGGGTACGCAAATTATGTATTTTCCAGATTAAAATTGTACCTACGTACTTTCGACGGTAACTCGGATCCAACGAAATTGCATATCTCTATTAATTATGTGTGGGTTTCGCAAACTAATTTGTTAGTTTATTTATTTATCATACATATTTACAAATGTTAATTAACATATCCACAAACCAATCTAGTCATTATTTTAAGTTATTGTTTTCGAAATATCTACTCCTAATTACTAATTACCTACAACAAATTTTTCCCAAGTTCTCCTGCGAGGTATCAGTGCGCTGGAAACGCGGATCCGTGTAAGACACAATAGAATTATTGTCTCATATTCAATGGCACACAAGAGGCTAAATCGATTACTAGAGTAGGCACATTATCTTAACGTATCGCCATATCACAGGTAGGTAGTCCTAATCTCTGCTATTTACCCATGGGGTCAGGGTGAGGTGCCCACATCTCATTACCATGCCCCGCATTACACACATTTCTCATTACCTTCTCTAGTGTAGGGTAACAGCACCTGTTATCGGCACTCTGTGATGTGGTTTGGCATTTATTTCATTATTTTCGTTCGATTAATTATTTGGTGGTTTCAGAACGACTGGATTTAATTAAGTTTAAATTTTAAAGTTCTTTAATATTTTACTGCAATGGAATAATAACTACAATAATATTATAGAGCTAAAATGTTTGTTTGTTTGAATGCGCTTATCTCAGAAACTTCTATACCAACTTGAAAAAATATCTGGTTTAACGAGTAGTTCTAACGAGATGAAACCGATGGCAGAAGCTAATTACCTACAAGATATATGCTATTATTGGACCATCAAATCGTAGAGTCGTGAGCAAAATAAAGAATCTTGGAAAACTGACATAGATTTAGTTTGTCACTTCTAACATACCTATTGGTAACGTAATAAGCATAATTAAATCGATCTGTAACTCACTCATAGTTTAAATATGTTCATGCGGCAAATTGAATAATTAAACGCACCTATTAGATTGCTGTAGCATTAATGATTCAGTACTTTGTAGCTAATTGCTTTAATGGAATTACAAACGCATTAGAAGGATTACATCTCACGACTGGTCACTGTCACTTGGTGCTTAGTTATCAGACTTTCTGTCTTCTGACTGCCTAAGGTGTACAAAAGACAACCAATGTAACTGCCACTGACGAAGACAAGCGTTGCTTATCCTTATGATCGGTCGACCCGTGTGGCTATTACTTAGCCACGAGCTCTTCTGCTCTTTCGTTAATGTAAGTAAAAAAAAAAACAAAACAAGACCATTACGACATACTCAGCTGATCTTACGTCCATCAACAGCATCAGCCACCCTTCACGTATCATTTACCCGCGAGTGCAGGACACAAGTACTCATAATTTCCATGAACATGTGTATAATCACGGGCGAGCTTGCTCGACGACATTTGCATACAAAGTGTTCGCAAATTATATGATCCGAGCGCCGTGTTGTTATTAATATCGTGCTTTATCTGTCCCCTGAACAATATGTTTTATATTCTTGAAACCTAAAAATAATGTACGATAAAGTGGGATGTTATTATTCCTTAAGCGTAAAGGCTTGAATGTTTATGAGTGTTAAGTATTACAAAGCTGGAGGTTTTAGAATTCATTTACGTTAATTATATCATCTCCCGAGCCTTTTCCCAACTATGTTGGGATCGGCTTCCAGTCTAACTGGATTCAGCTGAGTACCAGTGTTTTACAAGGAGCGACTGCCTATCTGACTTCCTCAACCCAGTTACCCGGGCAACTCAATACCCCTTGGTTAGACTGGCGTCAGAGTTATTGGCTTCTGACTACTCGTAAAGACTGTCAAGGATGTTCAATGACAGCCGGGACCTACAGTTTAACGTGCCATCCGAATCACAGTCATTGGTGTCCAAGATATACTTAGAAAGTACATACAAACTTCGAAAAGTTGCATTGGTACTTGCCTGACCTGGAATCGAACCCACGCAGTCATACTTGAGAGGTTGGCGCTTTAACCACTAGGCCACCACGACTATTATAATAATTGTATTATAACCTCAATACTAATTGTACCTCGGTGGACTCCACTGTTTATCTAGACATTTTATCCACTTTTCAGTGAGTGGGTCGTGAACATTTCAAATTATCAACATAGGCACACAAATTCAGCCTCTTTCAATTTAAGTGATTACTGAATACATTTCTAAATGTATCTGTTTATATATCAGTACGATACATATGTATGTGCCGCAAGTCCATCACAAATTTAATTAATACTGCAGCGGCCAGCATCGGTTATTAATAGACTGTCAGGGTCCGAAGGCGGATATAGCTGGAGCTGGAGGTGCACTCTACCTACATACAGTCTACGGAAACTGTTTTTGGTTATGGATATAAGACGTACCAATCTATGCAAAGTTTCACAGTGTATACGTGTACTATAGTAACTTTATATAATGTTTATTCTCTCAAAAAAAATGAGATTGGACTTGTTTTATATAAATCTGGTTCTTCAAACCTAGCAGACAGACATGTGATACTGGTTTGTTGCGCCACTTCTTCTTCCCAGCGAGAACACATAGGAAGTGGTGAAGGGTGGGCGTTTTGTTGGCTGTCTCTTGTTTTTGACGTTCGAAAAGTGCTGATTTATCAGCTTTATTTGAATACATTTGAAAACGCATTTGAGTTTGAGTTTAAATTGCTCTAAATAGGCTTCTCAGGACTAAGATGTACTCGTATAGCATAGCGTAAAATCCTATAGCAAACCACAAACTAATTATGTAGTCATCAGTGGCCTTATACATCTAAGAAAGATGATTAAAACAGCAGCCGTGTCAGGTTATTTGATTATGGCACTTGCGCTGATGGCTAACAAGGCCTATACGAGAGCGACAACGCCGGTCGCAACGTCCGCAAACAAATTGTGTTCCCGGTGACGTTAGAGGTTGTGCCATTCGTTGGTGACGCAAATCGCGCTTTTGGGAAAGCAGATCGAACCAGGCATTGTCATGCGCGACCACCCCATCAGATACTCTTTTCCTCCAACTATCACGGTCACCAGAAATACCACGGTCAAAATTATGTAGTACACATAAACGTAATTCTACAGATTACCATGTTCTAAACGTGTCTACATTCCTAGAACCTGTAGACGATCAGATAGACTGTTTCAGGGAAGCCGCGATCGCATTGCCAACGAGACGGACATAAATAACTAGATACTGTTTAAACTATAATGGGTAAATGCTGACACTGAGCTCATTATTCTACATTAAGGTTCCACAATGTTTCACAATGCTCGAATAACCACTATCTACTAAAAAATGGAACAGAATTTGTTTGAAATGTATCTACCAAATAAACTAACTGGAACTTATTCGTAGGTGGTGAAAGATGGGTGCGCAGTTCCAAAAAAATTTCGCAATCCTATTGGTGCTTGAAGTAGTATCTAGGAGTGCGAGTAAAACCACGGGAATCAGCTAGCATGTCTGCATGCAAATATTTTGTTAGAACAGCTGCCGGGGCTCGTGCGTTTGTTATCTATTAACGTTACGCTAAGGCCTGAAATTCAGTTACGAGATTGTTTCTGAATTCTGAAGTGTAATAGGAAACAGCCTCTGTTGCTTCCTCATCACATTCTAGTCATTTTCATGTGACTTTTTCTCAAATATATGTATACGCGTACAGATAGCAAAATATAGTTTGCACTGTCTCTAACTACATGATTTTCTGCTGACGCTGCGGTCACCACTACACCCACGACATTTTAGCTCGGTATAAATTAATTACTTTACCCAATTATTGCTTAGACTAAGTAAGTCAATAACCAGGTAAAATTCTTAAGTGGTAAGAGCTTATTACATAGCTTTTAATATATTTGGAAAAATAATTAGCTGTACTCTGCAGCATCGTAAATATTTAAGTACCCACCGTTTATCATACGCGCAATGAGAACCACAAACCGATATAACAGCACTCGAGCTGCTAAATATTTAATGAAACTACCCACCAATAATCTATGTTCTACGATATTCAATGGTAGTATTTAGTGGGGAGGTAAGTGCTGCGGTCGGGGTATGGATGGGTGGCTGTTTATCTTCAGTACTGGTTGTGTAAGTGATAAGGCGATAGCTCATTAGAAAGTGAATGTCGTAGTAGGTAACATAATGTGTTCTGAAGATGGGTATGTTCCTAGTGGTTAAGTGATAAAGTTGGTGTTTAATGGCGCAAACGCTTATTATTCTACTGGGTGAGTTTACGAAGTTTATTCCTGATTAATTTCTTATCGAGTGAGATGCAGGTCTCTTTCTCAAATCTGTAAAATGTATTTCTTTAGTAACTCATTTATTACAACTTTCAATAAGATCAACGAATTACTTTCGCGTTGGTGTAAATAACCATGATATAAAACTACTTTCTACTTTCAATATAATCTCAGTGAAGTGACACCGAACTATCTCGCAAGCTCATCTTAAGCTGCATAACAAAAGCTCTCGAAGCTTCGCAGCTGAAACGCAAAACCGTTAATTATTGAACGTAAACAAACGTAGCTCTAGACTAAATCTAGATTACCCGTAGGACGCGAATAAGCCGTACCTAGGAATATTCTAGTACAGTCAAAAACAGACGTAAAGTGTTTCTGACGTTTATAAAGGCTTTCATTTTGGAAATGCAATGAAGTATATTGGTTCATTAGTTTGAAAATATCACCACAATGCAGATTGTAGCGCACTCTTATCCTATATGTACTAAGACAAGTAGCGCTATGCAGTTCACGTCATATAAATTTTCTATTCCAAAGTTTGTTTGTATTCTCAAGCCTTACTCATGCGCAGTTTTTGTGTTTGTGTGTTTTGTTCATTTTTGATGATTGTAAAGTAGACAATATGAGCAAAGCTTTTCGACATAGGCTAAAATCAGAAATCCAAAGTTATGTGAATCCAAAATTATGTGAAGAGTTATGTACATGAAAGTTGTGTAAATAACTCACTAGTTAGTTTTATGGGTCCGTAAGTAACATAAGTTGTCAACACTGACAAGCTGCTAGCAGTTAATCTTAACCATCACCTGTTTTCAATTCTCACAAATTCCTTAGTTAAACATTAAGGATTCAATTTATTTGCCACAAAATTTAAAAGTTAAAGGTCTTCTTTGTTGAAAATGTGAAAGTTAGGCGTTTATGCAAAACACCGCAATATCCGCTCTTTGTTGGCGTGTTGTGAACGCCGCCGCGGGACCCACCACTTCTGGGTTTTATGTAAACGTTACAGTTAATGGCTCACAGGACAGTTTATCGAAGTACAGACAATTGTTCGACCATTTTGCTCATATTTTTGTCTGATTCCGTAGCCTCGTACTTAATATATGATAAACAAGTTGACGTTCTTACGTTAGGTGGGCATTTGAGGGCTATTTCTTGTGTTTCTTGTGACTTTCAATAAGCACTACATTGTAGCTATTCATAGGTACTACTTGTATATCTAAAGTGATGCAGGTAACGTTCGTTGCAACTCATAATAATTAAACAAATTTCAATGGGCGAAATAGAGGAAACCATGATTATTTTCAAGTTTTGCATTTTCAATTTAATCAGTTTTAATACGATAGAAGAAATTTTGGGTAGCAACACGCGAAGCAAGAGTGTAAATAAATTCCATTCCACCATTGTAAATTGAAGAGTAAATTAACTTAGTGTTGCTTTGCCATCGAATTATCGGAGCGAAATGCTTTTAAACCAAAATAGGTGCCATCTTCTAAGTAAATTGGTGTAAGATATCTACCACTCGACTCGATCTCCGGAGATACTAATAATGCTTTGTATGATACTACGACAACTAGCATTAAAATCCCTATCTCTGTTTCCAATTTCATCTTTATTGATGCAGCGTTTAAGCTTGTAAGTGTAACAATCGCAAAACAAACAAAAACAAATACACTTTCGTATTTGAATATTTTTTAAGGATATTTAAACATACATCTCAACAAGGATATTAACCGTCGTTACTTAAGCTGAGATTAAACATTTTATCTAACATAACATGGACCCTCACCGCCCATAAAGTCCTCCTCTCCTACGTATCCCTCGACCCCATCTCACGTCATTTTAATATTTACAGCCTCGCAGACTTTTCAGTTCCGCATATTTTTAGAGCAAATAGGAGCAGTTTATTGCGAGTTTAAAAGCATAAATTTCTTATTACCCTGTTCACCGAGACGGGGATACTTGACTTGGTTAAACATGTTTGTTTCGACTGGTTTCTGCTTCAACTTATTATACAATTTAGAACAAGAATATATTAACTATTATTAAATCTAAATATATACAATTAACATAAATATATACAAACTTATAAAATACTTAAAGCTAATATAATAGTATATATAATAATAAAAAAAAAACCCTATATACAAAAACATTGCGCGTTGTTACCGCCTGGCCACAGCTAACCGCGGCGCGAATCGCGGCGCGAATTGCGGCGCGGCAAGCGGTGAGCGGCGAAAACAAATGGTAGAAAACCTATGAAGTATGCCACAGCTACCGGCGGAGCGAATTGCGGCGCGACTTGCGGCGCGGTGAGCGGCGAGCGGCGCGCGGCGGCTCGGGCGGCGCGTTGTGCGAGTGAAACAAATGTACTAGCGAGTATCGAGGTGGCCACAGCTCAGAGCGGCGCGCGGCGGCTCGGGCGGCGCGTTGTGCGAGTGAAACAAATGTACTAGCGAGTATCGAGGTGGCCACAGCTCAGAGCGGCGCGCGGCGGCTCGGGCGGCGCGTTGTGCGAGTGAAACAAATGTACTAGCGAGTATCGAGGTGGCCACAGCTCAGAGCGGCGCGCGGCGGCTCGGGCGGCGCGTTGTGCGAGTGAAACAAATGTACTAGCGAGTATCGAGGTGGCCACAGCTCAGAGCGGCGCGCGGGGCGGCATCGCTGGACGCATTCAGTCTTCGCGCGACCGAAACAAATCATTTTGTTTTTTTCGCGCGTTCTTATGATAATTGAATATGGATATGGATACATAAGAATTCATTGCTGAAATACTGTGTAGACCAGAAATATGGATGTCAAAACATCCACATCATAAGTATAGGCACATAATTAAAAAAATGTGGGAAGAAATAAATCATAAATTTCCTGGTAATAGTGGTATTTATTACCTATTTTTTACAAGTAGGCAATTTAATTAGATAAGTAGGTGATGAATTTAGTTTCGTAGATATTTACAGGTTCATTGATAGTTATCTACATATTCATTGATTGTTACCTACGAGTTATTTGTGTATTCATGTATGAGTATTAGGTATGTAGGTACCTTAGTCTACAGATGATTGAAATAAGAATACTTGAGCTAAGAATACACTTGATTCAAGGCAATACCGTGCCACTTTTGATGGGGCCATTCTCTTAAATATGTCCACCGCTGACGCCGCCGCGGTCGCAACTAATCGAGCTGTGGCATACCACCGCAAGTCGCGCCGCCCGCCGCGCCGCTTGCCGCGCCGCGCGCCGCACCGCCTGTAGCTGTGGCCAGGCCGTTATTAGGCGTCAAAGTACTCCTCCACATCGCTGTCATCCGGTAACGTGCCCAGAAGACTGGCCGCATTGCCACGTTGTATGGCAATGCTGATTCTTTGACCAAAGAATAGGCCAGCCCTCTGGTCACGTGAAGCGTCGACAAGTTTTCGCGCTATCTCCTTAAAGAGGAGACGTGCACTCAATAATTATACAATTTTGAGAGTAATTTTGGGTGCTTAAAATGTTAGCAATGTTTTGCTTGAACGTGGTTCAAGGTTTAAAGTGAACGCTTTTACGTGTTCAACTGAAGCGATATATGTAAGAACTCTATACAACGGCCAAAAAAATACTACCTTTGAAAGAATGCGGACTGATAAAAATGATGTAATGTTTAGGCGCGTTATGCGTACAGCTTTCACAGTAGCTATGTTAACAACTTAAAATTCTTCACTCCTTAAGATTTTTTTTCTTATGTAGCAGACTATCTTGGCTACAAATAAGAATTGTCAATTGTCTGAAAGATGATGAATTCAGAATGTTTGAATTTTTGTGAGAATATGCATGAAATAATTAAAATTTGAATGAATTAGGTAATGAATTAAATATTAAACATGAATTAATTGAAATAATTATTATTAATATCGTAATTAGTGAAAGATGGAGTTTTTCCTCATCCTGCCCATAAAACAAGCTTGATATAACATTATTCACGTGATAATCCCATGCATGGACATTTACCAACGGGACATAAGTGGTGTGTTGTGTGTGGGACCGTCAGACAAATGAGTCCGCCATTGTCTGGTAGATTACCTCTGCTGTCTGGCAGATCATCAACTGAGGTCGTCACGGCATTAATGTCTGGAAGTGAATTATGTGTGCGCAGTTTTATTGTATTTTGTTAAGATGGAACGGGTATTAATAATGAGGCTGTAAGTGATGTAATAATTTGCAGCATTTTTTATAAAGATTATTTAATTATGATGAGATTGTAGAAAATAATACATATATTTTAAGTTGTAAATACAGTTCTCGTAAAAACTTTGTTCTTAAACATTGACTGCGCAGTTGCGCAATCACTAGTAGCCAAATTCAGAGCAGTAACTTTATTTGACGAAAGCTGAACTATGAAATGAAAAAAAAAAAAAAAAATCAATCAAATCAAACTTTATATCAGATTACTTTCGACATTAATTAACATAGAAAGTTTCATACTTATGACCAATTTTAGTACACATCATTAATCTGCTAAATATCTGACTGATAATGTGACCTTTACTATTATTGCAGTTGTCAACATATCATTCTTAAGATCCACGATTTCGTCGCTTAAGGGATACCGAGCAGTGACAAATTACCCATGCAATATCACTCCACTCCGCTGAAACATTTGCTTACTCGGTACGATATGATGAATGGGTAAACTCTATTTTGCTATAAATTGCTACTTAAGCTGTCTACTAAATTGCATAATTTCATTGTTAGTGGGTGTAATCTTTGTCATTTGTGAATATTATTGTGATAACTTTGATTGTTTCGAGACAGTGAGCCGGCCAGTGCGCTTGAGAGTGTGGGGTTCCGTTCTTTTGAGGACTTGTATTAAGCTGAAGGGTTAGTTTGTTTGTTTGCCTGATCTCAGGAAATACTAGACAAAAAAAATAGACTCTCGTGGTAGTTCATTAATCGAGGAATGCTGTAACCTTCTTCCCACAGGACACGAGTGGCAGAAGAAAAAGTTCCATAAAGCATAGTGATGCCTTTTCTACTTCATTTTAATATCTAGCTAATATCTTTACTTCTAATTCAACTTTGCATATTCTTTTTCTAATCTTCTTGTTACTATTCTAAAATACTGCCTTATAAGCCTTGCATTGGCGTGCATATGGGATTTTTCCCGAATATATGTTGGCACCATCATATCAACCTAATGCCGTCCATTGCTGAACGTAGGCCTCCTTAATGCTTTGAACGCCAACCACAACTACGGAGTATCGATACTGAATTTACAAAATGTATATTGCTCTGGCTCGGTTTTCTGAATTTACGTGAAGTGGAACGTTTAATATCATAAGTACTCGTAATTTAACCGCAAACAAGGTAACATATTACATAATATTCGTTCGTATAAAACAATTTCGATACAAAACCGCACACGAACTCGGCTATGGATTAACGTTCAATAAAAGCTTGATTGACAGAACACAAATATTTCAATGAAGTTTTAAAGCTTGTGCCAGTTATTGGGAAGTTCACCCTACGGCAATAAATTGCGTGTATTTTAGTAACATTGTAAATTATTGCTTGGATAATCGCGTGTGATACGCGTTGGGAGTTTGGCATAAATAGTAATTAATTGAATTTATGATTGCTAGAACAAAGGCACAGTAGCCATGGTATTCAAATATATCGATGATTATTCAATTTATCAGTACTAGTGGAATCATTTCAATTAAGATATATTGTAGGTTCTACATAGATATTGTTTGTTCTACGTTAGGTTCTCGTATTTAAACATAATTGGATACATAATATGTAGATGTGCTTTACGATCAGCAAATGTCGTGGTGGCTTGGACGGTTCTAAATGTAGGTAAGTTCTAGGAGGTGACTACAGGCTCTAGACCTGTTTGATGTATCGTAACATTCATATTAGAAATTAGTTACCTCTCCCCTTGTAGTTGTATCAATACTATTTTGATCAACAGTCGATAGCGGTTAAGGTTATAATTTATATATTAGTATTAAATGATACTTTTATTGTTTCAAATGCGAATCCTTCCCCATGTATCAAATTTCTTAGGAACCCGAGCTTACTTCACGTAGACAGGTCTTGCATGGATCAAATACACTTTGTGTGTAAGTTGTAGCTCTAAGCTAGCTAAAAGTCCTTCAAAGTGCTGCTAAGAGTAGTAAAATGAATGCGATTCATTGATGTCGTCTAGGTGACTGTACCATCAGATAGATGAGCAGTACAAGTAACACAATAAGGTGGTATGATATACTTAATTTAAATAGGATTACTCACTTTGCGTTTGACTGTGTCTACCCTCAAAAGATCAAAGATAGCAAATATATTGAATCAATATTGATACAGACAAAAATATGAATAGTATAATATATGTATATTTTGTAATATTATTGGATAAGTCTGATAAAATAAGCCTTTAAGAAAGGTACCAGTATAGATAGATAGTGCTTTGAACGTAGTTGCATGACGAGTGGTAAAAAGTGCAAGACTTCTATTGTATTAAATCTATAGGAATGTCTGCGTTCAACCTTTTCGTTTATTTTTTTGCACACCACTTTTATACCAAATTGTAATTTGTAGTATAATTCTTATTTAATAGTCGCTAGTGTCACTTATGGATACTTTAAGCTGCACCTCCCGATACGGTGTGTGGCGTAGACAGGTAGTCGGGGTTATTCCGGCGAGTCAGTCTGGAGATAATTTAGTTTTACTTTGTTGCTTAGTTGTATAACTTGTAATGCTGTTAAACATTCCTAGAATGTAGTTAGTTTCAGGATTGTTGTTTGTACTGAAATCTGATGGCAGGCTTGTGAACGTATTTGGAGTCTATGTAACGTAGATTGAAATTAGAAAATCTCAATAGCTAATACCTGTACCTAGTTTTATAGGCAACTGTTATATTATCATCTTCATCATCCGGAATGAAATGAGCGTTAATCACCACGCTTGCTTATGGTATATTGGCGATTACAGACTTTTAAGTTCAGGTTTACTCAAGATGTTTTCCCCCATCTTCACTCAGTCATCGGCGTCCACGATATTGTACGTAAAGTTACATTGGTACCTACTTGTCTGCCACTAAGAAACTACAACTTTATGATATATTTTATTTATTACGAGAATAGGCTTTTTTAATAAAATAAGTAGATACTAAATAAGCAAAAATAGGTACTCGCTTACAGCTTGAAAGTAATCATGTTTCATCAGTTTTCAGATTACTGAAATAAACTTATTTACAAAAGCAATTTGTGTATGTTCCACTTGATATAAGGTTAATTCAAACAAATTAGATTTTTGATAACATACCTATATATATATATTATTTTTTAAATTCTCTTCACATAGAAATGGAATGAAGGCAATCAGAATAATCATCAATATTTGGGGTTTGATAAGAAAAATATTTCAGGCCAATATCATTCCTTATATACAAGTTATATACCGTGGTTTCGCCCGTGTTCTTGTGTGTGATTTAGTAGGTAACAAACCCTAAAAAACTATTCCTTATCCTTCATCACGTTGCATTCCGTACCAAATGTTGTCTCAATACATTCACCCGTTTTTCTATATAATGTTACAGACAGACACGATTTCTCGATTTAAATATTAAGTAAGAATATGTATAGATAATTAATACGCATAACTTTTTCAAATACTCTGATTGCTAATAATGTTTCGTTAATCCGAAATTAAAAAAGTTTTAAGAAAAGTTCAGGGCTTATTTTAATGAAGGCAAGTAGGTATCAGCGGCTAAAAGTAAGGCTGAATTGACAGAGAAGCAATTAAAATTTCGCTGTGATCATTATGCTTATCGAAGCCACCTGCTTACTATATAAACTGCATGGATACTTTCACAGCCTGTCTAATTAGTACTTACGGATTTCAATAAACTCCTGTTTGATTGATTTGTTTGTTTTAACAACTGAAGAGCTTTTATATGATGTGAATAGTGGGTGAGGATGTAATAGGTTAACAGTACTTAAAAGTCATTTTATTAATTTAATATTTTATAGATTTTGTATCTTTAGTTAATTTTTAACTTTTATATTATTTGAGCAATTAAACAAATGTGTGTATTTAGAATGACGTCACATAGTTAGCATGTATCGTCATCCAAACTGAACGTATATACAAAATTTCAGCTTAATCGGTTACAGATGTCGGCTTCAAAATGGAGTAACAAAATTTCACCCAAACATACTCACATACATACATTACAAGTTAAATAAGGAGCTTTCAAAATGAAGGGAACATTTTAATTTAAAACACCCGTCTGTAATTTTCAGTCGACAAGAAAACAATTAGACGTAGAAGTTCCAGCATAGGGGCTGCCTTTGACCTCGACCCCAAATGAAAGAACCTGCAGATTAATTATTAACACATCACCTCACGCCCTGCTGCGCCTGTACACCCTTGTGGAATGGGGAATTTACTGTACTTATGTGAACTAATGTGTTTAAGTATGAAGTTATTGAATTAGTTTGGAGAAAATATTGCTTTGCGAATCTTGTTGCTTCATTGCCAACAACAACAACAGTCAAAATGTGTGAACATAACACTATAGCGCATGCGCGAGGCATACATTGACTGACTTCAGAGCGGCAAACTGTTTATACATAAAACATAAATAAAGTGAAATAACGATGCCTTAGAATACCTAATTTACCCTTTACAAAGTTTACAACAGTTTTTTTTTCTGTATGTTGGAAAAGACCCGCGGTTTGTCTGCATAATAAAGTAAGGACATTATACGCCTAATTTCAAAAAGCGCCTTTAAAAATGTGATAGCAATAACGCACACGGGCGAATTAAGCGCTCGTATTACGTCAGGCGCCTCGGGCGCATGCCGTGTGATACTGAGGGAAAAAAATCCCATGTACTTGAAACTCGTCTAAAAATAGCAACTTTATTTTATGAAGTTTTTTTTTCTTATATGAGCAGGTACCTACTTGGTACATGGAAATTGTTATTATTTCAATAAGGAAACTTTTTTGGGGTACCATCCATGTAGGACCCGTTTCAGCCAGTCTAATAAAAGGTAAGTAGATATTTAACTAATCGTAATATTATTTTATATTCCAAAAGATCTAAAGTAAACTCACTGTGCCCATAACATAGTTTTACAGTATTTAGAAGCCCCAAAAGCCCAATTCAGAACTATATCCGACTATCATAATATTTAGCCAATTTGATTCGACATTACGTTAATTTGCAAACCAAACATAGTTTTCCTAACATAACTACTAAATATATAATTAGAGAGCAGTTTGCAATACCCGAGGGCTCTAAGATAATATACGGAGAGGGGATGGTTATCACAAAAATATTATCTGTAAGCGTAATATGTTTTTATAGGCCTTCGAGTCCGCTGTGACCATGTGCTTAGGAGATCTTTTGTTATAAGCTTATGATAACGTCACGCTAATATTATCTTGGAGGGTTATGCAGATGTGTAGCTAATTATTGCTTTTTCACCTTGGTTACATTGACGTTCCAAGTTCGCTCTTCTTCATCCTTACTGATATTCGTTTTGGTAAAGCCGGTCTGTTTGTTACAATTTTTTGCTCAAACCGCTTAAACGTTTAAGATAAATAATAAGAAATTTAGCATTGAATTTACTTTATCGGTCGAAATCTACTAATTGATACGTGAACCTTAGAATTTGATATTAAAAAGGAACTAAAATAATCTAAATAAAGGTACTATAACATTATAAAGCTGAAATTTTTGTTTGTTTGCCTTTACGCGCTAGTATCAGGAAGTACTGGATTGATTTGAGAAAAATATTTCAGTGTTGTGTCTACTTTTTCGGGGTGTGCAGAGTAAATCCTGCGGGTCGCGAGTCAGACGCTGCCTGCGATGCCGGCGAAGCTGTCTGCGTAGTATCTGAATTTCTGAATAATTTTGGTGTATTTACCGCTCATTATATTTTCTGAAAATACAAATTTCCCATTGTTTTACCTTCGTGAGAGGCGAGCCAACCGCAGTTTATTCTCGTTTAACAGTTGAATAGCCTAAACAACGCCGTATTATTGTATTCGGGTTCTGTTATTGTTTTTTGGTACGGTCGGCAGAGAAGTCACATTAGAATAGAATATCGTTTATTTCTTAGTATATGGTAAATTACAGAGATTATTATTATGGTAGATTACTTATAAATACATTCATTATAGAGCCACTATATTTTGAGTGTTTCGAAATTAATTAACTTTATAGATTTGGATAAAATTTGGTTTTTAGATAGGGCATAACATATTAATCTTTCCTATAATTATTTATGATTTTTCTTAAAAATTGCAATTTTATAAAAAACATCCGCTCATCGTTATTGCTGTACTCTTCTTCAGGGTCTTTCAGTAGTAGTGTGGATCTCTTTGTGTTACAATTGGAGAATCACAATGGCTAGGTAGTTTTTCTTTCTGTTTACAGTATCATTAAATCCTGACTCGGTTCTGTACTCCAAGACAGGTAGCCGAAATGTACGAACAACTACTAGGTAATTATAGTTTACGTAGAATAATTTTGCCGCTATTTTATGCCTAGCACATGCACACTGATCATACTATCATTCTGTGTTATTATTCATATATTTTAACTATCTCGCAGTTACAAGTAACCAATTTCACAACGACACAGTTTTTTAACGATAGATACAAATTCAATTTTCTGTCAATAATCATGTAAATTACCGATAACTTTTCTTTTGCAATCACTACTCTAGTAGGAGAGAACGTATGTAGGTTGCTGTGTCTAATATTTGTGCTCGTAACAGCATCGTGCTCATGCGCAGCTAACCGCATGTAAACATTTAGTAGTATTGGTAATATGATTTAAAACAGTCTTCGGCTGAGTGTTTGAAGATCAACAGAATTAGGAAATTTTATTGAAATAAATACAAGGTATGGAGAAACGGTAAAGCTTATTATCAAAGTAGAGAGCTGATGGATATAATTATTAAAATTTTCAAACAACTTTGCTTCTCTGAAGTCTGCCCTACGACGCCTAGCACATGCGCAGTTTTGCTTTGTTCGTACATTATGAGTACCGTTAACTCAAAACCATACAGACAGAATTGTGTTGCTGTGGAGTTTGTTCCACCATTTCTTCTTCCCAGCGATAACAGATATGAAGTGGTGAAAGGCGAGAGTTTTTGGGGCTGTCTTTTGTAGAATTGACTTTCAAAATGTGCTGATTTTCAGCCGTCTTTGAATAAATGACTTTTATCTTTATCTTTTACCTTTATCTCAAAAATTACAGTTTTGGAGGGAGTGTCAAGTGACATTCCCGAATGGTGTCTTCGTCTAAAATTGATAGAGTCATTAGCAAGAATATAAAACAATTAAGATCATGGCAAGTATCGTCGCCATTTATTACAATGCGAGATACAAACCCGATTAAAGCCACATCACAAGATCTCCTGATCCAGGTTCCCTTTCCAAATGTGAGGACAAACAACGGCACAATGAGTGAACTTAGCATATTGTCGGTATTCCGGCCTCATATTCTATTTCCATCGCATTTCTTGACACAAATGTTCGCGAGTTTAATCTACGCTTGTGTGAACTCTGCGGAGTTGCAGGCGAGCAACAGGCTGGCCACAAAATGTTGTCCATTTTATATTTATTAAAATAGTGTCTTAATTGAGATTTATCGACATGTTTTACTGGGTTTACCTTAACATAAACATACACACAACTTAACAAAAAACATTTTAGGGTCTTTTCTTTTCGTGGGAAATCAATCTGTGGGTGCATATGGAGGATGTGTTAGACTTTTATTTAGGTACTCACTATGCCCCTTGTGGAGGCTTTTGTGGGCCAGGGTTGCGATGTCACCTTCGAACAACCCGCTGCCACACTTTCAGTATCTTCAAGATATTTTAACAGAAATGGAAAAAAAATCTAAATTATGATCTAAATAACAATCAAGCGACTGACAATTTCATAAAAATATTTAATTAATACAGCAGATTATTAAAATACAGCTTTAAATTACACAGTTGAAGTTTATTCCCAAAATTGTCGCGCAAGTTGCTCGTGTGCTCACCAACTAATTCGCGTGTGCCCGATTGTTCGTAGTCAAGTGTTTACTTCCGTCTCGACTAATTGCCGTGTACTCGATAGAAGCCACGCGCGTGCACTAGTAATTACAAGGAATGAAAGCCGGTTGACTGGCTGACTGGCTGCCATGAATGATCCATGTGGAGATTTCCGAGGGTTCTCGCTGTTTACATAAATCGAGATGCTCAGGCATCGTTACGGGCTAAAAATAAATTTATAGACGGAAGACTTAGGAAGTCTACGGTCAGGCAAACGTAAGACAATCAGCTGCAGAGAACAGTTGTACACTATGCATCAGGCGAGCTTAGGATAGGCGATGTGCTTGTGCTATAAGCTATAGGGCTAATATTGAAGGATAATGTTATAAAGAGGTTTTTGTGAAGTGTTAGGGGATAATTTCTGGATCTAATGATATTCTATATTTTATTCAAAATTGTCAATATATTGATCCTAGTTCGACAAGTATCTTGAGAATCAGCTAGGTATTATCTATTTAAAGTTGGCCAGCGAGTTTTTTTTTAATTACTTAAATTCTAAAGCTTAGATTGCTTTGATTCTTCAATGGAGTACCCAATCTGTCACAATGGTAATTGAGTGTCAGTTGTCAGTCGCCGGAGTGACACTCGTCTGTCTGTCGCTTTATGTAAATTGGGAGAGTTGGATTTGAGTTTCAAAAAGTCATAAAATAGTGTGTCATTACTGCACTGTGTATATATACACTGCAATTAAAAAGTACCTATTTTAACTTATCAACTCGGAGAAACCGATGCATATCATTACATTAATTTGAACTATACACGTACATGATACGTGTTGTCTCAAGATTTTTTTATGGAGCCGGCAGCTCTTTTGTTTTTCAAAAAACTTAGTTGTGTTTTCAAAAAAGTCTCGTTACAAATATTTTCACAAGTCACAAATGCTTCTGATTTTAAAAGATGAAAGCTTATCCGTTCAGCTTATTTTCACAATTAAACTTAAAAAAAAAAAAAAACAGTATAAGCAGCCAGACAAACGACACAACCAATCCATAATAAAAATCCTAACCCAAGGTAACTGCAGACAATAAACTAATATTTTATGTCCCCTCATCGTGCGCCGCAGTGTGCGCTGGAGAACTAGCCAGTGTTGTCTGCAGCGCGGTGTATTCCCGTCAGATCGTAAATCATGCACAGAACAGGCGCGCTGGGTATTCAGGGACTAACAATGGAACCTGAATATGGATGTATCAGCAGATCACCGTGAGACAGAATTCATGTATGACAGTTTAAAAAAATAACACTGTTTGTTTATTTTTCGAGGTGCACAACACGTAATTATATAATAATGTCTGTTATCGATAGGAATAGGTAAATATGCATCAAATATGTCAGTTCTATGAAACCCTCTAAAGAGAAATGTCACTGAAGAGTTCTACATGATTTTCAATGTAAAAATGATCTCTATTCGATTGGACTGCCTGGTAATAAATCGTTGCTGCCAAATTTCTGCAGGCCCTATAGCACAATAACTTAGTTTTTAAAAAGAAAAACTGTTTTTTTTTCATATTTATATTTTATTTTACACATTTGAGTTGTATTAATTGACGGAATAAATTATTATTAGCAATACTAATAACGAATTCAGGATATATTCTTCAAACCTAACAGACAGAAATGTGTTGCTAGGGAGTTTGTTGCGCCACTTTTTTTCCCAACGAGAACACAGGAAGCGACTGTCTTTTGTTTTGTTTTGACCTGCGAAAAGTTCTGATTAGTCTACTTAGTCTGACTATAGCGCAAAAATCTCTGAGTGAACCATCGTCCAAACAATAAGAGCGTACATAGTATGAATATACTATTTTACATAATGTTTTATTACTATAAATATGCTGACATCATTCAGGGAACTAAATTCAAACATGCGTGGTGTTGCGTACCAAAAACACAAGTGTAGTTACTAGAGGTATAATAAACACGTACCATCGTAGTATTGTTGCGAACGCATTGTTAACCGCTGAACGTACCTGAAACATACAATATTATGTTACAATGTGAAGTAATGCTATGTTATGCGCGGTTGTATTCTTCAGCTGGGTAGGCTAGGTACGACTGTGAGCGGGAGGTGAAGGAATGAGCAATAAAATCCATAGGGGTGTAAATTAAACTTCACATATCATTAACATATCTGTAAGGGTTTATTTCAGTATTTCTGCCAAATTATTAAAATCGCAAATACAGGGTGAACCTGAATTAGCAACTACTAAAATAATATTAATAATTTCACACCTTTATCAACATAATTATGACTCAGATATCTAAAAATATATATACTTATTTCACATACAACCACATTGAAACCGAACATTGAACAATCAGATAACAATAGGCTCTGAATTATCCAATTTTAAATTCAAACAGTTCGTTAATTACCGCCTGCAAATTACGATAATCCTATTAAAACCGAGTGCGTCGCATTTAATCGCGCTAATTATTTGCTAATCGATTTTAAACCGAATTTTAATTAGTGCATACTTTACAGGTCTAGAAATCGGTGTTTATTATGATAAGAAAGATTTTCTATTAATTAATTGTTCAAACGTTAAAAAGCGCTAATATAATTAAATTTTAACATTATTTAAATGACTGATTAAAGGTGAAGGAAAACATCTCGATGAAACTTGGACTATAAAGTCTGAAACAACCAGCATTGAGTAAGCGTGGTGATTAATGCTCAATCCTTCTCCGTGTGAGAAGAGGCCTGTGCCCAGCAGTGGGACGATAAAAAGGCTGATAATGATGATGATAATCAGCCTTTTAGTTCACTGAAATGGTATCGCTTACCGCTATTTGTGTGACCCGCGCCTTACGTCCGCACTTGGTCAGCCAAGTGTGACAATGTCTAGAGTGAGGGCTGAGGCCTCACGGAAGACGACCATGCTATTATGGCATAATAACACCTTAAAGAACTACCTACATCATTCTATAGTACGTAGTTGTTTATTCAATTGCTAGCCTCCATCTGCGGTTGCGCTCACGTCCTGAATAAAATTCTTCCCGCACCAGGTTAAAAAATAGCCTATATGTAATTCTGACGTATACGCTATATAACTGCTAAGTTTCATCAAAATCCGGTCGGTTGTTTCCTCATAAAGAAGTAACAAATATATATATACTCACAAACTTTCGCCTTATTATTTAGTAGTGATAGATAATATGGTATAGCATGAATGGGTGTTTTTCACTCGTGTGTAGTAAATTCAACAAGGTACAAAATAAAAGGATGTGATGTTATTTTCCATATGACTTTATAACTTTGTGGAGAAAATGAATAGTCTCGTAAATGTCACGAGGGGTTTTGCGTTTTCTTCAAAAAGGTTATGTATGTATTGCTGCTTCTATGTATGTTTTTCTTATACTTTTACTTTTGGAAAATTAAAAATAGACACAGCAAAATGTATTCGGATTCCTTATTAAGCTGGCACGTTTATCATAAAACACAGACCTGTAGGTAGAGTTAAAGATTAAACTGAGGAGATCGTGTCTAAGCAGCAGCGGGACGGGTTGATCGATCTTAAGGTTAAGCAACGCATAGCGCCGTTGCCTCGTGGATGGGTTATCAATATTGTCATGACAAGATCCACCGTGTTTCGGAGGGCACGTTAAATCTGTCATTTGAACGTCCGTGGCAGTCGTTACGAGAGATCAGAAAGTCTGACAACCAGTCTTACCAGGGGACGGTAGGCAGTCGCTCCATGTAAAATACTGGCATTCAGCTGCATTTCTTAATACTGGAAGGCAACCCCAATATAGTTGGGAAAAGGCTGATGAAGTATCTGCACTTATTATTGCATTTAAAACGTTATTAATAATTTGAAAATAGCCGTTCACAATCCGTGTTACACTAAACAATTAGACGATACTCGCACACAGATTCATAAAAACGATAGAATTACCAATTTATCTGCATTTCGCACGCGATATGAATATCAATTGGTGTCATATTAGTATAATTGCTACACGTTACAATGATTGGGGCGCAGCGATTATATAACACGTACAAATTCAACCCGTAGGCCTCTTGAATTACAAATTATCATTATTTATTGATTTCGTTATTTATTAGGGTTCATGTTTTGTCGGTTTTTGTTGCATTTATCATTCTAGTTCTATAAATACTTTTAAATGATACGTGATTTGCTAATTAAAATCGATTTATGCCTCAATTTTTATTAATTACAAATTACTAGTATGCAATACTATGCAAATGTTTTCTTTCTTTCATTCTTTCTTAAAAGTAACTTGTATGAATTAATAACATTTCACTCTTTGTGGGTTTCGTTCGTATCCAGAACTCAATGATGCCGTATTTAGAGTGCGGGCTGGGAGAATTAAGGGTTCTATTAAATGAGGCGACGCCGGAAAAAGATACATTTAATATCTGTCTGACTAATGGTCGGTTTCTGAAAACTAAAATACTGTCCCATCTACTTTCATATTATATTCAAATTTCCATCAATTTGTCATGGAATTCGTCGATCAATATGACTTTTAACATAATTTTAAAAGAGTGCACTTTCATTTGAAACTTGTTTACAAATGTTTGTACAAAGCCCTACAATTCAATTACACTGAAAGTCAAGAAAAGCATATCCATACGTTATAGAGAGAGTGCAAGCAATTGTTAAACAAAATAAAATGGTGCCACCTGTCTCGCGCCAATGTGGGGAACGAACATTTATTTAATAAAATTCTCTTTATTGCGACGCGACGTGGAGGAGAAATATTTCCCGATTCGGTGATTCACAATTTGCGGTGTTGCAGATTCAATGGAAATAAAATTGTGGAAATAATCATATAGACAGGTACGTCATGTTATGTAAGGGTAGGAGAATTTGCATTGTGATAAAAGTGATGATGATGACCTATCTATGAAAAATACATTAATCTTTGAAAACAAATGTGTTTATCTCGTAGTTTATGGTTACACTTTGAATGTTAGCGGAAAAAAAAATTGCGACGACGTAGATCGCCGGTCTTCTTTTCAGGATTCTGTTATATATTAAATAACATTAATAGGAATATAATAATAAACAGCTGACGCTGCAACAGTATCCTATGTTTTTCCATTGACTCAGCATAACGCAATAACTCAAAAATTGTAACTCATTATTTTAGTGTGGAATTGAACGTCGTCGCGGACAATAAGCTTTCTTTTGCAAAACCTCTTATTAATTAAACTTTTTCTATTTCTATTACATTTTTTTTAAAGCCTTTTTTGACCCACCCCATAACAGTTCCGTACCCAAAAATACAAAACGGGACTCTATTACTAGGAAATCGCTATTCATGTGTCTGTAACTAGGCTGTCGCTAAAAATGAGGAATCCTTTAGTACAGAACTACTAGTGTCTTAAAACGCAAGATAAGAAAAATATATAAATTTAATTATAATATTATCAAAGGCCATAAATTAATAGTCGGTCGGTACGTGAACTCGATATCATAAGTAATGGTGTCTCTCACGATGATTCATTGTAATCGACTCCCGCGCCGTCGGGCTACAGTTGGGATAGTTATGAAGCTCACCATGATTTACGTAGTTAATAGCAACTACTATCATTTATTGAATTTCAATTATACATTTTGGATTTGATCGTGGACCTGCATTATGAATAGACATATAATGTGTTATAGTTATTTAAATGTTAAATTATACACCGTGATTTTTTAGTCGTCTTACAAAAGCAGCCCAGTTCATGTATCCAATGACCAGTATACGTTCATAATAAAAAAATATGAATTTATGAGATTTGACCAGTAAAAAAAAACATTATTATTATGACGCAAGACGTAGTTAGAAACTCCTTTGTCTTCTGATAAATGGAGGAAGAATGATCTGCTCGACTCGTGCACTGGGTAGGTATACTCTACCCCTTTGATACGTTAACATTTTTAATAGGATGTTTCATATTTCTAATTTACCTATTTATTAATTAATGATATGAAAATGATAATCGCGTCTAAAGGTATTTTATGTCGGATACATCGAGTGGAACACTTTTGTAAGACGACTAAAAAGTCACGGCGTATATTTGGGGATTTTTGGAGGAAAGTAATTTTATTGACCTAATATATAAAGAACGCTGAACAGCTAAAACTGCCGCCTACTACGAGTATTAAACGCGCGATATTTTTTATCGCAGCAATACAAAGTATGAGTTACGTTAGTATGAGGGTGTTATGTAATGAGAGTGCAACTGATAGGTATCAAATTAATTACCCATACAGCGCGATACACAAATCTCGTAGCGTAAAAAATCCAATGATTGACATCCCACTGTAGGTGCAGGCTGCTGGAGGGAGTGTCAGGCTCTTACTTTGACTGGAACCCACTTTGTTCTTTCTAGAAGTCTTCATGTGTCAGGACATTAATAACTATCTCGCAACCCTGGCAGATCAATTTATCTAAGTGTTTGCTGCGCCTTAGGATTTTATTGACCTCACAATTTCAAAAACCAAGCAAGTTTGTACCTAACTAGATGAAATTACAAGTTAACTTATACAAATTAAAATCGAAACTAATCACAGCTTCAAGCAGACGAAAGCTTATACTATTTTTGGCCTCAAGATGTTAATAATATTCTGTCTAGATTGAATTCTAGCGATACAAAAAGATACAAACAGCACATAAAAGTGTGTAGTGCTCCCAACACGCAGACAACACGCTGTTATCGCTTTCAATCTCGTTGAGACAAACTACAATAGCTAGATGTGGCTGAACATAATAATAAAAAGGATAAAATCTATGAATACGTTATTGGGTGTTGAACTACATTTTCCAAATAGGTACTACATTTACATAGATCTCTAGAAATTTGCTTGATTTTGATGTTATGGGCATTTCTCACACGTCATGTCAACTACATTACCTACTGTTTTGTTTTCCCAATATTACTCGTATATTTCGCAGCATAATTATGTTACAATCAAAAAAATCATTCACATTTTAATTAGTGTACTTTCAATAAACAATTTTGACTTTGACTTTAAGAAGTATTTTTAATACCTCGGAGAGAAACTTTTGGGTTCAGTGTGCATGGCGCTTCTATGTAAGATGTACCTATAAAGCATTTTATAGTCACAAATGTCATAGATATCGGGAACACGTTTATAGAAATAATTATAATTTTATTAATTTAGCTAAAAGCGAAACTTTTACTATTCTTAGATAAATGTCAGACTTCTTAGGGTAACATTAAATCTTGAAGCCTAATACTAAAACCATTGGCAGCTCTCCAAGACCTGAAGGAGGTCAAGATTCTCAGCTATTTTTTCTTTAGGGCCGACATATGTATGCACATATAAATTCAGTAGGTTTGTATTTCTTTGTATACATTTTACGTGTACTTTCACTTTTTGGGAGAATGCCAAAGTTTTATTTCATACATAAGTATTAGTACCTACACTTGAGGGCAATGAATTCAGATCAGTTAACTACGAAGTTCTTGCTAAAATCTTCGCAGTTTTATCGGCTTAGTGAACTAATAAAAAGATTCAGAGAAGTATTTTGAAAAAATCTTTAAAAAGACTTTATTTTAACAAATCAAACTACATTGTATTTTTCAATCACAATTATTACAAAAGTCACACGGGACATTGTGTGAAAATGAGTCTCTCACTTTTTTATACCTTCTTTTTTCCACAGATTTAAAGCATAATGATTCATGGAACTTTAAAAAAGAAAAAGGCTGTCATTGACATCCTTGGCAGTCGTTACGGGTAGTCAAAAGCCAATAAGTCTGATGCTAGTCTAACCAAGGGGTATCGGGTTGCCCGGGTTGAGGAGGTCAGATAGGCAGTCGATCCTTGTAGAACACTGGCACTCAGCTGAATCCGGTTAGACTTGAAGCCGACCCCAACATAGTTGGGAAATGGCTCGGGAGATGATCATGGAACACTAAGTTGGCTATAACATAAAATAATCTGACACCTACATATACGAGAGTAGAAGTAACAAACCGACAGACTTACAGACAATTTTTTTTTGAACAGTACACAAAAAAGTGTTCTTCTGCCTACTTGGAACTTTAAGCCAGATACAAGAAGGTACAAAAAACCCAACCTACACTCCTTACCCGTTATAAAACCTGCGTGAATATACTCAAGTACTTGTTAGTATGTTTGTATGTTACGACTCGATCGCGCGGTCAATGACCTGCCTCAAGAACCGGTTACACTGGCACACGGCACGAAGACGGCCCGTATCCGGTCGGATATCGGCGGTCGGAAGGTTAATACTGTTTGGAGATGTTAGCGCCATCGTTTTGAAATTGTAAGATAGAAAATGATATTAGTTATAATGTGTATCTACTTATTTTATTTTTATTCAAGTACGCTTGAAGAGGTGATCGATCAATGTTGAATTTTGGTTGATCATCCACTTAATGAGAAAGTATAATACTATATTATAGTATGTATGAATGAATGACAGTTTTAAAGAAGCAAAGAGTTCAGAGACATTTAAAAAAATGTTGTACCCTTGAACTGAGGATGTTCTTCACATACGAAAGTCATTTTTTTACAAATTTTACAGGCTTTTCTAGACGCGTTGCTTATGATGAAGAGCTTATTTATGGAAGAGCTACTCAGTAGGATGCAACCATTAACCTTTACATTGATTTGAGGTGTACCTAGTAGGTCACCTAGCTAGGTGTGTTGGATGACCCACTGGGATGTGAACGCAAGCAGTTACTCCATGTGAGATGCTGCATGTGAAGCGGACTTCTATATTTTTAGAAAAGAGAGGCTATTCAAATTATTTTGAGCTTTATTTATTTATTACAAAAACAGTGTTAAGTAGTGAAGTAGATATATTTTTCCTAAACATTGAATGAAAATAAATTCCTTTACTTTTGTCATGAGTAAGTGCTGAATAATCTACGTTTGTTTAACATAAATATTCTTTAATTTACATAAAATAACCACACTGTTTCCTGTGCCTGTACCTAAAGTCGTTCATATTGTAATGTTCAGCTGTTTTCTAGGTTTGTACATGTAAAATTAAATTAAAAGAAACAGCTGTTTATGCAAATATGTGTTGTGTAAACACAGAAACACGGCGTTTCTGTTTTGTATTTATTTTTACGAATGTATTCAAATTGAAATTGATTATACATTTAACAAACTTCTTAGTTTAAACTTTGTTTAAGATATTCTCAAAATTATTGAGAACATCCCGGATATAGTTATTATGCATAGATGTTTGTAGTTATGAACTATTTATGTTAAAAACTATTGAACTAGTAAACAAAAAAATAAAAAGCGTTGAAAAATTCATCCCCATCGCTGTCTACTGGGAGCGTGCCCAAGAGCATTGCCACGTTGTATGGCAATGCTTATTCTCTGAACAAAGTAATAGCCAGCCTTTGGGTCACTGGAAGCGTCAACCAGCCGCTAAGATAGCTTTTTAAAAAGACTTAGAGACTTATTACGACTAGAATTTTTTTTTTTAAATTCAATTTATGTCTTATTGTAGACATTTGTGGTTTGCAAGCTGTGTTTGATTGATTGACTTCAATTCATCACACATTTTACTAATTTCATTGCAGGCCACAAGGCCACCGTCTGACCTCTGTGACCTTGTTTAAAACTAGTTTTTTTGATGACATCATTGTTGGAATGTTACTCTACTTAGTATTTTTTATGTAAGTGAAATCCGGGTAGGTAATAAGCATGTAAGGAAATAATCCAAAACTGAGTGTTTTTTCAGAGTTCGATTTCCGAATTTTAATTAATGGAATCTCCTTACTTTTTAAATGCTATTTTTACCCCTATCAAAGTTGAAAGAGGCTTTATATAACAAAGTTATTTCATTCACAATAACATATTTACATTTGTTAGCCAATACCTACCCATCCGGTAATAATTATTGACAAGCTCACATATGACTGTGTATAAGTACATAAGTAAACATAGTAGGTGCATGTCAAATGTCAATGTCGTGAGATGTGCGAAATATGACGTCATCGCTGCGTGTGCGCGTATTACTGGTTATTCTGTTAACCAGGAGATCTTGAGATCAGATTTTGAATACTTTTGTTCTATTGTTAGCTGTTTAAGGAAAGAAGGATTATAAACAGAATATACAGAATAAAATAAGCTTACTGATGAATTGCTCGTTGTTTGATTGAGACGTTTAAATATTCCTACTTTTCATACCATTCCGGTACTATACATACGTCTGCGGTCAAAAGGAACATGGAGGGTTTTAGTCAGTAAAAGTCTGATACTCCCTCGAGTTGCACTCACAGCGGGAGAGGTCATTTGATGGTTTCTTAAGAAAAAAAAAGTAATATAATAAGATAGCAATAATGACGGTGAAAATTGAGTATTGCTGTAACACATGATATGCCGTTGTAGGCAGTTGCACGACATTGTGGTTAAACCCTCTTTCAACTACTAAAACAAAGAAAATACAGTTTAAAACTGTACCAGCTGCGCTGTACCGGCGGCGAAGTGTAAACACTTGGTAACAACAACTATTCGAATCTGTTTCACATAAAGAGTTCAAAACCCACGACTGTGAGATACGTGTATTTGTATGAACGTACACTTTTACGAGTTAAGTCGAGCTGATAGCAGAATATATCTTGCTCCAATGTGAAGCATATCAAGCTACTACAATCTGTCAAATTTCCTTTATAGATTTTTAATTTTATCGCTGAAGTTCAAAGTTGATTGCGAAAATTTGTCAGTTTCGGGTAGCTTGATGTGCTGGCGCCTATACATTTGAGCTGTATTTTATGCTTTACACATATTAATGAAATTGATAACAAAATATCTGCAAATCATATTTCGCGAAATAAATTGGCGAAAAGCTTACGGAAAATAAAAAAAAGCAAATAGTCGAAGACACATTAATTAGCAATGAGATTCTAATTCCGTCATTGAATAAACAAAACGTTAAAGTTGTGAGATTAATCATTTATCGCATTATGGTGTGATGGGGTCCCAGGAAATAATTTGATTTTTGTTTAAATCAAATATTTTTATTTATGCATATGATTTTTTTATACTGTACATAAAAATAATGTATTTATGAGAAAATACTTATGAAATACCTCTAAGTACGCTGATGACATAAAGAGGGTGTGCCTAGAAGCACAGATCAAATCAAACACAGACATGGGCAATTAATATTCAAATATTTTGAACATAGAATGTTAAAAAAAATTACTGTGTACTGAGAAAAAAAGAGCTGCTTGGTGGAGCCAGGCTATGAAGATTACTTCTAAAAACAGGAAGATGATAAAGATATACTTTGAAACTGCAAGAGCTTAAAATATTTTCTTCGTCCCTATTCATTATAGAACTCTATGTTTTACCTCACTTATAAACATACAGAAAGAGTGTTTGTTTGTTTGTCACGCAACAACTAGTTGTACAAACCTCTCTATACTACTGAGGTCTATAATTATGAATATCAAATACGGTATACATTGGTTCACGAATCCCAAAGTATTTTTTCATAATATATGCCGTGATTATAGTCTAAAGCCCCACTCTATCCTCGCATATTTGATAAGTTTTATATACAAGGTTTTTGATAATTTAACAAAATAGAGACATGTTTATTTTTGGTATTTCCGTGTTGTGGTAATCGCTGTGAAAATGGTAAAAACCATAATGGATGGTGACACACTAGTCAGGTTCATTTTTGGTGTGAAAGTATAGATACTCGTTTTTTGTAGAAAGCCACTCCTTCGTCAATGTTGCTAGAATAATCTCATTCAAAAATATGTACAAACGCCAGCACATCAAGCTACCCGAAACTGTAAAATTGTCACAATCAACTTTGAAACCTCTGCTTCAGTAATAAACTCAGTTATGATACTTTTCTGTACTAGTACATATATTTGTGCCGAACAATTTATGACTATGACTAGGTAAGTAAAGATGAAAGACAATGAGTAAATTAAAACTTTTGCTAGCTTTTGTAGAGTAAAATTAATTCACAAAGTGAGCAGCTTCTCTATAACCTTCAAAGTTGTGTCACAATCGCCCATTATAGCAAGACATCGTACCCTTTACCCTCGATTTCCCACAGTGAACTATTTGACCCCTTCCAACCCGTTCAGCGGGGTCAAATGTACCCGTTACTCCCGGCAACTTTACCAATATTGTTGAGCCGTTTCCATAGCCAAAGCAATCCATTGAACTCTGAAAGGGTTTAGGTAGATTGTGCTCCGTGAAAATATAAGTTGGTTCGGATTACGTATAGTAATGACTTGTTCAATATTTATTTTATTTCCTTTTATAAGGTAAATAAGGTAGATAAATAATAGGGCTTTAATAAACAGTGACACACAGTGTATGACTCAAATTAATCAAACGTTCATTTTGGCCAAATCATCTAAGCAAACCGACTTTGGGAAAATTGTGATTATGAAACATTTTTGTTGGTATAGGGGAGTAATACGTTTTAATACGTTTTCCTGCTCATCATATATTAACAACTGAAGACAGAAAGTTCTGCAAGTAAAGTATTCATGCACTAGTGTGGTGCACTGTGGCCTGATAAAGTTACGTACTGGTGGACACACAGGGACATATAAGCTCAGTGAGCGCACTGCCCAAAATATTAGCAAAAAATACACATCATTTTGATGGAATCTAACCATTACATGAATAGATTAAATTATAAAACACTATCACATTCATCAATTCAAATCCAATTTCCATTGCAACTACCCCACATTTATTGCACGCGAGCGTAGTTACACTAACGGCCAATCAGAATACAAAATGGAACAGCAAATTGTATACGTCTAGTCGTTCAAAGGATATCCAACAGATGGCCACACTGTCGGGTTATCTGACATTTAAGGAAACCGAGTCCTCGTTACGACCTGCTGACCCGCTCCTTTGTGGATAGAAGGAACATCAAAGATCTACAAGTCCTTTACTAACAATAGAAATTGTAATACATTTTAAATTGTACTTCGAATATTGTAGCTGAAGACATTTCATCTTGGGTGTCAGATATCTTTAAGTGCTGAACAAGTTTTCCTAAGAAATTGTTGAAGTATGTATGTCGAGTGCTTTTTTTCATGATAGTTTGATTATAGGTACGTATGATCTTAGAACATAATTTTAAAATAATCTTGAACAATTGTGATTACAAAGACATTTTTTGGTTTGATTATTATCTCTATAATCTATACTGTCTTCCTCCAGCGGTCCGCGTCCTATGAAGACTACTGAGCACACCGGGATAAAAAGGATTCCTTCATCGATAAATGAGCTGCCTAACATTGAAATAATTATTCAATTCGGTTGAATAGTTCCTAAGATTTGAGATTCAAACAAAGTCTCCACCTTTATATTATTAGTAGAGATTTAAATCCACATGCCATTTGGCGGAGCATGAATATTTTACTAAGACTGAAACTTTTCTTATGTACGGCATACCGACAGAAAGTTTGGCAGACACAGTAACAAAAAATGTGCGTTCTAAATCAGCCGCAATAATAGATTGTAAAAACAAAATCATCTAAAACGATCATAAAGCAAAACGAAATGTACTTCATAATATTTTGATGTTGTAACACTGCATTCCTCGCGACTCTAGTGATGTGCTTCGGAACTTAGTTATTCTGTGAACGGACTAGTTGGTTGGAGTTCACAGCTCACATTGTGGCGAAGTTTTGATAGAATTGCCAGCTTTGCTCTAAAGTTTAACTTTTCTGCTAAACATATCAGCCATGTATTGACACCCTTGTAAATACATATAGTTATTATAGGGATATTGAGGATGCAATTTTCGTTTAAAATCGATTTAACATCTAATGAGATTGCAAAACAGGGGATGCGTTTAAATTCATGAGGTTTTGAAAGTTTATACATAAATACCCACGCTGCAGCTGTAGTGAGAATATTATCATTATTACTTCAGTACCTATAACTTTTGTTGTATTAACTACTAACTTTTTGCAGACAAATACTCTGACAAATAGTTCTCTGCGTCGATACCCAGATCTTCATACCTGTTCTTCAAATACTAAAACACTAGTCACGTTTTACGAGCGTCTCACTTTAGTGGGTATGACGGATCGCCGGCCGCAAATATTGATAAGCCGTAGTTTGAAAACATTTTTAGCATTATGTGTTGTTACGACTCACGTTAAACTGGGATTCAGTCTAGACTAAGAATAGTAGGTTTTATTTCTATTCGATTTAGACGGATAAATATCGATTTATTTATTACATGCGTGGAGGAATTTGAGTGCGAAATTTTTTATAATTGTGAAGTAAGAAATAATTATATTATATTCTACAAAAAAGTTAGATAGACGTTTGACACGTGTTTATAGAAAAAAATGTACGCAAAATTGAACACGTGTCGAACGTCTAACTTTTTTGTAGTAAGGCCCTTACTGTTTCTTATCTATCATGTTTATTTTCTCTCCGGCAATTTCTTTTGGGAAATGTGAGTATGGGAATAGATACTGCAGCTGGTATCTAGTAAAAATGAAACAAGAATGTAAAGACAGCCAAATTGTTCCTCTCATCTTAGTGTATTGGAATTTAATTTCCTAATTTTCCATTATTAAAAATCTAAAAAGTAAGTGATTTGTGTCCGAGAATAACGAGTTTAGTACACTGAAGCCTCTATCGTGAGGATTATCCCAGGGTCAAGGTCGGCTTTACCAGGCGGAAATAAAATATTAGGAGCTTCTGTCTCGTGGCTTGTTTACGGATTAATTAGAGATTAATTAACACTGCCTATGTGACCTAATTAGCTCTGCTTATAATATTGTTTCAAATCAGTGTTGGTGAGGATTTTTATGGAAATTTTCGTGGGGTGTGTGAAGAATGTGTATGAGATCGAAGTTTGAATTTAAGAGCGCGTATCCCAAAAGTTGGCAACGTCGCAAATAGCTGTCAAATATTTACATGTTTTAATTAATTTGGCAATTTTTAAGAATGTTAAACCCATGTTACATTGTTATTTAGTGGTTTCTATGAGAGATTGTTATTTAGAGGGTGCAATTAAAATAAAATGTTAAGGCTGCCTTCAAAGTCAAATCATTTATTTCATTTGAGCACTTGTGAAAGTAAAATAACTGTATAATATTGAATTGCTGATTAGTATTTATGTCATACATGGTATTTATGACATTATAAAAAATTATGCTGTAGAGTCCACGAAAATATTTGCCAAGTGTCTCTACAAACAACTATAATTCTTATCGCACACACATCTAATTAATTTATATAAAAACCACAGAATCTTAATGAGGCAATATATTACATACGAACACTTTTTCCAAACAAACATGGTTAGATAATTAATATTTGTGAATACTTACGACTAATTTATATTATGTACAGCTATGTATGTATTATGTAAATGAATTATTTATGTGGATTTGTCTATTTCTTTATATATAATAATTTATCCTTGACCTTGGATTGCTGACACAAGTATATTTGATATTCCTTTATGTATCAACACGCGTAATGTCTACGAGTGTATGAGCAGAGTACTAAGTAACGCATAAGTCTGGTTTTTTGAAATTACCTTGGAATGGAAGTGGTTTCTAAGATATTACTTTTAAGAAATTGCTCCAATTCTTTGAAGGCTGTATTTGGTTTTTGGTATGTATTAGTTCGTTTGTTCGTTCGTTGCGCGTTGCTCGCAAGAGTTACCATTACCAGTATTAGTGTATAATCTATGGTTACCATCCCGCGACTCATCGTATGATCCCAAGATAATTTCAAACAATACGGTAGATGACTATTAGTCAAATTCATTACTTTTATTGAACTGTCAAAAATGGTTACTTTGTATGCAATTTGTATGAGAATACTTAGTTTTGACGTCACAGATTTTTCACTGTTTTTGTATACTTATTTCGGTTATATTATCAATTAAAAAATGTAAACAGGTTTCGGTTCAAAACGATAAATGTAACTGTCATTATTTTAAGATAGAATATGATAAAGTATTTTATTTTGACCTAGTCATCATCCCATTATTAGTTCTCTAATAATACATTTAGTACGTCAAAGCGAGCTCGTTACAATGAGCTATCAATTCGCTGTCAGGTTAAGCCTCACTAATCCGGCCTATTGCTCAAATCTTCCCCAGGGCGAGGCCATCAGCTCGCCGCTAACCAAACGTCGGACATAATAACAAGCAATAACATAAATATCTGACTACATAAATAACTTAATTTTATATACACTTTTCGCGTGTCAAACTCGGGTCTATGACCATTTAGTGTTCGGTAACCACGCGAGACTCCGCCCTGGAGTATAAACCTAGTTTATTTTGTGCTCATTTGAGAACAGTCTCTAATTAGGACTATTAAGATTTCTTATCTTTTGAAGTATTTTTGGAAAATATTACACAAGAAATGAAGCTGATTTGTGACTGATAAGATTTAGATGTGCAATGTGTGCATGTCTATCGACAGGTGATATAAGCACTACCCTAGATGGTCTAGTGGTTGTAACTAAATACAAATTAGCTAGATGGTCTAATTTGCTCGCTTATATTTTGCCCTTATACCAATTTTATTTGTGGTAGACGCAGCATGTGTTCTTCTTTTCACACTCTTCTTCCTTCATCTCTACTAATAGTATAAATTGTAAATAAATTATAAAACTAGTATTTAATTGACATAACTATGTCGAATATAACTGCGGTTGATGCGATATTTCAAGAAAGTGAAACGGATGTCACAGTTATGATCTCCTTATCCGCTCTTTGTGATGATGCCGAGAAAATATACTTCTTGCTGTATGGATAAATACACAACATCAAGTATAGCAGCTTAACTTAATAACCATAAGTGAAAAAAAGTGGAAAAATGAGAGATTGTATGTTTCTTTGTATCAAAAGCAAACCTTGTTCAGAATGATTTATCGATCGTAATATATTTTACACTAACACCCTCGAAAAGAAAGTATGTTTCCTTTAAAAATAATAAGGTATTGAAATAAACAATTTAAAAAAAATGCCCTAAAACACCTACCCTTTATCATATTATATTTATGCTAGTTGAAATGGTACATCTTTCAAGAAAGATTAATAGCTACGTAAATACACCATCATGGTGGTTTCCACCAACAAATCGTAGGAAATATACTGACATACAAATCCAAGCTTGATGTAAAAGAGCAGGTGCCTACACCTCTGCCTACTCTTTGAGTAATAAACGTCCGAGCCAGTGAAGCGCTGCCAATTAAGTCGGCTGAAGCTTCACCTGTATTACATAAGTGTAGCCACTTATTTACCTGTTTATATTGAACGGCAGTATAAAGAAACTAGGTTCTGCATGTCGTTTGGCTAGAAATTGGTGAGAAACGGAGAAGGTAAAGTTATTTGGTTATCAAGGTGATCGAGACTGTCAATTTTTTCCAATCAAGCTTGACTATACGAGTACATATGTATGTTTCAGTGATAGTGATGAAAATCTATTAAAGAAATTTTACAGATTGTAGTAGCTTCATGTGCTGGCGTCTAGGCCATCACGACTTTGTGATTATGCAGTTAAGGGCCTTCTATTTGAAATTGCGATTCTGATATAAAACTAATTAGTACAGCCCTGCTTTCACTATTATTCTATTGCCTATATCTTTATTGCTTCTTAAACACAGTCTACCTATTATAACACAAAGAAAAATAAGCTCAATAATACAAAACATTCCCACAAATGAAATAACAAGATCGATTTGTTTTATCAACATCTAGACTCATTGTCATTACAAAAATAACATTTCAACGTCAGAAAGTCATAAGTCAACTTCGTCAATAGGTTATCGGCAGGATTACCCGGCAGATTTGAGAATGCCTCGTTGTAATGCGGGAATGTTTGAAGACAGATGGCGTTTCGTATTCAGTCGGGTCGTAGCGGCGTTCGTCTTCAAAATAGGTCGTTGGAAACAGGATGTAGTACTTATTATGTTATTCTGTGTAATGGAGTAAGTTTTGTGATGTTTTATTTATTTTGTGTAATATACTTCATGCTTGTACTAGGCAGAGTAGGGTTTAAATTATAATATTTTTTGTTAGTTGTCTTTAAGTTAACATGTTGTAGTAGCTGATTAATCCTTCAACAATCGTCTTTCTTGTCATCATATTACTCAAAATGCCCCCAAATTAGGGTTAAAATATAAAAATGCAAGAATGTATAAAATATCTTAGTGCCTGTCAGATTTCACCCGCGTCTAAACTAATCTACCGAAATATTTTTCTAATCGGTTTAGTCCTGAGGTCCTGAGATAAGCGCTTTCAAGCAAGCAAACAGACAAACAAACTCTTCAGCTTTGTAATATTTTTTAGTATATACGTATCTATTCATGACGCACTCTTATTATATTTACAACTTGATCCATGTATCAAACAAAAAAATATGAATATATTATGTACCTGCGTATGTTATTTCGAGCTTAACAACTTTTTGAACAGAAATGAAAAATGTATTTTACAACCTTGATGGATTTTACGTTATGTTTTTATCAAACTAAATATATTATATAGTTGTGATAAATAATTATTATTTTATTACAGAAAATAACCTTTGTATTTAGAAATTCAATAGTAATTAAATAGTTATTGCTTGTATAGTCGCACGCTAAGTGAGAGATAGAAAAACCCGTGAAATGACAGACAGGTCGCATAGTTCTGCACTTCAAGTAGACAGCTCTATCACTTAATTGTCTCAATAATATTGTATACAGTTACAAAATAGTATAGTGTCTGTTACCTTTTTTGTAATTATAAGATAAAAGAAATATATATCGGGACACCTCTTTCGCACACAGTCCGTTATATACATAGTAGTTATTGTATAGCTTGTGTTATGGGTGCCAACACAACTGTTGATGTATATATACTTTACATTTATAGATATTCATAAATACATATTATGATACCCATACCACAGCCAACAGTCATGCTCATCAACACAAATGTCGACCGTACCAGGAATCGAATCCGGGACCCTCAGCTCAGTCCGGCGTGGTTATCATTACGCCAATGGGATCGTCAATTATATGCAAGCAAAAACACTACCAAACTATTTTTTTACACGGAAATAAAGCAGACTAACAAAAAATAACACATTTTACATAAAGGACCTGCCTAGTAATTAAGATCGCAATCAACATTAAGTTTGAGTTGTTCATAAATTGTTTACAAGACAACATTTATGGCCGGTATCCTTTATACACCCAGTTTGGTCCAACATTCTCTTTTTGTGATGACGTCAGACAGCAGACACGTCAAGTAAGCCGAGGGATTTTTAAAACTTCGTCTTTTTATAAACTAAAAATAACTCAAGTACAACATGCTTCAAACTTAAACGTATTTTTTACACGTTATACCTAAAAAATGTGTACAAAATGATTTTTATTTTGTATCTGACCTCTTCAACCTCGTTACCCGAGCAACCCGATAACCCTAGGGGCATGTGTACCCCACATTTTTTAAATACGTCGTTGATGCGCGTTTGTTTTGCGATTCGCACGCAAGTTAGACACAGCCTGAAGAGCTTTGCTCTGCAGAGAGTTTCTTTAAAAGCCCTGGTGTATACAGGCCCTTAATAAGACTGATTGACAATATTTCTGATTTATGTATCAGATGATGTTTATATATCACTTAGTAACTGTCAAAGATAGGTATATATATGCTAAATGATACAGTTTATATACGTTTCTTTTGTTAATACATACATATTTGTACATAGGGACAACCAGACTAAGTCAAAGACACATATTCCTGCACACAAATGTTTGACTCATGCGGGAATCGAACCCGCGACCTTTGGCATGGCAGGCAGATTCACTGAGTTACTGCGTCATCGCCATCAAAAACTGTAGAAATTTGCCACGACAATGACTTTAAAATTAACAATTAAATTGCTGTTACCTAAACAAGCTCAAGTGTTGCAATTACGCAAAATAATTAACTTAAAAACGGTAAACGAAATAACTTAATGGACCGGGAACTAAGTTAACGCTAATTAAGTTAACATACAATATTGGGACAGTAAAATTTTCCGTTAACTTGAAATCGTTTAGTTAATGGAAGTATAAGTGTCTCTGATGTTATTAATGAGTAATTAATTGAACTTGGATTTTAATGTTATTTTAATTTTGTTTTTTTGAACATGTAAATATTACAAAAATTTTGTTTTGATAATTACTTATTATGTTTTAACAACAGAAAAAAATATACAGACGCCAGCACATAGAGCTACTACGATCTGTCACATTTCCTTAATAGATTTTCAACGTTATCGCTGAAGCATATAGTTTCAAAGTTGATTGGAAAAAATTGACAGTTTCAGGTAGCTTGATGTGCGGGCTTTATGTTAGCATTCTGCAATTGTTTCCTTATCCAAAAAATTATTTATAATATTATTGTTTTATAAACAAAAATCTTATTAGTATCAATATTTTAAAGTTACCCAAATTATTTAATCTCAAGTGTAAGTAACTTTAGTAGTACCGGTATGTTTTGGTAGCACAGGGTCGCGGGGTCAACGCCCTTGCTTTGTGTAGCAATGGAACTTTTCTGGCAACAAAATATCTTCAATGAATCTTGAATTAAGCGCTGTGATTAATTAACTTAGAATTACGAGTATATAGTTGGCAGTAGATTGCTCTGGTTCGTTTGTGTCTAAATTTTTTACCGACTTCCAAAAAAAGAGGAGGCGCCTACTCAATTCCGGTAGGTCGGTAGGTTTTTTTTTTTAATTTCAGTCCAACTAAACGTGTTTAGTATCATATACATTGGGAACATTGTGGCTGTTTTCTTCACAGGAACAAATGTACCCATAAGTACAAGTCAACCCATATAATATTTTTTCATGTAAGCATTAACACCTTTTCGACGACCCCGTTTGATTCCCGACACAGTCGAAATTTATGTGATGAGCATGCCTGTTGACTGTGGTCTGGTTATTATAATATCTGTTACTAAATATATACTGTGTGTAAAGTATACGTAGTTCATCAGTTGTGTTGGCACCCATAACATAAGCTAATCAATAGCTTACCATGGGGCTAGCCGACCGTGTGTGAAAAAAGGTGTCCCGATATATTTACCTATTAACCTGCATATGTGCACAGGTTCTGTAGTTAACATTGTATTACCTACTAGAAATTATGTAATGATTATTTTAATCAATTTTGTTTTATAAATAAATTATAATTGGTCAGTAGATTGGTGTTAAAGAAATAAAATCATATCTGTGACCGCTCCTAAAGTTGTTTGAATGACATTCTGAACATTATTATTTGTTATTTATAAATAGATGACATTGTAATCCGTATGTTTATTTTTGTAGGTACCTAATACGCAAATAAACCCAATTTAGCAAGGTGAATGCGACCACAGGTAATGGGAAATTCATATCGTTATACATGTTTTTATATTATATTTAAGTAAATAACTGAGGCGTTATTTAAATTTTAAAATAGATAATAACTCCGCCGCGAAGAACTGAATGCTTTTTAATAGTACGTGGCGCTATATGTAGGTACTTCAACATCGGAATACAATCATGTTTAAGCGAAACCTTATTTCATGAAAACTGTAAGCTGCAAGCCTCGACCTGCAGGCTCAGCATGGCAACCGTAGAAACAAGTTTTCTTTACCGGTGAATGGACATAATGACAGATAAGTTACAGATTGACGTAAGATTTCTTTTGACACATAGAAAAGAAAATTTTCTTTTCCTTGATCGACATAAATCTACAAGTGATTATATTATGCGAGCTGACAGGTCGCGCCATGCTCGGACAGAAGAAATGTTCCCATTGACACAAAGAGCTTTGTCTTGTCTTGATAGACTAGACATAGAATCGCCATGCAGAATCTGCTGATAGTAATTGCGTCTCGTATAATTTTTCAACTGTTTGTATGGTGCTCTTTTAAATTTGTTCATGTGTAGTTTTGTCTAATATCTCCGCAGATGTTGACAAAAAACCTTATAACTTTAAAGAGTCGATTTTGATGAAACATGACTAATCCAGCTTTAAAAAAAAATCTTCTACACGCGTCATGGCAAACTTATAACACCCCTCGTTTAATGTCTGGAATTAAAAAAGAACTAACTGTTTAATGACACTTCAATTTTTTATTAGTAGGCAGACATTGATCATTTACTAACATAACTATGAGATTGTCTAAAAAACAACCTGTTCTTTTTATCCGAGTTAGTTTTTACACAAGCGACTTTTTACTTATTTAATGATGTTAATTTGTAACTTAGAGCTTCTAAATAAATGAATAGGTACCTTGGACTCTGCTCTGCGTCTTCACAAAAACTCAATAAGCTGACATTTGGTATGAAGCTTGGTAGATCACATTATAGTTTTTGTCATAGCTTAATATAAATTATATCACTTGCCTACCACGGAGGAAAACCACAAATATGTGGCCTTTCGAGACTTCTTTTGGAATGTCAGCAAAAACTGTTCATTCGATATGGTTTTTTGTTGCTTAAACATTAATAATTGTAATGATCTTTGTTTTTTTTGTTGTTGCATAAGTGGAGATATTTTAGGGTTCTTTTTAGATTTAAAGAAAGTTACATTATTTTGTAACACTATGAGTATTTTTTTTGTTATCACACTATGGATGAATATAATAATTTCGGAATATTTTTGGAACAAACCAACCAAATTACTACGATTTCTCTGAAAATACAAAAAAAAATAATTATAAAACGTCAATATACGAACTTTGAAAAGCTAGAATTTTTATTACACCTACTTTTTTACCAAATATCGGTATATTCATGTTCATGGAGTGTGAATTTCCCATGGGAAATCCCATAGAGATTTACAAGAAGCGAGTGTCATGGCGTTCCATGTAAATCTGTGTTACGTATTACCTACACCGTAACATTTAATAGGTGAATATAATGTATATATTTTATATAGGTATCATAAATATTTATAATAATAATAATAATAAGCCCGCAGGGCATCTGAGGCGGATGTCGGGGAGTAGCGACCCCGCGGGTACCGAGTGCTCCAGGGAGAGGATACTGTCCCTCATCTCCGGCTCGCCGGAGTGAACCCTGAGGGGGGACAGGTCTCCCGCCTCTGGCTTGCCTTCATTGGCCGTCCAGAGTGGAGTCGCTAGAGCAATGCTCGGAGGGTGAATGCCTCGGGTAAGTGGCGAGTGGGCACAGAGATGCTGGACCCTGGCTTGATGCCGGTTTTAAGGCGCGTGATCTGGGTAGAAAGCCGGCCGGGGCAACCTCACCCTTCAGCCGCTCACGTCCCCGTTGCCCCCTTGTTGCGACTTAGCGACTAGTTCCCGGGGGCCCGGTAAGTGAGCTGGCGAGTCTCCTCCTGCCATTTTTACATGTATTTATTACATTGTTATCGGCAGGGGTCATAGTCCCCATAGTTTTCCCTTCCCTAGTCCACTAGCATCCCATCACAATAACCCAAGTAGATTTTCTTCCATACTTAGCAATAGTTTAGCACAAACCGGGGGATGTCCTTGGGTACATTTCCATAGTGTATACAGGGATAATCGTCGGTTTTGTGTCACCATTACATAATATTAAAGTTGTCTTAAAAGGGCTTCAGCGTGTTGGCTTCGGCCCCACGTTCGCCTTCCAAAAATCCGGGACTCTATAGTCCCGTGGTCGGAAAAAGATAATAATAATACATTTATTTCGGATCATAAATCCATAGACACACATTAAATACATAAAATTCAAATATATATATATAAAAACAAACTACTATTTCAAATATACAAAGGACGCACGATGACTGGCCATCCAGTGCCACACCAGTGGACTGTCCATCCTGTCGGATATAGCCACAAAGCTGTTGGAGCTGTCGCGCACTCGCCGCATCAGGGATGCTATCCGTGTCCGCATTAGTGCGTAGAAATCTGGCACGCCATTCTTGGCGAACATCCCCGATGCACTGCAAAAGCGCGGCAGCCCCAACATTACTCTGAAGGCGTTATTATATTGGACTCGCAGAGCATTGTACGAGCTTTTTGTATAGTTGACCCATAGGGCACACGTGTACATAGGTTGGCAATACGCTCTAAAGAGCGTAATTTTTACCTCCCTAGTACAACGTGCAAACCTACGAGCCAACATGTTACATCGAACTGCCAATGCTCTGCGTTCCCTGTCCAGGTCCACATCGTCAGACAGACTATCGGTGACCCAGTGCCCTAGGTACTTGAACTTTTTGACCCTGGAAAGCTGGGCTCCCCCCAGGGTGACTGGTGGAACAGTATCATAATATTTGTTACCCGCTTTGAAAACTTATTAAACTTTATTTATGAATGGTTATACAAACTTATTATTTTCCGTAAGTTGTAAATTGTTACCATGGTTTATATATTTTTTTCCTTATTACATTAGCGAGGATTCGTTACTATATATATAGGTACTAACTATTAAAATAATGTAATTAATCATTGATCTTTAAGAAAAGTCACATACTATTTTAAAAGAGTAAATTTTAATGTGACTTTAGTTATATACCAAATGCTTCAGCGATAAAGTTAAAATCTATTATAGGAAATTGGACAGATTGTAGTAGAATGATGTGCTGGCGTCTTTAACCACTTTCTTTTCCACTGAAAATCAACTCTGGGATCTTGTCTTGTACTTCGTATTGGATCACAACATTATGCCGAGCGAGGACAGTCTCTCGTGGATAAGACGCGTGTTTGCCCTCCATCTGTTCTGTTCTGTCAACTCTCTTTTGTCTGTCTGTATTCTTACGTACGTATTGTCAATGCGCCCGGTTCTCCTTAGTAGATGTATTTTGTATCTTTTTTATTGCATAATATGTTAGTTAGACTAATTAATTATCGTAAAATACCTAAGTAATATAAATTGCTGTGAATAACGAGTTAACGTGCCTATCTGCATGTACTATGTAATTACGTAATAATTTACTGACGGCAATATTATTGATTATACATTGACATATACGTGACAATAATTAACGACGTCGGCATGCTTTAGGAAATAACATCGTCGCATCAGTTTAATTTTTAAATATTCATTTTGAACAATCAATTCATGCACTGCGATGTAGCAATATTGAAAGTTTAGAACGTTTCAATATTACCTATATGTCTACTATATTATAGTACCAGGGTACCAGGTTCTATTTTATGAAATTAATATCAGAATGACTAGGCAAGATTTTGCTTTAATTAAGAATCAAACTTTAGACCTCACCTCAAATCGCGATATAAAAAAACACCATGATTACTATAAGACCGAGAAATAACGTTCCAAGGAAGGAATCCTTTTAAGGGTAGGAACTCCCGTCATGGGTTTAAAAGTAGCCTATTTAGGTTTCTAGAGTATCTATTTACCTATCTTTGCGCCAAATTTCATTTATATCAGTTCAGCCGTTTAGCGTGATCTGGTAATACGCAGACAGAGAGACACGCAGAGATATATTCTCGTTAATAATGTTAGGTAAGGATTTGTGTTTCCGTCAGCAGACATATAAATACAAATGCAGATAGACATAAATATTATTACTGAGAGAACTCAAGGAAAGAAGCGTGGGCGATATTATTAAAAAATAAAAACAGTTGTAAGTATTAAGAAAACTTGGAATTGCAAGTGGGTGAAGCTTTATGCCCAGTGTTCATTTAAAAGTTCTTTGAAGGTATTTTTTTCAATACTGGCCAGGGTGTGGGAGTGACTGAGGTCCTGTAATGCCTGCAGAAGGAAAAAAAGTGAGTTTTATTCAGTAAAAGTCTGACACTCCCTGCAGCTGCACTTACAGTAGGAGGGTTGATTGATGACATTCTAGAAAAAAGTATTTTGTTCAAAAAAAAATTAAAAAAACATACTGGCCAAATTGAGAACCTCCTCCTTTTTTTGGAAGTCGGTTAAAAATTACGTGGCCTGTTTACGATTACAACGAGATAAAATTATCAGGAGTTCAATCATTATCTATGACATTATTTTATTCTTTGAGACAATTAGTTTGTTAATTAATTATTATTTTGTACGCAGGATTATTTTCTGAGAATGAGAAGTGAAGGGTCAGTTTACTTGGTCACTGTTTTATTAATTAATGTAATTCACAGAAATTGGTTAGATGGCATGAGATTTTAGACAAAACATTCATAAAATTACACATTGTGTGTTTTATGTTATGCTGAGAATATTTCACAAAATAGAAGATTATTTTTAGCTTGATTGCAATTTATTGTTTATATAAATCAATTTAAAAATACGTCGATTGTCGGTAGAATAAACTTGTGTTTTAAAAAGGTGAAATACAAACTCAGAATATTAAGTCGACTTGTTTATTTTTAAGACCCGTTTTTAGTCGCATTTTTAATCGATTATAGTGCTGACCTTTTCGATAGTGCTTGACATAATATGCAGCTGTATTTAAAATTATATCCTGGTTAGGATGGCTGGATGCAGGTCGCTTCCAACCGGTATACGAGGAGATCTAAAGGGGAGGCCTATGTTTAGCAGTGGACGTCCTATGGCTGAGATGATGATGATGAAGGATATATTAGGTACAAATACTAAACAAACTTTGTCTATCTGTCGCGCTTGCACGAAAAGCTGACCTAATTTAAATGGAATTTGGTGCGCAGATGGGCTTAGTCCTGAGACAGGATATAGGCTCTTTTAGCTTTTTATCGGTACAGGAAGTAGTTTCTTTTGAAGACGCGGTTAGTTATTTATAAGTATTATTATGTTGTTTTCTGATTATGTAGTGTGTGTGATTCATTAACACTTGCTAGATAATTAAGGACATAAATTGGTTGCAAAGTTATACTATAGAGAGTTCGTAGGTCAAGTTTTTGAGGAAAACTATGACTCTATTGTGTTATTAACTAATTAACGAATACGCAACTGGATAACTTATTCGCACTTATATGAGTCTGCTTTTATACTTTAAAAGTTTTTTTTTCTATAGATTTTAAACCTTTTAACTTTTTCTCTATATACAGTAAGTCGTAAGTAAATAAATAGAAAATATTTTGTATGTTTTTTAATAGCAATGTAAATACTTTTTTAGCCGACCAATACAAAATTATTCTTGAAAATTATCGAAGTTACGTCTTACAATATCGCGCAAGAATAATGTGGCGTAACTAAGATACGCTGCAATTACGATAAGCGCATATTGTTTATTATTAGACTGCACTTATATAAGGTTTTTCATGTCCTGTGGAAAATATTTTGCGCACCCGGATAAAGACATAAATAATTTTCAAATCAAGCAGGAAGTTCCTGAGATAAGCGCGTTAAGGCGAATGAACAAATAATCCTTTCAGCTTTATAACATTAGTATAGATTTCTTCTAACCTCATGAGGATTAGCAGATCTGTTATTTTTGAGAAATCCTTATGAACTGAAAAAAGATAAGTTACTTTTTAGTTTACTAAACTTAAAAATTAATATTACATCGATTTACTTATTTTTATAATTTAAATATTTAATCTTACCTGTCAACAAGTCCAGCATCTTTCCCAACCTCCGAATTGACGATAACCCCATTCATTGTTGGTCACATCACATTTGTTACAAACACTACAAAGGCACTTCGTCACTTAAAATTTTCAGTATCAAAAATATATTTTTTCAGTTATAAATAAATTCTTTTGAAAAGTTTGTAAAGTTCGCGGAAGGAGAAAGCGAGGAGTGGCGTGTGAGCTCGCTGGCTGATTGTTGCAGACTGGCTGGAGTGGACCGCGCGTGGAGTCAACACATAGAGTAGAGTATACACAGCAGATGGGACACCAAGTCATGCTAGTGTATTTTACCTACTTTAATAGCAGCTTAAATTTCTATATTTTAGTAAAATAATCATAGTATTAGCTACATTAGTATTATTTATAAAACGACCTACTTGTTAATCTTTAAACCAAGTAAGGAAACAAACTAAGGAAAATCTAAATTAAAATAAAATACTATTACGCCAAAACACACAGTATTATTTCATCATTTACCTCTTAACGGCGTGAATTATGTGACATTTATGAGTTACGTATATCAGTTGTATTATTTATTTGGCTATAGCTATACAAGTGGACAATATTTTCTACAAAAAGTCATTTAAAACCATGTTCCAGAGACAAAAAAAATACTTTCTTAAAATTGCATGTTTTTGCCTACTGCCCCATCTACAAAGTGGACCAAGTTGGTCTATGCCAGCGACCAGTTGCTTGCCGAGCAAGTTGCGCGCGCAATCCTCACACGTTGCCACAACAGCCATTCATGATTGTTGAGATGTTTGTACACAGCCGACCTGATGGTAATAAGGTACACTTGAGAGCAATCAATGTGGGTCAATCTCAATATGAAGATATAAGGATAGGCTTTATATGCATCCAGGTAATAAGTTGTGATTATATTATTCAATGTTCTTTCCCTAGTTTTAATCTATTTACTTACCTACCCCAAAAAAATTGGGAGAGCAATTTTTCAAACCCATTTTTACTGACTGAAAGTGTAAGGCTTGTTCTACATAAACAGCACATCAGTTTCTCGCTACCGACAAGTGACGATTACTTGTGTCTTGCGTTTAAATTATCAAGCAAGATAATTATATTTCTGACTATGTGCTTTTGTATTCGTCAAATGTGTAAAATATCGCTACCATACCGTGAGAGGGTGCGAGGTAGACCTGTTCTATTCTGCAACATTTAAGCATCGTATTTCCTATAAAATTCATCGAATGTTAACATACGAAAGAGTATTCTTTCTTTGTTCTTTCTAAAAAAATAATAGGTGGTTATAGGATAAGCATTTAGGTCCCTACCCTACTGACATTTACAGAGGATGACGCTCCTCTAACGTTAACGTGGCTATGCCGCTTGCCACTAGACGTTCTTGATGTTTGTCTAGTTTTAAAGCGCCCTTTTAATGATCCCTCCCGCTGAGGGTGCAGGTGGAGAGAGTATCCGACTTTTACTGACTAAAACCCACTATATTCTTTCTGTAGGTCCCTGTCTACCAGGGCCGCGTTATCTCTTACGAACAATCCGCAGCTCATACAATCCGCAGCCCAGTTTTAAAGCGCCCTAAGATAAACTGTTTTAAATTAGTATTTTCTATTAGTAAGAATATATACAAATAGTTGACATTGGTTTCACCGAAATACATTTCTTTTTTTGAGTGAAAAATCATCGGACGTTATTTAACGAAAGGTAAATCCAAATTTCGGTCAGTAATGTCCCGAGTTATTCTATGTCGTAATGTGAACCTGTTCACATTATCAAAACTTGCTCAGCCGGTCCCAGACCTACCAATGCAAGTATTAGGTATAAGAATTACATGTTGCGGCGATATTGGAGTGGCCAGTTGTGAACTATTTCTTTATTATTAAGGATGACATTTCATTTTCCTTGTATCGTGATAATTTATTATATTATAATGCAAGCTTATAAATGCCGTATTCTATTTTTATTTTTTGTTTGCATATTTTTAATCTTGTTTCGATTTAAAGTTTTTTTCTTTAGTTATTTAGTTTTGATTGTATGAAAACCACTGACAGCTAAATAGGATAAATTCCAAGGGATCATAACTAGCTCTTGCCTGTATCCTCACTCGCCTGGACCCGCACCCGGCAAAAATACTTCATGTACCCGAACAAGCTTTATAGCCTTCCTCAATTAATGGGCTGTCTAATACTGAATTTTTTTTTCAATTCGGACCAGTAGTTCCCGAGATTAGCAAACAATCTAACGTACAAACCAATTTCCAGCTTTATAATAATAATTATGAAGTATTGATACAATAAAATAATCTCCGTTACTAGTATACCTACGTATGTACATAAATATTTAACACCTAAAACATATCCCAGAATACAGTTAAACCTAACCGAACTAAATAAGCAGAAAGTAAAGCCCAGTGTCCACCCACCGCGTGTAGTTAACAATACAGTTGTTGACCTTTTTCAGCTTAAACGTTGGCACAAGGATTAAAACGAGATATTTATATAATGACAATAATACATTGACAATGATCTTAACTGTGGGTGTAGTTGTGTTTAGAAAAGAACAGTTACCACCTAGGTAACTTTATTTCCTAAGCATAATTATATTTCTGAGAAATTCTATCTTAGAACTTTGTTACTCATTCATTCACAAACTGCTGAAGGGATTTTGAGGAAACTTGGAAGTAATATAGCTAGGCTGTGGAGTGTGGTTATTTTGGAACGCGAGTGAAACGGCGGGAAAGGTTCAGTGTTTTCTATGGGGTCTATGATAAGGGCTATCTTGTCCCCGATTTCACAAGTATGTTTAAGAGATCTTACACATTCCGGGATAAATTGCAATATGCAATGCGACATATTGCAGGTACAGACGCCAGCACCTCAAGCTACTACAATCTGTCAAATTTCCTTAACAGATTTTCAACTTTATCACGGAAGCATATGGTTTAATTGATTAAGAAAATTTTACAGTTTTGGGTAGCTTGATGTGCTGGGGCGTCTGTACATTGTTTTAGCTATTTTCACATAATCTATACATCATCGTTTCTTTGTATCGTGTCTTTCAGTTGAAGAATTTATTTTCACAAACGTATCTTTTTATCCATATGCGCAAGGCAAGGGATAGCTTACGTTTCTATGTATTCAAAGTAACTGTAGACAATTCGTATTCAAGTCAACACGAATGTAGTCATATGTTTTGATGCAGCGAATTGTTTTTCTAACTAAATGTTGACACTAACTAGATATCGCATAAAATTTAACTTAACTGTTGTTGTGTACTTGACATTACAGTGATAACCTCAGCGATAGTGGCGATTACACGCAAAGTTATACGAAACTAACTTTATAAACGGGAATGGAACTTGGTTTTATTTTTAATGATTTTAAGTCATTTTATAATTTTTTGGGTCTTTTAATTAATAATTTAATGCTCCCATTATATTGATGATTATTTATATAATTTAGAAAGCTTAATAATTATTTTTATTGAAAATCATTTTATATATACTAATGTATTTTTATGCCTTTCTAGGTAAAAAAATGAATCTTTTTTTATAAGCTCTCTAAACTAATTGTTAATCAACACATGTGTCCGACACATTGTAAATGGTTTACGTTAAAATCGTTAAGTTTTGGCCTGGGGATGGAGTTGGGGATAGGACCCTGAAAACGGATAGGTAAGCTTATTACAGCCTACACTGAGTTATTCTGACCTCCATGTAAAAAATAGACCTCCTCCTCCTGGCCCCTTTAAAAAGCGTCTGGAACAGTGGAACTATCTAGTCTATATATTTATAATTTCTAATCCGATGCTGTCCAATACGCTTGCTGCTTATTATTTTGAAGAAATAAGATATATTCAATCTAATACCTATCCTCGTCTTCTTATTTATCCTGATGCCTAAGTTTATTGGGTGAAGCCGTAGGAAATACTCAGTGCAAAATAAATCCGATACACTGGTAACTCGAGCGAGTCGCTTACAAATTGAGCCGCACTAATTTATCCCCCAGGGCATGTGGGGGGCTAGATTTATGATGTATCTAGGTAGTTATTAACCATGCTGGTATCAGAACTTGTTGGTTTGTTTGTTGGCTGGAAGACTAATGGATGGTGAGGCTTATAACTTAATTCAAGCAATTATCGCCTCGTGTTTTTCCATGGGCGTATATGTATTACATATACATATTATCCTCATCATTGTTATAGGTATATATCTTCCTGTTTTATCACTGTATTTATTGTAGAAAACTGCATTTACATCCGTTATGTTGTTAAAAGGATGTTAGCGTACAAGCATAGGGAGTGACTTTGTAATATACTGTCCCTTATTATAAAACGTGGTCTTAACAAAGTATCGCCTTTAGAACTGGCTTTAAACCATCTTCTTGAACAAAGTAAATGGTCTAAACCAAGTACTAAAGACTTTTTAAGTCCCCGTTTTATAATAAGGGGGACTATGTTTTGATAAATTCATTGTTCAGAGTGTCGTTCTAATCATCAGGTACAATAACTTCGCGTGGTCAGGGAATTTAACTTGAGAGAAATTACTGAATACAATATCCCTAAATACAAGAATAACTGAATTCAACACAAGAATAAATATTACGCTTAGTTATTTTTCAACCAGATTCAGAGTTCAACCTATCCAAAATTTAAAAATATATAATTCAAATAAGTTGATTTTACATTCTTATACTGCTTCTGCAAGACCAGTAGCCGCAGTGTAATTCCTATAAAGCATTTTTATTATTTACTAGTCCCAAACAACGGTTTGACTCGCGTCCCGAAGGAACTACTCCGCACACCCGGATATAGAGTAGCCTCTAACCTACCTCCATAAATAGGCTATCTAACCCTGACATACTTTTTCAAATCAGTCCTGTAGTTTATGAGAAAAGCGCGTTCAAGCAAAAAGAACAATAAACTCTATGGATTTATAATATTAGTATAGATTTTTCCACAAATATCACATTAACAGTAGTTTGTATTTGTTACAGAAAGTTCGCTCCATGATTATGGAGTTGGCAAAACTATCCGTTGGTAAGCTTTTGTTTTGTTCGGACATTCAACTCGACTCACCGAGGTCAATCGCAGATCTATTTATTAACTTTTATTATACTGATTGACTTGTACGAAAAACATAACACATTATTAGAGCTAATAAAATAACATCTCCCGGGAAAATCCATGATTTGATTCCAGACATAAATCTAGACACGATGTGGCTATATGGAGAATAATAAATACATATTTAATGAATGGAAAATTCGTGAGTACAGTCACGTTCATAAGTAGCAGAGTGGCGATCCCTATACTAATGAATCAATTTTGATAATATCTGATGTGGAGAGAGATTAGACTATGATATAAAATGCTCCAGGCTGTATGATAGGTACTTGTTCAAAAGGTAATTTCAGACGTTGATTACATTGATCATCCATGATACAATTACTCGTATGTATGGATTTTAAAAGAAACTGTGACCCTTGAGTTTGTGTCGGTGTTTCTTCTGAAGGGTGTATATAGGAGCCTGGGATGCGGGTTGTTCGTAAGAGTTACCGAGGCCCTGGTAAATCTTTAATATATAATTAAAATAAGTTGGCTTTATAAAAACGTCGTGACAGAATGGTTAACCTATCCACAGACTAACCGCGACAACCATTGCTTAACTTTATGATTGACCGACCCGTGCGATTTTTACTTGGCCTGGAGCAATAGTGTTTTAGTTATAAAACAAAATACTCACTAAGCTAGATAAATTCAATGCAGAAAACTAATTAGCTGCTTCGTTAAAATTCTTCGCATCCAATTTTGGATATCGCAGATCGCGATAAAACTCGGCTAATAAATAAATGCGAATGGTTAAGCTTTATATGGATTTCAAATTAAATATAATGAACGTCAAAATGATTTAGGTTTTAGTCATGTTTTGGTATAATTTAGGAGGCATAAATATGGATATAGCCAATAATGATTCATGGTCGGATATTCGCCATTTTATATATCGCTTAGGTTTATATATAGACCAGATTTTTTAAATTAATATCTATACTTACTAGCAGAACTGGACACAAAATACTGTTGCTAAGATTTTTGTCATAATTATAGAAAAATAATTTGCAATAAAATAATATTTCTACTATAAATTAAGATATAAGCTATCCTATCTTCCTAGTTGGTAGTTTATATACGAGTATATCGGTCTAACTGATATTGTTGCTGGGGAGTTTGTTGCACCATTTTTCTTCCCAGCAAAAACACATAGGAAGGGAAGGGTGGGCGTTTGGGGGCTGTCTTTTGTTTTGACGTTCGAAAAGTGTTGACTTGTCAGCCTGATTTGAATAAATGTGTTTGAGTTTTAGGTTTAAGTTTAAATTCTTCATAAACGTATTTTATTACTACTTCCTTTGGTTACAAGTGCAGGCTAAGTGCTACAAACAAAACAGTCTATTTATAATTTAGCTATTTTTAGCTGGTTTGCCCTACATTAAACTTAAGTGAAGTAAATATGATAATGCTGGCGTGGGCCGATCCAGTAATTTATGCCGTGCTATGAACTTTGAAACCTGGGCTCCGCACAATATTGATGTAAGAAACACCAGGAAACAAAAGGCTTTTTAATGGAAAACCTTTTTACCTCGTACTTAGCTTTTAATTCTAGGAATTGTAGTGACTTCTATTCTTCGTTGGTCTTTATGTCTGTTTGCTTTTGAAACGATGTTGCTTGACGCAGTATTTGCTAGGTTCGTTGGAAGATATTCTGAAAACATCCTTTACAACAGACTAAAGACCTCGTTGGCGCAATGGTAACCATGACGGACTGTCGAGCTCTGGGTGTCAGGTGCGGTTCCCGGCACGATCCACATTTGTGTGATGAGCATGCTTGTTCGCCGTGGTCTGGGTGTTGTAATTATGTATTTATAAATATATGTAGTTTATCAGTAGTGTTGGCACCCATAACACAAGCTAATCAATAGCTTACCATGAGGCTAACCGACCGTGTGTGAAAAAGGTGTCCCGATAAATAAGATTTGTCTACTTTGATATTATGTCTAAAATTCAATATATCGCACGCTGAGAACGAAAGTGACCGATTTCAAAATTTTGGTGAAATGAGTTAAGTATACAGAATGACTTAAAAAAGTATACTCTATCATACTTATATTAGAAAACTGACCAATAAAGGTAAGAAAAGGGTAGACGTATATTTCGGTCTCTTTGTCACTCAAGCGTTCCCTCCCCCCGCGCCCGAATTAAAGTGACGAAATCAGTGTTGCACCGTGAGTAGTCGTGACAAGTCCAGTACAGAAGTGATCGATTACGCTTTGGGTCTGTTTGTTTGTCAATTTCGGAGGTAAGTTTAGTTACAATTTAATTTCATAAACTGACCGATTTAGATTTAGGTTCCTTTTACATTGTATGTATTAGCGTATTAGGTTATTAAATTCGGTCACTTATTTATTAACAAATGAGTCTAAATAATTAACCAATTTTGAATCAGGTCTGTATGATTTTAAATATACTTATCTATATTTTGTACTATTTCAAAGAAAGTCTGTTTAACATTTTTAAGTTTAATTTTCAGTAGACTTATTGATTAATAGTGCAATTTATTACTATTTTTAGTGTTTAATATTCCCTACTGAGTCGGCAATCCCAAAACTAAAAATGAAAAGAAGTGCTTTAATTCTTCAATTGGTGGAAGAGAGACAGCGAAATAAGGTAATTATGGAAACTATTTACTATTCCTTTTTCATTAGTACCTAGGTAGGTACTATATTTATTGGAAAAATGTTTAGGTATATTTGTTTTTATGTATATTTTCTCTATTGTACTTTATTTATATGGACATAATTATTTACAATTTAATTAGAAATAAAACTATATACAAAGAAAATAGAGACAAATTAAAATTAAAATAGTGCATCAAAAAATTCATCCGCATCGCTGTCAGCGGGGATCGTGCCCAAAAGGCTGGCCGCATTGCCATTCAACGTGGCAATGCGGCCAGCCTTTTGGGCTGATTCGTTGGACGTTCGGTTTCGTTCGATTCGTTCGGACTCCACTAAACGCATGCTTAAATCTTTGAAAAGTTTGTGGGCACTTGGGCCCCATGGTCCCAGTGTTTTAACCCCAAACGGTTCAAACATGTAATTGCCGATTAGGTTTACATATTTGCGCCGTTTGAGGTTTTCCGCGGTAGCAGCAGCCGCACCGGTACAGCTCGCTATACTGGGAAGGTGCAAGGGTGTCAACGCATGTTGCGTCTCACACCAAAGACCTTCCCATTTTCCATGGTATTATGGACATCCCATCTGGTCTCTTGCCATCGTCACGTGCCAGGCCCTTAGGTTCTAAAACAGCTGGCACTCCGGCGGTGACAAGAGCACGACGGATGATGTCATTAACACTGGCGTGCCGTGCCATGCGACCTGCGCTCTTGCTGCAGGAGAGACCATGGTGCCCAAGGCAGTCCACAGATTCGCCGCATTGACAGCGATGCGGAGCTCCAGTGGGAGCACCTAGGCGAAGGCATGTAGCGAGCCGGAATGTTGTGTCACCCAGCATAGTTCCAATGCTGGGCGAAGGCAGTGCGTGTAGCCATAGCCCTGACTCCCATTCTCCCACAGCCAGTAGGCGGGCACGCTCCGCAGTGTTGATAGCTGTATTCATAAGGTTATTTCTTATCAACCTGCAGAGCGGCTCATCCCACTGTCTCTGGGAAGCCGGGTTGTCAGGGTAGGCTGTGTTTGGGCAAGCCATTTTCCAAGCGTTCATACCATCAGTCAGATACGGCACTTCGAAGTTTTCTGGTCAACTCTGGTGCCGCAGACCAAGAATAAGAACGCCGGTAGACTGATGCTGGAAATTTTGTGAACGCCGAGGCCGCCAAATCTAATCGGAAGGGTAGCTTGAAGCCACCCTCGGTCGTCCAAAGCCAAATTAAACAAAGATGTAATGGTTTTATGAATGATTTTATCTACTTTTTCTAAAAATTGTGGCTGTTTCCATAAAGGAAAAGACCGGAGATTATACATAAATTTTGGGCCGAAACAACAGTATCTTACTAAAATAAATGCCGAATGTAGATTAATTTTGAAAAGTCTATCTGAAACATCATTAAAATTTGAGATTTTTGTGTCTATAAATGATGTAAAACTATCTTCCAAAATAGGTGAACCTAAGAGGTGCAGTGAAGTCTTGTCCAGGATTTTAACGTGGGGTACTATGGCATTAAATTTTGATATGACTGTCTGTCTGTCAGTGATGTCAGGTATGAAAATCTCGCACTTTGATGAATTAAGGTCCAGTCCAATAGAGTGAAATTGTTCTTTAATGAATATGAGATCTTGTAAAACCGAGTCTATATCATCTCCTAGAGTTCCATCATCCAAATACCATCTATTGTACTTGTTTGCAGAGTCCTGACGAAGCTTTAGAAATCGACAAAGAAAACGTGCCATCTAGCCCTTCAATTATAGAAAATACACCTCCACATCAGGACCAGGAATATTACAATGTTAAAATCCCAAGCAAGAAACAAAACCTTTAAATGTACCTCCCGCCTTATTATAGGTACCTACCGGCCGACCCGCGTCGAGCGCGGCAACGACACGGGGCGATGGCTGATTATCGTATTTTATGTATAAGTTTGGTATTTCTACACCGATGTCTATGTTTCTTTTTTTTATAGAATATGTATTAATGTTATATGTAATAATAATTAGTGTAATAAGCGGAGTTTAATTAAAATTAATAAATTAATTAAGTACAACAAACTGATAGATAGGTAAGTTATGCTATTAATACTGTTGTTGATTTCATTCAAATACTTTAAATAACTATTTTGGTTTCCTTACAATTTTGATACTAGTTTTTTTTTTTGTGTGATTATTACTAATTCGTTTCTCTGAAGAGTGATTTATTAAATGACATTAAGCACATACTTCGCTGTTTTATTTAGCTTTTTTGAAAATATATACAAATCCTTAAGAATAAAACTGACTTATTTTTAGAAATTACACTATTTTTTAAAGCAATGTTAGAAATGAACAGACCTTTACCTAAAAAGGTCAGTAGAAATAAAAAACTTCTAATACTAAAGTGACCTATTTTTCCAAGTTTTTTTTAAACATTATTTTATATGGGAAAAGCATTTCTTTTTTGCAAAAACTATATAATGTATCAAAAGCTATTAAGTCAAACAATATATTTCAACAGAAATTCATAACTTTTGTTACCTTGTTTTAGTGCTATTGTAAAATGAACAGAAAATGCTTATTACCACGGAAACATTTTCGCCTATTCCCAAAAATTTGCAATTTTGAGTTGAGTCACTTTCGTTCTCAGGGTGCGATATAGAAGCATTGACATAGTTTAGCACCAAGATATCACGTATTATTATAAGGTTATTGACAGAATAAAGTTCTAAATCAGGAACGACATATTTCACGTGATCTTCGCTTTAAAATACACAATATATCAAGCCGTTTATATTCGCAATGAGACTCGCAGATTGTCAAACGAATGCACCACTTGACCGTCAAGGACACTCGCGAAGGTAAATATTAGTTAAAGTCGAGTAAATATCAGCTGTTGGCTGTACGATTGTATCTATCGACTATCGAGACCTCGAGCTGCTAGATGTTATCGATGTTATGGTCGACACTAGTTGTTTATTCGCGTGGGGGTAAAATTACAAAATGGGGTGAATATTATGGTTTTTCATTTTGGGGAGCACGTTAGCAATAGTGCATCAATGCATCAATGCATTTGACTTTTATTTTACGAAAAAGTTTTTTTTTGTAATTTTCCATTGTCTGTATTTTAGAGCTGACGTGACAAAAAATAATTATAAACTTAATAAACTATGCTATCAACCCCGGAAATCGAACCCAATGGAACACCTCTATGACATTAGCCATTAAAACTCGTGATCTCTTGACATCGAACCACTCCACAATTAAAAGTAATACCACAAATAACGCAATGAATACGTACAGAAATCACATTTATAACCAAGTCAATAAAATAGCTATAAAGACCGAAGAACCACATAATTTTCAAACAATAATAAATTATTAAATAACCATTCATCTCACACAATCCTGTCTCGGAACTCTGTTACTGTTAATTAACAAACCACCGTAGTGATGGGAAGTGTTTTCATCGAATTAAAGTGGCTCGTGGCAAGCTATAGTCACATAAATTGATCAATAAAGGTAAGGAGAGTTTCTTGGGTGGGTGATCATCAAAATTAAGCTGAGTTTTCCTCGTGAACCTATTTTGGAGATCTGAAGTCATCAGACGACTCCTCCCTCTGTGGCTGAGTCTGAAATCTAAAAACATAGCCAGTAATAATGTTTACGTACACTTTCTGAGGCTCGACCTGTGGTCTCTTTGCAGAGAAGTTAGCAACATTGAAGGGCTGAAGTCTGCCTTCTTCGCAAGATTACCGCGGCCCTGGCACACAAAGGCCTTCTGTTGAAACATAGTGGGTTTCAGTTAGAAAAAGTCTGACACTCCCTCCCGTTGAACCCTCCGCGGGTGAGGTCATTTGACAATTTCCCACGAAAAAAATACTAGTCCTACTGTATGACCGCCTCAAGCACTTATGACTGAGCCACGAGCTCTTCTATAAAAAGGATAGTAACTCAGTAAAATAAAAATATAATAATTTATATAAAACTTAATAGTTTACAACACTATAAGTTGGCAGTCCCACACCGTGGTGCGATAATGTAACAATAATTAAATAACGATTCATCTTGCCGGCGAGCGCACTAACAAGAATTAATTAATGTGCTAAACTAGTGCGGGGACACGCTACACATCATAAAGTGCTGTGTTGTGTTTTTTGTTTAGCATTTTATGTTTTTTATTTCTTAACTGTAATTTGTAGAACTTGAACTGATAATAATTATAATCAATCTTTCAAAATGGATTTTACGTAGTAACTAAATTGTGGTGGTCAATCAAATAATTTGATTTTTAATGTACTTTTGTATAAATCTGGTTTCAAACGTAACATACATGTGTTGCTGGAGGGTGTGTTGCGCCACTTATTCCCAGCGAAAACACATAGTGGTGACGGGTGGGTGTTTTGGGGGCTGTCTTTTGTTTGACTGACGTTTGCAAAGTGCTGATTAATAAGCCTAATTTGAATGAATGAGTTTGAGTCACTTCATGGACACTAATGCAGTTGCATTTGATAGGATCGGGTATCTACTCTAACGTAGTAGGATAACGAGCAGAGAGATGATGATAAATACTTGACTCCTGCATGGTCGGAATAGTGATTTCAGGAATTCAACGTTCACAAAAAAAAAAATACGAGATTTAACACTACAGATAAACATAAAAGGTACACTTTAAAGAATATCCCTTCCACTTGGCTGTTTTCAAGCCTTTTATTAAAAGCCCCCAGTAAGTGAAACCCATTGAGTACCATTCAAAGGACCCCTAACACTACAAGTCCCGGGTCCCGTACACTTTCACACCCGATGCTGTGAAAAGATTCCGATATCTAATAATTTGGTGACACCTGAGAACTTCAAGTGCCTGTGACAGAGGTACACAACCTTTTGGGTCGAAGAACAAACCAGCTGAAATTTGAAATGTAAAAAAATTATAAAACGTGTTAATTTTAGGCTGTAAGTGTTATGTATGTATGTATGCCACACGTCATTAGAACAATAATTTTGAGTCATTAAAGTTTGGATGTGGAAAATCATTGGTGTTTGTATATCTCTTTCTCGCAAAAACTACTTGGTGGTTTTTTTTTGTGATATTTTTGTAGTATAGACTTCGATTTCAATATTCATATACATATATATTCCTTGAAACACTGTGTACACATTTGTTGACCATGGCCAGTCGTGGCTCTGTCTGATTATCTACATACTAGATTCTAGGTCTAGGTTTATTGACCTGACTATAAACTCAACAAATAAATTGTAGTTTCTGATGTTTACCTACTTAAAAACATACCAGTATATCCATATTTTTCGTCACATTGATAATTTTAACCGACAATAAAATGGGAGGATATACTCAAGTCGACATGCACAATTTGTCAATCTAAAAACTCTAAAAGGCAAAGTCAAATTTTGGCCTCATTCTAGAACTCGATGGGAAAATAAATACCTTAATCATTACACACAATACAGATTAATCTTAACCTTTCTCATAAATCACTCATTGATTGGTGAAAACTGCATGAAAAAATATGCAATCATTTTTCAGCTTATCGCGAACAGATAGACAAACAGACGCAGCACAGTTTAGCCTTGTTTTGTAAAAAAAAATACTCTAAACATAAATTCCATTTTGCGCGGTTTAAGAACCCCTGGCTACTTAGCGGTCCTGTATAGTTAGTACTCTCATCCCTTCGGGCTACTAACAGGCTTTGAGCAGGTCTCGATGAAGGCGGACTTTAAGGGTCACTAGTAAGGGATGATAGTGGATTTCAGGCTGTGATGGCTGGAAATGGTGTAAGGTAGGCTTTTGAGCGCTATTAGGGTGTATAATAACAGCCTATAAGAGGGTATCATTCATAGAATTTTTCTGAAGATTCTGTACAAGAAGCTTGTTAGTTATTCTTCGTAGTTGGAAAATGTAAGATTTGGAATATTGAATGACGTCATAATTCAGTATTGCATGTTATTTACTAAACATATGTATTGTGCTTGTTATTGCTTAACCTACCATTTTCTCTACATTCTTTGAGCGTGTCATTAGACAAAAATGGAAATTAGAGTAATTAAATAAACTTCTCGGCTTCAAAGTCTACTTCAGATTTCTTTTACTTATGTAGTTATGTGTATGTGATAATGAACTGCGTCGTTGGTCTAGTATCTTGGTCTGATCTCTCTCATCGTTGTACCGGATTGACGTCCCATCGGACTATGAGAGTGAGGGAATAGAGAGTGTACCTGTGTCACGCAAATGTTTGTGTATATAAGTCACGTGTTTTAGTTCGTAAGTAAGTTACGGCCATCTCTAGCAGCTGTCTTCAGCGATGATCTCAGCGCAGTAAATACAGCGACAGGCGACAACGAGCTCAATTTGCGCTGCACATTCAAAATAGGTACTAGTCATTGGAATATAAATAATTGCCGTCTGAATTGTCCTAATGTATGGTCCATATATGTATGTCCATTCCATATATGGTCCTAATGTATGTCCTAATGCCCTGATCTCTTACGTAGGGAATCTTCATCATCACCTTTGTTTATTTCCTTGATATTTCTTTCAGTTCAGAGGGAAACTTCAGAAGTTTCAGAGTTCAGAAACTTGGCAGTAATATACCCTAAGTATATGTCAAAGTCAGATCGTGTTGGCCTAGGGGTTAAAGCGCTGTGCGGGGCTGCGGAAGAATCTGGATTCCCGCGGCCCCGCGCGCACGTGCGAGGAGACACCGGGGTGGTTTTAGCCGGTAAGAGTCCGGCACACCCCTCCGCCTCTCCCCAGGCGGAGGATAGTCCATGAGGATTTCCCCCCGAAAAAAAAAAGGGGTTAAAGCGCTGGCCTCTCAAGTGTGAGTGTGCAGGTTCTATTCCAGGTCAGGTACTAATGCAATAATTTTTTTTCTAAGTTTATCTTGGACACCAATGACTGATTAAAAGTGAAGGCAACAAATCTCGAGGAAACCTGGATTATAAATTGTGAAATCACCAACCCGCATTAAGCAAGCGTGGCGATTAACGCTCAATCTTTCTATGCGAGAGGATGCCAGTGAAAAAAGGCTGATAATGATGATATATCAGAATTATTTTTTAGCTAATGCCAAACCGCGGACGAAGATTGTAAGATAATATAATTAAGTCATTATTGCTGCCAGCCTCTTGGGTGCCAGCCGATGGGGATGAGTTTTTCGATGCTTTTTTAGTTATTTTTGTTTACCAGTTATAGTACATTAGTTTAAACTAGTTTTATTTATATTAAGTGTAGTATATAAATAAAAGTAAATAAATAAAAGACTTAACCAGTCATTACTTTATCTGACAGATAGTAATAACTAACTGCAGAATGCTATCTTCTGTACCATGGCTTTGGAGAGAAATAACAAATGAATACAATATCTTATAGCCGTTTATCAAAAGAACAATCTACGCTAATTATTCGCAGTTAATCTGTTGATCTCTTGTATAATCTTTGAGATTAATGTCTGCCGTGAACTCTTGACTTGCATGTTTTCCTGGTTTATTTAACTACTAGCTGTCCCCAGCGGTTTCACCCGCATCTTTCGTTACTGCTCCGCTCCCGTATGTCTTAGCGTGATGGTATATAGCCTATAGCCTTCCTCGATAAATGGGCTATCTAACACTGAAAGAATTTTTCAAATCGAACCAGTAGTTTCGGAGATTAGCGCGTTCAAACAAACAAACAAACTCTTCAGCTTTATAATATTAGTATAGATGATCAGGTTTGGTGTAAGTAAACAAACTTGATTTTCCTGTCTGAGATGGAATCCGAACATTATAGAAGACTGACATTTAGATGGTGACATTTAGAAAAAAAGAAACGTCAACCTATCGTCATGATTTTATCAACATTTTAAATAGTTGAATTTAGAAAATTCTGTCTGTCAACCAAGTCTTAGCAAGAATTATTGTTGAGGAGATAGGCAGTTGCTCATTCTCGTCTCATTGTAGTAAGGAAAGGACGGAATGTCGGTTCTGTGCCTGGTCTCTCTCCGGTCATGTCAGATAACCGTCCCATCGGACCATGAAAGTGAGAGAATAGAGAGTGCACCTGTGTCTGCGCAATGCATGTGCACTGTAATAATCTGCGTAGCTGGGTGATCTCCTTAGATAGAACGGCCGCCGTGGCCGCCGGCCATCAGTCTGGAAAAGGCTAGGCTGATTATGATTATGATGTTCGCAACAATGACTTTAATTTTGTCGTTTAATTATTTAATATATCCAATTTGTATTGCCGTTAGCGTTAATACCTTTTATGTCATTGAAACCAGTTTTATATCCAAGTCGTAACACCTTATATTGTGTAAGTAAATAAGTGTGATATGAGTTAAATAAATATTCATACATAGCCATGTGATTGATGTTGTTTAGCGGCAGTATGTTAAGTTGTTTGTCACGAGATGGCGTTGTTAACTAATTATTGGAATATTGTTAAAGTTAATAGACCTTTGAAAGGTATTGGAGTTTGTTGTATTTCTATTATTAGAAAATAAAATAATGCTAAACCTTATATATTATATAATGCCTAGTATGTATATTATACAAATTAGACTGGTTACCATCCTTACTGATACAATAAATTCAATAATTTCACACTAAATTGGAACCTAGATTAATTGATTTTACATAGAGATAGGTTGTACCCTGGAGACAGAGATAGGCTTTTATCCAGGTTCTAGACGTAGTTCCTTTGGGACGTGGACTTAGTCGTGATCCAAATCTATACTGATACCTATTATAAAGTTGAAGAGTTTGTTTGCTTGAACGTACTAATGTCAGTAACTACTTTTCTGATTTGAAAAGTTATTTTGTCCGGGTGTGCGTATTGGTTTCCACTGGAAGCAGGAGAAACCGCCGGCAGAAGTTAGTCATGGTTAAGTTAATTATTATTTGAGCTTCCTTGTTTAAGCCTTACTCGTAAAATTGAACTATAGCAGTAAATGATTAGTACCTACCAATGCATATTTTCGAAACAACAATATAAGAATAACATTATTAAAAGACTAGCTGTCCCCAGCGGTTTCACCTGCATCTTTGGTTACTGCTCCGCTCTCGTGTGTCTTAGCGTGATGGTATATAACCTATAGCATTCCTCGATAAATGGGCTATCTAACACTGAAAGAATTTTTCAAATCGAACCAATAGTTCCTGAGATTAGCGCGTTCAAACAAATAAACAAACAAACTCTTCAGCTTTATAATATTAGTATAGATGAGGTGTGTCGAACTTTAACATTACATTTTTTAAAGGAATTATTTTTGTTACTTACCTTGGTAGTCGTTAGGGTAGTCAGAAGCCAGTAAGTCTGACGCCAGTCTGACCTAGGGGGTATTGGGTTGCCCGGGTAACTGGGTTGAGGAGGTCAGATAGGCAGTCGCTCCTTGTAAGACACTGGTACTCAGCTGAATCCAGTTAGACTGGAAGCCGACCCCAACATAGTTGAGAAAAGGCTCGGGAGATGATGATTTTTGTTACTAACCATAATAAATACCAAGAAGTTTCGTGGCGACATAGATGGTCACCCATCCAAATTTTACCTCCATTGATAACTCTATATTTAATAGCATGGTTTTAGCAATACGTTAGACGTCCCAGCGAGGGTACATGTACCAGTATAAATTTTCAAAGCTCTTCAAATGAAAGAGAACTTTATGTGTAGGAGGACATTCCCATTCCAACTTTTAATAAGCATTTCGTTTGAAACATTCAATAACGAAGCTGGCTCTTATTTAAAAATGTACCCAATGACGAATGACTTTGTTATTTTTATTAATGAACTACATATGTTGATAGTTGTACAGACGGCAGCATATCAAGCTACTACCATCTAACAAATTTTCTTAATCGATTTTTAGCTTTATCGTTAAAGCATATTATGGTTCAAAGCTGATTGGGAAAATTTGACAGTTTCGGGTAGCTTGATGTGCTGGCGTCTGTACCTTAAATTACGATCAAAAGAGTTCAATTTTTGTGTAATCTTTCTTCAATGTACCATAGAGTATCGTAAAGGTCATAAAGGCAGTCGCTTTAAAAATTAAAACACTGGTACTCAGCTGCATTCCAGAAAATGCACTATTACTACGACGTAGTAATGGTTGCTACGCCTGCTACGCTTTCGTAGCCAAGTAACCGTTACGTCGTTAGCCCATGAAAAAAAAAACTCACAGGGCTAGTTTCACAGGTTGCTGATAAGTTCCAGTTAATTTCAGACAAATTTTGTTCCATTTTTGAATTTATCTGGTAGATAATGACTATCAGTAACCTGTGAAACTGGCCCACGAACTATTAAAAGTCGTTGACGTTTATCTTCATCTAAAAACAACATAACCCACCCAGAAACATAATAAAAACCAAAGTTTTGAACAAACGGACGAACGGAAAACTTTTCTTATTACAACATTAGCAAATGATCACATTACAATATGACTCCCCACATTTTCTATTGATGTCGTTTCTAGAACTTTCTCTCGAATTCATTTCGATGATTGCGTAACTTTAAACTGTAATGTGGAAAATTTGTCTCTGCAGGGAGTTCACGTGAGCTGTTCGAACAGTTTTGAATAAGGGTTCACGTATTGAGTACTCATGCGCGAAAGATTTGTGCCCGTCGAGTTATCTCATTTGAATTGGAATTAAATATGATGGAAGGAATTATTTTCAAAATAACTAACGTTATATATGTATTTGAGAAACATGGGCTTTTGCACGTATTTCGAATATTATTCACAAATATTCTAGAGTATAGTTATAACTTTTTACTATATAATTTTCGATAAGACGAGATATTTTATGTAAAGAAAAGCTCGTGGCTAAGTAGTACATACATATAACTTAGAAAAGTTTCATTGGTATTTCCTAGGTATTTCCTTGTTATTGAACCTTTTTTTAAAATAACTTCATTTTTTTTTTATTTAGGTTTTTAACAATTTGCCCATAATACCATAATTTGCAAGCAGTAGTACAGTTTGTGTACAGATTCCAGCACATCAACCTACCTTAATCTGTCAGATTTCTTTAATCGATTGTTAATCTTATCATAATACCGGAAAGTTAATATTTGATTGGTAAAATTTGACAGATTCGGGTAAGTTGACCTGCTGGCGTCAGTACATCTAATAAATTCATAGTAAATTAAGTTCTGATTAATTCAATAACCTCAGGTGAGATTCCACCGGTGAGTACCGTTGTAAAGAACACAATTTCTTCAGGTCCACTCGCTCTAGGAAACGGTAAAGTGTGAACATGACTTAGTTCGCGGACACATGCTATCAGTGGCTCGCTCTGACACGTACACAACAACAATACTATACACATGAACTTTTTATGCACGTGTTCAGCGTGGCATCGCGCAACATCGGCGCTGTATCACCTATTTGTTCAACGGCATGAAAAGCGATTGAATGCAGGTTAGCGATGCATTTCATAGTAATTATATGTATGTGTTATATGTTTGTGTTTATTTGTACTGGGGCTATTGTCTACTGTGAATATTATGAATGCGATTTTTTGTGATCATTTGGAGATAGCAGTGGAATCTAAATTGGATTTACATACTCAAGTAAGATTAATAAAAACCTATAAGCTAAGTCACTTATTTTTTTTTATTTATATTATGTTTGCTTACAGCGCTTTTTCTATATTTGTATCAATTTTATACTAGTGACATTTTAATTAAAAAAAAACGTTCGGTGATTGATAGTGAAAATTACAGTGACATCTAGTGACATAGACGCATAAGCTATTTTCGCAGCTGGTCAAAAGTAAAAATAAATAGTGCTTTTAGTTTAATATTCTTTTATTTGTTTTAAATGTATTATGTTTGATAACAATAAAGATAAGTTTCGTAGTCGTTTTGTTTATGAACACTGGCAGGTCACTAAGAAAACTTTTCTAAAGTCACACCATACGAGTATACAAGAGATGTCTAGACTCATCAAGGGTGTACAGACGCCAGCACATAAACCTACCTCAATCTGTCCAATTTCTTTAATAGCTTATCAACTTTATCACAATACTGGCAGGTTTATATTCGATTCGTAAAATTTGACAGATTCGGGTAGGTTGACTTGCTGGCGTCTGTACATAAACTGTTAATTAATAGATACGTCTAACATGACCCAAATCATTTAATTTAATATATTATAACGTTACGGAGCTTTCCGTACTAACTAAAATATTTAAATACATAAAATTCAACATACATACCGACATATGTGTATGTACATACATAATATACAGTCTAACGTAATGAGAGGCTGCCAGCCGCAGACCTCTGCTTATCAGGGTACGCCCGTCACGGTTATCAGACAACTTTTGTCAACCATCTTTGACAGACTAATTAGTTCACGCTGGCTTGCTGTGAATGTTCAGAGAGGAACTTCTGTTAAACTATTTTGACTTTAATACTTTTTAATATAATAACTAGCTTAAATTCGTAAATAAGAAATGTGGAATAGTCAAGATAAAACTCATACCGATCAGAATTATTGGTTGAACTTATTTTGTATTATTACAAAATATGTTGAACAGGACTTGGCTTCTATGCGATCTCAAAACTTTTTACGATAGAAAGATTGCATAGAGAGACTTGGCTATTAATATTTTTAGACACTAATGTATTATACAGAACACACGGGTCTTACTAGCGATGAAAAATTATAAAGGCTAGTACGTCCACCCGTGACCACGGTCGGTGTAATTCGGCCGAAACGTCGGGAGAAATAGAGGTAGCGTACAAGCCTTTATAATTTTTCATCGCGAGTAAGACCCATGTGTTGTGTATAATAAGAGACTTGGCTTTTTAACTTTTAATGTTTTTTTCGTGGGTCAATTAATTGTCTCAATAGTAGTACATAGTCAATAGTAGTCAGTATACCTAGTCAATATAAGTATACCTATACAGTATCAATATAACTGAACTTTGTTGCTAACTCAACAGTCAGAGGTGGTGAATAATTTTCTAAAGATATTTTATTCGCTACGCGTATTAAATCAGACAGACTGTCTTTATTGAACTTACAAGTAAGTACCAGTATCTAGTAAAGCAAAGCTAAAAGTTGCACACTATATGAGGACTCAGTGCATATTAGTAAAAGTACAAACACACAAACTTAGCGATCATAACATTACTCATAAAAGTATCAATTCGTCGTCGTTGCCCTTCAACAGAGAGAGGGATCCATATAACACGAAGTTTTTACTTCTGAAAGTAACACTTATTTCCCTTATTTATCCCCACTTGTAAATTATTAAGTAACTTAGTTGCCGCGGGTAAAGTTATACAACTTTTTTTATTATTTTCCGAAACTTTTCCGGTGGAAGGCTGACTTTTTGGTTAGTGAATAAATTGGTTTATAACTGGTAGGTGGGTAGACATAACTATGACACTATTTATATGTTCTATGTTCAATTATATATTATTTTAATTAATTTATCCAATTATTTTCGGCATCTAGGCCCATAATGTATATTTACTATGTTTAAAATATGTTATGTTTACAACATTTGCAATCTTTATTCGTGTTGGAAGCCGGAAAGTCTGCCGAGTCTGCTCTCTGTCTATAATAGGCTATTGTCAACGCTAAATACGATGAGGTTTTACCTCAATATGTTTCAATAGTCACTTTATCTGGTCAAACCGTCATTAAAATATGGAAGCATAGAATAAGTAAGCCGATAACTTTTATATATTTACAGGCTAATGTACTTATAGACCACTGCAAACTGTACTTAACTCCGAGGAATCAATTTGTCACAAACTGATCAAAAAGCCTATGTCCTTTCTCAGGTTCAAGACTATTCTGTGTTCATCCGTTTCAGCCGAAAGGCGTCCACTACTGGAGAAAGGCCTTTCCCAAGTCACTATATGTAATTTATAATTAAGTAAATAAGGATTGTCAGTCTTCCATCAGCATTTAACTCAGAATTCTTCTTCACAAATTTAACTCAAAGAGAAGAAATTCTTTAATAAGTATCTAAAATATATGTACATATCTATAGCGATGCGGATGAATTTTTTGATGCATTATTTTAATTTTAATTTGTCTCTTTTTTATTTTCTTTGTTTATAGTTTTATTTCTAATTAAATTGTAAATAATTATATTTATAATAAAAATTGGATAGATAAAAAAAGTATCTAAATACTCGCATCAGTCTCAGTTACCACAAACAGCTCAACACATCGACTTTCCCTTTATGCTTACAGTACATACTTTCCATTTTCTAAACAGGCTTGAGTTTAATAATTTAGCTAATAGCGAAACACCGCAGCCTCCGTGGAACTAATCAAGTAACGCCGTTCTACCGAACATGTTAACTAACTTAGTAAAAGGTCCGTAACTTTTTACATGACTACGGAACAAGGTTCAAGTCATTTTGTATTCGGTTAAGTTACCAGTTAGGTTAACTTTATTAACCAGGCTTTGCTGGGGATACGATTGGAAGTGGATAGTAATGTTATTAGATTTAAAGTATTTAAGGGTACTAGCTTAATTAATAATTATTTTAGTCTCGGTGTTTGACGCGTGGTGATTAACGCTGCATCCTTCTCCGTGTGATTTGCCTGTGCCCAGCAGTGGGAAGGTAAAAAGTCTGATGATGATGATTTGAAGTCAGAAGGTCAGGAATACCTTCAGATAAAAAGTTATTAAATACGGGACTACAAAAGTTATTAAACTAACTAAAGTTAACAGATTAACTGTAACTTCAAGTTAAACAACAAACATCAGTTTCCGCATTAACTCGCAAAGCCTCAAAAGATCCGATAGTTAAATATTTAGAACCTACAGGCCTGTTTGGTAACTTCCGCTCGAACCGAAAGCCTGCGGCCGGCCATTACATTTTCATTAAAAAGAAAACCTTCTTAAGTACTTACCGAGCTACCTATTTTGTGGAATATGTACCTACTTTATTAAAAGGTCTGGAATACATAAATACTGGGATTTTATTTGCATTGTATTTGGGAAAGGAGAGGAGTGGGTAGGTGCTGGGTATTTTTTTTTAATGAAGCATAAGCAGGGATGGCATAACATATTATTCAGCATAGTGAAACTATGCATAGATATTAACAGCGGTATCTGTCAAGGTAGCATCCGGATAGCGTCTATTTACTCTTCTATTTTATTGGGAAATCATCAATTGAACCTCTTTTGCTGCAGCTGGAGAATTCTGGCGAACAATACCTACGAATAACAAGCTTGACGTACCCTCCCAGCCACGGGAGTAATACTGTAATATCATCAATTGTCATATCTTAATAGCACTTTTATGAAAAAAAGTCGTGGTGGCCTAGTGGTTAAAGAGCCAACCTCTCAAGTGTGAGAGCGTGGGTTCGATTCCAGGTCGGGCAAGTACCAATGCAACTTTTCTAAGTTTGTATGTACTTTCTAAGTATATCTTGGACACCAATGACTGTGTTTCGGATGGCACGTTAAACTGTAGGTCCCGGCTGTCATTGAACATCCTTAGGAGTCGTTACGGGGAGTCAGAAGCCAGTAAGTCTGACGCCAGTCTAACCAAGGGGATAGGGTTGCCCGCGTAACTGGGTTGAGGAGGTCAGATAGGCAGTCGCTCCTTGTAAAACACTGATTCTCAGCTGAATCCGGTTAGACTGGAAGCCGACCCCAACATAGTTGGGAAAAGGCTCGGGATATGAGATCTTTCTGGTCTTATGGTCTTTGTGTGCCAGGACTGCAGTAACTCTTGCGAATAACGTAGCCCCGGCTACAACTACTTTGATGAACTTCAAAAAATTCCCAAAGCGATATTTATCCAGTCGAGGATTGTACCAGATCGTCGTTCACACAGAGCAGTGAATCATACAGCCGCGTGTACACGTGAGCACATACTTGTGCAAACATACCGCAGTTACATTTCAATCTTATTTCTCTCACAAAGGCATTCTTAAGGAACCCAATGAAACTCGGGGAAACTTTCCAAATGAATTTTGTTCACGAATTTCCTTCCACAAGTGTTACAGAGACTGTACACAGAATTTCATCATGAGACTTGTTATTGTTCCACTGCAGGGCGCAGACGTCTTCTTATACCTGACAGAGAAGAAAGGGCGTCAATCATCACGCCTGTTCAAGGCGGACTGGCGATTTCACCTTGAAGTCATTTTTGACTTTGAGTTTAATGACATAGAAAAATGTAGAAATTTAATAACATAGTAAAGTTAGGCAGGTACTTGTCAGACGTGGAATTGAACCCGCATAGTTCGTACTCGAAATGCCGGTGTTTTTACCGCTAGGCTTCCACGACTATTTTTGCTGAAGATTATAGAGTGATACCGAGATTCAGTTTGTGCTCGTCCCCACCCCGGCCTACCCGATGCAGCATATAAAAACTTCCTCATATCATATTGGTGAAAAGCCGTGATTTAGTTAATGAGTCTATCTTTAACAGACCGGCCGACCGGGATAATAGGTAGTGATTTCTATATTATTGCATTTTCTCAACTACTAAAATATAAAATGTCTACACAGTAAAGTAAACATTTTAACCGTCCCATAGTTCGATAAAAACTCTTTCATATATGGTGAAACAAAGTACGTTATGTATCAGGCTTTCTTCAATAGGCTATTCCAAATAGCTTTTATTGATATTTTCTTAAAAAAAAAAAACAATTTTTTGTCACAAAATAAAAATGACGATAAAGTTTTGATGAAAAATATTTCAAGACTTTTGTTAATAAACACAAAAATCCGTAGCCTAAGCAAAAGAATGTGGCATCGTATCATGTTTATTCACCATGGCCGTAACAAGCACATTTACACTCGACGGCGAAATTCCGGTGCCAATGACACGTCGCTAAACTTGGAACATGAGGAGCAAGAAATATCTTTTATCTTGCAATAAGTTCATATTGAAATTCCTCTTTGTGTACAGAGGTATAAAGCATCTTAGTTTAGTGTTTATATTAAGTTATTCGTATCTTAATAACAACATTTTAAAGAAGGTACAGAAGGAGATATAAAATAATTTCACAGGGGGTCTGGCCACCTGCCTGGGCTGCGGGTTGTTCACAAGAGTTACTGTAGCCCTGGCACACAGGGTCCTCCCGAAGGAACATAGTGGGTTTTAGTCAGTCATGATTTAGTCAGAATTCAAGAGTCTGACACTCCTTCCAGCTGCACCCTCAGCGGGAGGAGTCATTTGATGATTCCCCGCAAAAAAAGGCGGTCTGGCCATTAAAAAAAATGTATTCTTCTTGCGGCTAGACTAACCACTAGGTTCTAAACTTCTGTTTTCTTTCTTGTTATCTGCTTAAATTGATAAAATGGTTTTATAGTGAAAGTGCAAAAAAACAAAATAACAACGTCCTGTAGGCCACATGAAAATTAAATTACATATTATACTAACAGACAATTACTATCCCATTCATAACGTTACTTAAAGTACACTCATCATCAAAAATATTAATAGTTCGTTTAGCAGAGTTTTTTTAGTAGTAGTAGTTTATTTTTTAGTCGAAATAATGTGTTCATCACTGTATTCGTCGTGAATTTCAATCGATGCTTCCAATTTATAGCATTACTTCATACTATCGACGAAACTGAAAATACCTCACATTTACCTAGAAAACAACTTTCAGCATTACCCTGAACGCTTCCAATATCAGAACTTTGGTCTAGAAACCCAGTTCCTTTGAGAAATAAGAATTCATTCGATGCTCGGTGTCGGCTACTTTGTCGATCATAGTACATGTCTTGATTACACAAATGGATTTTTGTTCCAAGTTCGGATAAAGAGGGTTATTTTATGTGGAAGAAAGAGACTGCTTTGTAATGCGTAAAAATAATTGTAAGAAAATAATTTTTCGAATAATACCTAAATATTGGTATGTGTATGGGCAGACAAAAGTTATCCGTCAATTTATTTGTCCTGTATTTGAACACATTTTTGGCAAAAATAAAACTTTTTTGTTAATCTTTTTAATAAAACGTATAAGGAATTAGCGTTTTGAAGTTAAGACGCTTAATAAAAATATCAATATTGTTCAATCTAATATTTATTCAGGAAATGTTTTTCATATTCATTTACCAAAAAAAGCCCCCGCTCGAAGGATATTTTAATATCATTAGTGTGATTACATAATCGATAATCGTAATATCGACTCAGGGGACGTGAGAGCAATATATTACCGTGAACGTTATAATTCCATCAATTTCATATAGGAAGTTAGGTTCTCTTGAGAATTGTGTACCTAGAGAAGCGAGGAGTAAGTGCTTGGGATGTTTACATGTCATCAGCCTTTTGATTGGCTGTCCCATGAGCCGGCTGCGGGCTCTTCTCATACAGAGAAGGAATGAGCGTCAATCACTACGCTTGCACAAAGTGGTTTAGCAATTTCAGCCATTTTTCTCCAGGTTAGGCACCTTGTTTTACACCATCATTATATAATGATGTCCAAGATGCAATATTATAAGTTTGTCTGAATAAAAATACTCATACTTGCGATAAAGATGCCTATACCGCAAGCAAATCATAGCTTGCCAATTGATTCGAGATTTCAGCTTGCTTTTTTGAAGTACATATGTTAGCTTAAGTTTAGTCTAGCTTTCAGATCCTCGGTTGCACCAGGAACTTAGTCCGTATTGAGATGAATGGCAGTTCTCATAATCATAGGGATCGGCTAACAGGTTGCAGGGTAGCTGCCTGACAATTTATCCTGCAGTCTGTGAGAGCTCTCATGGAAAATTTTGATATGAAGACATTGCTATTTATTACCGTATTGTTTACGTTTGAAGCTTATGCTTATGTGGCTATAGTAAAAGCACCTGGGTATGTCCGCGAGGCGTGGAGGCCGCGTGCGCCGCACGGGGGGCAGCACGCCCACCTGTGGACAAATAGACACACTGTTTTATTTGTATGTATATAAGAAATCTATTACCATAACACAAAGCTTCGATTCTCCCCAAAAAGTCCCGTCAAATAAAAAAAAAAAGGGAAACGGTAGATGCATACATGATACACATAGAACATATACATACATGAAAATAAAATAAGGATCGCATGTGACATATTTCATTAGTTCCAGGTTTTTTTTTTAGAAATATTTTTAGGATTCTTTCAATTATATTTTTAGTCGTAGTCATTTATTGCAATCATGTAGTTTACAAGTTCTTATATATAGTTATAGTACATACCTACATGACCCTGTTAGGGCACAGCAATATATTCATAGAAGCTCTTTAAATTTAATTAAAGTCCTTCCCATTTAAACCCAACGTAGAAAATTTGGTTAAATTGGGTTATCAAATGGGTTTAATGATAACTACAATAAAAAAATACTGTAAGCCTTATCTAGAAGAAAGTAAAGACAAATTCCTGAACACTAGTAAATAACAGCACATACATTAATCCATAGTTAGAACTCGCTAAGTCTATTACAATTGAACATACCCGACGACTACACAAGAACATAAGTTTACACGAAAATATTTACAGTGGGGGGGGGGGGGGCGTGACAAAGGGAATAAGTGCTCCTTTTGTGTCCCGGCATGTGTTCGCGTGAGCACCGCGCCGTGTTCCCACGCTCACAGTACAGTCGGGACAAATCACATGGAAACATAATTAAAATCAGAATTAATATAAAAACAATACAAAGTTCCGGTACTCAATACACTTTATTTGCATTCCATATGTTATAAAGGTGTTACATTTTAATAAAGAAACAATATAGACCCGGTGATATATGGACCAATAAACTGATTATAGGTGAAGGAAAACATCTCGAGGAAACCTGGATTATAAAGTCTGAAATCACCAACCCGCATTAAGCAAGCGTGGTGATTAACGCTCAATCCTTCTCCGTGGGAGAGGAGGCCAGCTTAACGAAGTTGGAGAGCTATGCAATAGTATGCATGCAGTATGCTTTCATAAAGTTATAAAAGTGAAAATGAGTTTTGAGATCTGGATGATTGTTCTTCAATCATCTTCAAACCACATATCAATCTACGTGTGGCAAATTTTACAGAATGTAGTAGCTTGATGTGCTGGCGTCTGTACCTATCTATACTAATATTATAAAGCTGAAGAGTTTGTTTGTTTGAACGCGCTAATCTCCGAAACTACTGGTTCGATTTCAGCGTTAGATAGCCCATTTATCGAGGAAGGCTATAGGCTACTTACCATCACGCTAAGACACACGGGAGCGGAGCAGTAACCAAAGATGCGGGTGAAACTGCTGGGGACAGCTAGTGTTTATAATATAGAAAAAAAAAGATTACTTTTTGGAATGGCAGAAGATATTGAAAAATTGTGACAATAAATATTGTAGTTATATTTGTTCATGACTGTACCACTGAAATGTATTTCAATTTATATACGGTGGAAGGGTTGTGAGTCTCTTTCGGGGTCACGGGTTCGATTATTAATAGGCACGCGTCTTTCTTTTTATCTTTGTAGTTATTATCTAACTACACAATTTTTGATTGCCATTTGGCTTGATTGGCTTTTTATGGATTATGCAATTTCAAAAACTAATGTACTAAAATCAAATTAGTTAACAATATGTTATAGATTAGAACTCCATGTCTCATACATTATGTAACAATAATAATGTGCCTGTTTTGAATGGATTTCATATTTGATTGTATTTACGGATTTAATTTGGGTTAGTATATTTTTTTTATATTTACTGCACTGACTGAAAGTTGGAAAGAAAAGGATTTTGGAATTATTTTATCATCGTTTTTGATTTAATATTAGTTGCTAGACAAAGACCAAAAATATGTGCCATTATTAATTAGGTAAAGCAACTAAAAATAATGTCACTTTCATTTATATTTTTCAACCGAAAATTCTTTTCACTTTTGTTATTGCCAATATTATCGAAATGACTATACGGCTTGATGTAAAAAATCTAAGACGTCATAGCTTGTGTTTTCATACAAATCGCATTCATACAAGTCACCGTTCTTGACAGTCCAATAAAATTATTGAATTTCAATAGGTGTCCCGTATTGGCATATTTGAAACTGACGGCAGAATCAAAAAGGATTATTGTCAGATTATCTTTCAAATGTCTTAAATCCTTAGAGGCTTTTAAAATATAGGGCGCCTTCTGGGGAAGTTACTTGACATTTTTACCGAGAAATATTTAGCCGATAAACTGCGGCTTGCTACTCTCGCTAAGAGGTCCAATGCATTACGTATAAGCTTCGTTATGAACGGCTTCTACTGATCCCCAGTAAGACACGCTTTTTTATATATTGGATGAAGACATTTTTGAGAAAAGTGGCGGTTTTTTTAGAAAGTATTTGGTAAAACACAATATCCGACGAAAATAATTAAGATATGGCCCTAGCTTTTAAAGAAAGCTTTTAAGAAGTGTGATCAAATAACCCTTCTTGGGAGTTGGGTAAAACACAAAAAAAAATCAAATCATAAAAAAATATTTATTGTTACATTTTCAGTAATAATAATAGCATCGCTACGCAGGTGCACTCTCTATTCCCTCACTCTCATAGTCCGATGGGACGGTAATCCAACACGACCGGAGAGAGAACTTCCAGACACCGAGCTTCTTTATGAAAGTCTCGAACCTACACAGTGACGGCACGACTCAGGAATCGAACCGGAGACCCCATGCACAGTAGTCCCGCTTTGCGACTACTAGACCAACAAGGTAGTTATACATAATTTAGTTTTATTTATTCATAATTTAGTTTTATTTAGTTGTAATATAATTTCAGTACTAAATAAATATATTCGCGGCACAAACACGTGCTATTTTCCTTCATTCCATTACACTGTGTAGCGCAACGCGGCCCGCATTCCGGCAAACTTCTTTATTTCGCGCACACACAGCTATGTTTAAATTTCATGTGCCGCTTTCAAAGGCCCTATTATTTTACCCGTATGTGTGTTTTTACTTCATGACTTAGAATATTTAAAACAGTATGGCAATGAATATAAGTAAGTACTCTTCCTAACGGTGTCTTGGTCTTCTAATTTGCTTAGCTTACAACACTTATAAAACTCGGTTAGTTAATAGGGAGAGTCTCCTTGTCCCTTGTCTTTGTGTTACGCAATCCAGATAGACGAGGAATCCGGATAGAATCCAAAATATATAAACCGCATTTGACACAGAGATAGCTAGTCCTTGGAGACGGACAGAGGATACTTTTTCTCCACATGATTGGAGGAATACCATGTCCTACTAAGATCATCTTAGATCTAAATTTAATTTAAACATCTCAGACAAAAGTTAATACGAATAAAATCTTCCTAAGGTCATGTAAAGTAGACTTTATGTAGGCAGGAATTATTGTCTACATAACAAATGAGACACTGTCGCCGGGAAACAAAGAAATACTCCTTATTGATAGCATAATATGACTCGCTTGCCGGAGCTACAGCGTACATGGCAGTATATTATGAGAAAATGGATATTTATTATGAAGAAAATAAGGTTTTTTGCTACTTTATGCATATGTGTCAGACTTATTTAAAACTTATTTGATAGAATTATTATTAAAATAATAAAAAAAAACTGTAAGACTTCACTTCAGCTTTATTACTGTAAGATTTCATCACACCTCTGCCGGGGCTACGGGTTGTTCGCAAGAGTTGCCTCGGCCTTGGCACACAGGGACCTCCAGAAGGAACATAGTGGGTTTTAGTCAGTAAGAGTCTTTCACTCTCTCTAGCTGCACCTATAGCCGGAGGGGTCAATTGATAACTTCTCTCGATTAAAAATAATAAAGAAGGTTTTTTCAAAATCCATCTTGCCGATCTTGAACTCAGCCGATTTCAAACACAAACTTGACTTTCAGAAGAAAATACTTTTATACATACATAATACAGCTATTGTAAGGATAAAGTCCAGTTTTGTAAAAAGATACCGTATAATATACACTGTCTGGCAAAATATCGCTGGAGGGAACAAAAAGGTTGCAACCTCACTTAAATATGTATCAGATATCGAATTTGATCACAAAATGGTTTACAAAGAAGATCTCGTGATTTTCAGAAAGCCAGCGATATCTTCGTGGACTTTGAATTTATTATACTTATTGTGGTCAGAATTTGATGTTTTTAACATTAATCTTAGTATATTGTAAAGATTTATATGTTAAGGTCCTACAGTTATAATTATGAGTATATCAATGTTTTATTTATTTAAAATTGGAATTCATTTTAGTTCTGTTTATTTAAAAAAAAAACAAAAATATCAACGGTAATATGTATTAATATGTACCTACTACATAATAAACATAATATTTGTTTAATGATTTGATTAAACGCGCTAATCTCAAGAACGACTGGACGGACTTCCAATGGAGTGGTGGAGTGTTTCCCACGAGACGCGGGTCGCGGCCGTTTTTAATATTCCTTATCATCATCCTGCCTAGCCATTTCCCAGCTTGCTTGGATTCAGCTGTGAACCAGAATTTAATCTTTAATATTTCTAATGATAGTAGAAAACACAGTCTTACATTCTGACTCAAAGATTTATTTCTATTCTTTCACTTCAATAGACATTCAATCATTCTTATTCATTTTGAGATTGTATAGATTCGAATAGCCATCACCAATTCAATGGAGTGGTTACCGGGGAACTTTCCATCGGAAACTGAATTATATTTGAGTTCCAATCACGGTATAAGTTAAGGCAAAATCGTGGAATATTCGAATATTGCAATCAGATTGAATTCTTGTCAAAGAACGGTAATTTTTAACCAGCGACGCAAAAAGAGGAGTGTTTTAAGTTTAACCGCTATGACTGTGTATATCTGTGGTACCGTAGATCTTAAATTGATGAACCGATTTTGATGCAATTTTCTTATTTGAAAGCTGGTTTTCCAGCAGTGTTTCTTAGACAAGTTTCATCAACACCGGCTTTGTTATATTTTACAGTGGTAAGCTATTTTATAGCAGTCAACATCGGCAGAGGTTTTAGATACAAAATAGAAGATAAATTATTGTCGTGTTTGGATTATTTTCTATTAATTGTTTAAAAATTACTGAAGAGAGTTTTTTTTTTTAATTTTAATGTATTTTTTTTGTATTCTAAATAATAGTATTTAGGTTTTGTAGAACTGAAGGTTGAAGCAACCCTAGCTTTAAGTTATTTCTAAGTTAATAACTTCACACCACATGATTGATTGATCATATTTCCGCCGTTATGTCATCCAGGCAATCAGGCATAAATAAACATTGAAAGTATTTTCGATCGTAATTTATTTGAAGTTTATGAGCAAAACCAAATTAAAGTAGGTACTTATTATATGTACATTTATTTTTCCCGCGGCAGCAACTACGTAACACTGAAAGATTTTTCCAAACCAGTTCAGTAGTTATTGAGATCAGGACGTTCAATGAAACTAACGAACTCTTCAGATTAAAATTATTAGTATAGATTGTATTCAGAGTTACATTTAAGTATATAATTAAATCTATATTGTTAAGATAACGCAACTTTTATTACTAATTGCATTTAAACATAAATACTTATATTTTTTGAGGTCGCTCGAGGATACTGCCCTATCTCTATCTCCCGACTTCCCGTAGTTACTGTTATTGTTCAACCCAGTTACGCGTGGTTACATATCAGGGTTGCATACTTAACCCCAAACAGTCCAAATTTATTGGCAACGCGACATGTTATGGCGGCTAAAGGTTAGTCACCTTGTTTATTTGTAAATTGTGTTCTGGCACAAATTCAGACTTGATATTTCCCGACCAGATACAATGCAAAATAATTGTTTAGTTTCAATATGTTTTTTTGTAAGTAAAAAGTTTTTTAAGCAAGTAGTACAAAAGTAGCCTAACCTAACCTCTTTCGCCTTGTATCGCCTTCTCATTTAATAAATAACCGAATTAGATGAACCGAAACTATTTTATTTATATTAATTAGCTTTGTATTAGGGACGATTAGGTTAAATTATATCTTATTCATAGTTTTTTTTAGCTTAAGGATTCATTAGAGAAGGGTGCCGGAGGGAATGTCAGACTCCTACTTAATAAAACCAACTTTGTTTCCTCTGGAGGTCTTTGTGGTGTTTGTTTGATCTCAGCCATAGCGGGCAACAAACTGCCAGCATGTATATTAATAAGAAGCAAAGAAGTAAGAACTTAGAGTACAGATGCCAGCACATCAGGTTACCCGAAACTGTCAAATTTAACTTTGAACCTTACCCTTCAGCGATAAAGTTGTAAATCAATTTAAGACATTTGACAGACTGTAGAGGATGGTTGTGCTAGCGTCTGTACGTACAAAATTATTAAAAAAAAATACTAACTAGGTAGTTCGAATATTTTGTTAGGAACTTAATACTTAGTTCTATAACCGTATGATTTCATTTCTTCTTTATTGCCAAGCTAATGCCATGACTCCCACATGGGTTTATTATTTAATTTGCCGAGACACAAATACCTGTGACCTTTTACAAGACGGTAAAATATTATTTCTTTTAGAAACTTCTTTGGCGGGAAACCATAAGACAGTGAAGATTTATAGTTGCAATTATACTGACAAACTACTTTTATTATATACTAGTTGCATATTGTGGCATCACCTGTGTTTCAATAAACCTTGATTCAATATGTAACAAAACGTAAATACTCCTTATGTCATTCGTCCCATGACCTCAAGAGAATGGCTAATTAATACCTGAAATGTTCGTAATTTGCTGTAATAAAAACAACAAATTAGAAAAATAATAAAATTAATTTAATAATGTAACTGGTTTAAAGCTTAGATTGGCTCTAAACACCTAAAAAACTCACATTTTTAATGTTTTTAGATTTCGTAGAAAACAAAATGTTGGCGTATTACCTACAGACTTGGCGAAACCAGGCCTAGCCGGCAAGTCTTGGCAAGGTTCCAAGAAATCAAAGAAAGAGATTTGTAACACAGTTAATAGGTCTGCATGTCCAAACGAGGAAATATTAGTACGGTAATTTATGTACGGTACATTCGATTTTAGCTAGTAATTTTGGTGTATTTTTTAAATAGCTATAGCATATAATTCTGTTATAAAATTAAGCATAATGTTATGTTAAACCTACAATCAACAAAGGAAATTTCTTTTCCTTAATTTGACCTCCTCGCCAAGTTTCGTCTAAATTACTTCAAACGATTTTTCAACAAAGTGGAATGGTCTGCCAGATACTTAGTTTCATCAGATGCGTAAAGTTTTTTGTTCATTGATAATATCAGAAGGAAAGACTGCAAGAAAGACTAAAACACAAATTAAAACTACATTAACATAATCAGCTGTAGTTGCGTCATTAATGTGCAAAAGGGTGGTCAGCGGTCAGCATAAAAAATGCAGTCTTGCGCTCGGCACGAGACGACAGGGCTGGTTTTCAGCGCTGACCTACGTCTCCTTGCTTTAGAACAATAAACAAGCTACAACGCCATAATAGAGAAGTTAAGAAGCTGTCTCTTTCTACAGCAAGCAATTAATGAAACAATTGTAAATTGGAATACGAAAAACAAAAACAAAACACAACTATCGTTTTCCTAACGAAATACAAAGTTTAACAACAAAAAATAATCTGTATAAAATTCACTACTCAAAGAGCAAAATAATTAAAATTAGGTCAGCAGATTGAAAATCCAAAAAGTATAATATAAATTATTATTCTAAGTTGCAAAAAATCTAGTGTCTAATAAAATGAAGATACAATCGCGTGTCTGATCTAGCGTGATTAAGTTCCATAGATCAGTGTGCGTGACCTATTTACTGCTTAATACCGAGCCACTATTAGCTGCCTGGTTTTAAACCAGCAATGTATTGTAGACCAATAATTTACGGTGATGCGGTTCCGTGCTGCATTGCATGCATTTAATTGCATGTCTTGTGCAAATTGTGAGATTTATGGGTTTGGAAAGGTGGATCGGAAAATATCTTTAAGATAATATTTGGAATTAACTCATATGTTTGGAAGAGGAGAGTCTTTGCCCAGCTGTGGGACAGTAAATGAGTTCTTTTTCTTTAAATTAACGGCAATTTATATAATCTTAATGTTAAATTTGTGTTCAATAAGACATTAAAAACTCATATAATTACATAATTTATGCAGAAAAGTTAAGTCTCCATTAAAAATATACACCGTGTGACATCAATCTTTCCATCTGTGTCATCTTTCAAACAAAATGTCCCAATTTTTTCTGTCCTTACTAAAACATTAAGACACCAAATTACCGGGATTTGGAACAAATTCCGTTAATCCCAGCAGTTTGTTCAACCTTTTGTCGGATAATAACGGGTCCTTTTCAGCCAAGGTCAAGGTCAAATAAGATTTCCTTACGATGCACGTGCACGTTACTGTGTCATTTTCTGTTTGTTAATTTGAGCTAATGGACTTTATTGTGGACGTCTAAATTGTTATACGCATGTGTAGAGACGGTATGAAGGAAATTGTGTGCACTTGTGTTTTGGTCGAGACTTTTCTATTTTTTATTTAAGTGTTTCGTCGTAGAATTTCTTCTGAGGAATAAGACTGGTGTCAGGTGTCAAATTACTCTTGCAGGCTCTATGTAGATTCTATCAAAAAAAGACAAAGCTCTTTCTGGCAATGTCAACATGTCTTTTGCCCGAGCATGGCGCGACCTGTCAACTCGCATATAATCACTTGTAGACTTATGACGATCGAAGAAAAGAAAAAAAAAACTTTTTTCTGTGTCATTATAAATCGTCCGTCAATCTGTAATTATGTCCATTCTCCGGTAGAGAAAACTTGTTTCTATGGTTGTCATGCTGAGCCTGCTGCAAATCAAATTTGACTGAATTCAAATTATTTTGGAATATTATATCATCAATTTATTTTGAAGACAGAAAGGAACTCGTAGCCGTGGCTGGAATTCCTAGGTCAACTTTACACTGCATTACAGTTTTACTTTACCTACTTTATAGTCAGCACTGTAGCGTCAGATAACCAGGTGTCAAAATATATACACGACGTATTTATATTTCTTTCTTTTTTTTGTTTTACGAAAATTTATTCTTAAAAACCTTAAGTATTGAAAATCCTTATTGGGAGGACAGAACTACCTATAGAGGATATAGGGGTACTCAGTTGAGTAAACATTCGTATTTCTCGAAATATATAAAGACACTAGCAACATCGCTCTTTTCGCTCCACTCTTCGCAAGAACAAGCTTTAATATTACTTACTGAAACCATAAATCATTTTCCCTTTGTCAGATGTTTGGAAGGTCACGTGAGAACCACGTGAAGAAACTTCCTGATGAGCAGGCTCTTCAGAAACACTCCTCGCGAGGGTGATCCGCCTATTTACAGGGCGGGCGGCAAGGGCGGCGCAGGGCGGACATTATATTATTATCGTGTACCGGAAGAGAGGCAAGGTCAGGGCGCCGCCCTAGTTCTTGGGCGGGGAGGAGTGTGGTACAAGTTAAAGGTTTTTGACTGTTTTCTGAGATTACGGTGAGATAAGTGAGGACATCTCGCTATCTCTTTAGCACATGCGTAATCTAATAGCGGTGACGTCACAATATAGTATTTTCAATCTTTTTGCATTATTTGACAGTTTCTCAAATTTGATTATGAATAATGTCCTTTTGTGATAAAGTTATTTAAAAAAATTAAATCAAATACCCTGTTGTAATATTTTTTTTAGTTTAACTATAAAGAAAAGGCAATCTACAATGGAGTCGTGGGTTTCTATGTTTCTGGTCACATAATATAAATAAACGTTAGGACCAGTTTCGTAGGTTACGGATAACCTCTACTTATCTACCAGATAAATTAAAAAATGGAACAGAATTTTTATGAAATTATCTGCCAGATAAACTACCTGGAACTTATCAGCAACCTGTGAAACTGGCCCTTCTATCCTATCTTAATTCTTATAAGTTATTTGTCTGTTAGATGTGTTGTAAGCGCGAATAAGACGAAAATTCCCAGTTAGTCTTAGTTCAATACTACAAAGTTCGTGGGATTTTCACCAGAGTTCTACACGAGTTTTGGTACACGGAAAGTTACTTCCATAGTTTACCCACATTTAACCCTCGCGTAGTGAGCTACAGGGTGGTGCCGAAGTTTTGATAAAAATTTGGAGGCTATTACTCTTCCATACATGTATACAAGAACAAAGCAAAGTTGATTTACATGTATAGACAGAAGCTATCTCACGTTCTCAAAATAAGAATTTCTTTTATATAATTTGTATTTAAGGTATAGAGCGAAAGTTTTAGGAGAATTGGGCCTTCCCCTTTTTTGTGTGTTCTCCTCTGTTTTATAAATTGCGGTTAGTATACTGAATAATAATATACAAAGACATTATTACTTATTATTCTTAACATTGTAATTAACAAACAGGTGACGGACTAACGAAAAGGTTCGTTCATACATAACTTATGAGTATAATTACTTAACCGAATGTAACTTACCTAGAATTAGTTAACAACATATGTATTGTTTAAACTTAAGAACACGTGGATAATCTAAGGTAAATGATTATGAGCTTAAATATCAACAATCTAGACATGTCGATCGACCGTCTACCTGTTTTTTTTTACTTATTTAGGTTTCACATTATTTACAAAAAAGCACATAATATTTAAAAAGGCGTGTAAGTATAGAAGAGTAAAATAAATTACAATAAAACCGAATAACTAAGTACTATGTAAGCCAGACTGCAGTTGGATAAAAAATACATCGCAGTTTCTCACGTGGGTATAAACTTGTCATTTGAACTTTAAACTAAATGACAGTATTTAACTAACAGAGATTTAACTCATCAGAAGTTTTGGAGTCCAGGTTAAACGTTTCTACTTTTGAACGTTATATGAGCTTAAATATGACATGTCATTAAGCATGCTTTAAATCTAAATTTTACTTTCACGTTTTCGAAACAATTATTGGGGCAAACGGAGAGACGTCTCTATTCAGACGTTTTATTCAATTCAAATCGCTCCGCTGTCGCCTATGTCTTGTACCAAGCCTTATCAGAGCAGGGGTTTACGGGGTAGATTAGACAAGCGTGGACATGTAACCGGCGCGACTGACTAACTGCGACTGATAGCGGTAATAACCTGATAATGCGTTAACTGCGCAACTTTCAGTCGGCGCCCGTTTATAAAATCAGTTTGGTGGTAACTGCGTTTTGTGCAAATCTTTGAGTGGAAACATTTCCAAAATAAGCGCAGGTGTAACTATAACCTAACTTAAACTAGACCGTACCGTGTATGGCCCACTTAATGTTTAATGCAAATATAAAATTGTTTATTGTTATTTTATTTCAGTTACTATCTGAGGTGAGAATCTATCATTAACACTTACAATATACTTCAAAGTATTTTTTGATGTATTTGTCTAACTTGGAAAGTTCTCATAATACAAACAGAGTTTCGAGCTCAAACATATACATATATTTTGCATAAAAACTTTATCGATCTCCCTAATACTGCACCCACTAGCGGGAAGACATTCTCATCTCATTCTCATCTGATGACATCCCATAAAAAAATGGTTTGAAGTTCCTGTCGGCAGCTTAAGCACTGTGTTTAAGGGTAGGTACACTTTAACCCCATACTCTGAAGAAAAGGAAAATATGTAGCCGTCTCTCAATAGACTGGCTTTACCGTTTAGAAATAAAAACGCTTACTTCATTTAATTATCTATAGTCATGTGTGTTCAGTCAAACAGAATGATCACCTAAATAGCATACTAACATTAAACCAGTCTAAAATGTGTCGGTAGTTACAGCTTTTAAAACGGGCGCTGGGCGTCGGCTCAGTCGTCTGCCACTAATTACACTGAAGCGCTAAGCTCAGAGCTGGATATACACCTTTGTGGGTATATCTGTTTGTTTATAGTTTAGTTTATCTGTGACTGCACCGCAGTGCGATTTTTCACCTGCATTCCGAGATAACTGCTTGTCGTAAATAGTTTTTATATTTTGTAATATTTCATTAGTTACTCTAGATAATGAAATAGGAATAACACTTGATAAAAACAACTGGATTTCCCTCGCATTTGTCGTAGAATATTTAAGTACTTTGGCCAGTTATTGCAATGGTATGGTATACGTATATGAAAACTGTTCCCTGCATTTTTACGCAATATATAACCATTTCTTATCCTTCAATTTCTTTCTTTTTAATTTTCAGTATGAAGTTATCTATTATATATATATTGGATTTATCCACGAGTCAGCAGTTTTAACTCCCCATCTTCCTAATTATCAAATAATCCTTAAGATTAAAGTCCTCAATGAATTTTGAGGCCTCCAACTCTGCTGGGAGTGCGGGGTCTTCGCAAGAGTCACCGCGGCTCCGATACACAAAGACTCACAACAAAAGGGGGTTTTAGTCAGTAAGAGTCTGACCCCTCATTTGATGATTTCTCATTCAAAAAGGCTTCCATTCCTCAAAGTTGCAGTATCGCTGTTTATTAAAACAGTAATTAATTTATTGAAACATAAATTTCCCCCGTGAACGTCGAACTTGCGACGTAAAGTTATGTTTGAAGTTAGGGAAGCCAGAAATAGCTTTTTTAATTTATGGCTTTATTAGCACGCTTGTAATTAGGCTGTTACAAACTTGGAAGCACGAGTAAGAAATATGAGAATTTGGTTGTAAAGACGCCAGCACATCAAGCTACCCGAAACTGACAAATTTTCCCAATCCACTTTGAACCTTATGCTTCAGCGATAAAGTTGTAAATCTATTAAGGGAATTTTATAGATTGTAATAGCATCTTTTAACTTGAGATATTAAACTTTTTAAACAAAATTTTAAAACATTCTAATAAAACCTTTAAAACAATCTAATAACAAAAATACCTCTATTAGGTACAGATAAACAATAGTGTCTCGTATTGATCGACGCACTCGAAAGGTCAATCGAATTCCAATTAATTGGTTAGTTCACTATAAACAAAACTTAGAAACAACGACGTCTAGAGCAAGGTCCACGAAGGATTCATATATCTTCTTCATCTTTATCGTCCCATTGCTGGGCACAGGCCTTCTCTCATACAGAGAAGGGTTGAGCAGTAGTCACCACGCTTGCTCAATGCGGGTTGGTCATTTCAGACTTTATATTCCAGGTTTCCTCGAGATGTTTTCCTTCACCTTTACGAAGTCATTGGTGTCCAAGATATACTTAAAAGTACATGTAGCTCAAAAACTTACATTGGCACTTGCCTGACCTGGAATCGAATCCGCACACTCATAATTAAGAAGCTGGTGCTTTAACCACTAGGACACCATGACTCATATAGCACATGAGAGATTTAAAAAAAAAAACATTTCTTAAACAATTACGTGAGCATAAAAAAGAAAACATTAATGCTACCATTACAAAAAATAAAAATGTGTTCTACAGAACGTAATGTTGCAAGCGTAAAAACGTGACCTGTATTTAGAAGCCGGTCTAATTGTCGGGGAGTGTGTCGACGACAGACCTTTGGGGAAACTAAGAAATGACGGCTTAGACAAATGTTGGAACAACCTTTAATATTATTCTTTGCTTAAATCTTAATTAACAGGGATTTTTTCGCCTGTGAAACTTTTCTAAGAGTGTCATTGCTCAAAATAATAAAGGAGTTATCTTGATTATTATGCATAGAATTAAGAATAACGAGAACTTTTGGTCAGGTATTTCAAATATTATATGCAAAATTAATTCGGCTGAGGCTGTCTGTTTGTGTTAAAGGTCGGCAGGCGGATATGATACTAGGGTTTGTTAGGTGATACCTGAAACTCACTCAATAATTAGATTAAGTAATCCATAAAAAAAAAAACAGAAAATGATAGTGTATACAATACTTTAATTAATCGCTGCAAAATACTAGCAAAACAACCAATAGTTACCACTATTCAACAACTCAAAATTCAACATATTATTATATCTGTCGACTTTAAGTATGAAAATGATTCATCCCTTTTTCCCATTCATCCCTTTCCCCCGTATTTCACACATTTTCTTAATAATATTCATTGAACAAGTCGCCCCAATCCGCTAAGCTGAACATTTAGCCGCTGCAGCGCTGCGCTCCGTCTAGAGGATTAATCTATCAAGCAATGCAGCAGCTGACGGATTAACTCCTTTGTTCTAATTGCAAGGCGAACCGTGAATATATTGAAAGGCTTTTGTTTATGCTTTTGAACGATTGGTGAAGTCGGGTAGTAATTTATTTGAATTACGAATTTCATTGATTTCCACTTTAGTCTAGAAACGTCCATTATTTAGCAGCATTTAAGCATTATTTCCGCGTCAAATATTTTTAGTATAAAAAGACAAAGAATGTTCGCTGTTCTCTTTAGAAAAAAAAAAAAACAATAATGGATAGAAATGTGCGTTGAAACGTTTGTTAATTTTAGTTTTTACTGCCTCGTTGGTCTAGTAGTTGTACAGTGTGATTGCTGAGCACGGAGTCTCGGGTTCGATTCCCGGGTCGGACCAAAATCGCTTTGTGGGTTTTAGTAGTTTTTCATAAAGTAGCCCTGAGTCTGGAAGTTGGTGATTGATAGACCCGTGCATCGGAGAGCACATAAATGTCAATCCTGCGCCTGATCTCTCTCTGGTCCTGTATAATTGCCGTCCCATCAGACTATGAGAGTGAGGGAATAGAGAGTGCACCAGTGTCTGCGCAAATTTTATTTATTTAATTTAAAAAGGTACACCAACAGCTTCTGTATAAAAATTACATAAAAAGAATAAGGACTTAAAAATGGACTTATACAGTTGCCAATTATAGGTGAACCAACATTTATAGAAATAAGTGATAACTTTAACTAAAGAAACAAATTCTTGTGCATTATAAAATGTCCTGCGCGGCTTGCTGATCTCCTGAGAGGGAATCAGTCTGGAAATTTACTTTAAATATGTTCTACATTAAGAGATGTTCCTCCAATAATTCCTCATAACTAAAATTATTTAGTAACAATGCATAGATACATAGTTGCAATCTTCTATAACAAGACTAACTTACCTCTCTAGTTCGAATCTAGTCCTTAAAATAGTTGTAGCCTAAGTTAGGCTGTTCCTAGAACGACATCGAAGCTATACTCCCTTGTAAGCATAGCTCAAGTAAACTTAGCTAGTATGTTAAGTAAGTTATGCGATCTCAGGGTAGGTTAAGTTTTCAAAGCGTTGTAATACTTAGGTATTACAGTAACTGCAGTATTGTAGCTTAAACATATATGTATTGTGAGAGTAGCGGATAGTTTTGATACTAGATACTTGACTAGATGCAGTTGGTGCAGTAATATAGCGTGTACATCGAAATAACATAGAACTTTTATCCGACTGTGGAGAGTAGTCCCCTCAAGACGCGAGTATAAACACGGACAACAGACATTTAAAGAATAAATTTGAAACAGAAGGAAATCCTTACAATTAACAAACTTATCATCATCATGACAGCCTTTTTATCGTCCCACTGCTGGGCACAGGCCTCCTCTCCCACGGAGAAGGATTGAGCGTTAATCATCACGCTTGCTCAATGCGGGTTGGTGATTTCAGACTTTATAGTCCAGGTTTCCTCGAGATGTTTTCCTTCACCTTTAATCAGTCATTGGTGTCCAAAATAAACTTAGAAAGTACGTATAACTTAGAAAAGTTACATTGGTACTTGCCCGACCTGGAATCGAACCCGCGCCCTCATACTCGAAAGGCTGGTGCTTTAACCACTAGGCCACCACAACTATGTACAAACTTATAGTGTAACTAAAACTTCAATTGGCAGTTAAATTGAACTCAAGTATATGAAATGCAGTTCTGTCTCCTGCAGAATTTCTGCGCATTCGTTCAGCATCCTTTGAGACTCGGCTTAGCAGCCACGCGACGGGAGCGAGTGCTGACGAAAGCTAAACGAAAGATGGAAGCTTCCAGGATATAATACCTATGTTAAAGACTTTATAGGAATTGAAGTGATAAAGGTCTGTTTAGAGATTGGTATTTCGAAACGTGTGCAATGTTTTCATTGATTGGTAGACAAACTAGGAGTTTAATTTTTTATTTGCAATTCAAAATTTACTGGATAGCTAAGCATTTTACAGATGGAAATGATACAATATGCTCCTCAATATTTTCGGTAAACGGTAAAGTAAAAAAAAAAACATTAAAGTTTGTCATTAATAGTTCATGTCATGAGTTAATTATCTAATTTTAATTAATAATCTGTTTCGGGTTTTGGATCAGCGTTCAACAAGAGGTTTTAAATACAAAAGCTTCAGGTTAAATAACATTTAACTGCCTGTTTATGATAAAACTCATTGGCAGTGAACATGTCTATTAGGATAAAAATACTAAACGGTAAAACTACTCACACAGGACAAAAAGCAAAGAAGACGTAATTACATAAACAACCAACTCTAAAATATTGTTACATATTGTATACTGTGTGTTTGCTTATCTCTTAAATATTTTATGCGGAGGGAGATACATTTGGTAGCAAATTATGCAAACCAACATTGTTTATAGTTTGTTCGAATGTGTACTGTTTATTGAGAAAATGGTGGTTTCTGTTTAACTGGAAAATAAGTTAATAGATTGATCCCGAAGAATAGCTTTGAGATCCAGCGTTCACATTGACTGCCCCCAGTGGACAAAATTGGAGACCATAATATATTACGTAACTCTTCAATGTTATAGGTTTAAGAGGGATTGGAAGGGAGGCGGGTTCTATGTTATTTGGATGTGAACGTGATTCATTTTCAGATAGATAAATATGTATGCGATGATAATTTTGAAAACTCGCCATGATAGGCCAAAAACTAACCAGGAATTAATTTTTTAAACGTTTTTCCCTAAATCCATAATCTGTCAAACTAATCCAAAATTACAACTTCAGAACCTACTATGAAATTACTTTAGAACACGAATTTTAACTTTTGCAAACTATACATCGCAGTTTCTAGATAGTTCGATTGCTAGTTGTATATATATTGTATTTACAATAGGAACCACTCGCGTCAGCCAAAACTTCAGGCGGGCTGTTTATATACAGAAATTGTGTAAACATCGCTCCGAGGATCAATGTCTTTCGCAGGCCGGGATACTTGGAGGTATTTAGCGTGTTTTTAGACTAGACGTATTTGTTGGTGTACGCAATTCGTATAAACGATTGGATCTGGTGAATAATTCGAGTTTACGTATCGTTTGCGAAAGGAGAATTTACATAAATTTATTATCAGTAATTTGTCAGTAATGAGTCATTACAAAAATAACAGTACATTAATAATACTGGTGTCAACACCGATTGTCGGCCGTTCTTCCTAAGGAGATCAGCCAGCTGTGCTGGACATATTATAATGCACAAGCAGTTGCACAGACACAGATGCACTCTCTATTCCAATCTGGATCCGAGACTGATGAGAGAACAGGAACTGGAGGCTGCAGGCAGCTTCAGGCTGCTTTATGGAAGTCTATTAAAACCTATAAATCGATTTGGGCCCGACCCGGGAATCGAACCCGAGACCCCGTGCTCAACAGTCGTGCCATGTGATTACTAGACCAACAAGACAGTTATTACATTATAAAAGTTCATTAATATAATTATGTTACAAGAAAAGACATTGCAATACCTTTCTTTACGTTGTAAACAGAAACACGAGTTGTATGTAAACAGGTCTCTAATATCTAAACATAATTACGATAGATCTAATTGGGGCGCTGTCCGCCTGACAGATTGATTGCAACTTCCCGACGCTATTACTGCAAAACAGTCGACTTACATCGATAAATTCGCTCTGGGATTTGTTAGGCCGAAATATATACCTACGGGGTTCTGGTTTCGGCGAAATTCGGTTTCGGCTTTTTTGTTTGTTTTGATATTTTGGGGTATCATACATCGATACGTTTTTTTTTGCTTTGGAAAAAATGGGTGAATGGTGGGTTTTGTTTTATTTGTTGTGCATTGAATTCAAATGTAGGTCAGGCGACAAAATATGATTTCAACGTACGCAAATAATAATATCCTTTTTCAGCAGACTTGTTAAGATTATCAAAGTTTGGCATTACATCAGCTTTATAAACGGCTTTTCAACAGAAAATTGAAACTTGTCAAACAAAATGTTTGCATAACAAGTGAGTCAATACTCTCAGAGACTTGTAACACAATTATGACGCTGATCAAGTAAATTGGGCCGAGCGGACGTTGGCCTGACAGATTTATCGCGACCAGGCTTAAACGGCCCTTCATCAATTTATTTGAGTTTCGGAAACAAATTTTTAAATTTAGCCCTCGGCTTTCGGCCTTCAGATAAATTACGGATACCACTGATGGAACTTTACCTCTATAATACAAGTATTTGCAGCTCTATTTTTGGAAATCGATTAAATTGGAATAATATCTTGATGAAGTAACAATATTGTAGTAAGTATTGAATCTATCTAGTCATAACTTGGAAAAGTTTTCTCGTTTTCTATCTCTCACGCGTTGACTGATCGTCCGGTTTCTAATTAAAAATACACGTAACTATTTATTATTTTTCTATGATTGTAACCTACTTTCTAGGATATACGAGAAATTATAGTTCACTCGTTTCTCACATCGGGTAAGTGATACCAAAGTATAATTAACAGATCTAATTAGATAACCAGTCTGAATCATGATAAATTATTTTGTTATTTTCTAGGAAAATAACAAACCTTGGACGCAACAGATATTTACCAAAAGTAACAACAAATCGACCTAAAGGCTTAATTTTCCGTGGGACCGAAACCTGTCGGGGCTGTGGGCTATTCGCGAGAGTTACCGCGGCCCTGGTAAACGAACCTTTACTTTTACCCAGTAGGAGTCTGAAACTCCCTTCAGATCTCACCTCTCTCACCCACAGAAAAAAGCATTGGTAGTGTCTGCTGGAACATAATCTTTTAAGGTCAGATTGTCAGTCCATTCATGTAAAATGTACCACCACGATGCTGCAGCATCTACATAGTCTGAAAGCTGTTGCAATATTTGGCAAAAATAAAGATAGACAATGAGGCAAGACCAATCTTTCTAAGTAGACCAGATAACTTACTTAACTTATCTACCTCTAAACCTCAAATTTCTACTAACCACAATAACAACTACAGCTACATTGATATACTTCAACTAAATTAGCCCCAATACTCTCCCAGTTAGTTACGAAACACACACATATACACACGCGGACAGAGAATTGAATTCCGGACCACAGCCACAACTTAAATTACGTGTTATGAACTCTGAATCCGTCAATAAACTTGGAGTTAGCACTAAGTTAGAATAAGCTAGCTTTAGTTCAGATCTAAGTTATTCTATTTGTAACAATAGGGACGTGTTTAGAATTTTGTGTATTCGTAATAACATAATTGTTTTGTAGTGTTTTGGAATAAATTGAGCTTATTTGTTTTAGAGGAGTTTGGATGAAATTATTGACATTGCGTGCATAATATTAAGGTCGAATTTTAGTGCTGTCAGTCACATAATATAAGAAGAAATCAATTAAGATAAAGAGGTATTATGTACATGGGGTGCGTGCATGAAGACCTCCCCGCGTGCTTGGTGGCTGCTGGTCCCTTTCGGATACGTCCGGAGGGAAGAGCAGTCACTGGGCCAGGTGCACTGGGCAGGTATTATGTACATCATCTGCCTAGCCTTTTCTCCACCTATGTTGCGCAAGGCTTCCACATTAAACAGATGCAGCATAGTATCAGTGCTTTATATAGAGCGCCTGTCTATCTGATCTCCTCAACTTAGATACCCAAGCAATCCGATACCCCTTGGTAAGACTAGGGAATACTTCATGTGTTTTTTTAATAAACTAGTGTGAGTAGCGTTCCTATATCCTTCCATTTCTAAGTAGATGGTCTATCTATATCTCATGAAGCGGTGTTGAACTTCGCGTACCTATACTGGTTACCCTTTCTGTTTATTACAGGCATTTTGGTTACAAAAAAAAGCAGAAATACTATGTTTTTTGCAAATTCTTAATAGATTTGTCTCGCACAATATTCACACTAACTCCTTTCAGCCTGTACGAAGTATAAGCTCAGAAACTCACAATGTCTAATTGATAGTCGCCTGGCGCGTCTCCTAGCGGGAGAGAGTGGCAACTTGTCTCGAAGCGAAGTCGTTGTTAACGAGATGTAAAAACTTATAGTTCTAGAGTATTATGGAATGCCGATAGGGATGCTAAGTTTACAAGGGCGAAATTAAAATTAAATAAAGATAAAAATTAATTCAATAAAAAGTTATCAAAAGAAAACTAAATTACCATTATTAAAATACCGCCGGTTACTTCGTTGTGTATCTTCGAGATCGCCAATGTAGGTATGTAATCAGTCTATTAACTGTTTTGTGTTATATATACAATAGATTATAAATCTGAATCAATCACTATCGCTGTCAATGCGGCGAATCTGTGGACTGCCTTGGGCACCATGGTCTCTCCTGCAGCAAGAGCGCAGGTCGCATGGCACGGCACGCCAGTGTTAATGACATCATCCGTCGTGCTCTTGTCACCGCCGGAGTGCCAGCTGTTTTAGAACCGAAGGGCCTGGCACGTGACGATGGCAAGAGACCAGATGGGATGTCCATAATGCCATGGAAAATGGGAAGGTCTTTGGTGTGGGACGCTACATGCGTTGACACCCTTGCACTTTCCCACCTTCCCAGTACGGCGAGCTGTGCCGGTGCGGCTGCTGCTACCGCGGAAAACCTCAAACGGCGCAAATATGTAAACCTAATCGGCAATTACATGTTTGAACCGTTTGGGGTTGAAACACTGGGACCATGGGGCCCAAGTGCCCACAAACTTTTCAAAGAGTTAAGCATGCGTTTAGTGGAGTCCACACGTGACCAAAGGGCTGGCCAATACCTTGGCCAACGAATCAGCATTGCCATTCAACGTGGCAATGCGGCCAGCCTTTTGGGCACGATCCCCGCTGACAGCGATGCGGAAGAATTTTTTGATGCACTATTTTAATTTGTCTCTTTTTTATTTTCTTTGTATATAGTATTATATTTATAATTAAATTGTAAATAATTATCACTATTCAGGTACAAAAATAAATCAAGTACAGAAACCAGCACATCAAGCTACCACAATCTATCAAATATCCTTAATAGATTTTCAACTCTATCGCTGAAGCATTATGGTTTAAAGTCAATTGGGAAAATTTTACAGTTTCGGGTAGCCTGACGTGCTGGCGTCTGTACATAATGGTTTGTTTTTTTTTTCGGTGTGACAGCTCTAATTAGTAGGTACTAACTTTGAGAGAAACGGGGTTGTGTGACGAGTGCCGCCACAGATAACGTTGTGAGAACATATCTTTCGGAGGGCGACTGCACACGAGACGTCAGGGATGTTGATTCGGAATTATCTCTTGATATCTGCTGTTCCATAAGTGGTGATTATAAATAATTTTAATTGCCAGAAATATCCATATAAATAAATGCGAATTATGATTTCAGAAAAGTTGTTTCTTTTCCGATTTGTTAAGGATTATGTCGCTTGATTTTCGAAACTTCAACACATTTGAAATCCGTTAATACTGTTACTAGATACAACCAGTATTGACAACAACAACAAAAATCCATAGTCCGATATGTTACTTATATAACAAAAAGAAACATGAAGTCGAATTGAGAACCTCCTCCTTTTTTGGAAGTCGGTTGAAAATGAAACTTAATCCGTATGAAAGTAAGGCTTTATTCAGGCACATAAAATATGTACTCCCCTTTATTATGTATGAGACCGCAGGCCGTCGTTTCTTGTAATTTAAAAGAAAAACTTATATGCCTCGACCGCCGACCCGACCGCGCTGCACAGTGGACCTAATGTAATCTTTTCTGGACACAAGAAAGCTGCTGTTGATGATAAAAACACAGACAGAGTTATTCGTTGCGGCTACTTTTAATTTACAACGAAAAGATAGTGATGTGTAGTTAGCTGAATTAAATGCGGATATTTTTCAACAAGAACAACAATCTAAAAAATTTTTATAAAAAAGGATTTTTTCTTTTTATCGTTCCACAAATAAACAACTTCTATGAATAAATAAGGGAAAAAGATCATCTATACTAATATATAAATGCGAAAGTTTGTGAGTGAGTGTGTATGTTTGTTACCTCTTCACGGCCAAACGGCTGATAGGATTTAGATGAAACTTGACAAACATATAGCTTATGCATCAGAATAACACATAGGCTATATATTATAACGCTATTAACTAAGGGGGATGAGCAATAAAGCATTTTTTGGTCAGTTTTAACTAGACGCCATCTATATCTTTTTAATTCTGTCATGCTGGAGCGCGTGCAGAACAAGTTCACGCGCCACTTGTACTGGAGGCTGTACGGGGTGTATCCGCTGTACCCGCTTATGTACCCAACATTGTTCGTGCTGGGTATGGTCGGGTACAACCAGTTAAAGGTGCGACGAGAATTTGCACTTATAATGTATTTGGTTAAGTTGCTCCGTGGCAAGGAGCACAATCCTGAAGTACTGCGGTGCTTGAGTTTTTGTGTTCCGGACCGCTACGTATGGAGACGGCGGCGCCCGCCGCTGCTGTCAGTGCCAACCGCCAGGACCAACCTGCTGGCCAAGACGCCTCTAACGCGAGCGATTCGTACTTTAAATGATATCCAGAACAACCTAGACATTTTTTCGTGTCAGTTCAGTGAACTCGCAAAGGTTATTTTATATATATTATGTTATACGCTAGATTAGGCTTATTAATGTTTTGTTTTTTATGTTATTTAATTTTTTCAAATTCTTATTGTAATATTTTTAATTGTAATTTAATAGGTTTTAATATGTCTGTTTTATTTTTTTTTTGGTTATTTAGTTAAATGCCTCACTAACGCATTAGGTTATAAGTACCTGTAATGTTAGTGATAAGGTTGTAAATAAATAAATAAATAAATAAATAAATAAAATTACAACACATTTAGCAAATTTGACAATTTGACTATACCAGCTGGGTAAACAGTTATTACCTAATGTCATAGATGGAGTTAAGTTTTTCATACAATTAAACCGGGCTAAAAAAAAAAAAAAAAATTTTTCAGTTCAATGTATATGTTACGGCTAAAACCCGAAGTGCGGCTACACCTAGTTTTAGCCGGTTAGAACTAGGTGTAGCCACTCACTCTTGGTTACACCTAGTACTAGCCGATTGTTTTAGGGTAAAACTAGGTCTATCCTTCATCGTGCCGGTTAAAACTAGGTCCAGCCATTCCCTGTTGGGTAAAACTAGGTCTATCCGATATCATTCCGGCTAGAACTAGGTCCAGCCATTCCCTGTTGAGTAAAACTAGGTCTATCCGATATCATTCCGGCTAGAACTAGGTCCAGCCATTCCCTGTTGGATAAAACTTAGATGCGTACCCCGTCACGCCTTCACACTCATGGCTCACAGCATCTGCAGCAGCGGCGCGGGGTGGAGACACGCGGCTCTGCAGGTTGAGAGCGCCAGGTGCTGCTGATCTATTGCAGGTCTCCTAGCGAGTGTGACCCACAGCGTCTGCAGCAGCAGCGCGTGTCTTAGTTTTATCCAACAGGGATTGGCTGTAAATAGTTGTAGCAGGCATGCTATCGGCAGAACTTTTTAGATATAAAAAAAAAACACCCAATAATAAGAAACGTAGAGAGTTTCGTTATTCTTAAAATCACATTGTTTTAATTAACACCAAATATTAGGAGTATAATTTTTATATAATAGTAACAATCAGGATTTTTTAACAACATACAATTTGTTGTATTTTATAATTTAAAGAATATTATTATAATTATAAATAACACTTGTATAATATCAGGGAATGGCCGGACCTAGTTCTAGCCGGAATGATATCGGATAGACCTAGTTTTACCCAACAGGGAATGGCTGGACCTAGTTTTAACCGGCACGATGAAGGATAGACCTAGTTTTACCCGAAAACAATCGGCTAGTACTAGGTGTAACCAAGAGTGAGTGGCTACACCTAGTTCTAACCGGCTAAAACTAGGTGTAGCCGCACTTCGGGTTTTAGCCGTAACATATATACCTAAACATGCTACATATGTTATTTCGACAGATAAAAATAATTTAAAGACAAAAGTATTAAGGCAAGTTTCAACCTGACGCCATCTTTAGCTTTTCAAAACAATCTAATTTGACAATCTGACATTGTTAGTAATTATAGCTGATCATAGATGGAGTTCATAGTTTTATTTTCATAAAATTAAATTATACTTGGGTGTCTTCCAGTCTACAATCATAGTCTCAAGTATTAACTTTGATTATTCAAGTTCCAAGATAACGCTCAAAATCGGGGACAGAAGATGAGAGAAAAAAATCTGTCTTTGGGTAAGTTAGTCATTTAAGATCAAAGAAGGAGTGCTGTACTTTCTTCATACAATATCAGTCTGGGGTAATATTAGCTAAGCTTCCAGTATACCACACGTAACAAAGCAGCATGGCTTATCAATATTTTTATTTGATTTTTACGAACGATTACTGATCAAAAATACATATGACTAAATAATTCTAGAAAAGGTCAATCTCTTGGAAACGATTCAGAAAAGAACAGATCTCTTCGAATAGGGTTGGCTGCTGTTCTGACTCTAAGTGGTCGTAAAGGATAGGGAATAAGTAATAATCTAAGGATTGACTACGATGTTCATTACAATGTAGCCCCTTAGATAGACATCCCAAATTAGAAAGACTCTTCTTTCTTCATCCATGTCCAGCAGTCATTTGTTGATATAAACTTCCTCCTAGGAAACGGTCAGCGCATATAAGGTCTGCGTCTAAGATCAATTAGCTGTGTAGTAAGTATTTGTGTGGCCACAGGTGCACTCCCTATTTCCTTACTCTCATAGCCCGACACGGACGGCAATTCTGACACAACCGGAGAGAGATTAGGCACACGACCGATGTTTACGTATTCTCCGATGCACGGATATATCAATCACCAACTTCCAGTTTTTTTTTGTGGGATGTCGTAATATAACCTCTTCAGCTAAGGATGCAGCTGGAGGAAGTGTCACTCTTACTGATTAAGACCTACTATGTGCCGCGGTGTCGACCAGTACCAATTTTTCTGCTTCGGCTGGAATGAGCGGTGCTGTTTCTAAACCACTCCGCCGCCTCCTTCGCTAACATAATTGCTTCGCAGAAGGAGGCGGCCGCTCCCATTCTTTCATGCTCCAGACCATGGCCTGGACCAGGGCCGAATGCGAAAGCTCGCCGCTGTGAGGACACGGTGGTGCTCCGCCCAAGCAGAGCGCATCCCCACCGTTTGCTCCACCGTATCCTTAACTAACTTCCAGTCCCCGGGCTGCCTTTTCAGTTTCCTAACACTCACAAAGCGATTTTGGTCCGACCTGGTTCGACCGAATCGTAACCGATACCACGTCGTGTACAGCAGTTGCGTTATGCAACTACTAGACTAGCGATAAAGAGCGCATTTTCAGTGCATAAACCAACTTTATCGACTTCGACGCGATCGACCTGCAATGTAAGTTCGAAGTGACTACAATATTATTTGAAGTAGTGACGACATGTAATATGTATGTACATTCTTATATAGGAGCATAGGTTCAGAATGTATTCCGCAACAACAGACACATTTTGTACCTTCGAAGTTTAGCTCAATCTAAGACAAAGACCAGAGCGAGAAGCAGCGGGAGGCCACACCTGCATGTCCAGTCTTAGTAAACGACGCGTGTATATTGTTGTGATATGAAAACACAAGTCTTCCATGATTGACACGCAAATGTCCGCCATGTAAGTTCGGCGCTTATTGTTATAGTAGCCAAATACTTTGCAAAGTAAAATCAGCCCCAGAACTGTCGCTTATCCTCGGTATAGTTAAGTGCGTTTTCTCTGAGAAGATAAGCCAGCTGCCCAGGACATATTAAAGTGCATTCACTATCCCCTCTCTCACATATCGATGTGATCGGAGAGAGATCAGGCGCAGGACCGACATTTACGTGCCCTCTGATGCACGGGTCTATCAATCACCAATTCCAGCCTATGGGCTCCTGATTGACTCGAACCCGGAACCTTTGCACAGCAGTCGCGCTATGCGACTAGGTCACCAGCGAGGCAGTTATATTTCCATAGTATTTCTACACATTTTGGGCTTGATTTTATAGCTTAGTTATCATACCGTGATGTTAAAGAATACAAGGTAAACGAGTTCATCATTTTTAATACTCTAATGCCCACGCGTACGACGTCGCGGGTAGCAGCTAGTATCTCCATAATTTATTGTACACCGATGTCATAAGAGCAGCGAAATATTTTGACGTTCTCTCCCACTGATGGGTTACATAAAAATCAGTCACTCACGAATTCCACATCTACCATCAATATGTACAGACGCCAGCACATCAAGTTACCCTGCGAAACTGTCAAATTTTCCCAATCAACTTTGACCCATATAGCTTCAGCGATAAGATTGAAAATCTATTAAAGAAATTTGTCAGTCTGTAGTAGCTAGATGTGCTTGCGTCTGTACAAAGTTATGCAATAAATGAATCTTTACTGTATTTAGTTTTTTCTTTTTATCAAAATATCTTCACACAGGACCAACTAACCCTATAACTAAAGGTACAAGGAAACTCAATTTCTAACAAACTCAAGTGCCGCCAGTCAACCAGTGAACATCCCCCCTATCCCTACCAGTTACCCTTCTTACCCTACAAGTTATCGCTGTTACCCTTCCGATCCAGCGGCCTTTCCCGGCGATATCACAACACTATAATATCTAAAGCGGGGTTTTGCGAGCAATTTGGCGTGAAATCACTACGATATACCTGCCCAAACACAGATGCCAGCACATCAAGCTACCCAAAACTGACAAATTTTCCCCTTCAACTTTGAACCATAGGCTTCTGCGATAAAGTTGAAAATCTATTAAGGTTTGACAGATTGTAGAAGCTTGATGTGCTGGCGTCTTTACAATAACTTTATTGAAGAAATGATTTCAGTTTGTTAACCGCTTTTTTTCATTGGTTTTGCTGGCTTATGTGACGGGAGGAAATCTATACTAATACTTATAAAGCTGAAGAGTCTGTTTCTTTGTTTGTTTATTTGCTTGAACGCGCCGATTCAATACATTCTTAAGTGTTAGATAGCCCAGTTATAGAGGCATGATGATTTTTTTTTTTCATTATTCAGATTGAATTATAGATGACAAATATGTATATAATTATGTATGTACTAATACTAGTTTGTAACCAAGGATTGTATTATGTGAATAAATAAATTGATTGATTGATTGATTTTTTTTCGTTACTTGAATAAACCGTCATTGGGTAATTTAAAAAAAAATCATCAGTTTCCAAAATATTTTTATAAAGGAACCCTTTAATCCTCTCTAGCCAAGCTTGTTTACATACTCAAACCAATGTTTAGTTCCACGTATAGAATATTTCAACCACGCCGAAAAAAAGCGGTCCCATAATGAAATATAAACACAACACACGCACAAAAACCCAAAACCAACAAAAGCTGAAGAGCGAATTGTTTTAAATATCTGTAGATAACATCGGTGCCCTTGAACAAAGGTCACGAGGGGGCGGGATGACCTTGGCCCAATTAATGACCTTCGATCCGAGGGTCCGGTTTTAGATGATGTTGATTAGGCACGAAGGTGTGACCGAGTGGCGAAATATAACTCGTATTATATAACTTTAGCCTATCTGGGACCATATCTATCATATATACTTAAATTAATTGTTGAGGGTGCAAAGAGGAGTGTTTGATTTTATCTAAGCTTATATTGAATTTAATATATTTGGGTATGATTAGATTATCAATGTCTATTGGCAATTCTGAATATTAATATGGTTATCATATTATTTATGGTTATCAAATTAATTAAATGATACATTTTCATAGAAGTCGTGCTTTTTAACTCGCATAATCATGACGTCAACTAATCCTTTTATGCATGAGTACATTAGTCCTTTTATAAGAAGAACAAATACATATCCGAAAAGAAAAGATCGAAACATCCAAAAAAATAAAAACTTATTACCCTCATCTTACTCTTTATATCACGCAGTCGGGTAAAATATAATAAAATTTCTTAACTGTCCAAGTAGTGAAAGACCTAATTAAAGTTACATTATCTAAAATATAAAACAAGTTTGTAACAAAAGCCTCAAACATACACTTTTAAATTACCAAACTAAAAAGCACTTTAAACTTTCGTCCAAAAAATACATTCATCATTTAAAAACGACGAGCTTTCGTCACAAACATATTTATATAAGTAATTTATGACCTTATACCCTCAAAAGCAGCTGTGTCACTTGGTCACACTTGACACATTTCATGTCTGACCATCCATATCATGCACTAGTCTTGTAAACAAGTCTTCGTTTGCTCAATAAATGGCGCGCAGTCACGCATGCCTCACGAACTGAGGTAAAGACTCCCTTAGTGATGGGTAAGGGGGACTGAAGGTCAAGGTCAGGGGTAAGGGTCACGGCTTGTTGTGATAACTGAAGGGTTGAGTTGCATCTTATGTTTGCCTTAATTAAGGGTATTTTTAAGAGTATTGTTTGAAGGTTAATGACTGATTGTATCTAGCCTTTGCCACTTTATTTAATGATATTTACAAGATGACATCAGCCAGCATTAGCCTCTCAAGTATGAATGCCTGGGTTCTATTCCCGGTACCAATACTGATTTACCAAGTTGTATATACTTTCTAAGTATAATATCTTGGACACCACTGACTGATTAAAGGTAAAGTAAAACATCTCGAGGAAACCTGGACTATAAAGACTGAAATCACAAACCCGCATTGAACAAGCGGAGAGATTAACGCTTAATCCGTGTGAGAGAAGGCTTATGCTTAGCAGTGGGAAAAAAGACTATTGATGATGATGATGATGATACAAGATTCCATCTGGTTTTCTAAAATTGACTTGCCATGCGGAAACGGTCCGTTTGTCGTCCGGGGTTCGGACGATCTCTTGTTTTCGCACGTCGGTATAGCACGGTATAACACCCACACGAAACGTCTCATTTGAAGGTTCCTAATTTACAATATTGTATATTTAAGCAAACATATTTGTAGATAACATATGTGTTTAAAGTTATACAACCTTTTTTTTTCAAAACCCTAGGTCAACTTTTACCAAACCCTCCATGGACACATATAAAAAAATCATACAGCTGCGCAGTACTCCCAAAAAACACATTTGCTAGAACGCTTAAAACTTTTCTGTCCCCAGAGAAGACGAGAAAGTTTTCTAGGAAAAAGTTCCCCCGATATAATCTTAACCCTACGCTGCGCTACGGCACATGGTCGCGAATCGTAAATTACGCGCCGGTAATAAGTGTCCCGGGAACAGTTACAAGTAAAAGAACGAATGAAATTGAACGAACTAAAGATATTGCACTAGTTGTGTTTGGCTGTTCCTAGTTCTCTTAAAATGGCTGTTGTTCGTAGTTTTTTTCGCCTTTCGGTTCTGGGGAGAACTTCAAGCATTTGAAGAAAAAAAAAATGTGTTAAGTGATCAGGCAATATAAGACTGTATTCTTACTTTAAATTTAAAAGGTTTGTTAGGAAAGGTTATTAACCTTGTGCCGGAATAATACTCGATATTTTTTTAAACGCATTCATAAGTTTTAGTTATCAATTGTTAATAAAGTTACTGCAGTTTTAATTGCTAGTTAAATTGATTTTTTATCACTTGAAAACACTTTTGAAGATTGCGCACCCTATGCACTTTTGTTAAAGAAAACAATTGACAAAATTGACTATTTCTATAAATTATCGGCAATGTTTTGTGAATCTTTTTACTGTGTGTATCTATGGTAAGGTATTTTCAAAACTCTATCTACACTAGGGGTTCTAAAAGGTTCTTAAACTATTATTATACATTAATGTTTTTTTTATTTACGTTATAAAATTGGTGTGCTTTGAAATCAAATTCCGTGCATTTGTGAATGAATTCAATTTTATTCGAGTACGCCATCTTAGAAGTTGAGCTGAATTCTTTGAATTGAAGCTTTACAATGCTTCTAAAATATTTTCATTTTAGGTACCTTTTACAACGATTTTAACGAATGTAATGCATTGTATAGTTATTTAATTTTAAGAATTACTGAAGATCAAGACTATAAATTTGAAAAAAAAAATAGTAAATAAATATTAAGGATAACAATTATTCTTGTTCAAACTCTCGTTAAAAGTAAATAGGTTTTGTTGGACCAAAATGAAAGCAATTATCATTTGGAACTAAGTGAAACGGGTACTATTAAGTTCAAATAATAACTTGACCCTAACTTAACACGGAAAATAATCATCTCTTTTAGTCGTTCATAATCACTCCGCCTAAGGTAACTTTAGCAAGAGGTAATCGTTACCCCAGTTTAGGGTAATTACCCTAAAAGTTGGGATAATAGAGGTAATTAAACTACGATTTGACAGCGAGTTCAATTTACGGGAAAACTTAGTTTAATTGGAGCTTCATCTGTCCGGGTTTGTGTTAAATTGAATATTTTGTTCAGAATAGATATGAATTGTTAGTGTGTAAAATGTACGGACAGCACATCAAGCTACTACGAAACTTTAAAATTTTAGAAATCAGCTTTGAACCATATGTTTTAGCGATAAAGTTGAAAATCTATTAAGGAAATTGCCAGATTGTAGTAGCTTGATGTGCATGGCGTTTGTGCATAATAATAATAATATCATAAGTTTTCCTTTCAGAGGTTATAGCATGCTTGACAATCCACCATTCAGTAAGCTCGGACGACGATCATAACTATCTTTTCCGTTTAATTAATAATTTTAGCCTTAAATATGCTAACAGTTAACTATCGACTTAATCTTTAACAATTCTCGTCGATACTATATAATAACAGTTGTGACATGTTCGTATCCTCGCTGTATTGACGCCTGTCCCAAGGATTTGTTATCCAACATGTTGACACAAACCCTTATAAGCTTGTCGGCACGTCCTTTACAATGAAACCGGCTTTCAGTAGTCCTGACGAACACTGTTAGGCAAAATACTTAGGTATTCCTAGTTTACTTACAAATACCTATTTTATTCATTTGCAGGGTTTTGGGCAGCATTGTCACACCTTTTTCACACACGGTCGGTTAGCCCCATGGTAACACAACTGATAAACTACATATACTTTTACACATGCTCATCACATAAATGTAGACTGTGCCTGGAATCAAACCCGGGACCCTTACCTCGGCATTCCGGCGTGGTTACCGTTGTGCCAACGAGGTCGTCTAAAGTTCGGTATATGTATGTTAGCTGTTCCCTTATTCTCCAAGATATATCTAGAACATTTTACGTCTCAATCGGTTCAGTGGTTTTAAATTTTATTATTTACTAGCAGATACTCGAGCATAAAAACAGAAACATAGCCTATGTTCACCGGGGATAGTGTAGCTTCCCAACAGTGAAAGAATTTCTGAAATCGGTTGAGTAGTTTCGGAGCCTATTCAATCCAAAAAAAAACAAAGCTTTCCTCTTTATCATATACATAAGTGTCGATTAATTTAACAACAAAAACATCTGCATTTAATTTTTGTTACAAAATATGAGTAGGCACAAAACAGTCACACGCACATCTCACAATACTCCACACATAGGAATCATCTTCCAAATGTAAATCTATTTTTAGTCTACTTTGTGTTTTATGTATCTTCATTGTATGTAATGCTGTTGGTTGTGGCATTAGAGAAAGAAATCTACGTAAACATGAAAGCGTCGCAGCCTAACTCAGTTGTGAATAAAAATACTAGACAGTCTGTAAGGCACGTGGCAACGATGTCAATGCAATAGTTAAAAAAAAATACCGTCCACGAGAAATTATTTTTGAATTACTTTCAACTCCATCAAAAAATTCCAGAAATATCTTGAATAAATGGATTTCTAAATTGGTATCGGAATTCCCTTGGGTAAGGGTCGTAATAAATGCGAATCGTTGAAGACTAAGGGCTAGATTCCACTAGAGTGCTCTACTCTGCATCGCAGTACTTAACTGTATCGTATTCTACTACGCTCTGCTCCTAACCTAGCCTAGCTTGGGTGTTCACCTAGCCTTTTCCTAAGCTATGTTGGGGTCAGCTTCCAGTCTTAATAGGATGCAGCTGAGTACCAGTATCTTACGTGGAACGACTGCCTGTCTGACCTTCTCAACCCAGTTAACTGAGGAACACGTACTTTGGTAATATCGGTTGTCAGACTTTCTAGCTTCTACCCATAACGACTGCCAAAGATGTACCAATGACAGCCGGGAGCCACCAATTTAGCGTGCCTTAAGAAACACTGAAAAACATAGCATAGCTTAGCGTGGGTAGATACACTCCAAATGAAATACAACTCTTCTTGTCTCCGCAATGGAAATCTCTGCGAAACTCCGCGTTGGTGGAGTCTAGGCCTAACGTAACGGCTAGTTTCACGAACGGTTTTCTGTCCGTCACTCATGCTGCCGTCCGCGGTTTTTCTACCTTCGTCCGGCAGATCTAGTTTTTAGCACTGTCATTGGTAGATTGGTAAGTGAGTAGGGTTTTTTTTTAACTACTCATCTGCCTGACCTTTTCCCTGATCGGCGGTTCAGTTTCCAGTCTAACTAAATGCAGCTGAGTAATAGCTTTTGGTTACCCGTAAATTTGTTATTTTTTATATTATTTATTGTATAATTTCAATCGTACCTCTTCAACAATTTTAAATACCCAAAACTTTATTATCTCAAAACATAAATCGTAGGTACTGCAGTTAGCCCAATAATCCGCTATAACAAAAATATTAAGATGAATAAATTTTGGTATCTAGATTTGATACCTCTACATACAAATATTATAAAATTTAAACGTTTTCTTGAACGCGCTTATCACAGGAACTAATGGCCAGATTTGAAATGTTCTTTCAAAATTCAGTGTTAGATAGCTCATTGATCGATGAGGCTTATAGGCTACCACGCGGGTGAAACCGCTTGCAAAAGCTAGTATTCGATAAATTCCAACACAAAAAGTCTCGACGCCATAGAATACGATACGCTTCACCATAGCTATGGGGTTGGTTTATGACCTTACACCTTGGCTAAAGGTCACGACTTGACCTTAAGTATCTGATAGCTATAAGCCTGAATTCATGGTCGATTGAGGGTTAAACGTGAAGGGTTAAAACGAAAAGAGTTCGTTTTTGTAATTAATTTGTTCGCGTGTAAGTTAAGCGGAATTTAAGTAGTTTTTCTTAACAAGTATTTGTGTGGCATCAGATTGCCGTAACAGTAGTAACAAAATAAATAAAGTTAGTTATAAAGAAGTAAATACATATGTTTATTTAACTTCAAAAGTTAGCACTTGTAATGAAATAAAATGAATTAATTAATATTTATTTTAAATTGACTTAAATAGGTCGACTAAATTAAATCAGTTACGCACACGGTTTCGAAATAAATATTTATAAAGGGTGTTACAACAAAACCCGTAAAGCTAAAAGTGGGGTTACATTGACATTTATACATATATGGACAAAGAGTTCTAATGACAAAATGTATAGCATTTACTTCGACATTTATTACGTAACTACTTTTTTATTATTATTTTACGTACTATGAATTAATTTGTTTGGTTTTCACAGCATTTGCGTCCATATTAATCTTACTTACATGTAACATCTGCCTAGCCTTTTCTCAAGCTATGTTGGGGTCGGCTTCCAGTCTAACCGGATGCAGTTGAGTACCAGTGTTTTACGTGGAGCAACTGCCTGTCTGACCTCCTCAACCCAGATACCCGGGCAACCCGAGTCCCCTTGGTAAGACTGGTTCTCAGATTTTCAAGCCAGTAACGACTGTAAAAGATATACAACTGACAGCCGGGACCCTCCAATTTAGCGTGCCTTCCGAAACACGGAGGAACTTGTCATGACAAGGTGGTCACTCATCCAAGGAAAGACCGCGCCAAGCGTTGCTCAACGCTATGATCGATCGACCCGTGCGACTATTCCTTAGCCACGAATTCTTACAGATGTATTTTTTTATGTTTTTACTTATAGATGTAACATAACCACAAAGGTATATTCGGTCACATAAAAGTTTGTAAAGGTTAGTCACGAATTACAATATAGACGACTTATACGAGATTTTGTATGTAATAAATAATATGTTACAGGACTGAGAAAAACATACAATTGTAGAAACAAAAAGTATTGGATCTTATAAGAGCATGAAAGAAGAACATATTTTAAATATTTTGTGCTGAAATAAATTATAAAAAGGATCCTCTAGTTTTGTAAAAAGATGGTTCAAAAATAATTAAATATGTTTTGAACATGAAATAACTTGCAGAGAGAAGTTATAATATGTTCTTTTAAACTACGTTTGTCATGTGCTTACAAGCATAAAAATATTATTAAACGTTTAAAAACCTACTTAACTGCAGAATTGGTAACATGAAAAAGTAATGATTTATTTTTTGACATAAGATATAACATTGTAGCTGATAAAACCTTAAGCTTTTGTTATTTCTTTCCTAAAGTAGTCTAGATAAGACAGTTTAATTGCCAGAATTTCAAAGAGTTTTTCTTCCTTCTCATTATTCTGTATCCCCGGCCGTTAATCAGCTACCAACAAAAGAACGTATTTAAGACAAACGGAAGCAAAGATAAAGCAAATGATATCTTCCTCTTGAGATTTTTGAGCAAGTGAGTGTTGCCATTATAATATTATTTGTTTAAAATAAAGCATGAAATCTTTCTTTTGTTATTTTGTGTAGTTCAGTGTTGCCATTCGCAGGTACTGCATTATATTGGCGAAGTCCAATGAAATTACAAACAAAATATGTCGTTATTTATAGGAGTTCTTTAAATTCAGTAACATAAGTAAACCGAGATTTGTATTGGAGATCACACCAGCTACACTCTGTAATGCAAAAACCTATATATAACTCTACCTATTGATGAAAATCCTATGAAAATCCGTGACTTCGTTTTTGAGCTTGTCACGATCGTATGGACAGACAGAAAAACTGTAGTGACGTAAGATGGTCGTAACTATTTAAGTTTGTGCGCTATGCTTAGCATATTGCTCAAGTTATTGTAATAATCAAGTTTGAAACTAATTTGAAATGCGTGAATTAAACGCGGGTGGAATATGCAAGACTTAAGATTAAATTGCTAATATCAAAGTTACTTTTGCTATGATATTATTTAAAAGAGATAACTTTGAAAAACTGTTATTAAATATAAGGTTTACGTCGGAAACTCAAAGAGTACGTAAGACTTTATTTATATAAGGATACGATTGATTTTCAATTGTTAAAAATTACCGGGTCCACTTTTGATAAGCTATATAAATAGACGCATTTATTTCAAAGCATCATTTTGTATGAAATAAGTCGGTCAATTTCAGACAGTAATGATTTTCAGAATTGCTTTGTTATTTATTTGTATAAATTACTTTTGAACTATTGAGCTATATTTATCACGCTGTTACATAGTACCTAGGTCGTCTATTAAAAAAGGATTTTAAAAGAGCCTCTTCCTATACATGACGTAATAGAATGGATGTTCCTTCGTATCATCTAACAAATTAAATGCCTATCTTCATGTAATGCATCTGAGACCACATCCTAGCAGGCTGGGTTCAAAGGATAGGCGAAGTAATTGGAAATTCCTATAGCTTGGTAATAGAAAACTTAATTTTAGTAGCTATAGATATAGGTAATAATGTTAGCTTATTCTTGCGGTTTTACCCGCTTCCCGGAGAATCTACTGCCCGTAGACGGATAAGTGTTCCATTTATCTCCGTGCTGAATTTCATCGCAATAGGGGCAGCCGTTCCACTTTCAAACCATAACAGTCAAACCTTATATATTTGTAAAATTACTAGATATGAACTCTCCGCCCTTATATGTAGGTACCAATTTTATTTGCGTTCCGCGTTTTTCTAACATCATGTCACAAGTGACATTCTCTCCATTCCACGTCATTAACACCATCCATCCTTCGTTTCTTTGGGCTGCAAGGTTTACGTAGATGGATTCACTCTAATGTAGGTACAGCAAAACAGATCTTAAAAAAAAATGCCGTCTTATTTATAAGACTATCATTGAGCAGATTTTGGGGAGTTTGTTGCCCCGCTTCTTCTTCCCAGCAAAAACACATAGGAAGTGGTGAAGGGTGGGCGTTTTGGGGGTTCTGGGTCTCTTTTGTAATTTTTGACGTTCAAAAAGTGCTGTTTTGCAGACAAGTTTGAATAAAAATGCTTTTGAGTTTTAACTGTACCGAAGTTGTAAACTAAGAACAAAATGTCGTTCACTTTAGGTTCAACAGCAGAGAAAGTCTATTATTGGTTGCATAAGAACCTCCGCTCCGCTCCGGTGGAGTCCGGACCTAATAAGTATTAAGTATCTAGTGCTTAAAGCAAAGTTTTCTAAAATTAAAAAAAAGCTTGTTTGACTAGAAGAAATGAGGATGTCACACGGAAAACGCACTGATTGTATTTTGATAGCATGTACACAGAGTTTTAAGTGGGTTTTTCAAATTAAATATTAGTGGTTAATTTAGAAGGAAATTTGAGAGTAGAAATAGCTTTGAAAATTGAATGGATACGATGCGTTTGAGTTTTCATACTTTCTTTTCTGCGACGACGGATCGGTTCACTGAAGTTCCGCACGTGTGGGAGCCCTAACACCATCCTGAACGTGCTTAGACACAAACTGAAACGGAACTGGTGTGCCCGAGGCTGCAGTTCGTGACAAATATTTAAATTAATTTCCTTTTATAATTCAACACAATGTACCAATCGTAGTTTTTTTTTAAGATTGTATGTAGCCAATTAGGGCCAAATAAAAAGATTTTTTTTATTTTTATTTATTCAGTTTTGATTTTCGGTTCCAATTGAAGTTACTGTTTCAAGCAATTTTTGGGTGCATTCAAACTGTTTTACAGTACAGTCGAAAACAAATAGATTCTGTATATTAAAAAGTATTTATTAAACCTACATAACCTAAACTACTCATTCAATACTAGTATCTTCAGAAACTCAAAGAAAAATTGCCAGAAAACAATAGTCTATTGAGTAAAACGTTATAACCGTTGAGATAGCAAGTGGTTCACTTATCCGGCGACTATAATGGCACGACCTCTATTCATCGCGGGACGTAGCGGGGAATTGAAAACCTTGTTTGAACTGACAAATTAAAAATGTCTGACGGTAGTTTTAAAATCGGTTCTTACTTTTTTGACTATTATTTTTCGGGCATTGATCTAATAGTAAATTTTACATTATATTTTCAAAAATAAATAGTTTTTTTTTTTAATGTGACATTAGATTGTCCTATGTAAACATACTATGTACAGACGCCAGCACATGAAGCTACACATCCCTTAATTTATAACATTCCTTAATTGTACATATTTGTAAATAAAGCGTGTATATATTTAGTAATATTTAAAATAAAATTAAATAATAATAAAAAAAAAGATATACAGATATTAGAATTATATAAAAAAAATATTTCCTTAATAGATTTTCGACTTGAAAATTTGACGGTAACTTGATGAGCTGGCGTCTGTACTTAAATATCCTTACTTGCATTATCATTACAAAAATGACAGAATTTTTTACAGTAATCATAAATAAGTCAGTTTAAAATCTTTATCCGGCAGTGGGAAAGTAAAAAAACAATTCAATAAGCTACCTATGTGTACTTAGTATAAATACTTGCAAACATTATTTTCGTATTTTCATTGGCTAGAGCCGTTCTGCCGTCCACTTGTCGATCAACTGAGCCAAGTCAACTGTGAGGAGTTGGGAGTCTGCCAAGCCGCGATATGGATTACTGAACCACAAGGGCTTGAACTCTCGCTGATACACTACTCTGAGAAACGCTTTCAGGCTTTTAAAAGTAACTTTTGGGCAAAACATGTTCACATGAAAAGTAAAAACAAAATAAGGAGGTCATAAAGGCAGTCGCTCCACGTAAAGCATTGGTACCACGTAAAGCTGTATTCGGTTAGCCTGAAAGCTAACCCCAACGTGGTTGGGAAAGAGCTAGGCAGATGATGATGATAATGAAAAGTAAAGTATACCTAATATTCGTTCGTTCCAGAATATCTCTAACTAGTTTTACCCGCGTCCCGTAGGAAAAATTCCGAGCACCCGGCTAAAAAGTAACCTATAGCCTTCCTCGACAAATGGGCTATCTAAAACTGCTTTTTTTTTCAAATCGGAACAATTGTTACTAATCTCAGGAACAATTCTTCTGTGTTCAACCAAACAAACAAACTCGTCTGCTTTATAGTACTAGTTTAGAGAGTACAACTAGCTGTAAGTCTAGTAATAATGCTTAGTTAACATGACAGCAAATTCCAGTATCAAAATTAACACGAGCAGTGCCGTAGACAGCATCTAGTCAATCCTAAACAAGGTATGAATTTATCACACTAAATCAATTACAGTATATCGGGCGACGGCTTACCAATTATTCGGCGAATCCCTCAAGCGCTCCTAATTCAATAAGAAATTGATTTATCATGCGGGAGGCTGGCTCCAGGCGCTTGCATTGATATGTAGACATTGCAAGTTACACGCTGGACCGACTGATTAGGTTCTAGATCTGTCGTCTAGTGGCCAATCATGTGGACTTAGTCTACTGAGTATTACACGGACTGTGATACTATATTATGCTAAAATGAATTTATGGTGGCTGCATTTAAGCTTATATCTAGGGTATATCTTAGGTAACCTATATGTTAATACTATAATATTCCTCACACATCCAAACTAAGCAGAGCTTGTACTGTGGGTACTAGACAACTGATAAATGTACTTTTATGTACCTACTTTCCTTTTGTAAATACATTCATAGGAACTCCCAGTCTAAGAGAACCAATGTCACGTTTTATGTTCATGCAAGCAAAGGTTTGACTTTAGCGGGAATCGAACTCACGACCTCCAGCGTTGCATGCAGATTCACTTAAGTACTACGCTTTGTGGTTGTCAAATGTTATGTTTATGTTTGACGTATAAGCTATATGTAGATATAGTTTAAAGATTAGTCAAAATCCGTTAGCTAGGTGTCGCTCAAGTCCAACCCACAGATTCCAACTTCGACATTCAATTCGTAATGTGCAGTGTGATCAAAACCAACACGAATTTTACATGGCTTATAAGATGAATCAAAAATTTATAAAAACATCTGTAAAACCAGCTGCTACCAAGTTTTTAACATAGTTTGTATGTTGCGCGTAACACCCGTCTATTGAAATGCGAAAACCGCAAAGCAAACGTTGAAAGCTCTCCGGTCCAATTAGTCATTAAGTCAGTGGAGCGACTCTTCAAATTGCAAGACCAACTGCAGTAAAGAGTTGAGAGCAAGAGCTATTTAAATAGACAGTCTGCGACTTGCAGCGTTTAAACTACCGGAGAAGCCATCAGCACGAATCTCGCTGCCAAAAGTCTTGAGGGTAGTGATTGATGTAGTGTCGCTACAAGTCTGAAAATATTAATATTAATAGCTCAGTTATGCATTTACAAATACCATCATTGTGCATGCACACGACAAAATTGGGATGATGACTAGGTAAAAAATAAAATAGGTACTTTATCATATTCATTTTGTAAACCATCTTGTCAGTTTAATTTATCGTTTTGAATCGAAAATTGTTTCCATTTTTTTTATTGATAATATCATCGTAATAAGTAGGTATACGGCTTGATGTGAAAAATCTGTGACGTCAAATCTTAGTATTTCCATACAAATTGCATACAAAGTAACCGTTTTTGACAGTTCAATAAAAGTAATGAATTTGACTAGTTGTCATCTACCGTATTATCTGTGGTATTATTGACGAGTATGACTATAGTGATGTATATTATGTATAACTGCTTCGTCTGTCTAGAAGTCGCTTAGCGCTACTGCTGTGCACGGGGTATCGGGTTCGATTCCCGGGTTAGTTTTAAGAGAGTTTTATAATGCAGCCCCGAGTGGAAGTTGGTGATTGATACACTCGAGCATCGGAGAGCATGTAAGTGTTGGTCCTGCGCCTGATTTCGCTCCGGTCGAGTCGCCGTCCCATCGGACTGTGAGAGTGAGGGAATAGAGTGCACCTGTGTGTGCGCGAATGCTTGTGTAGTTTAATACGTCCTGCGTAGCTGGCTGATCTTCTTGGCCGATCGTGTCGCTTTGGCAGAGGGGAAAGCATGGTAATGGCGTTTCCGGCTGGTTGAATTATCTAAGGACTGGGGCGACTTAATACCTATTGCCCTCAGGAGTCGCCATTTTTTATTATTTTTACTCAGAACCGTTTTGCAAGACTTCTACTAAGATTTTTTACAAGCATTTCGAGTTCATTTCAATTGTAAATGTTCTGTTAGCTTTGTTGAAATGGGCTTGCCATTATTCTTTCGTTTGCAATTGAATTTCGACTTGGAAGTTCAAGTTATGTTATCAGTTAGATGTGTTTTGCACTTTCATAATAAAGCATAGGTCTGTGGTCTGATGTTCTTAAGCTTTCATTCTTAATTCTACGATAATGTCTTATCAATTAAATATTTTGTACGATTAGACCCTTAAAAATGAACTACCGCATTGGTATGTGGTCAATAATGACCGATGTTCTAGAAGTTTCATCTTTGATTTTAAGGCAATTTTTAATCAATAATTTGTGATTTATCATTGGAAACTATTATCTTTTTATTGTATACTTGCCGGTCTACTCTGAAGGGCCCATTTCAGGAAACTGCGACGCGACTCCCTTAACTAAATATGCGTCCAAATCAAATGAACAAAAAGTCACTACCCCTGTCTATAATACCTATTCAATTCTTTTAGAGAGAACAATGAAACTATGTTCAGCGTCTGCTTAATTTAAAACACTTTGATAGTGAACGAATGTTACAATACTGCTGAAGAATGCTCGTTTTCCAGCTCTGGACCTTTGTACGTTTGACCTAAACGTACTCCAAAAGTCCACCGTCGCCCTCAAAGCTGCTTGTGGCACAGCTGACAGCGTCAGGGTTCGTCGGAGACCTGTCAACTGCAACCAGCTGATGGCGATTGACGGCTCACGATTTATAGCGATGTCTAGATTGATTTATAAACTTACTAGTACTACTGGAAGTTAACTAGAGTTTGATTTATGATGACCGAATGTCCGGTAGTGGGTGCTATGCAAGACAATATTATTTTACTTCCTAAGCAATGATTGGGTGTAACTTGGATGTAATCTGTGAGTTATGCAATCATGGTAAAATGGCTGAACAAATTGAGTTGAATCTTTATACAAAGAATTGTATTTGAATCGAATTAATAAAAAAACACAACGAACGAATTGAGAACCTCCTTTTCTGGAAATCGGTTAAAAATGTGTTTATACTGTAGAAGTTTATATTCAGAAATAAATTAATGAGGAATGACAAACTTATGGTTCCTGTGTTAGCACGAAATCGGCTTGATTATCTGCTCAACACTTATTTATGAGGATAAGGAAACAATGAACTCCCATAATATTATAAACCGCAGACAGCCGCTATCTGTAATAACAAGAAAGCATTTATTTTCCGCGCCGCCTTACAAGCCATTCTCGGTAAATATTCATTAAAAACCTTCTAGTTACCTATGTAGTATATACTTAGTTGGCGCCGGCATTTTCTTAGTAAAACAACGTGGTGTAAGCGTTCCTTTGAATTTTACATCAATGGTGTATTAGGTATTAATTATTCGCTTTCACCCGCGACACAAGAGAACTAAGTGTCGTACATAGCGTAAAAAGTATGCCTGTATAGCCTGTATGCTAGTCTGATGTATAAGCTATATTACTACTAAGTTTCATTAAAATACGTTCAACAAATACATATATCATACGTATTCATGCATCATTTCAAATTCCTCCATTTATATTTAACTAGATGTTCGCCAGGGTTTCGCTTGCATCCCAAGGGTTTTACGCAACCGGATAAACAAAAATATAGCTTTGAAAGTCCCAAATAGAGTATTTAAAATCGGCTCTATAGATGCTATCTCACAAACTATACCTACCTCTTTATATTATAACTAGCTTCGCGTAAAAAGTAGTTTAAAACCTTCCTCAGTACATGGACTGTGTAATACTGAAAAAAAAAAAACAAATCTGGTCCTGAAATCAAACAAACAAACTTCTCAGCTTCGTAACAAAAGTATGTATGAAATGTGAAAGAACGAGCGTCTCATTTCGCTTTCCATTGCGCATTATGCGTTGTTATTGAAACGCCAGTCGAGCGTGAAGCGGCAATGGAGATAGCGATGACATGTTGAATAGACGCGAGTCGATAACAGTACGTCAGGGATCCTTTTCACATACTACGGGATTGTTCGTAGAAGTTACCGTGGCCCTGGCACACAAAGACTGGCAAAAGGCAGGGGCGTGCGCTCTATAGAAGCCCATAGGTCAAGCCTACCCTACCAAAACAACGGATAAATAAAACAAATATGCATTTTCTACAATTATAAAATGACAAAACACAAGATAATGAAAAACTAAAAAAAAAAATGCCTACAAATGCTCATAGCAACAGCAAAAGGAACATAGTGGCTTTTAGTCAGTAAGAGTATGACACTCCTTCCAGCTGCACCGACCACAGCGGGAGAGGTCATTTAATGATTTCCCTAAAAAAAACGTTTTTCTTTTGACGATGGTTTACAAAGAAATTTTATGACTTTTCATATCTGATGTAAGGTGATGGCAGAATTATGTTTTTTTTTCTCTAATTCTGTAAAATTAAGATATATTTTTTTTCTGTTTCTTCGTCCTTTTGGTAGCTGAAAGATTAAATGTACCGTCGATTTATCATTAAGACAAAAAGCCTTGTTAATCCACAAAAGGCTGAGACTTTAAAAATGGTGACAGTTTTGATCTTCTAAACACTGTACAACAATTAATTGTAGTCCCCACTCTAAATGTTTAACACCACTTCGTCGTAACAACGTAAAACGAAATATAAAAAGTCAGTAACAAATTACACCGCTTGACATAAATACTGGGGCGCCTTCAAAATAACAAGCCCATTATATACGAAGAGATTACGGCTTCTTTTAAAAAAATCTTATCGACTTTCAGGCTTCGTTCTGTGAGAATGAATTCCAATCTCTGGCGGTTTGATGTTTAAATTATTTCAAGTGTTTTATTTTAGGCTTTGGTTGTATGGATGTCCCGATTTGCTGACTCATTTTTTCTGGATCGAAGTGTTTACATTATTCATGTGTTTTGTATGTATATTATTAAAATAGGTTAGTTTTGTGGCGAAAGAATTTTCCGGAATAATAGTAGGTATACTGTATGAAATTGAAAAAAAATCTAAGCCGAAAAAGAAGATAGAATTCTTTCTATTAGAGGCCGTTGTTTCTAAATAAAATACCTGTCTTTGACTTTATCTGGGAATGTGAAGTACTTCTCAGGGTGCCGATTAAACCGAGTCAATCCTTGTGTATCAGTGTTCCTGATATATTGCCATGCAGAATGTATGAGTTAATGGGCGAGGATTTAATTAATAGTTTCCGCGTTCCGTTCTACGTGAATAAGGGCCAATTTCACTAACAGCCGATTACGTAAACGGTCGTTTAGCCCATACTTTTGTAAAACCTATTTCTTAACCAATCGTGCACTGGAAATCAACGTTTTAGGTTCATTAGTCTTAAATACAATATTTATATCCGACTATGGAGGTTTCAATCCACGTTAAACAGCTGTTTTCCTTGATCAGTCGTTTATTTTGCCGGTGAAAATAGGCGTAAGTTCCAAATTTCTAATTCTAGTGGTTGTTCGTTTGTAGCAAATTATATTGCACTGTGTTGCTATTCCTGGTATGCAAAGGTTTAGTGTTTGAAATTGATTCCTTTTATTGTTGTCTGTCTTCATCAGTACTTCTCTCTTCAATCCCTTTTTTGTGAGGAACTCGCGGCTATCTCACAGGCCTGGGACCAACGATATAATAATTAATGGTTAACGGCACGGTGGGTTCGAAGATGGGTGACCATCTGAGCATATCATAACGGGTTACTCCGCATTTAGAAAGGCACAATTTGTTCTGTAGAAGAAAAAAAGGTAGGTACCAATAGTTCAATTTGACCCTTTTTAAAAAAACACGAACTGAAATATGATATTTACACATAGTATGAGGCAGTAGCCTCGTAAAATGCCAGACATATAAAAACATAGGAGAGAGGGTTATATTTTGTTCACGTGGAGTGGACGAGAGTGAGATAGGCACAATTTATGGGTCGCTGGAGGGTTAAGTCTTACGTAGAGCACGTGTAAGGCGAAGATATGTTATTGAAGACACCAGGTGTCTAGCCTTGTTTTACATAGGTGCTTTATGGCCTCTATGGAATCTTGGAATGGCGCAGAATAAGAACTAATTGTAAAAAAACAACATTTTTAATTTTTTTTACTTACATCAATGTTATAAATACATTTTTGTATCTACTTACACCATCATGGCTTTAAATGCGCATTCGGAACAAGTTAAAAAATAAAAACGCCAATTAATTAAAAATACTGACATTAAGAAATTATTGAAAGGTTCGTCCTATAAGGACGAGATTCCACCGGTGTGCGGCACTGTGCGGCACTTTGTAGCTCTTTGAAACCCGCAAATGCGAGTCTAATCTACTCGCTCAGCAATTAGTGAAAAATTTCGTGCTAAAATTTCTAAAAAGTCCGCGAAATTGCAACTTTTATGCGCGAACATATCGTAAGTAGACTCGCATCGTGGCTTACACATATTTAATTCGCGATTATACCTACGTGCGGAACCAACTCTGGTGGAATCTCATTATAAGACAGTCGCTTATTATTTTAAGATTAAACTTACTTTTTTAATTAGTAGGTAATGTCCTTTAGTATAAAACTACTTACAAAAACTGTTGTCACTAGCTTCTAAGAGAGTTTATTTTAAAGTAAGTTCACGTCAGTAAGCTGATAATCTGAGTAACTGTTTGAAATACTGTTGCGATGTGAACGAAAAATATTTTCTTATTTACTTCAACTATCTTAGGAGGTATTTTAATAAATTTTCTTTCATCCCTGTCTTATTGTACTGGTGAATTATTATATATATACCTATGTACTTCTAAAAGTGGAATAGCTATTCCCCGTGGTTTCACTTGTATGTGTGACATCCGACGAAACGTGTTGTACTACTTGATTATATTTTGTGTTGTTCAGTTTCTAAGAAATACATGATTTCAAAAAGTCCATGTATACTGGTCTCAATTGCGTTTTAACTTGGAATAATTTTTCAAACATGGCCACCACTCGAGGAAATTAGAATAACCTTCATATTTCAGTCTTTGAAGTCCAGATTACCTCAAGATATTTTTCTTAATATTTAGTCAGTCATTAGTATCCAAGATACTTAGAAAGAATACATAACTTAGTAATATATTTTGCAATTGATACTGCCATTTTCAACCATAGAATAAAGAAAATCAAAGCTGGCTGTGTACATATACCTTTCCACATTCGGTGTCTCGTAGAACGAGAGAAAACAACAGCCGACAGGTCGACTCCTTCCGAGAATGGCCCTCGGGGACCAAACTCGTGACTCTTTGGGCTTTGAGATTTTATTTTGTTAATTAGATAACATTACTCCTGTTTGCAGCTGATGGGTTGGACAAACATTGAATAATAATGGCGTCCAGACCGATTGTTGGCCATGACTGCTTTTTCTTAAGAGATCAGTCAACTGTGCACGTCATATTATTAAGTCATCATCATCTCCCGAGCCTTTTCCCAACTATGTTGGGGTCGGCTTCCAGTCTAACCGGATTCAGCTGAGTACCAGTGTTTTACAAGGAACGACTGCCTATCTGACCTCCTCAACCCAGTTGGTAACCCAATACCCCTTGGTTAGACTGGCGTCAGACTTACACGATTATTAAGTACACAAGCATTTGTGCAGGTGCGCGCTCCTAGCCAATTGGGTCGGCAACCGGACACGGAAATCTAGAAAGGGTTGCTCAGATAGACAATCCCTCCACTTAAAACTTTGGTACTCAGCTGCAACTGGTTAAGGATAGACTAATGAGAAAAAGCACAAAACTATGTTTATTTCCCCTCCACCCAATGATAGAGAACGCCTAAGGCGTCAGCTAGCTATTGTAGAACTTTATGTGCATAGTGTATAATAAATAAATAAATAAAACCAATAATAAACACCTCTTCACCATCCAATCCTTTCCCCCAATTGAAAAACACCTGAAAATCCCCAACAAGCACTAGAACTAATTGTTTATAACGGACCCCGACGCGACCTGAACAATATAGCTCCGAAATAGCTTGCCATATTGATTGTTAGCCGGGCTAGCTGTGACGCGGCCCCAATCTCTGTTGATGGAACTTTGAATAATTTACCTTCATAAGTGGAGTGATGGCACTTTTATACCATCGATTGTTTTACAATTTGAGGCGGTAAGTGAATGGAATTTTTGATGAGTAGAAGTTTACTATAGTTACTGAATATGGTGCGTATCTATGTATTGAACAACTTTAGCCTAGGCAAAGCTGCAGTCATCTAACTTAAGACTGAAATTCTAGGTCGTGCAAAATTAATGTTGTTTTAGTTTTTCTTCATTAATTTGCCAGCCCTAAGTTTTCTTATTTTTGGGAAGTCGATCAAAAAGGTAATAAATTAAATGAAAAACACTTTTTTAGAAAAAGCTTTTATTTAAAAGGTTTTCTTTAAAAAAAATTAACTATCAACTTATAACATCATTATATGTACATATGTATTACAATTTAGATGATAATAAAAGCTTGTCGCGCAATTTGAAAATAAACTAGCACCAATTTAATTTAGTAATTAAGCATCGAGACACATTTCATAAGGGACCACACACTTGCCAGTACACTCGCGACACTCGACAGTACACTCGTGACACTCGTGACACTCGACAGTACACTCGTGACACTCGACAGTACACTCGTGACACTCGACCATACACTCGTGACACTCGAAGGTAGATCCGTGACACTTGCCAGTACACTCGTGACAGTCGTGACACTCGACAGTGCACTCGTGACACTCGACAGTACACTCGTGACACTCGTGACACTCGACAGTACACTCGTGACACTCGTGACACTCGACAGTACACTCGTGACACTCGAAGGTAGATCCGTGACACTCGATTGTAGATCCGTGACACTCGACAGTACACTTGTGACACTCGTGACACTCGTGACATTCGTGACACTCGACAGTACACTCGTGACACTCGACAGTACACTCGTGACACTCGACCATACACTCGTGACACTCGAAGGTAGATCCGTGACACTTGCCAGTACACTCGTGACACTCGACAGTACACTCGTGACACTCGTGACACTCGACAGTACACTCGTGACACTCGTGACACTCGTGACACTCGACAGTACACTCGTGACACTCGACAGTACACTCGTGACACTCGTGACACTCGACAGTACACTCGTGTCACTCGACAGTACACTCGTGACACTGGAAGGTAGATCCGTGACATTCGATTGCAGATCAGCGACACTTCACGGTAGATCGTGATACTCGATTGTAGATCCGTGACACTTGACAGTGCACTCGTGACACTGGACAGTACACTCGTGACACTCGACAGTACACTCGTGACACTCGACAGTACACTCGTGACACTCGAAAGTACACTCGTGACACTCGACAGTACACTCGTGACACTCGACCATACACTCGTGACACTAGAAGGTAGATCCGTGACACTTGCCAGTACACTCGTGACAGTCGTGACACTCGACAGTGCACTCGTGACACTCGACAGTACACTCGTGACACTCGTGACACTCGACAGTACACTCGTGACAATCGTGACACTCGACAGTACACTCGTGACACTCGAAGGTAGATCCGTGACACTCGATTGTAGATCCGTGACACTCGACAGTACACTTGTGACACTCGTGACACTCGTGACATTCGTGACTCTCGACAGTACACTCGTGACACTCGTGACACTCGACAGTACACTCGTGACACTGGAAGGTAGATCCGTGACATTCGATTGCAGATATGCGACACTTCACGGTAGATCGTGATACTCGATTGTAGATCCGTGACACTGGACAGTACACTCGTGACACTCGACAGTACACTCGTGACACTCGACAGTACACTCGTGACACTCGAAGGTAGATCCGTGACACTTGCCAGTACACTCGTGACAGTCGTGACACTCGACAGTGCACTCGTGACACTCGACAGTACACTCGTGACACTCGTGACACTCGACAGTACACTCGTGACAATCGTGACACTCGACAGTACACTCGTGACACTCGAAGGTAGATCCGTGACACTCGATTGTAGATCCGTGACACTCGACAGTACACTTGTGACACTCGTGACACTCGTGACATTCGTGACTCACGACAGTACACTCGTGACACTCGTGACACTCGACAGTACACTCGTGACACTGGAAGGTAGATCCGTGACATTCGATTGCAGATCAGCGACACTTCACGGTAGATCGTGATACTCGATTGTAGATCCGTGACACTTGACAGTGCACTCGTGACACTGGACAGTACACTCGTGACACTCGACAGTACAATCGTGACACTCTTGACACTAGACAGTACACTCGTGACACTCTTGACACTAGACAGTACACTCGTGACACTGGACATTACACTCGTGACACTCGTGAAATTCGACAGTACACTCGTGACACTCGAAGGTAGATCCGTGACACTCGATTGTAGATCCGTGACACTCGACAGTACACTTGTGACACTCGTGACATTCGTGACACTCGACAGTACACTCGTGACACTCGACAGTACACTCGTGACACTCGACGGTACACTCGTGACACTCGAAGGTAGATCCGTGACACTCGATTGCAGAGCACCGACACTTCACGGTAGATCCGTGACACTCGATTGTAGATCCGTGACACTCGACAGTACACTCGTGACACTCGACAGTACACTCGTGACACTCGACAGAACACTCGTGACACTCGTGACACTCGACAGTACACTCGTGACACTCGACAGAACACTCGTGACACTCGACAGTACTTTCGTGACACTCGACAGTACACTCGTGACACTGGAAGGTAGATCCGTGACATTCGATTGCAGATCAGCGACACTTCACGGTAGATCCGTGACACTTGATTGTAGATCCGTGACACTTGCCAGTACACTCGTGACACTCGACAGTACACTCGTGACACTCGTGACACTCGACAGTACACTCGTGACACTCGTGACACTCGACAGTACACTCGTGACACTCGACAGTACACTCGTGACACTCGTGACACTCGACAGAACACTCGTGACACTCGTGACACTTGACAGTACACTCGTGACACTCGACAGTACACTCGTGACACTCGTGACACTCGACAGAACACTCGTGACACTCGTGAAACTCGACAGTACACTCGTGACACTCGTGACACTGGACATTACACTCGTGACACTCGTGACATTCGACAGTACACTCGTGACAGTCGTGACACTCGACAGTACACTCGTGACACTCGTGACACTCGACAGTACACTCGTGACACTCGACAGTACACTCGTGACACTCTTGACACTAGACAGTACACTCGTGACACTGGAAGGTAGATCCGTGACATTCGATTGCAGATCAGCGACACTTCACGGTAGATCGTGATACTCGATTGTAGATCCGTGACACTCAACAGTACACTCGTGACACTCGAAAGTACACTCGTGACACTCGTGACACTCGACAGTACACTCGTGACACTCGAAGGTAGATCCATGACACTTGCCAGTACACTCGTGACACTCGACAGTACACTCGTGACACTGGACATTACACTCGTGACACTCGTGACATTCGACAGTACACTCGTGACAGTCGTGACACTCGACAGTGCACTCGTGACACTCGACAGTACACTCGTGACACTCGACAGTACACTCGTGACACTCGACAGTACACTCGTGACACTTGTGACACTCGACAGTACACTCGTGACACTCGTGACACTCGACAGTACACTCGTGACACTCGTGACACTCGACAGTACACTCGTGACACTGGAAGGTAGATCCATGACACTCGATTGCAGATCAGCGACACTTCACGGTAGATCGGTGACACTCGTGACACTCGAAGGCAGATCCGTGACACTCGCAGGTAGATCCGTGACACTCGACAGTACACTCGTGACACTCGATTGTAGATCCGTGACACTCGACAGTACACTCGTGACACTCGTGACACTCGACAGTACACTCATGATACTCGACAGTACACTCGTGCCACTCGACAGTACACTCGTGACACTCGACAGTACATTCGTGACACTCGAAGGTAGATCCGTGACACTCGAAGCTAGATCCGTGACACTCGACAGTACACTCGTGACACTCGACAGTACACTCGTGACACTGGAAGGTAGATCCGTGACACTTGATTGTAGATCCTTGACACTCGACAGTACACTCGTGACACTCGACAGTTCACTCGTGACACTGGAAGGTAGATCCGTGACACTTGATTGTAGATCTGTGACACTCGACAGTACACTCGTGAGTTGTAACCAAGAGTGAGTGGCTACGCCTAGTTCTAACCGGCTAAAACTAGGTGTAGCCGCACTTCGGGTTTTAGCCGTAACATATCTACTTCAAAATTGAGTTCAAAAATTCCACCGTAACATACATACACGGCAAGTTAAATAAAAGCTTTTAATAAAATGGTAGTCGTTTTTTGAATTTTTATAAAAAAATAATTTTATAGTCGCTGGCATGGAAAAGGTTAAATTTGAAAACAGGTATTTTTTTGTAATAAAAATAATACCAAAAAAATATTTTTTATATAAAATAATGCAAATGCATGCATCATTTTTGTATTATTTATTATGATAGAAAAATTACATCACAATAATTTCACCATATCATAGTCATATGAACATGATGAAGATGAATTTGATAAATGTCATGAACTAAGTGAAATTTATTTCAATGGCTTGCATGTTGAAATCATTTCTATACTTTTCAGTGAATAAAGTTTTAGTAACATCGTAGTCATCATCATCCTCCTGCCCTTATCCCAAGTTTTATTTGGGGTCGGCGCAGCATGTTTTTGTCTTCCACGCTCTTCTATCTGCCGTCATCTCACAAGTTACATTCTTTCTAGCCATATCAACCTTCACACAATCCATCCATCGTTTCTTTGGTCGTCCCCTTCCTCTATGTCCATCCACATTCATGTTCAAGACCTTCCTCACAACATGATCCTCATTCCTCCGCATTACATGCCCATACCATGCTAGCCGGTTTCCACGTAGTTTTTCGGTTACCGGTGCCACTTTTAAACTTCCTCTTATATACTCATTTCTTACTCTATCCATTCGTGTTACCCCACACATTCCTCTTAACATTCTCATCTCTGCTGCATGCAGTTGTCTTTCATTCAACTCTTTTGTGGGCCAGCACTCTGAACCATACAGGACAGCAGGTCTGACCATAGTCTTATAGATCTTCCCCTTAAGTTTAAGGGGAATACGTGGGTCGCAAGTTGTTCCCGTTACCTGCCGCCATTTCATCCATCCTGCGTTAATTCTGTGCTTAACTGTCCGATCTATTTCGCCATTGCCTTGGATGGTTGAGCCGAGATACCGAAAGTCGGAGCAGACTGGGAGAGGCGCGCTATCAAGCGCTATGGCTTCAGTACTGGAGAGACCGCCGAAATCGCAGAACATGTATTCGGTCTTGGTTCTGCTGATTTTCAAGCCAACATTCTCCAGTGTCTGTTGCCATTTCTCCAATCTGCTCTGGATCTCAGGTCCATCTTCACTGACCAGCACAATGTCGTCGGCAAACAGCATACACCAAGGTGCCTCTTCCTGTATGTCCGCCGTCAAGGCGTCCATAATAAGTAGGAAGAGGTAAGGACTTAAAGCCGACCCTTGGTGCAAGCCCACTGCCACACTGAACTGGTCAGTGTTGCCGGCAGACGATCGGACATACGTACAGGATTCCCTGTACATCGCACGAACTAACTCCACATACTTCCCAGGCACACCTTTCTCTTTCATGGCCCACCACAACACTTCTCGAGGCACCCTATCATACGCTTTCTCAAGATCAATGAACACCATGTGCAGATTCTTGTGCACACGTCTGTACTTCTCGCACAATTGGCGAAGTGCAAATATGGCGTCCATTGTCCCTCGACCTGGCATAAACCCAAATTGATTTTGGGTTATCTCACTCTCTTCTCGCAATCTTTTCTCTATCACTTTTTCCCATATTTTCATAGTATGTGACATGAGCTTTATCCCTCTATAGTTGCCGCAGTCTTGTACATCTCCTTTATTTTTGAAGATGGGCACTAGCGAACTACTGCACCATTCTTGCGGGATGACTTCTTCATGCAGCAACTTATTAAAGAACAAAGTCAGCCACATACATCCATCCATTTTTAACACCTTCCATACTTCAGCTGGTATGTCATCCGGTCCCAAAGCCTTTCCATTTTTCATACTTCTGATTGCTCTCACTACCTCATCCACGCTAATTTCTCTTACTAATCCCTTATTTACTTGTGCCTCTTGAAGCAAACCGTTCCAAACATTCTCTTCATTCATAAGCTTTTCAAAATAATTCTTCCATCTCTTTTTTATGTCATCATCTGTGCACAAAACCTTGCCAGTCTCATCTTTCATGCATTTGATATGTGTTATATCCCTCGATCGTCTTTCTCTCTCTTTTGTAATTCGGTAGAGTTGCTTTTGGCCTCTAGGACTGTCCAGGGAGTCGTACAGTTTCTCCTGCGCCTTAGCCCTTGCAACTGCTACCGCCTTCTTTGCTTTTCTCTTCCATTCCTTATACATACTCTTTCTTTCATCCCTCAGACTAGTATTGGCCGCATCTACATTCTGCCATTCTTTAAATGACGCTTTTTTTTCTTTCAAAACCTTTTGTACGTCTTCGCTCCACCACCATGTATCCCGATCTATCAGACCTTTTCCTTTCGACTCTCCACACACGTCTTTTGCGACTTCCCTTATATATCTTGCCATCTCATTCCAACACTCATTCACAGATTTACCTTCCATCTCATTCATGTCTATGACTTTATCCACAATCTGGTTCCTGAACATACTTGCACATTCTTCCTTCTCTAACATACGCCATCTTATCTTTGGAGGGGGCCGTTCTTTGCTGTACTTGGACAAGACACTTAATTTAATGTCCATCACCACAAGTCTATGTTGTGTGACTAATGCTTCGCCTGGCAGCACTTTACAGTTTTTGACACAGCATAGATTCCTTCGCTTTACTAGGAAGTAGTCTATCTGTGTCGCGTGGTTGCCATTCTTGTATGTTACAAGGTGCTCCTCCCTTTTCTTGAACCACGTGTTTGCTATAGCCAGGTCAAAGGCACAGGCAGCTTGTAATAGTGCCTCGCCGTCAGCGTTCCTGATTCCAAAACCCCTACCACCATGCACTCTATCATATCCATCACTCTCTTTTCCTACATGGCCATTAAAATCCCCACCCACATAAACTTCCTCACTTTCCTGCACATTCATCATAAAGCAGTCAAAATCCTCCCAAAACTTCTCCTTCACACTCTCTTCACAACCTGACTGCGGTGCATACACACTTACTATATTCACTGTCTTGCCTTCCACAATCAATTTAACCGCTATCAGCCTATCATTCACTCTTTTGACATCTATCACACTTTCTTTTAACCTATCATCTAAGACAATACCCACTCCATTTCTCTTGCCATCACTGCCACAATAGAATAACTTATACCCTTCTCCTATCTCTCTAGCCCTTGCACCCTTCCACTTTGTCTCTTGCAGACACGCTACATTTATTCGTCGCCTTTTTAAAATATCTGCCAGCTCTCTTCCCCTTCCAGTCATCGTTCCTACATTCCAACTAACACACCTCAGTCTTACTTCTCTCACACTTCGAGCTTGCTTCTTACGTCGCACCCGCCCGTTGTGGTGCGACAACCCTTGTCCATTTCCCACAGGAGCCGGGTGCTGCCCCTGCGCGTCGCCTGTGGGGTACGCCCTAGCCCTATCGCTCATTATTTCATTCCTTCTCATGCTACTTGAGTTTTGGCTAGATTTTTACAGCCGGCCGCCTGCCTGACACCAACCCTCCTTGGGAATGCTGTTGTGGTGGTACCCGCCACCGTGCGGTTGGCCCAAAGTGCTGATGGTATGCACTAGGCCTTTAGAAATACCCTTAGTCGCCTCTTACGACACCCACGGGAGGGAAATGGGGACGTCCTATTCTGATCCGGGAACGTCGTAACATCGTAGTATGCTGTTTATTTAAAACCCGTAACAATGACGGATGATATTTACCATTTGGCTTTTAGCTTGACAATAATTTATCGACTGTGTTCCTTCTTTATATTAATATCAATTCAGCTATATTTATTAAAATCATCACCATTATTTTCTAAGAAAGGTAAATTTCTATTATCATACCATCAAGTCTTTGGCAACTTGTTCACCTTAAGCGATAGCAGCAATCATTTTAATAATGTAGTACTAAAGTCACATAATTTTAACAAAATTATTCTACAACAGTATCAAGGCGCCTCTCCGAAAATCCACCAACAAAATTGTTTCTCGATTATAATCAGGAAAGTTTATTTTTTAATAAAATTCACAGATGCTGGAACGGGCATTAATTTTTCCAGCCTGACCTAGTTTCTACTTGTACCAAAGTATTTTCATATACAGCCTTCGTAGTCTTTTGTAGATAATTTTTTTTTTTTGTAACGCTGTTCACTGGGTTGAAATTTGATTTGATTTTGGACCGTATTAAATCGATTCGAAAAAAAAAAACATCAAGAATACATCAATTTTAAATAAAGAATATACCCAAATAGAATAATTAAGAAGTGAGTGTGTGATTTGCACAAGTGCCTAGTCAGTTCTAAATATAACGGCACAGACCTGTCTCTTCTAGAATGTAATTTTATTTTTCCACATAAACATGAACACCTGCTATAATATATTATATTCATATTCTATGTAGATTCATTCACTTAGCCCGAAGTTTTTTTCTCCAAGGTGTTACATACCTATTGTCAAACTATATAACTGCAACAGCGCGTAACAAATAAATGGATATTTTATTACTTTATATTATAAAAATATAATTAATAACCAATTCTCTGGAGAACAAACAGAAGTTTAAAGTGAAAACTAGTGTAATTTATATCCGGCCCCTGTAGGGGTTGAACGGGGTGATATATCGTCACTAGGCAGCGTGCCAGACCCCCTCCCCATACGATCATTAGGCAGCTGAATGGTGCAGGAGTTTGCACAAAACCTGCATTCACGAAGTGCTACTAATCATCTCAAATTGGGCTGAACAAAACCTATAGTTTGGAAAGTGCTATAATTGTTCCATAAATAATTATTCCTGGTTTTGAATTTTGCAAAATTTTGTGACAAAAAAGAAAAAACGTGTTCAAATTGAAAACTTCCATTATTTTTGATAGAATATTCAATTTTTACATAATTCGCTAGCTAGCAAGGAACAAGTTAGATTCGAAATCAGACGAATAATAATGGTATTTTTAACATTTATCCGAATGGGGTCAACTTGAAACGTAGGCTTTTGAATATCAAGTTTTAACCAAAAATTCTACCTCTAGGTTGCCCTTCAACATTTTTTCAAACCGAACCAATAGATCATGAGATTAGCGTATTTCAAGCAAACAAACGAGCATACGAACGAACAGACGCTTCAGCTTTACAAAATTAGGATAGGTAACAGTAAAAGTCATATATTATGCATAATTGGGATGTGGACTAGGTCATAAATAAAATACTTTATCATATTCATTTTGTAAAGCATTTTAAAATAATGTCAGTTTAATTTATGGTTTTGAACCGAAAACTGTTTTTTTTTTATTGGTAATATAATCGAAATAAGTATACGGATTGATGTGAAAAATCTGTGACGTCATATGTGGTGTTTTCATACAAATTACATAGAGAGTAACCGTTTTTGACAGTTCTATAAAAGTATTGAATTTGACTAGTTGTCGGCATCCCTATTACATGCCCTTTAAATTCCTGCCGTGAATAAACCCTAGTTATTATATTATATAGGTACCAATATCCGTCGATGTCCTACAAGCCATAAAACACGTTCTGCCTTCAAATATAGACACAGTGACTTCAAATTCAACGGACGACAGACAGCGCGCGTCGCCTGAATTTGAATCAAATATGGCGCCCATCAAATATTTGGAGACGAACGTAAAGCGTTCTGTTTTCATGTAGTTCTGTAATGTATGTAGGAAAAGCTACAAAAATATTATATTTATATAAGTACACAAAGTTAATTTTCCATAAACACGGACTATAACTTCGTTATACTATTCCATTCTCATCAAACTGTATTTAACCCCAACAGTGGGAAATTCCAAAAGCCAAATTTTTCACCACACACGGCCGCCATCAAAGTTTTCCGATACTGTGCTCAAAAGTACTGAAATTATTGTCATGCAGTTTTCGTCAAGAAGTAGAGGTGTAAATGGGGAAGTAGTTTTAGTAGACGCGAGCACATCAAACTACCTCTATATGTCTTTATTTAATTGATTTTCAACCTGATCTCCAAAATCTGAAGGTTTATTATTCGATTGGTAAAATTTGACAGATTCGGGTAGGTTGACATGCTGGCGTCTGTACATAATTTATACCCGTGCAAACCTGGGGCAAGTCTCTAGTTTAACGATAATAAAATGACGGGTATAGTGCACTTTGGATTCAACAGGCGAAAGCAAAGCTATGTGCATTTGAATTTTAAATGCCATCTCTATATGCGCTGAGGTTTTCTGTTGGTTTTTACTGTGAAATGCGAACTGTGAACTGCTTTGTTATTATATTTTGAGGTTTCTATGTCTTCTATCGTAGCTGCGGGTTGTAAGCAAAAGTTACCGCTGCCCTGGCAAGGTCAGTAAGAGTCCGACACTTGGAGGGGTCATTTGATGATTTCCAACGAACAAAGAAAAAAAAGTTTTCGATGTCTAAACAGTTCACCGTGTTTCGCAAAGCACGTTAAATTAGTGGGTCTCGGCTGCCATTAATTGTAGGTACATATTTGCTAATCGTTACGGGTAGTCAGAAGCCAGAAATTCTGATAACCAGTAACCAGTATTATCAAGGTGTGTTAGGTTGCCGAGTTAACTGGGTTGCGGAGGTTAGATAGGCAGTCGCTCCATGTAAAATACTGGTATTCAGCGATGAGACTGGACGCCGCCGCCGACCCCAACATAGTTTGGAAAAAGGCTAGGCAGATGAGTAAAATTCATATTCTAGCTAATAAAATATTGAATATTTTCTACTAAAATCTATAAAAGCAAGGTAGTGCCGGGATATTTTTACAAGCAGTGGTTGGTAACAAGAAATCGATAGGTGGCACATTTGTCTTGCAAATGGCGCCCTAACTATCGCGTTGCTTCTAAAAGGATACTGACACATTAAACTAATACCTTTTACATACATACACTACACTGCAAATATGTATATCCTTATAGATATCTGTATTTATTTATTCGACTATTATTAACTAGTAACTTAGTTACGGCGAATAAAGAAATTAACGCTTGTTTGGTATAATTTTAACTTTTTGGTTTTAACATATTTGTAGTTTTAAAATGTCTTCATTTATGTATCTGTCTATATTATTTTCTTTTGTATAGACGCCAACACATCAAGTTAGCCGAAACTGTGAAATTTTCCCAATCAACATTGAACCATATGCTTTAGCGATAAAGTCGAAAATCTGTAAAAGCAATTTGACAGATCGTAGCTTGATGTGCTGGCACCTATACAACATTGGCTCCGTCCGCTCTGTTTGCTCTTAAATATACATATTATAGTTTTTACCTCTTACTCCTATTTTCTATAAATAGCATTAAAACCGTTGACCGTAACACTGTCGCCTGTAGCAACTGTCACCTGTTACGTCGCAGTGGGCGGGGACCCTCAGGAAGCAATAAATCAAACAAATTGATTGGTGTCCAGGGCGTTCGCTAAAATGAACTGCGCGAACCTCGGTGGTGGTCATTGTTCGCCTATTTTTGGATCTTTCTTGATTTCATCTGATGTGTTGTGATCGAGAAAATGTGGGTGATTTTTTACAAAGCATTATAGGGTCGGGGATGCCTTTTTATGGTGAGTAATGTATGCATCAAAAACGAGTAATTCATGTGGTTACAAGAACATAATATTTGTTTTTGTTCGTTCGTGTACAGACGGCACATCAAGCTACCCGAAACTGTCAAATCCACCCAATCAATTTGGAACAATATAAAGTTAGCAATAAAGTTGAAAATCTAGTACGGAAATTTGACAGATTGTAGTAGCTTGATGTCCTGGAGTTTGTACGTGTACGTTTTAATCGATAACATGTAAACCCTGTAGACCGTATAAATAAAAAGATTTAGTTATGAATAGTGTACCGGTCGCAAGAGATGTCACACTTCAGTTTTTCCTGTCCAAATTTAAAACAAAAATACAAATGCTAAAGAATGCGGTTACAGTGGACGCTTACCTTTAAACTGTAGAGAGTGATGACAGGACCAACGCGGCAACGATCACAAATAAACTTTTCATTACTTACACCTTCGTAGCCCGGATCACGGTTCACACGTTTCAATTAAAACTCAACCCCTCTTTCAATTCCCCCCCAGTTTTAGTTTCAACCCCATGTTTTATTGAGGCCATTGTAGAGTCGATATTGACCAAGTGTATTTGGTGCTAAGTAAAACATAAAAACCAACCGTTTGTAAAAGTCAAAAGAGGTAAATATTTATAATAAGTAACTGAACCTTTGTTGATTCGGCAAGCCTAAAAATTGACAGACACAGAGAATCAAATAATTATAGACAGTTCTATAGAAGTATTACTTACGATGCATCTCATTACTCGTAGCTCAATGCAGGGTATTAATAGCGATCATTCATAACCTAAGCCATTCATTCAACTCCCTATTATAGCTTGACATATTCCTAATTAGGTTACACATGGTACATAGCACCTACTAAGGACTATTCCACACATTTAACACAAAGAGATGCAGCCTTCAGAGCCACGCAACGAATTTCTAGGAACTGGTTTAAATGAATTACACACACAGAGGAAATTGTAGTAATGACATGCAAATTAAATACACAGAAATGTAAAGAGATGAATAATTACTTTTTCTTCTTTTATGTAAAGTATTAGTATAATGTATTTTTTCGTGGTTTTCTGAGTGAAATATTTCACACTAGATTTAAAGTAGCCGTTGTCACTACCTCTTTAAATTTGAAAGAGTGTGGCAACTTCTAAAGTACCTACATCATATTCGGTTCAGCATTTGTGTAATAGAATATAGATAGTCTTATCTGTATACTAGCTTTCGCCAACGGTTTCGCCCGTATTTCGTGGCAATTACTCCGCGCATCTGGGTAAAAGGCTTATCTAGATAAATGGATGGCAGCAAAAATCTAGTGTAAGCAAAAAAGCACCATAAAAATAATTATTCAAATCGGTTTAGTTTATTCCCGAGCAATATTAGTTCCCGAGCAAACTGATAAACAAACGAACTCTTCAACTTTATAATACAAGCCATAGTTTCCTGATAAAGAATGGTTCAAACCACAAATGGTTGAAATGTACGCATTCAGTAATGACAATTCAATAAAAGTTGAACACGCGTGCCGACTCCCGCCACGCGACGCATATAAAATGAGTGTGTACGCGGAACCGACTATGCGTACATTGGAACGCCTCCGTACGAATTTAAGATTTATACCGATCTTATATACTCGACAAGAAGTTCCAAAATTGATTTTTAAACTTGATAATCTAAATCACAACAGCATCTAAAACCCCACATAAATAAATCAGAGTACGGGTTCGATTCCAAAACAGGCAAAGTTTCTAACAGTATCTTAGACACTAATTGACTGTATATAGGAGAAGGAAAATACCTCAATATAGCCTTAAAAAGTCTGAAATCGCCAATTCGCTGATTGAGACTCATTCCTCTCAGTATGAGAGGACGCCTAGACCTGTGTCCAACAGTGGGACAATAAAAAGGCTGATGATTCTTTTTTACAATATTAAACACCAAAATACAAAACAGATGTTAGCTATAAAAAGAATTCTATAATGTCATGGAGATAGGTTGAGCCCTGTAAAAAGAGATAGCTTTAATAGCAGCTGTATAAGTGTGATGACACAGCTATAAGGAAGTAACAACTCCCAAAGAAATGTCACACGATATACAAAGCACTTATATCCACACGCGTGTATAAAATGAGAAACGACGTGTTTCGACAGTTAACTATGAATATTCAATAACAAGTCAACACACTGAACTCAATACGGAGTTGAAAGGTTAAGCGCATGTCGCCGGCGACTGGAAATAGATTGGTTTGTTTAGATAATGTTTTAAAGTAATTAATGAAATGGAACTTGATTAAACTGACTAAATCAAAGAAATTATGAATACCACAGGCTGTCTTTCAATTCCTGTTATCATCTAAAAAACACTAATCATTTCAAATGTACAGATGTCAGCACATCGAGCTACCCGAAACTGTAAAATTTTCGAACAACTTTGAACTCCAACAAATTTGAGCTTTGCTTAGGCGATAAAGTTGAAAATATATTAAGGAAATTTGCACAAATTGTAGTAGCTTCATGTGCTGGCGTCTGTACTAATACCAATGTATGTAAGATAAAGACTGGAGAGGAATGATGATGATGATGATGATGATGATAACATACCTTAAAATTATCAATTTGAAGAGTTTGTTTGTTTGTTAACGAGCTAGTCTCGGGAAGGTTCGATTTGAAAAATCATCATGGGTTATTCATCGACTAAGACTATAGGCTACTCCATATCTTGGCAAAGAAGTTCTAACGGGGCGGGGGCAACACCGCTGGCAGTAACTAGTTTATTTATATAGCACTATTTATTTTACATAGATCAAAAATCAACAAATAAAACACACAGTAAGCGACTAATTATTGTTTACATTTAGCGGAGGTTCTAACTAACCTTATTAGCAGAGACTAAATAATTGGATTGGGGAGGTCAGATGTCAGTTGTTTCATGTGGGATATTGATTTTCAGATGTATTTGGCTAGACTGGTTAGGTCTTGCTAAGGAGTTTCGTATTACCTTTCCTTACAAACATGGCGTAGGCCGTCCACCAACGTGTTGGTCAGATGGCTTAACAAAGGTCGCGTGTAGGCGCTGGATGTAGACTGCTTCCAACAGGTCATTCGAGATCAATGGTGATATATTCAGCGGAGAACGTTCTAGGGCTCAGATGATGATGATGATGATGATCGTGTTTCTCTTTTGGGTTATACATTATGTTTGGAACAGATATGTAAAGATTGGTCCCGGCTAAAAGCCGAATTATCTTTCCTCCTTTTAGTAAATATAGTGTAGATAACGCTAACGGCTCTACCCATGCCTATTCCTCACACGGTTAGCCATGGCTCGTAATTGTTAGCACTAAGCCATACTGTCACTAACACATCTGTTGGAAGAATTAATGGCTTGTGTAGCAGGACGGTCCGCTAGTTACCATCAAGATTGGACTGTTTGAGACGATGCGTGAATGTATTTTAGTCGTTCATACAATGTAGTAGGTACCAATATAGCGTATATTTAAGAAAGACACAGCTGGTGACTACTGTCGGTTTTTATATAGGTGTAAGTCTTCCTTAGAGTATTAAATAAGTTAAAATTTAGTTTATAGTACCTAGGCCCGAAGGTTATCCCGAGAGTTTATTTTGAAAGTAATTGTGAATCCAATCCATTAAATATAAAAAGTCTTGCAAAAATGCACAAAAATACAAAGAGAACAAAACTTTAGTATTCGTAAATGACACACCAAATACATGTTTCCATCACATACAAAAATTTCGTCAATATCCTCAATACGACAACGCATAGATAGGCACAAACCTTCCATTTTCTTTATCTTTACTGGCCATATATCCCGTTTATTATCCTTGGAAGGTTCTTTCTGGAGCGAATGTGCCTCGCTACAATGTTATAGGTTGCAATTACTTAGACTCCTGGAGTGTATTGTGTCGTTGGTAAAGGGGGATGAAGATAGTCAGGTAACAAAGATGGCTAATGGCTTCTGGGCAATTTGGGAGATGGCCTGGATTAGAAGACTTTCTTTTGTAGAATGGAAACTGGCTTGAGAGAGCATGTTGCATGACAACTTTTAACTTTTTATTTTATATACGACCATACCCTAGGGCTTCTACACCTGTGGCAGTGCTTGCTAAGATCTCAAAATCTTTTTCAGCTGCTTTCAGGAATATTCTTGTTTGTTCGTCTAGTTAGACTATAGGTTTTCAACGGAGAAGTAAGGCCTCCCAGTTAAGCGAGTTCAGAGGTACATAGAAACGTTATAAAATTAATTAGGAAAAAATGGCGTCCAGGCCAATTGTCGGCTACGGCGGCCGTTCTCTTTAAGGAGATCAGCTGGCTGCGCAGGACATATTATAGTGCACAAGCATTCACGCAGATGCAGGTGCACTCTCTATTCTCTCACTTTCATAGTCCGATGGGACGGCAATCCGACACGACCGGAGAGAGATCAGGCGCAGGACCAACCAGCAGGACAAAAGGAAATTAAAATGAATTTATACGAAAACAGATTGGTATTTTATATTATTCAAGTATTTTTAGACTCTCAGACTATAACGGTTTAGGGTACTTTAAAGATATTGTAAGCTGAGTTACAAACTTGCATTTTGAATTTTAATCATTCAACTCGTTCAAAGTAAATTCACGTATCTAATGGTTGGTGATCAACGGTAGATATACTAGCTATAATATATCTACATAAAACTATTAGTTTTTAAGTGTCCAACTTTCTAAAACAATGTTAAGATTGTATTGATAGCTTAAGTTTGGGTAATCTTCGATCTCCCCCCATCATCTCCCCATCCCCCCACTGGTATATGTAAGTTTAAGTGCGTACTTATAACATAATGTCTTTACTGCTGTAATAAACCAAACTATACGGCTCAAGGTCATTTTAGTAGTGAATTGTTGTTATTAAACGCTAGGGTCGTTATGGTTTGCTTAAGGGTTCTTTCAAGTTTGATGTTGCGGGGCCGTGCGGCTGCGGTGCGGTGGTCGTGTGGTACGGTACTCTGCCGCAACGACACTAAAAGTTCAATTTGAAAAAAAACCCTAAGATGAAGTCAATATTACCCTTACTCTGTTTTATTAGAAAAGTTATTTAATGGATAACTAGGTATATGAGACAGTTAAGGTTTCTATAAAATCTAGTGTCAACATGTGGGTTACGTTGTGTGGTGATAGTCCTAATAATGCCTGAGATGGGACTTAGTCAGTTTTGAATAAAATTAAAACTTGCCCTTATTCTTAAATACAAAGTAATGTAAATTGGATAGTGACTTTGTTTGGTTCAATTTCACTCGAAACTGGCTGAAGCGATTGATATGAAATTTAGCGTTGACACACCTAGTACCTCCATCGCGAAGATAAGTGATTTTTTCTTCTGAGGTGGGATGTATTTCTCTCTATGGATTCTGACGAAGTTGGAGGCAAAATCTTGTTCTAAAACAAATTCAAATATCAATTAAACAAGGGCAAATTAAATAAGGGTTACTACGAGTATACAACGCAAGTCATTCAAAGGAACTCATCAATTCACAATACCTTTGACTGCCATAGAGAACTATCGAAGTGATTACGTCGAAAGAGGTCGGGAACTCCTTAGTCTACAGTCATGGCTTCCTAGTGTATGCTAACTATTAGGGTAATGGCTTGGCAAACAGACGGTTTTGTTGACGTAATTATATTCTTGTCTTATTAAGTTAGTCAATAATAGTACATATTTAGACACTAGCTGTCCTCAGCGGTTTCACCCGCATCTTTGGTTACTGCTCCGCTCCCGTGTGTTTTAGCGTGATGGTATATGGCCTATAGCCTTCCTCGATAAATGGGCTATCTAACACTGAAAGAATTTTCAAATCGAACCAGTAGTTCCTGAAACAAACTCTTCAGCTTTATAATATTAGTATAGATAAGTTATTTCCTAATAATATGTAGATTTCTATTGCTATAAAGGATCATTTGACGCGAAGACCATGGGATCAAACTACATCAAAACCAATACGGTTTAAGTAGGTTAGACCATTTTATGGACAAATTCTAAGAAGCATTTAATTAGATTATCACATAACTAAGCCTATGTTTCATTATATCCATTATCATAGTACAAATACTGACACTACCCCTAATTATTAACAGCAATAAGCAACCACCATTAAAAACTTAAAGAAAAACTTTTCTGAAAAACATTCACACCTATCCAACACGTATTACGTAACTGCTATAAAATTTACATAAAAGCAGCTAACACGAACCGGATCCCGTTCACATACAATCGCAGTCCGCCGGTGATCTTAAAATAAACAGTTCTCAAACCGGATCCGTTTATTTACTTCAAACTATATTGTGTAAACAGATTGTCTGAATTTTTCTGTGCAATTCTATCGAGTTTACACTACAGATTGAGGTATGGACTTGTTCGAAATATTTATTGGAGTATACCCTATTTTAGGGATGCATTTCGGCCAAACGAACAAAGATATAGAGCTGGCACGAGAGCGCTGTATTGCAGGATTAAAGCATTCTTCCCTGTAAACCGACGCAGAGCAAATATTTCGTGATTCTCTCAAATAAAAAACAACAGTCGAAATAATCACATAGTATAGTTGATATATCTAGAGCAACAGCATTTTTTTTTTCAAATATCTTTTCGCTTATCGGAGTGTGTAAAGCTTAAACTCGTAGGTAGATTATGTATCCTTTTTTGGGCTCGACCATCCTAATCAGTTTTTAAGTACTTCTTATAACTAAGACTCCTGCGTGGCAGACTAATAATGATCCCATAATGGCGTCCAGACCGATTGCTGGGCATGGCAGTCGTTCTCTCAGGAGATCAGCCGGCTGCGCAGGACATATTATAGTGCACAAGCATTTTGCGCAGACACAGTAGCACTCTGTATTCCCATACTCAAATTATCCGATGGGACGGCAATCAGACACGACCGGAGAGAGATCACGTGCATCGCGTTTCCGATGCACGGGTGTATCATCGCTGAACTCCAAATTTCAGGCTACTTTATGAAAGATTCTTAAAACCCACATCGCGATTTCGACACGACCCGGAAACCAATCAGAGACCCTGCGCACGGCAGCCGCACTATGCGACTACTAGACCAATGACCTCCTCATATTCAAGGACCTCCTATCGTACTTAAAATTCCGAAATGATCATTGACTTGAACTATGTAGTTGGGTGATTACAAACATTCACAGGATTCCGAAAGCCGAGAAGCCTTTTGGAATCCCCTATTCACCATTGATGCCGAAAATACGTTCAGGAGCCTCAGCCATTAAATCAATTATGCTTTTGCATGCCTTCTAACTATCCGTTACTATCGATAATTTCCGCATACGCTGGTGTGTGTGTAATCATTGTCAAAGAATTTGTTATCGTTATCAGTTCACGTATTGCCTTTCGAGTGCTGATAAGGTTTTGATAGCAAACGAATCATTTGTCAGGAAGCTTATTTGTGTATCGAAAGTTATTTCTGGGTGTTATTTTTTGTCTTCAGTCTTCAGAATTGGAGTCTTCATGAAATTTTTTATAGTATTCTTAGGTCCTAAAAATCCATCCTTTTAAGTCCCTTCTATCTTTTATGTCCTATTATACGTTCAGAATGATTATGTACCGCTCAGAAATAAATTAGTCAAAATACTCATCGAGAATTTTCTTCCCTTGTTCATTTTCGGAAAAAACAAATGTAATCTTGACATTCTTCGAAATTGATTCGTATTTACCGGATTTCGAATTCTTATATTGTACTGTTAACATGTCGAGGAAAATTGAAAGAAAATTGGATACAGATTAAAGCTTGATTTTATATTATAATTCCATTTATGGATTTTCCCCAGTTATAATGAAATTAATGTTTGCCATTTACAAATACATCAACATCATCAGCCTATTTTATCTTTCCACTGCTGGGCAAAGTCCTCCTCTCCCGCAGAAAAGGATTGAGCGTTAATCACCACGCTTGTTCAATACTGATTGGTGATTTCAGACTTTATAGTCCAGGTTTCCGGGATGTTTTCCATCACCTTTAATTAGTCTTTGGTGTCCAAGAAAATACTTAGAAAAGTAGCCTTGGCAGTTGCCTGATTTGGAATCAAACCCGCACACTCATACTTGATAGGAAGGTGCTTTAACCACTAGGCCACCACAACTGTTATCTACATATACATTTCAATAGTTTTAGGGCCTGTTTCACAGGTTGCTGATAAGTTCCAGATAGTCTAAATCTGGCAGATAATTTCATACAAATTCTGTTCCTATCCGTAAACTGTGAAACTGGTCCTTATTATTTGTAATAACTTCTCAAACAAATGCAAACTTTGGTCAAATTGTTTACATACTTGCACACCTATTCAGGGAATGCAAAACCTATACCTAGGTATATACCAAACTTAGTTCAAAGGAACACAAAACCATTTATTTCTGTACCTAGAAGTTCTATGCATATTCACGGCTTTTAGAAGCTTTTAGAAGCACACCGAATATCCAAACTGCAGTTTTCAGAAATTCATAAATGCACCTCGTTCAAACACTAGTTGGTTGAAAAGATATTCAAGTTGTGTGGTTGGCGTTTGCTCTTAAAGGGTTTTGGGAAATGTACTTTCCACTAGGGAAGCTTTAGATCTTTGAATCGTAGTGATGTCATTCTAAAAGTTCCTTTTGTATATTTTTAAGAGTTAATGTAAGCCTTCCTGTGGGAAATTATCAAATGACCCTCCCCACTGGAGCTGGAGGGAGTGTCAAACTCTTACTGACTAAAACCCACGTTTGTTACTTCTGAAGGTCTTTGCGTGCCGGTGCCCCGGTAACTCTTGCGAACTACCCGAGACCTTGGTTGGCCTCAGCCCTAAGGGGCCCATTTAATGTAAGCCTTCTTCAATCCTATAGTTGAATCTATTTATATAATAAGATCCTGCAAAAGTTACTTATATAAGTAGGCTATGTTTAAAACTTTAATAACATAATACATGTGAAAGTGAATCTGTCTCTATGTTACGCAATAACTCTTAAACGGCTGAATCAATTGATATACAACCTGGCACAGAGGTAGCTCGTACCCTAGATACGGAGAGAATATACCTTTTTTCCAGATAATAATATATTTACGATATTTTTCCAAAAACTTGCAAGTATTTTTGTATGTCTTTTGGTGATCAATACCGATCAAGTCCGGTACTTAAAAATGTGTGATTTTGTCTAGACAGTGCCGACTGGAATTCTCCTGGCTGGTCGCCAGTGCGGATTTGATGCCAATTGCATAAATACAATTATTAGTGTGTAATTGTATGTTTGACCGTAATGATAGTTCAAGAAGGCAACTTATCAATTAACCAGCATCCAGCAAATAGTAGCCAGCAATGAGCTTTTCTTCCTTAGTTCAAATTTAGAATAAGGAATTTAAAATTTAGAATCCATGTATTTCAGAGGATTACACACTGACAATTGCTACTTAAGCTACCATTAAACAATCTTTATTGTCTAGTCGAAAATCTAAAATTACATACGTACCAAGGGTATCGTGTTATTAGATATACTCCTTCATGTTGAGAAAGGGCTAGGCCAATGATGTTGATGACCTTTGGTTAAACTGCAGTAGTATAACTACTGAAGTTATGTGTTATCATTGTTTCTTGTTTTACGAAAAAATATTTGAATCGATTTGCATTTGTTTTTTCGATAACTGGCACATAAATTAGAAATGTCTGGTACAGAAAGCCATCAAATTACATCAAACAGATAATTTTTATATTTTATTTTCCTTATTTACCTGTAAGAACGTTTGACGTATATTATCGACGCTAGAATGAGCCATCGACAATATTCGGGTCTGACTTATGAGCTACATTTTGACAACAACGGAAATTAAGCAATAAACGAAGATAAATTACTTTGCTGAAAGTTTCTTAAGGTTAGTGACTCCATAACATAAACAATTTAATGTGTATTGTGGAAGAAAATAAGGTAAAACAATGGTTGGTCAATAGTAAGTGATTTAAGAAGGAAACTGAAAATTTATTTTACACGTATGTATGTATTTACACGGGTGGTTTTTCAGACATGTCACAAATTCTATCTACATACATATATATGCCTCTGAGTTATTTTAATGATTTGGTATTGTTGTTAATTCCTGAAATTAAATAACTGACCTATTTAAACAATTGTACCTTAATTCTCCATATGAAATGCATTACTATACAAAAGAACAAATAAGTTCACCGAACTATAAACAAAAACAACAACCTTTGTTTACGTTACGCTTAATTTCCAACCATTCTACCTTTCCAACTTCTGGAAACAAAAACGCAAGAGCCCTTCAAATTTGCCATGTTTTTGCCGAAATCCTCGTGGCTTACATGTCGTGTAATAAAAAACTTTGCACTAACTCACCGTTCCACCCCCACAGCTGACGTCCTCGGCCATAACCAATCACCTGTCACTACCATACCACTACACCACCACACACATTCATAAAAAGAACGCGAGTCCGACCCTCATTTCCCGAAACACACAATAGACACTGGCCATGCAACGTATTTTTGAATCGCGATTCGAAAATTGAATGTTTATTTTCGAAAAGGGAACCGACGCGTCCAGTCGGCGTCGGGGCGTCGAGGGGACTGGGTGCGCGCGCTGCCTCGGTTTCCATGGAAACGCAGGTTTGCGTACAGTACGTATATTGAGAAGATAATAAGTGTCGTCTGATGGAAAACTTTGCTTGTGCGCGAAAGAGGGATGCTTATGGAGTATGCTAAGTTTGACGGCATGCATAAACAACATGAGAGGGGATGTTTTGTTCTTCGCTGAAATGTTTTATGATTCGGGGGTATGGTTTTCGGTCCCACAGTTTGTTACGTAAAAGTTGTCAATGAATTTGGGTCATGAATGGCAATGGTTATAATTATAATAATTATTGTTGTCAGTTGCAATGTGATATGTTACGTACGTAGATCACTTGAAACAACAGCTTAACTCGAAAACAAAATTGGAGAAAATCCTCGGTACTTTTTCAACTGACCAGAATTATCCTTTCGTGTCTAACATACCTAATACTAAGAAATGCTGACATTATTACCTTTTACAACAAAACCATTATCTACTCTCTGCCGCCCCAGTGCGATTGGCGTGCAAAACGATCTATTTTCTATTCAAGAAAGGGGCACGACAATACAATAAGATCAATATAGGACATGGAACATTACAAATGCAAGTGCTAACTAACCGATGCTATCTAGCTATCTACTTGGTTAAATAGAAAAAAAAAAGTATATATATTTTTCGACCCCTTATTTTATTTTTTTATTTAATACTTGACTTCCACTAGCTGTTTAACCTGCGTCCCGTGGAATCTACTCCGGGCACTCGGATAAAAAGTATTTACGTCGATAAATGGTTCATTTATAACACTCAAAGGAAAATCGGATCAGCAGTTTCTGATATAAGCAAACATATTCTAGAGAACAAACAAAATGACAAACACGTAAACTAATTCTTCAGCTTTATCAAATTAGAGTAGATAATAAATCACGCAATTTAATTACTATCTATGTATTCATATAATTCAGAAAAAAACCTTCTTAACATAATTTAATAATCAACTTTCTCGTGAAGAAACATCCCACACACAGAATATTATAACAAAACTAACATAACAGTTCTGATCTACACACAGAAGCAAAGAAGATCCATAAAAACTAGAATAAGGTCAGCAAAAAAATAAAGAGATCGTGTCTGTCGTGTTTGCGCTTATTCTGCTGATTGTACTTCACAGGGTGGGGTGAATTCCGACGGAGTTTAGCTTCTGGATGTACAAAGGGTGTTTACTTTGTAAAATTGTGCGCAATTGTTGCTTTTGAGGTTATATTTATAAGAAAACGAGGGATGAAAAATATATTTTGGGTGAGATGAGGAAATTATTTTCATGTTTTAAAGATATTTTACTGAACAACTAGGTTTATGTTTTTAATGTAAATCTATCAGTCATTTCGTGTAGCTTTCAGTGGTAGCACATAGAATAAATTTAATGTGGTTATAAAGTAATAAATCGTAATTAATTAAAGAAAAAAAAAACACTATGTGTCAGATTAAAAAAATATTGTTTGTAGCCAGTACGCCACAAGGAGTATGTATGCATCAAAAAGTTACAGAAAAAGGTTAGATCACATATACACATTTTAAAAGTTTTTTTATCATTTTTTACTACTTTTTTATAACATTGCAGAACCTGCCACATTCCACAAATTAAAACCTACCTGGCCATTTTTAAAACCCTCGAAATATCACTAAAAGCAGCACTTATTTATAGTTTATCCAAATAAAACCCATTACGAACAACAAAGTTGTAAGTAATAACCGAAAAAATTGGGTTAACAATAATTGCTCGACCGTCGCGTGACCATATCTCCATCAACTTACATGGACTGCCGCCACTCGCTGGTGATGACGTCACTGTAATTTGTTATTCTATTTAATTATATAAATTGCGGTTGTTACTTGGTTAATTGTTAAGTTTAATTATGAATCGCATTAATATTAATCTATATTAATGAAGGTGTCCAGACCGATTGCCTGCCACGGCGGCCATTCTCTCTAAGGAGATCAGTCAGCTGCGCAGGACATATTATAGTGCACAAGCGTTCGCGCAGGCACAGGTGCACTCTCTAGTCCCTCACTCTCATAATCCGACACGACCGGAGAGAGATCAGGCGCAGGACCGACATTTACATGTTCTCTGATGAACGGGTGTATCAATCACCATACATCTAAATTAATATGGGCTATTTCACGAGCTAGCTAAACAACTGGTTGACGCTTCCCGTGACCCAAAGGCTGGCTATTACTTTGGACAAAAAATAAGCATTGCCATACAACGTGACAATGTTGCCAGCCTTGGGCACGCTCTTGCGCGCTCGTAGACAGTGATGGAGATGAATTTTTGGATGCCTTTAGTTTTTATTTATTTTGTTATATTATAATTTATGTTATGTATTTTTGGTATGTAATATGGATATGTTAATCTATTAAAATAATTTATTAATATAAAAATGTAATTCATAGGCCAGGAGCGCCTCAAGGTGTAAAATCACCTTCCCTTTAGCTGATAAATTAAAAAAAAACCTCAGAGTTTGGCTGCAAAAGCGAGAAGTGCTTTTTAAAATAAATAGCCTGTTAAACTGCAAAGGGGTTAGATGTTCCTTTTTATCCAGTTGCACGAAGTAGGTAGTTCACTTAAAACTTAGGTAAAAGGAACGTGGATGTCTTTAATTCCGCCAAAAGCCACAGATTCCTTCGTCAAATATTTTTGCAAATGACGTGGAAAGTACCTATTTCGGTGTTATGGAGCAGAATTTACTCACGCAGCAGTTCTATTGTGATGAAGAAAATATTCACGGCTATCCGTTCTTTATGTATATAGTTATTGTCATACATTATATATTTATAAAAACTGTTTCAAGATAATATTCATCAATTTATAAATGAGTTTTGCTTAACTCTTCCATGTAACTCCCTTTTCTTATGCCCCGTTCCGTTAAAAAGAATTTACTCGTTTGGCTTATGGATTGTAGATTTTTTTAAGATAACTCTTATATAACAAACTTCAAAGTTGCAGGCCTTCTACACGATCCCAACCACCTGCTAACAGAGGTGACCTTGGTCGCGTTTGAAGCGTGTAGAATACGTTGAACGTTGGTCAGCCAACCAACCAAAAGATATAAGCGACCTCAGTCGAGTGCAGCGACAGGCTGTGTCCGCGGTTGGCCCCAACTGTGTGGTACTCTGTCGGCCGACGGGAGACTCGATCAAGGTTTCCTCTGTCGGCGGTAGGTTTGAATCGTGTAGAACGCCTTTTACCGTCCGAAAGCAAAATGAATCGTTTGTTGCATACATGAATTGAGCATAAATTAATTGGCTTTCTATTATATTTTATTACTATTTAGTAGTAATTAACAACAGGTTAATATTATAGAACTACCGTCCTGGACCAGAATGAAGTCTTTCTATTTTTACGCCAAAACTCATCACAATCAGTTCAGGTATGAAACATTTTATCTATCTAAACGCATATTTTCAATTTGCTGTTCCGAAGAATCGTAAGAAAAGTGAGAGGGGAGTTAAAAATCTTTCAAGAAACTGAACACGGGTTGTGAACAAAAGAAATAACTTCCCTGTCAGCACGAGGCTACAGGTAGAATTGAGTTAACAGGTAAGTTAGTTCTAACTCTCCAGTAACTGGGTTAGGTGCGATGTGACTTGCGTAGACTATAATTTGTGGCCGAAGATTTGGTGGTTCTAGCTTCGAAGTTTTTTGTACAAAATTAAAGGGATCTTAAAACTTATCTTAGAATTGATTTGTGTGTGTTACAAATTGTTATTTTTAATGTGATTCGAGACCAAGAATAACTTGATTTCTTATCTGTTGGTACTAACCTATATTATAGGTAGCTAGTTAAAAATAAATCTAGCCATAAAAACATGCGAATGAAAACAATGTCTAACAATTTTAAAAGAAAGCAAATAGCTTCGTTCTATTTGTTCTCCCACAATAAAGTATTTAATTTCCACAAACTATGTGTATTTTTTTCACAGGCATCTTGTTCCAGCAAAATTATTCCGGAAAAATTAAAAATTTACCTCAAGCTATTTAGTATAAGCGCCTTACAAAAAAAAATATAGCAAAACACGCCGTTATGAGTTTTGCTCTGTATAACTTATTTAAGTTTTACGATCATTTTCTGTTTCTCAGTAAATAGCAAGCCTTGTTTATTTGTTTGTTTTCTTTGGGCTCTACTTTTATTAAAATGGAAATGAAGAAAATGAAGTTTCATTACGTGAGACGATCCAAATTGTAGCTTTGTCATGACAATTTGAGTTACGTAAGGTTCTTCAAATAGTTGTAGAAATACTCAGTTACCTTGTACCAGTTCCGAGAAATTTCTATAAAGTTTACATATTTCTTTTTAAGTAGTCTTACCTACTATTTTGCACATTTGTTGCACGAGAATATCATAACGAATCCAGTACCGGGTGTTCATTAGATACCGGGTATCCAGAAGGGTTAAGTCTTTCGCGCCTATCGAAAATACCCACCTGCATAAAAATCTCAACTAACGTAGAGATGCCATTACAACAAGTTACTACAATCTGTAAAATTTTCTTAATAGATTTTCAAGCATACATTTCAAAGTTGATTTTCAAATGACAGTTTCGGTAGCCTGATGTGCTGGCGCCTGTATTAAACTAAATAACGTAACTTTTATGGAACTTGGAAAGGTGTTTTTTTTTAAATAGCCTTGATCTCCTAAAAAGTCCCGATGGATCGAAATGAACCAGTTAAATAAAAAAATGTACCTACACTCTACAGGCAAACTTTAATAAACTGAATTTAATTAATTATCCCCACTACCTCCCACCTGGTAGTCAACAACATCAGTTTGCACTCTTCGCAGTTTTTCCAAGAAGGGCGCTATGAACGTAGTTTGTTCGACAAATATTTTCTAATGTTGGAACTGTTTGTTCCTCCTCTTCGTTTTTGAAAAATAATTAAATTTAATAATGATTATAAGGAGCTGACATAATTTATTTTCTTCCTATAATAATATTATGACATCGAGATTGCATCTTTTAAAAGCATTTTATGTCGTAGTTTCACGTCTTTTAGTGTTTTATACCCCATATATATTGTGATCTATATCTGACTGGCTTCCACCAGTAGTTTCACCCGCGTTTTGCAGGAATACACAGACAGCTTTCGTCAATAAATTGGCTAACATCATCATATCGCGAGCCTTTTCCCAACAAAGCTGGGGTCAGTCTAACCGGATTCAGGTGAGTACCAGCGTTTTACATGGTTATGGTTTGTATGGTTATATTACCTATCTGATCTTCTCAACCCGGTGAGACTGGCTTCTGACTACCAGTAACGACTGCCAAGGATGTTCAATGACAAATTGGCTATCTAACACCGAAATATTTTGTTTGAATCAGTCCAGTAGTCACTGTGATTAGCGCGTTCAAGCAAGCAAGCACAAATTTATGAACTATGAGTACAAAAAATAAACTTCACCAAGCGGATTTTGCAATATGTATAATTTGAGTGATTGTATTTCTCCTTGTGTAGCTTTACAAAATATTTAATACCTATTTTTAAAAGACTGCGACTTTCCAAAAAAGGAGGAGGGTCTCAATTTGACATGTTTATATTTTATTTTTATTTTAAAACGAAGATAACTTTAATAAGTTCACGTATGTACATACAAATGCAGTCAGCAGGTAGACATGACAATCTCGCGCCCTCGCGAGAAAAACGTGCCTGTTCGCCTCACTACAGATCCCTAGTCGACATGTGAATATTAGCTGTAATGTACTAACGGCAAAACATACGGAGGTATTTTTTTCACAGCGAAATGATCAAATTACCTCTCCCGCTGTGGGTGCTGTTGGGGGGAGAGTCAGATTGGTACTAACTAAAACCAAGTTTGGTTCCTCCTGGAGGTCTTTGTGTGCAAGGGCCGAGGTGACTCTTGCGAACAATCCCACAGCCCTGGACATACGTATAGTATAGGTAATTAGGGTACAGAGAAGAGCTGATTTTATTTTTTGCATCTTAATGATTTGCGTAAAGAATTGCCTACGTAAAAAGCTTTAGTATGTTTTTTGTTACAGATAAGATTAATGCTATAAGCACTAGTTAATTATGCGTTAGGGACAGTCCATACAAAACTCCATGCAGGCGTCATTGCTCTGTCGGCAAACAACACAACTTACTTACTTCTAAGAACAATTAGATACAAACAGATAGGATGTTCATCTGAAATTAATGAGACTTATGCGATAGTAATAAAAGTTTCTTTATCTATACTAATATTACGAGTATAAAGCATTGATTGTTTGATTGAACGCGCTAATCTCAGGAACTACTGGCGCGATTTGAAAAAATATTTCAGTGTAAGATAGCACATTTATCGATGAAGACGATAGGCTACGCGTTTTATCCGGATGCGCGGAGTTGTTCCCACGAGACGCGGTCCAAACCGCTGGCGGAAGCTAGTTACCTATTTATTATATTTTGATTTTTCTGCTATCTGTACCGTCTCCCGTGTTGTACACGCCCGCCCCACTGAGCGTGTGCGTACATAACTGAAATATGCTCCGGTATTTATTAATCTTTCCTAATGTATGTTGTTAAACAAATAATAGCATACCTTATTGGCGATTATGACGACCAGGATTTATTTTGGAGAACATTCTTAACATCCCAGGGCTGCAAGGTTTTTCGAAAGATGATGTGCCGGACTGGGGATAATAGAATGGTAGTGATTAATACGGTGATTTGGACTCGATACCACGACACGGTTGGCGATTGTGAAGATTAATTACGATAGCGATCGTCATTGCCGCTGGCTGTTTGAGGCGAACAAACCTAACGATCGCGAGTGCTCATATGTATGTAGCCAATAATATGCAGTACTTAAGTCTATTGAAAACAATTCTATTTAAAATCTGAAAGTAATATTTTTGTAGGTACACCATTTTTACATTTTTACTAAGATATTAGCCACAGTATTGACGCTAATCCGCCATGATTTTATTGTAGTTTTTCGGTTGATATAATATCGGATATCGTAGTCAGAAAAGTATAACATAACTTTCAACTAAGCTTGTCACCGTACTGCACTGGCAACATTGCAAATTGCAATACTTTCGCAAAACAAACTTTCTGCCTGCATTTTTATAACATCATTTATTTCGATGTTTTTCGTAACACCGCGTCGGTTTTTTAATGAAAGCGATACTGAAATGTGGACCCTAACAATATTTTAATTAATAAACTAGAAATCCAACTAGTAACAATATTGCCAGGCACAGAACTTCTATAAATAAATAACTTCTGACATTTGCTGACACAATTTCAAACTGAAGTTGATTTCAGATTTTCTGACAAAATAAATCGCGCAAGTATGCAAAAGTGGCTTTTATTGATCTGTATTTTGTAGTGACAATTACATATGTTCGTGTCTGCCTAGTCTTGGCTCCAGAATTTCGCTAACTTACGTGCTATATACATTGACTACCTGCTACCAAAAACGTGTGCTTATTAAATAAGTCAAATAAATATTTTAAAATTGTATGTTTTTAATTTCATAAAAAAATAGTATTGGGTCCCTGCTAAACGAATCTTATAAAGGGTCGCGTACGCCAGGCTTATTTCAGGCCAAATTTTAAATAGGGGAATTCTACGGGCACAAAACCGCCCTCTTATACTAGTATCATCAAATTATGGGAAATAAATAAACGATCCATGACAAATGGAAGCTTCGTCATAAAGTTGTCCACAATACAATAGATACGGATCTAGGAGCAATATTGTCTGTATTGTTTTGTCACGACTTATCTCTGCTGTGATTCGCATTCTTATTTAAATGTGTCACTGTCTTATTGGGAATATAATGTTTATTACTAACATCTAATCACTTTCTAATGTATTAACATAAGCCTGTAATAAAAGTCGTGGTAGCGTATTGGTTAAAGCACCAGCCTCTCAAGTATGAGTGCGCGGGTTCGATTCCAGGTCATGCAAGTACCAATGTAGCTTTTCTAAGTTCTATGTAGTTTCTAAGTGTATCTTGGACACCAATGACTGATTAAAGGTGAAGGAAAACGTCTCGAGGAAACCTGGACTGAAATCACCAGCCAGCATTAAGCAAGCGTGATGATTAACACTTAATCCTTCTTAGTGTGAGAGAAGGTCTGTGCCCAGCAGTGGGACAATAAAAAGGTGACGATGATGATGAACATAAGCATAGATTGATTAATAAGGAAGAAGAGTACTTGTAGGATGACGTCAGATAGGAAGGTATAGGCGAACTGAACCGACCCCGATTGGGATGAGGGCAGCGGACTGATGATTATAATGGCATAAGCATCTTAAAATAAATGTGTGTCCTTATTTATCTATTAATTATTTATTATGTATCTAGGGATTTTTTTAATTACCTACAATATTGTAATTAGAGGCATAATCAAATACCTTTTTTATGGGAAATCATCAAATGACCCCTCCCGCTGGGTGCAGCTGGAGAGAGTGTCAGACTTTTACTGATTTAAACCCACTTTTGATCTTTCTGGGATGTCTTTGTGTGCCAGGGCATCGGTAACTCTTGTGGACAATCCCAGCAGCCTCAGCAAGGAGCGGCCCTACAGGGCCGATAGTCAAATTGCCTTGCGTCGAAATAATTGCTAAAAACAACATCGCCAGTAAAGGTGTGTCAACATACTACGCACTAGGTTGACTAAACCACAGAGCTTAGTGTTCCTTTAAAAAGAAAACATAATTTTTGGCGAAGTGGGGTATAAAGTAACTGTAACATAGTTTAGTTAAAACGTAGGTATCTTATCCTTCCTCCTGCCTAAAATGTTAATATTGGTACGCAGAGGTCAGAATACTTAAAATCCAATAAATAACAAATTGAGATAAACTTCAGATTATTAACACGTAACATTTTTTTTTATGCCAAATATTCCAATGATAATCTTAATTCAATAATCTGCCTAGTGCGTATAGCATGGTCGCTCCCAAAGCCGCATAAGGAAAACAGAAGGGCAGACCTTTATTTTCATAACTGATATCGCTTCTTGTTAAGTCTTTGTGTAAGTGAAGAGTTGCATCGTGTCCTAAATTAATGCCTACCTACATAAAAAGGTCTACGTTCAGCAATAGATGGCAATAAACTGGTGATGATGATGAATTTTTGGACTATTATCGTTTCACCAGGGCAGGATGCAAGATCATAAGTGTTAGATTTTCCTACCCTGGTTTTCCCAAACACAGGTTGCGACTAAATTTATACAGAATTACGTTACACTATTAGAATTCTATAGGTACTTATTCCTCTGAAAAGTCAGCAAGGTATTTGGTAGCCAAGCCATTTTTAATAAATATGACAGATAAGTAAAATAAATAGTTTAATGATGCGTTGCATAACTCTGTTGAACAGGACATAGATCCCATAAATCAATCATAATGATACAAACTCATAGAATTAATAACAATAAATAATACAAAGTAAAGGATTTCCCGGTTGAAGTCCTACGCAGTGACTGATACATTTTTTGTGGTAAAACTTAAGGTGTGGTCTTCATGTGTAGACAAATTAAAATCACTCATTTGAAAGTTTTTATATCGGTCAATAATAATATAATAACAATATCGGGATACCTTTTCACACACAGTCAGTTAGCCCCTAGGTAAGCTATTGATTAGCTTGTGTTATGGGTGCCAATATATCTGATAAACTACATAATACTTTACATACATGTTTATTAATACACATTTAGACCACAACCAAGAAGCATGCTAATCAAACAAATGTCGGCCGTACCGGGAATCTAACCAGGGACCTTCAGCTCGGCAGTCCGGCGTGGTTACCATTGAGCCAACGGCAACGTCAGATTTAATATGTCGATGATTAACAAGATTTTAGAGTTATATATAGTTCCATTACACTCGTAATAAATCTATAATAACTGCCAACCAATTCGATCGTTGCCATTGTCCAAATTATGATCAACACTTTTTATTGCAAACAAAAACTTCAATGTAAGTAGCCAAAAGGCTGTTTCTTTATCCGATTCAGTCAATTGATCGTCTTAATTTAAACGCTTTTTGTACTTTTTTTGTATATTTCCTGATTTGTACTAACCTAGCATTATTTAGACAGTCTTCATCACGTTCGAACGCGATTAATAATAATCGGAATATGTGCTTTGAAAATTAATGCTGCGATTTTTATTCGTGTGTGGTGAAACGTCACCTTAATTCTAGTACGATACTTGAGTCATACTCATGACTCTGCCTACTTATAAAAACCAAAACCGACTCAGTCAGTCCCTAACAAAAGTGAAAAGTGAATTTGTTAATTCAGAGATAAGGCCCGTAGTTTTTGTTAAGTACAACCATTTTATTGTAAACGAATTTAGTTTGATACCAGTATTATATTACGGAGGGAATCGTGCGGTCTAATAATAGTTTTAAAATGTCGGTCCTAGTATTTATTTGTCTGGTGAGTTTGATCAATTAAGTTTTTTTGTCTATTTTTTTTTTATGTTGTTTTACACTTATCTTCTTATTAAATTAATGTTAGCTATGTCATTATAACCTGTAATTTATTCTTCTTACGTGTAAAAAGTATGAGCGATAAGCTAGCTACTGAGTCTAATAACATAGGTATTAAGTACAAATCAGTGCCTTCAAGCTTTCTTACTCAAAGCTTTTTACTTATTTTTTTTTGAAATGCTATATATCAACGATAATAACAAAAGCGATCACCTTATTAAAATTATCAAACTTTTCCTAAGGTATGATGGGCTCGGATGCAGCTCAGAGTACCAATTTGGTACATAGAGTGATTGCCTATCTGACCTCCACAACCCATGTTCAAATGTGACCCATCAATATAAGGAAGCCACGTCCTTCACGGAGGATTTCGTCATGACAAGATTGTCACCCATCCACGTACCGACCTCACCGGGCGTTACTTAACCTTATGTTCGATCCTCTCCTATACCCAAACATGGACAAATATGGTATGACGGTAAATTACTCTGTATTTTCAAAGTTATTTACCTGTGGTCTCTCCAGAAGATAAGAAATATCAAATCGTGACGTCCAAGTGGATCTTGACTCATCTCTTGAAGTTGTAATACCTCTTGAACGAGCACCGAGGTTATTCACCTCGGCGATTAAGCGATGATCGATACCCAAACCACTTTTGTTTAATCACAAAATTAAGCATTAGGTTTTTATGTAGGTATTTTAGGAGTTATGGTTTCTTAAAATGTTCCTTTGTTTTGTAAACAAATATTTTACCGTCATACCTATAATATTACCTTTAGGATGAAGCAGCGGTATCTATTCATGGGTCGAATACCTATTTTATTTCCATAATCAGAAATTTTACAAATTTCATGAATACTTCTAATAGAACATCCTTGTTTTTCTTCAGGTTTTTATATCGACAACCAGAGCAAATGATTGGACAACAACACAAGATGAATTGACATCAAGACATAACAATGAAGAAAACCTCAAAAAAATAATTAATGAACCTCCAGGTGGCGCTGCTATAAATACACAAACTACAAACAATATCACTAAAGAACAAGATAATATAAACGGAACTAATAATAATATAGAAAAAGAAGGCTTACAAGCAGACACATCTCAAATAGTTAACTCATATCCACCTTACACATCATACGAAGTTACAGAAAACATTATTGATATTCCTGATGACAGGACTCCAGCTGGACCTATAGTCACTAACTTCACAATCAAACCTAATTTGAACCTGGGGAAACCTAACAACAATACTGATATAGATAAAACATCAGAAGCCAATATAAAGACTAAGAAGAACCGAGTGAGCATTCTCCATATTAACGCAGAGTTCGACGATAAATACAATGAAGTGAACAATGATAAGTTTGGGGGCATTTTCAAGGGTATTAAGAATTATTTCCATAATATACATAGAAATATTGTTAGTTCTTTCCATAGTTTGTTTCATAAGCATCAAGATCAGCATGATCATGGTGAGAGGTTTGATTGAGCTGCTGCAAATTGAATCATAAGTCTAAGTGACACAGTTCAAAATGTAGGTGTAAGACATAATATAATTTAAGTCAATGATTTGTTAATAAAATCGTATTCGTTTAAAATTCTTTGTTTTGTTTATCGCCCTTTCTGATTATCACTATGTGAGTTACAGAATACCTAAGTATACACAAATTACGATATTAGAATCAGTGCGTTGTATGTATAAGCGCAATATTATTTGCATCCGCATTCATCAAATATCATTCTTGTGAACTAATACGTACTCAATGACAGCCTAACTGTATATTATTAAAGCGAAAATCAGTTCTTTTGTCATAAATATCATGGTAAACGTCTGAAGCATTTAAATTAAAATTGGTACTGATAGAGTACTTGTAGTAATTGAAAGGTATATAATAAATTGACGCTTTTTACTCTGTGTTTTAAATTCTAGTACTAGTAATATAGCCCTCGTATCTTTAAACTACTTTTTTAAAATAGACCCTTTTTAAATTGAATCCAGTTTTAGAAGACAGGAATATTGATCTTTTATTTTTAGAAATATTACAATGGAAGCATTATTATTTGTCGAGGTAGTGTATCGGTATTAAACATCTTTGTACCAATTTTAAATTCCAAAATGTACTACACTGTTAAAGAGAATTGCAAATAGAACAATGTTTCAAAGAAATGAGAACGTTCTAAAATTATGACAAACGTTCTGAAAAAACATTTTTGGTCAAAAACAAAGTACTTTTTTTTATTAAATTTTAAAACCATACTTACACGCGCTCACGCGCTCAATTGCGCCAAGAGCAAAATTGGGATACAATTTTTAACCGACTTCTCAAAAAGAAGGTTTTCAATTCGCTAGCACACTTATGTAATTTTTTACTTAGTGACTATGTATTTCAGAAGGTACCTATTATCTTATAAATACAATATATAGGTACTCGTAATATGGATATTGTTTTCGAACGCCGATAAAATGACAATCCTTTATTTAAAACGTATATGGCCTGGTAAATAGATAATACCCAAATTAAGTAACATAGATAGTACGTATTTTCTATAGCCTGTATTTAAACGAATCCGGTAGCATTATCTAACAATTAGGAGTCATTTCATTAAGCCGGTTCTAATGACAATTTAGTACTGATTAACAAATAGAAACGGTCGCGGTGGCAACAGGCTGGGTGTATTTACTTTTATCGACAAACGCTGAAGCATCTATTTGTCTATGTATTTAAACAGAACCTTTGTTATATTAAAACAAGGAGTTCGCTGTGATTTCGAACATGCCCTTGGAGAAAAACTTCCCGCAATAGCATATGGTATTTCGGGTTCGGGGTCTTCTCGGGTTCTAGACTATGTATTTTAATCGATTCGGTAGTTTTACATGGAAGCGCAACAGACAGACAGTTACTTTCGCATTTATAATATTAGTAATATGGCCGAAATCAGTCGGGATTATAATAATAATAATGTTTTTAGAGATTTAATTACAAAATAGCTCTGAGATTTCTTTTCGTACTTTGGGTCTTTTCAGATGTTACATAATATCATGGAACCTGAGTACGTATGTAGTTTACATTTGAAGTAGATACCTCCACGCATTCTCAATTAGATGAGCAGTTGAATAGACAGACACAAAGTGATCTTATGGTTGATAATGGTTTTGTATTTTACTTTTGAGGCACAGAATCCTAAAAGCATATAAGCATCCATAAAGCATAGGAACCTTCTCCTTTTTGGCATTTGGTTAAAAAATTGCCCAAACTGTGTTTTCATGTCAATTTCCACTAAAACCTAGAATTAGGTCACAGAAACCTAATAACAGTGTGAGTTATTGATGTGGTTAACGCGTCTATTTCATAATATCCCCCATGGGGGGTTACGTCGGCGCCTAATTACCAACTTTCTAATTACACAGCCCTCGTCATGCGGGCTTATGTGCTGTCTGACAATGACCTTGAACTAGAAAGTCTTAGGTGTTGTGTTATCTTTATGGTAATTGTGTAAGCGTTTAATAATTGTGTCTGTATGTTTGTGTATCTTTCACGGATTTAGACAAAGAGTATCAACCATAACCATCTCCCTCTCTTTCTTCAAAACCACATTCAGGTCGATATTCAGTCTACTAGTCACTCTATGATTATCTCGCATGATTGCTTCGTTGGTCTAGTAGTTGCATAACGGGCCAAAATTGCTTTGTGGGTTTTGAGACATTCATAAAGCAGCTCGGAGTCTGTAAGTTGGTGATTGATACCCCCGTGCATGGGAAAGCAGGTAAATGTCGGTCCTCTCTTCGGTCGTATCAGATTGCCGTCCCATCGGACTATGAGAGTGAGGGAATAGAGAATGCACTCGTTTCTGCAGCTGGCTGATCACCGTAACCGACAAGCGGTCTGGACGCCATCATCAATAGTCAGACCCAATCTCATATCTCATTTTTATAGTATTGTATAGTAGGAACTACAATGTTACAGACACAATGTTATTTTGTTATTGTTTGTTTTGAGGGAATTTGTTTGGTATCCTTTACGATAAAATGTTGAACAGATTGAGATGAAAATTGGTGTAGAGACAGGTGGTACTCTGGAGTCTTGTTTTTATCTAGTTATTGGAGGAAGTATTCCAGGATGCTGGCGAACTCGTGAGTAATAAATGGTTCATCATCATCATCATCAGCCTATCGCAGTCCACTGCTGGACATAGGCCTCTCCAAGTGCACGCCACTGAGATCGATTTTGGAGTATTATTAAACTATTAATAAGTGGTTAACATACTTAAGCTATGTCACGATAAATATAATGAAGTTACAACTAATAAGTGAATTACCCTAAACCTTGGGACGTGGTGTCTGCTAATTAAGGTTAATTGCAAATTAAACGGTTCTCAGTTTTGATAAGTTTGTGGGGCATAATATTGTTTGTGGGATTGACCAGTTATTAAAGGAGGGAAATTCCTAAACTATGACCATAATTAAAGTACGTTCTCTTAACTGTCTATAGTGAAATCCGATGGCAAAGATCGAAGAATCGATCTTCTCCTTTATAGCACCAAAGCTTTGCAGATGAATGAGAAATAAATTACGTAAAACGAAGTTTTTTGTCTCTGGGTATTGATAGAACCAATTTAATGTAAGTGTACAGATATGTTGCTCTTATTTTAGCATATAATTCCTAAGTCCATGTAATAAGGGATAACCTTATTTGTGTAAATAGTATGATATAATCTTTTAAGACAACCAGTACCTATGCAATACACAATATTTGCTTTTTTCCAAAATCATCAATAAATCAACCTTTTTAATTGTTCGGTATATACACTAATTCTTGGAAAGGCTTTAACTATGTACATATATCACTTTTATATATTTTGTTTAAATGATGGATTTTGTGAAAGAATATTTAGAGGGGGTAATGATGAGACATGCTCTAAATATAAGGATTTGAGAAAAAAAAAAACAAAATGTTGATCACCCAGAAGATAATTTAGCAATGTTTTAAGAGGTCTCTAACTAAAGTGTAAGGCGGCTTAAATTTACCTGTATGCTAATACTTGGTCGATGAACCAACCAGTAATGATAGAGCTGTTAATACCACCTCGGATATTATTCTGATTTTGAGAAAATTTTATGATTTTCGCCAAAATTAAAGTTGTCGTTTGATGTTTTAACAAAGGCTTACGTTACGAGTGTGAATAATATTACAAAGAGTTTTAGACGGTATATATAGAAGATGAATACATGCTACGCAAATAAAGAATGGGATAAAAGCAAGGGGAAAAAATGAAGATGATTATAAAACACAGATTTAAAGATTCAACGTTTCTCAACGAAGTACCGCAATCAATAGTTAAAAACACACAGACAACATAGCAAACTTTATTTCCTTAACAAAGAGCCTAATACGAAGCCAAATTCATTAAAAGAACCTTTTATAACCCCCAAACAGGTTATGAAATGATTGATACGTTCGGTAACATCAACTCTATACACATACTCTGATCGGGGCGGGGTCACTACCCGAGGATGCTGGGCAGTGCGACGCTGCGCCCGCGCACGACGCACGCGCGCGAATCGAACGTATTCTTAATTTGAAAAGTGATTTCTTGAAGTGTAAAATAAGAGGTCAGAATTTTTATTATTATTACTGTTTTTTTTCTAATTATAAGACTAATTCTTATTTATTTTTATTATTTTTTATGACAATAGAGATAAACAGCAATGGTGGTTACTGGTATTTTTGTTATATTTAGAAATAATAAATAATTCAAAGATATTTATTTATCACTATTTAGTATTTTATAGACATGTCAGGTTAATAATAAATTATGCTAATTATAAGCTGATTTTTGCATATTATTGAATAGTTGTAAATGTCAATGTAATAGAATTAAGATTTGTTCAATGATTCATCGTTTTTTAGTTTACTTTTCTATTTATGTTATTCGCGGTAGTAGTTTATAACGGTTTTGTTGAGCTCACAATACTTCTACGTTTGTTGACATTGCTTTAAAAAGTTTATAATATTCTTTAAATTTAGCACTAATAATTTATCTTAAATGGTAATCTTTCCTGTTATCTTTTGATTTTTTGAGACTATATTTTTATTATTTTAAAACTCCAAAAATCCTGTTAGTAATTTACTTCAGAAACTTTTTTGGTATAACCCTCGTAAAACCAGACTTTTAAGCACCGCTACATGGATGACACTTAAAATTCATCTCAATGTAAATGTATCCCAAAAGCACTAGTCACTTTAGAATATTAATTTAACACAATAGTAATAATATTTTCAATACCTTTAATGTGCTATTTTCAAAGCTGCAGCATTAAAAACACAAATCGAACCACTCAAGTTAATAATTTTGAAAATAAATGCAAATGAGACTTCGCTGAACCAAATTAAAAGGGTTACAATTTAGAATACTGCAGAACAAATAAATAAGAATTTAATTTTTTTTTCTTGAGACAGCGGGACTGCGAGTTGTTCCCAAGAGTTACCGTGGACCTGGAACACCTTCAGAAAGAACATAGTGGGTTTTAGTCAGTAAGAGTCTGACACTCCCTTAAGCTGCACCCTCAGCGGGAAAGGTCATTTTGATGATTTTAACCAAAAAAAAAGTCTCTCTTTTTCTTTCGAAAGTCGGTTATAATTATGTTTCATTAATTTTCTAAGTTAAATACTGTAGGACTCCGTAAAGAAAATCCCAAGAGTTTCCGTAGCCCATGCTTACTCAAACTGTTTAAAATTGCTTTTTCATAGCCGTACCAATTGGAGATACCGCTCAGAATCCCGCCATTTTTTCAAATGTTGCTAGCTTTAAAATCTCTTTGGACTCTGATAAAAGAAAGAAAGCGTACAAATGTAAATAAGTATTGTAACTAAACTCAGTACTGGCAAAGAGTAAAATATTTCTATTCTTCCCACATTCTTCTACTGCTGTACGAATTTTAATGAGACTTTCGCTTGCTTTACGCGGAATATTGTATTATGACGTTTAGTTTAGTCAAATCATTTCAATACATCATCTCCCGAGCCATTTCCCAACTATGTTGTTCAGCTGAGTACCAGTGTTATACAAGGAGCGACTACCTATCTGACCTCCCCGGGCAACCCAATACCCCTTGGTTAGACTGGCGTCAGATTTACTGGCTTCTGACTACCCGTTGCGACTGCCAAGGATGTTCAATGACAGCCGGGACCTACAGTTTAACGTGCCATCCGAAACACAGTCATTGGTGTCCAAGATATACTTAAAAAGTACAAACAAACTTAGAAAAGTTGCATTGGTACTTGCCCGACTTGGAATCGAACCCACGCCCTCACACTTGAGAGGTTGGCTCTTTAACCACTAGGCCACCACGACATAAATTTACACGACACAAAACATTTCAATACATTACTCCTTATTACCAATCTAATATCAGTTCAAATATCTTTTAGCTTTAAAGTACGTGATTTGGCGCTTACTACTTACGCATACGCTGCAGTGTACATATTGATAGTACATTTTGAATAGCGGGGAGTCAATAAAAGTTAGCTTCGCAGCGGTAAAGATATTTGACGAGAATTATAAGAAACTTTTAGATATTTTTATACTGTTATACATATATGTTTACGGCTGTGATGTTTTTACTTGAAGTTTTTATATTCATTCGACATACATTTTCATTCTTAGGTAGGTTTTTACAAGCTTAACAACTTAATCAAAAAATAAATGAACGTTACAAATTACAAAGTAGGTACTTACATCAAAAAATTCATCCCCTTCGCTGTCAGGGGGTATGGTGCCTAAACGGCTAATAAGCATGGGACTGTCACACTTTTTTGACTGAACCCTATTTTTGGTTCCTTCTAAAGCTTTGTGTGCTAAGGCCGTGGTAACTTAATAATCGCGCAGCCCATACCAGACATTTTAGCTGCAAAATAAAAAAAATATTTATTATATTTAGAAGTTTTATGCGTTCCTGCCAATAATAAAATCAACTTATTGCAGGGTCGTTAATAGCTTGTCGTTTTAATACGGCAAATTCTGACTAATTAAACAAGACCCCAATAACAGCGTACGGCCATATTAAGTATAGGTACCTTTTCCCGCCAAAACAATATGGTTGAATATTTTGAATTAAGAAAAAATATATTTGTTGTTATTTACATTCGAAATTATTCTGCCCGCCGCCGGCCATGTACTCTCGATAAATAATTTCATACCGAAAATCATTATTTTGTTATGTGGAAGACTGACAGTATAACATATTTAATTAAGCTTGTAATGAAGCTTTTACTAAAGCTTTTTGTTTCGTAATTATTGTTTTAATTAAATAACATGTTGGTATTTAATTTTGACTGTGTACACAGTACAGATGCCAGCACATCAAGCTACTTGAAATTGACATATTTACCCAATCAACTTTGAACCATTATGCTTCAGCGATAAAGTTGAAAATCAATTAAGGAAATTGAACAGATTGTAGTAGCTTGGTGTGCTGGCTGTCTGTACATTTATGTGTATTAGGGTCGTTTATAGGTTTCTATTTATATTATTTTGGATGAAAATTTATATTGTGAAGTTTGTTTAAAAATTGCTTCCTAGCAAAGGCTGGACATATGGGGTCAGGAGATATAATGTGAGCAGATCACTAGCAATGCTATCAAAGTGCTCCAGTTTTAGAGTTACCGTTAAATAGCTATTCATAATCTCTGAATAAAACAATACTGATAGCTTGTGCAAGGCGGCATACGCAAGACTTCAGTGCGCCAAAGCCATTTATGTGAGCCCCTAGTTCTTAAGTAACTTAATATAAAAATGGAAGTTTTTTGAGTTGTAAATCATCAAAGGACTCCTCCCCTTTGTGGGTGAACTGAACAGCTAACTTTTATTGACTAAAACCCACTTTTCTTCTTTTCCTGATAACAACATTTATCAATATCAATATGAAAAATAATTCTAATTAAAGACGCACACTTATTTATTTAAACTCTCTTTAAATAAAAAACATACCGGCCGAATTGAGAACCTCCTCCTTTTTTTGGAAGTCGGTTAAAAATAAGTATTTTTTTTGGCAAGTCGCTATTAATAAGTATTTTAATATAAATAAAATTAAAAACATTCTAATTTCGAATCGACATCCACAAATATCAGACGCGAATCAAATCGATCAATGGTTTATTTGGAAAACATTCCAAATTCAAATGTCATGTATTTATCAATGTTACATTTGGCAGTTATTAATATACCATAGACTGGTTTTATCTACTTCCAATTTAATCCCTTTAAAAATGAAGAAATGAAAATGAAGCAGAAATGTATGTTTTTTAAACCTCTGGAACTAGAAGAGACGGGAGATTCATGACTTTAAAGAATTTAACCAACCCTTTGCGTCTTCCTGCATAAAGTTTGTGCGTATGTTTAACAATCCCATGGCGAATCCTGTTGCTTAAATACTCTTAGTTCTTGAACACAGTTATAGACTAACGATAAAGCAAATACGATCGGGTGATACAGCGACCGACAAAGCTACTATATCTTTATAAACAAGGATAAATTTCCCCAGAAAGTCCAGATAAGCATAAACGTTATCGGAAACAAGTTACATTGCAGTACAATGGCTGTAACTAGGAGTGTGCTAGTTCGCGGGAACCGGATCTGTGTAACGGTAGGCACAGGAATCGCTACACAGCCTTGCTGATACACAAACTCGTTTGGAATGACCCACAAATTGTCTATGGTCGTTGCAGAATTGCTTTCCGCTGTTTTCGAATGGTAACACATTCCTGGGGTTAAGACTTATGTTGGTTTTATTATTTATGAGGGGAAAGGACTGAGATAAATATGTTTTATTGATATGAATGTTACATAGACTGTTGGTAATATTGTTAAATGAAATTTTGAGGATAAACATGGTACAGCAGGATGTTTTGATCTACATAGCGGGAATACCGATTTCACTTTGTGGGTTTTAAGTTTGGAAGTTGGTGATTGATACACCCGTATATCGAATAGCACGTAAATGTCGGCCCTGCGCCAGATCTCTCTCCAGTCGAGTCAGATTGCCGTCCCATCGGACTATGAGAGTGAGGGAATAGAGGGTGTACCTGTGTCTGCAAATACTTCTGCAGTATAATGTCTTGAGTAACTGGCTGATCTCCCTAGAGAGAACGGCCGCCGTGGCCGGCAATCAGTCGGGATGCCATCAAGAGACTTGGCTTTTTGTCTTTTAATGTTTTCCGTAAGATTTATATTTAATGCTCCTATTTTAATTATAAGCAACATCAGATATTTACAAAATTCAAAAGACAAGTTATTTCTTTGTATTATCTATATTAACAAGAATGTAGCGAATGCGAGTCGGCTCACTTAGACGTTGTCTGATTTTACGTGTTACTTTACGGTCTGTAAAGTTTACGAGTTACGGTTTACGACTCCCCCGTACAATGTACACAAGTACAGGTTAACTAACAAACAGAAGATAAGGGATGCGGGGTTGATAAGAAACCAGTTTTTTTACGAGAAAACGTTGGTCGTTAATGTTTTAACTAAAATAACTATTTGTCAAATCATCACCATTAAAATGCAAGGTATATTTCTATTGAATTGATCTTAGCCAAAGAATTAGCATTGCCATCCAACGCTGCAATGCGGCCGACTTTTTTTTAGCACGATCCCCGCTGATAAAGAAGCAGATGATTTTTTTAAAGCGTCATTTTAATTTTACATCTTTGTATTAAATTAAAAAAAAACTATTTAAATTTCTAAATAGGTACATGTAAATAGATACATGACTGAAATAAAAAAAAATCTAAAGTATTATAATATGCGGATAAAATATGTAGCTTTTGTATTGCCGATAACCACCCTTCGATTACAGCAATTTAACTTCTTTTTCACAAACACTGGCCACAAATAAAAAATGGTCAATGAAAATTTTAAATTATGTTTTTTTATTGAAAACTCAGACTATTTGAAAACAGAAACGTTTTTGGCGGGATTTGTTAGTTTTAACAAAAATGTTTTTTTTTTTGGAGTAAAAATAACAGTGTAAATGTGTTTTGTTTTAGATTTCAACATGATTCGACAAACAGTATTCCTGGCTCTCTGTGTGTTTTCGCTGAGTCACGTAAGTTGCATATTATTTGGTAATTTACGTCAATCTATTATAGTTATTATTTTTTACTTAGCTAGTTCAAATTATAGGTCTTGGGCAATTGAGTTATACTAACAATGACTTACGTAATGGTAGGTGTTTTTGATTCCAATATAATAATTATGTGATATAACAATATAACTCCTACGTAGGTTTACCTAATTAAGCGAAAGCTCAAGTCACTTAAGAGCGCGTATCCTAAAAATGCGCAACGTCACAGATAACTGTGTGCAAAATTGATTAGGGAATGCAATAACTAGTATCGTAACACCGAATAATTATAAAGTTTTAGATGTAAAAAACCTATTTTGGATTTACTAAATGCTTTTTTGCATCTGAAAAATTTACATAATCAAATATAGGGTTTTTATTGCAATCCACATTACATTTTTAGTGCAGTATAGAGCCTTTTTTTAATGTCTTACATAGTTTGCCAAATTAATTAAAACATGTAAATATATGTCATCTACTTGTATTTGCGACGTTGCCAACTTTTGGTAAGTATACCTATTCGCTCTTAACAACTGATGTGATGAATTATTTACTAAGTCATGTCACTTTCGTAAAAACAAATGTCATTTGGCCTTTGTTTCGCACACCGCAATATTTTCACTTTTTCAAGTTGACACACTTATCTTTGACATGCAAATTGACAAGTTTATTTATATGTGTGTTAGCTATTGTTTTAAATAAGATATTAGCTACGACAGTATATGATTTCTTATTGACAGTTTAGTAGGTAATTAGCTTTAAAATTACTTTTACTTACTCTCACTTACATGGTCCGTCATTATTGGTATCTGAAACAATTCTAACACAAAATTTCTTATTTATCAATTGTTATTTATTACCAGCTTTTCCAAAAACAGGTCATTTAGAACATGCCATTATGCATGTGTCACGTTTTACTAAAATTCCTTGAAAAGTATCCAAAAAACGCAAATCTATCTCAACCGACCGTGGATAACCAAATTCAAGGAGAGCCTTGCAGTCTTATGCAAGTCAAACGTGCGAAGATATAAAGATTTTATTCCCAATACAACTGTCATACGCAAATGTCTGATGACGTCATCCGAATTCATTCTCACAAATTCGGACGCTTCGACCGATTCGACGCGCACATGTGAGAGAGGCTTCACAATATTTAACCATCTCTCATCTACAGGTAGACTCAGCAAAACAGCAAGTCCAGCTATCAGACTCCTATCTACCAGTGGCCATGCAAGTCATAGCGCACCTTACAGACCAGATGGCCTTCGAAGTGAAAGAGGATGCTACTCCTAGACCGACTTCAAAACCTACCAGTAGACCCACTACTAGGCCTACAACCAGGCCTACAAGTTGGACCACCAGTCGACCGACTTCGAAGCCGACAACTTGGACTACCAGTAAACCTTCGTGGACTACTAAGCCCACGACTTCGAAGCCGTATGTGACCTTCAAGCCTACTAATAGCTGGTGGACTACTAAGAGGTTACTTTTGGCAATTGTATATATGCTTCTAATTTTCTTCGGAAAAAGTACTAAGACACGTATAATTAATATTTTCATAATTCGAGAAAGTTCCGAACAAAATGTGCTTCTGTAGAAATTTTACCTATTAATTTTACAAATAGGTACGTGTAATACTTTTTCCAATTTCAGTATTGTTTAGTAGTGTACTAAAAGTAGCTAAATTAATTGAGTATCTATCGATAATAGAAAATGTTGAATGGATTTGATGAAACAGCTAGAAATTGCAATGGCCAAGCCTGTAACAGAAGTTGAAATGGCTGTGTTATTCAATGGATAATGTAATAAACGCGTGTATAAAATTTAAAAAGGAATGCACAGAAAGATTGCGAAAGTCAGTTGTCTATACATTTAAGGTATGCTGGTAGCTAAGTTATTGAAATAAATATCCAATTTGATTTTCAATACACTGAAATGTAATTTATTGATGAAGACAAAAACAGTCAACAGTTTCGTCTTTCAAGAAGTTAATCTTTTATGTAACGTAATATTTTAATTTGGTTTAGACAAATTGCTTTCTGGCTAGGCCTTCTCGGAATAAATAAATTGAAAAATAATTAACTGGGAACTGGGTTATAAAATATTTTTTCAGGACATGTGGCAAGTAATTTTCTTGAATACTGGCTTAAAAGAAAAAATATTTTTTCTAAACGCAAAGAAGATAATATAAACTTGTAATATACAGCAGAATAATTGAAGCTGCTAAAACAACTTTTTTTTATGAATTTCTGCGTCCGCTGTGTCCGTTTATTTATTTGTCGCCAGCAGGTCCGACAATTTTTACCAATCGAATATTAACCTTCCAATATTGTGTTAAGGTTTAAAATCTATTAAAAAAATTGACAGATTGAGGTAGGTTGATAGCTAGCTTCTGTACATAGAATGTTAGACGGAGCTTTTCGTATGAAAAGTAACAATAATCAATTAAAGTTCTACTATAATCAAAAAAGATTATCAGCTTGTATTTGTACCTATTGTTATATCTGACAATTCCTTTTCAAATCCCACAGCTGTGTAGTGGTTCGATAGCCACAAGATACAAAAAAAACAAAACATTGGAGGCTGAACAGTCCGTTATACGGAGTTTTACTTCAAATTCGCGTCACGTTTGGCAAACACAACGGTGAATAGGTATTACCGAAGAGTTCGTATCGTTTGGGTGATATTCCGTAGGACTGGTTTTTAATGAGAATTAGATTAACTAAACTGTAAATAGTAGATATAAAAACTAAGCTACTTAAATTAAAGGTATTAAATTAATAATTATTGTTCCCGGTTGGGTTTTTATTTGTAAATATTTTCTGATGTCCTAAATATGCACGTACTGTACATATAATCAAAAAAGAACAACATTAGATCTTAGTTTGGAAATATTGCCAGCACATGAAGCTACCCGTCAAAATTTTCCCATTAAATTTTAAACCATATGCTTCAGCGATTAAGATGAAATCTATTAAGGAAATTTGACAGATTGTAGTAGCTTCATGTGCTGGCGTCTGTTTCATTACGCTTTTGGGAATTTTGTATTTTTAATTTAGTTACTTAATTCTGGGTTACTGACGTGAATATTCAGAGTAACTTGAAAGTGATTATCCCCTTAAAATTAATCAAGCACCTCTTATTTACATCTTATTATTTATCTTCAAAAACTAACTTACATCCAAACATATTTCAGGCCAGACATGACGACCGCCCACCACAAGCCAGGCCTCTACGCCCCATTCTCTCCTCCAAAACCTTTAACCAGATACACCTGGCACCCACAACAGCACCGCTTCGTCTTACTCCCCGTGGAGACCCCTGCTCAGTACACCATCCTTCAACCTCAGGAGACCAGGACTGAGGAACCTCTCCTATCTTTCCACCACGAGCAAATCAAGCCTTTGATGGAACCGACTCCCGAATCAGCTCCTTACCTACCCCCTCATTATGACGTCAAAATTTCTAGCAGATCAGATGGTTACGTGATCGATGATTTAAGTGATGAGAACCTTCAGTATCTGTCGGATGATGTAAGGGAAATGATCAAGATGGCCCATAATCCTCATGATGATAAGCTGGTGGATGTTTGGGCTGAAGTTCGGCAGGGCAGTCAGCCGGTGAAGGCTAAGCTGTCGGCTTCGAATCTGAGGCTGTTGCTGCTATATGATCTGCTGAGCAGGGATGCGAAGAGGCAGAGGCTGTCCGACTATAGCGTGAGTAGTGTTTTTATAATATTGACTACTAGATTAATATACAGTTGTACAGGCGCTAGCACATCAAGCTGCTTCTATCTGTCTTTCCTTAATAGATTTCCAACTGCATCGCTGACGCATAAACTTTAAAGTTGATTGGGATAATTTTACAGTTTTGGACAGCCTGATGTGCTGATTTGTACCTAGTCTTGAAAGTACTTCGTTAGTAACATCTTATTGAACATGAAAACTAAAGATAAACTAAAAAAAATACCAACTCTGCTATCAAAGCAGCTGAGTCAGTGTTGATTTTCGACTGACCGAGTTTGTTCCACCCTTTTCCCAGCATAACACATAGGAAGTGGTGAAGGGCAGGCGTTTTAGAGGCCTGTCTTTTGTAAAATTGATCTTCAAAAAGTGCTGATTTTCAGCCTACTTCGAATAAACGACTTTTTATATTTTATCTTACCTATAATGACTAACGAAGTGAACAAATCCATATAAATCACACACATATTTAAAGTTACCTCTAACAGTACTCTGTACAAAATACCACAAACCCTTGTTTTTGACATAAACGTCTACAGCAGTCCAAGTTTCAGACAGCTGGTAACCTTTACACTAGTTTTACATACAAAATGGGTTATGTAATCGAGGCGATAATCTATCTTTAGCAAGTTTTCCTAGAAAACAGAAATTGCGTGGGCAGTACGTCGATACAAGTCCATGACCTTGTTTATCGACAGGAAATATAAGGGATGCGAATTTGCCGATAAATAAAATAATATACACTTACGCACACCCGTACCTACTTGACTGAATTTAAGTGTTTTTGAAGTTTTAACCTATTTTACTGATTAAAATGACGTAATAGTAAAATATTTCAAAACTAAACTTGGATATGTGGAAAATTTACTGGTAACACATCGGTGTTTTAGACCTTTATTATGTTCCTAAGTCGCGATAACTCTTACAATCAATCCTGATGACCAAAAGTCAGTTGAAAGACTGAGGGCCAGTTTCACAGGTTACGGAAAGCCACTGTCTGCCATATAAATAAAAAATGGAACAGAATTTGTATGAAATTATCTGCCAGATAAACTATCTGGAACTTATGCAGCAACCTGTGATTTACACAGTTACAGTGCCTTTTAATGACTTTTGAGTACTAGATATTAATTCCGGATATATTATAGTTTTTGGGAAGGGATGATAGCAATAGAAATTGATAGCTCCTTCATGTCTTTTAATCCTTTTTCAACCGACTTCCCAAAAAAGGAGGAGGTTCTCAATTCGGTCGGAATGTTTTTCTTTTTTACATTTTGAAGTGGTTTCTTCTTTAAATCAATAATGTAAACAATTCGCGGTCAATGTTCTGTTCTTATTCTGTGTTTCTGTAATTTATTAGTTCAGTCGTCGATTTATTTTAAAATATGCAAATGTGTCGACCCATAACCATCTTAAAACGGACATAAAATACAATTATGTAACACTAGCGAAATACTGCGGTTACGCTTGTGCAAAAAATACATAATTAAGTTACATGTACAAAATTTTCAAAAATTGTTCATAAATCTAGATAGATTCATTAGTTTTTATTATTTTTGAAAACATATAGGTAGGTATCGTGGTTAATTTTTATTCGATAAATATGTTTTTTTTCTTCATTATTTCTTTTTTTTAAGATAATAATTTGTATAAAAATCGATGGTTTTTCTACGCAACAGTCATTCTAGCTGCGTTTCCATAATTTTAGTTTCATACAAACCTACGTATGTACAAACATTTTCACTATATTTATAAAGACAAAAATAAAGAATCATTCAAATATCATTTGATTTGATGATGTTATTGACTTCAAAACTTTGACGTTATTAAGATCAGTGTTAATGGTTTTAACATTTAAATAACAATTCACACTTTAGTAGGTAGGCGTGTTCGTAACCGTTTATTTCCAATACAAATAATAGATTCATTAATATAATCATAACGTTTATGAACTTTATGCTATTATAATTAGCAGATTATTATGTTAAATTTAAATATTATTATTTATTTAGTTAATCATTATACAGCCTCTCTAAGCGGAGCTGCGGAACTGCGAGACGACATAGGTAAAAAATCATGGTTTTCCATTAAACTTACTGAAATCCAGGGTTTAATAAGGATAGCTTTAGGAGGCTAAGAATATAGAAAGTCATAGTGTTAAAAGTGTAGGTTTAATATGTTACTCCTAACTTAAATAATAATTTGTATTACTCACTAAGCAAAATAAAAAAAATCTTGGGTTTAACTTTAAATCATAAGTGTTGAGGATGCAATTGAAACAAAAAAAATACCTATGCTGCTAATCTATGCTCATTTTATCATCATCACTTTTTAACTTAAAATACAAGAACATCGCTTTGCGTTCGTTTCAACTACACAGTAAAATACAAAACATTTTGTCACATAACAACATTAAATAGTATGTCTGTCTGATTGCAGACGATCTAATTTGTAGCTGAGGCAGTCTGACAGTCTGACATCAAACGAGATTGTCTGATCCGTCGCACAATTGTTGACGCGTTTCCATTGAAATCTTAGTTTTATTCAAATTGATACGTCGTATTTACTGGGAATTTCTTCAGTACTCTTGAATAATGTAACACGATGCTCTTGTAGGGTTTAACATAGTTGAACTTATCCCAGTTGGTATCTACACCTACAATACTTGGTAACTTGTTCAGGTATAAGCTGACAACTGGCTGCTACGGAGAAATCTGTTCAGAACCTTAATACCAATAGGTAAAAGCCGTGAATTATTAGACTCTTCTGAACCTATTATTTTCATATTAGCTAATATTAGTCTATAATTTTAACTTCAGTAACCCAGCACATGCGCACGGCGACAATAATTATCTTCAGAGCAGCAAAATTTGACTACAAATGCAGGCAAATTTTTATTTATGCCACAACCAATATTAAATAAAATTTCGAAGCCTTCCGAGAAACGAGGATACGTAAACAGACTCCTAAAACTTTTATAAAACCACAAAATACCCGTTTAAAAAAACTTCCCAAAGGCATAAAAGATCATTTATTTCTTAGCTTTGAAACTTCAATTAAAACATTATAATTTCATCGTCTTAAAGCTGTCAGTTAGTGAACCAAGGAGGTAATAACTTTAACTTATCCCGCGAGTTAATGGACACCAACCCTTTGAGACGGGGCGATAAAGTTTTTACAACAATATCGTAAAATATTTCATCTTTATTGGCATCTTGTTATTACATATTGGAGTTTTACTCGTGTTTTCCATGATTTTCATATGTTTAATGATATTTTTTTTCTACATTTCAATAAAAGATTAACACAGACTTCTCAATTACAATTTAATAGCTTTTATTATAGTTTTACTTAATATTTTTAGCAAATCACCTATTCTATTTGACACAGCCTCCCAAATCCCATAGGTTTTGAGCCAAAACATCATTGATCCACATGAAAACCCCCATAAAGTTATTGACGGCCCAAATCTCGACGAAAACAAGCCAATCTTTTACTTAGCCGTAGTTGAATGAAGCACTTTGGCAGTTTACGAGGCCCTAAATTGTGATCCGCATACATTGACCTTACGAATAACTTTATTATATTGTAAATAACGTGTTTTAAGGGCGAAGCTGTGGTCCTCTACATACTCGTGCTGATATTGTACAAAAGAACTTCTGTTATGTTTCTTTATAAAAGGCTAAACCTATTTTTAAAAAACTTAATTTTTATGACATTTTGTTGAAACTGTATTAAAAGTAGCTCTTATAGCTGTTTATGTTCTTACATTAAGTTTTTTTTTTTTTTGGAAAAAATCTAGATAGATTATTTAGTGTAGTTTTAGATCTTTCGCGACCGACTCTTAATCAATCGAACCTTTTTGTAAAGTTCCCAAACCTGACTATTTAAGTTGTAATTGCCGTTTGCTTTCATATAATTTCGTCATGGTCATGGCTATGTTGAGCTATATGTTGGAGCTATCTGTTAAAATACAAATAATTAGAAGTAGTAGTAAGTATTCTTATAAAATACATATTGGTTCCAGATATCCAAGCCGAAAAAAATTATGCTTATGTGATACGTTCCAATTTATATTCGTTTCATATCGTTATCTATACTTGATTAAGTGCTGTTTTAAACTCTGATTTTATTTCGTCAAATAAATACACAAACTTGGGATCATATCAGTCATTTTATAGAGCAGAGATATATTCTGTAGAATATCCTTGTTTTATTTATGAACAGTACATATATTTTTATTTCGTCTCGTTAACGAAACACTAAAGTTATCAACCTTTTATCAGATTCTCCAGCCTATTAGTCACTTTATGATAATTTAATCCTTGTCAAAAAAAATCTGTCTCCACTAGCCTAAGATTTTAAATTTTAAAATATAATCTAATAGAAATACCTAAGTATGTAGCAATCATTATCATTTATCTGGTACAATCATTAGCATTAGAACGCAAATTAAGATACTAAATTCATCGCGAACATTACAACTTGTTTTTGTTATTGCTCCTTATTCTACCTCCAGTCCTAAACCGGTACAGCCATCAAAACAACTTAATGGACTCTTGACTTAATAAACGCCACGACCTAGACTTATTTGGTTGACGGTATCTCTTCTCGTGGAATGGTATTATCAACTCTATGAACTTCCACAAAATTAATTCAGCCGCCAAATTTTATTGAAATAGCTTTATTTGCTAAACTAATAAAAGCGCTGACCGTCTATTTCGCTTATTTAGTTCAAAATAACTTAACTTTAAGTAAATAGGTGAATGTAACTTAATTTTGTGCTGCCCAATTCTGGCAAAGGTAAAGGTACCCTTCGGACGCAGGCGTACATACCTACTAGGTATGACTATTAGCTCATGTGCCGCTCGCGACGGACGTCTTATCGGAAGTATGACTTAAATAAAATATGTACTACTTGTGCCGTTACAGAATAATCCTATAAATTACTTGCCATAATATTATGTACAGACGCCAGCACATTAGGCTACCCGAAACTGTCAAATGTTCCCATTCAACTTTGAACCATAATGCTTTAGCGATAAAGTTGAAAATCTATTAAGGGAATTTGACAGATTGTAGTAGCCTGATGTGCTGGCGACTGTACAATGTCAACTTTTCTCATGTATTTGATTCTGTATAATTCTATAGATTTCTCATACACACCGAACGCCTTAAAAATTCCAAATTTACCAAATATACCTCTTGCACTTTCCAGGGTTTCTCCCCCGATGTAATGAAGGCCCTGGTGGATTCGTCCATCGGCGGTGCGCGTGGGCAACTCAAGATGGCGCTGTCCAAAATGGTGGAACGTCATGATTGTGGGCACGAGTACGCTAACAACAGGGCCAAGGAAATGGTCGAGGAGTTGGGGAAAGACGAGTCTGGATTGTCAGCTGCTCTGAGGTACCTGGAACCTCTTGTATATAGTTATTAGGTTTCTTGTGAATCTGTCTTTGTTAAATTATATATTAAAAGCAAAAATATCTGAATTATGTACAGACGCCAGCAGGTCAATCTACCCGAATCTTGTAATAAAATTTATAGATTTAGGTAGGTTGATGTGCTGACGTTCTATACAGGGGTTTGCAGTAAAAGCTGCGTATTTCATTTCGACGCAAACACATAGCAGCCAAATTTTTTTTTCAATCGACTTCAAAAAAAAGGAGGTGGTTCTCAATTCGGCTGTATTTTTTTGTGTTTTTACTCGATTTCTTAAAGACGCCTAGACCGATTTCAAAATTTTTTTTTAACGGATTTGCTATCGGTTTTAAAATAAACGAAGGATAGAAATTAACACTAGGCTCCATGGTACATAACTAATATTTTTAAGTCTGTTCTTTTGTGTACCATGGCGATGATGGCCGTCGTAAGCTTATGATAACGCGGTGATGTCAATTGCCGTCGATAAAGTAAAAAAATACATCAATTTAACAAAGACAGACATATGACAAGTTTTAAATAAGTTAATATAGTAATGAGCTGAATCATGAAAACCCCTAAACAGGTATAAAGGTGCATTTATATTTAAACGAAATAAGTATTTATCGTAGTTTTTTTTTACATATACATATTAGCAATAATATTTAGTTTTATATTCCTTATGATATATTAGCAGGAATTTGTTTTCTTAAGCAGTGCATATTTTGCTTAAAAAACATAAAAAATATCAAGTCAATATCGCTTAGATAATAACTGGTATATTCTGTTAACTCAAAGTAGGTTTTACCTACTGTATGAAAATAATTATGATTTACTTTAAGAAACTTTTTGTTATTTTTTTTTCTTACATTATGTATAAGTGAATACTGGTCTTATTTACATTAAAAAAAATGTACTAAGTTTTCTTAAGAATACAATTTTATTATCACAAATATATGTACTCGTACTTGGATTATTTATAAAAAATACTCAAAAAAATGTGAACAAAAACTTAATTAATGCTTGCCCATAAAACTAGTTAAGATAGTAAAAACACGATGTATATGTAACGAAGTAGATTGTATTGCCAAATAAAAATATTGATTAAATGGCTTTTTATTTTACTTAAACACTATTAAATAACACTGTTTTCAATTAATGATTTTTAGATATAACATCTAGTGTCCGACCGAATGTTCAGTTTCGACTTAGTTTCGTTTTCGTCGGCAAACTTGTTGAAACTACGACAGAAACTAATGTGCATTCGGGAGTTTTCTCGCTGTGATCGGTAATGTTCAACGCGTGAAATGAATGAAAGAATTCTAGAACGAATGTCGTGATTTTTAGTTTGTTTGCTATTCGTTTTGTTTTGTTGTGGCCAATTTTTCCAGTGATATTTTTTTTAAATGCTATAAGTTGTTACGACGCCATGCGCTCCGTCGCTAGGCGTCCCGACGCTAAGCGTCCCTATACTAGGCCTCAGAACCATATGCGTCTCGACACTAGGCGTCCAAATGCTAGTTGTCCCGACGCTAGTCGTGCCGACGCTAGGCGTCACGATGACATGTGCCCCGACGCTAAGCGTCCCGATGCTAAGCGTCTCGATGCTAGGCGACCCGAAGCCAAGCGTCCAGATGGTATCTATGATGACATCCCGATCCCAGACGTCACAACGCTAGGCGTTACGACGTTAGGCGTCCCGACACTAGGTGTCCCGACGCTAGACGTCCCGACGCTAGTCGTGCTGACGCTAGGCGTCAAGATATGGGAGTAGCTCCCCCAGAACGTAGATAAAACCGCGGGTGGAAGCAAGTAGAACCATTATTGAAATGTCGCGCTCTTTCCAACAACAAACATTTGTCATTAATACAATTGATCATAAAAATATTGAAATGAAAGTCCATTTCAATCAAATGGGTTTTGAGGCATTGATCCTAAATCCAATTACGTTGTGACTAGTCAATTGGAAGGCGATTAAAATAAATTGGTTTCTTCAGTGACCACGTATTTGAGATTTTTATTTAGGTTTATGCTTCTTTGAAACTTCCACTAGTAATGATACTATACTTATTGTTTTACAATACCTATAAAAAAATATCCACATGTCTTTGAAATTATAATCATACTTAATTAGTACTTTTTATACTGAATAGCTAGTTCGCTAACTTGAAGTATAGAGCTGTTTTTGATTTCCAGAAAGCATAAAGGAGCTTTCCTTTCCTCCTTATTTCGAGAGATACGTGAAATTGGTGGGTTCCGGCTATCGTTTGAACATCTTTGGTAGTCGTTACGGGTGGTCAAAAGCCAGAAAGTCTGACAACCACTCTTCCCAAGGGGTATCAGGTTACCCAGGGGGGGACACAATGGGAAACAATGGTATAAATAACTCAGCTGCATGACTTAAATTATTTATAGTTTGAGTAATATAATAAATTTTAAATATAAAATTCTAAAACCACCAAATAAATCATTCGAGTGAGTTCAAATATCAAAATAAATATAATTACAAGATCTTATTTCTTGACAAACAATAAACCCAACTTAACAGCTGATGTCTGGAATCTTAATTATAAGATTTAATCTTCTTAACAACCAAAATATACTTTAAACTTTGTTATAATAAACATTAAATAAGGGTTGTCTTCCCAGCGAATATAGAAACAAATAATTACTTTAATTTTAATACTTTTCAGGGTTATTTTTAGAAATATTGAAAAAGGATCAAAGTTCTTTGTGCAGATATTATATTTTTGATTATTCACAATGTTTATTTAAGAGCTATATAAACAGTCCTTACTAATATTACAAATGAAAAAGAAAATGTGCGAAAATCTGCTGAACCGATTGAGATGAAGGGCACAGAGATAGATGGCACGTTGGAGCTGGGCGTCTATGAAGTCAGAGGACTTGGCATGTTGGCATTAAGAAACAAATTTGAATGACAAGTTTGTGCATTTTTTATCGTAATTCGTAGTTTTAGTGTGGAACAGTAAAACGTAAATAAATCTATCAGTTGACCTAGACGTCTGGGCGTTGTCTGTAGTCTGAAGGTATATATCTACATATTTCTCTGTTACGTAGCCTGATTTGTGTCTAGTTTTATTTTTATTTACGACAGAAAATTGTATTATTTTGGTCTCCCTTAGTATGTACGAGTATGTATAAAGTTAGAAATACGTCATTAACATTGTCTGTTGAAGTCAAAACTCTATATAGTCTATGGTCATATTACGTTACAAAAGTGTTCATATCCTTAACATTAGGTACGTTAACTAGCTACCGTATTAATAGACTACTCTATACTCATATTTTACTGTAACTATTTTATTGAAGCAGAGCTAATTGATTAAACTAATTAAATAACCTAACTCCTACGCTCGGGTGAAAATGTTGACTACACGCATTAGAACATACAACTTTTTAACTAACCGAAACTGTATAGGAGAAACTTATAAGCTGCGCCGTCGGTTGTAAAGCGGGATTGCTGTACACGAGGTCTTCGCTACAATTCCCGGGTCGAGTCGAAATAGCTTGCAAGTTTTTAAGAAACCCCCAAAAACAGTTCGGAGTCGGCCAGTAGGTGGTGATACATCCGTGCATCGGAGAGCATGTAATTGTTAGACCTGTACCTGGTCTCTCTCTTGTCGTATTGGACTGCCGTCCTATCGCACTATTAAAGTTAGGGTGTACTCGGCTATAGGCCGGCAAATACAAGCAGCATTCTTCTATCACATTTATTTGTCCACATATCCTCAGCTAGAAATTATATGAATTCAAATGCTACCACATCTCTCCTCTTAACAAGAAACAAGAAAATAGTCTTCTCTATCGCATAGCGAAGCGCCTGCAAACAATCTCGTAGCAACAAGCCACTCGGCGTCGTGTTGCGGATGCGAGCAGACCAGGCTATATTTGCGGAGTATTTGTGTTCCTTGCATATTCATGAGTCAAATGTAGTCAGGATGTGATTCGGGCACTTGTGGAGCACTGTGGTTTATTAAATTATGGGGCTGCTGTATAGGATGTACGATCACGAAATAATTTGTGCATAATTTTGTTGTAGCTTGTGATTATTCTAATTTTTTGGACATTTTGTATAACTTCAAATACGGAATGACGTTACGAGTAGTACGTAAATATGATTATTGTCTGAACAGTCTGGCTGTTCTCAGATTATAAACTCTTGAGGCCACACATCAACTAAGAAAAGGATCGTCACTTTATGAATTTGTCATCAAAAATGTAAAAAAAAAAATGTCAAAATAATAAACAAAACAGTTTTAGTAGTTACAGCTTTTATTCACATCCTATGTACAAAACACAATCTGTATTATATTTTTAATACCTACTTATCCGTAGAAAGTAAAATTTTGTCTCCCCATCTTCGTCATAATGGCACCTTAATGTTTAACATAATTATAATTGTAAAATGATATCACTTTTAATTGCTACAATATGTTAACAACACTGCCAGTTTGTACAATAAAATCAATAAAAAATTGAAAATTATAATTAGATATTTAACATATTATAAAAAAGGTAGCAAAAGCTAGCAAAAATGGATGGATTTATCATGTCAAGTACCTAATCCTTATTTATATCAATACAACTCTGAAATTGTCTTTACTATGGAATTGGAGAGAAACTTAACCTAACCTAACTACACAAATTTTAGCCTCACATCTTATGAAACAGACTATTATCTCAAATAATATCATACAACATGATTTGTAGCGTTCCAAATTACCTATCATTGAAGTATATTTACAAAATCTGATCTAGAATCTACAAATTCATCATTAATTTATGACATGCATAAGTCTCCAATCAGGACTTTACGTTTTGGCTGCCTTGGCATTTTATGGTATGTAGCTTTGGCTATTGATTTTAAACTTATTAATTTTTAAACGTAACGTGGACAACGCTATGAAATCTTTAAAATATGGAGAAGCCTGTATCCAAAACTGTTTTAGTTGAAATTTTTATTATTAAAATCGCAATTGTTAGAGTCGCAGAACATATGGAGCCCATCAGATGATAATGCGATATGGCACGAATTAATAGATTCTCCAAAAGTTGTTAATGATAAATCAGACACTTATGGGCTTCTCTATATTTTATTTCAATATCATATTGTAAAACTCAAAACCATATTTTTTTGCAAATCTATTATAAAAGACCAGATTTCGCTCCTGTATTCGGTCTAAACAACGCCATGAGGCCTCCCCAAACCAACTGAATGAGACTTCCAAAAAGTTCTAAAACATAAACAAAAGGTCCTTCTTTAGGCTTTGAAGTTTCCTGATCATCCCATTCGAAAGGATCCTCCAATTCATTCCACGTATCATTCTTAGCTTCAATCTGAGCACCGTTTGATCCCTGACTAGCTTTAGCGAAAACTGGTAAATAGCTTGAATACAGTGTTATCTTTTCAGGTTTCTTATCAGCTTTCTTATTAAGAGCATCCGCTGATACTTCTTCAACGTCCCGGACTTTTGATATGTCGTTGTCGATGGGTTTGACTTCGTGTTTATTCGCTAAGTCTTGGTCGTCTTGCAGTTCGATCTTCTCCCAGGATTTTGGATTACCTTCTTGCTTCGTACCATTTATGCCGAGGAACCTGGTAATATGAGAAACATATATCAGTTGACATTTGTTGAAATGGTAATCCAAACTGGGAACTTAATAATGAAGGTAACGAAGAGTTTAATCTGAATAGTAATTAAATAAATCAATAATGTTTCAATAACTTACGATTTAGATCTGCAATTATAAACAAATATAATTTAGTTTCCTCATTTTCGTGATTTCTGATGTCTGCGAATTACCCATAAATTAGGTACTTACTTGTATATAGGCGAGGTGATCCTCTCGGCGAGGTTGTTGGCGATCTGATGGTACACGTCGAGGGGAGGGTTGGTGCCTGAAGTGGTGGGGTGTGTGGTATACACTGATACCACCGTCTCCTCTACTGGTAGGCTGCTGCATTGTTGTGTCAACTGGAATGGGAAGACCGAAGAATTAGTATCCACGGGAAGAAGGAAGAAATTCCAGTTAACAAGAGTTATTTTTTTTTCTAAAAGGCCTTTACACTGGTTTCTTCTCATAAGAGAAGGAATCATCATAACACTTCGGATCTTTTAAAGCCCGTTTACGACATCCAGAATACAGTCATCATTAATATTGATCGTAATGATCATGGACCAACCTGTCCTTCTCAAAATGGCAGAGTCATTGCAATCAGGCCCTATACCCCTGAGGAGTTCATTCAATCGCAGATCACGTGCGGTGGTCTTGCAACAGTCATGATTCATATTTTCTTTGAAACTTAATAAACAACTGTCACTATCATTTGAGGTGACAGTGATAGGCGACAGCTTATAATAATGTTTAATGCGTTTGTGAAATAAATAGATGTTTTTTTTTATTGTTATGGCTGAAGTAGGGGGTTAGGTACCAAGGTTACTGCTCATAGTTACGCGCTTCATTAAGGTCTAAATCATTACAAAAAATTATAATGTCCACAAACCCAGAACTGTTTTACGAACAATGCCAACACAAAAAAAGTTAAGGAGTCAGTCTATCTAGTGACATGCTTTCAGCAGCTTTATTTATCCAGTTAAATAAAAGCGTAGCTTAGTCTTTTGATTGTCTCAAGATAATCTTAATAATTTGTTAGTCAAAGCACACTCTGACTTGCTCCAGAAAGAACAAAAAAAATCGACGTGAACCCTAAAATGTTTACGTTCATATTATACCCGCGCTCGTAGGCGTTAACACATCACAATTCAAAAAGGGCCAAGGCATCAAATATGGATATTCAGAAGTACATGAAGTAGATACAGGACGAAGGTCCATCATCCAAGGTCGAAGCTCTCCAATTTTTCTTAGACACTTTTCCTTTTTTCGGTATTCTTATGCGGAATTCTTGTCTTTGCCACTAAATGGTGTAACTTTACCTGTTGTTTACAGAAGGTGCTATATTTTGCCTACGTATATTTGAGGGTATCTACTGACCGTTTCTTTAGATTTTTAGTTCCCTTTATCCTCCCTAATAACAGCTAACTCTGAAGCAGCAATCAGCTCGTTTTCTCAAAAATTAAATAGTAAAAATGTTGGTCCTTCTGTCCTACATGCTGAGTAGAACCAATACTCATGCGATCTCACGTACAAACTATAAAACAACAAAATAGTTGGTGCCAAAGGTGAATGCTAAACACCTTTATAGTTTCTTAGTTTCCTTTTGAACTAACATTTTGGTTCCGATCCTTGAATACATAACGATGTGAGGTAGAATGTTCCAGACGTCTTTCGTAGTTGCAAATTAAGTTTGGTCTTTTGAGGTTCTTATTGAGTTATGTGTTCTAGGAATATGAAGTGTAGTTAACATCTTTTGAATCAGAAGTACCTTTATAGTTTCATCATTATTAAATGTACAGACGCCTGCACATAAAGCGACGACAACCTATAAAATTTCCTTAATAGATATTTAACTTTATCGCTGAAACATGTAGTTTAAAATTGATTGGGAAAATTGGAAAATTTTGGGTAGCTTGTCCTGGTGTTACCTATAAATATTGTTCTAGACTTTCTTGAACCTATGTATTATTTGTTATCGAGATTACTTTGTTATCACTAACCGAATTTAACTGGCAATATTTTCTTTATTCACTTTGAACTCGTCCCGGCTGACATTTTTACATCTTTTGTAAGTGCTACAGATAGTCAGAGGCCAGAAAGTCTGAAAATCAGTTCTTAGAAAGGGTTAGCGGGTTGCACAAGTAACTGGGTTTAAGAGGTCAGATAGTTTTTTTTATATAAAATACTGTTTATCAGCTGCATCTGGTTAGATTGGGACATTAACATAACTTGAAAAGAAGCTATGCTGTTAATGATCTTAAAAATCAGATAAATGAAGAGAGATAAAATACATTTGAATGTACTCAAAGAAAGTGTTGTCCAACTTTCAAAAAACCCTTGTTCGACTTTTTTTAACGAAAACACAGAGAAAGTGGCACATTTGGACCCAAATTTGTAATCTTGATAAAAAAATGAGAACTGCATAAAATATGTACCAAGATATGGTACAGTTGCCATCACATCAAGCGACTACTATCTGTCAAATTTGCTTAATAGATTTTCAACTTTATCGCTATAGCTTGTGGGTTCAAACTTGATTGAGAAACTGTGACAGTGTCAATAAATATGTTTGTGTTAGCTTTTGCCCGTGGCATCGCTTGCGTTAGGAAGTATTATTATTGATTAGGAATAGTTTTAACTTTCATCCTCTATTTTATCCCCTTAGAGGTGGAATTTTTCGAAATCCTTTCTTAGGGGATGCGTCTACGTCATAGTAGCTTTATACACGCAAAGTCTCAGTTTAAAATTAACAAAGTTTCATATAAAATTTCATCCTCCATTTTATCCCCTTGGGGATAGAATTGTCAAATCAAAATCCTTTCTTAGTGGATGCCTACATCTACCCGCATGCCAAATCTCAGTCTAATTTGGCCAGTGGTTTGGGCCGTGGGTTGATAGATCACTATGTCATTCAGTCACCTTTGAGTTATATATTTTTAAGATAAAAGATAGATTGACACAATTATTATAAGAATCTGACTTCAAAACGAAACTTGACCTGTTCGATGCACTTGCTTGACCCCACCCATCAGTTTTCCGACCGCATCACATTACTTAACGTGATCTAATCGATGCATCCTTGTGGTCAATGCTAGCACATCGCATGCGCGGCACGTACAGACAATGGCACATTTTGTATAGGGATAAGCCGGTCCTTTTGTACTGGTGTTGGTCCTTCGGGAATGGTGTGTTATTATTTTTCTTTTGTTTTGTTTCCTTGTTGGAATTTGTAATATGAGTTATTGTAGAATTCAAGATTTTTTTTTATTATATGGAACGGCCGAAGTCAATTATACTAGGCCTATCTAATACTTAAAATTTAAACAACAATTTTAAATTAGTCATGCATTATTTTCATAAAAAATCAAACATTCTGATTTTATCATCCTCCATTTATCTGCAAAAACATCAAGACCTGTATTTGAGTTCAGAAGAGCGTTAATAGGTTATAGAGATAGGTGATTTGGAATGTGTTACAGTAACAGCTACGGAAACTTGGGACAGTTTATTTGTATTTAAATTCGTATTAAAATAATAATAGATGGATTGACAGAAAAAAAACCGATTCATCCGTTTAAGAGCTATACTGCCACAGATAAACAGACACATTTACATGTTTTTAAGATAATTATATTCAAAAAAATTATATTTTATGTTTATTAAGCTCTTAATCATGTACTTTCAGGTACTTAATCATAAGACCGTTTAAACCCAAATTTACTACTCCCAAACACAGCGACTTTCACATAAATTATTATAATTAACAAATTAGCATTGAAATGTTGTTACCATTCTAATAAATAGTACTGTAATCGTTCTGAGCCCTTTAAGGCTGACCAAAATATCTTTTTCGTTACCAAACGACTATTGTCTTATTCATTTTTTAACTACATAATAAAATTTAACAAATTAGTATTAATTAAATTGATTGACGCATGACCGTATGACGTAGACTTTCTTAAATGGTGACTATGGGATCGTTACATTGGATATAATTATGGTCACCATTTTAGACTTATGACGTCACTTGGGAACAACTTTTTCTTCCTATGTTCTTTTAGTACTTGTAATCTAACGGTTTTAAATGATATTGTCTGGTTTCTAATTGATATATTAATTGTTACATTATTTATTAATAATTTTATAGTTATTACTTTATAAGTTATTACTTAGTAAGTCACTAAGGGGTTTTAATTATATTATCTAGTCTTTGAAATTATACATTAATCAATTCATTTGTAATTTTAAGATAAATTCGGATGAGACGTCCCTTTGGAGTCTTAAGAAGAAAAAATGATGAAATTATAATCCTCTCTTACTATATTATTTTTATGAATGTGAAATTTTGTGAGTATGGATGTATGTTTGTAACCGTGTAAATGTTAATGACTAAACGTTACATTATATTACATTTACATTTATGCTAGTGTACATTATTATGATAAAATTAAGAATAATTTGCGATGTAGGTAAGGAAAAGGGAAGATGCAATGACCTCTAAATTTAAGAGACCTTGTTAAAAAAACTGCACATTTCCTTACATTTGTACTTGAATGAAGTAATGGTTTTAAGGTATTTTGACTAAAGGCCGGGCTGCGGGTTGTTCGTAAGAGTTATCGTGGACCTGGCACACAGGGAGCTCCGGAAGGAACATAGTGGGTTTTAATCAGTAAGAATCTGACACTCCCTCTAGCTGTACCCACAGCGGGAGGGGTCATTTTATGATTTCTTACGGAAAAAATGTATTTTGACTTAATGATGATGACCTTTCCTCGCCTATATTAAGTAGATATACAAAATACAAATAAAAAGATACCTATATTGTTTTTTCAACGGCCTAAAATGCAGGAAAATTACTAACTATTAATTATTTTTCAAAGAAATTAACACTTTATCTTGTGTAACTAAATAATTATATTTGTGTGAGTGGGTCAATGAACTGCAAATGTAACCAGTTTATTAGATTAGTTTTCACAAAAGAATACTCAATAAAATAGAAGACTGAAATTCTGTCTTTATGTAACCAAGCTGTAATGGTTGAATGGCTTTGAATACACTTCTCACAAAAAAGGATATTTTTCCTTGGTGATTTTCAACAAGCTCTAAGAAAAATGATCATACAACAAAAACAAATCAAAGGTTCAAACTAAGTTTATAGTTGGCAGATTTGGACATGTTCTTTTTAATTTTTGTATTTTGTCATGGGTTCAAGTCAAGTGAATAGTTTGCAGATGTGGACATATTTTTTTGAATTTGGGATAACCATTAAGAAACTGCGGAAGGAAAAATATTTAATTTTTGCTCATCTTTAGAAAAGCACAAATTCAATGAAACATAATTATATATAAACATAATGGACATAATTATAGTGCACAGCATTTGCGTTTACATACGTGCAATCTCTATTCCCTCACTCTCATAGTCCGATGGGTCGGCAATCCGACACGACCGGAGAGAGATCAGGCGCAGGACTGACATTTAAGTGCTCTCCATTGCACGTGTGCATCAATCACCAACTTTCAGACTCAAAGCTGGTTTGACAAAGTTTCCAAAAATAAGTAAATTTCGATTTCGACCCACCCGGAATCAAAGCCAACTAGACCAACAAGGTAGACTTTGTAAATATTACAGGGAAATTTATACGAGTGTGCTTGTGTATTTTGCATAGGCTCTGGTAGAAGGCTAACAAGTAGAAAAATAAAAAGAAATAATGACAAACATTAGCAATACCAGTTACAACGTACTAAAAACAATGTTATCAATATAACGACAGGAATTCGAAACAATTTGTACTTGAACAACATTCTAACAAAATAAAATTAGAATAACAATTGATTTACATTTTTTTATTACCTGTAAACGTACCCATTTTCAATAGTTTTTTCCATGTAAATTCCATTTTACCTAGATTATAAGTTTTGCATGTTAACTCAGTTCTTTATAATCCGGTAATTACCAATCACACTAATGAAAATACTAGACGTTGCCAATAAATCCTAATTCCTCAATGTTTAATGTTATGGTGTGATGTTTTTTGGACAAAAACCAAGGGTTTAGTTATGTCATGCGTGAAGGCATAAAAATCCAAGTGCTTATTGTACCGACAGAAACCTGGCAAGCGAGAGGCTGTGGATTTTCACCCTGCCTGTTGCGATCTTGGCATAGTCCCAACACTGGCTTTTCAGAATACACAAAATAAGTTTCAGTTTTTCAGTTTAACAACCAAATGTCTAGGGTAAACATCATTATTTAGGAATTTGGTTCCAATACGATTGATATACTAAAGCAAGTTTAGACGAGAATTGAGTTACACAATACCCTTTAAAGTTTTCTTTTAACCGAGCTGTTAACTCATCAACTGTCCATAAAACTAGCCCTTAATCCTACTAACAATAAATGTGAAGGTTTATGAGTAAGGACGTATGTTTGTTACTCTTTCACTCAGAAACGGTTGGACCGACTTAAATAAAATTCAGAAGACACATAGTCTAGAGCCTGAAACAGGACTAGTACTTTTTAGCCAGGTACGGGCGGTGAGTGAAACCGCAGGAAACAGCTAGTAGTCCATATTTTTATGTTTCTTTCCTATCAATAGGCGACATTATCTTCTGGTTTCCCTTATTTGCCGCCGAGGCCATGTTCCATGCTCTGTATACTTAATTTATGTCACACAGACAAATATTATGGACTGTACAGCAAGGTGTTTGCTAATGAGCTATTTCGAACAAAGACGACCTAGACTTAGATATAAGTCTTGAATTAAATAATTAAAGGTACGTTTTTACAGGATGCTCCGTTTCTGTCAATGTTAAAACTTCGTGAATTTACGTAAAGAAATAACAGTTCAGAAAAGTTATTATAATGCCGATAATCTTGAAAAGTAAAAAAATAAAGGGAATACAATCTATCATCTCCCGAGCCTTTTCCCAACTACGTTGGGGTCGGCTTCCAGTCTAACCGGATTCAACTGAGTACCAATGTTTTACAAGGAGCGACGGCCTGTCTGAACTCCTCAACCCAGTTACCCGGGCAACAAAATACCCCTTGGTTAGACTGACGTCAGACTTACTGGCTTCTGACATAAGGCACGCCTATTCGGAAAAAAATGTATATAAAAATCGTTCATCAGGTCGTCCCCTTTCTCTATACCATCTATCCATCTATTATGTTCAACACTTTCCTCAAAACATCATCCTCATGACATCATGTCATCACCATGACAGCCATAAGTATCTCAACATCCACCCATCTCATCCATTTGCTGCGTTAAGCAAATTTTCTGTTAGATAATAGTTTTTTTTTTCACAGTCACGTTCTACAACTTTGTCGGTCAATGGCGCACTCGGTTTTTATTTGGTTACTATTGAGGAGTATTGACCTATGAAATAATAACGTTAACCGTAAAGGTGAGATTGCACCGGTGTGCGGCTGTAATGCATACAAAATATTTCTTCTGATCAGAAAGCAGTAAAAAATACGTGCAAAAAAAAAAATGTCCATAATAATTGCAACCTTTTGCGAATATGTTTCATCGTCTGCCTAGCCTTTTCCTAAGCTATCTTGGGGTCAGATCCCAGTCTGAACGGGATTTGAGTATCAGTTTTACTGGGAGCGACTGCCCTTCTGACCTCCCCAACCTGGGCAACCGGACACCTCTTTTTAAGACAGGTTGTCAGACTTTCTGGCTTCTGACTACCTGTAACGACGGCTAAAGATGTACAAATGACAGCCGGAACCCACCAATTTAGCATGCTTTCCGAAATACGGAGTAACTCGTCAATTATGAATCAGTACGAACATATTTATGCTAGCAAAAAAATATTATGAAGCACGCGCAGACACAGTTGCACTCCCTATTCCGGGGATTATGAAAGGGTCTCATAGTTCGATGGAACGGCTGGGTCAGGCATAGTATACGAGTAACTTCATTCACATTTTTTTTCAACAATGTGCCTTGGACGAAACTGAACGGACTTGACAACCTTCGAGTTTGTGGGTACTGATATGAAGATTCAAGAACAGCAGTTTAAAAGCGGATATGACTAGACGAAAGTGGATTTCCTTTAAATAATAAAAAAATGTGTTGTATATTTTGGTTGTTATACTTATTTTGCGATAAAATAATTTCTCTGACAGTTTTTTCCAATTACTAAACCAAATGTTCAGACGCCAGCACATCGAGCTTTTAGAAACTGTGTTTTTTTTTTCAATCAACTTTGAATCATGATAATGATTCAGCGATAAAGTTGAAAATCTATTAGGGAAAGATAGATTGTAGCAGCTTGATGTGCTGGCATCTGTACCTATTCTTTTCCTTACAAGAAATTATCAGTTTCTATGAAAATCACATTAAATGATAATGTATCATAGTAGTTGGGTCAAATGGAATGAAGCGCACAAAATCGATTTGGCACTATGAAATTGTTTGCGATTGTTTTTCTTAAGATACACACGATAGTCAGTGTTGCATCTTTGATGTCACAATTGATTCGAATGCATGCTATCTATGTACTATTTCACGTAACTAATTAACTGCCACGAGATGTCTCTGACTCCGAGAACGTGTATTAGCCGTTAGGCCTTTTTTTTTTTGCTGGCGCTGGGAAAAAATGCTTTTGCGCATCCCCTTCCTGTCGGGGGACGGGAGAGGGGTGGGACTCCTCGGTAAAGTCGTTCCCGGTATACCTACCCACTAAAACTACCCAGCGGCACTCGAACCTCGCCTGGGTGGAGGGGGTCTGGGAGTCTACGTCAGCCAGTCCCCCGCCGGCGAATTAGCCGTTAGGCCTGGGTATGATTTGTTAAGGACGAACTTTTAAGCGAAAAAACAAGTATACCTATTAGTATTGAAATAAGCATGAAAATAACTTATTAACGGTTACAAACAAAAGAGTACAGGACGCGATATGCCTAGGTGTGTCGTGAAGCAGCCTACTGCAACCAGAACTTTATGTAGGAAAGGCTTTGACTACTATTAAAAAGCCAAAAATGATTTGTTTAATGAACCTGATTTTTTTTTATTTATGCTAGTTAATCACTATATTGTGTATAGTCTGCCTTAATATCTGTTGACTTCCTAATATTTCAGCATACCTAAGCATGAAATTTTTAAGCTTATCGTAAAAGTTACACTTTACTGCCGGAAACTATTCTCTATAAAACTTTAAATTTTTTAACATAATTAATACCTATTGTTTTTGTGTCAACGGTGGTGCTAAAGTATACCGAGAAGATGTGACTGTAGAAATGACTTTATCGTGATTTTATATAACAGTGCTGCGAAACGCTCGTAAAGTTTGTATAAGTAACATAAGAATTTTTATGTGTAAGCTAATGTTCTTTCTAATAACTGGATCACAGCTAAGCATGTGCTGTCAAATCAAGCAAGGGTATTGCAACTATATGCAAGGATATTAAATAACCTTTGTAACTTTTCGCAAGGTGACATTTCAAAGGGTTACAAAAGTAAAGAAAGACAGAAGAAGAAATATAAATTTAGGGGCTGTAACACACGTATTACTAGCTATCTAAAACACGTATCTATTCAACTAGATTCAGGCAGAGTTATGTACCATATTTTTTCATAACTCGGGAACCAAACCCATAACAAATTACCTATAGCTCAAATTGTCCTAAAACACTCATACTAAACTAACTCATAATAGTTATCATCAAAAAACTCTCACCAAAATAACAGCAAAGGACACTAATAAACTCCTCATGATTTCGTAAAACGGAAGGTTTTTCTCAAAAACGTCAACTTCTTGCTGCGTCTGATCCGAAACAGCCGGTACAGGCGGGCGGCGCGGACGCACATTGAACCACAAGTGCTTGGATGCGCTTGCGCCGTTCTTCACGGTACGCGACTAGGGCGACCATGTTCTGGGACAATTTGGGACTTCTCTAGGACACGCGTTAGGTCATTTGTAACAGGATAAATTTTGTCTCTGAGTAGCATACATATGTTTTTTTTTTTTGGTAATGGGTTATAAAATACGTGGTTTGATTTAATTTCATCGAAGGATTTTTGATTATATTGATTAGATTTAGGTAAAAGAGAAGCAATTTTGAACGCAAAACAAGGAATAACTTGATTTTTATAAATATATTATGCTTTTGACAGGAGAATGTTGCCACAAACAAAAACAGGTACCCACTTTTAAAGTTCAAGGTCTTTATAAATACGAATAATGCAGATAATTCTTCTTTTTGTTAAATAAACCTAATGAATGCTAGTAAACTTGTTTTGTTTTGTCATAACTTTCCTGTCTCTTTTTTTAGAGGTTCTTTTTGAGAAAAAAAATATATTCATGCACGACAATAAATATGCATCAATGTTAACCCAAATCAAAACATGAAAAAAAAAACCAATTGTGACCTAACTAATAACAGAGAATAATTGATGATTTCAAACGATTATGACGACCAATTTTTTTGATAATTTAATTTATAAAGCTCCTCTTTTTTCATTGCATTTTTAAACCACACCTTTTTTTATAGTTATTTTACGACTTCACCAATTGATGGACATGTCCGATACTCCTCAAGTCATGGTCACCGCAGTAGGCCGCGACCCTGCCGGCTCGTGCGCAGCGAACCAATTAGATCTATTGTTCATTGACAACATTATGCTATCGATAGCTTATTATTTAATAAATTAAAAGGAATCTTCCTGGGTTTGATGTTCGGGTGAGGTCAGGAGTTTTGGGGGATTTTTAGGTGGGTTCATCGCTCATGGCCTAGCAGTAGGTTTATAGTGGGTCTACTGAAGACCATCATGTGGCTAGCATTTTCACAACTATGTTGGGCTTAGCTTCTGTTTACCCGGATGTGGTTGAGGTCCAGTGTTTTACGTGGAACGACTGCCTGTCTGACCTCCTCAACCCAGTTACCTGGAAGGTGAAGATGATGCAGGGGTATATAAATATATTAAGTGATAATCTTTCCAAAGATTAGATAAAGAAAGTGAACTTGTTCAAGCTGCCTGCATCTTACAAAAAGTTGAAGCGAACCAAGTAAAACCTATAATAATCTACATATCTATTTCGAAACGTGTTTATTTTTTTATTTTAGTAAGAGCTTGCGTCCAAAAATGCGAGTATTGTGATATGAATACTGCACGGTATGGTGGGGGCTAAATTGGCACTCATATGCGCACGCTCATGATGTTTTACTTTTTATGTTGATTTCTTTATTATTAATTCTTCACAAGAGTGAAATCTCCAAGTTTAATCATATATGAGACCGCCCTCAGTTTATCGGGTTTTATGAAAAAAAAAAACCCATCCAGGCAAGGTATACCTACCCTAGACGGCATAAAAACAATTCAAAGTTTACATTTAAAACCTGCATTTTCTACGTCAACCGAAGTTCTCGCCATTGTCCATTGAATGACATAAATTATACAAATTATTGTCATAACTTACAATAATAGATCTTGTTCGATTGATTAGATTATTTCCAGATATGGGAAATAATCACTGTTAGACTAGAATCCGCGCCCGGTTTCGCCTGTCTCGTGAGAACTACTTCTCTTACCTCGATAAACAGGGTACCTGACTCTGAAAGATTTTTTGTCAGAGTGAAAGAATTTTTCTTCTGTTCTTGAGATAGGCGCGTCCAACGTAAAAAAACACATTCTTCAGCTTTATAATATTCAATATGTCTTCATTCCTATATCCTGTTGGTTAGAATATTAGATTCTATCCGGTGAAGCTGTCAAATCAAATCAAATCAAAAATCATTTATTCCTCAGATTTATTCAAATTAGGCTGATAAATTAGCACTTTTCGAACGTCGAAAAAACAAAAAACAGCCCCCCAGTCTTTTGTTTTTTTCACCACTTCCTATGTGTTTTCGCTGGGACGAAGAAGTGGCACAACAAACTCACACACAGCTGTGATGCATGACTTCTAAAGGCTCCTACACACAGTACCGGCGGCAGGGCCGTCGGTCGGGTAAGCCGCCGTGCACCCGACGGTATTCCAAGCCGCCGCCGGCCACCACACAAAGGAGTATAGCAAAAGAGCACAGCCGCTCGGCACAAACCCGGCGGCATTGCCGCCGGCATGTGTGTAGGAGCCTTAAGAAATTTAGTCAATTCATTTCTACTTCTGACTATCTTCGTAGTCCGCTGTTAGTCGCAAATATTTTAATTGTTATTGTGATCTCCGAGTCAATACCTGGTTAACGCTAAAAAATATAAAGCAAGAAACTTCATACAGCAGTTTTTTAAATTCCATGAATATGGGTTAGGTGCCTATTAGTTAAAAGATTACAAAAATTCAAGCCCAAAGTTGATAATAATTTTATACACAACAAAAGCACATTATTCCCTATTCATAGTGAGCGCTTATGTTTGTTTTTTAAATTATGTTTCCTCAATAAAGAACTACTTTTATTTGAGTTGATTGTTTCTAGATCAAGTGGCTAGCCATTTAGATACGCCTTTGCATTAGTTGGTTAATGTCCCCCATGCTAATCGCACAATAATGGCTGCTTTAAATAGTTTGGTTTCTTCACATGCAGATTTCATGGGAACAATAAAACACTATGGCTATGGGAATAGAATGTCTTAACCATATAATTTCTAAACATTGAACGGATATTTAGAGGAATATCAAAATAAATGACCTATTTTTCGTGGGAAATCATCAAATGACCCGCTGAGAGTGCAGCTGGAGGATGTGTCAGACTAAAACCTCCTATGTTCCTTCTGGAGGTCCCTGTGACAGGGCCACGGTAAGTCTTCCGAACAACCCGCAGCCCAGGCAGAACCTAAATAAATGAACAGCGCGATAAATAAATTAGCTTATTTTTCTCGTGAAATGTTCCTATCCCATAAAATTACAAAATTGAAAGTTAGATCAGTCTTCCTAAGGACTATATAATCCTATGGAGGTAGTAGGCAAATAGACAGCGACGCTCTATGCTACTGATAATTATGTATTCCTGGTATCCAAAAGATGACCTCAAAAAAAAAACTATTAATAAAATCTACCTTCAGATCTTCGTTTACTACCTCGATGAAGAACTTCTAAGACAACAGAACTAACAAGATTACCATAATATTGAAACCCACTAAGATGGAGGTCTTCGTACATTAAGGTCACGAGAAACTACTTCTACTCGTCTTCTAAGTAAATACGATTGAGTTGCTAGAGGTTGACCAGGAATTAGGACAGGACTGTCCTGTTGGTCTAGTGATCCCAATTCCGACGGCCGTGCAAGGGATCTTGGGTTCGATTCCCCAGCCCTGGATTGTGAGTGTGATTAAGAAACTTGCAGCAAAAGCAGTCTGGACTCATAAGTTGGTGGTGTCACACCCCCCGTGTTAGGCAGGGCATGTTAAGCCGGCCTCCGATTGTTACCTATCTCCGTTACATGTCCGTAAGGTGGAGAATTCACTGCCAGCTTTTGCGAAAAGATTGTAGGAATAATTTTCCTATTTTTAACCACCACTACGCAAACGAAGGAGGTGTGTCAATGTATTTTTAAACAAATAAATTATCAATAATTTGGATGATCCTATTTTAAATTCTTTTTGGTGTTGTTTTGACCGCCTATATATGATGAGAGTGTGAGAATTAGTTGTGACATTCTCAATCCATAGTCACCCTACAGAAGAAGCGATCGAAGAAATAACAGAGAAGTTCAGACAACTGACATTTGTAAAGTTTTCCCAAATACTGAAGTTTCGCATTCACTCAACTATTACTCAACTACACGTCTTAGAAGTTTTCACTATTTACTATCCACGGGAATTATTTCAGAGATTTTCATTTGAGAAAAAAGATTTATTTGTATAAGTACCTACCAACAAACATAAATATTAATTATGCTCTAGATATAATATTTAGGTAATATGGTTCCAGTAAGTGAGTCAAAACCAAAGGGGTGTGTGTATTTGATTGATTGATTTAAATGCGTTTTTTAATTACTTGAATAATATTAATAGAACATAGTTAATTCTCTCATAAAGTAAAATTGTTTATTTCCATCCGTTTTATTATCGTTTTTTTGCCTAGCATGCGTAGCTAGCACCATCTACATATCTCTACATGTAGCAAAGTAACTAGCGCCATCTATGCTAGCATGTAGCGAAACATGCATCATAAGTTTTTGCTACTGGCCGCTAGGTGGTAAGAATAACAGGCTATAGTTTTTATTTAGCTAATCGTAATGATTTATTACTATACTACAAATATACTCAATTCTACAAATATAATAAGAAATATAGTCAACGTAGTTTTTAATAAAAAAGTATTACAATCGTAACAACAAAAAATCATATTATTCTATTATTACTTAGTTGTCAGCGTGTTACCATAGCAACGGTATGTTTACAACAATTCAGTGAATCATTGTCGTCGGCAGATTGATATAGTTATGTGTTCATTTCCATCAAAATGTCCACCAAAATAACCAGTTTCGCTCCTCAATGCTCAAGTGACCGATGCACGGAGAAGGCTGCTCCAAAAGGTATTCTACAAAAAACTGAAAGGAGCCAAAAATCTGCGCCTAAAAAAGTTCTGGCTTCGAAGAAGACCATTACACCATGCACGGAGAGCAAGAGTTGTTCCAGTGGGGTAAGTACCAAGAAGTGTACTGTGAAAACTAAGAAATTAACCAAATCAGATTCCACAGTCTCCAGGAAGCCCCAATCTAGTGATGTTGTGGACTACTGCATGAAATGTGGCGATGGAAAAAGCACCAGCGAAGTTCGGGACAGAATCGGGACAATTCTAAGTGCAATGAACGTAAAATGCGTCAAAAATGATAATAACGTTAAAAAACTTAACAAAAAATCATCCAAACCAGTCCAACAATATTACAAGAATGAAAACTTCTACATACACGATGAATCTTCGCATGAAACTCCAAATAATAACAATAAGAAAATATCACTGGACACCATTAAAGAAGTCTCCGAGATGCACTCAGTGTCTGAAGATTCAATTTTCAGAATATTTTCAGACTCTGACGATGACGTCACATTCATAGATCCAAGCAGTGATGAAAACATTAAGAAACTGAAAGAATTTCGTCAAAAAAACTATTTTGAGTGTCATTCAGCAAAGTCTAGAATAAAATCCAGAGTTAGCGCTACTAGTTTGAATGACCATAAATGCGTCTACAGATTTTACCTGAACGAGCGATTGTTCCCTGTTCCATTGAACACTGACTACAATAACAAAGTTCGTTGCGTGGAATGCCAGCTGCCAATGGACATCAAACAAGAGTCTTCGACAGACAAAATCAATGGGACTATACAAGCGAAGGTAAAAATTGGTTCAGGCGACACTCAAGATATGCTCCTCCTTCTCCCAGTCAAAGATTCTCTCATCATTGGAGAGAGACGAAAAGAGAATAAACAGAAAGACGACTACGTGTACTTCGGAGTTGTAAAACTAAGTGCTGATGGTCACTCAATCTTCAATAGGAACTTACCGGAGAATTCTTTGGCTCTGAAATATCAAAAAGGTTATCAAGAGTACCAAGATGACGGCAGATATAATTACAAAGAAATAAAAGACGATGATGTGATTATAATATAATATTCGACTCGTATGAAAATTACTGGTAACTCGGTCCAATTTTGCCATTCACCGTTTAAAATTGTTGCTTCGGTTCAAACAAATATGTTGTTTATGTTTTCAAGGATTTTGAAGGTATATGTCATTATTGCCAATTGCCTACTTAACTGTATAACTGTATTGATACTTGTAATAAACTTGAATTCTTTTCGTTGCACATTTTTATGTTATTTCTGTCATAACACGGGATGCATTCGAAGTCGGGTCGAAGTTAGTGATGCGCACTTAGTTTATTGCATCTAACCTATTGTTGCGATAATGAAAGTAAAAAGAAACTTAGATTAACCGATTAAAGCCATTGTTTTGTATCGTGATAGCTGTCATCAGGAATGTATGTAATTGGTTGCTATTAAGTATTTTGAATTGCATTACGGAAATTTTTACCTCCCGTATGAATAATATGCGAACCTACACATCATAGTATAGTATGTTCGTACGTTAAGTACTTACCCCGAATTACATGTCTGGCTGAGAATATAGCTGGAGGAAGTGTCAGACTCTTTCTGACTAAAATCAACTATGTTTCTTTTTGGAGGTCTTCGCGTGCTAGGGCCGCAGTGACTCTTGCGAACAACCGATAGCCTCGGCAGTGTTCGTTACGCCTTGATCTGTACGCAATTTCGTCTGATTGGTTGGACCTTGTAGGTACCGATCCTAAAAGTACTTATTCAATTTTTTATTAGCGTTTCAGCAAAATATATTTCATTATTAACCAATAGGTAAGTACCTATTTGGTAAGAAAATTATAGTTTTCACTCCATTAATTACTTTTTTAAAAGCCTTTGCGCAGTAGCGAAGCAAGAATTAAAATAAGTAGGTAAGCGGATTGTCTTATTAATGTCAGTATTTAATGGTAAAGTTGAGAAGCAAGCTCCTTTTGCCATGGTCTTAGTAATATTTTCCTTCAAAGTTTTTCAAGAAATATTTTTTCGGTTTTCGCCGAGAAATTGTGTATTTACTTTACATACAAAAGTATATAGTAATAAATAAATTTATGTTTACAATCGGTTAAAAATAACTGATTATTATATTTTTAAATAAAAAAAATGGCAAGGATACTGTATAACAACTTTTCCGCGAATGTTGTTGATCACTAAATAAGTTGTTATAAATAATTTTACCTACTTATTTATAGTCTCGTTCGATTATTTTTATAATTGAACTTGCTTGCGCTGCGGCTTCACTTGTTTATTTATATTTTTCGTTTTATCGGCTAAGGCTCTCAGAATAATTTTAAGTTTGTATGCTAAGCTTGCTAAAATCGCTTACTGATTCTATAAAAATAATGAGAAAAATAAATTAAAATCATAAAATAACAGAAAACCAAATTCTAATCAAACCTATATATGCACGACTGCAATTCCAAACAATAATAAAAGTCTTTGCAACAACAATTCAAAAATCATGAATAATTGTCTTTTTTTGTAAAAAAGGTTAGATGCCGTATAATATAATATTGTGACCAGTTTCCAATAACATTATATGACCTTTTTTATTTTTCATAAACATATTTTTACATAATAAATTACTAAGACAATGAAAAGAAGCAATATAAAATGAAATACGTCAAATATTTTTTATTTAAAATAAAAAAAAAATCCACCATGGAAAATTACGACAATTATTAGGTTTGTATGAGATGAAATTGAGAAATAATCATATTTCACAACTTTTCCCGCGCTCCTAAATAAATATGGCGGTGAGTTCGCGCGCGCCTCAGTCGCCCTAGAGCGCATGCGCGGGAACTGTCACTTTCGTTCCAAAACCGCGGATGTGTCGCAGAAAGTGAAAAATAAAAACAAAAATGTTTGATTCATTATTATTTGTGGCTTTTGTAGCAAGTTTCGTGGGAGCTGACAATTTTAGTTTACGTAAGTTTTTTTTTTATTTATTAGCCACATTATTATATAAGTAACATTAATAATTAAAATTAATATTCTTGTTATGAATGCTGTGTGGAATTTAACTCTGCCTTTCTTTTGTGCACAGCAGTTAGTTTAAATTAAAAAAGTTAGGACTTATTACTTACAATATAAATATGTACTTACTTACAATAATATAATTATCAGGTTATTTACTAAGTAGAGGAATCAACTAAGTATATAAAGATTAGACTGTAAGTAAGTATATTAAATTAAGGGCCAGTTTCACTGGTTGCTGATAAGTTCCAGATAGTTTATCTGGCAGATAGTGGCTATCGTAACCTGTGAAGCCTGGCCCTAATAGTACTTATATTAATTTATACCTACCATTGGGTGTATGTCCTTATGAAATATTTTTAAACTCATTTATTTCCATTAAATCTGCTCCAAAATGAGCATACACATCTTATATCCTAATAATAAAATCATAAAAAAAAACTACAACATTCAATCATAATAATGAAACAACAGTATCTAGATAGTAACTTTTGAATTACCAAAAACAACAACTAGAATCAATTTTTCAAGCCTTTATTTGTAATTGCTAAATTGATGACGTCATTACGATGATTTTAAATAAGGTCCAGCATTTCACGACTATCATAAAAAAAAATGTTTTGCTTCAACAAAAGCTATCAAATTCTTTATTTTATTTCATTCTCATTACTTTCTTTTTATGAGACGTTACATAAAGCAGACATACCGTCACTTTTTTGATCGAAATAACTCTACGGGCAGTTCCGTTAACAAGTATAAGTAAAAAAGACTGGTCAAGTGCGAGTTGGACTCGGGCACGAGGGCTTCTATACGTAAGTTACTCAATATTATTAAATTAGTTCTTCTATATGTATAAACGTAATTTTTATTGCATTTTAGGGGTTTTTAAAAAAATATGCTTTTTGACTTAAATTCTTTCTTTTTAATTAATCCTTTCGTGCCTTGGGTAAAAATATTTGACAATGCTAAGGAATTCTTGCCTCCTGTGAGGATTGAACTCACGACCCCTGGTTTACGAGACCAGTGCTCTACCGCTGAGCTAAAGAGGCTGCACTTGTAAGATTTCATTTGCACTCCGCTTAATATCGTCGCCAATGCAAAACTCACAATATTTCCAAAATCTGTATTAATATTATAAAGCGAAAAAGTTTGTTTGTTTTCTCGAATGCACTAATCTCAAGAACTGCCGGATTCATTTGGTTTTACAGAGTTAGATAGCCCATTTATCGAAACTTTTTATTTGAGCCTTTTTCCAACTATGTTAGGGTCGGCTTCCAGTCTAAATGGATTCAGCTGAGTACCAGTGTTTTACAAGGAGTGACTGCCTATCTGACCGCCGGAGCAATTACGTATCTGACCTTCTCAACCCAGTTAACCGGGTAACCAAATACCCCTTAAAGATAAATGAAACTATTCTTTTATAATGTCCAAACCTGTATAAGTCCTGGTAGGATTTTTTATTGAGACGTGAGACATCAGCCTCTCCGGAAAGTAGCTTGCTAACTTTACGATCTCAACCACGATCGATTTCTTGTACCAATATTTTAATTAGTATTATCTTCGCTAGAATATTGCCAAGTGGTGTGTAAGTAATTGCATGCCTGTGCAGCCTCTTTAGCTCAGCGGTAGAGCACTGGTCTCGTAAACCAGGGGTCGTGAGTTCAATTCTCACAGGAGGCAAGCGTCGTGATTATCAATAGCCCTTTTATTGTCCCACTGAAGGACACAGTCCTCTTCTCTGTTTAGGCTTAGTTTTTGAATAAATAATATTAATATCGCCATCAAATTGCTTCTTACTCAGTTCAAAATGTTTTATCTTGAAAGTACACAGAGTGATATAATTAGTAACTTTGATTAAGGATAGATGAAAGTTTTTTTTTTGCAAAATGAGTTTTTTTGTTTATAAAATACTGTAGAGATTATGATTTCAAGTGTAATCAGGTGATCGGAAACCTCCGCTTTTTTGGGGCAGAAGGTCTTCTTTCAGACTCTTCAGGCTCTTCAGGCCCTTCTTCTTCCTGTAGCCTTGAAGGATTAAGTTTTTAAAAAACCCTGCATTAGCCTAGGTTGCATTTCAGTATACGGTTATAGGGGTCCTCTCCTTACTAATAGATTATACGAGTGAATTTCTGTCTGTCAAAATTACTGAACCGATTAAAATTTTTATTAGGTACATAGTCAGTCTAGAGTCTGAGAAAGGACATAGATTCTTTTTTTTTTCTGATTGTGGGTAGTTGTAATTTCTAGAACTGCGGAGAACGGCTAGTAACTCAATATTTACATAAAAGTCAGGTTTTAATTATGACTTAAGTTTACTTGAACTCCGTGGAAAAGTTAATGTTGACATTGGCACATTTTTTTAATTAGCTTCAATTACCTATTTAATTTAATGAAATTTTCGTTTAATAATATATTTCCTTATGTAGACAATGGCAATGATAACGTATTTAGTGGAGAAATTAATTAGGGTGCAAAATAATTACCTACCCGTAGATAAAGTATCATGAAATTATAATGATTTTATTCGCTAACCTGCATGTTATTACAAATTATGTAATTTATATTGCATTATAGGTGTTCATAAAAATATTATGCATATTGATTTATATTATTTCTATTCAAGTAATCTTCTACTGATTAATGTAAAAATATTTAAAATGCATATTTTAAGAATTTCTGCCTCCTGTGAGGATTGAACTCACGACCCCTGGTTTACGAGACCAGTGCTCTACCACTGAGCTAAAGAGGCGATGACATGATTATCATAACTTCCAACCCCATATGGTATTCACATACATCCATGTTGCGAATACGGTCGTTTGTTCTGTACCTAGTATTTATGAAATAATTGCCATACTTAACCACATCTGCGTCTTAATGTAACATCTAGAGCACCTGATTAATTCATAGCAAGGTGATATATGGAAACCATTTGTCTGTATATCCAATACTGGCTAAATTGGTTAAACGTAAAAAGGCCTTATGGTGAAGATATATTAAGTACCAGATATAAAAATGATAAAACAATAACTTGACAAATAAAACTATTATCTATCATTATATGCTCATATCTATAATCATAACCCTCACGCTCACAAGCTCCTACCCACCTACAAGTTATTATTAATTATACCAACAAATACATTAATATATTCTTAAAGAAAATGTAGGTGAGAATGTACAAGTAAGCAATATTTAACCCACAATTTTGCTAAAATGGCCATTAAACTGTACCTACAATATACTATTTGAGTCCAAAAGTCGAGACTTGAAAGATTACTATTTATCAAACTGGATTATTTTGGATGTTTAATAACTTAACGTGCCTTCAAACTATTTAATTAAGTTTACAGGTACTTAATCAATCAGAGATGATAAACTACTCGCTGCATTTCCATAAGAAGGCCACTGCTGGACGAAAGCCAAAGACGAGGGTAGAATTGCATAAATTAATAACGTGTTGCGCTTCTTTGTTTACATTTTTGTGTCATTGTTTGTTAGGGCGAGCTCGACGCCCGTTAAACTTTGATCAGTTTTCAATTGGTTTTAATAAACGAAAATATTGCATTTACGCCTAGATTTTGTATTAATTATTGTCCTCTTTGCTAGATTGATTCAAAATCAATAAAAAGTAGTTTATTCAAACTACGCATAGAAATCAGCACTTTTCGAAAGTCAAAACAAAAGACAGCCCCCAAAACGCCCACCCTTCACCACTTCCTATGTGTTTTCACTGGGAAAGAGAAGTGGCGCAACAAACTCCCCAGCAAGAAATTAGAACGATGGTGATAAAACTGGCCACTATAAACTATAAAACATCAAAATAATAATTCTGTCGGATCAGAACGATCAGCGCTCGAATCTCAATAAAAAAAATCGAAAAATTCACACGCACCTTTTTCCGACATCTGACCTAACTAATCCATAATCAAATTACACTAGTTGCAATGTATATAACAAACACATAACCAGTATTATTAAATAGTAAACACTTACGTAGACGATCATGTAACAACGGTTTCCGCGTTTGCGGTGCGCGGCGCCAAACGCGTGCTTTCACCAGATAAACAGAATCCAGAGGTTAGATGTATAAGTAATAGCTATTCTAATGCGATTACATGACAATCTGTTTAGCCCTTTCACCAATTACGGCTGTAGAATGCGTAGAGTTAAGATAATTCATGGGAACGTAATACGGTAAATGTTTGAAGCTAAACTATACGTGATAGAATATCTTGATGGAAATGATAGAAAAGGAGAAAGGAAAAGATTAGAGGATTGCTTGAAAGATGACTTTAATAGAATGTTGGTGTGATGAGTGACAGAGCAATGGAAGGGACAAGATGGAACACAATGGAGCAAGAAGAAAAATGCATGAAGTAAATTCCAATCATAACACAATTAAAAGAAGGGGCTGTTTTGGCAGAAGACTTAATTGGATGGAACTATGGAGGTGGATTGAATCCAGGAGAAGGTCAAAAGATCAGGGTGTGACAAGGGATAGGTAGTACGTACATTAAAATTTGGAGCTATTAACATGGATGACCAAGAACAGAATGTCCATCGATCACATCATCATCATTACGAAATACTTAGTAACAAACCTTAGGCTCCCTAATCACCTTGCTAATAAACCCATTGTTTTTCCTTTCTTCAAATATTACCAGACTTCCTCAATTATCGTCCAGTGTGGTCTACACGGTACCAATAACCGCGGGGTCAAACATTACCGCTCAAGGTCGCACCTATGCGCCCACGCATACCAATGTGCGGGCTATAGGTATACAATGCAACTATTTACATGCATTGGTCACCACGATGCATGCCTTGACCTGAGTGTGGAAGGATTTTGGGCTTAGATTTTGTTTTTAGCAAAATATCTAGAAAATTGGTGCATATATAGATGCTGGCAGGAAAATTTGTTCTGGCTGATTGATTGATTCTATGTAAGTACGAACATACATTTGATCGCTTAAATCCTATATCGTATCCTTGTCATCAAATACAAATACTGAGATTAGTTTTAGTATAAATGATATTTCCATCATATTTGATAATTGATCGTGTAAATTCTTCAATTAATGCAGGAATTCTGATGGGTCAACTAGAAATAATCTTTCCTTACACTTCTGTGAGCATCGATTTGCGGGATTTCCATATGAGTAAGAGCATGTCAAGGTTTGAGCAGTGTTGTCATGTGACGGTGCTTGTCAGCCACTCCGCTAGGTCCTAGCCTCGACCGAAATACTAACTTTAAGTCTTATGTTCAAGTGTTATTTGAAAATATTGTCAAATTATCATAAAAAGTAAATATGACACAAGTTAATGTGTGTACAGACGCCAGCACATCAAACTACCCGAAACTGTCAAATTTTCCCAATCAACTTTGAATCATAATTTATCATAATATACATAAAAACTTTAGCGGTAAAGTTGAAAATCTATGAAGGAAATTTGACAGATTGTACCAGTAGTAGCTTGATGTGCTGACGTCTGTACGTTTTGTTGCAATGCAATATCTATTTTATGTTTGGATTATTGATAGGCACAACATTAAGACCGCAATAGAGTAGATATCTATTGGAAGCTCACTCCAACAAAGACAGGAAAAGGCTAGCGCAGACGATGATTTCATTATTCAAAGCTAAATTTAACGACGTAGAAGCATACACGCAACATTATTATTTTACTAGCATCCCGCTGTCATACGTACATACAATAGTTCTAACACATTATCACAAAGAATTAAGTATTCAGACATGTTTTGTTCAATTTAGCTTTACAAGTATCAGATCCCACGAAAGCCGTCATCGCGCCATTGACCGTTGTAGACTTAGAATGATTCTAGGCAAAGTCGCGATTCTCAAGTATCGAAATTATAAAAATAGCTCTCAAAACCAACATGCAATACTATCAACACATCAGTTTGTTTGTAAATGGTTGCTCAAAGCTCATGAGCGGCTGAAGGCCGACACCTCTTTCACAACGAAGCAGCTGCTTTTACCAATAACTGCGAAATCAGCCGCAAGCACCGATATGGTTTCATGTAGATGGGTTACCAAATGATGGAGATTTAGTAATAACCTGTGGAACATCTTGAAGTGGTAGCAATCGGCTTACACACTCCTTCTAACTGTCATAGACATACAAAGTCTTTATGGAAATACCAACATGACGCAAAAGACTCCGGGATTGTTCAGAAGAGTTACCGCGGCCCTGGTACTCAAGCGACGTAAGGAATAAACTTGGGTTTTCATCATCATCAGCCTTTTTATCGTCCCACCGCTGCTGGACACAGGCCTCCTCTCACACAGCGAAGAATTTATTGCACATTAAACACCACGCTTGCTCAGTGCGGATTGGTGATTTCAGACTTCAGGTTACTTCGAGATGAACTATTATTTATCATTAGTTATATCTAAATAGCAGACGGCACAAGCTCTTTACTCTCCTCATAGCCTCTGAACAGTCTTGGGATCGCCTTTAAGTAATGATCATCATTAAAATGGAGCGACTGTCTCGATCGAGTTTGACTTCCTTAAGCCCATTACCCTGTCTACCCAATGCACCTTGGTAAGGCTAATGAAAATGGTGTAAAATCAGTCGCTCCTAGCGATATGATTTTCTACTCCAAAGACTGAATGTAACTAAATTATGTGGTAGGAAATAAAAAGAAAAAAAAAAAACAATTGTACTAGAGGCACCTTTAAGGTCTATTTTTAACTCCCCACACATCAGTGACATGCCAGGGATGGGACAGGATTCATCAGGTGCCCAAAAAACATATCGGTTCATATATTTTTTACAAAAGAAAGCGAAATGACATTACAATAAATTCGTATCATAACGAAAATACAAATCTGCTTCATAATTTCAACCTGACGTAACCAGAGTAACAAACCTATTAATCTTTATTTACCAAACATTATCACAAACCGGTTTAGCAGTTTCGGAGATAGCAACGTGCAATTCTTTCTAAACGGTCAACCTTGGCCTTTCGTCCGATGTTTCTACAGTGTGGGCGAATGTTCTCAACTTGTGTTACGATATCAGGTATTACATACTTTTAGATCATTTCGTTTAAATAATTTATTAGTTAACTGTTTATAAATACCTACTTAGCTCCAAACAATTATGTATGAGATGCATTTTTTAATTAATGTTTTATTTTAAATTAGCTTCCGCCAGCGGTTTTAGCCGCTTCCTGAAGGAAGTATTTCCAGGCGCTAGATAAATATATAATTTAATGTATGAACTATAATACTGCCAAGTTTCATCAAAATCCGTTCATCGGTTTGGGCGTGAGGAAGTAACAAACCAAACATACACTTACAAACTTTCGCCGGTAAAATATAATAAACGTGATTATTCAGATTGAGCACGATATTAGAATTAAACTATTTTGGCTTTGGCGAGTGCAATAAACCAGCACAGGTAACGGTAACAGGTAATGTCTATACGGGAAGCTGCACTTTACGGTAATGTCAGGGATGGGTGACCATCCAAAACGTCAGTCCCGAATCTTATTTACAGATATTTATAATGAAAGTAACAATGTCTGCTATGCGATCGTAGTAGAACGGCTGAACAGCTTTAAATGAAATTGGGTCCGGACAAAAAAGGGATACCGCGATCGTGTAAACTTACGTAATCTTTCTAATGAGTACACAATTAGCCGGTTGCAGTTGCACTATTCGTTGCAGTTGTGGCTGGTTGCAACACTTGGAGGCTGAGTTACGTGTGTCAGATGACATGAAGTTATTTTACAATGTGTAGAAACATTCACAGAAGGTTAACGAGTTACTGGGAGATCTGGTACTGCTAAAGTGGTGTTATAAAGAAGTTTGTTAATTTGGCTAAGAGTCAGCATGTGAACTCGTGAACGCCGAGCGGAGCGGAGAAGTTTTTGAACAATTCAATAACATTTAACATTAACAGTAACAATTTCGATCTTGCCTTCAGAAATTCTATTGATTAATAGTTCAGGACTTTCTTGGGTCTACCCATTCTGACATGATAACAGCGCTAATATCAAGAAGTAGGCCCTGGTCCGATTAGAAAAATTATATGAGTGTTCAGACCATTTATTCAGGAAAGTTTTTTTGTAGATACCTCGAGGTGTGGCGTAAAATACGCAGAAAATTAGGTATATAAAAATAGTGTCATTTATAAGCTGCCACACTAAGCCAGCTGAACCTATTTGGTTGTTTGGTATGTACTGCATGCAAGTCATAGATTACACCCTGGGCAAGGCTGCTTTATTTCACTGATAAGTAAAACTAGTTAAACATATCACTGATAGTACGTATTATCTAAGTACTGTTATTGAACTAGCGCATCATAACCTCCTTACAATCGATACCTTAAAATAGAACTTTTCAATTAGGTACAAAATAATTTACTGAAGGCCTTTTTTGGTAGCATGCATAGTTAAGGCATGCTACTCAAAAGGTTAGTAATTGAAAATGGAACACAATACCCCCTTTGTGTTACTAAGCTTGTAAGACACAATACTGACAAACACATTTTAATGTATGTATATGCTTGAGTGCGATTGCGGATGCGTCATCGTATCGGTTTCGATGTTTTATCGTTTTGGAAAAAAACAATGAAATGCTTTATGTAGAAATGATAACGAAAGTCAGAAATTTAAAAAAAGCAGTTTAAATTATCCCTTGACCTGCACCAAGTATCTGAAAGACTGGCCAAACTAGTATTTCTGCACATTACCGGCGCAGTGTCACATCTGCAAGCCATCTATTTGTTACAAGGTCGGCAGTCGTCCACGTTGCCAAACGATATGGAGCCGACAGAATTATTCCATATACATTGGGTAACATTTATAAATAAATATTTCCATACTTCATATGGATAGGAATTTACTTTCTGTGAAGGTCGTGACGAAAGTGGTGTCGAAAGTCCCGTTGTTATGTTTTTGTGAAATAATAGCTAGTGGCCATGACATCGTCCGTATGCAAGAAATACGCTACCCTTTCTTTTATCTGCGAAAGATCTTACAAATGATATTGTATCATTATTAAATGTTCAATCAATAATAGGTTTACTAAAAAGGGATTTTAACCAGTTACCTATCTAAAATCGGCCGATATGTATCGACTTTTCAAAAGGTTCCTGGCGAAACAATATCCTTGAATTTCAACTCTCCTCGTCCTGTAACAACCCAGATCAGGGAGACTTTTCGCAAAAGAGTAGCCAGCTGCGCATGATATAATGTATAGTGCATAAGTGTAGATAAGCAGATAGGTGAACTCCTTGCCCCTTCACTCATAATCCGATTCGCAATTGGACACGCACGTTGGACGCAGAGAGGAGAGATCAGGTTTAGCTGCTGGTTAGCCGACAGCTGTAAAGTGAAATTGAAAGCAACGTGAATGCCGAAGCTGTGATAATCATAAAAGTTTACTGTAACAGGTACCTACTAGTCGCCATTTTTGTTCACAGCGGACGATTTCACAAAATGCCGGCAAAAAGACGCGAAACTGAACGAGTGTCTCAAAATGGCCGTCCCTGATGCGCTGAGGAGGATGAAGAAAGGTAAGAAGCTGTTTCATTGGACTTGTAATGCCTAGTTTACAGCTAGACAAAAAAAATGCCGATCCAGCTCTTTTACAATGACTTCACAGCTCTGAGGAGGGCTGGTAGTCGATGCGCAGCAAAAATGCAACCAACAGAAAGTCTGACAACCAATGTTACCAAGGGGTTTCGGGTTGCCCGGCTTCAAGAGATCAGATAAGTAGTTGCTCCATGCAAACACTGGTATTCATCTTCAATCGGTTAGACTGGAAGGCGACCACAGCTTAACTCGGGGGGAGGTTAGGTAAATGACATTTTGGGTAGAGGCTCGTGCTGTACGAAGTACCTAAAGTTATTCTGATAGACCACACGAGCGAAGAAAGTTGGGTACACAAAGTCACTAAATACAATTTGTTGTAACATGTAGTAAGTAAGTAAAGGTTTTGTCAACAAATTCATTAAAGCGGAGTTGCATAAAAATTGTCGAACAAATCGTTACGTGTTGATGACTTAACAAACAAATCAAGTCATTTGTGATTCACGCACGTGGTTTTCGCTTCATTTGAAGTTGTCTTCCGCATTTCTGAATTTGACACACTATTTTGGAGTGCCTACTGGATTTTCAATGTTTTGAAGTAAATCTATGTAACTATGTACAGACGCTAGCACACCAAGCTACGACAATCTGTCAAACCTTATAGACTTCCAACTGTACCGCTGAAGGATAATTATGTTTCAAGATGGATTGGATAAATTTCACAGTGTCGGGTATCTGTACATCTATACTAATATTAATATAATTATGTATGTGTTATGTAAAACAGAACTCTTAAGATCAGTTTTCGTTGTCAAATGCAAAAAAAGGCTTACATGTTTTTCGAAGTTCTGAGGAAGGTAGGACGCTGTTCCAAGGCGCCATAAAGCTTGGAGAGCATTATACGTACCTAATACATTTTAAAATTGGCTGTATTTTATCTGAACTTATGAAACTTTATTATTCAACATAAATAATTATGTATCCTCTATGTCCCTCGCTTGCAGGTATCCCGTCGCTGTCAGTGCCTCAGATGGAGCCGCTGCACGTGAGCAGCATTGACGTGGACTCGGGCTCCGGGCCGGTCGTCATCACGCAGATGTACAAGAACATCAAGCTACATGGACTCACTGACTCCGTGCTCACGCTGTATAAGTAAGTCTCCTTTGTCCTTGGAGTAAGAAGTGGAAACATTGTGGTTTAAAAGTGAAATGCTCCTTTTCTCCTGTTAGTTTAATTAAATTAGGTTTTATAGCTTACTTTCTTAATGCATTTTTATTATTATTTTTTACCCCACACGCTCGTAAACTTACCTACAGGTAACCAACATAATAGAATTGTCCATAACACGTTATTATTTCATTTTATTCATAGGAAAAACAGATAGAATGATATAACCATGCTTTGGATCGTAGACTATCGTTTATTTATTTAGAAGTTAAAAAGAATCTGTAAATTCGTATAGTAACACTTGCAAGATAACGAAAAAAAATGTTATCATTAATTTCAGGGCTGATCTCAAAAACTACAGACTGAGGACGGACTCAATCACGCCTAAAATGGAGTTCATTGCAGACTACATCATGAGGGGCAGGATTTTATTGCTGCCGATACAAGGAAAAGGCCTCGCCAACATTACCATGGGTGAGTGACGCTCCCAAGTGGGCAGTAGCGGGACTAACAGTGACAGTAAGCGCCATCTGATGGAGCGTTACAGAACTATATTATAATTAGCGCCATCTAGTGAGTAAGAGTTAAACTATACGCATTGAAATCAACGCCATCTATTAAATAGAAATGGAACTAAATAACTTCAACTACTACCCAACAGATGGCGCGGTTACAATGTTACATCATTAGAAAATATATCACACACATCTCTTCCAAATCAAATGATAACTTACCAATTCCATATTTTCAGTGAACTTGGTGGTAAAGCACGACCTGATAGGCGAGCCGGTGTCACGTGACGGACAGACGTACATGCACATCAAGGACTACCGAGTGCGCTTCATCCCGCAGCGAGTGCTGCTCAATTTCAGCAATCTCTTCAACGGTGACAAGGTTCTCGGAGACAATATGAACGAGTGAGTAAATCCTACATGGATGTCGCAAACCGTAGGGAGTACTCGTTACACAGTTACACACATAGTATTGTAGTATTTGGGGCCTGTTTCACAACCTACCAATAAGTTCTACTTAATTTATTCGGTAGATAGTGGCTATTCGGACATTGTGAAACTGGCCCTAAAACGCCTGAAAACTTAACCTAATTTAAGTATGTACTGGAACCCTACCAGTAGTGGGGATATGTCAGCAGGGATATATGGAACAGGTGGAATATTTGATCAAATATCAAGCAAATATTGTGGAAATTAAAAAGACTTCCTCACTGGACCAGATTTGAGTGATAGTGGCTAGTTTGTATTAGTCTGTTTTCTCTTTCTTCCAATTCAATAAACCTTGATCCTTTTAGAGACTTTTTTATTTGTATGTTATGCATTCCTTTTATTTTTACATTGGCATTTACATAATACATACCATTAACGTTTCAGATTCCTGAACGCAAATTCGGACCTGGTCTTCAGTGAGCTGAAAGAATCTTATGAAAAAGCACTCAGTTCAGTTTTCCAGAACGTCACAAATAAAATATTTGACAGAGTTCCCATGAACAAAATATTCCTTGAGGACTAGTTTATCCTAGCTACGCAAGAGTAGCAAGACTTATTTGGTAGTTGCAGTAATTACATGTAAGGACAATCCTTTAAAATAATAGAATTCTAGTAGTACTACATCTTCAAGTTTGAGGTATTTATTGAAGCTGCTTTAATTAGACTTCGTTATCATAAGTTAGATTAATTTAAAATAAACTAATTTGTAAGTAAATAATTTGATAAAAAAATTGTTGTATTTTTATTTCCCTTTAACAAATATTTTATGTGTAATCACAATAATTTTGAGGGATACAAATTGGGTGGGGATTGATATCGCATAATCTTCTGGCGATCAAGAACATTTTGATTATTGATATCAACGCCATCTCTTGTCCAATACTAGAACTTTTGTCGATATGACTTTTTGGTCGGCTGGTGCAGGATAGGTTCCCTTTCAATCTTTGAAGGGTTCCTTTCGTTAAGTTCCACGTCGGGTTGCTCTCTACCAAGACTGACTTGCTGCGCGTTTTTCAAGCAAATCGTCTTGCAGAACGCTTCGTTTATTATGACCACTGAAATATCAATAGGATTTTAGTTAGTGTCTGATAGCAGTCTTACCTACTCAATTTTATTTAGATTTGTGTTGGCTAAATTTCATTATGTAATTTTAACTATATTTTTTTCTTATTATAAAAACAATCCTACCTATCTTTACCTAATTTTAGCCTTCCACTAGAAAGCAGTCATTTTCATCCAACTTGGAAATTACTGAAAATAAAGGATTCTTTTGTTATGGTCTTGGATGTTCCTTTGGCATTCCCTTTGTTTTGGCATTTCAATTCATCGAAAAATGAAATCTGTAATGTAATAGCAAAAACAAAACAATTTGTACTTACACACTCCCACCAAGAGTAAATAAATTATCAGTCCCAAGATCAGAGCATCGTACTCCATCTTAGAGCAATCTGAAAACAAATAGGTACATTAATTGACCGGCTGCCACGAAGGGGTATATATTTCGAGCGTATCTCGTATTATGTAGACATGATAATTGTCTGGATTACCCAAGTGTTCTAATTGTTCAAATAGTTGTTATAGTCTGCTGGTTAAAGCACCTGCTTTTCGAGCACAAGTGTTTTGGTTTGAGTCCAGGTCAGGCAAATACCAATGTAACTTTTCTAAATTAAAAATCAGCCAGTTGCGCAGTACACATGCACAAGCATTTGCGCAGACCCAGATGCACTCTCTATTCCCTCTCTCTCCTAAACCGATGGGTCCACGATCTGACACCAATTTGATCCTCCTTGTGTGAAAGTTTCTTAAAACCCACAAGCAATTTCAGTCCGTCTCGGGAATCGAACCCGAGACCCTGTGCTCAGCAGTGGTGCCATGTGACTACTAGACCAATGAGCCGGTAAATTGGGATAAGGGCAGGAGGATCACAATGGTTCTGATTAGTAGACGTATCTTTTGTGGGCTTTATGCAAATAATACTGAATGGCTCAATTCAAAGCTCTTTTATCTATTTTATCAAGTTGATACAACATATGCATGCTACTTCGACATGTTCTACGATTCAAAGCAATTAATGCACTCACCAACGAAAAGTTGGCCTAGGCCTGGTAACCTTCACAAGCTCCTTCAGAGCGATGAAGACAGCAAACACGATCACCAGAAAGAATACCGTCTGCCAGAAGTGCGTGATAATTGTGGGTTCAGGTGAACTCATCCTCAACGTGTGCAGGATATCTTCACATCTTGAACGAGGGATCACTGCTTATATTGTTTTTTTTTTTAACGAAAACGGCATGGCGCTCTATATCGGTGTATAGTGTGGCAATACGGACAGCGTCTTGTCTCACTACGAAGAGTGAAGGGTCGTCATAATGGTCGTTATCCGCCAGGCATAATGTTTTTATATGAAAAAAGGCCTAGTCGCTAACTGGAGAAAGATCAGCATTTTTATGCTTGCTGTTTTTGTAACCGACTTCCCGAAAAGGAGGTTCTCAATTCGACGTGTCTATCACATACTAATTATTCATTACACACTACTTTCAGCTGGTAAACCAATTTTGACGAAATTATTGAATTAAACATGCTTGAAATTGATATTCAACTATCCACTTATAAAACACAAACCTAATTGTAGGTCAGTTAATAACATCATCTATTTGAATTAGGCTGAAAATCAGCAAATCAATTTTACAAAAGAAAGACCCCCAAAAACTCTTTACCACATCCTATGTGTTATTGCCGGGAAGAAGAAATTAATAAACACATTTTTGTCTGCAAGTTGTTGGGGACTAAAGTTAACTAATGTAATCTGACTATATGCTGAAGATAAGATGATGAAGTGACGAGCTTACCAGCTATGTCCAAGAGGTCTAGGGCGCCAGGTGACTCTAAGAAGTTCTCTAAGAGACAAAAAAGTAGCGAATATAATAACGAGGAAGAACGTTGTCTGCCAAAATTCTGCGAGCAGTGCATTTATGCTCATCCTAAAGATGAGCCCATTGATGAGTTCATGGAGTCATCACGGTAGATTTCTACTGACTGACATGTCAAGGTAGCATGGTGACAGGACTGACGGAGGCCGCGACGCTTTTTTATATTGTTTCTGGTGCTTTTTTAGAAAGGAGGTTTGGGATGTTAACCTTTATGATTATAGTAGCTATTATAATAAAGTTGCTTGAACACGCTAATTTTAGAAACTAGTAGACTAAGTTTAAAAGTTATTTTTCAGTGTTAGATATTAATATGCCTATTTATTATGAAAGGTCAACGGGCAGCAGCTAGTCTCATACTTTGTAGGATGTTTCTTTACGCCCTTTGTACACCGTTTTGGTGAAATCTGTACAGACGCCGGCAGTTTCGTAGGTAGCTTGATGTGCTGGCGTTTGTACATAGACTAATTTTTGCAACATACATAAGGTTGGGGGTGCGGTTCAAGTTCAAGGATTATAAAAAAATATACACTTACCCACTAGGAACAGTCCTAAAATTGTGATGAAATTGGTTCTCAAAGTTGGAACCACTAATTTTGACAGGCTCTTTTATGTTATGTAGCTAATGGTTATCTTTTACTTCATTTGCATGAAGATATTATGTCTCAGGATGCCGAACACGGCTTGGACCAGTCATAATATACTGTAATAAGGTTAAAATGGTTAAGGGAGTTGTTTGTTGTAGGGAATGTTTCAATAAAATACAAAGAATATAAGATAAACTTATTGTTTATTCCGTGAATAATAACAGATGTCTATGGCATAGTCACTGGTAACATTATGTCGAAGAGAAATAATGTAAACTAAATAAAATCTTAGCCTCTAGCGTCCGACATTGTGATACCATTATAAAAAAATACAAAAAAAAATATTTTTGATAATTTTTTTTTTTATATATGGTAGTATCACAACGTAACATAAGAATTTTATATTTATGGACATTCTCACAAAATAATAATATTTTTTATACGGTGTATAGTTTTTCTTAAAAGCTAATTAATAAAGAATGTCCATTGTGTGTCATCTGTTTACTAAATCACAATAATAAATAATTCTAAATTAATATTTTTGTTTGTATTTTTAGCAACATTTGGTATATTTTTTTACGAAAAATAAAACCAAAATAAATATTTCAAATTACATTTATTATTTTGAGTAAACAGATAACATTTTTGAAGGCTGAGCGTTATAAACAATTTGTAGGTTTTTAAAAAAAGTGAAAAAAAATACAGTAAAAATATATAAAAAAATATGAGGCTTGTTGTTTTAAAATAGTGCAAGACATTTCTGTCTAAAATATATTTAACTTAAGCATAGCATTAGAACATAGAAGTTTAATTTGTGACATCTTAATTAAGGTCTACTTATAGACCTAAACATTAAATCTTAATGATACACTTACACCTACTTCAATCATTAATTTAATTAAAATTAAATTATCTATTACAATGAGAGAAGTAATGTGCTTTTGTTTTGTCTTTCAAATTGTTATTTTAGTTTTTTTTTTATAGACCTGAGATTTTTTTTTTTTTATAAAGAAAATACTAAAATAACATTTTGCCGATGTCAACCTACAGCTATGTTTTACTACACTTGAAACGGACGGCTTTATGGCAACTAGTGATAACTAATGTTTTTTTTTATTGTTTAGAATGTGCAAAAATATCTTTTTTTTATTTATTTCTATAATGAGGTATGAAAATGGATGATCTTGTTTTGTTTATTTATTATTATTATAATGCCATATTACCATTTGGTTTTTATTACAAAAAAGCTACGTGATGATCTATTTATTTTTTATTTAGAAAAAACACTACAGATGTTATAAGCTCCACCCTTCACAACCTATATAAAAAATGAGATTACTTTTAAACAAAATTGCTGAATATCCCGGCGAATCCAAAAATGGAATGATAATTTCTTTAAATGCATATTTTCAAATGACGAATATTTATTTTTTTATACTTTAATTTATCTTTTAATTTATTAGTAAAGTTTTACCGGGAAGATATAAAAAAAATCTTAATTGGAAACTTAAAATATAAAAACTTAACTAAAACTTGTCATTTTGTAAAATAAATCGTACTTGAGTACCATTGTCAGAATATATTAACATTAGTAATAATCGACTTGGCGCGGGCACTGCCGTGCTCCCCGATAAAGTCGTACATTACTGACAGTAATATATGAAAAATATATATTTGTAAGTCACTTCACTAAAGTTTACCTATATAAGTGTGATTTTTTACTGAGCCATAATCGAACAAAATTATTCAATTATACAGGTAATCTCCAGTGAAATTTTGAAAAAAATGTATGTGCCAAGTTATATCCCTTATCTAACTTAGGGCTAAAAATTGATAATCGCTTTTAATCAGCTGAAATAATTAAATTAACAATAACTAAACAACAAAAGCTTTATTGCTTAGCACCATATTTAACCGATTTTTAATCAAAGAAAGGTATGTTTATCTGATTAAATTTCTTAGATATTTGACTCTCAATATCATAAAAATCGGTTTATAAGCAAATAGATGGAATTTTTTATATAATATCCAAAATGGCTGATGTTACCATTATTTTAAAATGTTAGTACGATTTTTCTAATCGATTATTAGTACTAATATACGATTAAATTTCTAGAAATCGTCAATTTATTTGGGCAGGTTACACCAATCTAACTATAGATTTAAGTCTGGTGTAAACCGCCGTTTTGGACAAACGTCTAAGCCGTGATGAAGCCGGACTCTCAAGCAAAGTACCACAATAGGTCACAAAATGTGTTATCTACCACATCATAAGCTAAAAACTGGTAAAACCACTACACTCATGAGCTATCTTATAATAACCGTGGAAACTCGCTAGAGCCCGGCTGTTGTCTAATCCGATAATATCTAAACCTTATCGCTACACAAAGATATGCGATATTAAGTCCATACATTTCTCGCCATATAAATATCACACTCAGCGCCGTTTCGGCTACAATCCTTCACTGAACTATCACCGATTTAATTTGATCTGTCTTTGCAAACTAAACACTAGCATAAATAGTTCAATTATCACTGGTCAAGCCTCCAGTGTCTGTGTCTTCAGACTCCTGTCATTGAAACTGTGACGTGGATGTAGACCGTCGGCAGCCAATTGAAACTGGCGCTGGTATCCTAGATGAGCCATTCCTTTGGTCTTTCCTAGGAGCGGCCAACTGCCTTGTGCTGGTGGACCTTTCTAATTTTCCATCAGACATAACCCAGGCTGATGTGAAGTCAGCATAGTCAGAGTCCTTAGAACTAGTCCTGGAAAGAGAATCATCTCCTTTTGAATATGTCCTAATAATCTCCTTCATTTTCTCGAGTACCGTCGCGTCATCCTTCGCCGTTTCAGTTGACCTCAATATCTGTTCTAGTAAAGGACTCAAAGGCTTCTGATTCGGTGGGGATCTAAGAGTAGCACTGCTGGCCCTTAGAGGAGAATTCCTCTTAAAAGCATCAGTCTGAGGAGTTTTAGCCCTCATTTTTGGAGATTTATTCGGATTTTCAAACGTGTCAGCTCCCAAAGTGGGCCTGGACTTGACTTTAGCCTGAGTGGGGGCAGTTCTGCCGCTCCATGTATTTCTGGCTGTCGGCGGCAGTTTTGGAGTTAACTTGGGTGATGTTTGAACGGGATTCGCAGCATGCTTGGGGCTGGGTGTGTTTCCGCGGCTAGGGGTTCGGTTCCTCACTGGAGAGTGGGGTATGCGACTAGCCTGTCGGCTCCTTATCGTCTTCGTAGGAGACTGGGAAGCTTCCCTTGTCGCCCGAAGGCTCTTGCTCGGCGAGTCGTTGCTATCGGTGACGATCACGCGGTCGGGGCTGCCTCGGTTAGACTTCTCGTCGATGGAGCTAGGTTTCCTGCCCCCGTAGAAGGTGTCTGAGAAGTCAGTCTTGCGCAGGCCGGTGTTGAGGCTCACGTGGTCGTCAGCTCGTTCGTTCTTGTCCATGTGACAGCCGTCGTCGTGGTCGAGACGCTCTGAAGACAGAAAAATAAAGAAATAAGAATAATAAGAAGATTGGTAAGATCTAGGAAAAGGAACAGTGGAAAATAAAGAAAAGTTATGCAATTTGCCTCAGAAAAATAAATGTATACCTAAGAAATAGCCTTTGGCGTCTTTCCTATATCAGGGTCTAGTTAGTACTTGATAGGCAGTCATGTCAAAATCAAATTACCAATCAATATAGCAATTATGCAAAGATATTCATAATATCATGAGCTATTTACGAGTTCTAAACCAGATATTGCTTGTAATACCATTTCAGAAAAATATTATAACACCTAGAATGTCTCGATTACATTATTCAACACTGTAATTAACCTCTGCAAGCTCGTTAGTGGCATTCATTCCTAACCCTTTACTTAACCCTCGTAGCATAAAAATAGTATCTAATTTACAATGACCATGTTTAGCAGTTAATAACAGTTACATTAAGTTAATAATTCTGACCATATCGGGGCATGTCCGCGGCCATTTATGGATAAACGTGGCTGTGTGGAGGACTTCCCTTTTCCGCAAACTGTTCACTTAAAATAAGTGTTTGTGTAGAAGAAATATTTTATCGGGTTGTAAGATTTTCTCTAATCAAAAGGTTCATTTGTCTTTTATCTATTGTTAGACCTTTTTGTTTATTACTTTTATCTATAATTTTTATTTTCAGATAGCAATTTATATAAGGAAAACGGATGTTCTATCAACATAGTATTAATATAGTTTATTATTTTCCTAAAACTATTGATTACCAAACCAAAGCAAAAAAAAAGGCTTCCCCAACAAGAAAAAGGTTCAAACGTCGCATTATTAAGTTTTCTTTTAAACAGATCGATCAAGTAATCAACTGATTAAATTGCGTCTTTTGACATAATTAATCAGAGGAAAGCAAAAATTATTTTATTCCAACCAGAAGAACCAACTATTTTGGAAATGTTTCTGGTTGGTGTCAAATGGTAAGGAAATGCATTCCAATACCACATACAATAGGCAGTCGATAGTCTTGACTGCTTCTGTGACGAAGTTTATCTTTTCGCTCATTTTCACATTGTCACGTGCGAGTCGCGTGTGTGATATAAAAATGGCAGGTGTCGGCCTGCGTGATCAGCCGACAAGAAATGTATGTTAACATGCAAATGCTATGCCAGGTGATATTAATGTTCTTTTGGAACATTAAGTTTTGATGTTAGCATCCAATAGAATAGGAACTTCTGTATGAAGTTTGTTTTTATGAAATTCCTTTTTTCTTTACTGTACTCGAAACTGTAGATTTTTACCAATTAATTTTGAATCATTATGTTTCAGCGATACAGTTGAAAATATATTAAGGATATTTGACAGATTGTAGTAGCTTGATGTGCAGTCTTGACTAGTGAAGCTTTATCTTTATGATCTTGACATAAATCTGTATTAGATGCATAATTGCATCTTCAGATACTTAATCTTAAGCTATCACTGCAACAGTTTTTTTAACTGATCATTTCTTTCTGTATAATTTGCTAAGTGTCTTTTCGCCACTAACTTCTTCCTGCATCGAAGCTACTACAATCTGTCAATTTTCCTTAATAGATTTTCAACTGTATCGCTGAAGCATAAGGTTCAAAGTTGATTGTAAGAATTCGACAGTTTATGGTAGCTTGTTGTGCTGGCGTCCAAGGAATAGACATTAGATTATGCTGAGCTTGATAGACACGTGACAGAATAACACGTGATGCGATGTTGTGCCATCGATCGAGATCATAATTAGAGCTCAACTGAGCTGACAGTTACATTGTTGTTGTAATAGGGAAGCTGTGTGTACCTACCTACATAAAGTATATACCTACCTAAATTGTAATTACTTAGTAGTTTACTTAACTTGGATTAGATCGTAGGGTGGAACGTTTCTTGTATAGCAATACGATTAAAATTTTGAATAATATGGCGATACTAACTTCCTCCAGCGATTTTACTGAAGGTACTGCTCCCGGATAAAAGTAAGCCTATGTCTTGTTCTGATGTTTAAGCTATATTACTGCCAAGTTTCATTAAAATCTGTTTAACCGTTTAGGCGTGAAGAAGTAACAAACATACACACAAAATTTTCGCATTTATATTATTAGTGTGATTTAATAATACATGGTATAAAATTCAGCTTTGAAACTATTGGATCATCATTATGGTGTTTGGATCACAAATTAAGCAGTCCTTAACTTTTCGACCGCCACAGTCACGTATAGATGACAAGCCAAAAAGTACCCAGCACGCCACTGTCACGGATACATGACAGATTTTAAAAGTTTACAAATTTAATCGATATAATTCCAAACTTATGTTTTAGTTGTTTATGGATGAATTCTTAGTTTGGAGCTGAGAGCACGAAGATGATTAAGAGTTTAAGAGCTTTATGAAACATTTGTAAAATCAAATTAGACTTATATTTTTTTTTTAATTGAAAGAAATAATAAACAAATACTGGACTAGTTACTTATTACTACACTAGTTGGTCCGTATGTCGCGCCCACATAGGTACGGCATTTAGTTAGAACAATGTTGTCAGTGCCATGTTCGGAGGAATGCTTGCCTCGCAGGGTGAGCAGGACCCCAGGTGACTAACAAAACTTATATGTGGGCTTGTTTATTACGTGTGTATTTTGTGACATTCGTCTTTCGACCTTAAACAAGTATGTTATGATTGGAATTCGCTTATTGAAAGGTTAGTAGTAATATTAATAAGGTGATAGGAAAAGTAGAGCCGTTTTTCAAGCACATTAAGTTACTACTATTTGTCAAATTTCCTTAATAGATTTTAAATTTTGTCGCTGAAGCATATTTTAAGGTTCAAAGTTGATTGGGAAAATTTGACAGTTTCGTGTAGCTTGATGTGCTGCACATATACAGGGTGTAAGGGACAGCCTTCCGCAGACTGATGGGGTGAGTTCAGTATACCATACTTAGAAGTCTTCATGAAATTGTTAATTAGGAAATTATTTAACTGGAAACTTTATACAGTAGAAAAAAGTGTCTGTGATTAATAATAACTATGACTAAAAAATGTACCTACCCTAAATAAAGATGTTTTATAAACCAAACAATTCGAAACCTATAAGCAAAATCTTATGAAATTTTATTATTTTACTTTTAATTTAATCAAAATTCTTTAGTGTCAACGGTATCAGCACAAGTAAATTCCTAATGAAATAAAAAAAAACATGGCGGATCAAGATGGCCGCGGAATCTAATCGTGTACTTCATTAGAATAGATAACATCGCCCTTGCGATTACCGATTTGTTTATAATTAATTACAACTATTTGATAACGTTAATTGCAAATACTAGTTAGATGAGATAAAGTCAAGTATTATCGGTGGACGAGACTCAGTAATGAGATAACTGAAACGTCCTTTTGTTTAGACGGTCATGGATGAAGAATAAATATTCAAGGTTATAAATAATATTCCCGGATGAAAATATTATTATATGTTAATAAAGTATTAATAAAATAGAATACAGTTACTTTTCCATTGTAAAGACGCCAGCACATCAAGATCCCTGTAGCTGTCAAATTTTACCAATCGAATATTAACCTTCCGCCATTGCGATAAGACAAAATAATTTATAATAATTATACACAGACCTGAAGCTGACAAATCAACTTTAAATCCCATGCCTCGGCGATAAAGTGGAAAATCTGTTAAAGAAATTTGGAAGATTGAGGTAGGTAGGTTGATGTGCTGATGTCTGTACCAACTTAAAAAAATATTGTTAATTGACATGCGACCGTTTTTATGGTCAAATGGCGGAACAGAATATAGACCGGTACGAACTGAAATAGATTGACACCTGGGAAAGGTCAGAATTTGCATACTTTTATTCCTATAGCATTTACGTAAATTTGACACAATCTTGTCAAAATATATATTAAAAGCATACATTTTCTTCTATTTTGTCTTAGACTTTACAATATACCTATTAAATTACAATATGTCTCTATAATATATTGAAATGGAATGACCTTCAAACTAGAAATTGATTATACCTACAACTAATCTAGAACATTCTAGACTTAATTACATGCAGTCCGCATCACGCATGACGTGAAAAAAATATGATGAATTCAATTATAAAAACAATCACATCGATTGACGTAATTAAAATTATTAAGTACTATCTACCGCCTGCGGTTCCACCTGCGTCCCGTAGGAACAACTCCGCGCACCCGGATAAAAAGTAGCCTATAGCCTTCCTCAATAAATGGGCTATCTAACACTGAAAGAATTTTTCAAATCCGACAAGTAGTTCCTAAGATTAGCGCGTTCAACCAAACAAACAAACTTCTGATTTATAATATTAGTATAGATAAACAAATGAATGGATGTTCGGATGTGGTTGCTGGCCATGTAACCGTAGGACAACCATTTTGGTTGTTCAAGGACAGCCATTGTTTGACATGAGCGAATTTGACGTAAACCATAAAGTTGTTGACCGCTGGACTATATGGTAATGTTTATGGAACACTCACTTGTGTTCCTTTCGCTAATAAAATTATTACAGAATAATATTTATGGACTATTATTTTGACCTCCACAGTCACGTATAGATGACAAACTAAAGTAACCAGCACACCACGGTCACGACTACATGACAGACTTTTAAAGTTAAAAAAGAATAGTCAGTTTAAATTCCTGTCCGGTTAAGCATAAACAGCCTTCTAGGCTGAACTGCGAGTTTCCAATATCAAAAACAAAATCAGTTTTAATTGATATAATTCCGAACTCACTACTATATTTTAGGTATTTGTGGTTCTGGTTCTTCAAACCAACAGACAGACATGTGTTGCTGGGGAGTTTGTTGCGCCACTTCTTCTTCCCAGCGAAAACTCATAGGAAGTGGTGAAGAGTAGGCGTTTGGGGGGTTGTCTTTTGTAATACTTTACGTTCAAAAGTGCTGTTTTAAAGCCAAGTTTCAATAAATGATTTTGAGTTTTGTGGATGAATTCTTATCTTGGCGCTGAGGGCACGTCTTTCTTTTTTTAAGTGGCGGTCAAATGTAATTGCTATTTGATATCCCTACACCGTTTGAGGTAATGGAAACCCTAAGGATAGGTTTTAGGCTGCTTTCTATCCGATTTCATGAAGTGTGTCCTTCGCGCCGACAGCAATCAACCGCTTTATTAAAAAAAAAACACCTATGTCTTATTAAAAACATAAGGTAAGGTATTTATAAAGTCCTTGTCATATCTAGGTACAGTTTATTTCTAAGCAATAAAATAACTTAACCTCTTTTCAAAGGATCTCGACATCTTTACTGAGAATATAATGATATTATTGCATTAGCCCATCGGAATGTGGTCCTAACAAAGCGTATTATCGATTATCGGCTTGTGCAATACTAAAAATATTAGATAAACTACACATGCTGTGTGTCGCACGTGGAACGGAATGTACAAAGGTAAGCTAGTACCTACATCTGGTCTCGTGGATGTTTACCTGCGCAATTATAATGGGATCTTTATCTCATCAATTGATACATTCATTCATTGTTTTTTGTTCCTCATTTGCTTTAATAAAGGGTTTCATACCTAACGTGCACGCCAGCACATCAAGCTACTCACTACAATCTGTCAAATTTCCTTAACAGATTTTCAACTTTATCGCTGAAGCATAGGATTCAAAGTTGATTATAAATTATTTTTCCGTGTCGAAGTTTTCTGTTTTCTATATCTTGTCTTCACGGTAATCGTACCTAATGTATGAATAAAACAATACTGCGCATGCGCCAGCCATTTCTTTGTGACTTTTTGCAAATTTTTGGTTTTCAATCTAGTCTCATAATACATTTGTTAATCTCTCTGTTTCATATACAATGAGTACATAAGCTAACTATTCATTTGGTGAGGACAGCGCAATTATACGCTACGCTGCGACCAATTGCGAAAATAATTTCAGGATGGATGTAAGTTACGTACGGTAGCGGGAGCGAGTAGCAGTCGTGGCTATTATAAAGTCTTGCATTCAAATTAGGCTGAAAAACAGCACTTTTTGAAAATCAATTTTACAGACACTCCCCAAAATCGCCTACCCTTCACCACTTCCTATGTGTTATCGCTGGGAAGAAGAAATGGTGGAACTAACTCCCCAGCAACACAATTCTGATTCATTTTATCCGGATTTTTTCTAATTCATTTTATCCGGATGCTATTTCGGGTTCTTAAGAAACTTTTGAAAGATAACAATAATAATATTTAAATCAACATTTGAATAAGAGACCTTTCGGAGTTAAATAAAAATAAATTTTGGGGTTCATTATTATCGAGAATAAAAGATCATGTTAGCTTAAAAAAATAACGAAAGAACTACATATTTTATATTTTAATTTCTGTATCTTGTCCTGACATCCATCGTCTTACTATTACCTAGCTGCCAGCTTGAATGTTTTTCGTGCGTATTCATAATTATTTGAATACTTATTTTGTTTCATAATTTACATAGAGTACAAACACGTCTGTCCCCAGCATCCTATTTGCCATACATCTACAGTATTGACATTAGCACCACTCACGTGTATGTCTGTTTGTCTGTGTTTATGTTTGCACAAATGTCGAAACATTGCAGTGAGCGGATATCATTTGTGCAACATTCATTTAGAATCAACACTCGGACTGCGCAAATAATTGTTAAATGGCGGCATTGTGCAGTTTGTAATATTTTCACTCAGGAATTACTGTTCATACTGTCAAAACAAAGTTCGTTTGTTAAAACGCGTAATTTTTTAGAATTATAATTGAATCATATTTACAAGTAATGCTACATCTTAGTATGTGGTATATATTTGGTAAATAACGAGTGCTCGTATGACTTTACTGGAGATAAATAGTGGTGAAACAGTGAGACAGTCATGAATATTCATTTACAAAATGAAATACCAGAGTATTGCCTCAAATGTTATAAATAAATGTGTATCTGAAATACTGCATCGGCCAGGCACCCAGGGTTGAAAGAACATAAATATTTATTACAAAGCCGTAGAGCCACTTTATCATTAATTAGGCCTGACTGGATAGAATTAGTGCTTGTGCCAGATTCAAGGCAGTGCAAAGATCCCATCTAAATTGAGTCCTTAAATTGGTACCATCAGGAATTTAAGATGGCTACAGAGTCAATGATATTGGTAATACAATATATAAGGCCGGAGGAGACAATTCAGAAAACGAACATATAATTAATGATCACTCAATTTAATACCCTATTTGAAAGAAGATAAAAATGAAAATGACTTACCGTTAAATTCTGCGTCTTCAATCGAGTTCTGGCTGTGCAACGAGTATCTGTTCGTAGTTTTCGTAGACGGAGACCCTTGTGTAGACCCAGCAACCACCCCCAGACTCCTGTATCCCTCATCAGACACCTCTGATCCGTTATCAGAAGCACTTTCAGCCGCAGGAGCTGGTGAAACTGGTCTAGGACTTTTATTCCTAATCCCATGTGGAGTTGGTACTAGATGGTTAGAGGTGACAATTTTGGTCCTTCGATCCGGAGATGAAGATTTCCTTGAGGGACTGTTTGCTCTTGGAGCTAGATGCCTCCTGCTAGGAGAAGCAGCTCTGTCCAAGTCACCCAAATAAGGCAGACTGGTAGGAGCATCGCTGAGTCTGTGGTTGGACTGGTAGTGTCCAGACTTCGGTTCTTCGTTATAGATTTTAGCGTTGTATTGAAGAGACATGGGCTCGTAGATCTTTGGCTCAGTTTTAGTGTATGGCAGGGATGTAGGACCAGCGTCTGGTCGCTCGTAGGTGACGGTGGCGCCGGCCAGGTCATGTTTAGGGCGGGCTAGGCGGGCAGAGAGCGAGGTGCGGTGCTGGGCGCGGCATCTGCAGGGGTCATGCTTGTCCAAGTAGTGTGCAAGAGTATCCCAACCACCACCGACGCGGACCATTACGTGGGAGCGAAGGATCTGTGGAAAGAAAACAATTAATTTAAAAATATAGCCTCTAAAAATATGCTAAGCTAGGCCAAGGCAGATCCTGGTTGTAGATATCGATCTGAAAGATAAGAAATAAAATCTATGAAAGGCTACTTCCATGGAAAGAAATCCTTGATTTACTAGTGACTGCTAGTCGAGCTACCAATCGATAAATACATAATCGACAATATGCGATAGCTCTTACCAAGTACCAGGAATAGATTTAGGTACTACACTAGAGAGTGCATTCAATTTGGAACCCGATCTCGTGATTCAACTTAGGAGCGCGAGACCGTTGTAGACCAACTTATATCAGATAAAGTGTTTAAAACAAAGTGACCACTGTAACTTGAAACCGTAAGTACTCGTTTATTAGAAATTCCAAATAAAGATTCGCTGATACCGTGGGAATGCTGCCTTGATAGTCCCAATCAATACCAGTCTGCTGGCCTCGATCCGCCTTCGTTCAGTTCTTAGCCTTGCATCCCTTAATATGGGTCGATAGATAACATCCAATTTAAAGAGACCTCTCCCTTCTAAACGCTTGTTCCTAATCCGAGGTCTTCCTAAATTTGGACGTACTTAAATATCCAATATAAATTGACCTGCCTCCTAATACAAATTATTTCAAACGAGAGGTCAGTTTACAATGGACGCTATAAGGTCGAAAGTCGTTTTCTACAATGAGGCGTCCATTCGATTTGACCAAACAAGGAATCGAATAGAATGAATCATAGATACGTCGTCAAAGGAATTGGAACACTATTTGAATGACCTTAAAAGTCAAGCTCGTTTGGCGCGAATAGGTGTGCAAACGGTTTTTTTCTTCATTAAATGGCGCTTGGAGATCTATTTTTAGTGATAACCTTTCGTATGTTGAATGACATTAGTCCACTTTGTCTTATCTGTTATACCGGATGCCGGTATGGTCAACAGACAGCCCATTTTTGTGATAGACTTTTACTATGAATACTGTGTTGTTTTGCACTAGAACCTGGCTTAATAGCAATATTCTTGTAGGTACGAATTAGAATTAAACTTGTATTATTAGGATGCCGTAATTTTTTTCACGCATTCGTCTGCCAACTTGTGTAAGTATCTAAACTAATATTATAAAGCTGAAGAGTTTGTTTGTTTGTTTGAACCCGCTAATCTCCTAAGCTACTGGTTCAATTTGAAAAATTCTTTCAGTGTTAGATAGCCGATTTATCGAAGAAGACTATAGGCTATATACCATCACGCTAAGACACACGGGAGCGGAGCAGTAACCAAAGATGCGGGTGAAACCGCTGGGGACAGCTAGTTGTCTATATGGGCTTTCGAAAGTAAATACTAAGAAACTCGTTAACAGGACCTTTTGAAGTAAGATTTAAATGTCCAAGTGTGAAGTGTTTATTGTTGCACCCACTTTCCTCACATCCACATTTCAGGTTAACCAAACGCGTTGGATCCTTTGAGCCGCATTGTTTACACTATGTCGTAACACTCGTTGCGACAGATCGGCGTGTGCGCAGGCGTCCTCTGTCCACTAAGTTATTTAGTGCGGTATTTAGTTTAGAATGTTTTGACACCGGGAGTTATCCTTACCTACTTTAGTACTTAGTTTATGTATGTTTTAGGGGACTTTGTTTTATTTTAAAATCGTGTCTCCGAACCAAGCTTTTGGGTTTCAGACATAAGAGGGAGATTGTCGAATATTGAACTTAGAAGCAGCATTTACTATCTTCTTAAACCATCATTGTTGTATCCCATTTAACCTTAAAATGGGAAGCTGAAAAGCTATGAGTAATTCCTATAGGCGAACAGACTATCGAACAATTCCCAGGCATGTACCCTAATGGGACTATGTCTAGACAGGAAATCTTATTTAGACTCAAACGGGAACGGTTTAATTTACTCTCCCCTTTCATGAGAATAAAGAGAACACTTATTTATTTGAAGCTTTGTTCATTTTGCTATTATGAATTAAACGGTGGTTTTTCAAACAAAATATTGTTGCAAATATTGTTTTGAGGCATTAAAATACATATACCTTCACTATACTTTAAGAACTAATGTGTTTGAACAATATTTATGACTACAGCATATCAAGATAATATTTAAGAGTTAATAGTATAAAACAACGTACCCTGACGAATATCAGCATCCTGGTATCACCAATCCTGTATTTTCCCTCTGAAACCCTCACCATCGGGAACTGGGTCGGGCAGGAGCACCTCTCCACAAGATCCCTGACCCTCTCGTCCAAACTCCTCAAATCATTTGTCACCAACTGCGGCTGAGGAGCTGAAGGCACTAGACCAAGTGCCGAATCGTCGGGTCTCAATTCTTCTCCTGCCAATTCTCTTTCTATCTGCCTCTCCATTTGTACCAGAAGAGGAGCTGGCATGCCTAGCACTGCTCCTTTTCGAGCAACTTCTAGAAGACATAACACGACGTGCTTTTCATTCTTTCTTAAGCAAAGGTCGTCGGTCTCGAATAGCAGGCACTCTAGGATGCCGAGGGCTTTTCGGCACCAGTCAATGAAGTTGGAAAGGTTGTCCCTGGCGAAGAAGGTGCCAGCCTTGGCTGCTGGGAGCATGTTGACAGGAGGTCGTGTGCGAAGGGCTCGCGCTAGGGCGAGGGCATCATCGGATTCTGGTTGGGGAGACTCCAGGATTAAGCGGGCGGAGTCACGTACTGCGTTTGCGTGCTGGAACAAGAGAAAAAATAAATTAGATACGGTTCTTCTACGTCCATTGTGGTTGGAGCGGGGGACGTTGTCAGAATGTTACATGTTAAACCCATCGAACTGGACTACTACGAACTTACTTTTAAACTAAATACTGCAATTTCCTTGTCTACAAGTTCAGCAAATTTATTCTTGCAAGTACAGACGCCAGCTCATCAAGCAATTGTCAAATTGTCCCAATCAACTTTGAACCATATGCTTCAGCGATAAAGTTGGAAATCTATTAAAGAAAGAAAGATTGTAGTAGCTTGATGAGCTGGTTTGTACATTCAATTGTCCTTGTGGCGCAACATTCAAGTTTATTTATTCAAGTGAAACAAAAAATACAGTAATTTACAATGACTTTGTAAATATTGGCTGCAAATATCTATAAGTACGAGACCTATCGATTTTAACACCTCAGTGTTTTCGTGCGGTTTTAGTAGACGTTTTAGCATTATCTTGAAGGTTAAATATCGTGTAGAAAATGTTTAATTTTTTTTATATGAACCTATTGTAAAATCTTCGGTAACCTACAGTAAAAATAATATTATATTATGATAAGAGGCTCTCATAAGGCGGCTGGATCAAGGGACTGATTAAGAAAGTTTCAGATTTCTGTCTTTGGTACCCTAACTACCGGTAGCTTGCACCCTGTTCCTGATACCAGTGGTCATCTATTTTTTTTTTACTTGTGTGAAAAATATAATTATTATTATATGGCAATAAATAAATGACATGTTTAAATAGAATTGTTCACCATGAATAGAACACATAACAATAAACAAAAAATAACTAGAAGTGTTATTATCCCTTTGTATAGCTATCAATAATCAAACAGCTTCTAAGCCCAACAGCAATCAAAAACCCAATTGAAATACTCTTCATAATTTCGACAACATAGCTTCTAAAACTAATCCTGACTATATTTTCCATTCGCAAAGAGTCCATTATGTCGCTAGAACTTTAACAAACCATTTCAACAACACTGTTAGTGCAAAGCTAACACTCTAAGCTGTTATTTACCATAACAAAGTATCGAGCGCGACATTTGCACCGCGCTCCGGGACGCAGCTGTAATACTAACTAGATGTGGCATAACAGAACTGCCGTGCGTTTGTGTTGTTATTAGTCCAGATTTAGTAATAATTCGCAGGAATGTAAAGGTGTGATCTATATAGATTCTACATCTATGTAAAATCTATCTTTCGTTTTTTCAACTGCCTAGCCTTTTCCCTGGCTGTGGTGGGGTCGGCTTCCATTCTTTGCCGGATGCAGCTGGGTACTAGTTTTTACTTGGACCGACTGCCTTTCTGACCACCTCAACCCAGTTGCCTGGGCAACCCAACACGCCTTGGTAAGACTGGTTGTCAGACTTTCTGGCTCTGGTTACACGTTACGACTGACAAAATTCAGGTAGGTTGATGTGCTGGCCTAATGTGATGTGTCCAATATTTTTTGTAGATAGGAAGTTAAAAATTAAGGGCCCTATTGTGCACAGATCCTAAGCGCATTAAAAACGCAGTATGCAGCGTGCGTCCGCGCTTTGCATAACATATTTACAATGAGTTGCAATATGTCGCCATAGTTAACAGTTCATTCCAACGGCTGGGAACTCGATAGTTATTTAAATTATTTATTTATAAACACGTCTATGCGTATTTATTCCATAATGTAAGTATCGATTTTAGCAAGCAACACAAGACATAAAACTAGTAAATATAATCTTTAATCAACAAACAAACAAATAAATCAAGTCCGCCCGTCAAATAGTTTTATGCAAATCGACCGATGGGCATTCTGCATAATAAATGTAAATTATAACATAATTATATGTCTAAGCGCCAGTCTATCGTTTATCACATTGTAACAGGGCATTACGCATAATTACCGTTTGGAGGCTAACTATCAACTTTTGATTACAATGATTGGTGCAATCATTCTATATCTAGTTTTTTAGGGTTCCGTACCCAAAGGGTAAAACGGAACCCTATTGTTTTCGCTCCTCTGTCCGTCCGTCCGTCTGTCACCAGGCTGTATCTCATGAACCGTGATAGTTAGAGAGTTGAAATTTTCACAGATGATGTATTTCTGTTGCCGCTATAACAACAAATACTGAAAACTAGAATAAAATAAATATTTTGGGGGGCTCCCATACAACAAACGTGTTTTTTTTGTTCATTTTTGCTCGATATCGATAACGGCAACAGGTAGATGCTTGAAATATTCACAGAATATGGAATGTATTACTTAATTCAAAAATAAGTAATTGCATTAAAATTAAATTAATATTTGAGGGGGGCTCCTTTTAAACAGACATGATTTTTTGTCCGTTTTATAAATAATGGTACGGAACCCTTCGTGCGCGAGTCCGAGTCGCACTTGGCCGGTTTTTATTTTTTCGCAACGTTTAGGAGTTAAATCATAAAATAAATATGCTATTACTGTCAGCAAATGATGGCTACCCGTCTACGTGATTTTGATAACATATTTCTTAATAGTATAGCTTTGATCGACCACCGAGGGAGAGTGATCGATTTAATACATGTTCAATAACTGTTGCAAATAGGTTAAGGTTGCTAGCCATCTATGCAACTTTGTAACTAATGGTTCTAAGGACCAAAAGATACTGAAATTGTCTAGTACTTTCCTTTATGTAATTATGAAAATATAAGGCAGAAAGCCTTAAAACGTCTATTGTAAGCACAATGATGATGATGGCGTCCAGGCCGATTGTCGGCTACGGCGGCCGTTCTCTTTTTAAGGAGATCAGCCAGCTGCGCAGGACATAATATTACATAGTACACAAGCATTCGCGCACATACAGGTGCACTCTCTATTCCCTCACTCTCATAGTCCGATGGGACTGCAATCCGACACGACCGGAGAGAGATCAGACACTGGACCAACATTTACGTGCTCTCCGATGCACGGGTGAATCAATCACTAACTTCCAGAGTCCGGGCTGCTTTATGAAAGTTTTTCAAAACCCACAAAGATTTCGGCCCGACATGGGAATCGAACCCGAGACCCAGAGCACAGCAGTCGCGCATTGCGACTACTAGACCAACGAGGCAGTCTAAGTGTAAGCACAATATACTTAGAATGTCTACCTATCCACCCAAAAATAAATGTGATTACATGCCATTTCTCTCAAATTCCAACATTCGCAGACATTTCGCAAAACAACAAGTCATTTCACGAAATTACCTTCTCATACATATAAGGTGATTTTACGAAATTGTCTTTTGTCAGGACAAAGTTAATAATATAGTACAACATGCTATTTAGTATCGACTTTTGTGTAACATGTTATTTTGTTATTGTTTATTCGAATGTTAATTGTTTTAAATGAACGCCTGCGTTTTTTTATGGGTTTTATTGAACGACTTCGTTTTTTTTTTTGGTTTGTTTCACTTGGGTCCTTGTGATTCGTACATTTAATTATGATGCCTGTCGATAATAAAAAAAGGAACTGGCTAAAAGGCTTCCACTTTTCTTATCTTTCAAACACATTTCGATGCATAAATAAACCCTGTAATTTAAAAAACCTCTTTTTAACATGTATTTTTCTCATCATTAAAACTGCGATAATCCTTTTTAAAAATCGCCTGATACCTTTTTTATAGTGGGGACAATTCCACGGTCCCAAGAGGCAAAAACCAATTGCACTTATAATAAAGCAGTTATGACCAAGGCCTGCCTACCCACTGTCCACTTATTAACTCAATAGTTTGACTTTTAACAGCGATATTTCTTTTAATTTCATGTAGGTGTAATCATATGTTGAGTTTTTTCATATTTTATTGATTTGGTCCAGGAAGCTTTTACGCTTACTTACCCACCTGTTATTAAAGTACTTATTTACTACCGAAGTAAATAATAATTACATCTTTTAATGTACGAGTACGATTCCTTGATTTTAAGCATTCCAATTCTCGTTGATAAAAAAAATTGGCTTTAAAAATTTAATTATGTTTTAAGAAACGGAAGGATAAAAGCTACGATCTGGTACTGGTCCTCACCACGGGCTTACGGTGTCGAGGGACGACTGCCGACCGGCGTGAACGCGGGTCTGTGAGCGGTGAGTAGCTCACCATCTGTACGTCTAAGGACATAGGGCCGAGGCCTGCCGGGGCTGCGGGTTCTTCGCAAGAGTTGCCGTGGCAAACAAAGACCTCCAGAAGGAACTTAGTAGGTTTTAGTCAGTACTAGCGACCCACCCCGGCTTCGCACGGGTGCAATGGATGTTATTATACATATAAACCTTCCTCTTGAATCACTCGATCTATTAAAAAAAACCGCATCAAAATCCGTTGCGTAGTTTCAAAGATTTAAGCATACAAAGGGACATAGGGACAGAGAAAGCGACTTTGTTTTATACTATGTAGTGAAGAGTCTGATACTCCGTCCAGCTGCACCCTCAGCGGCAGGGGTCATAAAAAAGGACCAGATAGTTTGAAATAAGGACCAGAACAATTGTGTTCTAAATACCGTAAAACTCCAGACACATAATCAGACTGCGGAAATGCACCGCAGTAAACGATATGATTGGTTTAAATTAGTTGAAATAAAGACAATTGATCGAATTACTGCAGTAAACACGATACTTTAATTGACATGTTGATCACCTGCACTTGTTGAATGGCAGGGTATAAGATTAATAAGTGGAAAGGCAATAACACTGGCGCCATCTTGTCACGGTATTTCTTATTTAATTTTGTTTTCTTTCGGGGTTGTGATGTCATGTCAAAATGAGCTCATAATTTGAGGGTCATGGTACAATATTGTGTAGTTTTTAATTTGTATATATAATAAGTGTATTGTGAAGAAGAATTAGCACACTTTAGACATCATCATCATCTCAGCCATAGGACGTCCACTGCTGAACATAGGCCTCCCCTTTAGATCTCCACATACACCGGTTGGAAGCGACCTGCATCCAGCGTCTTCCGGCGACCTTTATAAGGTCGTCTGTCCATCTCGTTTGTGGACGTCCTACGCTGCGCTTGCTGGTCCGTGGTCTCTTTAGACACTTTAGACATAGAAAAGATTAAATACGTTTTCATTAGTGATTAGATCAAAGATCCTGAGACTGATGAGAATGGTAGGACCATCATCAACAACTGCCTTTTTATCGTCCTACTGCTGGACATAGTCTCCTCTCACATTGAGAAGGATTGAGCATTAATCACCACTCTTACTCAATACGAGTTGGCGACTTCGGACTGTATAGTCCAGGTTTCATTGAGATATTTTTCTTCACCTTTATCAGACAAAGTATTGACACTTGCCTGACCTGGAATCGAACCCGCACACCCATCATTGAGAACCTGGTAATTTAACCATGACATATTATAACGATTAGCAGGTATTTCTTTTCAAGTTTGACTGGTTAGTGATGAGAGAACTTTTAACTCTTGCGTCCTACGCTGACAACACCCACTAGCGTAAGGTGAGATGAAATTTTGATGATTCATTATTACGCGATAAACATTTGATATCATACCAAAAATGTTTTGTTGTGAAACGGTAGTCAGATTTCAGTTTCTTGACGATTGCATCCAAAATATAACCTGTAGCAGATTTTATTGACATGTCGTTCCGTCAGTAGTATATTGTATACTCTTTGCCGTCAATGGTCCCCATGTTTAATATTATAACTGTTTTATTATAGCCTGTATGTAATAGCCTAGATTAATTTAGTTTTTCCAATTGTTATCGTTTTTATTATTAAGACTAATTGTTTACCTCAACATTTGAGCCAGTTACTTATTTTTGTGATTTATGTTTTTTAAATAAATTTTATTTTATTTTATTTTATTTTATTATTTTATTAATGACTTTGTTCGAATCCCGAGGGAGGTACGTCTCGTACTTGGATAAATTTTGGTATTTATTGTTACTGCCTAAGTTTCATCAAAATCTATCCATTAGTTTCAGCGTATCAAACATACCCACAAAACAACCTAACATACTTTCGCACTTATATCGGAGGGCACGGCAGTGCCCCCTCGCCAAGTCGAGAGCGAAGCAAACATTGCCATACCATCCTTTTCTGGAACCATTTCGCCGCATATTCAGGCCCCTATTTGACAACCTCTGGATAAGACTAGACATAATATAACTCGAATAGATAAGGTTAAAAGACAGGTAATGCACTCTCGCCAAATTACCAAATCATAATATTATGACTAATTAGAAAGACGTAGAGATAGATGAGTAAACAGTCAACTGCCTACAATAGTACACAAGCGTTTAGTAATGAATTGCGTCAGCTCCCCATGTATCGACACACGGCGATCCTAATCATCCATTGTCAGCTAACTATCAATTGGTTCAAGGTTGACACCCACTGACTATCTAACACAAAAACAATACGATACGATGAAAAGTTTGGAAAATACTTGGTTTCATATTGTTTAAATGTTCTTCTAAGCTTCCAACATGTGTTGCTGGGGAGTTTGTTGCGCCACTTCTTCTTCCCGGTAGAAACACATAGGAAAGTGGTGAAAGGTGGTTCTTGGGGGCTCTGTTGTGTAGTTTTTGGACTTTGAAAAGTGCTAAATTGAATTAAAGTTATGCCATGATGAGTTCCTTCGTGTTTCGGAAGCCACGTTAAATTGGTGGTTCCCGACTGTCATTTGAACATTTTGGCAGTCATTACTGATAGTCCGAGACCAGTAAGTCTGACAACCAGTCTTACCAAGAGATTTCGATTTTCCCGGTTGAAGAGGTCAGATAGCAGTCCGTATAAAAATCCTGGCTATCTGTGCCTTCAAAAATCTTCCCAAATTTACTGAAATCAGTTCAACTATAAAAGATAAGAAACTACAGACTATGAACGTTGTTTTAGCGCTAACAGCAATTCATAAAGATTTCAAAGACCCCATTTAAACACGCAAACAAAATACCCCGCTAACAAGCGTCCATTGCATTTAATCAAAGTCTCATCTCGCATAATATTTTTTAATAAACATTTCTGAGTTTAGAGCATGTAACCAACAGGACCTGCCATAAACACAAATCTCTATGCGAAACAGTCTGCCAATTTACGCGCGGACGAGACAACAACACAAAGATTAATAACTCACTTATGCATTTTCGATCACATCATTATGCATTAGCATGACAATAATTTCGAGCACAAGCATGAACTTATAACACAAATATGCCAGCAGCCACAGATGCCAGCATATGAAGCTACTACAATCAGATTTCCTAAATAAATTTTCAACTTATCCCTGAAGCAATATAGTCCAAAATTGATTGGGAAATTTTGACAGTTTCGAGTAGCTTGATGTGCGATGCTCATGTATCTTTGGGAAGTAGAAAAGCACGGCAATGGCGTATCCGGTTGTTTAAAAGCTCCAAGTGACTGAGTCACAAGTCAAGTTTATCGCGACACATAAATTGTCACATTAAGCAGTCGATGCGTTTACTTTGGATACACTTGACTCAATTAAGGTTCGATACTCCGGCCGCCAAACCGGAAAGATCGGGGGTTCAAGGCCAGCTGACGCTTTTTGGTTTCACTCTCGCTCAAGAGAAATGAATCGCTTTTACTTTTGTTTGGGATTTTTGAGTTTCAGGAAAAGTGCACAAAAATAAATATTTTTCGGTTGACTATCTCGTTGATCTATTTCATTGATCGCCAAGAGATTTGTGGGTTTTAAGTAACTTTTATTAAGCATCTCGAGCCTGGGAGTTAGCGGTGATACATCCGTGCATTGTAAAGCATGTAAATGTCGGTCCTGTGGCCGATCTCGCTCTGGTCGTGTCGGATTGCCGAGATAGGAAATAGAGAGTGCAACTGTGTCTTGCTTGTGCACTATAATATGCCCGGCGCAGCTGGCTGATCTCCTTAGAGAGAATACCCGTCGTGGCTGATAATCAGCCTGGACGCTATTTTTAGGTAATTGAGAGGGAAAATCTGCTTTTTCTTTTAATTTGTTTACGGAAAGGTAATGAAGGTCGATATTTTGAAAGTGATTTTCTGTTTCCTGAATATACTAGTTTTTTGCCTAGACGGTTCATTGAAAGGTTGTTTCATTAAACTGAAATTTGACAACTTTTAGCAGAACTTTCTATCGGCGAAACTATTGCACACATCCTTAAACAAATTCTGACCAAATATGAATCTCAAACAAGTCAAGGTTTGTTCGACTATTTCTCAACTTCCAAGACCACTAGTACTTCAAATTGTCAATATACCACTTCCTGATGATATGAAGTGTCAAGAAGGTCAGATCTAAGACTCTCCATCAATCAACTCCGACAGGTTCTTGGTCAAACCGAATCATGCCACGAGCGCGGCCAACAATACCGAATGATCCATTGAATAAAAACAACAATATATCATTATAAAGATTATTGATAAACCTGCGCATGCGCCCGATTCTATTGTTTGTGTTGATTCAGATATCTGCGAAGCAAATCATTCGATATTTGTTTGACTTTTGTGAATAATTGATGTTGATGTTTTTATTACTGAAATATTTGAGTATTATTCTAAATAATGACCTCAAGATGAACATAAAAAAAACCAGGAAGATGATAATATAAAACAAGCTGCAGCAACCTGTTTAGATATCTTCATTTACGAACTGGATGACCTCATGAAACTCCAAAATGCAGCTAATAAAACTAAAATTATCATTCTAACAAATTCAGACTTCATTACATGTAACGAGCCGGTAATAACGACCGTGACAAATGAGTTTCCTTAGCTGTAACAAGTTGCTATAATCATCGTCGTTTCAAGTTTAATTAAAACCGCATCGTCGACCGAAAAATTTCGCACGGACATCGAAAGATCGTAATTAATGTGTCAAATTATAACTTCCTTCATGGAAGTCCTTAGTGGACACTCGATATCATGTGAATTCAATTTCTCGTATTACTCACGGTTTTCTAAAAAAAAAGTGTTTGTTCCGTAAATCTTCTCAACATACTTGATTTGTATTAGCCAGACTTTCTATGCTTTAATTTAATTCTACAATTGATTCAGCAATTATTTCGGAGATACCTTCTCTAAAGAAAGTCTGACCATCAGTCTTAGCATAGGATATCGGGTTGCTCAGGCAACAGATAGGCAGTCGCTCCATGTAAAAGCACTGGTACTCAGCTGCATCCAGTAAAGACTGGAAGCCAACCCCAATACAGCTTGAGAATGGTTAGACAGATGATGATAATTTGTCCAAAGCATTAAGATAAGATAAAGATAAAAGTCATTTATTCAAAGTAGGCTGAAAATCAAGGTCAATTTAGGTCAATAGGAAAATGAAGATCAATTTTACAAAAGACAGCCCCCAAAACGCCGCCACTTCCTATGTGTTATCGCTGGGAAGAAGAAATGTTGGAACAGAATCCCCAGATATTACTCATCAATATGACACTTGACAGACACCTCACAGCTGATCTAATACTAAAGCAATTTTAATAAACATCTCATAAAGCTACAACATAAACTCGAGAACAATATTAATACAGGGAGGACTGATGAATCACCGAATACGGAAAGTTATGATCGATTAATCGCAGGTTTGTATCTAGTTCCAAGGCGACGTCTTGATCCGCATTGATCATATATGGTGATAACTGGCTACCTGTCGCGCTGCAAGGCTCAGATGCTTGATATAAAGCAATGTCATGGTCATCTAATTTATTTTTATTGTCTGCTTTGGCACAAATACGTGATTGCAGTAAGGTCTAGGCTGGATTTCGTGTCTAAGCTCGCCCTGAGGTGATTTTTGTTACTTGTTTATTATTTCCTTGGTTTTATTTGGTCATGTTTTAGATTATTGAATTAAAAATGAGGCAAATTGTTACATTATACAGTAAAAGCCAGTACAGTGTTAGTTACAGCATATCTTTGTTTTTATATTCAGTGTATAATGTTCTAGATTTATCATCATTATCTTGGTCTCATCCCAATTTTCATTTCGGGTGTGCGCAGCATATTGTCTTCTTCCACACTGTTCTATCTTACCTTAATCTAAAAGTTGATAAGTAACATTCTTTATAATGTTAATAATTGTAGTATAATGTTTTAGATTACACACATTATTTCTGGTCATAGAGCATGATGTTGGTAAACATATTTCGTGACTTGTCTTACGAACATACCAGCTCTCTCGAGCATAAAACCAGCTAAGCGTGAGTTTACACAGGAAAGTTCATTCGTCAAAGAAGACTAAATAATGAATGGTGATGAAAACGCTTCCCCTCTTCCGAACTCCGAACAACAAAAGTTTCGATCAACGTGTAAATAAATAAGATTGATAACAGCCGAGGACCGGACGCGAGGGTGCGACAGATGAAAATAAAAACATTTAATTTACGATTATTTCATTCTTTCCATCCATCAACATAATAATGATCCTCATCGCGTCACATTAAAACATTTTTTCTTCCGTATTTACGCCTTTTAGGGTTATCAAAGTCGTAAATCTCACTCGATAGTGTGAATTTTTATATGAGTCAGTCACCCCTGGCTGGCAGGCGTGTGACCTTGCGTCGTATGCTCGGCCTCGACTGGCGCAGGGCGGCGCGCTCCAGCCCTTATATGGCAGATCTTGCGCCTGCGCACTCAACACCGACATGGCGCTTCCACGTCACGTGGTGCGTTGCATCTAAATTTTCGCATTTATTGGTTCTGAGTAGGAAATTGTTTACGTTGTTTATGTCTCCTTGAGTTTCGAGTAAATTCTTTACTTACTACGATTGTATTTTATATTTCTTCCAAAATAGGGCTGTAATGAAATCCGCCATTTTCCTGCAGTAAGTAAACAAATAAACGATCTTATCTAAAGTCCTTTTAATTTATGTTCATGATAATAAATATGCAATAAAATGTCTTAATACGGCCCTGTGTGTCCATAAAGGTTAATTTCTTTTATTGTGAGTCGTTGCCCTATCTGTTGCTATGAATGAACTTGATTTGTCGCTTCTGATTTTTGAACTGCCTGAAGAAGTTTCCAAGCTTCATCATTACTCTTAATTTACAACCACATAGGAAACTTCCAACTACATAATATTCCCCGGCCACAAGACTAACCAAGGGCTACTGGATTAACAGATAAATACGTTGTTTAGGACACAGGTATTTGCTCCATATGAAACACTGGTGAGTGTAGGTAAGACTAGAAGCCACTTTTGTTCGGGGGGAAATCCTTCTGGACATCCTCTGCCTGAGAAGAGGCGAAGGACGTCCCTTCTTCTTCTGTCCTTTCTCCACCGGACTTTTACCGGGCAAAGCCACCCCGGCGTCTCCTCGCAGGCGCGGAGGCCGCAAGAATACAGATTCTTCCGCAGCCCCGCACAAGACTAGAAGCCAAACCCAACAGACTTGGGAAACGGTTAGACAGAATGATGATGATAGACACGCGATAATATTAGGATCATTAACTGACTCAGTGAGAAAAAAAATAGACTATTCTCTATCGAAAATCTTACACGTGTCTATGACGGATTAAAAATTTGGAGCAGCTCAACTAAAATGCCTCTTTTTCGTCAGTAATTTTGGTATAATTGTGATATTGTATGGAGTATAATTATGCTATTGTTTGGAGCTGGCAGGGTGATGACCTCGGTGTAAGCAGACATTTTGTTCGAAGATGTATTTTTTTTGTGAATTGCCCTGATTTGTCTTAGACTTTAAAAGTGTTTGGGACACAAGCCATTTCTGTGTTTTGTGCTTGAATATAATTATTGTGAAGTTTGTAACCATAGGCAGATGTAGCTAATTAGTCTTGAATTTGGGATACAATATTTATTTTTATGTTCGAACCTTGATGGTGGACTCTCTTTTCTCTTTCTCTTCTTCAACCTTTGGTCACCCAATGCTGAGTGTCTCTTACTAGTGTCGTAGTATCTTCCAAATCTTTCCACAGATAGCGGACTAGGTACTTCAACATTAATTTGAACACTGATAATATCGAATCCTACTGCTTCTTCTTTCTTTGTTCACCTTTTTAAATTGTCTTAAGTTGTGCGGGTTGCGAGGAGCCGCTTAGGCTACTAACACATATACAAGACATAGTACACACCACAGTCTTGAGATACTGATATGTTTTAAAAAGTGGGTTTTATACAATTTTATTCGCAAATAACCTATGACATTTACGCCATTCTTTATGTGTATAGGTACATTAATTTACCTAATATCTACCTACCTACATAAATTATAAGCAGTAGGTAATTCGCACAGGTATCGGTTACAATAAACAGTTATTTTATGATTCTTGCATGATCTCAAGTCATTTATATTCATTAGTTAAATTATTCAGAAATAATCTTTAGTGAACCGCTCATGTGCCTAAGATGTCGTAAGATTGTAATGTGCGGTAAATAAAATTTACATCTCAATAAAATGTTTCAAAACGTCGATAATTTAACGATTATGTTGAAACAAAATGTTTATACAAGAATAAAAATAACTAAAAAAGGCAAAAAGTATCTGCGATGGCCGGGAATCGAACCCGGATCAACTGCTTGGAAGGCAACTATGCTGACCATTACACCACCATCGCAGCTGTGAAATGCGGCCAAATTAAATATCTATAGCCGTGTAATATATCGTCATAGTGACGTTTCTTACAGATAACATTAGTTCCGTAATTCCGTTACAAGGAATGCTGTTTATAATGATTATGCGGATTTTTATCAAAGTTTTTTTATCACAATTTAATGATATATTTTTATCAGAATGTCATTGTGTATCAAATTGCTTTTGAATATAACATTAATTTGCTTTCAAAGATTTTTTTTATTCGGCCTTTGTTGCAATTGTCATAGTTCGTTTATTCAGCTGTAGACGGCGCTACTGTCTATGAGTGAATACAAAACTGTCGCTGCATTATGACTCATACATTTTAAAGATTAACTAAGTCATAAATCTATTTTAGTGTGTGATATCTAGATCACTATCTAGTCAATAAATTATGATAAAAAACTAGTATTTAAATCTTAAGGAAGTAGGTATCTGAAATTTTTCAATTTTTGAACGTCAAAAACAATGTTTTCGATAACTAGGCTGTGAACTTTCTTGCTAAACAAAAAAAAAAATACGAAACGAAATTGCACTACGCAGGAATAGAACCCACGACTTCTCGCTCCAATTGCACTTCACAGCATACTGATACCAAAACACTATAAAATTAGTATCTTACACTTTGAACAAAGTATAAGTTTACAGTTTTACAGTGCATAAACATGAGATGTGCGCGCGCACCTCTATTGTCGCGCAAACACTTTGTAGATCGCCGCCGGGCGGGTCGTGATCTCTGAGATTTGTGCGCTTACCACGATTTGTGAATATGTCGGATAAGTCTTTAAAAATTTGCAAAAGTCAGTAGGTTATCTTGCTGAGACTATTATATATTTTTTATTACGTATTTCCCATATAATATTCAGAAATTAAGTGATAAGTATTGTTTAATATCAACGGTAGAATTTGTTATGATTCAGTTTTTTATTATTGTATTGTGAATATAAAACAATTCTACCAATTTTTGTCCCAAACCTAACTTAAACTTAATTTCTACTATTCGTAATTAAACACTTTTTACAATAATATAAAAAGGCTTGCCATTTTCAAACTCAATATAATTTATCTGCATGATATTTGCCAAATTTAGTGAAATCTTCCACTATATGGCTTACATATTGGTCACCGGAGATAGTCGCGCGGCACCGTTTGTCGCGATAAACTGTCGACCTGCGGTAATTGCGGCGCGGCGCGGCGCGGGCGCAGCACGATACGACATGGTTGTTCCCACGATATTGTGAGGTGGTCCTTAGTTGCATGCTGTAAGGGATATGTTGGGATACAAGTGTTTTGACCATTAGATTTCCATAGATTGGCAATAATATATTTGATAATGATATGACAAATTCCGACACATACATAGGTAGATGAGGAACAAGGGTTGGTTTTTAGTCATTAAGAGTCTGACAGTACCCTTTGCCCTTCCCTCAGGGCTTAGGGTCTCCATGAGGAATTTCCAAATAAATATAAAAAAAGGTAGGGCATCCAGCTTAGTGGTATTGGCACCATCATAATCCTGCCCTGCCCCTACCTTATCCCAATTTTCATTTGGGCTCGCCATCTTCCTGTCTCATCCTTCCAAGTCGTCTCACGAGTATCATTCTTTCCAGCCATATCGGACCAGGACTAGTATGCCTAGTCCTTCTACTCATGAACTCATCTTCAATCTAATTCAGTTATGTTCAAGCCTGTACGGGCTATAGGAAGCCCATGAACCTCAGATCATTTAATTTTAGGTGTCTTGCTTTTTTTTGAGTGTGTGCCAAATTTTGCTAACAATAAAATCCTTTGCTGAGAAAGAAATCTCAATTTGTGTCTAAATCATAACTCTAGTCTGGTAATTAGACCAATGAAACTATCTTTAAGTCTAGGCCATATTTCCAGGAACTAAATCTGTCTACAACCTCCGTAAAATATATTGGCAAAATTAAGCAACTATCATGTTCAGTACAAATATATCAACTAGTTCTTAAAATGCCTCAACCGGGCACCGAATGCCAACCCACGCGTTGTTTAGTAAACAATTTTGCGTAATTTTCGCCTGTCCAAGTCTGGGTTCTTGTTTGTGGGCTAGATTAGGGCTGGCTTGGTAACTTAGGAGACAGAAATTAGGTACATAAGGGGTGTTCTGTAACCTGGGTTGCGTTGTTGTAAAAGATAGTCGCTCCATGACCATACTTTGGTGAGAATTACGGTAAGTGTCCTCCAAGGCAGGACTATGATATCCCACAAAATTAGAAAGATTTGAAGATCGAATGAAAGATTTCACGTCTTAAATACGTGACAAGGGTAGTTCTAGTAATCTATAGGTCACTTCACCCAAATGGCCAAGTGCCTGCTCCATGATTCCGCCGGTGGGTGGAGCATGAGGATTGCTACTCAGGAAGTCCACAACTACGTAGTGCCATGACAACCCTATGCTTCGGTGTAATATTTCCTATCTACCTCATTCATTAAGGTGAAAAAGTAATGGCCCAATACTTCATTGCGTATTGGGTAATTTTGAAATATTAGCCGAGCGAATTGTCAATGGAATTCGAGTCGATTCTCAGTTTTAGGAACAATAACTTAGCAACTAAATCGCTAGCATTTGAGATATAATTATGATTATGACCTTTTTGTAATTAGTGTGACTTTTATGTGACTTAGAAAATAATATAGTTTTTCGAATTTGTACTTTCATGTTAAAAAAATGTTTATTCTCACCTCACCCATAGCTAATTCATAGACCGATGTTTTTACTAGATACAATTTATATAAAAAATATTTGTTCAAGTGCAAAATAGTTCGTGGCCTAACAAAATGTATATTTAAAAAAATGAGTCCAAAACTTCTTCATACATAGAAAGCTACATTATTCCTAGTTATTAGCAATACGCGAGGCTAGGAGTAGAAGCTCATCCAAATATATTTATACTATAGTACCTACCTCAGATTGCCCACCAAAATCTTTGCTCATAAAAAACCTTAGCACCTCTATTTTTTATAGCTTGACCCACTTGCAAAGACAAATGAAGGAAGCGCTCGGTTGTCGTCAACCGTCAACCATTGTAACTGGGTAGCTGCGGATGGGTGGCGTTACCAGCAATGTCACGCAACTACGGCTATAATGCGTAGAGTATCCGTCGTTGGAAAAGTCTAAGGCTTTATTGTTCCTGCTTTTCAGATAGATAATAAGGATAGAAGTTTCCTAACGTTAGGAGAAGTTTGGATTTGGATTCCTTTTATTCTTCTGTTCATTCGACTGCCAAATATACAGCAAAATATAACATGGCCGTGGATTTGAAGAACAAATCGCTCCAGGAGGAACTTAAGTGAGTATCTACTATTCAGTTCTGATACTCGCCTCTGTTTCACCAATAGAGAGAAAAAAGTCATACTTAAGTTAGTGTGAGAGGACGCCTGTCCAACAGTAGGACGATAAAATGGCTGATGATGTTGATAAGTTGTACAGAATTTGTTTAAAATCTGTTACCACTGTCTTGAAAACACCAGATATAGGAAATTAAAAACCATTACACTGCAGTTTAAACATGGTCGAAACATTGGCATCTTTTTAGTTCTTAAGCTAGACAGATGCATCACAAATCCTACACACTTGACGTCTCAAGAAATGGACATACAAATTCTTTTTCGTCAGTCAAAACTAGCACAAACACAGCAAGTGACAAACAAACATGTCTATATACAGCTTTTTGAGTACGCGGTGTAAGTAACGGTGTTCGCCTACTCGCCCTATCGCCCTACTGAGCAAATATATGTGTACTGAACAGCCTGATATGGTATAATGTACGATCATGCTGAGAAGCAATAGAAAAGGCTGTCTCATATAGAGAAGTAAAAGCTTTGGGCTGCACACTGAATAGGAACTCAAGTGAAATTAACATATAGCTATACATATGTATGTATAACTTCTACTGTTTTGAATCAACCTTCACACAATCCATCCATCGTTTCTTTGGTCGTCCCCTTCCTCTATATCCATCCACATTTCATGTTCAAGACCTTCCTCACAACATGATCCTCATTCCTCCGCATTACATGCCCATACCATGCTAGCTTGAACATGTCTTCTTAATTAGGAGATTTATAGAGTAGACTGAACCCTGGCGCAGAATCGCTTTTAGAAACCAATTAATAATGTGTTAAAGTCAACTGCAAAATATTATCATAAAATTCTCTATTGCTCTTAATTTTAACAAACAAACAGACAAACATACAGATGAAGCTAATAAAAGCGTGTTAAAGAGCAATTTTATTATTAGACATTCTGAAAAGCCAAGACATAGGTTTACATACTTCAACATACAGACGCCAGCACATCAACCTACCTCAAATCATCATTTTTTAAAATAGATTTTCACTCTTATGACAATACCGGAATTTTTATAGTCGATTGGTAAAATTTGACCAGATTCGGGTAGGTTGACCTACTGCCGTCTGTACATCATTATCTAGCCTAGCCTTTTCCCAAGTTCTATTGGGATCGGCTTCCAGTCTTGGTAATGTAAGGTAAGTAATTTTTCTCAATTTCATGAATGAATCGAAAAAAAACAAAAACAATACATCGTACTCTACTCTTAAAACTAAAAATAATCGATGTAAACACAGATCGATATCTCGTTAATTGTCTGAATCGATCCTTAATCGAATGTAGAGGTCGAATTAGTCACTTTGTTAACACTGTGTGTATGTTTGTCCTTTGTGATATAACTATAGTTGGTACGTACGTAAACAAATGCCTAGGTTTTTGTATTGTTTTCTAGAATATTGTAATTGTTGAACATAACAATAGGTAGAATTTAAATAATGTTTGTGACAATGGCAATGAAATATTTGAATATTGTATATACATATTTAGCTATGCGATGATACGAATGTGGAACAAATATTTTGTTTATGGATTCTTGCAAAAGCATTGCATATTTAAAAAAAAAAAGAAACTGCGTCTCATATCCTGATGAAAAGTAGCCTATCTCCGTCTCCAAGGTACGAGCTATCTCCAAGCCAAATTTCATCTCAGTCGGTTCAGCCGTTTTAGTGTAAATTAACTTTCGTACTTTTCATGTACGTAAGTATAACAAACATTAATTATATAGCATTGAAATCATATAAATAAGGTTTTAAAGCATTACCCTCTCTTTGAGTAGTCGGTTAAAATGTATAGACGCGATGAATGAAAAGTGATAGTGAATAAGTTGTAAAAGCTAAGCAAGGCGAGTAGCCTGTCACCGCCTGTAGGCGCTGCATATCATTGGGGGCATTATCTGTGTCATAATGCACATTGCACACTAGGCTAACAATTCAGTAAAATGCAGGCTCGTAGTTACTTAATAGCAGTAACTAGAGATTAGTGCTGAACACCTAAATATCTAAATCCTAAGCTGAAAATATGACTTTTTGGTGTTCATTACGTAGACAGCCCAATCTTCCTGCCCTGATCCTATATTACTTGGTGTCCGCTTCCATTCGTCTCTGTTAGCCGTCATACTACTATCCCTTCTTAATCATGTCGTCTTTTAGGCAATCATATCTATCTGTTCCTTGGTCTACCTCTACCTCTCCATCCATTCACATTCATACTTAACATACGAACATTCTCATGACATGCCCATACCACGGCAAACGCTGTCACTGGCGCTACTTCTAGGCTACTCAATAAGGTCCTTAGATATCTGGTTCTTATACTTTTGCTACTGCGACGAAGGGGTTTAATCAACTTCATAAAGCTGAATATAAGCTTAATTTTGCGCAGAAACTAAAGGTGGAAAGATAAAACGAAATAGGCGCGAAAGGCAGTACAAAAAAAAACCTTCTCTTTCTAACACCAAAGAACCACATATCACCATCTCACTCTTACATCCCAAAACTAATTGGCGAACCAAATCACCGAATTAACCGATAGAAACAAAAAACAGCCAGTAAATACAAACGGACGTTGAAGGCTGTGCGTAGGCGCAGCGTGGGCGCATACTTGATACAGTTTTACTTGATAGTAGGGTGACATAGTATTGTGGGTATATTAGGATTAGTTGAGTACAGATATGGATTGACCCAATTCTATGCTGCGGGTTGTTCGTAAGAGATACCGCGGCCCTGGCATACAGGGACCTCCAGAAGGAACATAGTGGGTTTTAGTCAGTAAGAGTCTGACACTCCCTCCAGCTGCACCCTCAGCGGGAGGGGTCATTTGATGATTTCCCACGAAAAAAAAAAAAAAAAAAAAAACAATTCTATAGGAGTGGTGTGATAAGGGTACCACGATTATGTAATAAATTTGACATAAAGTGAAAACTAACAGGTTCAAACCTTGCTCACTCCAGTAGGTACAGTCGCCTGCACATCAAGCTACACGAATCTGTCAAATTTTCCCAATCAATTTTGAATCATATATTTCAGCGATAATTGTGTGTAAAATCTATAAAGGAAAATTTACAGCTTGTAGTAGCTTGATGTGCTGGCGTCTGTACTTAAAAACTACCAATTATCAACTCTCAGCCTCAAAAAGCTTTAAAAAGCTTTAGCCTTAAAAAAATTGTGACACTTTAATTAAACGTGGTTACTAACTACGTGGTATTTCCGTATATTTCGCAAATAGCTGGTCACCCCAACGCCGCGGCGCCTAATACTAAAGGCGACTGATAATCACGTATAAATTGATATCTTACCGCCAACTACATTACTAGCACCAGTAGTGTTGCCAGCCTTAATTTAAATACTGCTATTTAGATCTAAATGACCGTTTAATGAAGTGAACTAGTTATTTTGGCCAATACATGTCTAATGATATTTTTATCACAGTTAAGTGTCTTATTTAATGTTGTAGTGTAACTAATAGCTTATTTTGAATAATTTTGACGAAATTAGAATGCTTAAATATAGCGCAAACGAGTTTTTTTTACTGTGGGAAGTCATCAAATGTACTCTCTCGATGAGGGTGGGAGTGTCAGACTGGAGGTCTTTGTGTGCCAGGGCCGCGTTAACTCTTGCGAACAACCCGCAGATACGAAGAAAATTGATATTCATCAAATAACCATTATCATCATCTCCCGAGCCTTTTCCCAACATTTTTTTGAGGTCGGCTTCCAGTCTAACCGGATTCAGCTAAGCATCCGTGTTTTACAAGGAGCGACTGCCTATCTGACCTCCTCAACCCAGTTACCCGGGCAACCCAATACCCCTTGGTTAGACTGACGTCAGACTTACTGGCATATTCAATAAACATAATATTTTTTTTTTACGATCACAATAATTTGATCTATAAATTCTAATAGTATTAAGCCAATAGTTTGTTTTCATGAACAGGCTAATCTCAAGAACTACTGGACCGAATCGTAAAATTATAATAGTGTAAGTCAGATCGCCCATTTATTAGGAAAGACTATAGACTACTTTTTATCCAGGTGCACGGAGCAGGTCCCACGGGACGAGGAAGCTAATGAAGTAATAAAATTGAAAGTACTACATGTACACTGATTAACAAAAGTGGTAATAAACTTTCTAGGCTTATGAGAACTGCTGTCGCGTGTGTACTGTCACGAACAGCGCTCATTCGAGTAATCGATTTGCAAATATAAAACGAGATTTCATAATTACTCGCATTAATCGATACGTCTGTAATTCTTAATCGGTTTTGTATCTTTTTTTTTCAATTGTGGCGCCGTCGCCAATGCCTTTTCTCGTTTGGTTTAAATTGTGAGTGCGGTTTTTTGTCTTTATTCGTAGATAATTCATTCATCGTACTTATGTGCTTATTAGAAGCCGGCAAAAAGTCTACTAATATTGTTTTGTTTTTTTTTTGGCTCGGTATTCGCATCAATTGTATACATTTTTTATTCTCTGGTCGATAAATACATTGATTGCATAATCAATAAAAAATCTGTATGTGATACAAACGAGATAATCTCATTTAAGAGATCTTTTCTTTATCATTAACAACTCAAAACCGACGTTATGAATTTTCCAAGTACAATTAAAACTAACTGAATAATACATGATTGTATATATTCCTATTTATTAGTGAAAGAAAGTGCCGATGTATTATCCAATTGCATTGAATCGAGTATAACATCGATTCGGCTCGGCTCGTTATAATCGATAATCGCTAATCGAGATATTTGTCCGTTGGCCATGAAAGTCGCTTCAGGCTGTTCGAAGTTTAAAATCTTTCCCGCGGTTAGTTTATTATGTAATGCAAGTTTTTTAATTGAATAAAATCGTGTGAATATTGTATGTGAGTGTACACATTGTTAGATAAACAATTATTACTTTCTAGTGTAGTTTTTTGCTAGTTAGTTAAACACTGTTGTGTTCCCTATAAGTGAACGTAAATAAATAAGGATGGTATTTAAAAGTACTTCAATTTATTCCCATTTCATTTACCTAATTTTGTCTGTGTTCCACCAAATATATTGAATGTGCACCAAAATATGTTCATTAAAATATGTCATAACTAGCATCTATTTAACAACTGTTGCAAATTTGTAAAAATAGTAATACACCTAATTTTAAAAACAAGCATTTATTTTTTTAGTTTTACTTTAGATAATGCACTGCTAAATGTATTTGAATCAAACACCAATTTATGCCCAATGTAGCTTTATTAATAAAAAATGAACACATTATAAAATGTAATGCTTCCTAAAAAGGTTCTTTTTAACACTAATCAGTTGTTTACTAATCACTAATTTAAATGGGTATACGGTACTAGGATGCATACCAAATATTTTGTGTAACATTCAGGAATATTTGGTGCACGAACAATATTTTTCGGGGAAGAATAAAATACTTATTGTTACAGTAGAATATTGGCAGCGCAGTACAATAAAAAAGTGTTATATCTTGGTGTTGATTTGGAATTTGTTTGATGTAACATATTTTGTTGGCCGAGTAGTTTAATTATAGTAAAAAAAATAAACGGGTTTAAGATCAATATTTTAGAAATGCATAAATAGATGTACCATTAGATTTTTGGTGAACGCAAAAATATTATCCAATAAATAATAAAGTTAATACATAAATAAACCTAGCGAAGCAGCTCGCTGACGCTTCAAGAGACTCGAAGTTAAGCTTTTCATTACAACGTGGTAATGCTGCCAGACTCATGGACACCGATCTTCCAGTTGGCAGCGATGAGGAAGAAATAAAAAAATCCTTCTCTCTGTGAGAGGAGGCCTGTGCCCAGCAGTGGGACGATAAAAACGCTGATGATGATGAAAAAATAATTATATATTCTATTTATCTAATATCACTGTATTTTTTGGTCTATAATTACGAATAAATACATATAGCATTGTTACTTCTTTTAAATGACAATTATTCAACAGTATAAATGACAGTATTGCTCTAAGTTTCTCGGAAACAGCTTTACTAATTTCGATGGAAGCGAACAGGAAAGTTACAATTTATATTAATTTCAACACACCTGTTTAATAAAGTTAGTCTAGAGTAAGTTTTAGAATTGAGTTCTCGGAAACGCATAGTGTATAACTAAAAAAAAGAATCCTGTTTTTTTTGGCTAAAAATAAAAATATGCATATCTTAAACTAGCTGTCCCCAGCGGTTTCACAGGCATCTTTGGTTACTGCTCCGCTCCCGTGTGTCTCAGCGTGATGGTATGTAGCCTATAGCCTTCCTCGATAAATGGGCTATCTAACACTGAAAGAATTTTTCAAATCGAACCAGTAGTTTCGGAGATTAGCGCGTTCAAACAAACAAACAAACTCTATCGCTTTGTAATATTAGTATAGATAAATAAACCCATCACAATATTATTGACTCGTCACGGCCCGGGGGCAACAATCGATATATGGCATTGTAAAATTCGACTACGATTATCATAAATCGGCTCGATTAATGTGGACATTGAACTTCTTGAGAATCGCGATTTTTTTCGGCACCCAGACAGTCTGGGACAGACAGTTGTGTCAAGAATAATTTAAGTAACAAGTTATTATAATGCGTAAAATAATTTATTTAAATAAAAATACATTCGCATGTAAATATGGTAAAAAATCACGAAGAAATAGCTATGGATATGTTATACTTAGAAATTATTTTAAGCGCTAATCTCGGCTGATATTTGTAAACTTTGACAGTTGTAACGTAAAGTCCGAAAACTAGAGAGAGGGACAACGAGTTTTTTGACATTTTGGAGGTCAAATAGGTAGTCGGTCTACGTTAAACCCTGATATGGTGGTATGGTGACTTAGTCAATCCAATATTTCGAAAAGGCTAGTCATTCTAATATCAGATCCCTGTATTCAAATCCAAGTACAAAAAGATTTTTTGATTATTTCTAAAAATCCTACTACCTACCTAGCACCTGTACCAAATTGCTAAATCATTTATTTTTACCTGAGAATTGACGGTAAATCAATGTATTACTAAGACAAAGCTGAGCCTAGCCGATTGCTTGGACACGGCGCGGGCGCACGGTCAAGGACGGCCGCGGTCTGCGCATGCGCTAATAAATGTTATAAGATAAGAATTAATTGGTATTATGAATAATTAAAGTTATTCAGCTTTAGACGTAGCTAGCTAGATAAGGTTAGAAAAGAATTTCTGCCCTAATTGGGTTGTGTTGTTTGGCTACACAAATCCTAGTTTTTGCTATTTTAATGTTAATCGTGTTTTTAAATTTTATTTAACATAAAAAATAATTTTAAAATAAAAAAAAAATGTCCCGTCATTAAAATCACACATTTCCGTAAGGTAACAACCACAAGAACTGTCCTTCCACAAAAATACATTTTCCCGCCAAAAAGTTACAAGAAAAAAAAGAACGGATGCATATTTCCATTGTGAGGTTACACCGCTTTTGGTATTATTTCTTAATAGCCTACCTTCCTGCGGCCTCGTATCAAATACTTGTCGTTTCATACAAAATCTTAATAATGGTGGAAGGCGGATTGGCCACGGTAAGGTCGGGGTCGCTTGGGAAACCGCGAATGGCGTTAATGAGCTCAAATTAGGTTAAAATGAGAAAAAAAAACAGATTTAAGTCGGAAAATTAAAATTAAATGTACGTTCTTATGTGTTATTTTAATGTCGTGGTTTCTGAGATAATAGCTTGGTCGAAAATTCGGAATCTTTGACGCGGTATACAGGGTGACTGGTAATTAGTGACCGATATTTAAACACGTGATTGTACTCATGATTACAAACCACTTTCCCGAATAAACTTTTTTTGTTATTTTTTTTATCGTTACAGCAAATTCAAATTTCAAGCTGTTAGCGGCGAGGCCCTGCGCCCGCGTTGTCTGAAATTTTACTATGATAATAAAAGGAAAAACAAAAATGTTTCTTTGGGAAAGTTGTTTGTAATCATGAGTACAATCACGTGTTTAAATATCGGTCACTAATTACCAGTCACCCTATATAATATGCAGGGTGTTGAAAAGCTTACCAATATTGATTGTCTCCAAAATCAGTGTCAAATGTCGAACTTACCTGTAACAAAAACATAAAATTGATAAGCAAAACATCTTATTTATTTAAGAACTAGAATTGTTATTGAGAAAGGGGATATTTGAATTATATATCTGTATTCGTATTCAGGAGTGAGTCTTAAACTATTCACGGAATGCGGACGTTGCATAGCAAATTGGTTGCAAAACTCAAAAGCAACAAGTCTTTCAAGATCTTCGTCAAATAATTAGTTATACTACACATTATAACTTATTTAGATCAAAGAAAAACGATCCGTCACAATCTCAATAGCGTGGAAAACCGTTTAAAATACCCAATTAATAATAACCAAAAAAAAAAGAACTCGCTCACATCACAAGGAACAACTAAAAATAATTAGAAACAGGAAGGTGAAAACACTCATAATCGTCCTACAAAACCGAAATTCAAATATAGAACGAAGGAAGCGTTCGAAATTCCGATCACACAGCGTTCGGGTGTTTCCGCCGAGGATTCGCGCGCTCAGTGAAATGGCATGCGCGGCGCTCGGGGAATGCGTCGTATGCGCAGTCGGTGACATTTTGATGTCACTCTGTTGTGATTTAATCGATGCGTTATCGATGCAGAAGAATGATTGACAACTGATACATGGAGCTTCCAGACGTTTTATTCAGTAAAATTCTTTTAAATACATCAAGCATTCGGACCTCAAAATGAAAGACAAGAGTAATTTGAAAGTAAACCGAATACAATGTCAACCGAAAAACTTATTTAAAAAAAAACAAATGTATTCACCGCTCATCATGCATAATAATCAGATTTAAACCAAACGACATTGCTTATTAGTCGTCTTTATTGTAATCTACAAAACAATACGAATATTCTTACAAGGAGCGAAGGTCACACAATGTCATATCATCATTATTATATCAGATATCCATATAAGTGGCGATCCAATCTCGGCTCGTATAATAAATGGTTTAGCGACTAAACACTTGATTATGACAATAAAAAACATGTTTATTGGAGCATCGTACTGGTTGGCACGTGGGCTGAACTTTATAGTCCATAACAGACGTAATACAGTCTTATTTCAATAACAATTTAGTTATATGTTAATTGGATGACAAAAAATCATGAGTCAGTTTATTAAAATGTATTGTAAAAGTCTAGTGTGGGATAAAAGTTGGATGGAAACCTGTAGACGATGGGTTGGTTACCTCTGATTATGTATGGTAGGATCTTTGAACTCTGTTTTATTGTTAATCGATACAGCTTTGAACAATGCTTTTAATTTCGTGAGACCCTGCTGGTCGTTTGATGACCGAAGAATTTCATCTCAAACAAGTGTTCTGTGACCACTAAATAATACAGTTACAAATACCATAGCATATTGCGAAATACCATTACAAAAACTGTTGCAAATCTTGCTACTGTTAAATCAAGATTCACAGAGTTCCAAGACATTGCTCACATCTAAAACAAAAGGCACTCAAATTATACCATAAAATCTACAATTATTTCACCGCAATAATAACTTCAGATTGATGAAGTTTGTTCTGAATAGTTATTATGTCACTTTATGATGGACATGCAGATAACGTCTGTCATGCAACAGTAACAACGTGGATTCTAGTTAGAGTGCCCATTTAAAACAATTAATTTCGTAATTTAGGTGAGAAGTTACAGCAATGGCGGAATTCACTGACTCATTTAATAATTGGGAGTTACCTACTGAAGAGATTGGTGATGGAGTCACGAGTAATGTAGGTACTGGACTATAAGGAAATGTGTATTTTTTACAATGTAATGTCTACTATTTAAATGGTTAAACACATAGGAATTGGTGCAGGGTGGGCGTTTTGGGGGCTGTATTTTGTAGTTTTTGACGTTCAAAAAGTGCTGTTTTACAGCCAAATTTGAAAAAATGATTTTGAGATTGAGTTTAGTTCAGTGCACATTATATTTTTTAGAGTTCCATTATCAACAAGCTTGTTCTTTACATAACATTTTCTTAAGTAAAAGCTGAACTTTTGGCAGCTTTTCAGCCAGTAAATGATAACCCAATGAAATTTTAACAGACCATTAAGAAAATACTTTCATTTTTCTTCAAAACTCAAAATCTTCAAAATTCAAACTTGACTGCAAAACAACACTTTTTGAGCGTCAAATTTACAAAAGACTGCCCCCAAAACGCCCACCCTTCACCACTTTCTATGTGTTTTTGCTGGGAAGAAGTGGCGCAACAAACTCCCCAGCAACAATTCATAATTCCTTACCCAAACTACTCCAAAACCAATAAACAAGGCAAATTTAGTCCAAAGACTAACGTTGTTCCAACTTAGCTAAGTTATACTTAACAATATGTCAAGTGTACACTCATGTGGAGTAGCATTGGGCGAGGTAACCTCATTGTCTGCGGCGAACGCGAGATTATGACGTCAATCATTTCATAGGCACTGTTTTATTATAAACTGTCACTTGACAGGTAAGTTAGGTTTAAGTTAATCTGGTTTTTCCTTGAAGGAATAATTTGCTGGTAAAAGGAATAAGGAGTTTAATTATTCATGGAACTTGCGTGCCTTTTATGGTATTATTTTGATGAACCGCATTGCTGGTATCTTCATGCGCCTAGTCTTTTCCCACATTTAGAAGGGATATAAGATCCTTCTTTCTACCTTCTGGCTAGCCTGGAATACCCAAGCTCTGTTGGGGTCGGCTTCCCGCCTTAACCGGACTCAACTGAGTACCACTGTTTTACGAGAAGCGATTGCCTATTTCACCTCTTCAATCTAACGACCTGGGCAACCCGATACCCTATAGTAAGACTGGTTGATAGACGTTCTGGTTTCTGACTACCCGTAACAACTGCCATAGTTCTGCAAATAGCCGGGAACCACAAAAAAGTGCCTTCCGAAACACGGAGGAACTCATCATGACAACAACCTACCGACCGCGCAAATAATCATGAAACATAATCGTCAAAAATATATCAAAGTACTCTTCTGTCGTACAGTCGCCAGCACATCAAGCTACTACAATCTGCCAAATTTCCTTAAAAGATTTTAAACTTTATCGCTAAAGCATATGGTTCAAAGTTAATTGGGAAAGTTCGTCAGTTTCAGATAGCTTAACATTGGTACAACCGCCGTAACCGATTTGTAGATTCAAATCTGTGTGAAAAACCGAGTCACAATGTATGTAATTCTTTCTAATAACTGTTACAATCTCTTGTAATGGATTTGTAGCCATTCTATCGAATTAATTGATCTTTCAATTATGCAATGTATGGTAATTCTCGAGGAAATGTGGTGTTGCAATTATATCTTATGCAACTGACATCATTTGAAGGGTTTGATGCAATTCTATTGTTGTTTTTCTATGGTTTTATGGCATTTGTAATATCATAATACATATGAAACCGCTTTAATTCGTTGTATACTCGTACAGGCGCACATCAATCTGTCAAATTTCCTTAATAGATTTTCAACTTTATTGCTCAAACATGTAGTTCAAAGTTGATTGGGAACGTTTTTCAGTTTCGGGTACCTATTAGATTCCGGTTTAGGCTTTATACAAATTTTACCATCCGTTTATTCAGAAAAAACCTACTAAATCCTAAAAAAGTACTTATTCTATCATCAATTGAAGACTTTATAACAACAAATCATCATCAGACTTCTATCAAAATAATTTCTAGTTAGGTACATAAGTGTGTTTATCTAACCAACTCACATTTTCTGTACAATCCATATACATACATATTTGACAACATATATCTCCTCTACAAACCCATAGAAAAACAACACCATAGCCAGACCATTAACATCACAGGAAAAAAACTGTTTGACATGTCGACAATGAATGACGTCATCACGAGTATGCTACGTGCAGACTGTTACATATGACTACGAGTCTAAATTTGAATTGTAATCATTAATTAGAGGTTTTTTGCAAATCATATCAATTAATGTACCTATACCTACAAACCGATTCGATTCATTAAAGGAAACTATGTGATGACTCAAATGGATTCAATTTGGAAAATTACTATTTCTGACCATTTGTAAATTATGAAAAGCATTGTACAGACGCCAGCACATCAAGCTACTAGAATCTGTCAAATTTCCTTAAAGGACTTCATCGTTGAAAGTTGACTGGGAAAATTTGCCAGATTCGGTTAGCTTCATGTGCTGGCGTCTGTACATTCATTGCCGCGTGAAGAACCAGAGCATCACTGAAATTAAATGCACGTAACACCTGTAAATTTTGAAACATAAGTAAGTTCTTTATATGCAGGATACTTGTGGCGGATAATAACATATTACTTCAGCTGTTAGCCTAGAAGAAGAGTTTTTTTACTAAGGAACGGTGTTAATATCAGTGCTTTAGAAGAACTGACTCCCTGCCTTCGATATCCCAGTTTTGTCAGCAAAAAAGCCCCTTTGAACGACCACCCATCTCAAATCAACCAAGGCAACTCACTCTCGATCAACCCGATCAACTTGTTCTAATCACTTACAACTAATTACTAAAACGTTACATAAATATCATCAAACAAGCTCCCAAACATGTAATGACAGTCATAAACCGAACTATTAAGGTACACTTCACACTCAAATGGGCGCAATTAGGAGCGGATATGCCAAATCTGGTTAAACTTTCAAAATTGAAGAAAGTGCTCACTCGCCTTAGGCGCTAAGCGGTTAATACCACCATCTTAAGATTATAGCGTATTGTTTGTAAGAGAGAATTGTGACAAAATGCTTTCTTCTACATTAGGGGTGACGTGTGTGGCATAAGAAATCTTTGCTGCCTTTAAGGGCTACTGCTGCACTTGCATTCGGAATGCAGCTCCAAATACGTTAGATCATCGTCAAATTCACTACTTTTATAGAACTGTCAAAAACTGTAAAAAAACTCTCTATATAATTTGTATGAAAGATAGAATTATGACGTCACAATTTTTTCACATCAAGCCATATACTAACTTATTTTACTAAAATTATCAATAAAAAAAAAACAATAGATTTCCTTCAAAACGATAAATGAAAGTGACATAATTTTAAGATACTTTACCGAATTAATATCATAAAGGATTTTATTTTTGAACCAGTCAACTACCCAATTACTAACTTGCAAATGAAAATTAATAAATCATCGATGTAGATATTCGATGTATGTGCGTTTAAAGCTTTAATAATAGAAATAACGTTCTTCATACTGAAGTATCCATTTAATACGGGAGATAAATGTCTTAGAACTAGTCATAAAGTTAGGCAACTCCTTGTAAAAGTTGATTTTACTAATTGCCGACTAGAACCCTCAAAATCAATGAACGATCAATCAAATTCGCCAAATCCAAAATCATTCAATTCAAATCACTTCCTTGATAACTTTTACTTTATTAACCACTAATTGGCTTAAAATCGCAAGGAAAAAACGTAAACATTCGTTTAAATGCAATTATAAATCAATACTGGATTAAATTGCTTGGACAATCATCTCTCTTTTATGGTAATAGTGGTAATGAGGCGGCGTGTACAGGTGTCGACTACCTGTCACGAAAGCTTCCTGAACAGACGGACGACGATTGGTGTTTTTACCCTAAGTTTTTTTTTGTACTTAACTTGATTGATGGACGACAAGTGGTGTTTTTACCTTGCTGATTCTGGGCTGTGATTAATGATGGGAGAGATTTTGGTTGTTTTTAATTTTAATATTGCTTGTATGTAATTCTGCTACGTTATTAGGTACGAGAGAATTACAGTCGCAACAATCCCGATTCAATAAAATCTTTTTTTTACCCCTATCACGGTCGTGATAGTTTTCTATATTCACATATAGTCGAACTAGCAGTTAACTCATAACAATTCTATTTATGGTAATAGCAATAATGAGGTGTATGTAACTGTCAACTGCGCGCATGTCATTTCCTGATCGCTGACGTGACGGACGACAATTGGTGTTTTTACCTTCCACTTTTTTGTTTTGCTGTTGGGAAATGTTTACTATAGTATTGTGAGCTTGCAAAGAAGTAAGTATGTAAGTTATTTACAATTTCTTACATTGATGTACTTAGATAAACATATCTATGAGTTGAACTTGTATATCTACAAGTTGTGTATACTATATCAAAATTATTATAAAGCCTGTTTCTTTGCATGAACGCGCTAATCTCAGGAACTACTGATCCAATTTGAAAAATTCTTTCAGTATTACAAAGGGCTATCCTTTGAATGAGGAAGGCTATAGGCTACTATTATACACACATAGCTAAACCTAATCATATGTAGGTAAACTAACACCTATTTGCTACCAAGAATTGTGTAGATATACATATTTTATACAATTTTAAAACTCTTTGTATATAATATTTCTTTGTTACATTCTTATTTATGTTATAATAGATCAGACCTATTTAACTGAATCATGAGGACCTAAGTCATTTGTAATTTTTACAAAAAAAAAAACAAAATATTATTCCTAAACCAAAAAGAAAATAACAGACTCATGCTATTAAAATAAAATTATCAAACTAAACGGAAATGTCACCTAAAACACAGTTTTTCAATTATTCTTTCTTAAAAAATATTTACTTAGTAACAGACTACACGCCGACTTCCTGACTAAAACAAATTGTGTGTACATTGTAACACGTTCGATTCCCGTGTGAAAATGCGCGCCATTTCCTAGACATGACTGAGTTGTGTCATTACTTAAGTGTCTCCTGTTTGAGATAACGTTAGAGTAGGTATAATAAATAGAATATTAACTATGTTTCAAAAAATCACTAGTTGAAAAAATTCACGTTGAACAAAAAGTATGAAAGTGTTGCAACCTAAAAAAATGTTTAAAATAGCATTTTAATTGACTTAGTTTTTCGTATGTAGCAAACACTAAAAATATTCAGATCATCTTCCGAGCCTTTTCCCAACTATGTTGGGGTCTGACCTCCTCAACCCAGTTACCTGGGCAACCCAATACCCTACCCTTGGTTAGACTGGCGTCAGACTTACTGGCTTCTGACTACCCCTAACGACTGCCAAGGATGTTCAATGACAGCCGGGACCTACAGTTTAACGTGCCATCCGAAACACAGTCATTGGTTTCCAAGATATACTCAGAAAGTACATACAAACTTAGAAAAGTTGCATTGGTACTTGCCCGACCTGGAATCGAACCCACGCCCTCACACTTGAGAGGTTGGCTCTTTAACCACTAGGCCACCACGACTTTTCTAAACTAAAAATATACAGATATTCGGCAATAATTAAATGCCTTTCATTGCCTTAACTATACAATGGATTTAACGTTTCGATAAAAATTCAAATATACATACATATATACACGAAGACTCATACGGGCACGTCATAATAATTTGACACACCATACATTATGACGAACATCATTAATTGTTATATGGTAACACTTAAATGTAAGACTGTGTGCGTATTATGTCGCTATGACGTCTTAGGTCATAGACCATGCTAACAAAACGAGTACAACGCTAGATAAAATATTGAACTTAGGACTTTTGATAAAAATAATTATTTCCATAAGTGATGATTGAATATAATAATTATATAATATATTCTATAAGTTATTATAAATTAAATAATCATCATTATATTTATGTAATTATGGATGCTTGTGTGCAATTCAAGATAATTCAACAATAATATTGTCGTCTAGACCGATTGCCGGCCACAGCGGCAGTTCTCTCTTAAAGTGATTAGCCAGCTACGCATGACATTTAGTAGTGCACAAGCATTTACGCGGACACAGGTGCACTCTCTATTCCCTCACTCTCTTAGTCCGATTGGACAGCAATCCGATCCGACCGGAGAGAGATCAGGCGCAAGACTGACATTTACGTGCTCTTCGATACACGGGTGTATCAATCACCAACCTCTAGACTCCAGACTGCTATAGTTCCTATAGGATCCTGATAACCACAGCAAATAATAATATTTATATCATTATATTGTGATTAATAGATAAAGAAGTCTAAAAGAAATGTCGGGACAACGATTGACGATTCCAGTAGGGAATATGCATGAACAAAATATTTGCAATCTAACTAGAACAGAGAAAAAAATATCGAAATCAGTAGAAATACAAAAGAGATATAACAATTTTAAACAAGTATACCTGTCCCTCTCACCAAAACGCTATATTCAATGACAGCCTTACGGGCGTGTGTAGTTGTGACGTAAATTTTACACTCGGACTTTTCTTTCTTATTAGCATTTTTGAAGCTTTATAACTTCTTGTCGACAAAATAAGTTTTAAAATTTCTTTCATATTTATTTATTACAACTAAAAGTGTATTAATTTAGTGAATAAAAAAATTACATGCATATTCCCTATTTAAAATTGCAGTCAATAAATGCTTCATTCACTGCACGCTAACGGGCCGCTCGTCTATTTATAGACAGTCTAATCCGTTTGCATAATCTTTGACCCTAACGCATTCGGGCCTTGTCCACTACATCCTGACTTATTAATAACCCAACATACCTTGATCCCTCTCCACCAAACTAATGTAGAAAAACCAGGGATCAAATTATACTGGACGTTAGCAAGGAAGCAGTCTGCCATATTTGGCAAAAAATAAAAACCCTTTGAATCAATTGTGGACTCTAATTCCTTGGTATAAAGTTTGATTTCGAATAGGGGTTTGAATAAGGACTGAATATAAATGGTGTCCCATTTTGGTGTGTCGCATTATAATTTAGAAGACTTTTTAGGTTTAGATTTGAGATAGTGGCAGGTTTTGTTAGCTATTGTATGCAAAACGGATTTTAGTAAGCGCCATTTTGTTTTAGAAAATAAAACATTGCGCGAAAATAACCTTGCTTTTCAATAAAAAAAAAACGCAATAAAATATTGTTTATGGTACTTAACTCGTAATAAGTATTGCCATAATGAAATTTATTGAGAAATATTTTTTTCTTAATTTGATCCGACCTTTAGACAAAAAATTCAATTATTATATTTAGCATGTTCTAAGAAATATACTAAAATATATAAATGACAGCGACCATAGTCAGTTCCCGTGGCATTATGAATGGCACTAAACAAGTAAATCAAGTTTTCTTACACAATAGATAAGTAACCTGTCTATGTAGTAGGTAGTGTCTGGTACATATGTATGTGAATAATTTTTCATAGCATCAATTTGACCGTTTTAAAAAGATATTTGATCATTAAATGCACACTTACACCGTGACTGCCTCGTTGGTCTAGTAGTCGCATAGCGCGACTTCTGTCCCGTGCACAGTCCCGGGTTCGATTCCCGGGACAGGCCGCAATCGCTTAAACATCAAGCTATCGGTTTACTTGAAATTTTCAGATATTCCCAATGAATTTTGAACGATATGCTTCAGCGATAAAGTTGAAAATCTATTAAGGAAAGACAGATTGTAGTAGCTTTATGTGCTGGCGTCTGCACATAAAAACGATCGTAAACATCGAAAACACATCATGCCCATACACGATCACAAAAACCCATACAATTGAGACTCATTCGTCACTTAACAGGCCTTCAGCCCAGTAATCACAATTAAGAACCCTAATGACTGCAATATAAGGTATTAATTACCTTTAAAAACATTTTACTGTACCTCTAATTGTCGATGGTACACCGATATGGCGATCTGTCACATCCCTCAAGCGACGGTGTTGCCAACCGTGATATTTTAATTATGTCCGAGAATTCGTTAATTAAGTGAAGAAAATTTAAAATAAATGATGGGCTTTATTTTTAGTGTTTATTGCAATTTTATATGTGTCAATTTTGATTCATTGGCCTACCTCAAAAAGTAGGTAAATTGATTTTTTATCGATAGGTCTGATAGATGTCACTATTATTCGTAGTAAACACAAAAACAACACGACGTACGTCAAAATATAGCCAAAATTCTTAAGTACTTTATACCAATTGTTATTACCAAAATTAATTTTAATTGCATTAAAATTATTTTTAATTTCATTCATAATTGGCAATACAAGAATCATGGCTTACGAAGCGTATATCATATCATTACACACTCGTCATATTTGTCAAGGTTGAAAACTTTTAAATTGACGATTATTATATACATAAATGGACCGTTGTTAAATATATTATCTTTGCTTCTTATTAATTATATTTATACATATTTATATACTAGCGGCATTATACCATTATACTTATGATTATGACTCTTATAATTATATTTTAAGATGGACGACAAAAAGTTGCCATGTAAAAATATGGTCGTGCATCCCTAATTAATAACTTGCACGGTGTGGTGTTACTAAAGATTTATTTATTTATTTACAACCTTATCACTAATATATAATAAGATATACTAATATTCATATAATATAATTAGTTGAATAGTTGATAAAAGTATAAAAAAGGAATGTAAAGTAAAGGATAAAAGTAGCATATGTCCTTTCTCATTATATGTCTAGACTATATGTCCAGCAAATTTTATTTAAATCGGTTCTGTAGTTTGCTTTCGCACTGATAATAATTATGGTTAAGTTTATATCGAGAAACCTTTCATACACTTTAAGTTAGCCCCGAAGTAAGCTATTCTTTAGCTTGTGTTATGTATGAGTACTAAGACAACTGATAACCTACGTATATTTACATACATTGATTTTTACACAAATACCCCGACCTCAGCCAACTAATACATTGAAATTAATATTTTTACTATTAAAAGAAGCGTTTTAATTATGTTTGCAATAAAACTTGGCTTGTAACAGCAGGAATCGAAATGCCTTAGTTTCAATAACACTATATTTGTTGTTCCATTTTATTTAACACGTCCTAACAAATATCAGATAATATTAAATCATAAAAAAAATATTAGACGGTTATCTCTGTGATCTTAAATCTGTGCCGTTATTAACTGCTGACAAGTTAAGGTCAAATCTGAACCTTATTCAAAACAGTTAAGTACAATTACAATTGCTTTACAAAAAAGTAAAGTTCAAAGACGATTGACACTCCTTGCGATTAAATGTCACACTATCCATGGTTATGTATTGTTAAGGTCGCTTCACACTTGTACGGTTGTAGGTGCTACAGGAATGTATGTACTTGTACTTTGGGGTAAAATACATCTATTTTTAACGAGATGATTTTAGATTTTTTCGCAAATATTAAAATAGGCATAATTAATGACAATTTCAGAGGAGATATAAATACATACGTTAAATTAAATATATTTTAAAGAAGCTACCCGCGAAGGCTGTGGACTAGATAAGTACATACTCTTATAATACCTAAACCTATCTCATGAATCAAACTACCTATTGCTAAAAGTCAATGCAGATCATTTACATGATATTGTGTGGAATACCAATGTAGAACCCGAAACTGCCAATTTTTCCGATCAACTTTGAACAATATTGTTCAGCGATATAGCTGAAAATCTATTTTGGTAGCTTGACATGCTGACGTCTGTACAACGTCTGTAACAAAAGAATATAGCTACTATTTAATTAAACCCGTCACGCACACATTTCCCTCTGTTCCAAGTAAAGCAATGCAAATACCGTGAATACTTCACCGGTTTCTTCCGACTAGTTATGATTAGTTAGATAACAAATATTCTACATACACTCACGAACATTTTCAGTATAAAACATTGTTGGATCGGACGGCGAGAAAAAGCATGAAGAACGTCTACTGTAACGTTGTTAAACTAACCTATGTACTTAGCTGAGGAAGGAACAAATCTTGGGAGGAACTTTTCGGGTCGGCTTCCAGTGTTTACCGGATACAGCTAAGTACCAATGTTATACATGGAGCGACTGCCTATCTGATCTCCTCAACCCAGTTACCTGGGTTAAGTACCTGGGTAACCCGATACCCCTTGATAAGACTGGTTGTTAGACATTTTAGCATTTAATCAGAATACCCGTAAAGACTGCTATAGATATTGAAATGACAGCCACCAATTTAAGGTGCCTTCCGAAATCAGAGGAACTCATCGAGTCAAGATTGTCCCTCATCCACGGTCCGACCACGTCAAATGTTGCTTAGCCTTATGATCTATCGACCAGTGCGACTGTTACTTGGACTATTTAATGATTGTAAAAGAAGAGAATCCTCATAGATAACTATTATTTATTACCGATAAAGTGTAAGCAGCCCTTAACACCAAATAAATCACCAATTTACGTGCAAAGTGGGGAAGTGAACAACCTATAAACTTTTTACATGTTTTTCCATTAAATTGACAATTATATTCCGTCGATCGATAATTAAATCGATCGAAATCTCATGAGCGAGATAACACGGATTGATTAATTATTTTTTTATGCTCGCAATTAGCGTGTCTGTAGTTTTAAAGGTTTTCAAGATTTGGGTTGAAAAATTGCTTCAATTATACTCGTAGATAGCATACATTTAAAACCTTATCCTCTAAAATGTACAAAATGAAACAAGAAAAAAAATGAAAAACTGTTAAAAATAATTATTTAGTTGTGAAACTATTAATTAGAAGAAAATCTGTATCTAATTAGAAAAGAAAGAATTAAATAATCTTTTGAAGGAATTAGAGGAGCTTGTGGCTAAAGAACGCTTGGCGCGGTCGGTCCGCGGATGGGTGACCATCTTGTCATGACGGCTTTCGGAAGGCACACGGGCCGTGTTGAAAAGTCATTTGAACATCTTTGGCAGTCGTTACGGGTAGTCAGAAGACTGAAAGTGTGACAACCAGTGGCCTAGGTAACTGGGTTAAGGAGGTCAGATAGGCAGTCGCTCCTCGAAAAACACTGGTACTCAGCTGCATCCGGTTAAGACTGGAGGCCGACCCCAACATAGCTTGGGAAAAGGCTAGGCAGATGATGAAAGAATTAAAAAATTGTATTATCGTTAAAAAGGAGGTTACAACACTTAACCTATACATTCCGTGTGTTACAAGAAACAATTACCTACTACAAAACAATAGGGTCAAACCTGGTACTAAATTTTACTGGCGACCTATTGCCAAGTAGGTTCACGAACCACACCTAGCGAGTGGTGACTTTATAGTCTGGGTCGTAAAACTTAGGCGAGATCACTAAACACCTGTGCTATGAGGTAGATACCACTGTTAGCGTGGGACGATAATCTTGTCACGATATTTTATAGTTAATACTGCACGTCAAGCTAGCCGAAACCGTAAAATTTTCCCAAACAACTTCTTTCTTCTTGTGTATGTCAGGAACTTTAAGTGCGATTTATGAAAGTGTCACAAGACAATATAGCACATACATATATCGAGGAAGGCTATCGACTTATTTTTATTCGAGTGCCCTAATTGAACGCGGACGAAATTGCGGGAGCAAACTTGTGTAAAGTCCAGGCCGATTGTCGGCTACGGCGGCCGTTCTCTTTTATGGAGATCAGCCTGCTGCGCAGGACATATTATGGTGCACAAGCATTCGCGCACATACAGGTACACTCTATTCCCTCATTCTCATAGTCCGACGGCAATCCGACTCGACCGGAGAGAAATCAGGCGCAGGACCGCGCATATTTATGTGCTCTCCGATGCACGGGTGAATCAATCACCAACTTCCGGACTCCAGGCTGTTTTATGAAAGTTTCTCAAAACCCACAAAGCGATTCCGGCCCGACCCGGGAATCGTACCCGAGACCCCGTGCACAGCAATCGCCTTCAAGGTACATGTATATCACTCATGATGTTCTGAACACTATCTTAAAAATGTACGTCTTCACATTTACGTATCGGTCATTCAGAGCACGTGTACACGTCAGGAGAGACCAGAATTCGTATCGATACATCGAATATTGTCACTAAACGCGGGTCGCATCGTAATCGTGTGTGAATCGACTTTAACAAATTCCACAGGTATGTTCGTATGTACCATTGTTTTATTTTATATGTAGCGTTTGAAATATTTACGCAAGGATTCGTGATGTGTTTATGGTATTTTTTTATCGTCCCATTGTCAAAATCACCAAAAAAAATTGTAAATATTTGCTTTAAAAATACTCAAATTCCATTTAAAAGTCATGGGAGGGCGCGCGCGGGTTCGAATCCGGGTCAGACCACTATAAATGTAACTTTTTTAAGTTAAATGTACTTTCTAAGTATATTTTGGACACTAGGACTAATGAAAGATGAAGTAAAACATCTCGAGGAAACCTGGACTATAAAGTTTGAAATTAACAACCTGCTTTCTCAATAAAGCGTGGTGATTAAAGCTCAATCGTTCGCCGTGTGAGAAGAGGCCTGTGCCGAGCAGTGGGACGATTAAAAGGCTGATATTGATGATGACTTAAATTCCAATAAGTAAGTAGACTATGATCTATGTCTGACGATTAGTTAGACTAGTCATTAAAAACAGATTGTCAGTATTCAACAATCAAGGATAATAAATAGCTATTAAGTAAATGTATTTTTCCTTTTCGTATAAAGACATAAACTAATCCGACGGTTGTAAACGCAATCAAACAATATAGCTGGTATGTAAATAACTTAATAACTTGAACGTTGTACAACAAAATTACAGAAGTCTCAACTCCGTCCTTTTGGACGGACCTACCCCGACTCGACGAGAATTATTCAGTTTTTACTATGTACAGAAGGCAGCAAGTCCAATTAACCAAATCAATCAAATTTTGCCAATCGAATATAAACCTTCCGGTATTGTGATAAGGTAGAAAATCTATTAAACAAATTTTACAGATTGAGGTAGGTTGATGTGCTGGCGTCTGTACTACACATTTAATATCTGCCAGCCTAAAATATAGTTTTTTAAGCTAGAGAAAACCTAAATTCTCAGTGTCATGATTCAGAATCAGAACTACCACTTAAAAAATCACCCTTCCGTATATTTAACCCGCGTTCCAAAGAAACTACAGCCCTTATTAAAAACAAAACAACAGTCGTATTAGTCGTTCAGAAATAAACCCACTTTCACATTGACAATATTTGTAAGGACGATTGTTCCAATGACCAAACAGACTGAACCTTCTGCCAACCGCTTGCAACTCTAAGAGCTTAAAGCCACCTGCGCCGGCGCCTCCGCCCGCGATCTTAGTAATTACTGGCGATGTGTATCGCAAGGACGATGTGCTGATAGCTTGTTTAGACAATCAATAGCAGTTTGTTGCTTTACGAATGCCTGTAATGATATTATTAGAGGCTATATGTTATGGTGTTAGATAGATTAGTGTTATTGGCTGCTGTGGTATTTGTTGGACGATATGTTATCATCATCATCCTCCTGCCCTTATCAAAAGTTTTATTTGCTAGACAATTCTATCTGAATTGAAAAAAATTCGTATGCTATTCAGAACATTTATCAAATGTTATACCTATGTATGTATATTAATAGAATCTTTCTTTATTTCTGTTACAAACTGACTGAGATTCATATTTAATATTTATTTCGGGGTCGCGGGTTCGATTCTCGCATAAGTCAAACATTTGTGTGCATAAACATGGGTCATCGACTTAGTCTGGGTGTTTCTATGTATAATATGTACCTATGTATTTACAAAAAAATATTTAAGTATGTTTATCAGTTGTCTAGTACCTATAGTACAAGCTCTGCTAGTTTGGGACTAGATGACGTTATGTAAATGTGTGAGGAATATTATATTATTTCGTATTATCCTTTCTCCAAAATATTACGTTCATCAGACACTTCTGTTTTAAAATATTTCAAATACAAATATTGAATAGATGCATCACGATCTTAAAAGTTAATGCTACACTAAACTGACATTTAAGTCAATATTGTCTGATAATGATAACCATCTGCATGTAGACAGGCTCACGTGAACTATAATGTTATAATATCACATGAATTTATACATCTATCTATACTAATATTGTAAAGCTATTGTTTGTTTGCTTGATTGAACGAAATCGCAGAAACTACTGAAACGATTTGAAAACTTATTCCAGTGTTCACTAATCTGTACTTAGTACTATAAAGGTGAAAGTTTTAGTTGAACGCGCTTATGTCAGGAACTATAGAGAAAATAAAAAAATCATTCGTTCACTGTAAGCTGCAAGCTCATTTATCAAGGAAAGCTGCACGGTAGTTTTTATCCGGGTGCGCGGAGTTGTACCCACGAGATACGGGGGAACGCTGGAAGCTATATACTAATAAAAAGTTGATTATTATACTTTGAAAATATTGAATAACCTAAGATGATATGATCCGAAATATTCTCTGGAGAGAAAGCAACATTATCCTTCAATACCAAATTAGTCAGCCTAACACCTTCTATTCCCTTACTACCTACAAATCTTGATTCAAGACATAGTTATATATAATATATCTCTAGATTTGGCTATCAGCTCAGTTTAGATGGTTGAGATAAATTGTGTATTCCAATGTGGAATAGCGATTAGGTTTTTATTATTTGACCTCGTTTGTAATGTCAATAGATTGTATGATGTTGTTCGCGTTACCAGGACCCTATTATTGATGTTGCTAGTGTCAGCAGAACCTATTAATGTATGTTGCGATTCGTTTAGTATGTTTTAGCGTTTATTTTATCAGGGATCAACTAAAAGCAGTCTTATTTTTCATGTAATTTTTTTACTAATGTGTGCAGTGAGCTTCGTTATCAAAATTTATAAAAATGTGTTTTAAGAAAATAACGGTTCACATGTTCTTCAAAACTAACAGACAGACATGTGTTGCTGGGGAGTTTGTTGCGCTACTTCTTCGTGCAGCGAAAATATATAGCAAGTGGTGAAGGGTGAGCTTTTTTGGGGACTATATTTGATGTCCTTTTGCAGCCAAGTTTGTACAGATGCTAGCACATCAAGCTAACCGAAACTGTAAAATTTTCCCAAACAACTTTGAAACATATGCTTCAGCGATAAAGTTGAAAATCTATTAAGGAAATTTGACAGGTTTTAGTAGTTTTATGTGCTGGCGTCTGTACATAATATCTTACATATTCTTACACGTTATCATTATGTGTGGTGAAACATCCGATTCTTACTTTGTCGTCAGTTCCATCGATTGCTATAAGTTTTACGAAACACGATTATCATGTTCAAACAAGCATGGATCCTATTCCGACATAGTATACTATGCTAATATCCTTTTACTACACCGCCTTGCATCGTTACAAACTTGCAAGTCCACAATTAAACCATACTTAAAAATACATTTTTAAAGAAAATTGATATTTGTAACAAATTACACATTTAGAGCGAAGATCGTAAAATTTGGGTCCAAAATATGAGGTCGTTATCGATAATATTTTCTTAGAAGTCATTAATTTTGCATTAAAGGTTGCAGCGGGCAATTTCGGCGGACTTAAATGCTAATTTTTGAGTTTCTAAGGAAGGAATCGAACCCAAGAATTATATCCGATGGTACTATATCGGGACATCGGGATGGATTGATAAAACTTTATCATGTACAAAACGCACTTTTTTAATTAGACAAAAAAACAATTGAATACGTATTATACTGTCAAATTTTCCTAATCAACTAAGAACCATGCTTCAGCGATAAAGTTGAAAATGTATTAAGGAAAGTTGACAGATTGTAGTAGCTTGATGTGCTGGCGTCTGTATATTAAGCTAAAGCTATTATCAAGCCTAATTTAATCATAATTTTAGTACACGAGGAAAAACATTATCAAACCAATAAATACCTAATGTAGACTTATAAAACGTTTAAAGACTAATTGAATCGTCATAAAAACTGTAAGAAAAAAATACAATGAACTAAAAACACTTGAACATAATATGAAAGCTTAGAACATTTAACCAACTGGAGACGAAATTGCTGCCTGCCCCTCTTACAAGGTACAAGACTGCTCCGCCATCGCCATTGAATTTTTGTAAGTGAATTTTAATAATCTGATATGTTAGCCATATCAGATAATTCACTTGTATAATGGATAAATAATTTTTACAGTCTCAAAGAACGTACCTGGAATTTCAACCATGTTAACAAATTTTCTTGCTTTAGTCATAAGCAAAATATGTACGAACTTGTTTTGTTTTATGCGAATAACTAAATCTAAATTTAGTCATACTGTTGTTACATGTCTGCTGTCTGTTAGTTTTGTTTACTTTGTCGTGTATGCAGGGCCGTCTTTAAACTATTTGAGGCCCTGGGCACATTAGGATCATGGGGCCCCTATGACCTAAAGAAAACACTATTTAGTTATAATAGATAAAGAAAGTAGACAAACAAGGTTCTAAAATTTTTATCATAAGTAAAAAAACAAAGATATCAATCACTTTTTCCAGAATTAAATCCAAGTAAACCAATAAAACCAAGTTTTCTTAGTATTCCATTGTTTGATATTAACAAACAGGCTCCAAATTGTCATTTGTTTCTTTAAATTCTGTGTTTTAAATTAAAAAAAAAGACTATTGAATGAAATTGTGAATGTGCCAAGTTCAAGGGAAAAAGGAACTAGGGGGCCCCAATCGAACGCGGGGCCCTGGGCACGTGCCCATAGTGCCCAGTGGGAAAGAGGGGCCTGCGTGTATGTGCATAACAATGTGATCAAAAATGCACGAGTATCAATATTTTTTGCATTGACCCCGTGCGTACTTACATTGGTAGACTGTTTCGCATTTGTTTTGTGGTCACGGCGTGTCCGGTAAGTTAAATGCTCTAAATATGAAACACATGTTTTTACAATAATTATTATTGCTTGGCCGGAAGTTTTCTCAAGTGACTTGCGTGTGAGTAACGGTTTGTCAGAAAGCCGAGTCTTCAACGAATGAAATGATTCATAGGAACAAAAATAAGTGATTGTGAACTGTTTCATTCATAATTCTGTGATGCATTGAGTTGTATGTGAATAATCTCAGGCTGGGTCAGCTAGGTGTCCAGTTTCATTAAAATTGACTTGTCTTTATTGTAGTGTCTATCGTCAAATTTAATTTAATCATGGCATATTGCCATATTAGTAAGTCTAACGCCAGTCTAACCAAGGTGTATTCGGTTGCCCGGGTAACTGGGTTGAGGAGGTCAGATAGGCAGTCGCTCCTTGTAAAACACTGGTACTCAGCAGAATCCGGTTAAACTGTAAGGCCGGCCCCAACATAGTTGGGAAAGGCTCGGGAGATGATGATGGCAATATAATAATATTCATATAATTTCATATTTCATTACCCAACGGATTTCAAAAAAGGATGAAGTTCTATTTATGTCGTCAACTGTTTTCCTTTGTTTTAATAAAACTTCGTCTCTATATTTAAAATTAAAATTATGGTATTGTATTTATGTCTGCAGAGAGTAGGTGTCTAATAAATAATAGGTACACAAGGCAATAAGTTACTTGTTCTTTTAAAATGGTGGCGCCAACGAATTTTAACTAATTACTTTACTAATAAGTAAAATTAAGTAGTTACTTTTATCAACACAGTCACGTAATTAACTTTAAAAACTTAATACAGATTTATGTATATACAGTAGCTTAATGTAACAAACTTACCTATGAAAACATCTCGAGGAAACCTGGACTAAAGTCTGAAATCACCAACCCGCATTGAGCGAACGTGGTGATTAACGCTCAATCCTTCTTTATGTGAGAGGAGACCTATGCCCAGCAGTGGGACGCCGAATGATGATGACGAAGTAACGCTAATGATTTTGACCTTTTTGTAAAACTTATGTTTTAAACTGCTTTTCCTATTTATTTTGGACCTTTTATCAAAACTATACCGTGCTACAATCAGTGACAATTTCTATGATTTTTTGCGAAATTCCTGTACGTAGACCGGCCGAGGGTCGAGTTGCCTCACGCCAGCTGTTCCGACTTGCTAATGAGTTGACACAACACTGTCTTGACCGCCCAAGGTCGAAAATATGGAAGCGTTTGAGAATCTGTACCAGTGTGTGAGATAAATTGTCGCAATTCAAGAGTATTTAAAAATAGGTATACGTTACGAGTAAGGGCCAGTTTAACAGGTTACGGATAGCCACTATCTACCAGATAAATTCAAAATAGGAACAAAATTTGTATGAAATTATCTGCCATAAACTATCTGGAACTTATTAGCAACCGGTGAAACTGGCCCTAAGTCTTTGGAATACGTGCTGACGCCAGCACATCAAGCTACCCGAAGCTGTCAAATTCTCCCAATATTTGAACGTTAGGTATGCTTGAGCGATAAAGTTGAAAATCTATGTAGGAAGGGCAGATTGTAGCTAGAAGCTTGATGTGCGGCGTCCGTACCTATACAATAGAAATTCCAGACAAATATGTCTTGAATAAAATACAGCTGATAAATAATTAGAACCTAGTCATACAGTGACTAGCAAGTAAAACAATATGTTGTCCTGTTTATTAAGTTGTGTATAGATTAGTCATTTATTTGTACATTCCCAATAAGTACAATTTGAGAAGTTTATGCGCTTGTATTTTTCCGCAAATTAAATAATATGTTTGTTGTAAGAATTTATCGTTACAACAACGAATTTTCTGTAGTCTGTGTTTAATAACCAAACCTATATGTGTACCTACATTATGAAAAAGATTAACAACTTTAAATAAATAACGGATATTATAGAAAATAAATATTATTTTTAATTGAGGCAATTTTATTGTACACATTTGATTTCATGAGGACGCCTTATTAAGTACTTTTATTTATTTAATACACCATGGAAGACTTACAGCTATATAATATAAAATCTTTACAAAAATATAAAGAAATAGATGTCATAGGTTACAGAAAGCCAATTACAAGATTCATTGTGGAAGTTTGTTAGGTACTCGTATAGATTAGTTAGTTTATTAGTTAGTTTAATAACTAGGATTGTAATACAAGCAACATTTTTTATATATCCGTACCTAATGCAAATTAATATTGATTTACTAACTTATAGCTCCACATACCAAATTGACCAAATTAAAGTACTTAATTGTTTCCCAAATATTCAAATCAGTGTCTGACTATAAGATTCCCTTTCACCCTTAACCAATTCAAAATTTATATAAAGATAAGCAACTGAAATAAAAACTATAGTAAAGTAGAATACTTAAAGAGAACAACGGTTTCTTTTCGCCAAAATCGACGCCAGACGACCTTTGGATGAACAGGAAACACCGAGAAGATATTATGACAAATATAAAACTTCAATTTGGTAATGAGTCAATGTCATCAATTTATTTTTAACCGCAGAACTGCGCTGTGGTTATTTATAGAACTTTATTATTGTGCCTTATCAAAGCGATAGCTTATCACAATTTTAAGTTTTTTCCTTTTACGATAAGGATCAAGTTGCATTTACCATAATGTAACAATAATATCGTACCAAATAAGTTGATTTAATAAAGGAATTTGATTTTGAAACAAACTGCCAATTACAACAAACACATTTTTGGTAGGTACATGACATTCAATACATGGTTACATGGAATATCTATCAAAGAATAAAAAGGGAAAACTTTACTACATAATATAATTTATATCCTGACTAAATTTTCATGAAAAATACCTATTTACTGAAGTAATAATTCTAATATACCATAATAACAACTACATTTTTTTTTCGTGGGAAATCATCAAAATTAGCCCCTCCCTCTTTGGCTGGAGGGATTGTCTAACTTTAAAAAAACAAACAAAAAACTGTCATAACTTTAATCAGCCCCTTTTTATTTTTTGCTTATTTAGATTATTAAGTATCTATGTAAATTTATAATTAAGTATTTTTTCGATATAGTTAGTTTTCAGAATTAGTAGTTACGTATTTAGAACATTCAATATGGTGTACATTACAACTCGTAAATTTTCCGTTTCATAACAAAAACGTACCTACGTACACGTAAGCGATAAATAATCTCAAAAATATATTACTAATTAAAATATTTAGTTAATTATAAATAGGGTTTATCTTAATTCGTGACTAACTTGTTGTTCGATATTGAAACCTAACCTTGGTTTGCGACATAACTGTAGGTTTAAAATTAATTAATAATTAGAATTACAATAACTTAAACTTAATTGTTAATTCTTCTACTGTTGTACCGCTGATTTTTATCGGTTAATTCATTTACAAAAAGTTTGATAAAACTTTCGATTTATTGGAGTTAATTAAATCACGATTATTTATGAGTGAGTTTAATAAGTGTCATTTTTGACGAAAGTGATTTACACATGTCTAAAACTAAAAAAAATATTGTATAATGTTGAAAGTTAGAGTGCATGAACGTACTTAAACTATAATATGTTATGTAATTGAATAAAAAAAAAAACCGGCCAAGTGCGAGTCGGACTCGCGCACGAAGGGTTCCGTACCATTATTTATAAAACGAGCAAAAATCATGTTTTTTGTATGGGAGCCCCCCTCAAATATTAATTTAATTTTAATAAAATTACTTATTTTTAAAGTAAGTAATACATTCCATATTCTGTGAATATTTCAAGCATCTACCTGTTGCCGTTATCGATATCGAGCAAAAATGAACAAAAAATCACGTTTGTTGTATGGGAGCCCCCCAAAATATTTATTTTATTCTAGTTTTCAGTATTTCTTGTTATAGCGGCAACAGAAATACATCATCTGTGAAAATTTCGACTCTCTAACTATCACGGTTCATGAGATACAGCCTGGTGACAGACGGACGGACGGACGGACGGACAGAGGAGCGAAAACAAAAAAAAAGAACCCTAAAAAGGGTTTTTATTACGAATATCACTATTGTATTGTATTTATGTTTTTTAGTTCTAAATTCATAACAGGGTTGTTTTTAATTCAGTGTGACCAAAAATACAACCATTAAATTAGTTCCCAGGCTAAAAAATATAGTTTTATGCTCTTGTAAAAGTACCTTTTCACCGATTCTCCCACGATTGCCATCAAAAGCAAGTCCCAAAAGTATCAAAGGTCTTATTCGTAATATATAATTATGTATTCAAACAACATCTTTCAGTGATCGGCTCCTTGCTCAATAAATCCTAATCGATGTTTCACAATAAATAACCGCAATAATTAATATAAATTTGGCGGTCATTAGTAAACCTTACGTTGATCTGACGTTAAACGACGATTTTGTAATTGTAATCTTGATTGACAGTTAATTAGACATCGATTAGTTTGTAATGTGCCAATTTTTGCAATATTCTCTATGTAAATAGGGATCATTAATTATTATTTTTTTTATAAAAAAACTCAAAAGTTGAAGGATTTTACATTCCAGTTCATTAAATTACAATAATTTACAGGATTGATAGAATATAAGGTTAACCAACGCTTGCCGCGGTCGGGCTTGGATGGGTGACCATTTTATCTTTACGATAGAGAGTTCCTCGTGTGTCAGAAGGCGATCATTTGACTAAATAGTTAAAAGTCAAGATGTAAGCTATCCTATTTTTCAAATTAAACTACGTGGGAACCGGCTTTCATAGTATGGGCATGTAATGCGGAGGAGTGAGGATCATGTTGTAAAAAATGTATTGAGTATGAATGTGGATGGATATAGAGGAAAGGGACGACCAAAGAAACGATGGATGGATTGCGTGAAAGTTGATATGGCTAAAATACTAAAAACTTGTGAGACGACGGCAGATAAGCGAGCGTGGATAAGAAAAATATACTGCGCCGACCCCAAATAAAATTTGGGATATTTTTTTATTAAAGTAAGTTGTCAGTTGTTTTGATTCTGCTTTATTGACTAAATAAAACTGTATCATATAATAACAGAGCGGGCTCTTGAGTGCAGTTAGTCGGTCAGCATATAATCTTATCAATCGAGGGCCTGATAAGAGCACTGTTTATTAACCGAAGTGATTGGCAACCGACGCTATGGAAAACATGTTTGTGTGATTATGAAACGCATGATATTGATTTAAAGTCTCGGGGTTGTGACATGGTAGAAATATGGACAAACTAACTGCATAGTTTTTGTGTTTTCTAGAAACAAATATATATTTTTTATAGATAACAGGGTAATTACACAAAAAAAATGCATTTTTGTTTCGTGTGAAAACATGAAAATTACCCCTCTCCCACTGAGGGTGCAGCTGGAGGAAGTGTCAGACTCTTAGCTGATTAAAACCCATTATGTTCGTTCTGGAGGTCCCTGTGTGCCAGGGCCACGGTAACTCTTACGAATAACCCGCAGCCCAGGCAGAAATATAATATAATGTTTCTATTTTGTTCAGTTTTTTGGTAATAAAAGCATTTGTTGAATATTTAGGGCCTTACTACAAAAAACTTAGACACACATTTGACACGTGTTTAAAGAAAAAATTGTATGCAAAATTATTTTAAACACGTGTCAAACTTCTGTCTAAGTTTTTTGTAATAAGGCCCTTAGTTCTTTTAATTATGTATATACATATAGTTTGAACGCTACCTACATATATTTACACCGATTTAATTAAACTTTCCAACGCCGACCGTGAAAACTACGACATTCGGCGGAAAATATAAAAAAAATATTTATGTAAAATACCAAAAACATGTAATAAATTGCACCCAACTTGTTCCATAAGGTGATAAGCTGCTATCCTTTCTGTTGCGTACGGTCAACGACCTCAGCCGACACGTTGTTGTGATTTTATGAAAACTGTACGAAATACGGTCACTCAGTTTTGGAGAAAAGTGTATACTTTTTGTGACATTTGGGTGTGGTTTTCTAAATAAACAGATAGTCATTATTTTTGTTTAGCAATTATATTAACCTTAGCTATTTTTAAAGACTTTTACGGCCAGTTTCACAGATAGCTAATAAGTTCCAGATAGTTTATCTGGAAGATAATTTCATTCAAATTCTGTTCCATTTTATTATTTATCTGGTAGATAGTGGCTATACCTAACCTGTGAAACTGGCCATTAATATATGTATGTAAAAAATATATTTTTCAGTGAGACTGTTTCTACTTTTCTAAGAACCAAATGACGTGTTATATTTTTCTAGGATTTCAGTAATTTTAGATAATTGTACAATTAGTTCACACAGCTAATCAGTATATAGGCACTTCTTATCGCCGATAATAATTTATTGGCCTCTTTGCCACGATAATATTTCAGGAAGTTGTATAATTTGTAATTTGTAATGACGTGAAAATCAACTAATACCAGAAATAGTGACAATTTAAATAAGGCTTCAGGTCTTCGCAGCGAGAAGATTCGTTTTTTTTTAAATAATACCTTATTTTTATTTCATTTGATAGGTATTCCATTTTATACGAACAGACGCAGCACATCAAGCTACCGATGACTATCGATACGAAACTCTTAACTTTTTTCAATCATCTTTGAACCATAAGGCTTCAAGGATACAGTTGAAAATCGCTTAAGGAAATTTGAAGAATTGTAGTAGCTTGATGTGCTGGCGTCTGTATCTTGTTATTATAAAATGTACTTTATTTTTCCTACTTATGCCTCATTTAGGTACGTACTACTTATCCTGGGTACGTACAATATGCTTAATATTGCAAGTACCTACCCTGAATGATACAAGAACGTGATGTGGATGTATAAAGATATGTAATAGCCCTAATAGTCCAGGATATCCTGACGAGTTGACTGGCCACAGTTATATTAGCAATGTCATCTTCCTGTATTAGGAAAGCGATAGAATATTATAATGTTTAGAACTTATCATTATAACATATCGTGTTCTTAAAGATGAAGATAAAAAGTCATTTATTCAAAGTAGGCTGAAAATCTGCATTTTTTGAAGGTTAATTCTGCAAACGACAGCCCCAAAAACGCCCGCCTTTCATCACTTCCCATGTGTTATCGCTGGGAAGGAGAAATGGTGGAACAAACTCCCCAGCAATTTCTCTCTGGTAGAAACGGAAAAGTAAGTCAACGATTGTATATCAATGAAAACAATTACGTACTATCTAAAATATTAAACCACGAAATTTTGTGAGTTTGTTACTTCTTCACATCAAAACGGCTGAACGGATTTTGTTAAAACTTGGCAGTAGTGTAGCTTATATATCAAAATGATATATAGAGTTTTTTTTATCCATGTACAGGAAGAAGTGCCTTCGGAAAGCGAGTGAAACCGAGGACGAAAACTAGTGTTGACATAAAATACTATAAACACTGTAATGACTAACAGATGTGCACATATTCGGTATTTATACCAATGACGTGAAGATACCAAGTAAATAATTACGTAGAACAAAATATTACATGACGCTTTATAAATAAATATTACTCTAACGATTCTCAAAACTGTCAATAACAGGTAAAACGCTAATTTATTCAAAGAACAACAGGTTGTAAAATACGACACCCTGTCATCGCACTTTATCTGCCTAATCTAAAAAAGTATTTGGCAAAGAAATTCCTCAATAATACTCCTATAACTACGATAAAATTGTAACGATTTCTCGTATCTGTAGTGTTTAGATAACGTATTTAAATTCGCATATTTTGGCGCCTCTCTATCATAATCTCTTTCCGTCCATCGGCTTAAAATTTCACGATGAATGAAACGTGATGTGTAAAGGGCAGGGAAAAGCTATTAGATTAGATTTAAGTATTCAATGATGGTTTAACAATACAAGTAGTAAGAGAAACGTAAATATATACAAAGCATTCGTTACTATTGCCGATTGTAACGGAAAAATGTAAAATTAAATTATGTACAATCTAAGAAACGAGTATCAAGTAATCTGTACTAATAATATATTTGATTGTTTGTTTGTTTGAATTAAATAGGCTTTTAAACTACTTAATTAATTTGAAAAATTATTTTACCATTGAGAAGCTTCACTATCCCCGGTGAACAGCTATGTTGTATGGGAAGAAGTTTCCCAGGGACTCGAGAAAAACCGCATGAGTTTATTATAAACTAGTAAGTTGGTATAAACACTTTTAATTGTTTTATCTACCATTTTCTGTCCTCACTCAAATTAATTAAATTCCTTTACAAAATTCACTGTCCTTCAAAAACTATACATTTACATAGACTTACAGTCAAAACTACAATATAAAAAAATATAAAAACTTACCCTGCACAAAGCAACGCCCGTATCCAGCCTATCCAGGAAATTATCCGCATTAATCCTCAGTTCCGGGTAGAGGACCGTCAGCCACTCCGCGAGATCCTCTTTCATAGCATACAGGTACTCCTCCGACGATTTGAAAGGCCTGAAAGGCCGGGCCTCTAAGAGGACTGCGCCTGCGCTCGCCATTGTGGGAGAGTTGAGCTAGATGGACATTACTGGTCTAAAACAAAAGAAAATTTATTATTAGTTTTGTATATGTAGAAGTGAACTTATATGATTATATTCGTGTACATACACAAAAAATCTAGAAGACTTTTTTTTATGTATTAGAATATTTAGATAATAGATAAATTTATTAATAAAGGTACATTAACAGCGTCTGTACAGATATTAACAAAAATGAACTAATGAATAAAAAGCTTATACAGTTGCCAATTACAGATAAACCAATATTTATGAAGAGATGTGGTAATAACTTAAACTAAAAACGTCAGTAGAGTATACTAATTAAAACTTTAAAACCTACATTTTCACAGAAATTTACCAAGTATCATAAACTGGAATGGACATGATTTAAGATCACGAAAATAGTTGTCTTTCTGATAAACACTTGCCATCGCTACAAAATGAAGTATTGTGAACTATTAACCCCGGACATGAAGCAAGCATCCATTTTTTTTATCTCAATTACAGATTTCGTAACCGCTACATAACTATGACAAATGTTCTAAGTGTCAACTAATTCCTGCATACCGACCAATATTATATGACCTTTCAACAAGGCGCCACTTGTGAACGCCATACGTCAAATTGGGTACATTCCAATTAGTTCCGCAAATCGCCAGGGGTCAATTTACGCTGGTGGTTTTGTGGTGTTTAAAAATAACATCCTTGGTTGTCGGCGCATGATTTGACAGGCAACAGCCAATTGTAAGTAATCAGCTTGATGGCACTAGTTAACTTGCTACTTTTTTTGTCTAGACTTTACGAGTCAAAAAAATCAGATAATGATTGAAAAGATAGCATTTATCTGTAATATTAATAATTAAAATGGGTTTTGTAATTGTTTGTCGTTGACCTTTTTTGAGTCTTATTATTTAGAGGTCAAGTGTGTTTTTCTCTTGAATTAAAAACATGGTTTTGAAAACTGCTGAACAGAAGTGTTATTATTTTTTGTGTATAACTAAAATAAAGCAGCTAGTTCTAAAGCAATGCTTGATAAATAAGAATATTATATTAAAAGCAAAAAAAAAATACATTGATGATGCCGAAAATGAATTATTCATTAATTAATTCATAGTTTTATATTACTAGGAAACATAACTCGCCTTTCCATTACAACTTATTCGGGATTAATCTAATCTAATGCTAATCTAAGCGCCAAAAGGTAAGCTGCTTATTTTTATTAAGTTAAACTATTCAAATTGAATACATATGTCAGTTCTTTGATGTTGAGCTCGTCAAGATCAACTTAAACTTACGAAACTAAAGCTTATTTTGTCCAAATATCTTTATCAGTATCATTTCGTCTATATTTTGAAAAATCTAGGAGGGTCAATCATTTGTTAGATAAAATTTCGGACCTCACTATAATTCCGCCGGCTATCCTTTGAATACCAAAAACAACAAAACAAACACAAACATATGACATCCTCTACCAAAATTCAATAACTTCATGATTAGAGGTGCTCCATCACCACTAGAGTGGCGCCACAGTTCATTTACCCACACGCACGGTCGCCCGCCGCGGCTGAGTGCGCACTTTCGCGGGTTCCACTCCCGACTAGTAAATATAGATCGATCGTATGATGAGCAATTCGCAAATGTGGTGTGTGGTGTTGGTGAAATTTGAGGGAAATTTTAAAAGTTCTGTAATACTATTTCCAAGCTAGTTTCAAGCTACCAACTAGTAAATCACACTTGTATTTGAATGGAGACAGTGTTATTTACTCCTTCAAACTCGAATGGATACTTGTTATAATCTTCGAAGGTTAGCCTGTTACTCCTCGGTACCTAATAGTCCCACAAGGATGCAGGCAAAACCGCCGGGAACCACTAGTCCCTATAGACCTGCTAATAATATTGAAAAAGATATGCATAAATGTGTTATTATTGTTCGCTAGCTCACTGAAACGGCTGACCCATTATAAAATACAATTTTGAAGATGTGGCCTACAGTCAGTACCTATTGGCCACTTTTTAACCGACTTCGGAAAAAAGAGAAGGATATCAATTCGGTCAGTATGTTTTTTTTATGTATGTTACAGCGATTACTCCGAGGTTTCTAGTCCGATTAGTGTAATTGTTTTTATATCAAAATGTCAGCAGAAATTTTTTTTAGTGCGGTGGGAGAACTCACATAAACTAGTAAATAATTAACTAATAGTATCAGTCAATACCTCATCATAATACATATGCATTTGTTATGTAAATATCTCCCGGCTCATTAGACGCGATCGTTTTGTGAAAACTACTCGTAATTATCAGACCGTTCTCGATTGAACGCATCGATAATGTAATCGATTATGCTGAATGATTGATTGGAATGGAGTGATATAAGTGGTGTGTACTTGTTGGTCCTGTTTCTAATAGTCCGTCAGTCTAAATACTAATTTGGATGCAAAACAGCACTTTTCGGAGGTCAAAAATTTCAGAAGAGTGCGTTCAAAATGACCACCCTTTAACACTTCGTATGTGTTTTTCATATTCTTAAAATATTCCACTATCATTTTAAAAGGACCATCCTTGGTCGTTATATACATAGTATAATATAGAAAATCTCTTCTCATAAAGAGAAGCCATGATGAAACTCATGACCTATTCTCTCTCGATTGAGCATGCCTTCCGAAACACGGAGAAACTCGCTATGGCATAGATCACCACCCATCCACGTACTTACTGACTTTATAGTACTAAGACTAGACTTAAGTCTTCCAGTGCAAGAAACACATGCATTACAAAATGACGTTCACACATTACTAGCAGTATCACAGTACCTAGGTCACATAGCTCGCATCTAGGCTATCTATACTACGTTATGTGGTGTTACTAAGCAATACCTAAATGTTTCGCGTGCCTACATGATGAATAACTCACCAAGATGGGCTCAGCTCTGTTAGATTAGTAGATTAAAAGGATTTGGATGTCGCTAAGAATTTGATTTTTAGGTCAAATACATTATGACTTCAGAATTTTGATGATGAAGGGAAAAATTTTAGCAGGTTTATAGAATCTTATGGCGCTTTTTAAGTCATTCTTGTTCAGATGCCAGCAGATCAAGCTACTATCTATCTGTCAAACCTTAATAAATCTTCAACTCCGCTGAAGCATATGGTTCAAAGCTGATTGTGAAAATTTGACAGTTTCGGGTAGCTTGATGTGCTGGCGTCTGTACATTCTTTGTTTTTTAAAGCTACAGAAAAACGTACAACGCATCTGTTTATTGTATCGTAACTAAACGCTTAAGTAACCCAATTACAAAGGACGACTTTTCAATGAAATGAGTTTTAGTGCCCCATAGTAAATCTCTAAGACGGAATGTTTACTGAAACCGCTTGACCTGAAATTCCTCGATCTAGATTACAGTCTCCCACATTGTTAGAACATAAATTAACACATTGTACACAATATTACATGAATGTATGACAGATGTTCACATAACATGTATTTTTTTTTCTAACTTAAAGACCGCCATAACTTATAAAAGTAGGCCAAAAAGAAACGATTATTATTATACTTCTATGAAAACAATGTACGATCAACAAGCACGTGTGTTGACTTGGTAGGGTCAGCAGCGACAAGACAATGGCAGATCCGCCGGTTGCGCAAGCGCACGCTCTGTTGACTTCCGTTGTCGCAGCGGTGTAGTGGTAGCAAAAAAGTCGAATAAAAAATAGAATTATGTAATTTTTTTTAATGATAATTTTAATTATTGTTTTTTTTTTGTTACTTTGTTCGCAATCAAGATAAAGATCAATATATATTCACAATAATAATCAGCCTATACTATTTGATAAGGATTTTATTAGGTTGCGCGTAGTTGGTAAATATTAAATTGTTTTATTTGGTCTAGTATTTTTTTACGACATCCATTTACGGCGTGAAACGTGATTAGACACGTCCCTAATAAAACATATAAACTATCTGTGACACTTTTATTATTTACCGTATTGTTTCGTTATTTACCTTGTAATGTACAGACGCCAGCACATCAAGCTACCCGGAACTGTCAAATTTTCACAATCCACTTTGAACCATATGCTTCAGCGGTAAAGTTGAAAATCTATTAAGGAAACTTGACAGATTGTATTCGCTTGATGTGCTGCCGTCCTTACCGTGTTTCATCCGCATCCTTATTTTTTTATTTATTCCTTTAATTCTTCTTCTATCTTCTTCTTTTATTCCTTATACCAGTAGCCTTGCAAAAACTTATCAAAATCAGTCAAGCCATTTTACCGTATTTTAAGCTAGAGAACGAGTAGTTGTATCTTTTTTTGCTAACTGTACAGGTCCTTTTATATTTCAACACGATTTTGCTATCCGTACACTTAGTAGGCTAATCTGTTTACAGCGCATCACCCGCGTTGTATTTATTTCGAGTGTGCCGCTCGGCGCGCGCCGGGTGACTATACTAGTATTTTTGGAGATTGACTTATAGTTCAAGCGAAACTTTAGACGTATTACTAAAAATTTAGAGTGTTGTGAAATATTTGGTGCAATTTAATGTACTCTTTATGGAGGGAGAATGAAATCGTATGAAATCGTATACGTAATAAAAAAATATTAAATTTATTTAATTGATACAAAAAAGAATAATTACTACTTATTTACACAGTATAAAAAATAAATATGTTGTTATATATGATACAAATATTTACATAAAAAAATTATACTTTAATACTCAAAAATACTGGTACTCAGCTGCATCCAGTTAAGACTGGGAACCAAACCCAACATAGCTTGAGAAAAGACTAGGCAGATGATTATAATTTAATACTCAATAGAAATTTAATTAGTTAATTTTTAGATGGGACGTATAATACGTGACAAAAAACCAATCATTTCTAACAGAAACGAAAAAAATAGCTAGAAATTAATTAATGAGATTTAATAAAAAAATATACCTACGTGGAAGCCAATGGCGCTAAGATGTTTCTCTCTGTGAGTTCTCTAGCCAAATGCATCAGAACGTCTCGACAACACATTTACGACATCTGACCGCTGATCAAATAAAAGACTCCGTTAATTTGTCGGTACGTTTGTTTGTCGCAATTAAAAATGATTCACTGTTTGTGATTTATTTATCTACAAAATGTGTAGGATTGGACTTCTATGTATTTATGTGTCACAAGCACGCAACAAAAGTTATTTTCTTTCTTTCTAAGAAAGTTTTATCAAATCAAAGAAATGGGTTGGGTTCGTAGGTATTATATATATCTTTTCAATCTTTTACATAGGATACAGTTATCTTAACTTGTCAACGTTTCTCTTTGACAGCTTCCCAACAAACGTCTGTATGTCTATAAAAAATAATCTCTGAAACTACTGTAAAGACAATGAAATTCTTTCACTGTAAGTAATCGGCTAATTAAAGATTCTTATAGTATAAAATGGCATTTTGGTAAAGATCCAGCACATCAAGCTACTACTACAATCTGTTAAATTTCCTTTATAGATTTTCAAGTTTATTACTGAATATGGTTCAAAGTTTATTGGGAAAAATGTACAGTTTCGGGTAGCTTGATGTGAGTCAGTTAAATATGCCTCTGATAACTGTCTTTGTACCGATAGCAAAAAAAAATACTAATGTTGAAACAGTGGCTCATGATTATTCTCAACAATTTATAGCATTCCCTCTTTTTTGTGGAAAATCGTCAAGTCCCGCTAAGGGTGCTGCTGGAGGGAGTGTCAGACTCTTACTGACTAAAACCTACTATGTTCCTTCTGGAGGTCCCTGCGTGGACCACGGTAACTCTTACGAACAACCCACAGCCCAGGCAGATCAAATTCTCTCTACATGTTAATCATGAACCAGGTATAGTGAGAAAAAATCTATAACAGCTATAGGTCAGAAAGAAAGTTCTTGCAAAATTTCGTCATCACCAGCATACCGATTCCTTATCGATAATTTTAACGCTCATGAAGCGAAAATAATACGTAAGTAATGTACAAATAACAATGGCTTTCTACCGTGGCTTAGATAAGCATATCGATTCGATATCGAGTCATATTGTATCGATAATAAAAAGGGAAATTGCCGATGAAGGTGACTTGGTGATTTTGAATATTTTGCACTAGGGCCAAGACAATTTAAATGTATTTGTATCAGTGTGTTCATCGTTTTAGTTAGTACTTAGGTACATTAAAGTGTATTTTCCAGTCTGTCTAATGTGCATACATGTGCAAAAAAATATATTTTGTTATCATTTATAAACTTTTTAATGACGATAATGATATTATCATTTACATGTTAAAATATTAAAAAAAAAACAATTTAAAAATATAAAAAAAATGTTTTTGTTGTTATTTTGTACAAAATTTATTAAGTCGATCCTAAGGCCCCCCGATTTTTTTATCGATTATCATTATACAATTTCTACTCGTTAAAAAATAATAAATTTTATATTTCGCAAGGACGAAGTTCACTGGTATCATTGAAAGTAAGGTCAGAAGAAAATGCCTCATAAATATTGAAATCTACTAAAAGCCAGACATATAAATAAAAAATATATATATGCAAAAACGTGAATGTTATAACGGTGTTTAATTTCTGCGAATATTTCTATCATTAAATTCAATCATTTCGTCTAAAAACCGGAAAACGTACAATTTTTGGTTCAGTAATTTTATAATTGGTCAGTTTTAGAAAATTTGTGTATAGGTTAGCCATGTTATTTTTAGCCATAGAGCAAAAACTGATTATTATTTTAGACAGCACTGGGTATACAATGATTATATTATTAAGCTGTGTACTTATTATATTTATTTATTTTAAGTTTTGGTCCAATCGAATTAATATTATTTTTAGCTACACATTTTTTTTTTTTGGAAGATAGAATAATTTAACATGTTCCATACAAAACAATAAAAAAATGAAAATTTACTGAAATTAAAAGAAAAGGTATAAAATGTGTAAGTAGTTTCCTTTAACATAATAAAAATAATTCTCCTATTCAAAAAAAAATGTTTATTTTGGTAAACATTTTAATGCTAAAAAGCAAAAAAACATACAAAAATACAAATTTAAGTCATATCTTAAAAAATGTCATGAGTTTGTCGAAATGAGAGTATAAAGATGCTTAGCACGTAGACAGTTATTCCTAAAATAACCTGCCAGTGTAAGGCTCCCCTTTGAACATCGCGAGACATCGAGATATTTCAGTATACGCATACCGCTGTAAGTTGTTTCTTTTATTTTTTAATTGTAATTATTAAACATCTGCCCTGTTTTATCAGCGGTTCGACCAGACGCAAGTATTTAAAGGAACCGCTTCGTTAAGATGTTGTTATTATTATTTTTTTAATTAGATTTGTTTTAGTTTTAGTGTGCTAGTAGTACAGTTGTGTATTATTCTCAATATGGTTTTGGTTTTTAAAATACATATATTTTTTGTTTTAATGTAAGTTTTTTTTTATTTATCTTTGTATTCTAAACTTAAGGGCCCCCTTAGAGCCAAGGTCTGCCTGGGCTGCGGGTTGTTCTTAAGAGTTACTGTAGCCCTGGTATACAAGGACCTTCAGAAGGAACATAGTGAGTTTTAGTAAGTAAGAGTCTGACACTCACTCTCTCTGACAGTTGCAGACTCAGCGGAATGTTCAAAATTATATTTGCTACAGAATGTTTGTTTATATAATATATATTTTTTTGTTTATCTTGGTATTCTAAACTTAAGGAGTCTTATACAATTTAGTCAACAGTCAATTATATTAAAACCTTCGTTATGATTAATTACACAATCATTACATTGAATACTTATTTTAAGATACATGGGTTATTAACATATAAATGGAAAAATACATTAAATAGATCGAAAAATACCGTTTTCAATTGCATATTATAATTTAAATTACAAGAACTAAAAGGTTTTTTATGATATTCTTATTTTCCTCAATAAATAACATTACAGCAGTTATATTGAAACCGTGTTATTAAAATTGTTATGGTTATTAGTGGTGAAATTTGTTTTTTCTTCTGACCGTACCGTATCAAATGTGTTTTATTATGATTTATTAAGTTGCAACTTGTGTTAGTTCTGTGTGTTCATATTGAATTAGGTAATATATAATGATGTAAATAAAAATATAATTATACTAGGAGTATTAGAAATAAATGACTTCAAAATTAATGAATTTATCTATTTATTTAACAGTTTATGTACACAGTATATAAGACAAGAGGTAAACTAGAATAATCAAGTACAAAGGCTCAGCTTATTTCTTAAGAAATCTCTTCCAGCTGGCCCGCTATGGGAGAGTTAGAATAAAAAAAATATTATTATGTACTTGATGTAATTTAATTACTTTTATAAGTAAATGCCATGAGGTTGTCTGATTACTTTGTGAGCAATAAGTAGATAAAACAAATGACTAATACATAGTCAGGGTCATCTTAGGGCTTATCTCAAATATTACAACTTATGTCCACATCATCGATTTCCGCGACTTTCGACCGTAACAATGACATTATATCACAAATAACGCTTAGAATCATGACGTAAATCCCAGGACCTTATTATATGACAGTCTTCAGGGACTATCGACGTTTGCTGTCCATTTATCGACACTACGATAATGATTCAGTACGTAACTATACGCAAATACTATCGATAAGGGGTTTCGATAAACATGTACTACATATAAAGCTGTCCAATTGTATCTAAGTAGATTATCAAGTTTTTGATACCGTAACGTCATTGTTTTTTGATAATTTATGTGTGTAGGCGTTGCAGTTGCACTCTATCTGTCTTGATATGTATTTTATTGTAATCTACGATTTCTGCTACATACAAAGAGTATTCGTTTTTCAAGGAAATATTTTGCAATCATTTTGTATGTAAAACTTTTTAAGAATTATGTTTTAATTCTAAAAACTAATTATAGAAAATTATGTATGAGAATCAACTCGTATGCAAAGTCTACAAATTAATTATTATCAAACGAAGCTAAAGCAATTAACTAAGAATTGTATTTTTTGCTAACCCTATAAGTAAAAGGAAAAAGGTTCTATTCATAAAAACTAATAAAATAATTGAACACCCATAGACCACAATGAAAAAAAAAACCGTTACCACTTAACCATAAAAAAACGAACCTTAACAGAAAAAAAAATCTCGCCTCGTCCAAGTCGTCACACCACTATGTTTATAACAAAATCCTTTTTTCGCCAAAAAAAATACACAACACTGGTTTTTTATCGAATTGATCGCGGGCTGCGCTGTGCTATCGATGCGTCGATAGGCCGCGAGCGAGCGCGTCTGACTTCCACGGGGATGGCGGATCGACTGACGCCGGACGCATCGCGTTCTTCACTGCGCGGGCGCACGTACCGTCAGCAGCGCAACCTTGAATGCAATTTCGAGATTTATCTTAAATTGTACCTTTTCTCGTTTATGGTAATTACATTTCTGTCTGAGTATTTAGATGACCATTGATTAAGTTGCAGTTCCGTAGTCTGGAGCTGATTAATTAAAATTAATTATGTTATTTTTTTTTTTACTAGACTTAATATTTTGAATATTGACCTCCCTACATAATTTCACATGTTTACATCGTTTCGTTGTTGCTCATGTCGTTCAAAATAGTCTGTACTCTGTATCTCGCTATCTTATGTGTTTTGTTGTGTGCACCATAGATAGCAACATGACGGCCGTGTCCCCCCTGCCCTAATGTCTAGAGATAAGAGGTTGATAAACTCTCAGATATGACACACATAAAACACAATTTATTTATTTATGTGTCTTATGAACTATAGTTTAAATACCGTGTTTTATTTTTAATCAAATCACTGGCATCTAATATCGTAGGATTTACCGATAACGAAGAAAAACCAAAACGATTTATTTCACCTTAATCTTTAACGTAACTAAGTAAAACTAACCAAGTCAATCTAACCCGATTCATCTGAGTACCAGTGTTTTACAAGGAGCAACTGCCTATCTGACCTCCTTAACCCAGTTATCCGGGCAACACAATTTATTGTGGAAGCCGACCCCAACATAGTTGGAAAAAGGCTCAGGAGATGATGAATCCTTAACGAAATTACACACTACTAACACAGATACGGTAATTATGACAAAACCCTTAGGCTTGAAATCTGTTTGTAAAGGTGTTCAGGAAGAAAGGAAACTCCTCTCAATAAAATACCTCTTCAATCGCAAGCACTGGTAGATTTGTTAAAAAAATATGGAAATGAAGTGTCATTTCCATACATATATATTTCTTTTTGCTGGAAATCATCAAATGACCCCTCACGCTGAGGGTGCAGCGTGTCAGACTTTTACTCACTATGTTTCCTTTGGAGATCCGTGCGCCAAGGCCACAGTAACTCGTACGAACAACCCGCAGCCTAAGTTAAGGTGTCCTTAGCTTCATCATCATAGCCTTTTCTATCTTCCCACTGCTAGGCACAGGCCTCCTCTCCCACGGAGAAGGATCGAGCGTTAATCACCACGCTTGCTCAATGCGGGTTGGTGATTTCAGATTTTATATTCCAGGTTTTCTCGAGATGTTTTCCTTCACCTTTAATCAGTCTTTGAAGTACGTATAACGTAGAAAAGTTACATTGGTACTTGCCTGACCTGGAATCGAACCCGAGCCCTCATACTCGAAAGGCTGGTGCTTTAACCACTAGGCCACCACGACTTCTCACGAATCCTTAGCTTTATAACAAGAAAAGCAAGTAAAACACAAGAGTGAGCATATTGTTTCAATTTCCACACTTGCTAGAACACATAACCATAAGATTTCCTTTTCCCAGCGTAAGATTTTCCCCGGTGACGCGGCAGCTTGGAAACAATAACATGACGTGACTTTCCCGAATGTTTAGCTGTGGTCACAATGACAGCGGTGTGAATATCTCGCTTTATTTTTTAAGTTAATTAATAAAAATATTTAATAAGACAGCCTGTGTGTGACAAACTCAAAAACTAAAATATTTATTTTATGTGCTTTTTGCCAGTCGGTAAAGGGATTTATAGAGATTTTATATATAGATATATAGCTAATATAAGACAAAATAATTATAATATTCGATAATAAAAAAGGAATCTTGTAATGTGTTACTATGCGCAAATCTCGAGAACAGCTCAACCGAGTTCACTATTTTTTTTTTAGAATATTGTTTGAAGCTCGACTGTGGTTTTTACGAAACTAAAAAAAATGCCTGAAAAAGGAAATAAAAAAACTTAACAAAAATTATAGAATCGACTGTTTGGTGCTACTAAGTTTGCTGAGTACTTAGCTAGTATAATATGCATTTATAGGATGTTCATATTACTATTATCACTAGTACACACGATCACTTTTGTACTAGAAGTTTATTATCTCATTAGTATGTTAAACCATCGATCGGCAGTTACCTCAGATGACGTAAGTACAACACATGATAATCATTTTAATTACCTAATTAACATTTAACATGCACAAATTAAATTATCTTAGAGAACAGTCCACATAAGCAGTGTAATTAGCAACCATGTCAAGTAGCAATTTTTTTCACAAAGGTATGGATTACATTACATTATGACAGGTTAAATAGTTCAATATCATATTGTGGAAACTAGTTCGTCAAGAGAAAATTATATTATACTTATTTATGGCCAATTTTTGTAACATGCCTATAAATTATTATGTGTCTTCTTGCTGGGGAGTTTGTTGCGCCACTTCTTCTTCCCAGTGAAAACACATAGGAAGTGGTGAAGGGTGGGCGTTTTGGGGGCTGTCTTTTGTTTGATGGTCGAAATGTTCTGTGTCGTTCGAAAAGTACTGATTTATCAGCCTAATTTGAATAAACAAGTTTGAGTTCGAGTAACAAAAAAAAATCTATCAAATATCAGTCTTATTTAAAAAAAAATTAAACGATTATTCTTCAACTAAAATATGTATAAGATTGCTTTCAGATGATAATCAAGAGATTTTAAACACCTTGGATTTTTATTTTCGCTGACAAGCTGTCGTACTTTTTAATAATAATTTAACAAACTTAAATGACGCTTTATTGAATTATGTTTATTTTCAATTATTGGAAATAAACAGCACTTTTAAATCTAAATACATACAATTAACATAAATATATACACAGTTATAAAATACTTGAAACTAATATAATAGTAATACTAATATTTAACAACATTTAATTATTTTTTCATTTTCTAAAAACCTTTATATAAAATCAGCCTCGCTAATCGCTGTCAGTGTAGCGTGTCATCGGATCAGCGCATAACTAGCGATTACACGTCTCCAACAAGCTTTTACCATTGTCATCGATTAGAAAACATGCCTAATGTGGGAAAATCATTAACGCGACAAATGTTAAGCTTTTTGTCTTATTACCGCACATGTAAGAGCTTGTGAAACTATTATGTTAGAACTATTAATTTGTATAATAGTTTTCACATCGAAAGTATTTTTTTATTAATATAATAGCGATCTATGTAAAGGCCGCTTCTAGCCGATACTTTTGGGAATGGATAGAGAGGGCTACTTGTAATGACAATAATGGAGATAAATTGTAAATGTATAAGATTTCTGAAACACTTATTGAAATATGGCGCTAAACTACACATTAGTTGCAAAAATATATATATAAGCCCTAATACAAACAAACAAACTCAGGCAGCCCCTCTATAGTATACATAAAAGTGACAATATTTTCTAAGCATCTGTAGATAAAACCGACGACCATATTAAATTGAATAAATTAAATCACTAAATAGAATAAAAAAACCTTTTCTTTGACCTGCAAAAATATGAGGCATATACTTAATGCATAACGTCAGAAAAATGACATCCAACCGACATTCTACAAATCTAGAAAATTGACCTTCACCCAATTCAGAAAATATATTATACACGAATATACCGTCCTAAGAATTTGTGAAAAATGACGTGGAAATCCTGAAGGTCTACCAAGTTATGCATCCGTGACTCAGAACAGCTTCCAAGGAATTTCGCTAAGTACCCAAAGTGTGTGTAATACATTTCAGTTATCAACTTTACAATGTTATTGCTATATTTGGTTATGAAGACACGCTGGAATGGAGTTACGGAGAAATTGTGAGTAACTGTATTTGTAATAATAGAGCAACTAGTTGGGTGTTGTTCGCCTTCTAAAAGTCCGGGACTCTGTAGTCCCGTGGTCTAGTAGAAAAAACTAATAATAATACTTCTCTTTTGTTAATACATTCATAGGACACCCAGAATCTGGGTCAAGTCTGGGAATCTGAGTCAAGCACCTATGTTCATGCACACAAAATTGTTTTACTTATTCGGAAATCGAACTCACAACCTCCACCACTGCACCATCGTATCAGCAATTATACTTTTAACTTGTAAAAAAATATTATTTTCAGAATATTCAAAGCAACCGCCTTATCCCCCAAGCGATTACGTTACACAAATCCGTTATCATATTTCTACAGGATTTCCTTCCTGGAGTTAACAAAGTCGCCTGTCACTTTGCCTGTACATAGAATGACTAAAACAAAAGGGAATAAGCCGAACAGATAAGAACAGGGCGTGTTCCTACCAAGATACACGATATGCGTATGTAGATACAGTATATTTTATATTTACAAGAATATTATATGATAACAAAGCGGAACAAGATAGTACCGACAGTTTCATACAAATATCGTAAAATTTTTAATACGGGGTTATAAATAATGGAGGCGACATTTTTATGGGATAATGAAATGATTTTTTCCAGGGTATTGTTTTAACTTTCAAGATCTACGACGCCGATGGCGCAAAGGTTACCACGCCGGACTGCCGTGCTAAGGGTCCCGGGTTCGATTCCCGGCACGGTCGACATTTGTGTGATGAACATGCTTGTTGGCTATGGTCTGGGTGTTATGTATTTATAAGTATGTAATATATGTGTAAAATATATGTAATTTATCAGTTGTGTTGACACCCATAACACAAGCTAATGAATAGCTTACCATGGGGCCAAGCAACCGTGTGTGAAAAAGGTGTCCCGATATATGTACATATCTACACTTCTAAATAAGCTAGCTTGTCACGCGACGTGGTCTCGCTCCCCAGTGTGACTATTTCAAAATATTCACCAATCCAAACGTTAATCATCGCTTAGCTTATGGATTCAAGGTGATTAGAAACCCTGTAACCTCTTTAAGAGAATAAAAATCATGTCAGCCATGATAGGTACTAGTTCAACCGTGAAGTGTCACTGATCTACAATCAAGTGTCACGGATCTACGATCAAGTGTCACGGAGGTACTGACAAGTGTCACTGATCTACTATCAAGTGTCACGGATCTACGATCAAGTGTCGCGAATCTACTACCAAGTGTCACGGATGAACTGTCAAGTGTCGCGGATGTACTGTCAAGTGTCACGGATCTACGATCAAGTGTCACAGATCTACGATCAAGTGTCACGGATGTACTGTCAAGTGTCACGGATCTACAACCAAGTGTCACGGATGTGCCGTCAAGTATCACTGATCTACAACCAAGTGTCACTGATCTACGATCAAGTGTCACGGATCTACGATCAAGTGTCACGGATGTACTGTCAAGTGTCACGGATCTACAACCAAGTGTCACGGATGTGCCGTCAAGTATCACTGATCTACAACCAAGTGTCACTGATCTACGATCAAGTGTCACGGATCTACGATCAAGTGTCACGGATGAACTGTCAAGTATCACGGATCTACGACCAAGTGTCACGGATGAACTGTCAAGTGTCACGGATCTACGATCAAGTGTCACAGATCTACGATCAAGTGTCACGGATGTACTGTCAAGTGTCACTGATCTACAACCAAGTGTCACGGTTCTACGACCAAGTGTCACTATCGTAGACCAGTGAAACTCGAAAGTAAATCAGTGACACTTCTTGGTAGATTTATAAAAATATGTTATTATGAATATGTAATGGCTTCATCGAAGCAAAGAAATACCTGAAAATACTAGCTTATCGATTTTTGTAGGAAAAAAGCTTACATTTAGCAATTACTCGTTGAAATAGCGAAGTAATAAGTAGGGCGACTAATACTCTGGGCGGGCGGTAATAGTAACATTAACCTCTTTTTTTTTATATACGGTATTTTTGTTAAAGCAATATAGGTATTTTAGTTAAAACAATTTAGGTTATTGCGATAGAATAAAAGGTTTAGTTGGAGCTAAAATTCTTATAATAACTTTAATAGTTAGCCAAACAAATAAGGCTAGCTTTAACTACATAATTTTCGGTATGTGTAAGATTAATTTAACCCTTCATTTTGACACGACTGACAGGAAACTTCTAATCTGGCTATAATAGCATAGTTATTAGGCATGCGAACTGTAAAATGGTTTCACAGACTAATAAATTCGCTAAACCGCCACGGAAGCGTGGAATTAACTGCTTAACTGCAAAGCTTGTAAATAGTTTTAGCTAGTGAGTACTCCTTAATGTTGAATTAAATAACTTGAAATACCTAGCATAGCTTGGATGCTTTCCAACTTTTTACAAAACGTGAAGGTTTAAGATGGCTCTCACGCTTCCGCACGTGTGGGAGCGCTAGCGGTTTCACCAGCGTCCCGTGGGAACTCCACGCTGCGGAATAAAAAGTACTCTAACACCTTCCCCGGTTAATGGGCTATCTAACATTGAAAGAGTTTTTCGAATCGGACCAGTAGTTCCTAAGATATGCGCGTTGTAGCAAACAAACTATTCAGCTTTATAATACAAAATAGATGACACATGTCTACACAAACGATAGCGAAAGAAAATAGCACGCGATGTAATATGCAAAGCTTCACTGAACATTTCCGTGAAAAACTCACCCACACACTCACTCACGCTAGTGACTCACTTCCCTACGGATTTCCCAATTGTTATCGCATTATCTGTTAGTTAGATTATTTATGATTAACTATTTTGTTATTGGTTATTTAGTTTTCAAGTTTGATAGTCTATTCAGCTTTGAGTGATTATTTCCGTATCATTATATCAATAGTTTTCTGATTTTCTTGTTTCCTACATGTGTTATTTTAAATAAGGTTACAGATAACCTTGTGTGTATTACCAACAGTCCTACCTACCTTGAAAAACTTCAATAGCTTCGCCCGAATGCAAATTCTGCAGTCATGCTTGCAACCATTCTTTATTTTGGTTCAATTCAAGATATGTATGTATGTATGTAAATAATTTAGGCAATTTTCACTTAGACTACAGAATTCTTTTAATAGACAGCCCCTTGGGCTCGCTTCAAGTAGACAGTGATGGGGACGAAATTTTTGACGGCTTTCAGTTGTTATTTATTTTTAGGTATATGTATCATATTGTTATGTATATTTTTATAACTTTCTAAATAAGTACTTAAGCATAAAGAGCATCATTTTTAGCAAAACGCGAACCCATCATTAACAAAAAGAAGCATTCCTAATTCCCATTTTCAGGCCACTGCAAACGCCTGAAACCCAATGCATCTCACATGTCAAGCGTGATTGCATAACTACCGGTCATTGGCCGCACGTTAGCTCTGCGCATACGTCGCGCCTCGTTACTCACACCTGGCCGTCTGCCAACCCTCGAGGTGGATGGTAATCACCATGGCTTTCTTAAGAAAATTGAATATGTAAGTGGTTCAAATATAATAAGGCCGTTTGGACCACGAGCAATGCAACGTAAAATGAGGGTTGCATAAGGATATAAGGTGGACTTTATCTGTAAAAGTTTGGTTAGAAAATCTTTTATAGCTGCCCCGTTCCATTTGCAAGGAAAAATAAGAGTCACTTACAAATTAAAATCATCCACGTACCTTCTGAAAGCCCTTTGCTGTATGCCCTTGGTAACATTCCAAACAAACTGCAGACCCCTTGGCAACGGCCAGAGGAACAGGGCAAGTGTATGGATTTCTTGCCAGATCTTGACAAAAGACAATTTTTATAGAGGACCTCAGTGACAAGGGACAGAATATAAATTAAACTGATTGAATTGTGGATGATCCCTAGACCCCCTAGACTAAAACTTGGTAAAGAAAATTCGTTCAACTTTATTCGATTGCGCGAAGCAGTTCCCGGCCAAATTCGCGAGAAACAACCAGAACTTAAACAAATAATTTCTACAGACGGCATATCAAATTACTTTAATCTGTCAAAATCCTTAATAGATTTTCTTGGGAAAATTTGACAGTTTCATGTAGCTTGATGTGCTGTTGTCGGTACAACGATTTAATGGCGACAGCAATCTAATAAAAGCTACTCCTTTTTTGTTCTGCTCGCTTCATGGTGGGAATTTCGCGACAAGACGCGCGTCGCTGACCACTTTGAATGTATCCCGTATGCACATGCACATAGCTCTCGTTCAGCCGCTGGCGATCTGCCAGCCTCCCGCGATCATGTCCCGACTTGTTTAACAAACCATTAGATACAATATTAATGGTAATTTAAACTATTTGGAGATTGTAAAGACGGAGAATTTGAAGGTCTTGGGAATTTTGGATGGTGACAATTTTTCTCGGTTGCTGTTAGATAAGTAAGGTTAACATCAAACTTAAAATCATTTATTCATACTTAGCTGCAAAACAGCACTTTTTGAACGTCAAAAATTACAAAAGACAGTTCCCAAAACGCCCACCTTTCAGCACTTCCTATGTATTTTGCTGAGAAAAAGTGGTGCAACAGACTCCTCATCAAGACCCCATCGTCTGGAGTAGTTGTGGGTCGATGTTAATTTTGTGAGACTGACTGAAAACATCAATAAACTAACCCTTAGTATATGTTTATAGATATTTGGCTGCTAAGTTTTACATCCGAGAAATATTCCAAAAATAATTTCCCGACTCGAACACTGAACCGGATACTTCACAGGCACGCAAACCAAACTACATACATACGTCCAGCAATTAGCTTACATCATACAGCTACTAACCTATGTCAACACAATCTTTGAACTCCTCTCATCAGAGGAGTCGTTGACCATTTAATGTGCCAGCATTCTGATCGTGGCGCTTGACCTGGCACTCTGCCAGCCCCGTTAATACCTGTCGTAATGTTCTCACCATGCCATTGATGTAGTGCACCTAGTTGTTAGAACTGCTGAATAAACAAGGGCTAGATGCCACAGTGTCTAACATACCATAAAATGATCACCAACACACGTTCATACTATTTTTATGAACATGGGATTTTGGAAGATGAGGAGTTGTCATTTGTACATCTTTGGCAGTCGTTACGGGTAGCCAGAAGCCTCAAAGTCTGACAGCTGGTCTTACCAAGGGTAGAAGGTTGCCCACGTAACTGGTTTGTGGAGGTCAGATAGGCAGTCACTCCACATAAAAGACAGGTACACAGCTGCATCCCATTAAGACTGAAAGCCCCAACACAGCCTGGGAAAAGGCTAGACAGATGATGACGGGATTTTAGAAATTGTGTTCTTGTTATTATAGTTGACTGTAAAAATGACCACCAAATTATATCATTCCAAAAGTAAACCAGAAATGACTTGTGATCATTAAGCCCCTCGTAGCCAGAAAACTATGACATTCCATGTCATCAAGTATTATTTATTAAACGGTTTCTCTAATCAGGTCTTCTCTCAACCTGTCTCCTCAGTTTCATCTTTTTTAAACTATAAACCTTTTGGTAACATTCTGCGCTGTAATCCTGATATTTGCAGCCGTAAACTGTGGTGGTCCAATTCCTACAAAAACTCAATCTTCGTTATCCCCATCACCAGAAATCTACATAAAAACAGTGACACATTATGTACTTAAAATCCTGGCCCAGATAGCATAGCGCCACCATTCCTCAGTGACCTGGCAGTCTGCCAGCCCCGTTTGTACCTGTCGCGCGCAGTATGACTTCCTTACTGCAGCGCGAAGTTATTTCAGGACTGCAGTTTTACTGCATACAAATAGCCTTCGGGAGTGGTGATTTGGATGACCGGTGTAGGCCTGAAGCCTTGAAAAAATATGAGGTCTTTTAACCTCGAAGGTATAAGTAAGAACTTTAGTTATACGCGGGTTTTTTATGAATCACTAGCGACCCGCCCCGGCTTCGCACTGGTAATGTTAGTGGGAAAAATGAAATTATTTACGACATCACATTGGAAACCTCAAAAATAACAGTACTTCTCCACTATTTAATGGATGTTATTATACATATAAACCTTCCTCTTGAATCACTCTATCTATTAAAAAAAACCGCATCAAAATCCGTTGCGTAGTTTCAAAGATTTAAGCATACAAAGGGACATAGGGACAGAGAAAGCGACTTTGTTTTATACTATGTAGTGATAGGAAGATGTTTCTAGAATTAATTTTGGCTACAATGCATTTATAAGATGAGGTGAAAATCACCAAAAGCTAGTACCATTTACTTCAAAAGGATTAAAAAGGATTTTAAGGATCGGTGTATTTTCATTTCAAAATCTAGAAAACATTATGACTTTTTCAGGGCCAAGGAAAAATGTCAAGGAATCAATATTTTTCCGCCCACATTTTTAAACCTTTCACCCATACCTACACATAAAACCCACGAATTAATCGCAAAATTCACATTTAAAGATATGTATAATAAAAACATTGTAACTCTAATGCAATCTACCACAATGAAATATTGATATATCTCGATAAACGTGTGTGATCAATCAAACAGTCATTTCGCATAATGACCGCCCGCGGCGATAGTGCGCAACACCACTTTTACTTAACCATTATTGATAGAACTTTTAGTCAAAACATCATTATTAAAGTTTGCGTATTTTGCCAGTAATGTAGCCTTAGGTTTAGAAAGAGTTGACACGCAAAAAGTGCTTTGTTATTTACTTATGTAAAGTCTAAGGAATTTTATAACAAGACTGGCGCTTCAAGTTGCATTCTATTCAAAATTACTAAAGGTTATCAACCTGAACAAAAGTGAACTGAATCCAATAGTTCCATCTCTGAATTAAGTAGAATCATCCTTTATGATAATTATTACTGTGGAGTTGTATAAGTAGAAAGTACGAGCTTTGTAAATTTTACTTTTCATCAAAATTTCAAGTCGCCTTATGCATGGGTTAAGCTTATGAGGGTGATGGATATTTCCAACACTCCTGTCTCTAGACCCGTTTTATACACATAAAAGAAGACAAAACGTTTAACTACCTGACAAGGACAATCATCTGCCGGGGCTGCGGGTTGTTCGCAAGTTACCACGATCCTGACACATAAAGACCTCTAGAAGTTGTGAAGGGCGGGCGTTTTTGGGGCTGTCTTTTGTAGAATCGACCTTCGAAAAGTGCTGATTTTCAGCCCACTTTGAATAAATGACTTTTTATCTTTTTATCTTATCTTATCTTAGAAGGAACAAAAATGGGTTTCAGTCAGTAGAAGTCTGACTTCAGCTGCATCCACAGCAGGAGAAGCCGTATGGTCATTTCACACTCCAAATAAAATGAGGATAATAGAAGACATATTAAATTATCAATATCACTACGGCACACTCCACATTAACTCGTAAATGTCCAAAGAAATGTCAAGAAACACACCTGAACCCCACCTTCGAGTCTTAAGAATACATTGTACATTCGTTAGCCGCTAGTTGTCACGACAATGGCTCGAAATAATTGCAACCGTTCCCACGGGTCAAGTAATACTGGACCTCAGGTCACAAATGTACAAGATTTAATTTAGATTCTGACCCACCCATTGATCGCGTTAACTTTGGCTTTTATTACGTGTCGATTTTGATGGCAATTATTTTTCTATTAGTATTTCAATAAGTATTTTAAAAAAATGTATAAAAAGGAAAAAGGACTAGAAGATTTGTAACATTAACGACAGTAATTTGTCAATATCAAAGAAACGCAAATACAAAGCCATAAAAAACAAGAAATCTATAATTGCAAATTCAACAACAATGTTCACCTATATCCGGTTAGACAAGCCGATCCTTACATGTATGTACATTATGTGTCTATCAATAGTAAAGCCTGATCCTGACTAGGGGATAATGTTAACAGTGCCTATGACAGAACTTCCATAAATATGGCTGCTTGGACGACGAACAACTTAATTCTCATATAATCCTGTTGATAGTCCCGATAATGCAAGATTCAGACTCAAAAAGGGCGGGCGCTTTTGGTGTCTTTTGAAGTGCTGATTTGCAGTCTACTTTGAATAAATGACTTTTTATCTTTATCAAAACGTCTAAATGGCTATCACTTAATCGGGTCTAGGTCGAGTTTTATAGCGATTTTGTTACTAATATTTATTGTTTGTGTTTCATGGAATATTTTGTTTTTTCAAGGAAAGAAAGGTAATGATTTATTTTTATTGATGACAGGCACGCGTCTGACAACTCTATTACCTGATGGAAAGCGAAAATGTGGACGAAGGAGACTTAATTTATTGGAAAAAAAACCGTTTTGTACATTTTAATGAGCCGTTTTTCTCTTTCATACTCCGTTTCTTTTATCCGTAGAATACTTTTATATGTTTCATGTATGTTTTTTATTATTTTAACTCGAAACAATCTTAAATAATGCATTATTTAAAAATTAGATGTTTCTATTACTTCTAAGTTCTCGTAATATAAAAAATAACGAGTGTATCTAAGATTTTCGCTGACTGTACTTAAATACAAAATGGGAAAAACTTTTTTTTAGACATATTATCTCATTTCGTCGTGATTTACCCACATCCTGGTAGTCTAATTAAAAAATAGTGTCTATCAAATGGAGAACCATGTATGTATGTACGTAATGCTTTTTATTAAGAATATACGATGATGTGATCAAGCGATGACACTGCGCACAAAAACTCGCTTAGTCTGAGAAGGTTATAAGGCCATTGTCAGTTCTATCATTCGGTTATAAGTCAAGAGTGATAGAAAAAAAAATTTTGTGTGTTATTTTATTGATAAGGGGTCTCATCTTGTGGCCTCATATATACTTAAAATATAAACACGCTTTCAAATCCTAAAATACATTTTCGTCGTTTCATATTTCTTTAAAAAAAATGTTTTCAACCTTCCCCTGGCTGGCTATTACTCTAGACAAAAAATAAGAATTGCCTTTCAACGTCGCAATGCTGCCAACCTCTTGGGCACGCTCCCAATAGACAGCGATAGGAATGAGTTTTTTTTTATATATTTTTTCTATTAATAATTGTATCTTTTTATGTATATTTTTATAACTATGTAAATAAGTAGCTTTGTAATAATCCAAATTTGAAATTAAGGATGAACTTTTTATTGAATATTTTTTTAATTTTTCTACTACAACTACTTATTTACAGAAATTAACGCTGTAAAAAATAACAAAAACTTTAGCTCTTTATTGTAATAATCTAATCTGTAATAATCTTCATATCAAAATGAAATAACAGAAAGAACTTTCTACCAAAGAAACATTTGAATTTGAACTAAAATAATAGGGTCCCGCTTTTAACCATTTATGTACCTACGGAACCCTAATAACAAAATCAATAGGATTGTAGTCTCATTCTCATCAAGTGAAACCGCAATATAACACTAGTGTGTGTTCGAGAGACAGTTGAAACACCCAAATCACTATTAGGAAGGTGTGTATCATGATGTCATTCTGTTACTACACACACACACACACAAACGGAAGAAGTCGATTTATTGTATTGACTATATAATATGTATAATTCTCAGCAAAAAATCTACAATATTGTTGTTATGTTATGTAGGTACTTACATATAAGGTGTTTTCGTTGAACTTTACCGTGAATCTATTATTTGAAGTTACGTTTTGAGTGTAATGCGTGATTGGTCATCATCATCTCGCGAGCCTTTTCCCAACTATGTTGGGGTCGGCTTCCAGTCTAACCTTATTCAGCTGAGTACCAGTGTTTTACAAGGAGCGACTGCCTATCTGACCTCCTCAACCCAGCTACCCGGGCAACCCAATACCCCTTGGTTAGACTGGCGTCAGACTTACTGACTTCTGACCGTAACGAGTGCTAAGAATGTTCAATGACAGCCGGGACCTACAGTTTAAGGTGCCATCCGAAACACAGTGATGCGTGATTGGTGATCATAAAAAAATATAGTTTAAAAAACTAAAAAACACGCTTTTAGCACGTACTAAAATTTTCAAACAGCCAGTCCGCCATCTTGGATAGGCTGCCATATTAGATTTGTAATGACGTTTCTTAGCTAGTCATGTATTGTGATTAGTACTCAGAGTATGTGCAAAATTTTATTCTAATCGAAGACCGGGAAGTGGGTCAAATTAAGATTCCAAGATTTTCCAAGTGAAGCTAATATAAGCGTGTTAAAAAAAAATGTTATCAGCTGTAGTTCCTAAAGTTATGAAGACGAAGTTTTTTTTGTTAATTTCAGGAACAGGTCCTATAAAAAATATTACCTAAAGTAGGTATTATTATTTAAATTATAGTAATTACAGAGATGGCGCTGCTTATAGTGCCGTTAAAAGTCATTTATCTGGGGGCGCAAAGTAGCACTCCCGGCGAAAACTAGCAACTGCTTAAATAAACCCCGTTACTTAAGTTCTGGACACGAAACTCTTCCACAACGATGTCTAAGTAAACTCAAACCAAGCCAAAACTGGGGCAAACATCAACGTCCTCTAATGAAAGACATTAGTCATTGAACTAAGTAATAATATCAGACATACTTTCAATATTTTTTGTGATCATTCAAATACAAGGGACGAATTGTACAGAACGCCAGGACTTCCAGCTGCTAATAGATTTTCAACTTTATTTGCAGATGCATATGGTTCAAAGTTGATTGGGAAAATTTGTCAGTATCGGGTAGCTTGATGTGCTAGCGTCTGTTCACGGATCATACTCATCCGGTGACCAAATGCTATATTTATTAGTGTCCCCTATATGGTCATAAATCTTTGTATAGTTAAGCTATTTTACTTATTTCATTGAGGGGTGGGCTCTCTTCTTAACTGGCTTTGTGGGAACATATTCTCCTTAATTTAAACTAGCTACCGCCAGGCGGTTCACCCGCTTCCTGAGGAAATTGCACCCAGATAAAAAGTATCATAGATACGCTCCTATAGGTACCAAGTTTCATCAAAATCCGTTCTGCTGTTTGTTTGCATTTCCCTCTTAGGCATCTTTTTTCTTGTTCAACTTTACACTATTTATTTGATTGAAAATACCTCCTCTCCAATATAAAAGGGATACTAATACAAAATAATGACGAACTATGTTTCGGATGGCACGTTAAACTGTAGGTCCCGGCTGTCATTGAATATCCTTGGCAGTCGTTACGGGTAGTCACAAGCCAGTAAGTCTGACGCCAGTCTAACTAAGGGTTATTGGGTTGCCCGGGTAACTGAGTTGAGAAGGTCAGATAGGCAGTTGCTCCTTGTAAATCACTGGTACTCAGCTGAATCCGGTTAGACTGGAAGCCGACCCCAACATAGATGAGAAAAGGCTTGGAAGATGACATAATAATGACGACCAGATGGCGTAATGGTTCGTGAACCAGCCTGCCACCTTAGAAGTCGCGGGTTGATTCCCGCATGAGTCAAACATTTGTGTAAATGAACTTGGGTGTTTGACTTAGTCTGGGCATTCCTATACATAATATGTATATATGTATTTACAAAAGTGTATAAAACGTTTATGAGTTTTCTAGTACCAATAGTACAAGCTCTGCGTAGTTTGGGACTAGATGACGTTGTGTGAATGTGTGAGGAATATTATCATAATTAATTAATATTCTAATAAATGCATGAACATGTTAATCCTTGCCCAGGTTGTCCGCCGTACTTTACTAATCCTGTTTGACTTTCAGCGAGACCAAAAAGACCGCTCATAATTAGCTGTTTTTATGGTCTGTTAATTACTTGTTGCGGCATACTAGGAAGTGTCTCGAGTGCTCTATTCCTAGCTCTGGTGGCGCCAGAACTCATATCAATAAATTACCATGTATGTATGTATATATTAATGTATTTATTTAACGATATGCAAGTTATAGTATACATATTTGCATAACATGGGATGTAAAACAGAGGCGCTCGTGTTTAAGGTATAACCGCGCAGATTGATAAAATAATATATATTTAGAAATTATAATTAAAGAAAGCATAAAATATAAGCATAATCATAAAATAAAAATATAAGCAATAAAGCGAAGAAAAAAATAACAAAAAAAATGTTAATTATGTTATACACATAGCAAAAAAATACATAATTAACAAATAGCATAAAAAAGCCCTCTTCATCGCTGCCTACCGGGAGTGTAACCCTATAGGCTAGCAGCATTACATTGAAGAGCTCGTGGCTAAGTAAAAGCCGCACGCGTCGATCGATCATAAGGTTAAGCAACGCTTGGCGCGGTCGGTCAGTGGATGGGTGACAATCTTGTCATGGCGAGTTCCTCCGTGTTTCGGAAGGCACGTCAAATTGGTGGATCACGGCTATCATTTGTACATTTTTGGCAGTCGTTACCGGTAGTCAGAAACCAGAAATTCTGACTACCAGCCTTACCTTGGGATATCGGGTTGCCCAGGCAACTATGTTGAGGAGGTCAGATAGGCAGTAGCTCTGTAAAACACTGGTACTCAACTGCACCCGGTTCAGACCTAACACAGCTTGGGAAAAGGCTAGGCAGATGATTTTATTTATACTGTAAGTCGTACAACTTCATTTAGTATATCAAAGCGTACATCTGCAGTGTTATCTGTGGACAGATATGGGTCACAAGCTTATCTAATCTGAGGTCAATAACCTGACAAGTGGCTGACAAAGCGCCCCGATTTATGCGGCAGTTCCTGTGACCTGAATTGAAGGGAGTTCGATACCCGTACAAAGACTTGTCCTATATGCGGACGAGGTTAGTTTTTGTGGGGAGAATGAATTTAAATTTGATGTACTGTTGATGTGATGTTGGGTAATTCAATTTAGAGTATGTTGAGGGTCAAAAAGACTTGTTACTCTCTTTGTAAGGTTCTGAATATTGTCCCTTTTTCTCTTTCTGTGACTAAAAGATGGCAATTCTAAAGAATAGTTATTTCGCCATATTAGGGCTATGATTTTTTGTTTTTTGGTTTTGGAACAAAATACTCTACCACATCTGATTTGGGAACCTTTTTAATAACAAAAATTTTGGGTGTATGTTTAAAATTATAGAGAATTAGTTGGAAATTGGTAAAACCCTTAAATTGTCTTAGATTTAGCGCTATGCTTGAACCAAATAATTATAAAAACAACAGTAGTTAGCACCTAACAAGTCAGTAGAATTGTAATTAAACAATTAATTTCGTAAAATCATAACAATAACCGACTCTTACACAATATTTATCAAAAACATGCGCTTGAGTCGCGCATGCGCGCTACACGTTGTTTTAATGATAACTATTTCACTGTAACCCTTCCCTAACCTATTATGACACCCTTCTGCACGTGGCTTACTGACACACATGTATTTTCAACCTTACAATCATGTCTACAAGGTTCAATTTTAATTGACAAAAATTCCAAGAGACCTAATGCTTCTACGCAGTGAAAACAACTTTAGTGAAGTATTTTAATTCTTAAAGTTATTAAAATTAGGTTGAAATTTAAATAATGTTATTTAAAATTAATTTAAGTAATATTTGTTGTGAAAGGCATAAAAGACGCAAGAGCTAATACGCAGCGTGACTTCAATCTACAAAACATTTTCGACCTTCTAACCTTCACCATAGGATTCAAAATTAATTACCATTAATATATCAAACCAAGCAGTTCTAAATTGAATCTTATGGCTATAAGTTATGAATTATTTTCGAATGGTAGTCTTAAGATGCGTAAACGCACATGTTCCCCTAATGAAACACGTGTTTGTCACTAAGTTTGTAACGATGCGGGCGATGCCCGGCGGCTGTGCTTGTATCGTCATCTACACAAGTGTAATGCAACTGATGAGAATTAATGCAGTTTTGTGAATAAGTCTTATGCTTGTAAAAATATGCTTATATAAAGCCATTCTTCTTCGTATCTGTTCTACTTAAAATTGGTCATGAATTGTTCATAAATACCTATATTATTATGTACAATAGAAGATTAATGGAAAAGATTCTACATCAACCGCTCTATCCTTTCCATGTTGAACCAATTCGTGAAAATCACATGAAAAAGCTTGTCTTATTTCATTTATATTAATTTTTGTATCATTTAGTCCTTTGTTAATTCCGCAGCTATTTCTATTCCATTCATCATTCACAATATACCCAAGTTCACTGGTCACCCATCCATATACAGGTCTGGCCAATCGTCTGGTAGCATATCGCCATGGCCAACGCTCAAAGTTGGAGTTATCACAATAATTATACATTCTATGTTATTAAAACGTTATTAAAGTCTATCTTTGGTACTCGACTGTACCCGGCTATTTGCCGAGGGTTCGTTCGGGTGGTCGCGCGCACCGTCGGGTGGTGTCGGCCACTAAAGTTAATTCAGTACATGCTTTTTATTAGCTCATAAAACTTTAACCCTTGCTTGTTGATGTGTGAGGCATAGGAGTTTGAAGACTTTAGACGTTAGGCTTAAAAATAGTTTAAAAATTGCATCCTAATTGATTCTACCATTTCAATATTAAAAAGCCAAGGATATAGTTACTAATGCATTAGATTTGTTATCTGAAAATACCTTTTGTGAGATGGGATGTCATCAAATAAGTAACGGCAACTTTTACTGACTAAAACTCTCTTTATTGCCTTCTGGAGCCCTTTGTGTACCAGAGCCGTAAATCGCAATCACATCCCGCAGCCCCAGCAGGCGTCGGGCCTAAGGGGTCTCCCTGATTTTGCCGACTGCTCCTTTTTGAGGACACAGGGTTTTCCAAGGGCACAGGGCCTGTCGTTGTTAAATAGACGGACGGCGAGCTCTAAAGACCTCAATTCAAGAATATGGAAATCATGGCTTGCAAATTTTCGGAACTACGAAACTATAGCATTTAATTTTCGTACTAGCAATATGGTCTTCATGGATTTACCAAAATTGTATAACTTCCACACTGTTTAAGAAGTAGTAAATGAAATGACTGTGTTCGCAACAAACAGGTGGCTTACCACGGTCAATCAGTTGCCCTACAGGTGAGCTGTAATAACTAGCTAAGCAATCATCAATTTGCTTCGGTATGCAGTTCATCAGCACCGTGATTATAATTTAATTGTTACTCTACAAGTTATCATTTGTAGCCATTAACTTTTGATTACTTAGATGTTACAATATTTGCCCTGATTTACAAAGATTGTAAAATCTTTGTATCTCATGTCTTGGTATCTCATATAATGCCCAGCCTTTTCCTATGCTTTCTTGGGATCAGTTCATGTTGTCTCATTAAAGTCTATAAAGGACGATTTGTATTAAAAACTAGACTTGTCTAAAAAAAAAACTGTAAAAAGATAATTTGGATTGACCCTTACACCTAACTTTTGTTTAATAATTTTCAAAACTCACCATCAATCATCTCCGTAATTGCTTTTATCCATTAAATGATATTATTTAGTCGTATTAGTTAATAGCGCTTCACGTTTCTTACAATTCTGTGCTTAAAAGACACTAAGGCTACCTTATTCAGGGACCAGGAGCAAGCCTGCAGCACGGAAAACTTAAGAATGATGGATGAATGGAAAAGGGACGGGAAGGGTGCACATGCATCCTTAAACCTGTCTTCCTACCAGTACAGTTCTAAAGCTTGATGGTAGAACACAAACCCTCAGCAACTGATCCATATGATTCACATAAAAACCATTCGCATGATCACAATAAAGGAAGCTGATCAGATAATGATCGCGTAGGTAAGACATCGGCATGTGGTCTACATAGTTGACCTGAAGCCTGGCGCCGGCTGTACAAGGGTTACGCAGGGGACCAGCAGAAGTATAAGTTATGAATAAGCTTGAGAAAGTCCTGGAAACGAGGACAAATAATTTCGCTGCTGAATATGAAAAAAGATAGGTAGGTAGTCCAAAGTACGATTACCTACTGAGATGAAATGTGGTGACAACAGTTAACTACTAATTAACAGTTAACTTAGTAAAAGGCTGTATATAGCTATTTTATGGACTAAATATACAGTGAGATTCATAATGGATTCTGCTCAATTTAGACCTAGTATCAGTAGTTAATCTTCCAGTTAATCTTCATCCCAATCGTCACCATTTAAACAGCCTTCTTCAATTGGATCTTTGAATGAATGTGGTGATTGGAGTCCACGACTTACATCCTCCTGACTACCAAATTCTCATTCGTCACTCCTTGCTAACTCTTCATCTCATGATAATCTTCACAGTCTAAAACAAGTGATCCTTCGTTTCACCCCTTTATCAGTACATCCGCAGTGACCCACAAGTTGACACGACCATATAAAGAGTCATTGCTGTATATTTATAGCTTCACCTCACCAGCCGACTGATCGGTGGACTACACGCTAATTACATTCCTGTCCACATAGAGAATGATTATAAGCTTATCGACGGATGTCGACTAAAATAAACGTCAGATAAAATGGAGTTATTTGCGGTTGATCTTGGAACGAAAGACAGAGACATAATACTATATATATTTTAGGGCTTTACTCATATTTTAAGACGAATTTGCATTGACCAAGCGTGGTGATTATCTCTCAATCCTTCTCAGTGTGAGTGGAATCTTGAGCCCACTTGACTACACTGCACTATATGTGATCGTAATTCTTAAACCTGATATCGGTTAATTCATTAAGCAACAAGCTACGCCTTTTAAAAGTAAACTTAAGTAAGCAATTAAGTGAACCGCCAGTCCATCGCTAGATAGCGCCGTGACACACGGAAGGTCAGGCCGCCTTGAACCTCGGCCACGCCATCCCGCGCGCCCGTGAGTCATGCACGCATTCTACACGGCGAACTTGACACGCAATGCGCGAATCTGTTTACGTAGCTTTGTGGGCATTATTCTGCATATTTTTTTAATTCATAGCAAAAGATGGCAGCGATTTTTTTTATAGTAACTATTATTAAATTCCTCACAATATAATCACAGAACGTCATCTAGTCCCAAACTAATCAAAGTTTGTACTATAGATACAAGATAACTGACAAACGTACTTATATACTTTTCTTTTGTAAATACATACATATTATACATAGAAACACACAGACTTAATCGAACACCCATGCAAACAAAAATATAACGAATCGAACGCGTGACCTCCGGCGTGGCAAGCAGATTCACCAACTACTACGTCATCTGGTTATCATTCGTCATTTTGATGACGTAGATACACACGGTTCTCAAATGGATTTACCTAGATTGGCAATCATACTCCACACATATAATGAGGTCTTTTTACTATTTTGCTGGCCTCTAAAAGGCCCTGCTGTCAAAATCTGCAACTAAACTAGTTTCATAAGCTATAAAGTCGTTATCTTTAATAATTCCTAGAGTAGCTTAATCAAGGACTTCTCATAATTTAAATGTATTAGCCAATAAATTCTTAGACTTAGGCGCTTCAGGGAAATTTGTGTTGACATTGCTTATTTCAAACGCATCACTGGAATTCTTATAACTCCATAAATAATAATAAACAAGTCTACAAAATTCTTAAAAGGTATGAAAATAGATTTATAAATAGAAGAATTAACACCGCTGTGAATCAATACTGTAGAATGGAATTCCGTCACCTACTCGTATAATAAAAGATCATTACAACAACACCTATTGTTCATAAGTTGGAAAACACTAACAGCCAGCTTTGTGAAAAGAGAGAGGACCATCGGCTGCCAGTCCATCAATACCAACATTACAAGGCTAAAGGTTTTATTTGCTTGAACGCGCTAATCTCAAGAACTTCTTCTTCCTGCCCTGTTCCCAATTCTATTTGGGGTCGGCGCAATGTGTTTTCCTCTTCCACTCATTTCTGTTAGCCGTCATACTACTATCCACTCCCTTCTTAATCATATCGTCTTTCAGGCAATAAATCCATCTCTTCCTTGGTCTACCTCTATCTCTCCATCCATTCACATTCATATTCAAAACACGTTTGTAGCTTTTTAGCGCTAATCTCAGGAACTACAACAGCGATTTGATGACATTGATCGAAGAAGCCCATAGGGTACTTTTGATTCGTGTGCCATATATTGTGCCATACATGTATTCCCATGGAAAGAAAATGGAACCGTCGGCGGAGATGTACATATGTATGTGTACATCTATGTATACTACAACGGGTATAATCGATTCAATACTGTGAATGCTGACTGATATTGGCTTTGAAAGATGTGAAAAAAAAAATATGTAAGATCTAGCACACGCTAACTCTCTTCGAGTGAAATATGTGTAAATCATAACTAGAATGGAAGTCCAGGCAAAAAAACAATATCATATCGACCATACCTTATCATTTCAACAGTCCGTTAAATAAAACCTTTTTATAGAACCTCAGCCCGAATTGAACTCAATCCCTTAAAACAAAATGTCCCGCTACCCCTCCCCCCTCCTCGCGACCTAGATCATCGAATTGTTTACAGTAATCCAATTGATTAATCGTAACTGTTGTACCTACTGTATAGAAGCACTGTGACTCACGTGTCCACGTGTGTGTGTTCTGTAATTAGAGGGGAGTGGGGAGGTATGGACGTGTCGACAGGCTCAAAGAAATAGGTAAATGAAATTTCAAAATAAAACGTGATTTGTAAAGAAAAAGAACTCATACAGAAGAGCTACGATTTGGGGACATATTTATAGCTACATGACATGTTTTATTCATGACATATTATCTATGGAAAACGTATCAAATAATCGTCATGATTATTCTTGAGAAGATAGCACAGAAGCTTATGATTCGATTAAATAATATCATCTAATTGCCGTCAACTATTTTGAGAATTATCATTGTCCCTATGAGTAACAGACTTACTCGAACCAACACAGAATTTGTTTATTACAAATATGTCATTCTTAGTTTATAAACAAATATTATTACCATTTAATCTTCTAAATTTCTCAAAAGTAATAAAAAATGCCCTTAAAAGCAATTAAACGCTGCAAAAATTTCACTATAATTACCTGACCGTTTTCCCCGACTCCACCCCAAACTTCTTGTACCAAACTAGTCAGGTTGTCGCGTAGGAGTATCAGATACGATGAACTGATAACGTAAAATGTACTTCACTTAGGACTGACAACCAACACCACTGGATTTGGAAACTTGCCTGCTGTTTTGGGTGGTATTTTGTAAGACTCGCTGGTAAGCTGTACCACAGAATTTAAAATACTTACGTAGCTGTACTTAATGTAATGAGAAATTTTAAAAATTAATAACCTATGTTTAATAAAATTTCATTTTTTTTTATTTAATAGATATAGAATTATGTTCGCAGCTTTCTCAATTATGTTTCTCTGGTTTATTTTCAACCGACTTCCAAAAGAGGAGGAAGTTATTAATTCTGCTGTATGTTTTTTTTTCGATCTTCATTTTGACCTAAGATAAAATAGACGCAGGCATATTTTTCTTTTTGGAAAAAAATAAAAGAATATTATTTAATTTAAACGGCTAATAAAAAATTGGGCTTAATCACGTTGGTTACTTGCAACAGGTTCTCAATAACTTTTTTAAATCAAAAACTGTCATTAAAAACTTGTCACAGAAAAATATTCCTTAACAAAATTCGAGAAAACAGAGGTTTTGCATTTTAAACAAAATTAAACATTCACATCAAAATATATGTCCAGTAATCAAGATTTTGGTAAAGTATCCCTAATTATGTATTTCAACATAACAAGCAGCAATGATTTTCATCCAAATTAAAAGCACAAACGTAAATTACACTAAACTTAGCAGTAGCTAAACAGAGGTGATTGTCCTCGGCCGACGCGAGAGAGATTTGATAAGATTTGGCAAGTTCTGCGAAACAACGGTTCTTATGTGACACACCGGTAAATAGCGGAGGTCGACCTAATTATGACTAAATAAAAAAAAGAAGAAACCTCTTCAAAATTTTTAATTTTAAAAATAAAATTTTATTTGACGATTTTCGACCCATGCTGACCCAAACAAAAGTTGACCCGTTCGAGAATCAAACCCGCAATACATAGCATCGTAGCCGATACGATCGACCACTGTCCACTACGCGTGTAGTATGTACTGTTAACATAATTCACAAATATTCTCTAAAAAACAAACTTAATCAAAAACAACTCGAGGGACTATATATGACGCTGCGTAAAGTACCTTGTTAATTTAATTTAATATTCTCCTGGCTTAACAAAATCCTATATCCCAAATGTGAAGAACCCCATTAAAAACCACGCCATGTTACGACCGCTGTCACCACACGCGCACGCGCCGCTCGTAAACGCGTCTTACTTAATGGCCGCTGACTTTAGTCCTCGAAGCCGACGAATTTTAATGAAGAGCTTTACAATTTTGGGAAAGTGTAAGGATTGAACGGCGGTGCCTGTGTCATGCACGCGTTTTTCCCGGTTTTACTTGCGGCACGGAGGAATTTCTTCCCATTCCCACATAACTGCCATCTGATATCGGGGTTGTTTTAGCCGGTAAGAGTCCCCTCCGCCTCTCCCCAGGCAGAGGATGTCCATGAAGATCTCAACCCTGGAAAAAAAGGCTGCCTGTCTAACCGTATGCAGCTGAGTAATGTCTTATGTAGGAACTCGCCATGACAAGATGGTCACCCATCCACGGACCCATCGTGCAAAGCGTTGCTTTAACTTATTAGCAATGGACCCGAGCCGTAGCTACTGCTACTTAGGCACGACCTTCTCATGAAAGCACTTGATGAAACTAATGATGTGCCCAATTAACTACATTCAAATGTAACAAACTAAACTGATACACCAAATCTGCTTCGTCAAAAACTAGTGCAAGATTGCCACATTTGAATTAAGAATCTCCCCCTTCTTTATTACCACAAGGACACATCAATTCCTATCATCATTACCAATTAATTAAAAGACCATACCAAAATACTCCACATCGCTATCAGGAAGACTAACAGCACAAACAAACACCAAATAAGGTCCAATATTCAAAGGTACCTTCATAAAAGTTCAACGCTGAGGTCCCGAATTCTGCGGAAGTTGGAGCGGTCACGGCCCTTAGCTAGCGTCCGCCATGTTTGGGCATCGGTCAGCGTGACTAAGGCCTCGTTTACGGAGACGCGGGGCGTCCCGCGTCGCGTGTGGCGTGGCGTCTCGCGGCGCGTCGGACGTTTCTTCTGTTTACGGTGGGGCGGCGCGTGAAGCGGCACGCATCATCGCACGCGTAAACACAAACATATGATAACTAGTGGTTTCGTTTATGAAGGAGCGGGGCATACGGATTAGTGGTTTACGGCGATGCGCCCGCCGCGTAGTCCGCAGCGGCGCACGCGGCGTCGTCCGCTGCGGCGCTCGCTGCGGCTACCGCACCCGCACCTCTCCTTCCCCTTCCTTGCCGCGTCCTTCGCGGCGTCAACCGTCGCTTTAATCCGCCGCGTCCTACGCGGCGTCACCCGTCGCTTCATCCGCTGCGTCCTTCGCGGCGTCGCCCGTCGCTTCATCCGCCGCGTCCTACGCGGCGTTGCCCGTCTCATGCGACGCTACAATTCAAACAAACGCGAGCAAAAACGCTTCTCCTTGAACGCTCCATACATCGGCGTATGTTTGTGTTACCGGCGGCCCGCTTCGCGCACCGCGCCGCCTGACGCGTCGCGTCTCCTTAAACGAGGCCTCAGGCGCACACTTGACGGACTGTATGGCTGTTTACGCCTTTTATAGTGCGTAGGAAAAGTTTTTGGATCATCCAATTCTATAAAAAGTAAGGATAAGATTTGTGAAAAATGATTAGCCATTGACACAATAACTTCTCTTACCAGAATAAAATATAGCCTATTAGCAGTCCTCCCTGGTTTCACCCACGTCCAGGGACAACCACTTCAAGTAACATGCTTAAAAGTAGGTTATACAAATGTGTACTTACAGGCAAACTTACAAGTAATGTGACTTAGTATTGGTAAAATAATTTTCAAAATCAATTTAGTATCAAAATCTTACAAACCGTAAAGAAGTATAGATAAACTCGAGCCTATATGCAGTAGTAGTAAATATAAAAACTGAAATTATTTCTTTTAGCAATGAAAAATCATCAACAGACTGCCAGAATGCCTGGCAAAATTTAATTGTAAAATTACTGTTACCTACTGTTTAATAAATTTAACGCAACGACTTAAGGAACAAAGATGCCTTTTAGTCAGTTAAACTGACAATTCCTTCTGCACATGCCAGCTGGAGGGGTCATGATGAATGAATATCATTGTGGTGAAAATATTAAAAAAAAAAAACTATAAAATAGTGAAGATAATGGACAATAATTAAACTAGCTACATTTATAAAAAAACCGGATAATCCTAAAAAAACACGCGCGTTCTCCTCTGCAGGACATTTCAGCAATCTGTTTTAAACAAAATTGATAAAGCCTGGAGGTCACGAGTTATCATAAAACGTTCACCCCAATAAGGCTGGGCACATATCTGCGGAAGGGCCTTCCATCGCCTCTTTATTAGTTCTTCACGGTATACCCAAATAGGGTGAGCAGAATGATTCACTCCACATAAACTGTCATACTCATTGCCAATTCCTTTGCTGTGTATATATAGCTTAATGGTGTTGTTGACGAAAATATATCTGATACAAGCTGTAATGTTGTTTTTGTAATGTGTGTTACTTTTGACGGGAATCCCGGATCGTATACATCTTGTCAATAACTTTGCATTTCGTAATTGGCTACTAGAGACTTCATGATAGCCAAAACATTACTGCGCATGCGTGAGGCTTCTAACTGCTGGCTTCAAAGAGGGAGATGACCAAGATCGTCGGGTATTAGAAACCCGTTTCTAATACTGGTCTTTATTGCCTTGAAAGTATGTATGTTACGGTCATACTATATCCAGCTTTCAAGTCAGTTGGTCTAATTTGAAATCACATATTTCATCCTTTCTGACAAAACACAAATCGTCTTAAACCAAAAGATAAATCCTAACAAATATACAAGGGCCGTCTTATTCAAATTCCAATATTTATAAACTTGACCTTAAATATTGGCAGTCATGTAATCGACACTCCTTCCTAGTGGTATGAAAAAAATTCAGTAGATTTGTCGCGCGACTATGTCCTCTTTCTTAGAGGACTACGGCCTCCACTTGGATAAAAATTACATATCTTCATCGGTATAGTACCACCAGTCTTAATGCCAAATTCTATCTATATTGGCTCAACCATTCTAGCGTGAAAGAATTATCTTCAGATCGCTCCTCCGAAAATTACTTAAAATATATCAATCAGTATACCATTCGTTTCTTATTTCTAGGAACCGCGAATTGACGGATTTTGCTAAATAATACCAGATCAAAGCTTTATTTCTGCTTAGTCCAGTACGTAAGGCAAACCAGTTGAGCACAACTATGTTTGGGCATCGCAATGTGCATGATTCATACTGTCACAGAATATGATGCTGAATGGACTAATTCCTTGGAATTCATGACTGGGCTGTGTCGCTTTTTAAGGTTAGGAAGATATAAAGATTTATTGGTGTTTTCCATGTGGAATGAAGCATTAGCATAATCTTTACTAATATTATAATTGCGAAAGTAACGCCGTCTATATTAACGCCAATTTAAATAAAATTTGGTAGCCATAGTCTAGCTAGACTCTGAGAAAGGATCGGCTACTTTTTAGCGCATTGAGCAAGCGTGGTGATTAACGCTCAATCCTTCTCAGTATGAGAGGAGGCTTGCGTCCAGCAGTTGGACGATAAAAAGGCTGATGATAATGGACACAAGTGGCGTTGCCAGAATACTGGCAAATAGCTAAAGAAGACCAGGTAACTGGGTTGAGGAGGTCAGACAGGCAGTCGCTCCTTGTAAAACACTGGTACTCAGCCGAAACCGGTTAGACTGGAAGCCGACCCCAACATAGTTGGGAAAAGGCTCGGGAGATGAGCTAAAGAAGACCAACATTTTACGTTTTTCACAATAGTAGTTTTCCATACCTAGGAGTATAAATTTAATCAAAATAGAATAATAGGAAACCTAATAAGCCACGATTTCAAAACAAAGGACCTCTAGTTGGTTCATCTTGGTGATTATCATTTGCATCATACAGTACGTTTCGGTGCAGATTGCGATACGGCGAAATCAAATCGTTTTTGGAAACTATTAAAATGGCATGTTGTGCACACGACACGGCAAACAGGTGACTGTGAATTGAGCAATTTGCGTACAATTCTAAGATCATTGAAAATTTCCATATGATGGCATCCAGGCTGATTGTCGGCTACGGCGGCCGTTCTCTTTTATGGAGAGCGGCCAGCTGCGCAGGACATATTATAGTGCACAAGCGTTCGTGCAGACACAGGGTGCACTCTCTATTCCCTCACTCTTATAGTCCGAAGGGACGGCAATCCGACACGACCGGAGAGAGATCAGGCGCAGGACCGACATTTACGTACTCTCCGATGCACGGGTGAATCAATCACCAACTTAGACTCCGGGCTGCTTTATGAAAGTTTCTCATAACCCACCAAGCGATTACGGCCTGACCCGGGAATCGAACCCGAGACCCGTGAATAGCAGTTGCGCCTTGCGACCACTAGACCAACGAGGAGCAAAATTCCCATATATTATATTTTTCACATAAGAAAAGTACAGATGCCAGCACAATAAGCTATACTACAATCTGTAAAAAAATCCTTAATAGATTTTAAAATTTATCCCTGAAGGTAGCTTGGTGTGCTGGCGTATAAACAATTATGTACAAAAATAAGATTAATTGAAAATACAGTTTAGAAGCTGTTTCTAAATGTGATATGTCAAATATAATTCAACTTTTTACTATTTGCTTATCAACTTGATAATGTACAAATTATTTCTTCAGCCCTATCAATATCAATCCTATGTTTGCCGGGGCCGCATGTTGTTCGCAAACACAAATGGCACAAAGACCTCCAGAAGGAAAAAAAGTGGATTTTGATCAGTAAGTCTGACACTCCCTCCAGCTGCACACACAGCGGGATGATGATTTCGAACGAAAAAAGCCCTGTCCTATATTTACCCTATCGCATGGCTCACCTACAGCTCATCGTATCTCGCAGATCGTCACGTGCAGACGTACGGACAAGCAAACAGTGTTATGGGTGGAGCGAGGATATTAGGGCGCCCACTACCGGCGCTGTTATGGTCAGAATGGATTGCCACTTTACAGTTTTACGAAAGAAGGTTGAGTTGGAGCAGTATGAAAATCATTATTAGAAGACGCTTTTTTTCTATCACTTTCCATTATTATCCTACTCCAAAATTCCTCTGAATCATGAAAATGTACCTTATCCTTATGCAATCTCCCGCCAGTCACTTCAGATTCAAAGTGATCTATACCTAATTTAAAAAACTATATTTAACCTTTATTTTTAAGAAGGCCGATGTGTGTAAATTTACTGATTTTTTCAAAATTTCTTCTCAGGGTAGTATTTTTGGAAGCCTTCCACTCCACAGAACCACTGCAAATTTTAAATCACCTCGGCATGAAAGGTTGTCAGAATAGGGAAGCGGACTAGGTCATAAATAAAATACTTTATCATATTCATTTTGTCAAACATGTTAAAATAATGTCAATTTAATTTATCGTTTTGAATCGAAAACTGTTTTTATTTTTTTATTTATAATATAATCGAAATAAGTATACGGATTGATGTGAAAAATCTGTGACGTCATATGTGGGTTTTTCATACAAATTGCATAAAGAGTAACCGTTTTTGACAGTTCAATAAATGTATTGAATTTGACTAGTTGTCCGCATCCCTATTCTGACTTGGACCTAGACCCACCAATTTAACGTGCCTGCCGAAATACGGAGGAACTCGTTATGACAAGATGGTCACCCATCCTTGAATCAGCGGCGTCAAGAGTTGCTTAACCTCATAATCAGTTGATTCATGGGGCTATAAAAAGCACCTCACAATGTAATATAACTTTTAATCACATCCAAACATGATGGCCAACTTAATCTTCTACATGTCACCTACCCAGTGACCAACCCCGTGGGTGTAGCTACGGCATTCCAAGAGTTTCACAACAGAGGTCCGGCGTGGCTCAGATCTACACAAGATACTGGAGAACATCTTCATTGTCACAGCGTTTGACGCAATAACATTGTCCTTGGCTATCGCTGTTGCAATTTTGACTTTGGTCCATGAGTTTTTGAGATAAGGCGTACAATAATGTCTAAGTACATATTTCATTCGTAATGGCGTATCCAACCTCCTCAATCCAGTTACTTGGGGGTAGGACCCCTTGGTAAGACTGACTGACTACCCGTAACGCCTGCCAAAGATGTACAAATGAAAGCAGGGTCTACCAACTTAACGTGCCTTCCGAAACAGGAAGGAAATCGTCATGACAAGATGGTCGCTGATCCATGTTGACTAAAAATACGTATATTAAAATCTAATCTAATTGCCGGCTACAGCGCCCAGTCTCTCTAAGGAGATCAGCCAGCTATGCAGGACAATCATATAGTGTTCCAGCATTTGCGCAGACACAGGTGCACTCTCTATTTCCTCACTCTCATAGTCCAATGGGACCGCAGGACCGACATTTACATGCTCTCCGATGCACGGGTGTATCAATAACCATCTTCCAGACAAAGCAATTTCGGCCGGACCCGGTAATCGAACAAAGACTCCGTGCACAGCAGTCGCGTTATGCGAGTACTAAACCAACGGGGTAGTTCGCAAACTAAACTTCACCAACGCAATACAAATTGCGTAGCACTATAACACCATAAATAAAATATCTAGTTAATTATAAAAACATAAACACAATTAGAATAAAGCTCATATTAAATGACTGTGTGCGTACAAACAATTAGCCGCGTGGCATATAAGGAAGTGTTTACACTAGACGAAGCGTGGACGGTCGCGTCGATGTTTGGACGATGTTATGAACAAAGGACTTATTAATTAACTAACGGTCGCCCGCGGCTCCGCCCGCGTGGTTGTCGGTTTTCGCGACAAAAAGTAGTCTATGTGTTGTTCTGATATATAACCTATAGAGGACCCCCGCGGCTACGCCAGTGTGGATGTCGATTACCGCTACCAAAGCCTAACTTTTGTCGGGATGAGAAGCTCGCGCTCGGACCTCCCGCCTTAATATAGGTACATACCGGCCGACCCGCGTCGAGCGCGGCAACGACACGGGGCGATGGCTGATTATCGTATTTCATGTATAAGTTTGGTATTTCTACACCGATTTCTATGATTCTTTTTTTGTAGAAAATGTAATAATGTCATCTTTTGGAAATTAGGGATGAGCGAGAATATTGCAAACATAAGAGTAAACAAATCAATAACAAATAATCAGAAAGCTCCGAACTGCTTAACCATCGGGAGTTATATGTGTTATTGTGAGTCAACCATTAAAGACAGACATATGCTGTAGTGGAATATTTTTTAGAAAATTTTATGTAGAACATTTCCGTCATACATGATTTCTATGTAGCTTTAACGATTAAGGCTGCACACGCGACGAAAGCTTAAAAAATGGTGTAACTTCTCCCGTTTTCCCAACATTTTCCTTCACTGCTCTGCTCCTATTGATTGTAGCGTGATGAAAAGTATCCTATAACCTGCCCAGGAGTATGAAGAATAATTGTACCAAGTTTCATTAAAATCCGTCCAGTAGTTTTTGTTCCTATTAATAACATACAGACAGACAGACAGACAGACAAAAATTTTACTAATTGCATTTTTGGCATCAGTATCGATCACTTATCACCCCCTGATAGTTATTTTGAAAATATATTCAATGTACAGAATTGACCTCTCTACAGATTTATTATAAGTATAGATTTTGAATTTACACAACAACTTACAAAATTAATTAATTATGTGATTGTTCAGATTAAAGGCCTTATTTATTTAAATGTATTTTTGCTTACCAATCTGCAATGGATTACCTGAAAACAAAAATATAATTTAGCTCTTCAACAATTCTAAATAAATTGTATAATTAAAATATTCCCCTGAAACAAAATACATTAAATCCAGTTAATTACGTAAATAGATATGTATTGTTTAATTTTTTATTACTACACAATTTTAAAAACATTGATGTATTATACCTTAATTACCAAAACGAAAAACGTCAAGTTATTAAAAAAAAAATAACGTATAAAAATAAGTATGGCAGTCATATATTGACTCTTAAATTCGATTTCTAAAGTAATTCATCTAACCTATAACGTGTCTTAGACAGGTTTATCAAAAAGATTCTTTTTTTATTAAATAAAACCTCGCATAGTCCTTAACCTATTGGCGACATATAGCATACAACCGTCCTCTCCACAAAAGTATCTCCCACACTGTCAGTTTTTGCGCGTCGCACCTACGCTTTTTTGTCTATGGATGTAATCTAATGGAATTATTCGCAATTAAGTGATCTTTGTCTTTGGATATTGTTTATGTGTTACACGTGACTTATGCTCTTTATGTTTAGTTTTCGACACATAGACGAAAATATTATAAAAATAGGTAATTTAAATTTTTATCGCAATATTACTATTTTTTTTTTTTATTTAAAAATTCGATAAAGTTTTTTCTTTTGGCCTTTCACGGTTTATGTTTCGCCAATGTAGAATTGAAGGTAGGGAAATTGAATTAAGATAAAACAGAACGTAGATTTTGATCAATTGGAAGATATAGGATCAGATTAAAAAGGGAAAAGATATTTACATAATATTGCACAGCGCTTAGTTTTTTTTAATCTATGGTTTTTAAGATTTTAGCATTGGTTTTTCTTATTTCTTAATTTTTCTTTGCTTTTATCTGTTCTGTTTTCCACATTAATGTATTTCTCTGTGAAAACTTGTAAATGGCCTTTAAGTATTTGTTAATTAAGAATAAAGAATGTTATGAATTAAGAATAGTGTGTTTCCCGAATTCTATAAAAAACATAATACATATATTCAACTTTATTCATAACTAGCTTCTACCCACGATTTCGTACGCGGATCCCCGCAATCCCCACCTTTGATAAATCGCTATATACTCCGCACTACAATAAAGTTTATTGTAATACAATTTACTCTAATAAACAAAGCGATGACTGTATAATTGAAACAGTAAAAAACTCATAAAGACAGTGCCGCCTCTAGTTTCATACAAATGCGTGGCTCGGCGCCAAGCCGTACATCCTCATACAATTGCATACAATTACCGTGTCGCACTATAATATACTAGAAACTAGCTTGCACTAACGTGCACCCGCGAGCCTTGGGAACTACATCATGCTAGCTGAATAAAAAGTTAGGTTAAAACCTTCCTTGATTCGTGGGCTATTTAAACTGGAAGATTTTTTCCAATCTGCCAAGTGGTTCCTGAGATAAGCGCATTCAAACAGACAAACTCTTCGTATATAGTGCAGCTTGAGCTTTGTTTCGTCAAATGACTTTGCCGTTACAACGTTGGCGACTAGCAACTCCAAAATGCCCAAAATGGTCAAAATATACTAATAAATCACTACTGCGCATGCGCAAGTCTTCAAATCGCAGACTTCATACAGGCAAAGACATTTGACGAGACCTTTAACTATCCTAAATAAATAACAATTGATGTGTAACGAAACAGTAGTTCTATCAGGATGCTTCAAGTAACCATGTAACCTTCTTATACCAGCCGTCGTTGTCTTTAGATCTCTGACGTCCAGCCCTACCCTTTTTTTTGTCGCTGGGAAAAAATGCTATTACGCATTCCCTCCCCATCGGGGGCCGGGAGAGGGGTATATGGGACTCCCCGGTAAAGTCACCGGTATACCTACTAAAAATACCCAGCGGCACTCCGACCTCGCCTGAGTGGAGGGGGCCTGGGAGTCTACGGCGTCCAGTCCCCCGCCGGCGAATGCCCGCCTTACGGCAGGCCCCTCACGTCCCCTCCCAATAGGAAGGCGCTTTTATAATGGCACGTCCAGCTCTACCTAGTCTCCCGATATTTACGATGACGATGATGATGAAAACTCTATTGCCAGTATCAGGTTAGATAGGTTGACGTCACCGATCTGTGCATTAGCATGATATCCTGGCGGCAACTGCATACAATTAAAGGGCAATAAAGTTATCTGACACATGCGCGAGTGAGCTCATGAGATCAGCCTGTTAGAGCGCGTTCACACCTCGTCATACAAATACGAACATTTCGTTTACCATGGTTTCAACCACTTACACGGGACCACTAATACATATGGGGCCACTTAAGGCCAAGGTCTGCTGGGGCTGCGGATTGTTCGTTAGAGTTACCGTGGCCCAGGCACACAGGGACCTATAGGCACATCGTGTGTCAGTAAGAGTCTGACACTCCTCCAGCTGCACCCTCAGCGGGATTTTATGATTTTCCACGAAAAAAAGGGCTAATACATATAACGGCTGAAGAGTTTATTTTTTTGCTTGAAGGCGCCAATCTAACGGGGTCCTGGTCCGATTTGAAAAATAATTTCACGGTTAGAGATCCTAGTAGAGGGTATTACTCCGCGCATTTGGATAAAATTGCCCTCCTTGATAAATGGAATATCTAATATTGAAATCATTTTTCAAATCAGTTTAGTAGTTCCTGATATTAGCCCGTTCGTAGGACTAAACTCTGACACAATAGACAAATCAGATACCTAAATTAAGAAGTGATTGCTGCCAAGAGAAGATTCCCAGAAATATTCAACAAGCTCACTGGAAAAGTACCCAATCAGTACCCAACGATGATGGTAGAAGCGAATAACTACACAAATTAAGAGCAAATGCAAACTAACTAATAGACATTCATATAAATCTGTCAACTAATTACGGCTATTAATTAGTTGGTACGAGTAGCTGCGCACACGCACGTGATCGAGCGTTTAATGAATTAATTAAAAGGGTTTCTTAGACAATAGTTTTAATTAAAATGTGTTTAATCATTGTTGAATTTTAATTGATTGTGTTTAGTCGGTGTTTCTTTGTAATGGTGATTAAATGATTTATTGGTGTTTGTTAATTAGGTGTGAGACTAACGCGCAGATTCACAATTATATAGAATCATCTCCAACTCCCGAGCCTTTTCCCAACTATGTTGGGGTCAGCTTCCAGTCTAACCGGATTCAGCTGAGTACCAGTGTTTTACAAGGAGCGACTGCCTATCTGACCTCCTCAACCCAATACCCCTTGGTTAGACTGGCGTCAGACTTATTGGCTTCTGACTACCCGTAACGACTGCCAAGGATGTTCAATGACAGCCGGGACCTACAGTCTAACGTGTCATCCGAAACACAGTCATTGGTGTCCAAGATAAACTTAGAAAGTACATACAAACTTAGAAAAGTTGCATTGGTACTTGCCCGAACTGAAATCGAACCCACGCCACTCATACTTGAGAGGTTGGCTCTTTAACCACTAGGCCACCACGACTTATTCAATTGCAATTATTATATAGAATACTTATAAAAAATATATCTTTAGGAGTAGGACACAATCTTAACAAATAATATGAGTGAATGCAGAGATAGATAACTTACAGATATTTGTAAAGCCTTTGGTTAAAATTAGAAATTATTTATATCATCTGCCTAGCCCTTTCCCAATCTATGTTGAAGCGACTTCCAGTCTAATCAGATGCAGCAGAGTACCAGTGTTTTATTTACAGGGAGCTACTTATCTGACTCTTTCTAGCTTCCGACTTGGTACCCATGATGACTGCCAAATTATATTGCCAAAAATGTACAAATGACCGCCTGATTGGGAAAATTTTACAGTTTCGGGTAGCTTGATGTGCTGACGTCTGTACATTATTGAATGCAATTTATATGTTATACAAATACACAAAGCACATAGGTTCTAACACTAAGGTCTACTTTGGTCCTTCGAACTTATACCCGCTACATGACAATAAACTCTTACACAAGCCAGCTACGGATTAACAAATCGAGTGTACACATTTATCGATACCCCGTACAACATTATCGATAACCTGCACTTACATTGTTCAACATGAGGTATATCAAGTACTGCGCCACAAGAATGGCATTTCAGTTAATATTTACATAAGTCACAACGCTATCGGTCTGATGACTGGCCAGGAATGTACTGGCGAGCACAGCAATTATACTGGAAGATATAATTACAGTGAAGGAGACCTGGACTATAAAGTCTGAAATCACCAACCCGCATTGAACAAGCGTGGTGATTAATGCCCTTCTCCGTGGGAGAGGAGGCCTGTGAACAGCTGTGGGATGATAAAAAGGCTGTGATGATGGTGATGATATAATTACATTCTCAAATTGATTGATTTAAATATTTCAGGCGAGTTTTCTACGGAAAAAAATGACCTTATCACACACAGTCGGTAAGATCCAAGGTAAGCTATGAATTCGCTTGTTTTGTGGGTGCCAGCACAACTGATAACTACATTTACTTTATTTATAATTAAAAATACATATTATAACTCCCAGATCATAGCCAACTAACATGCTCATCACACAAATATCGACTGTACCGGGAATTGAACCCCGGACCGTCCACCCTCCTGTTACCATCGCGCCAACGGAGTCTTCAGAGATGATTTTCTTATCTTAATTTATAACACCGGCCGCACAACTGACGTCTAGTTCATATTTGTTTAAAGAAAAAACCCAAAAACAACAACTTTTGACCTGTAACCATACCTTAATTTAATTCCTAACATAACCCAATCAAGTTAATTACATAACCTAACACTTGTGTACTCGCCAGTACCTGGCTCCAGGCGACACAGGTACCGCAGTATACTATCGCAGATAAGCTATCGATCCGTCAGCTGGACACAATTGTACCAGTCCATAGCAGCATACTGCGCGAGCGCATTCATCATTGCAGATTGCATTAAGAGATCGTATTACAAATTCCGATTAGTTTTATATTGGCAGTTATAGTTTGCGCCAAACTTCATGGCGGCTAGGAGCGATCTCATGGGCGTTATGGGCTACATAGGCGTCCTTCTGTCTTGAAATTAGTAGCAAGCTAGTAGCAGTTATTTTTTTTACTTAAACTGTTATATCCATGCAAAGTTAAGCAGAGCTCATAACACTTAAACTAGTGTAGATATAACATAGACATGCTAAAAGATAATATTGTACGGATTGATGGATATAAAAAAAATAATAAAAATAAACGCTTGCGACTGAATTAAGTCTTAAAAAATCTGAAATCCATTCCACTCTGTGTTTGTCTGATAGAGCCTATTCCACTATTTTATCTAATTATTTAAACAACTAACAAAACCACATTAGACTTATAACTGTCATCCAACATTCATACTTACGACCAGATGGCGTGGTGGCATTTGTGTGCATGAACATGGGTGTTTGACTTAGTGCGGGTGTTTCTATGTATAATAATATGTATGTATATGTATGGATGTTACAAAAGAGAAGTATATAAGAATGTTTATCAGTTGTCTTGTACCCATAGTACAAGCTCTGCTTAGTTTGGGACTAGATGACGTGTGAATGTGTGAGGAATATATATAATTATATGAGGAATATTATATTACTCAAATATTTTTATATTTACAGCTGTTTCCTTATTCTCAGAAGGCATACTTCCACAATGATAAACTATTACAGGCCCAAGTTTTAGTGAAACATGATTCATAAAAACAATAACATTCCTGCTCAGATAAAATCGGCCGATGCCGAGAACTGAAAAAACAGACAAACAATGTTTATTTATTATTACGAAGTAATTCGCGCACTTGACGGACAGGGCATCACGATAGAAATTCCTTTTAAGGTGTAAAGGAATTGTTTGCGGAAAGCGCATTGTTCAAGGAAACACTAAGTGAAGAACTGCTAAGCATTTGTACAAGTATTCTTTTGCATATTGTTAAGAACAATTGATAATTTTCATTCCCTCTTTAATTCGTTAATTAGTAGCTCTATAATAGGCTTGAATAAAAATAGGAAAAAATTGTCTTTTCGTTTAGCCTAAAATATTGAACACGTATTTTTTCGTTTGCATTTGGGATGTGGACTAGGTCAAAAATAAATTACTTTATCATATTCATCTTGTAAATCATTTTAAAATAATGTCACATTAATTTATCGTTTTGAAACGAAAATTGTTTTCATTTTTTATTGATCGAATCGAAATAAGTATCATATGATTTGATGTGAAAGGTTTGATGTGAAAAATCTGTGACGTCATAGGTTCCGTTTTCATACAAATTGAAATGAGAGTAACCATTTTGACAGTTCTATAAAAGTATATTATTGAATTTGACTAGCTGTCCACATATCTCTATTATATTGTGCCTAATAATAGGCAATTTGTGCCTAGAAAAGGCCGTTGCTAAACAATATTATTACAACTCCAAAACCTGTAATAATACCTTAACGAGCAAATAAATAATTTTAATTTAATGTATAACGATAAATATAAAAGCATTACGCATTACGGAAAATAAAAAACTATCGTTTCGATAGTCTATAAGTAACTTTAAAATTTTTCACACGAACTTACAAAGAACGTACAAACGCATACTGCAAGCTCACTATTCCAAGAAGACATGCATTTTCAAAAAGATCACAATCTACCGACACACTTCAGGAATACTAATGATTATCCAGGAAAACTTATATTTTGCTTAGAGCATTTACCCATTTGGAATCGCCATAAAATTGTAAGCGAAAAAGTCTACAAATTGAAATGAAAACTGGTTCACATTGCCCGTAACCTAAAGGCTGCCTTTTATTAAGCCCAACGATTAAGCATTGCCATACAACGTGGCAATGCTGCCGGCCTGTTGGGTACACTACCGGGTGGCAGCGATAAGGATGAGTTTTTTGACGCTCTCTATTAGTATTATTTAAATATATTTTATACTAGTGATTAGATATTAAGTTTTTAATATACAAACATATATTGTATGTATATTCCTGTAGTAATTGAAAATAATTTATATATTTATTTTTGAATACTAACTCATGCATTTTCGTTAACATCGTTACGCAAGCACACATCAAAATTGCCTGTAAATATACATACACTTGACGCACACTTATACGATTATGTCCGGCAATTTCATTCCTTTGGCAGAGATCAAGCTTCACAACAACGTCGTCTCCTGTTGATTAAATACTCTAAGTTTGTATGTATTGCGTTTAATGGAAAATCACGTGGGTACTGATTTTAATATTTAATTGGTTTGCGTAATGTCGGCGTCTGTTATCTCATTAATGTCCATGCTAAGATGGTGTGTGATGCAATTGTTTTTATGTATTCTATACATGTCTGGACTTCAGGGAAATGTCTAGGTTTAAAGCTCCAAAGACAACAAAGGAGGTACAACTCTTAGGGCCGGTTTCACAGGTTACGGATAGCCACTATCTACCAGATAAATTTAATAATGGGACAGAATTTGTATGAATTTATCTACCATATAAACTATCTGAAACTTATCAGCAACCTGTGAAACTGGCCCTTAGTAAATGGAATGATACAGAATTCACCGTGACTATATAAAATACATAATATGTTGGATGTTTTGTAAAAGTAGAATAATTCTGAGAATTTTTATTGTCTTTTACTTTACCCACGCCAAAACTACTGAATCAACTTGAAGAAATTTGGTATACAGGTAATCTAGAGCCAAAGAAAGGACATCGGCTAGTCTAGCCGAGTGCAGGAAGTAGTTTCCTCTTTTTCCCAGCAAAAACACATAGACAGTGGTGAAGGGTGGGCGTTTTGGGGGTCATATTTTTTTAATTTTTAACGTTCAAAACGTGCTGTTTTACAGTCAAGTTTGAATAAATGAATTTGAGTTCAAAAATGAGTTTAATGATGAAATAACATTGAAAAGAAGTTTCCCCAAATAAAATAATACACGTGACTACTCAGTTAGTTCACCGTCATCCAGATACAACATTCAATTAAGTGCACCATATTAATTCAATCCTATTAAATAATGCATGTTGACAACTAGAAACAACAGTGCTTTGTGGCGATACACTTAATTATAAAAACAGATCTCTAATGAATTCGTTATCTACACGTCAGTCACACAAACAGATTGACAAGCATTTATTGCAATAAACATTCCCACATTTAACTTTACACACAAAGAATTTCTGTATATATAAAATGTCACACAGCAATAAAATTGTGACGAATTATTTCCTGTGGGATTCAACCTTTTGCCCGTGTCGGCGGGAACGGTGACCTCTGTGCTTTTTTGGACAGACGAAAGTATACATATTTGTATATAGCTATGTGAACTTCTTAATCGTTTCTCTTTTACAAGCTCTCTAGGCGGCTGGTTGGCGCCTTCCGTGACCAAAAGGCTTAGGTACCTACTTTGGACAAAGAATATGCTAATATGCTACCAGCCTCTTGGGCTCGCTCCCAGTAGACGCCTTTTAGTTTTAATTTATTTTAATTTTGACAACCAGATGGCGTAGTAGTAAGTGAATCTGCCTGCCACGCTGCGCTGGAGGTCGCGGGTTCGATTTCCGCATGGATCAAAATTTATTTTGTGTGCATGAACATGGTTGTTTGAATTAGTCTGGGTGTTCCTTTGTACAAGAAAAAGTATTAAGTATGGTTATCAGTTGGCTTAATACCATATGTAGTACAAGCTCTGCTTAGTTTGGGACTAGATGATGTTGTATGGAGAATTCTTGAAAATGAAATTGAAAATGACTATTATATTATATTTCTTTATATTATGTAAATATTTTTATGAAATGTAGGTATAATATAATAATCTTCTATATGTACATATCTATCTATACTAATATTGTAAAGCTGAGAATTTCCTTTGCTTTGAAAAAATATTACTGTTTTAGCCAAAAAGGCTATTACAGGCTAAATTTTATGCAACTGCGCGAAGTAGTGGCCACGTATGAATCCAAAAGATAGTGTCTTACATTCTTAATTTCCAGCGAACTTGTTAGATTGCAGACAAGGAAAAAAATAATGTAAATCATTATAAAGTCCCGTACATCATTCATCTGTTTACGACAGTCTTCTAGTTCTAATGGCTAATTGTAGATGACAGTGGGAGGGGCGCACGTGGAAGTACAATGAAAGGGCGGGCTGCACTGCTGCCTACCCCGAGCATATCAATCAGCGTGATGTAGGAAATATACTGAGCGGAGCAAAATGTCACGAATGACGTCAGCAGGATCAGCATGGCGATTCTATATCTATTCTATCAAGGAATGACAAAGCTCTTTCTGTCAATGTCAACATGTCTTCTGCCCGAGCATGGTGCGACCTGTAGACTCGCGTTTCGATGAAAACAAAGACATTCCATAGCAACGCAGAAGTAGATAGTGATGTAGTCATTTTGCGTATACTACGATGAATTTACGATTAGTTAGCTAAAAGCTGTGTCAACACTATTTTTTAAATCAGCATGCTCTGCGTGCTTATAGTGGATTCTCCGCTCGGATTTGCTACGTTATACACTGAAATAAGTTTTTGTAATCGATCCCGTAGTTCCTGAGATTAGCGTGTGTAAGCAAACAAACACATTTTTAAGCTTATAATATTAGTGTAGATAAAGAAAATAATAATGGTCAAGCGCGAGTTGGACTCGCGTACGTACCGCTACTAATACTGATCAAAAATAAAAACATTTTATGGTACAGACGCTAGCATATCAAGCTACCTAAAACTGTCAAATTTTCAAAATCATCTTTGAATATGGTGCTTGAGCGATAAAGTTCCAAATCTATTAAGAAAATTTGACAGATTGTGGTAGCTTAATTTGCCGGCATCAGTAATTTTAACCACAAGCTCCAATTTTTTCAAAAGCATTATCAGTACCTAATCAATTGAAAATATTAACAGAATCAATGAAACTGAGAACTATTCATGTTACCGTCGGCCGCACATATCAAATGAACCCCACATTAATGAACCTCGAAAATCCTGTCAAAACAAACGCTTGATACAACTAACCACGGGTAACTGATATCCTTACCAAACACCGTCCATTTTTTGGACATTTTTTCCCCTAAAAAGGCCATCAAATCTGTGAATAAACGCCATGGTACAGTCTGACAGAAATACATCGCCATCTGCACGCTATAACATGTTGCGTAATATGACACTGCACCAGGGTTGCCGAGGAGTAGAAGACAAGGAATTTTTTACCCAAGAACTGTAGGAACAACTTTGCACACTTGGTTAAAAAGTAGCCAGTATGGCCTGTCTAGATAAATGGTCATGCCAAAACGGAAATTATATTTGTGTTCAAGCAAACAAACTTTTCAAATTTGTAATATTATAGACTATAGCTTTAGCAAGCGGGTTCACCCGCATCCCGTGGGAACAATTTTACGCAGCCAGAGAAAAGATTGCTTATAGCCTTCTTCGATAAATAGGCTATCTAACACTGAAAGACTTTTTTAAATAGATCCAGTAGTTCCTGAGCTTTTAACGTTCAAGAAAACAAACACGCCAACAAGTTGTTCAGCTTTTTAACAAGTACAGATAAACAATTTATTCATTTTTAATTAATCTTAAACCAAGCTAAGTAGAACGTAGTTAAGCATTTCTAAAACCTGGAATATTATTTGACTAAAATTAGTGTTATTTTCGAAAATCACTCAATTATCTGTCTTTTGTGACAGTAATTTTGATCGACGCTTTAACCATGCTTAACTTACATTTTTTTTTTAATCTGGATCAATTTGTCCTCCGCACAGCCCTGCGATAGACATCTGCCTTTTAAGGCGTTCCAAAACGAATGCACATCACATATGCGCGTGATTCTGTAATGTTATGTGTTACTTTTATGTGTTAGTGCATCCTGTTGCGACATGGTGCAGTACCGGCCCAAATATTATCAACTTTTTAATAGTTTTATAGAGTAAAAATGTTTCGACATTTAAGTAAATGTATATAGGTAGGCATGGACTTTTGAACTACTTATGTTTATTTGTGGTTATATACATATATAGGAATTTCGTGGCTTAGTTAGCCACACGTGTCGATCGATTATCAGGTTAAGCAAAGCTTGGTGCGGTCGCTCCTTGGATGGGTAATCTTGTCATGACGAGTACCTCCGTGTTTTGGAAGACATGTTAAGTTGGTGGGACTCGGCTGTCATTTGTATATCTTTGGCAGGCGTTTGACAGTCAGAAGCCAAAAAGTCTGACAACCAGTCTAACCAAGGGCTATCGGGTTGCCAGAACTACGAGCTGTTTGCCAGAGTTACGACGTCCCTGGCACACAAAGACCTCCAGAAGGAACAAATGTCAGTAAGAGTCTGACACTCCTTCCAGCTGCACCAACAGCCGGAGGGATCAGTTAATGATTTCCCAATTAAAAAGGGGCATCGGCTTGCCCAACATGACAAGATGGTCACCCATCTACGGATCGACCGCGACAAGTGTCGCTTAACCTTACGATCAATCGGCCCATGGGGCTGTTACTGAACCATGAGCTCCTCGAGCTAAGGGATGTTTATCAATACAAAATAGCCATGAACAGCACTTCCGTGTAACAAGGACGTAAACGCCATTCAAGGCAAACAAACCAGGAATGTGGCTTTGTTACAAAATCAAACAAACTCTGAAAACGGAAACACTTATACAATCAAAAACATACTTTAAAGTTTAAGCAACAAAGTTCAAAATCAATTACAATGTCTGCTGAAAATTTTGTACAGGCCGTCTTTTGAAATTATACCGTAAATACCAGGAAATAAAGTTGTATTTCGATTGGTAGTGACATTGTTTGTAGTACATAATGCTTAACGGCTTTTCAGAAAGGATGAAAGGTTCTGAATGATCCCAATCCGGTGTGAATCGTATTTCTTCCTTAAAGGATATATTGGGATATAAATAACGAGTGTAACGATATGTCACGCCTGCATGAGGATGGATGATTGTTAATCTTTCAAGTCATATATTACATGAACGCTCAGATGCATACGGTTAAAGTGAAAGACAATGTGAATTAAGATACTATACTTACAGGTCAAACGGTAAAGCTCCTTTTTTAGAAGTCGCTTAACAAGTAACGATATATTCACACATTTTAGACTTTTTTTTAAATAAATAGCTTAGTTATTGTATATTAATGGATACAAGAACGGTAAAGCAAGTTTATAATTTTTGCTACTCTAACTAACGTACCTATACGGACGATGTTGCAAGTAGCAGCTAGTTAACAAATAATTGACGAATTCGAGTATAAAATCGGGATTGCCTATGGCTATATTGAAAATAGTCAATTTTATGGTTTAAGGTTGCCCTTATTTTTATACAATTGAGTAACTTTTTTAGTTATTCTAAAACAGCTCCATTATATTGATAAAGATTATAAGGAAGTTTAAGATTTTTTTTACTGACTAACTACCATATTATTTTTCAAAACAATAGTAAAAAAAGAATGTGCCACAACAGGGATATCGTTTTCGGTTATTTTAAGAGTTAGGGCCTGTTTCACTACCTACGAATAAGTTCCAGTTAATTTATTTGGTAGATAATTTCACACAAATTCTGTTCCATGTTCCAATTTGTTTAGTAGATAGTGGCTATTCGGACATCGTGAAATTAATATTTTACAGATTTGGTACCTCAAAACAAAATAACATTCGCTGTGTGCTATAACTTAAGCACATAACAATATTGGTTATCCCCTATTTGCGAGAAAGCTTATAGAGATTGAAACAGTGATTCATGCGGGAAGCTAGACGCGACCGGCGACGATGCCGCTCCGACGCATCCCCTTTGTAAACACTGTAGTGATGGGACACGACGGGTTGTAAATATCGATAATGTCGACGGAAATGAAATTTTATTCTGGAACAATAAATATTGAAGTATTTAGTGGTAAAGTAAGCAGATAGCATCACCTTAGAGTGAGAATTTTTGTTCAAATTTATTTTATCATGATTTTAATTTTTTTTTTTTGGAAGATAACATTGCAGAGATCGAATAAACTCGTAAGTGTCAATTTAGGGCCAGTTTCACAGGTTGCTAATAAGTTCCAGATAGTTTATCTGGCAGATGATTACATACAAATTCGAATTTATCTGGTAGATAGTGGCTATCCGTAACCTGTGAAACTGGCCCTAAATTGACACTTACGAGCTTTTTTCTTTACGGTGTCGATAGTTATATTGGTACCAATTTTTCAAGTCCACAAAGTGGATGTCGGTTTCTCAACAGAGAAACGAGAAAAATAGATGACATTGAAATCAAAAGTGCTCGACAATCTCTTTTAATTTGTCTCAATCGTCAATTATCACCATCAGCGCGAAGGTCCATTTCCCAACACCACCAATCGGAATAGCTTGATGCTATCAATTCATCATTAAAAGGTACCTAGATAACGAACAACAAGCGAGATAAACAAATATGGTGAAACCCTCAATTTATTTACTCTACTCTTTATATTGTAAATGTGATAGTTCCTTTGTGAGGTTGTTTGTTCCTCAATAAAAGTTTGACGGCTGAAAGAAATCAAAAGAAATTTGACGCAAGTATAAGGGCCGGCGCCCACTGCCGGCACGGCACGGTGTGTCATGGCAAAGGATTTTAATACTAATTAAGTTATTTTGAATCTTATTTCAATGAGTTTAGAATTTATGTTATTTTATTTTGATACCACGATGCCGCGACGTGCCGCAGGATGCTGCGGCATGACTTGTCTTGCTTTTTCATTCCACGGGATGCCGCGGCGCGCTATTGCATCCCGCGAGACGTATGGGTCACTTTGGGGTCGAGGAATTATGATTGCTAGCTAGTTGCAATAAGGTTGAAACTTGTGCAGCATACGCGCGGAGCAAAACTGATGGATGCCAGAGTGGCTGGGCTTTCAGCAGGATGCCGCGGGATGCCGCAGCACGCCGCGGGATGCCACAGCACGCCGCAGGTTGCCACTGCACAACCTGCCGTGCCATGCCGTGCCACGCCGTCAGTGAGCGCCGGCCCTAAATCGCGAATTGCGATACAACTTAACACTTTTTATATCTTCCCAAGAGTTGTATAGAACGTCTTCCTAAAGGACCAGAAGTAGTTTTTAGTCAGTAAGAGTCTGAAACTCCCTCCAGCTGCACCCACAGCGGGTCATCAGACGATTTACCACAAAAACATACCGACCGAATTGAAAATGTTCTTCTTTTTTGAAGTCGGTTAAAAACGAGGAACGCTTGTTACATAGAAATCTGTTCACCCGTTGAACAAACAAACGAACAACATTAGCAAAAGTATTAGTTATTACTAAACTACAGTACTTTAAATATGAAATCGCTGATTGATATAATCAATGATCTACGGATCACGCAATCGGATCGATGCTGACAGCTTCTGATGATTGATTTGCATATCACTTGTGAAGTGACGAAATGTCAGCGGTCCCGCGTGAGTGTGTGTGTTTAGAGGTCGCTCGGATTATTATTATTACTTATAGTGAGTAAATGGGAGTGGTTTTAAGGTATTTCTCTAGGCTTGTCATGTAATTGGAATGAAAACTTTGCAATTAGTATTGTTTTCGTTAGAGTAAGAACTAAATGAGGGACATCTACTAGTAAATCATAGATTTCTTTGTTGAAAAAACTTTATTAGAATAAAAAGAACTGTATATTAACGGTTTACAAAAATTATGATGCTCTGAACTGAAAAATAAACAGTCGCAAAACAATTTTGCCCACGAAGAAAAAAATGTCATCATCATCAGCCTTTTTATCGTCCAACTTCTGGGCACAAGCCCCTTCTCTCAAGGGAGCCCAATGCTGGGTGGTGATTTCAGACTTCACAGTTCAAGTTTCTTCGAAATATTTTCCTTCATCTTTAATCAGTTATTGATATCCAAGATATACTAAAAAAGTAAACTATGCTATAACTTAGAATTACTCTTTATTTGCCCAACTTGGAATCTAGTCCGCACACTCATGCTTAAGAGGCTAATATCTTAATCACTACGCCACCACAACAAAAATTAATACAACATTATAATTAGGCATATATTTTTTCATCATACAAATGTTTAACAAATCAAGTGACCATGTGTCAGACACTTGATCAAGTAATTAATGAGCATTTATTTCGCTTGATAGGACACACAATTGCTCGCTATACTTTAAATCTAATGATTACCATTTCTGTCACCTTGCAAGGTCGTATTATTGAGATTACGTTACACCTGTATATGTATACTGTTCAATATATAAAAATATACGTCTGTCCGTGAAGGTTTAGTAACGGAATGATAAGTATGAAATTATGTGATAGTGGTATTGCTACAAAAACCTCGCTTGGTGATACGAAAATACGAAATTAAGAAAAACTCTTTTTTCTTATTTCTGCTAGTGAACATAGCCTATATCAAAGTTAAATTAAAGTTAAAGTTACATTTTCCCGAAATTTTCCTTCACCTCCAAATTTTTTCAAAAGGTTATCAAATAATTTGGAAATCATCATTTGTGCATTGGTTTTTTTCACACGCTCTGTTTGGATCGGCTTCCAGAGTAACTTGATGCAGCTGAGTACCAGTGCCTTTTATGGAGCGACTGCCTATCTGACCGCCACAACCTGGATACCCGTGCAACCCCCGGTAGGACTGGTTAACAGACTTTCTGGTTTCTGACTACCCGTAACGACTGCCAAGCTGTACAAATGACAGCCGGGACCCACCAAATTTAACGTGCCTTGCGAAACACGGACGAACTCATTATGACCATCCATGAAACGGCCGCGCCAAGCTTTGCTTAACCTTAATGATGCTGATCGATCGATCCGTGGTGCTGTTACTTCATCATGCGGTTATTTTATTTCGAAATATAAATATTTTTTTAGTCGGCTACTGTCCCTCTTATACTCAGACAGTAAAAGCAATCGTTATCATATTTATTGCGTCAATAGATAGTCATTTATTTATAGCTTCTGCCCTTTATAATATCAGTCTATTGTACTATCGCTAAAAGCTTTGATTGAAAAATGAAAGCCCATATCGATATTAATATTAAAAAGCTAGTGTTTGTTTGTTAGTATCGATAAATTACTGTAATTTTAACACAGTCACTTTAAATCCCCCTATCGGCAGTTTATATAATGACTAGCTTCCGCCATCGGTTTCACCCGCATCCCATGGGAATTAAGCACGTACCCGGATAAATGGATATCTTCCTCGATAAATGAGCTATCTAACACTGAAAGAATTGTTCAAATCGGACCAGTAGTTCCTGAGATTAGCGTTCGCGTTCAAGTAAACAAACGAACATTTCAGCTTTATAATATTAGTATATATTAGTATATATATATATAAGAGTTTAATATTCATTTTATCTTAAAAAATTATAGATACCGAAACCGACCATTTTTTTTACATTTACGTGTTTGGTCTTTTCAATCCAACCTCCCTCAACTACAACCAAAATCCAAAAAAACTTCAGACATCTGACTTTTAATCAATCACTCAAAACAACAGCTCTCAGATGACACAAACTTCTGTCAGGTCTTTCTCACAAAAGCCGTGAGATAACATCTATTATTGTATGTAAAAGTAGCTTTACTTGTCTGTAGGTACGTATATATGTATCTGTCACACCGACAGGCCGCTCTAAAAGCATTAATGAGCTTACAATGAAATACCTCGAGTGGGTGGTAACATCTACTCTATACAGGTACAGTTACTAAGTAAGCGTTTCAAATACTTGTAATTGCTCAATGGAATCATAATTAAATACTTTTATCTTGTTCATTGATGTAGAACAGGCTTTAGCTACTAACTTGGAGTATGGAGCTGATAATAACATGTTAAAAGGGGTGTTTATAAGTCGAGGTTTTGAGATAAGTTTGTTAGCTACTAGGAAACGTCTCATGTCTATTACCTTCCTCGATAAATGAGCTATCTAACACTGAAAAACTTTTCCCATCGGACCAGTAGTTTCTGAGATTTTATTTTCCCTTTAAATTCATAATATTGGATGTAGATTTCATCGTGTGGAGTCAGAATATTTGTTAATAATATGTAGTTTGTTGTATTAAGTATGTATTTAAAATGTGATATAAAAGATAGAACCTACTACCTGACGGTGATCTTACAATACTTACCGTGATCAACAATTGACAATACTACGGCTTCAGAATCAAAACACCTTCCGTCTTCTACTATATGTAAATATAACATCGTAAGCCCGTATTTGTGTGCATGAACATGGGTGTTTGAATTCGTCTGGGTGTTCCTATGTATAATAGTTAGGTATGTATTTACAAAAGAAAAGTATATAAGTACGTTTATCAGATGTCTAGTACCCACAGTACGAGCTCTGCTTAGTTTGAAACTAGATGACGTTGTGTGAATGTGTGAGGAACATTATATTATATGTCAGTCTTCTTCTAAATATATGTATTTTATGAGAAAACCTTACAAAAGACAAAGGGTTTTTTTGCATTCTGCCATCATCGAGTGTTTTTTCAACCAATGCCTTTAATTATTATCAGTACTTTCTAAAGTTTAGCCTAATCCTTTCAATATTATGCAAATCTGTTTAGATTTGTCACCTGACATACAAGCTCGCCCCTCCGGTTCTGTCATTAACATTGATTAACATTAAGTTGTCTTCCTGTCCAACCGTTTCCGTATCCGGTATTAATATAATATAATAATTATGATAAAGGACACACTTTTCGTACATAGGAAAGTTCATTGCTGTATATTTTGTTAATGGTATGTATTCGTTTATTTTTTTGACGGATCAATAAAAGTATTGGATTTGACCGTATTATACATACTGGGTGTAAGGGACAGCCCTCCGCAAACTGATAGGGTGCATTGAGCTCCTTATTTTGAACCATGTTTCACTGGAATTTTTCTCAGGACTTTTTATTTTGTTCCCCGATTATTCCCTATTTTTTTCTTTCTTTCATTCAATGCAAAATTACATTCTAATTTGTATGCAGTACTTATTTTTTTTAATAATACCGCTAAAATAAAAAATCCAGCAATATATTTTGAATTAATCGTAACGATCGACGCGTGAAATCAACTGTTAAACATTTGTGAGATTTTAAAACAAATCAGTTTTATTGGATTCCCATAACGTTACTGAAACAATTTCATGAACCAGTCTTCTTAGGATGGTATACTGAACTCACCCCATGAGTCTGTGGAGGGCTGTCCCTTACACCCTGTAGATACGTTGCCATATCACTCCACAAGCATATCTTAGCCACAATATGACCTGTTCTTATGTATATAAATATTGCTGATATACAATAAGACAAATGTCGATGTCCGATTACAGATTTCATGACCAATGTCCAGTGTTACACGTTTTCAGCTGATAAGCTTCGATGGGTTACGAAATTATGAATAAATTAATCTAAGATAAATTGGGTGTTATCATAGATACAACTCATACTACGTAAGCAACAATGTCATGATTAAATAATAGCAAAGAATATCGAGGACCAAACATTTCAATATGTCGATGCAAATTCTTGTTGCATTTTTAAAAGATTAAATCATATTATGACAAACAATGAATATGCAATAGGTATAAAATATCGTTCCCAACATTTTTTGTTATAAAATCCACTTCATCTTCATCCTCCTGCCCTTATCCCAAGTTTTATTTGGGGTCGGGGCAGCATATTTTTGTCTTCCACGCTCTTCTATCTGCCGTCATCTCACAAGTTACATTCTTTCTAGCCATTATCAACTTTCACACAATCCATCCATCGTTTCTTTGGTCGTCCCCTTCCTCTATATCCATACACATTCATATTCAAGACCTTCCTCACAACATGATCCTCATTCCTCCTCATTACATGCCCATACCATACTAGCCGGTTCCCACATAGTTTTTAAAATCAACTTATCGATACATAACTATCGAGCGTGTCCCAACCGTAGCTAGTAAAACAGACGTTAATGAACTTGGTCTGTTTGGAAATAGATCGACGCGGGCGCCGATGCGCGCATCATAACATGCGTTTACTGCATCACAAACATTGATTTTAGTATCAACACACGCATTTTAGTGCAGTTGTTGAAAAATATTCGTTTATTTATGAGCGTCATTTTTTCGAAACAGTTTTTGAAATAAAATGGAGTTCTCGTCGACTTATTATGAGTTATATATGTAGAAACAAATGCGAAACAGCTCACTAATATGTACTAAGTAATGCTAAGAGTAGCAAAGTTATTTGGTGACAACGGTACGTAGCGACATGTCATCTTAAAGTCTTTACTCCAATGTCAGCTACCCAATATATAAACAAGTTATCAAAAAATATTTTAGTGCTGTGCCTTTAACTGTTGAAAATCAACAAATGATCTAACTCGCTGAGGTTGCAGCTGAAGGGAGTTTCAGACTTTTACTGGCTAAAACCTACTTTGTTCGTCGTGAAGGACTTTGTATGCCAGGGCCGCGGTAACTCTTGCCAACCCGCAGCACCGGCAGCGAAGAATGGTACTCAGATCCAGCCTGTTCTCTTGATGTATATGTTACGGCTAAAAGAGAGTGTGAACATAAATTCAAGAGCTTTTTGGCCAAGAGCCGGCCATTACACTTAAGTGTAGCTGGTTAAAGATAGAAGAAACTAAGAGAACACCACCTCAAAGATAAACCTAGTTAGCCGGCTAATCTTAAGTGTATGTTGTCTCCTACCATTAGCAAACATACATATAAGGAACCTCACAGAAGGTGCCCTCAACGCCCTCAGCGCAGTCGCTTAGATGTAAGCATTTTGCTCCTGTCTAGAGGCCTTAACTTCAAGCATTCACAAGGATTGAAAAAAAAGCATTTTTCCCTTCACCAGGCTCACGTTTCCAGACGTGTGTGGTGGTATGTGCGACACGGCACGTAGACACACAATTAGTGCACAGATAACAAATAATCGCAGTTTTATAACACACCATTTATTTTCGGCAACTTTATCTACTGATAATGATAGGACGGACATCTTGTTCTATGCTGACTAATTTGTTATGAAGACGGTGGGTCGGAACTACTTTCTTGCTTTCAAATTGGTGATATTGACTACAACGCAATTTTTGATATGTTATCAAAATATTTGGCTACGCCGATGTTGATTAAAATGAAAAATTGAGAAAAGCGGTGCCCTTTAAAGGTGGGGTTTTCTCTGGAGCCCTAACACCGGTGGCTAGCTTAGACCTTGTTCCCGATGTCTGTCGGTGAACACCTATTATTTTTCGGCAAGTGGCTATTTGCGCAAGAACACCTATTTTTTATCCTTTTTCTTATCAAAATCATCAGTGTTTTTTATCGTCCCGCTACTGTGCACAGGCGTCTTCTCACACCGAGAGGGATTGAGCGTTTATCACCACGCTTGCTCAATGCGGTTTGGTGATTTCAGACTTTATAGTCCAGGTTTTCTCGAGATGTTTTCCTTCACCTTTCATCGATCATTGGTGTCCAAGATCTTATTCTTATAATATCTTCTTTTGTTTTTCATTTAAATGTCAATACATTTAAATGATTGAAAAACCTCTCTATATACATCCTAAGCTCTCGTACTGTCAATCAGTCTGAAGAATCAGCTGAATATCAGCCAGTTTTATAGCGCCAGTGCCACCTAGTGATTAATTAATGAATGATAGGAACTTATCGAAAGTCATTTATATATACTGCGCCACCCAAATTGTCGGTCGTGAGTGCAAGCGGTATATTGCGTCAATGAACAGAGATAGCTCGTGTTTATCTACTGTTGTAGCTACCACCTGCAATTTGTACTTCAGAATTAGGTTGAGATATCGATATATAAGTAAAATAACCAAAAATAGACATGTATAAAGTGCTGAATTGCAAAAAAAGCGGAAACAAATTAATGTAGAGATGTAATCAAATTATTCCATGTTATTTTTTTATTGGGATTTTCACAGAATTTGTGTTTAGAGTTATCTTTAGTATCATCATCGCTCTTCTCAGGAACTACTAGTCCGATATGTTTTTTTTTTATTGTGTTAGATAGACCATTTATGACACACGATAGGCAGATATGGAAGGAACTGCACCGAAAAGAGCTAGGCTTTTAAGTCAAAGAAGAAAAAGCCCATTTATGACGGAAAGCTGAGTAGTTCCCACGGGAGGCCCGCGAAATCAATGCTGAAAGCTATATACCTATAACAATCTAGAATATAACAATTTTTCTGTTTCTTTATTATTCATGAGTCCGCAAGAGTCCGCGCTTCTTCAGGCATGAAGACTTTCTTTGTCCATCTAAAGAGTATTGTATACCTTCCAGCAGCTTAGTAGGTCACACACCAATACTGCTATACCTAGTGTATGGTATATTACGATAGTGCAATATTTTCTGGTGAAAATATTAAAGGCATTACAGCGAGCTCAGTATTTTCAGGCACTTTATAGCACCTGCATACAACAGCTAATGAAAATTGTACCTACAATATTACAGCATCCTCGTCTACCCGTATACTTCGCTGAGCTTAATGCAACTATTATTTTAAAACTTTCTACTCGTAAATTACTTTCTTTTTGGATTTAATTTTAATTAATTTGAGATAGTGAATTAGGAAGTGTTGTATACGAGTATACAAATAATATATTTGTGTATAAATGTTAGTTGAATTCAAAAAAATGATTAAAAAAAAAAATTTACCGACCGACATCTCGTGTTAAATATACATATACATATTTGAGGAATTGGGTTGTACCTAAAATAATATCAGAGTATATTTTTAGAATAATTATAAATGAAAATTATTTTCTGTATTCCACAATTGTATATTAAATACATATAATTATTGATCTTGATTAAGTAACGGAAAGAATGTTAATTATTATTTTGTAATGAACTTTCAGCTAATTCCAAAATCGTATTTTACTCGTAGAAATATTAATTATATTCTTTATAATTTAAAAATGTTCAGTTCCCATCATCAGTTCAATTAAACTTTATTTTTATTTGACTATACCACTAACAACGTTAAGTGCAACTGCAGCTGCAACTCTTCACAGAACGCACTCACCAGCACTCGAACATAAAACCCATGAACAGTGCACCATAGTTCTCCCCCATTAGTTTGTTAAGGCGATGATGAACATTTTTTAAGTTTTTAAAATCCTCTGTGAATCTATCAACAAAAAGTAAAATACTTCAGTTTTTTTTTCATACTTCATTATTGTCAAACGTTTAATTAAATAACCTTGGTAAGTCGTGGTGGCCTGGTAATCTTCTTTATGAGTGTGCGGGTTTGATTACAGGTCAAGCAAGTACATACCAATGCAAGTTTTCTAAGATACATGTACTTTCTAAATATATCTTGGACACCAATGACTGATAAAAGGTGAAGGAAAACATCTCGAGGAAACCTGAACTATAAAGTCTGAAATAACCAACCTGCATTGAGCAAGCGTGCTCATTAACGCTCAATCCTTCTCTGTGTGAAAGAAGACCTATGCCCAGCAGAGTGGGATGACAAAAAAGCTGATGATTAACCTTGATAAAGTTAATCCTAACGATGACACTAACTTAGGTGTCCAAAACTGGCTGCGGGTTGTTCGTGAGAGATACCGTGGCCCTGGCACACAGGGAACTCCAGAAAGAACAAAGTGGGTTTTAGTCAGTAAGAGTCTGACACTCCCTCCAGCTGCACCCTCAGCGGGAGGGGTCATTTGATGATTTCCCACGAAAAAAAAAAGGTGTCCAAAACTACTTTGAAGATAATAAATCTTTAAACCATGTAAATTTAATACAAAGAAATCGGTGTTTCTGTCCTTTAGGGCTTCGTACACATTTTATACATTTCTAATAGTACTTTTCTATTACACAAATATACATAAAAGCTACCTAATAATATAAATATAATAATATATATAATGTTACCGTCTGTTTGCTACGCCGGGCCAAATGTACATATATGAATTGTCGCCGCGATGCAACATCGCCTTAACTACAATGTCATCTAAGTTTAATAGCCCGCAGCCCCCATGTCTGGTGGCGTCGATAGTAATTAATTCGAATTAACTGTGTCCAACGTAACTTAGAACCAATTCAATTATTAATGGTTGTGTTCCCTGCAGATGCTGTATGGATGTAATCTTCTAGCTCCAACGTGCCTAGATTGAATATGGATTGTAAATAGATTTAGAATAGTTAGGGCCAGTTTTACCGGTTACGGATAACTCCCAGATAGTTTATCTGGCAGATAATTTCATACAAATTCTGTTCCATTTTTTAATATACCTATCTGGTAGATAGTGACTATCCGTAACCTGTGAAACAGGCCCTTAATGTTACCGAGCTGGTAAAGTGGTAAAAATACAAATATCCCAGGACCAAGTATTTAAATATTTTTTTAGAAGCAATTTCTACCTAACGTTGTGGTGGCCTAGTGGTTAAAGCACCAGCCTCTCAAGTACAGGCAAGAAAGTAGCAATGTAACTTTTCAAAGTTATATGTACCTACTTTCTAATTATATCTCGGACACCAAAGACTGATTAAAGGTGAAGGAAAACATCTCGAGGAAACCTGAACTCTAAAATCTGAAATCACCGACCCGCATTGAGCAAGCGTGGTGATTAACGCTCAATCCTTCTCAGTGTGAGAGGAGGCCTGCACCCAGTAATGGGACGATCAAAAAAGACTGATGATGATGATGAATATCTACCACTACTCCATCACAAAAAAAAATGAATTTGGCGAGGAGCGTCTATCTATTTTTCAATATTCAGTAAGATTTAGGAAATAATAAAATTTTGATTAAACATACTAAGTAGGTTTTCGGACACAGAATAAATCTTAAATGTTTACCGTTAATATAATCATGTTAAGACTACTAATGACAATCAATTTATATTCCAAATTTCGTCCCCAATACACCACACACTTAAAGGTATCCATCAACTTTCACCCTCCTTCCACCATAAACAAACATGAAATTACTTAACAAAGTAATGATCACCATCCCTCCATGTACAACTGCATACTGTATGCTGCACATGCACAACTGCAGTAGCTGCACTTGAGCTCAGTTGACCCGCGACCTATTGAGATGAATTCACTACTTCCGATTAAGGTGGTGCGATGTCGATATCGACATTTAGCTAAGATGATGCACTGATGATAGCCCATTTATCGAATAACCTATGTATATTTATCCGGTTTGGTAGTGATACGCGTGATAGTTCCCACGGGACGAAGGTAAAATTCCAAAACCAGTAAATCGTAATATCGTAAGCGTAGCTACGCTATTTCATATACTCGTGAACACATACAAACCGACAGATTTGGTGAAATGGCCTAATCTGTTAATAAGATAGTATTTAAATAGTATGTCAACTAAAATACGTCTTTTATATATATTTTTTTATTTTCTTTATAGTTGTGTCAATAGTGTACCTATACCATGTAATCGACAAAACTATCGACAGTTTAACGCACCGCCCTAATCAATCAAGCAGACTGGGTGCAGCGGAAATGCGCGTATGAATGCATTAACGTACTTAACTTGTGCTCGCTTTGTGTCGAGCGATGAAACACTGTTTGAAACAACACAGATTGCAGATTCAACAATTACTGAGTAGCTACTTGTTTCAGACAAGTCATATCCTGCAGTGTCATATGAAATTATCTTGAAGGAAATACTTTAGATTCGAAACTCTCATTTCCTTTCTCAATATAACAATATAAGAAGAATAACAAATATAACAATATAAGAAGAATAACAAAATTACTAATAATATATTGTCCGCATACCTATTGCATGACAAAGGCATAAAATATTTATTGGAAACAATCGAAAAACAAGTATATAAGGTGCTATAAAAATATCTGCCACGGCTTTAATAGGAGGTAGTCAAATCGTGAAGGTCTGGTCATATTTAAATCTTCAAGAACGTAGCTAACTCTCTTTACAAATATTCAGAAACTCCGTTCAGGTATTAATATTCTCATATTGGCCGCAAAATCTCACAGCTCAATACTTGAATAAGTTTCGGAAGACGTCAACATTCTCAATCTTTATATACTTTTTACCTACGTGCGGAAAATAGTTCCTAGTAGTTAACTAAGGATGCTGGTACGAAATAATATTTCCTTTTAAACAACTACATAATCTCTACTACAACATGAAAACAAAAGATAAGTGACATTCGAATTAAAAAATAAACCAATCACAATGTAAAATTTCAAACGGAATAAAATAAAAGAAAACTACGTTCCTAATTCAATTCTTGGAACGTTTGCGAGCGTTTCAAAGAACAAAAAGAAAATGGCTGACTGACTGTCTGACTATTCTCTTTGTACTAATTAAATGAAGCGACTTTTAATGAACTGGGGTTCGTTTCAACTGCAGGAAAGCTAACGAAGGTAGGAAATGGAGAACTTTTCAGTTATTAACTTCAACAGTGTTTTTTAAGTAGGTACAGATGTTAAAGTTTCTTTTATGTTGAATGTTTTTCCATTAAAATTTGGTGTCGACAAATTAAGGTTGTGGGCTTAAAGTAAGTCAATTAATCTTTCCGAATGGTATCACTGTCCACGATGTATGTAGATACTATAATCAAACAACCGCTGTTTATACGCTGTTTATCTGGGACAGAGAAGTTTATAATCAAGTTAAAAAATATCTTAGGACATTATTTAAGACAAACATCTTTATACTGGTTCATCAACCCTCATCCAAAATTTATTAGGGGTCGGCGCAGCATATTCTGTTCTTCTTCCACACTTGTCTAACTTATTTTTTCGTGGGAACTCATCAAATGACTGTCCGCTGAGGGTGCAACTAGAGGGAGTGTCAGGCTCTTGCTGACCTAAATCCACCATGTTCCTTCTGGGGGTATTTTTTATGCAAAGGGCGTATCGTCTTACAATCATCACATTCTTACTAGCCATATCGACTTTCACACAATCCATCCATCGTTTTTTTGGTCATCCCTTTCCTGTTTTCCCAACTTTCCTACTCAAAACCTTAGTTATAATTTGAACATCTTAAAACTTGACATTGAACTAATAATAAAGTGGCAAAAAACTACATTTTTCATTTTCAAAATCACATTTGCTTTGCGAAATGTACTGAACGCTGATGGATACTAAATAAACCATCATACAAAATAACACTGAAAGCTCCAAACTTCATGCATATTTTACCAGAAAGCTTAGAACCAACCTTGGGCGTCAAGGCGGGGCCTAATCAATATTCTGTTGGGCTTTTATTTGACTGAAATAGACTAGAAGTTTTCCTTTCACTTGGTATTCAGTGAAACCGAACGTTTCAATCGATGGATGTTTTAATGGAAAGCGCTTTTCTATAGTATAGTTGTAATTTCCCATATTTTTTTTTAAATATACGTATTTCTAAAGTTGGCCATTACCTTCTAGATATTCAAAATATACAGTCTTATCAAGGGGTATTTGCCCAGGTAACTGAATTGAGGAATCAGACAGCCAGTCGCTCCATGTGAAGCACTGATACTCAGTGGTAACTAATCGTTACTTATTTATAAGAACCAGGTATTATTGTCCACCTTAGCTACCTTTCAGAGTTTACGATTCTAAGCTGGCATATAAACACAAACACAAATGAGTTACCATAACATAACTTAGCGTGTACAAATACAAGTACCACTCCACACTTCAGACAGACGGGTTGCCGTGCCAGACGCAACAGGGTAGGTATGTTTTTGCAATCGATATGGTAAGCTTTGATATTTGCCATAGAGGTTCAGTTTTTATTGCTCAGGGAATTATTTCTGTAATTATAGCTTTATTTTGTGTAGTATTCTGCTTTACAGTAATTAAACATAGCTAAAGATTGAAAAGAAAAAACCTTTTTTTAGATTTATAATAACGTCGGATTATTTTTTAAGTCACTCTCAATAAGTCCTTTCATTTGATACCCATATTGTTGGAATTCGTTAAAAATAACTACTCCGCCATCTTGGAAGGTCCGCCATATTGGATTTAGAATAACGTCATATAACATATCTTGCATTGTCATCCAAACTGAACGTGTATACAAAATTTCAGCTCAATCGGTTGAAGATATCTACTTCAAAATTGAGTTCAAAGAATCCACCGTTACAGACATACACGGCAAGCTTTAAAAAAAAAAAATGTCTGTCGGTGTAGCTTTTACTCATTTATGTTAATAATCATCATCATCCTCCTGCCTTTATCCCAAATTTTATTTGAAGTCGACGCAGCATGTTTTTGTCTTCCTCGCTCTTCTGTCTGCCGTCATCTCACAAGTATATTCTTTCTAGTTCTAGCCATATCAACTTTCACAGAATCCAGCCGTCTTTTCTTTGGTCGTCCCCTTCCTCTATCGGCCGAAATTAGTAACCTATCTATCCGTTGTTTTGCTACCTACTAGAGATAGGAATTAGACAAAAATTATATGGGGCTAATGTCCAAATTCAGTCTCTACTAAGCAAAACAACGGATAGATAGGTGATTAATTTCGGCCATTAATACTACCTACTTTTTTTACATTTCACGTCAAATAAGTTTGCCGATCTAAAGTCAGTCGCTTAATACCCCACGCATGCGCAAAAACATTTTATATATATACACTTTTACTGTTTTGCATTCCCTAGCAGAAATTTTCGGTCAAAAAAACATTCTATAACCACTGTAAAATAGTTTTCGAGGTAACGAATAAAATATAAGTAAAAATCATTTCAAACCAAGCTATAATTACCAAAACGTTAATTTCCGTTGGTAAAGTATAACAAGTGTTTGGTAAGTCTGGCAGACGGTTGCGTGTCCCGCCCGCCCTAGAGACCGCCCGCCCAGCGATCGATGTCAAATTGTCGCGACATTTCTGACGTTTTGGAAAAAACGTCTATTTGACAGATGCTTAAGGGGTTGAAGTTTGAAGCTATAAATAAAAGCACGCTCGTACAAACAGGCTGGTGCTTTAACCACTAGGCCACCACTAGCATGCTACTCAAAAACTATAAATATTAATTTAAAATAACCTTTTTGGATATATGTAATATTATAATTATGATGAACTTAACATAATGAAAGCTTTTTATGAAACTATGTTTTCGTGTTTAAATTGATTAAACACAATAACATTTCATGTTAATTCAACGGCTCACTTGGATTCAAGGAATATTAAAAAATCTTCCTTTAATTAGACAAATATAATAAAAAAATTGCTTTTTGTAAATACTTATTAAGTCCTCATTATTCGTAGCTATTATCCCAAAATGACATTTAAATGTACATAAAAAAAAATCACAAAGCATAAATTAATCTAATTTTATCATGACAGATGACGTCATTCCTAAAAAAATATAACAAGTTCCGTATCGGTCTAGTTGTCTCAAGGACCGTATCGGTAATTTCGATAACTTTGTCAACTGGCCCTGTGGCGCAACGGATAACGCGTCTGACTACGGATCAGAAGATTCCAGGTTCGAATCCTGGCAGGGTCGCAACTTTACTTTTTACTTACACATTTTTAAGACATTACCAAGAAAGCTTATTTATATTTGATAACTAATTAATAAATACCTATGTTGGATATTCATAAAAAAATACCAGCTAACTTAGTTTTGACCATGGTTGATACGTCATAATCTAAAAAATCAATTACCCAACATTCGAGAATCATGTTTTATTGCTATTAATTTTAGCAAATATTTTTATGTAACAAATGTAAAATACTTGCCGAGTAAAAATTAATAGACAAAATAAAAACTGTTTTGACGACCTACACCTAGAAAACTCCAAAAAGGTCGAATAGCTCATAGACAATGTCTATTAAGAAAATCGATATTCACCCCAAATTATGGTATTAGTTTAATTGTCCCAGACTGTACATAAGGCTGAATTATAGCTTTTATGGGATTAAGATAGCTTATGGTGATTTCTGATGCAGTAGTTAAAGCTATGGATTAGTTTGTGGGACATTTTGATTTTGTATCTATGAGGGGTGTCATTTTTTGAGAAAAATGGGGTTGATGTTTTAAAATAGATGACCATGTTTCGATATTAGTTGAAGTTTTGGATGAAATTTTTGTCTTTGGTTTTAAATCAACTTAACATAAGAAGTCAAAATGAGTACCTGCATTTTTGAGCAGGTTATAACACAAAACCTTCTCCTCAACGTTAAAGTAAAATCTTTTCCGACAACCATATCGAAATCGTTACAGCCGAACGAGAAAAAATCGCGGACGAAGTCAAACTGAGAGCTTTTTTTTTAAATCTGTTAAAATGGCATTCATGTTATAAGTACTAACTTCCCATTCTACAAAAAAAAATAACAATCAGATCAATTCTTTAGCCGCCATATTGAATTTAAAGTACCACAATCAAAATTGTCCTCTCGTAATTTAACAAAGTTACTACCAATTACAATCCGATGAACGCTATGGTAAGCTACCTACATGTTATGGTGTTTATACCGCCATACAGTCCCCGAACAATGACAGCAAAGGTTAAAGATGGTGAAACTACCTGCTCAATACCAGGCAAGAATGGTGTTACGGGTCAGTGGTTCCGTAGAAAAGAAATTAGAGGGTTTTATTAGCTACTGTTATTTAATAAGAAGGTTCTGTTGTATTGCTCCTTCATTTATTTATTTATTGAACAGCTTATGTACAAAGTTTATGAAATAAAATAAATTAAAAGAAAAATCTTTTTTTAAAAAGCTTTTATAGTCCGCCATATTGGATTTAGAATAACGTCAAATTTATTTTTTAAGTCACTCTCAATAAGCCCTTTCATTTGATACCCATATTGTTGAAATTCATTAAAAATAACTACTCCACCATCTTGGACGGTCCGCCATATTGGATTTAGAATGACGTCATATAACATATCTTGCATTGTCATCCAAACTGAACGTGTATACAAAATTTCAGCTCAATCGGTTGAAGATATCTACTTCAAAATTGAGTTCAAAGAATCCACCGTAACATACATACACGGCAAGTTAAATAAAAGCTTTTAAAAAATAGAACATTTAGGTACAAAAGCTTCGCTTTTCTTAGGAAATCTCTTCCCGTATGCCCGCCATGGGAGAGTTAAAATAAAAAGAGATTATAATATTATTCTAATAATTCTCGTTGAAAATGTATACAAAAATTCATCATTATCATCCTCCTGCCCTTATCCCAAATCCATAGCGTAAAATAATATTTTTTTCTTTAAAGTTCAATAATCTTGACGATTCCTGTGTAACATTGAAAACTCCGCACAATCGATACCTTCGTGGAATGGATTTATGTGAAGAATCGATGCTTTTACGGAATCTAAATAGGTTTGTGAATAAATAATAAGGCGCAGGTAGAACACAAGCTGCACGCTACGCGGTCACATAGAATTATAAACTTATTCCCTTTGATATCGAAAAAGGTGGATCGATCTAAAAATGATTTATCCATAACTACACTTCATCTACGATTAGAATAAGTTTTTGCAATTATCTATACTAATTAAGACTATCATTGAATGTGCTTATATTAGGAACAAATAGTTTGATGTGTAAACAAGTTCCAGTGTTATCTTGTTTTATCTTGGAATGCCAAGAAATACCCACGAAAGACGAGAGTTTTCAATCTGTTTAAAATAAACAATTTAGCGATGCCTTAAGCCCAGGTCTGTATACCAAGGGGGGTGCCCACTAGCGCACTCGCTTAGTTTTGTTTTGCCCCTGGCTGGAGGCCTTAAGTTGTCGGCATCCAGTGATAGACCGATTGAGCAGTACACAGCCTCGATGAACTGCGATATGCCGCCATACAAAAAGAAACTGTACTATATGAACCCTTCAAAACGCAAGGATCCCTAAAACCCTTGGGTCAGACAGGAACGTGCCATCTCGAGCGCAGATCGACTTAAAACTTAAACAAAAAATGTAAATAATAGCCCGTGGGACCACAGAGAATAAATCAAGCAGTTTCTTTTAAAGCGGTCTCTTATTTGATTTCTGTTCAAAGTGTTAAGTTTTGCAAATGGTAAAGACTTCGGAACCATAAAGGCAGAGGAATTTATTAACACGTCATGTTAAAAATAACATCAAGAATTCCCCGTTGAGTTAGTCAATTATTTATTGTATTTCGCCGTCATGTTTAAATTCGATGTCATACCTATTTTTGTACAAAAAAAACTATAAGTATGGTAGATTTCTACCTCTCCAGCTGCTACGGAGTTTCCTGTGCCAATTCGAGGATATTTTGCCGGCTTTGAAACAAACCTAGAACTTTATAACTAGTCTTAATAACAGCCATATTGGTATATGTTGTCTCTGCTAAATCTAGACAAAGATCAAAATGGTTATTCATCCTCTTTGTTACATGTCCAATCTAACACTTACAATGACGAAATTATCACGAATTTAGCGTGTTAAGTCACACCTACGTGCTACGTTACATCTTCATATTAGAGATACAAACCCATAGCCAAATAATAATTGACAATAATAACTGTATAAATAGTTAGGGTACCCATGTAGCTAGGACATATTTGGGATAAATTCCTGTCTAGTTGTTATGCCACGTTGCATTGCAGGCATTAATGCGGCATTCCTTGCCTCGCTATAAATCTAGGATAACAATAATATAGTAAATCAGGTCTTAGATTAAACATAATGTTATTTTTTATAATAATCGGTTTATTTTTAAACCAGTAAACAAAAAATCTCAGGTCCCAAAAAAAGTTTAACATTTTTCATGGTGGACATATCCAGGCACAAGTAATATACCATACAGGCAAGTTAAAAACTTAAAACAACAAACTCACCTTGGCCAAAGAGAAAACGTTAGAATCACAGCACAAAACCTAGATTGTTTTGTGTCTACCACTTCACTGACAAGCACTGATTAACAAACCTGACATAACACAACAAATGTATCTTTGAAACACCACAAATCAACACTTTTACGTCCAAAACAGCTCAAGTGTCTAAAAAAATGGTTATATTTATTACTTTTATGTATTATAACCTCATTCTCTGTGATAAATGACGATATATTTTGTTGTAATGTCGCGTTTGGACCACCCCGGCGTTTGACAGCTGACTGAGTCGGAATTCGGGCGGCGGCGTCGCGCATGCGTGCAGCAAATAAGGGAATCGAGGGGAATATTTTCGCAGACGTGTTATCAGCTGATAGCGGCCTTCGTGCTTCAAATAAGGGGATAAGCAGAATATAAATATACCCAATCATATTTTTGAAAAATAACATAACGATGATCGGTATTTGCTTTTGATTACCAAAAGGAACATAATATTTAACAGTAAAATAAGAGGATTACACAAACTATAACTTTTTAATTTAATATTTCTAATTCATTACAAAACCAGTGCCTTGGCGTCTGCTTATGACGTCTGCTTATGACGTCACTTCTCTGACAGCTTAATGTAACTAAAATACGTTTCATTATTTCCGATAAATAACATTTAAAAATGAATTATACAGGATAGATGAGACGACTGCTGTTTCAATGCGAAAATATTTTTATTAATCTACTTTAAAATGGCTTTCTAAAGCAACACTTACTTATCCAGTGAGATCCATTCTTCCTATGATCTGAGAATTCTTCCCATTTTTTAATTCCACCATATTTAGAGTCTCCCGACATTTGAGCATGTATTATACATTATACATGTATTATACATATAACTTAAAGTATACGTGCTTTGTAAAATCCTAGTTCTACTAAACTACTTACCTAGTTGTCATTTTGTATAGTGTTAGCTTAATTTTGTTTTTACCTTGTACAATTTAAGTGAATAAAATAGTTTTTTTTTTAATAACTGTTTCGAAAAATTGCATTAACAAAGACTTTGTCCTGAAAGTCGAGAACAATGAATTTAATAACCATCCTTATGACTTGTCGTCTAATGGTGTTACTGTAATTTCTAATCTGCTTCCGCGCCGCTGAGTGTGAAATTTATGATGACGTAGCTCGTAGTGCGCCCTTCGAACTTAGTTTGGACATTAATTCTACATGAAAAGGTAATGTTTAGAACAGGAAAAAAATGGCGGCACTAATAGTTTAATATTTAGTTCATAAAATGTAATAGGTACAACATTACATGAAATGGCATTTTGGTCTGTAAGTCTGTCTATTGCGAACGGATTGTACAGAATCTTATTCATGATATTATAGTATAGACACCAGCACATCAAGCTACTACAATCTGTATTTTTTTTAAATAGATTTTCAACTTTATCTGTGAAGTATATGGTTCAAAGTTGCTTGGGACAATTTGACAGTATCGGGCAGCTTGATGTGCTGTCTGTAAATAATTCGTGTTTTAATAATTAATTGTTATTGGTTGTTATATATCTGCATTAGTTTACCAGCCGTAGTGAGTATTTCGTATTAGGAACTTGTCCATATCCAAAGTCTTTAATTTGTGGTCACACTACGTTTTAAAATTTTCAGCCATGCTTTTTAAATAAGTGGGTTCTATTTTTGAAATAAAAGCTACTATAATTTCTTCCGATATTAATGGAAACAAGATAAAAACTCCATTATCCAAGAGCAAGTACGCCATTTTCTATCCACAGTAAACACAACCGTACGTAAACGACCTGAAAAAAAATACCAACCTATAAATCTACCGTCTGCCATAAAATGCTATAACAGGGGCGAGGATCGTAAATATCATAATATATTGTTATGTGAAGGATGCTTGACTTTCAATACTTGCCCGTCCAGAATACCAATATGTACCTAGTTATAGACGCCAGCACATCAAGCTACCCGAAACTGTAAAATTTTCCGAATCAACTTTGAACCATATGCTTCAGCGATAAGACATCTATTAAGGAAATTTGATAGATTGTAGTAGCTTGATTCGCTGCGTCTGTACTTAATAGAAGTGAAGTGAGAGAATCTATGTGTGTAATTATTGTTTAAGCTTTGGGTTCAAGATTGTAGAAAAAATAAATAGATTCCACCGGCGGATTCAGCGCACGGTTTCCGTGGGAACTACAGCGCGCACCCCGATAAAAGTAGCCTAAGATAAACTTCCTCGATAAACTCGTGCACTTAACGCTGAAAGAATTTTCATATCGGATTAGTTCCTAAAATTAGCTATTTCAAGCAAACAAACAAACAGAAACTCTTCAACTTATAGGTACCTAATGTTAGTACCTTACTTAGTTACGCTTGAGTTTGTTTCGGCGTTTCTTCTCATATAGTCGGTTAGGAAATGCCGACCTCACCTCGTTTTTTTTTTTAAATGAATTGATGTATAAAAGTGTTGATTGATCCTATTTGCAAAATAAATAGGTATAATTTATCAATAGTATATAAGCATGAACATGAATGTGTTCATACCATGGTTCATACATTTTTTACATCAACATAAAGAATCCAATTTCATTTACAATGGCGGCAATTAATTTGCCGCCCTAAACACAGCAGGCGTTCATAATCTGTGGGAACGTTGTATATGAAAATGGCGGACGCGGACGCCTCGTGAAAAAATAATGAACCGTGACAGATTAGAGGACGCTCTGACCTTCACTGCCTTGTTAGTGAATATTTAGGAAGAAGCCTGTCACAAGATTAATTAAAACGGCTTCCCTTTTTACAACTGGTATTGTAGGATTTATGAAGGTTTGGAGGTCACAGAAGGACAGGAGGTTCAGTATAATATCTCATTATTATGTACAGCTACACGATCCGTCAGGAAGCTAACGCCACATCGATATAAGAAGTGTCTAGATGCCTAGTACGCGCTGTCAAAATGCATTATGATCAGAGACATCAATTTGGCTTAACCCCACCCACAGGCCGCCATTACGCGACAGACGTTTGCCGCGTGTTTACATTGTAAATTTTTCACAAAAAAATTCAAAAATGACAGTTTGTGTAGTGAAACTTTGTAATAACTACACTGCAAAAAAACATAAGGATACGAACATCTCTTTTCATAGGTAAGTTTGAAATTTTATGATAAATATGTATAGATATCTATGCATTTCTTTGAAAATATTACGACGGCAAAATAACAACAAAACGACTCCATATTGTTTGAGTATTGCCAAGGTATGAAATATTTAGTTTTTATTTTGTGATCTCACTTAATTTTATTTCTTTATTGTCTTTTTTATACCTTCCTATTGTCCACTATGTACATCAGCACAACTCTGACCAAACCGCAAAACTTTATATAAGAACCTTAATGTCACAACAACCCAGGTCCTCAAGATACAGGCTGCGCCTAGTTTGGGGACCACTGAGCCAACGAAAATCTGTCTTACAATACAGTTGCAGAATGTAACGTCAACTTTAATTTTAACCTTAAATATTATAACTTTATGTAACTGTGGAACAATAAATTATTATTATTATAATTATTATTTTTACCTTCTTTTTTGATGCTGCGATTAATATTGTAAAATGGTATTACGAAATCAACATTATTATTTTATTGTAATTTAGTAAGATACTTATTGATAATACATAAGTTTATTTCTTCAATAGATTTCCGACTGATCCTGTGACATCCAGTCATTATATTTATATTTATATTTATATTTATATTTATATTTATATTTATATTTATATTTATATTTATATTTATATTTATATTTATATTTATATTTATATTTATATTTATATTTATATTTATATTTATATTTATATTTATATTTATATTTATATTTATATTTATATTTATATTTATATTTATATTTATATTTATATTTATATTTATATTTATATTTATATTTATATTTATATTTATATTTATATTTATATTTATATTTATATTTATATTTATATTTATATTTATATTTATATTTATATTTATATTTATATTTATATTTATATTTATATTTATATTTATATTTATATTTATATTTATATTTATATTTATATTTATATTTATATTTATATTTATATTTATATTTATATTTATATTTATATTTATATTTATATTTATATTTATATTTATATTTATATTTATATTTATATTTATATTTATATTTATATTTATATTTATATTTATATTTATATTTATATTTATATTTATATTTATATTTATATTTATATTTATATTTATATTTATATTTATATTTATATTTATATTTATATTTATATTTATATTTATATTTATATTTATATTTATATTTATAAGATAATTTTATCACCTATGTCAATGTGAATAAAACTGCACAAATTTTAATTTTCCCACATTTTGGGGGTAATCACTTTGCGCTGGTATATTAGAATGACACGCACACAAATGCAGACGCGATAATCATACACTTTCGGCACTCACACGCGCATCAAACATGCTTTCAATATGAACGTTCCGTTTTGTACTAAACACTCCATCTAGTCTTTCCTATATCGATGTAACGCCAACATAGTTGAGAAATGGCTAGACAGGTGATGATATTAGAGGTCACATGCTTTTTTTTACTGAGGTCTAGGGGCAGGATCTACCATAAGGCTGTGGAAGAATCTGGATTCCCGCGGCCCAGCGCGCACGTGCTAGGAGACACCGGGGTGGTTTTAGCCGGTACCTAAGAGTCCGGCACACCCCTCCGCTATTCCCCAGGCGGAGGTTCCCCCTGATAAAAAAAGGATCTACCATTAGGCTGAATAGTTTCATATGTGCACTCGGAATTATTCAGATTGTCTTGATTCTTCTATCAGATTCAGTTCACCACTTAAAACCTAATTTACATTGGTTTTTTGAACCGATTAGATTGAGTTTATTTTATACTAGCGACCCGCCCCGGCTTCGCACGGGTACAATGCTGATACTAAAATTATACATGTAAACCTTCCCTTTGAATCACTCTATCTATTAAAAAAAACCGCATCAAAATCCGTTGCGTAATTTCAAAGATTTAAGCATACAAAGGGACATAGGGACAGAGAAAGCGACTTTGTTTTATACTATGTAGTGATTGTGATGTATATTAAAATGTAGCGGTGAAAGTCGATTTATAGAAGTGTTTATTTTAAAGTTTAAAATATTAGAAAGCACCCGGATTTTGCTAATGATCAAGGGAGCAAGCGAAGTGATGGCGAAGACAGAGCAGCGAGACATCAAACAGTAGCTTCACAGCGACCACGATGTTTTAACAGCATGCACTCTGTTCTTTTAACAGGAAATTTAGTCCCACCTTCATCATCATATCAAATTCATCTCCCGAGCCTTTTTCACAACTATGTTGGGGTTTTACCGGATTTAGCTGTTACGGGTACTTGCCCGACGTGGAATCGAATCCACGCCCTCATATTTGAGAGGTTGGCTCTTTAACCACTAGGCCACCACGACTTCACTACCATACATAATCATCAAATTATTAATCAAATGTCAAAAGAAAGCTTAATAGGTCAGTCATAAACTGAAACAAAGAACTCGCATGTTTGAACAAACAGCGTTAATAGCCAGCAATACCTTTACAAAAATATATTTCTTTGTTAGCATTCCGTAGTAGTCGCTCATTACTAGGTAATATTATATGAAATGAGGGCGCGTTACATTTCTGCCTAGCACGGCTACGCGTGACAATGTGCTGTAACCACGATTTACGGCAGAGGTAGGGACCAGGTAAGGTGGAAAGCGACTTCATCAAGCTTCAATTGACTGTAGTAGGTATTTCTAAAGTAAAAACGTGTGATTCACACAAAGGAAGTTATCAATTTATTCTTTCCTGAAGTATAAACATGTAATTCATGCAAAAATATCAATTTGTCATTTTCTTTGGAAATGGGAAAACTAAAAAAGCTATCTTCATCATATCAGCCTATTGTGTATAAAATCGTAGAAAAGTCAAAACTGTACATTAAATATTTCTTAAAAAGAATAATTGGGCCGTGATCTACAACCGATATCGAAGCCAAAAATATAGTTTTTAGAATTTTTGTCTGTATGTATGTCCGGGATAATCTCAAAAAGTACTGCATAGATTTGCTTCAAATTTGGCATGAATGTGACTAAGAGGTAGGGTCAACATATAGGCTACGTATTATCACGCTATTACGTACGGGGGAGGGAGGCTGGATGTTTAATCACCTAATGCCCACGCGGACGACGACGTCGCGGGCAACAGCTAAATAGAATATACATATACAACATTAATTTACCCAAACGAGCTGAATCTCATTCAAAGCTGTTTAAAAATTTAAATTTCTCCGCTATTCAATATCCACAAACTCCCCATCTTTTGAGAAGTGCGCTCCGCTGTCATTACCACCTATCACATTCAATAACAGAGTGTCGGACACCGGCGCCGTCCGTGACGTTTCCGGCACGCGTCAGCCGCACGACACGGTAGCGACGCGTGAGCTTTTGTTGTAGGGTATACATATCGACAGGCTTTTGTTGCCGTAAAACGTGTCGTTTGAGCTTGTATGGACAATGGGACGATCGGTATAGGTTTTAATTACATCACGATTATGGTACTTACAATTTTAATATTAAGTAATTTTCGAAGACCCCGATGACGTACCACGCCGGACTGATAAATGATAAATGATATTTATTTTGCAAATAGGTTGAAATCAACACTTTTACACGTCAACACTGCCGTGCTAAAGGTTCGATTCACAACATTTGTATGATGAGCATGCTTGTTGGCTGTGGGCTGGGTGTTATAATATATACGAAGGCATAGGTGTATAATATATAATAGGTACGAAGCCAAGTTTGTCTTATTTAATGAAAGAAAATGTACAGCACATCAACCAAATGATTAAATGTTGATTGGAAATAGTTTCGGGTAGTTTAATGTGCTAGCGTCTGTATTATATTTCTATCAATTCAGGTTAGATGAAATGCACACTATTATGCGAAAATAATAGTAGAATGCATCGGCTACTTTAGCACCATCTCGTTTTTATGCCGCAATATAGGAACTGATACATTTTGCTATGTTTATTACTAAAGGAACTTAGTAAGTATGTCCATAAATAACTTAGATAAAAAAGGATTCCTAAATAAAAAGACATATTAGCCATTCCCTAAAATCTAACGAAACACTACTTTTACAAAGGTAGTAAATAGGTTCATATAAAACAGGTTTACATAAAATCGTCACTTAAAATATCTCACAGTGTGAAGGTAAGTACTTTTTTGTGCAGATCAGGATTATAAAATAACGAACATTACACTTTTACTACTGTTTATTGAACAACTTAACTGTATCAATTAAAAGATCAACCAACCTACATATAAGTAACTAGCCATCTAGGTACTTACATAATCTTACAAAACTGGTACCTACCATGACGTATCGAACTCCTCCATATTTTACAAACAATAATTTTAACTATTTAATTACCTCGACACACAAACTTTTTCATAAAATGTTTGTGACTCATGTGCAGACGCCAGCACATCAAGCTACCCGAAACTTTCAAATTTCCCCAATCAACCGATAAATGAGAATGCTTTACAATAAATATGATAAAAGTATTTTATTTTTGACTTAGTCAATCTACCCAATTACAGAAATCTTCATCATCGCCAATTTAATAATTGTGAATGTCACCGAGCTGATCTATATGAAATCTTGAGTAGAGATCTTCTTGAAGACGTCTATAGGGCAGAGGAAGTAATTCCCTTTTATTGAAGGTATCACCGCGGGGAAAAGTTAAGCGTTCATACAAAGGGCCAGATTAAATACTCTTGACTCTAAGACTTGACTAGTTCTGGTATGATCGTCTCTTCGAAGTCTGCAGACGATGTGAAGGTGTGCTTCGGCCGCCGGCGATCCGCAGCGTGGAATAAGTTCCTGTATTGGTAAATATCAATTATTTTTTTAAAACATAGATATAAATCGACGGTCCCTACGTATATAAGGACATCGTAATAAAGATGACGATATTAATGCACAAATACCAATTTTATTAGCTGCGTGTGGGTACCTCAAAATCGGTTACTTTAATTATTATTGAGCTAAGTGAATGAAAGACATAGGATAATCTTCAGCAAAACTTATATTTAACAATAATAATATTTAAGTATTTACTACATAACCCAAAATGATAAATAGTTACATTCAACCAAAACAATTATAAACCTTTTAAACAATTAAATTAATAGGGACCCAAACTGATTCGGTACTTGGCCAATAATAATCAGAAAGAGAGGTCTGTCCCGTTGCACGGTCTACGACCAAGAGAGCACCCACGGCGATCCGAGCGCGTCGCCAGCCGGCATCCTCCCCGCCACATGCAGCGGCGGTAGTGACGTCACAAGCAAGGTGGCCGCGCTTCCGTTCACCAACAACATCGGCGCTCGTTCCATAAGGTTGCCAACACGGCCATTCTGCAAGGCGCATGTCCCAGGCGCCCCACGAGGCTAGGTAAAACACTGAAACAAACCAACATCAGATACATATTTACAAATACATATACATATAAACTACAAGCCATAATTCGCCTTTGAAACATCAGCAAATGCTTTTCTGTTACTACTAGGTCAACCGCTCCTAAAGGGACTATGCCACACTTAAGAGTTCCAGGTTTGCCCAGATCGCTTCGAATCACTTGCATTTAAAGAGCTTTGCGCTACACTTAAATGTACCAAGTTGTTTTCAAAGCTTTATTCACATTCGCTGGTGTTTCTACCTTGGTGACAATTATGGTACAAGTGTTTTTATCTAGTCTCGCGAGTAAATTTCTATAAACAATACTTTAATGTGAGACTGTATTCTATTTGTTTACACTTAAATTATAATGCAATGTGTTAATTAATCATTTACAAAAAATGTAAAAAAAAAGGTCAATAAATTGCAATACATACATACCTTTAAAACTATTACTTGCCAACACGGACCTTATTTACTTATTTTTCCGAGTCACCTCATCTAATTTCCAGTCATCTATTTGTATCCAATACTTCATATTTTCTGCAGCTGCCACGCCATTATACAATTTGCTGCTCCTTTCAGAACCCCTCAGATCTGTTACCTCGTATCTGTCGTTTCCTAGAGCAGTTTTTACTCGAAACGGTCCTTTGAAGGTTGGCAGGAGCTTTCTGCTTCGACCATCGTTGCTCTGGCTTTGTATTTTGATTAATACTAAATCGCCTTCTTCGTAAATCTTAGCCTTTGACCGAGTTTTATCAAACCTTTGTTTTTGTGATATTGCACTGGCTTTAATATTTTTATCTACCTTAGCTCTCAACGCCGTTACGTCCACTAGCGATTCATCATCAAGCTCTGGCTCTACATTGTCATTGTCAACGCGCAAACGATATCCTAATAAAACCTCACTGGGAACGGCATTAATAGTTCTATGGATTGTGCTGTTTAGACCTTGTTGTATTATTTTAACATATTGATCCCACCTATCTTCAGTAGTATCTGCCCCAATAGTTTTTAGTGATTCTAGTATTGTTTTATTAAATCTCTCTACCTGTCCATTTGAGCGAGGCATACCCGTTGCCACAATATGCGCGCGGATATTTTTACTCTTACAGTATTCTTTGTACACGTTTGAAGTAAAACATGACCCGGAGTCGGAAATTATGCGTTTTGGATTACCGAAAATTTTAGTTATGTGGTCTAATTCGATTATGAGATCGGATGTTTTTGTAGACTTTACTGCGCAAATAAACACGAACTTAGTGAAGGCATCTACTAAAACTAGTAAGTATTTATTGCCGTTTTGTGTCTCAACGAACGGACCCAAGTGGTCGGCGTGCAAAGTGTGAAAAGGCCGCGCGTATTTTGGCAGCGGGTATAATTCTCCTTCCTTAGCACCGCTCTTATTTTTATAATAAATACAATTTAAACAGTTTTTTATGTATTTTTTTATTATGTGACGCATCCGAGGAAACCAGTATTTTTGTCCTATTCTTTCAAACGTTTTATCGACAGAAAAATGGCCCACATCATCATGGTTGTATCTTATTATTTGCCATATACAGCTTTTTGGTACAACCCATCGTCGCCCTTGGGGTGTTCTTCTATATACTTTTCCGCCTAACAGTTCATACGTGTCAAAAATGATTTTACTTTTATCTATTTCACCGGATTCTAAAACAGTTCTAATTTTTACAATGTCAGGGTCTTGCATTTGCACAGAAAGTAACCAGTCTCCTTCGGTTATTGATAATATTATTTCTGTTTCCGACCTCTCACCTGAGGGAACGGGATTTCGACTCAAGGCGTCCACGTGTTGCATACGTGTACCTTCTCTGTGCTTTATTTCATACACGAATTCTTGAGTCGAAAGAACCCATCGTGCGATCCGGGGAATAATATTCTTTTTAGTCAACGCATACCTAACCGCATTACAATCTGTGATAACGGTGAAAGGTGACCCAATTAAGTAAAGACGAAATTTTTGGAGTGAGCTTACGATTGCTAATAGTTCTAACTCAAACGAATGGTATTTCTTTTCGTCCTCAGTTGTCTGACGGCTATAGTAATACACAGGCTTTTCGCCCTCTTCAGCAACTTGAACAAGAATACCCGCCACACCATCTCGACTAGCGTCCGTATACAAAATGGTTTCTTTATTTGGATCAAAAATAGACAATACACTATCTGACGTAAGTTTTGCTTTTAAAACCTGAAAGGCTTGATCGTGCACGGAAGCCCAAGACCAAGAAGCATCTTTTTTTAATAGTTTGGTGAGAGGGGTTGAAATTATAGCGCAGTTTTTAATAAATTTGCGAAAATAATTAATTAGCCCCAAAAATTGTCGCAATTGATGGATAGTTTTCGGTACGGGAAATTTCTTAACGGCTTCCACTTTGGTTTCATTTGGCATAACGCAATTTTGTTTTATCCTGTATCCGAGGAACTCTATTTCAGTTTTAAGGAAATGACACTTTTTTAAATTTAAAGTTAAACCGTTATTTTTAAATATTTGTAAGATATTTTCCAAGAGCTTTAAATTTTCTTCAACAGTTTGTGTTATTAGATAAACGTCATCCAAATATACAATAACATTTTCAAATCTTAAGTTACCTAATACTTTATTCATCATCTGTTGAAAACAAGATGGCGCATTAGCCAAACCAAATGGGAGTCGCATAAATTCGTAATGGCCGTCTTCGGTAATGAATGCAGTTTTCTCTATGGACTGTGGGCTCATAATAATTTGATAGTACCCACTTTTTAAATCAAGACTTGTAAAATATTTATAACCCTGCAGTCTATCAATAAGGTCCTCTATTCGGGGCATTGGGTACTTGTCCTTTACTGTAATTTTATTTAGAGCGCGATAATCAATGCAGAGTCTTTTCTCGCCATTCTTTTTGTTTACAAGTAAAGCGGGACTCGCATAAGGCGATTTACTTTCTCGAATTATTTTAGTATCAACTAATTCCTGTACCATATCTCGAATTATTTTTCGGTCTGAATGTGAGGCTCGAAAAGGTCTGCATTGCACTGGTCGTGGGTCTGTTAGTGTAATAACCATCTCGTGATTAGTCACTGTCCCTAAATCTTTTATGTCTGACGCGACACACTGTTTATATTGTCTAAATAAATAAAGCAATTCATTTAAGTGAGTGTCAGTGTCGATCTTAGTTTCATGTATAGCAACACAAAATTCGTTAAGTGATTGCGCATAATCAAACTTGAACGAATTACCTACCCGTGAATATATCAAATCATTTCGCTCAGTTATGTTACGGCCAATAAGTATATCACAACCTACCAAGTCATCAATAACGTAAAAGCTTACATCAGTTAAAGACACGCAGTCAATTTTCAAATCTACAGTGACTTTATGAGTGACCGGTTTAGAATTATGTCTAGAAAACCCTTGTAACAAAACTGGTGAGGGTAGTGCACTAATTTGAAGTGAATATTTTTCCACCACATGTTCTGAAACCAGGGAGCAGCTACTTCCCGTATCAATAAACGCTTCGTGGACAAAGTGATCAATATTAATAGTTTTAACAAATTTATTTCGCGAATCCGGGGTTTGGATCAATTTTGTTTCCTCAATTTCTGGTTTTATTAAACCTGCACTTTTCTTACTACGGCACACGGCCTCAACGTGGCCTTTTTTATTACAAAAATTACATTTAATGAGGTCACACTGATTTCTTGTATGATTTCCACCGCAAGTGTAACATTTAATAGGTTTCCGAATATGTGTTGAACTGGTTTTGCTACTATCATTTGCACTACGGGAATTGGCGTTATTGTTTGAAGAAGACGGCGTACCGTTTGTGGATGGTTGGTTATAATTATTCGTTTGTTCTGCTGTTTTAACTTGATTTTCACGTGTGCTACCTGAACTGGTTTGTTTTGAAATTTTGCTTTTGTAAGTACGACCATGAAGGTAACTAGCTAAATCATGACAATTTTTGAAATTACTTGCCTCAATAGATGCTCCTATATTGCTATCGCCTATGCTTCCGACAATAATAGATATTATATCTTGCTCAGTAAAATTCAAAGATAATCTGTCAATTTTACATTTAATATCAAAATAAAATTCGTATAGCGATTGGTTTTCTACCGGTTTTTTATTAATAATCTCTTTTAATAACTCAAACATATTACGACGTATTTGAAAGCTATTAGCCAAACGTTGATTCCAATCTGACCATTTCCATGTAGGCCACTGACTATCAGTACGCAACAACGAATCGTACCAGACTTTGCCAGAGCCTTTCAACTTATTAAGAGCTTGATAACGTATCGTTTCGTCGGTCCAGTCAAACGTTGCCGCATAGGATTGTATAATATTAAGCCATGCATTTATATCATCATTTAAAGGATCGAACTCGGGTATTATATTGTTCAAGGTACTCACGGCTTTGGTATCATTGTGACGTGATACCTTAGCTTTCCTTCTGGGCCGAGGTGATGGCGTTCTGGTGGAGCTTGTACTCGTCGAGCTACTGCTACTTGATGACGATTGTGCTCGCTTGCGATGGCGCCTGCGCTTGCCCATGGCACGTGTTTTCCACTTCTGATAATAAAGATGACGATATTAATGCACAAATACCAATTTTATTAGCTGCGTGTGGGTACCTCAAAATCGGTTACTTTAATTATTATTGAGCTAAGTGAATGAAAGACATAGGATAATCTTCAGCAAAACTTATATTTAACAATAATAATATTTAAGTATTTACTACATAACCCAAAATGATAAATAGTTACATTCAACCAAAACAATTATAAACCTTTTAAACAATTAAATTAATAGGGACCCAAACTGATTCGGTACTTGGCCAATAATAATCAGAAAGAGAGGTCTGTCCCGTTGCACGGTCTACGACCAAGAGAGCACCCACGGCGATCCGAGCGCGTCGCCAGCCGGCATCCTCCCCGCCACATGCAGCGGCGGTAGTGACGTCACAAGCAAGGTGGCCGCGCTTCCGTTCACCAACAACATCGGCGCTCGTTCCATAAGGTTGCCAACAATCGAAAATGGATTTTTATTATATCATTGGCTTTAGATTATCCATGCGCACATACTGATATATGATTTTTTATTTTATTTATTTGTCGTTTTACAAATTGAATAAGAGTGTATATAGAACTATTTCTAGGGCGTATTGAACACAAATTCTGCTCTCCTGTAAACCTCGGTTTTTGACTTGACCTTATATACGTAGGGACCGTCGAAATATGTACACCTTTAATAATTATTGTATCGTTACAATAAAAAAAAAGTTAAGCGGAAAGCCACATAAGGTCCGATGTGAGCTAGGGTAGAACTTTTACGAGAAGTTTTTTCTTCAAAAATTTAAAATGTATGTAGCAGGACCGAATTGACCTCTTCATAAGGTATGAATAGGTAACTTCAGGGTTTAAATAAATACTTACTAACATAGAACAAAGTAATGCTTCAGTTTGCGAGTTTGTGCTTGATTGCAATATGCTTTACCCATCTGTAAGTGACACTGACAGATCTGATGGTATTACCAGCAGCAAAAAAAATAAAAAAAAACATTATCGAGATTCAACAATTTATTAAAATAACAAATTGAAGCCTTAGCTACCTTATGTACATAAATAAACATAACTATATTATCACACATATATATTTATATATCTAAAGATTTTAAAATAAACAATTACACAAATAGGAATGAGAGAAACTAATCTTTTAAACTTTTGAATTTTTTTCCTGTTCTTACAAATATTTCATTTATTTTTTTACTGACTTATAATTAAATTTGGCAACATTGGCTTTGTCTATAGTAGCCCACACGAATCAAACTTATATCTACACTATAAACTAGATAACGGATACCCAAATTTGGTTCCGTAGAATAGACATTAGGGTTCCGCCAAAACTATATTTTTCAATAATGTGTCTAGTCATATTATACATACTTAAATATACATATATATAAACTTCAGAATTGATTTGTAATCATTTGACAAGGGTCCATAAAATGAAAGTTCTTTAGTTGGTGTTTAAGGTATACTTAAGAACCCTAGTTCTAGATTTAGTTTTAAATAACACTATACATATAATATTTTCTAAATATATAAAAACAGTTTACCGATCTAATGGTACAACATTTGATATTTATAATACACAATACTCTACAACATTTATACATAATTTTACTTTTACATACATAATTTTTAATAAAAAGCTTTAGGAACTTGCCAATTTTAATTTTTTCATTACTTTATGATAAAAATAACAAATTAATACACGAATGCTAAATTTAAAAACGACAGCCAACTTTTAGTCTATAGTTATAAAAATATTTTGAAGGACCATTGTATAAAATTTTTATTTAAATTAATAAGTGTTTTGTGTTTGTCAATGATAACAATACAAAAATCTCTCATTTTAGTTTAAATATACTAGAACACTGTCATAAAATCCTTTTAAAAAGGCATTCTCAATCAAATTTCACACACATTTAAAAAATTGGAATAAGTTAAATTGATATTTACTAAATTTTGTCAATTTACTTAAACTAATTACTTTTAAACTTATAATAAGTAATTATTCCCATAATAAACATTCTTTACTAGCATCCATCCCCTACCTTCTGGAATTCCAGACTCCAAACCTTCTCCAGAAATTCCAGTATCAAAACTGACTTCATCACACATTCCTGATTCCAGATCCACTTCACCCATTTCAGGTATCGTGGCTGGAATGTTCCTGCCCTAGCTCTCTATGACCTCAGTCCTGGCGACCCACCTTTCGAAGAGGTGAAGCAGTTCGAAGCAGACCTCAGCCAAAATGAGGGCTATGACCATCCATTCCAGTCGCACGTGGTGCCTGTCGGCTGCCCAGGATGAGAGCAGTTCTAGGAGTTCCACGCAGTGAGCCAGACGCTCGTTTAGGACCTGGTAGGAAATTGCAGGATTTATGATGATGATCAGCTATTTTTATCCTGCCACTATTTGGCACAGGCTTCCTCTCACACAGAGAAGGATTAAGCGTTAATCACCAAGGTTTAGAATTATGATATATTTTTTTTTTACGGTCCAATCCAAAAACGCAAATAGAAAAATTCCAAAATAGTTTTTCTTTCTGTTCTACTTTAAAAATTAAGCTCCTTTGTTTTCTGATGCAAGAAACCTGTCTATCTTACCCTGGTCCTCCTAGATATGGTGAAGTAGGCGACGGTGGAGGAGTACAGGCGTTCCAACTGCTCTTCCTCCCAGTAGAAGTCCGGCGTGTCCAGTAGATCCGACTCCACGTTCAACATGTGCCGCAGAGAGAATAGCTCGCCTAGTTTGCGAACTACCTGGGAATTACAAAAAAAAAGGGTTTTATCAATACTTACCAAAACAAGTTCCCCAATGCTGGGAAGACTATGAGCATTACTTTTAAGAGATCTGTGCCTTGCAGTAGGACAATAAACAAGACTGGTGATAATGAGGATAAGGATGATGAGGATGAGGAGGGTGAGGATGATGATTATGAGGATGAGGATGATGATTATGAGGATGAGGATGACGTTGACGATGACGATGACGATGACGATGATTATGATGATAAAGATGACGATGACGATGATAATGATAATGATGATGTTTAGGATGACGATGATAATAGCGTGATTATCACAATGCCATAGTAGGTATAAGGCGTCCACGAATACCTCTTTCTTGTCGACATGCGCGGCGCCGTCGTGCTGCATGGCGGCGGTGTGCGCGCTGACGGAGGCCGCCAGCGCCTCCAGCCGCGACTCCCACGCGCCCAGCCGCGCTGACTGCACCATCGCGTGACTGACACACAACACATTATTACATGAGATTATTTCTTTAGAAGTGTTTGACCACATTTCTTTTTTTAATAATTAATTGTGACATATAAGTTTATGTTCTTCGCAACTATTTTTTTAAATAATTTCAGAGCAGGTGCACTCGATTTTAAGTAAAATTTCTAAAGTAACATAATTTCACTTACCTAAATGTGTACCTCTCCAGCGAATTATCTCGCTTTGGCACTAACACAAACGATGACTCTTGTAAATGGCATTTTTTCCTACAAATAAAAAGAAAAAAATATATAAAGCTATGGTTTTATAAATATATATAACAATATGAAACAGCGAATAGTGCTGAGCACAATAAGCGGATTGCTGTGAGGATAAACGAACAATCACCAATTCACTTAATGTACAGACACCGGCTATGCGAAACTGACAAATTTCCCATTCAACTTTGAACCATAATGCTTTAGCGATAAAGTTGAAAATCTATTAAGGAAATTTGACAGATTGTAGTCGCCTGACGTCTGTACAAAACAATGGATGGATAGGTTATTAATTTCAGTTGTTAATGCAAAGCAGATAAAATTTAGTAACACACCTGCGCCCTTTAGTTGTGTTAGAGATAGCACCGGAGTCAGATCCAGACTTCTTGGACCGGCTTGGGTGAAAAAACAGTCACACAAAGCTTAAAAGCACATATAAATAATTATATATAAATTTTTATCTGGTATAAACTTACGCATTTGGTTGGTACACATATGTCATGACTTCTCTCTCTTTTTCCACTACTTCTTTAGGGTAGCTGTCTATCTCATAACTGAAATGAAAACACAAAATCCTTATAAATCTCTGTAACAAAAATTTAAGAGACTTTTACTAAGAATGGACTAACAACTAAAAATAAATAAATAAACTGAATATCAGAAAGAATACAATTCAATTTATAGAGCAACACATTCATATTTCATTTAAAAATGATGCCATAAAAGGTACATATTATTTGAATCTTATATAAGTCTTTAATTGACAATATTAAGAAATGTTAAAGCTGATATTTAAAAATATTTTTTTGTTTTATTTACATACGGTCTCACAAAATCCAGCACATTCCGAGCCTCCAGCTCGGTGCAGTTCCAGAAGACGATGCCACCTTCCCTGAAGAATATGATCTCTCTGGGTTCAGCACCGACACTGTACACAGCATTGGCTACTACTACATCTCCTAGCTCATTTGCTTTTAATCTGAAATGTTATGAACGACAGAATTTGTACCTTGTTTGAGCCTAGGATTATAAACAGTGAAGTCCAGGGAGTAAAGGCCTCCAAATCCTGCAGTAAAGGGAGGATCCTTTGGCCAGACGTGTGTTTTGTCTGGCGGGCTACTGCCGTAACAGTTGTTTTCAGTTTCTTCTATATATATGTTGAATAACATTGTAAACTATGCAGAATAATTCTTATTATTGTGAAACTTCAATGTAGATGGCAATGTATGTAGTGTCGCTACAATGTAAAATCAGGAAAGCTGACCATGTAGAATACATGGCAGAAAAGAGAGATAAAATTTGTAACACTTAACAGGTTAAGGAAATTGTGAAAATGTTTAAGTAGAATATGAATTAAATACAATTACTTTATGAGTCTTTGTATCATCTTGTAGCAATATATATTAAATTTCTTATTGACCACGTTCTCTACAAAGGTCAAAATTAATTTCTTCTGTCTTATCTATAAGTATTTCAATTTCTTATCAAATGTTACATCATTGATCAAAATGGACAGAGAAGAGCATGATTACGACTTACGTGCCCGGTTCATACAGCTTCTGTTGAACTAGAGCCTCTTTCAGACTCTTCAGGTCATAGGAATTAGCTGTAGCATAAGCCATAGTGAGGTAATGCCCTTCTTTATGCGTCAAGTCGGCAGGACTCGCTTTCTTATGAACAGTCTTCTTCTTTATAGGAATTGTGCCATTCTCTATTGGCACCGTCGGCTGTATCGCATCGTTTGCATAAGACCTTACAACTGCAATCCCGGAAATACTAAATAAATCGTTTTTCGGCGATAATAATCGAGCTTTCGGCGCTAAAAAACCGACAACGGTTCTCGGTGTAAAACTCTTAGGTGTCGCACATCGCATGGCGTAAAACGCAATTCTTGATAAATAGACAGTCATTTTGAATCGTCAGTGTGTACAAAATTTATAAAAACTATTTATAATGCAATATAAATGCCCCTTCTATAGTAATATTACATAAAGTTTGAGGTTATGCTTAAATTTACTGTTTTGACAAGTAATAGTTTTAATGAAGTATCCGAAAATGTCAATTGGAAACGAGTCTTTTGGTAAAGGATTTCGATGTACACAATGTTGTCATCGTCTCTGAATACTCAGTGCTGATCAATATTTTTGAGGTATATTCTTGCCGAATTCTCTTTTTATTTGATTGATTGCGAGTGACGAGACGGATTGTGATGCAATCATGGATATTAATTCAAAACTAAAAATAAAACAAATATTTAGATTAAGAGATTATTTTTAAATTACATAATTTATTGTCAATGAGATCACATTCAGTCAATAAGTATGTTCCCGCGATGTGCAGTGAAAAGCGTGTGTAATTTCCGCGCAAACTCAGGCCCGAGGCGCCGCGACTTGGAGCCGGCTACTGCCGCCCGGGACACGCCTATGTCTGCCACTTCCGCTAAGCTATCTGAGCTCAGGACCTGGGAAAGTGAAAATTTGTGTCTGTATAATGATCAAATGAGGAATATTCTGACTGCGACATGAAGTTACTAAGATTAATACGGCACTTCGAAAACTAAACCATTAGCAGATGGCGAATGACAGCTCAAGCAAATCTACCATACAGTTCGCCGACACGTTACATCTCGGTACATGCTTGGATTAAGGTCGTAGCACACTTATGAAGTCGACGATTCAGATTGTAGTTACACACTGCAGTTCGGAATTTTATATAAATTTATCGAGTTCCTGTGGTGACGATTTCTTTTCGGGGTGATATGTGTGCTCTCTGCCTTAACCATAAATCTCATAGTGTGGTGCCTTACTTCGTACAGTTCAAGTGGAGTCTTGTACTTGGCACAAAGCGCTCTGGACACCTCAAGGCTGGACTGAGGCAGTATCGCTATCATCTGCTGCCAAAGCCTGCCGATACCAGCTCCTGTGACACAAAGGACATTCAATTATACTAACTACCTCATCTGCCTAGCCTTTCCCTTAGATCCCCAAGACCCCCCCCCCCCCCTTATAAACGTCTGTAGGAAGTAGAGAAAATGACTGACCATCCTTATCGACAGCTACACACTTCTTATTGTCACCTCTCATGTAAAACTCAGCTTGCTCGTCGCACACGCGTTTCGCTTTTCTGAAATATTACATAAAACAAACAATGTATACCTGTCTAAAGGTTTTGGAAATTAAGCTTCATGAAGAATACGAGGTCTAAGGTTAAAAGTCTGATGTCAAATAATTTCTAACTGACCCAGCGACCTCCGTATACCGCCCGACAGTCGATTCTTTAATTTTTGTTCGGTTTCTATTTATTTTCCAGGATTTTTTCTTTTTTTCCTACCATAACAATCATCTATGTATGCACTTTAAGAAACATCTTTTTGAAAAATTTTGAAAAGTCGGTTAAGCTATACTCTTGAGATTTGCGCTTTGTAACACATTTAACAATTTATACTAAAGAATAATTTCAGAAAGCTTTACTAGCCGGGAAACTTATTTTTGGCAAAAATTATTTCAACAAAATTCTTATTGTGATGACATTTAAGACGCGGATCTGTTCCCACAGACACCTATATAGATAATATACTCACTTGAAGGGTGCTTCAGCGATCGCTTTAGTGAACTGCACGATTGTGAGCGCTAATTCATTCGGCGTGGTCGCTATCACGGTGTCACAGCCCGCGCTTACCAGGAGATCTGATAATATCGAAGAAAAAGCGTTAAATTGCGTAGACGCATACATAATAAAAATAGTACAAACGCCAGCACATCAACTACTACATTAATCTGTCAAATTTTTTAATAGATTTTGAACCTTATCATAATAATGGAAGGTTAATATTCGACTGGTGAAATTTTCAGATTCGGGTAGGTTGTCCTGCTAGCGTCGTACAATAACAAAATACAAATAAATAATTAAAGAGGAGGGTAGTATGCGTCACAACCACGTAATACGGCCCTCGCTCAGCATAATGCTGCAACAGTACGCGAGACAAAATCTCAGCGTGGATTTTCAGCGATTGCCGAATATGTCTCATCATCATGATCATCCTTACCTGTAATGGCCAATTCGAAATCCACTTCAGTTATCGGCGTCCGATTACTGTTCGAGGTTTTGCGACGAGGCGATCTGTTTATGTAAAAAAGAAAATTAAGCTTTCAAATAATGTAATACCTCTACCTCAGATTAATGAAGGACAATAGATGAAACCTTTATGATATAAAAGCGTACTACCCAGACAGTTCCGACTCCTAACGACTCCTATCCATCCGACCAAATAAGAAAGGTACTTTTATAAGTGACACTAGCAACATGGGAAATCCTTTCAATTTAGTCGCATTATATCTTGTGTCATTGCCCGGGAAAAGACTTTCAGTTTTAAAAGAATTTTGATAAATTGTGGTGTGTTTGTGCCTCGTTTTTATATGGAGAAAGAAGGAAAGGGCAGGTAGATTGTCCTGCCTTGTGCGCGATTGCAGATCACATTCCGGCACAAAGAAAACTCGGCCGAAAATATCAGTTTCAAGAAGTAAGTAAACAAACATGTTTTTTAAAGTAAATAAACCAGAAAATATGGTGGCATTAAGCTTAAATACTTCTGATAACTTGTATTACAATTCTGAGGTAATTTCATACATGTTAAAATGAAAATAAACACAAAAATCGCGAATTCAATGAATTCAATTTTGAGTTACTAGTGTCGTGAAAACTGTTATCGACAGTTGATTATTGATCTAATTCTACCGAGATCTACACCGACGGAGGCTCCAAGCGAGCACATGCCCAGATGCTTCTGCATTCTCCACCGCGCTCGTCCTACTTGGTACGGCTTAATGACGTCCCAAAGAATGTCGTTCATGCCCGTAACTTGACCTTTTATGTAAATCAATATAACTTATGTAATATTTAACTTTTATTTTCAAAAATATCTTCAAGGTTTCCGAAAATTGAAGACATCCGTGTGCAACGCTTCCCTGTTACGGATCGGATGAGAATCAGCCTGAAAACCATTGGAGGATGTGCTCACGACACAAATTATTCAATCCATAAATTAAAGAATGTTTTTTTCATGTTTCGAGTTTCATTAAACCTCCATTATCATAAGAACATTAATCATTTTACATTAATTCCTTACGAATTGATATGACTTAGATCAGATTCTCGAATAAACCTCATTGTTGCAGCGTCCCAGTAGCCACATCTTATTTTCCTACTTCATTAATTTTGTAACAATAAAAATACTCAAGTCAGTGTAGGTAAACCTATAATATGAAGACCATGACTGGAAAGCATACTTCCCAAACCAAAAATATTTTATTACAAGCGGTTAAGCCATCTGCGAGCTATAAAATTCCGAGGAACTGAGCACCTCTTCTCTTTTTCCAATTCAGTTTTTAAAGGTAGAAACGCATATAGCTATTTATTCATATTTTGATTTTACTGTTGAAACTCAAATATTTTATTTTTATTCTCAAATATTTTTTAATTATCAAGTAACGTCGATATCGATTAAAACCGTTCGTACATTCCTGGGTGATAGCGTTTGACACTGATTTGTCAAACAGGGCTGTACGCGGATTGAAATTGACATCCTGACAAAAACATTGCCATCTTGTTTCTTCAAATACCGAGTTTTTACTTGCATAACCAGGATAGCAATACGTACGTTCTTCCTGCTAAGTTACACTTCATCTATTGTCCTTCATTAATCTGAGACCTCTACGAAATAAAAAAAGGTTTACAACACATTTGCAATTTGAGATTATTTAACAAAAAGGTTTATCTATTCTACTTTAACCTATCATAAAAATCTATGCCTATATATACTTTCACTGTCAAAAATATTGTAATTCCCTCCCTCACTTGAAGTAGTCCTGCGGTCGGAACACAAGAAGCGTCATGCTGCAGTCGCACAGCTGCTGCGCGTGCGCAACGTGCGGGGCGAGCGTGTGGCGCCGCACGTGCGCGCCCAGCTCGTCCGCGTGCCACACGTACAGCGCGCGCTGGCACGCCGACCGCGCTGCTGACAGCTTCACCTGGGGGGGGATGATGTCAAGTGAATTTGGAACTGGAGAAAAAATAATCTGACACCATGAAGATGTGTCATGCCGTGTCTAGTCACGGCATACGGATTATTATCATTATTATCACAGCCTTTTTATCGTCCCACTGCTGGGCACAGGCCTCCTCTCTCACAGAGAAGAATTGAGCGTTAATCACCACACTTGCTCAATTCGGGTTGGTTATGTCAGACTTTATAGTCCTGGTTTCCTCGAGATGTTTTTCTTCACCTTTTAATCAGTCATTGGTGTCCAAGATAAACTTAGAAAGTACGTATAACTTAAAAAAGTTACATTGGTACTTGCCTGACCTGGAATCGAACATACGAATAGAATAAAAATACTCAATATAATAAGACATTAAAAATATTATTGTTATGCCGAAACTAGGGCGATGCCAGTTACAATAACTAAAAATAAAAAAAGAAAGAAAAATTTTTTTGCCCAGTGCCCAAAAATTTGTTGTTACAATAACCCAACGTACCTGTCCCCCATCCTTCTCCAAGCTCCTCGGCAGATTCCTGCTCCACACCACAAGCGCGGGATCGCACAGGTTACTGGCTTGTACTATGTGCGCACCCGCCGCGGTCACCTCGCGGGGTACGTCTGACATGTACCACCGCTCCCATAGCGTTGGATGGCCTTCCACGTTCATAAACTGAGGAGAGATGAAAGGATCAAGCTAAATATTTTAGACTAGCTGTCCTGCACCCATATAAAAAGTAGTCTATGTCTTTTCTCAAGAACTAGACCATGGGCCTGATGCTACTAATTTAATATTGTGTCAATTGAAACTTAATTGAATCTTACTAGCAATTTTTTAAAAAAAATCGGAATGACCTATTTGTCTCAATCGACATGGAGTTGTGATTGAGTATCAGTTGAATATCAATTGCGTGTTCTTAAACTAAATTAGCAGCATTAGGCTACTTTTGCGTTTATAATATTAGTAAGGATTTAAGATTAAGCGAGACAAACACTTTCCTTAAAGGTTTCAAACTCTTTCCATGGTATGGTCTTCTTAGTTCTTCAAGAAAAGACTGGTAATAATCTGCATCAGGTTAGACTTGAGGCCGACTCCAACATAGCTTGGGAAGAGGTTAGACAGATGGCCTTGTTGGTTCTTCAAACATACAAAGCCAGTACAAATTAAGCATGTTTTTTTTACCTTCATACACTCTCCAGGTTTGTATATCTTGTTCATGTTGTCAGCTATCTTTTTAGCCGACTTTTCTTCTGCCAGCTTCTGTCTCTTTACTTCCTTGTCTGCTGAGGCCTTTGATTTCTTCTTGCCTTTGCCTTTTGGGCTGCCTGATTTTTAAAAAAATGTTTGTGTCATCATTGGGTCAACACATGGTACACAGACATAAGAAACAATAGATTTTGTTTACTTTTCAATTTAGTGGCTTAGTTAGGGGGCGGCCCAATCCCGCTTGGGGATGATTGCCAGAGTTTACTGAAACCCTCAGAACCAAAACCGCGGAACACCACACAACATCTCTCTCCGGTTCCACTCCGAATGTCACCCCCCAAACTCACTCCAGCTCCACAAACAGCAGAGGGGAATAACAAAATACACTGAACTTTCGTAATATACACCATTATATTTTATACTTCAGTAAGAAAATGAAACCAACCAGTGCTCTTCCGTTTCCCACTGCTTTGATCCTGATGTGTGTCAGCAGGCTGTGTTTCCGTGCCCCCAACTGGTATCTCTGGCAAGTCATCTAAATCTAGAAATTCCATAAAATTCCATAATTTTTTTTAACATTCATAAAATAGTTCATAATTCTTTAAAAATTATCCGATAAAATGATCGGATTTCGCCCCAGCTTCTCACGCCAATTTTAATTAAATTAAGTGCATTTATAGGACCTAGGCGACTGAGCCCTTAAAAGAAAGTACTTATTAAAAAAAATACACACTTGCGGCGTCTGAACTGGTTAAAATTTCTGTTTCCGTTGTTGCCATGGAAGGAGGTATCCCAGGATTATCCCGTGTGTCATCCTCACTGTCACTAGAACTTATAGTATAAACCATATTTGCCATTGTAATTCAATTCAAACTATTGTTTTTAACTACAATAAGAACAAACGATCTTTTTTGAACAGGTATTGATTTATTTACAAACAACCTGTCAATTCTGAATTCTGACATTGACACTTGATTGTGACGTTTTTATAGTCGTTCATCAATCAAAGATATTACACATATTACACATTTATGCAAAGGAAGCACATGATTCTAGTGGTCGGAAATTACAAGTTGGGGCGAAAAGCCTTAGTGGTTTTTAAGAAACCTTCATAAAGCAGCCCAGCTTTCTATAAGTGGGTGGGGTATCGTGCATCGCAGAACACACAAATGTCAGGTTCTTTACCTGACCTCCATCCAGTCGTGTCAGATTGCCGTCTAATCGGACTATGAGGGTAAGGAAACATTAAATTTCTGTGCAGCTGGCTGATCTCCTTAGAGAGTACGTGAATATAGCTCAGTTGTACTTGATGAGACTTTTCTTTATAAGGCGACAAGTATAAGTTTCTTTTTGAGCCTTCAAATGTTATTTTCAGTTACACCTTTAAGTAGGTACTTATGACTAATTACTAAATTATCAAGTAAAATGGAGACATCGACTTCCAACATTCCAACACCACTGGAAACTTTAATAAATACTATAAATAGGTCATTAAATTCTTGCTTATTTTTACGAAAGAGCATAAATCGCCTTGTTTAAATACGCGCGAAAAAACCAGCACAGATAAGCAATAGCTCAATCAATACCTCACAGTAGTCCGACGGCATCTTTACGACTATTGATTTCCCATAAAACAGTCATATATATCAAGTTATAAATCTTTCACTCTGTTTTCGCTTCATTCCTCCTACGTGAGACGTGAGACCAGCGAAATTTTATTTCTAAGCATAAGACTGGCAACCTAACAAAGTATGGTAATTCTTAGATTTTTACTTTAAGGCTGGTTTGATAATAAGTTTCATTAAATATTTAGGGGCATTTACATTTACCATTTATTATAAATTCTACTTCATGAGCCAGTTTCAAGGGTTGATGATGAGTTCCAGATAGTCTATCTGGCATACCATACAAATTCTGTTCCATTTTTTAAATTTATCTGGTAGATAGCGGCTATTCGTAACCTGGTCTTTTAAATTCTAGACACAGACAGTGATTAAAATATAGAATTTTATACCATTGAAAAAGTTTGCTTCTATCATCATTTTCTCCATACTTATTTACAACTTAATAGTTATAATCATTATCAGCCTTTTAGCGTCCCACAGCTGGGCACAGGCCTCCTCCCACGCAGAGAAAGACTGAGCATATCTAAATAGTATACCACATTTATTAACACTGCTATACTGAACAATAAATAAACAAAACAAATAAATCTCCAATGCGAGCCAGTTGTGCAACTGTACGTCTCTTTATTTTTATTCGTCTCATCGTTCATATAAAAGAGGTCTTAGTTGAAATATCTTTGAAAAATAAATGCAATGTATGTAATATCAAGCTTCGTTATAGCAGAAAGGATAGCAACCGCTCGTTCGAACGACTGATGAATGAAGCTGACAGTAAACTGCGCTTATTCTAATATGAAATAACACAGTCTATAAAATCTAAGTACAATAAATACCATAGCGTTCCTAACTTAATTAATAGAAGTTGATGTAATAATTTAGTTATCGACCTACACGAAAGTCTCTTAAACAGTAGCTGAAAGTCGATGTGTGAATCCACTGTCATGGAAGGATATGGGATGTTGAAGAATGATGACTTCTGTGAGGAAGGTGGGACATTAAAGTTATTGAAATTAATTTAATTAAGAAACCCGGAGTTCAAATCCAAATGTTCCTAAATATAACTTACAGCCTCATCATTACCTAAGTCAATACGTGTCTTAAACAGTTTTAATGCAAACAAACATATTCGATTTTACGAAAATACCTACATTAACACATTAGTATTTTAAAATAACATTCAATTAATTAACCCAAACAGGTACAAAGCGCCAACACTTTGTGTACAGACAGCAAATAAGAATAATCTCGGCGAGAGCAGTCGCAGCTCGCGACAGACAAACTTCGGACATAACAATCGCCGTCCCTCCTCCCTGCTGTACTTACGTAACTACTAATAGAAACAACACTCACGGGTATTAGGATCCTCTTTTATGACAAGCTTTTATACAACTTGTTCTTTTATTATTGTCATGTTCTCAAACTCTGTTCAAAAGTATACAAAAGAAGGAAAAAATGTAGATGTACGATGTCTATGTGTCTTTAACAAACAGATAGGTACTGTGAACGGTTTAGTTCAATATGTTTTTAATTAGATAATGCAGTGTATAATGGCAGGTCGAAACTTCATTTCAAATTACAGCGGACGCACTGCAGTGCCCTCTACACTCTACAGCCAGTCATCTAAAAAGCCCAATTCAGAAACCGGGTTTCTAATATAAACGGCAATCTGGACACCTTTTTCACACACGGTCGGGTAGCCCCATGGTAAGCTATTGATTAGCTTGTGTTATGGGTGGCAACACAACTGATAAACTACATATACTTTACACATATAATTAGTAATAACATTAAGTACATATTATAAAATCCAGACCACAACCAATAAGCATGCACATCACACAAATGTCGACCGTGCCAGGAAGCGAAACCGGGACCCTCAGCTCGGAAGTCTGGCGTGGTAACCATTGCGCCGATGGGGTCTTCAATGCAATGGTAGGTAACCCATTAACTATGTTCCAGCTGTACAATCTCTAGTCGAACTCCAGCAAAAAACCAGGACAGCATACAGATCAATGCTTTCAAAATCTACCCTTCTAAACCTTTCATCATCTCCCGAGCCTTTTCCAACTATGTTAGGGTCGGCTTTCCAGTGTAACCAGATTTAGCTGAGTAGGTACCAATGGTTTACAAGGACTGACTGCCTTTCTGACCTCCTCAACCCAGTTACCCGGGCAACCCAATACCCCTTGGTTAGACTGGCGTCAGACTTACTGGCTTCTGACTACCCGTAACGACTGCCGAGGATGTTCAATGCCAGCCGGGACTTACAGTTTAACGTGCCATCCGAAACACAGTCATTGGTGTTCGATATACCTTTCAATTAACCAAAATTAGAATCTTCTATATCTGAAAATAGTCCCAAGCGGACGGAAACCAGGACGTATAAATGATTAATTATTGAACAACGATATACCTGTCACCCAAGTATAGGTAGGAACTGTCGGGCCCAATTCCGGGCGGGTTCCATTCTATCCGGCTAGGTTTGATATCGTCGGCTCCTGTGTTAATTATTCAGGAGCTCATTAAGTCGGCAGTGTCAGGCACGTATTAGCGCATTCAGTGCGTGGGCACGCCAAACAGCGAATGGGCAATCAATCTATAGCACTTTAACTATTCGTGCGTGGTTCTATTTGCTCTGTGTTTTGGCAAACTTTCGTAGTAGCTTAGTGGTTAGAGCACCGGCCTTTCAAATACAAGCGTCCGGGTTGGATTCCAGGTCAGACAACCAATGTAAGTTTTGTAAAGTTATGTGTACTTTCAAAGGAAAAGATCTTGGGCTGAAATCGCCAATCCACCTTGATTAAGCGTGGATCCTTTCTCTGTATGAAAAGAGGCAACGCCCTGCAGTTCGTCATTTTATGGTCATATAGCTCTTTCTAAGGCAGCAGCAGATAAAAAACTGTAGGTATTTTATCAACTCATCGGTTGGTTTGTAAATCAAAAATACGTACAAAGAGCTTTATAAAAACATACCTTAAGAACTTAGAACCAACTCAATAATTAAATCAAAAATCCGTAAACATATAAAACATAGATTCTGCCTGATAAATGATGACTAATTATATGTAGAGTTCAATCATTAATCTATTGTGATAACCTTTTAAAATATCTAAAAAAAACTTCGCCACCAGCTGGCTGATACCTAAAATTGATTTTTCGCCGCAAATCGCTAAGTTCAATGATGACAAAAAGTTTGGCGAGAGCTATATATACATATATGTAAGTATTGCATCATCATGACATAATCAATCAGAATTAATTCATAGCTTGAGCGAGACTTTTTGCAAGCACAAATACGAGAATTGAATAATTATGATTTTGAATCCTGCTTAGTAGCTAGTATGAATTTTCGATATGTTATTTTCTATTTCAATATTTAACTAGTTTCTGTCAGCGATTTCACTTGCTTGCCGGGACATAGGGGACTGTCTACAGGGGTCTAACAAACCCCCTTTGTCATATAGAAATTTTTAAATCAACTCCTGGGTCCACCCAACCGGAACAGCTACGGTGGAACTTGTGAGACGAGTTCGATTAAGTTTTGTATCAATTGTTCCATTATCAAAGTTCAATGGAACTACTGAGAAAAAAGTCACTAGTTCCATGTAACTAATTGCTAGCGGAACTAGTGAGAATGATCCGCGTATAAGACACTACTAACTGCACAATTACGATGCTCTAATGCATTTTCTTTTTACAACCACCCCGCTTTCATAGCAGCAATTACTCAGAGAACTTATTCAGCGAACAATCTCAATTGGCTGAGTAATTAATTAGGAACAGGCACGGCACAACAATACTGCAAAAGTCATTGCACGATTGAGTGTTTTACTTGTTCTACAAGCGGTTAGAAAACGCAAAAGAATAAACAAAATATAAACGCAGATAGTCTGCAATTATTAGATTAGCAAATAGAAGAAGATAGCAAAAAGTTCTGAATATCATTTACCATAAAGTCATTTTACGAAATCCATTTTAGGAGCAAACAAGCCAAGCGACAACGCTTAGGTATTTACGTTCAAAGAGGACAAACATGAACGCAACTTTTTTTGATCTCTCGCGTCTGTTTGTTGTAAAATGTTTGCTCTATGTCTGCATGGAGGGCTACGCTTCCCTCCTCTCCAGTCTGGCTTTGTTTACGGGGGCGAGCGGGCGTTGCACCTCGCGACTCGCCAACGCGCACGCGTCACTCATTTAAAAATAAAACTTATTTGCTTCGCCACATCCTGTGCTCCATGACTAATTTGACTCAAAACTGAACTACAATTACTTATTTCCATAATCCTTTAAGTCATAACTAAGTTGGCAAAGAAACAAAAAGTTTTGATTCGCATTCCATTCCCGACGTGCAAACTTGTGCTAAATATTGTGGTTTTATTATTTTTTATTGTAAATAAAAGTTTATAGTGCTATGCAACCGCGTCTGCTTCGTAGTGTAAATATTTAAAAACCAAACACACATAAATAAACAAAACTTTTTTATAGTGCACACGTGTATCATCATCATTGGTGATATGGATGTCTGTTCGAAATTCTAAATTGTAGAAGAGCCAAAATGGATTGGCGTGAAAAACTGTTCGGCAAGGTTTTAGTCAAGTGTGAGTCGGGGACTCAGAATGGTAAATTCGAGAATATATCGACATTAGAGGCTTTGTCTGACTGCGTAGAGGAGGGTGAGGGTGCCGTGTGTGGAATATACTTTTCTTTCGCGAACATAAGTGATGCTAGTGACGATTTCGGTGTGCGTTTAGAAGAGGTGTACAAGCGAGTGCATCCCCGGCTGAAGGTGGTGCAAGTAGTGCTATGGGCGCATGTCGGCACTCCTGAGGGTCTGGTGGAGAGGGAGGCAGGGTTCCGGAGGAGCTTGACGGGAAAGCCGTGGTTCGCTGTACCGTTCCACGATGTTGATACGAAGGCAAGCATTTTATACAGCCAAAAATATTTTTTACGGGCTTTGAATTCATCGAAACAACCTTCAACTTTCCTGTATATTAATATAATTATTATTAGAATTAAAAACGTCATCTACATAAAGCCTTGCACACGATGCTGTAACGTTTCAGGTCAAGAGTCGTGATATTGTTCCCGAGAGATCATAAGTCTCAGTGGAAGTCGTTTTGGCTCTGGACCCCGTTTGGCCACATTCCAGAGCGCATAAAACCTTCAATCGTTTAAAAATCGCGCATCCAAGTCTGACCACTAGGGACTTGGAATTATAACTCACATAATATAAGAAATCTGTAACCATGATATAATTAAATGCGAAACTGCGCAGGTATAAACGATGGCCAAGTCAGATGAGTGGAGAAGTGGGTCTAAAGCAACTAAGGGACTTAAAAACATTAATTACCTAACACTAATTGTTTAGAAGCTCACAGGACAAAACCACAAATAACCTCTTTAATCTTCGACCACATGAAAAACAAACATCAGGAGCACTCAGGCAAATTAAACAAATCGTAATGAGAGAAATAACTCCAAACTTTAGAACCTTGCAACATATAACCAACTGGAGACGCATTTGCCTTGTTGAACGTGATCTTATACCCGTAAATGAAGTGCTCGGTCATATGGCGAGGTATCTGTACTATATTTGCGTCAAGTTTGTGCTTGTGTTTGTAAATTTTGTTGTGTAATGTAACAACGTCTAAAGACGTATCAATATTTTATCCCGGGGCTGCGGGTTGTTCACAAGTGTTATCGCGACCCTGGCACACAAAAGACCTCCAGAAGGAACATAGTACAGACGTCAGCTCATCAAGCTACTACAATCTGTCAAATTTCTTTAATAGATTTTCAACTTTTCGCTCAAGCATTATGGTTCAAAGTTGATTGGAAAATTTTCACAGATTCGGGTAGCCTGATGTGCAGGCGTATGTACGTTTTAGTCGGTCAGAGTCTGACACTCCCTTCAGCTGCACCCATAACGGGAGGAGTCATTTGATGATTTGCCAAGAGAAAAGAAGTTATCACGCTCACGTTGCGTTGTCTCGCTCTTCTAGTGTTGGTGTAAGTGATCATGGCAGCTCCAGTTGATGAAATACTCTAAGCGTGAACCGCTTAACAACATCAAACGCTGTGGGTAAAACTTCGTTCAAGAGCTCCAAGATTTGCCTTCAATTTATTTTGCAAATGTTACCTTTGATACCTTGGGTTAATGTTGCTGGGTCTTTTGATAGGTTTGAAGTACTTTGGGCTCAAAGCCACCCGCGTTTTAAAGTTAATGTTGGAAGCTCAATTCATTTATTGTTTAGTACCTTCTTCAGTTGAATTGAAGCTGAAAATCAGATGTCAGTAAACATCAAATATACCTATTTGTTATCTAGCTCAATTGAAATATTGATGTCTAGCAATATTTTTCCGTGTCCCCGGGGAACTTCTTAAAACACATAGCCAGTGTTCAGTGGGACAGTGTGCAACAGTGAAAGAATTTTGGATATTATCGAGTAGTTTCGGAGCTTATTCGATTCAGACAAATAATCAAAATCTTTCTTTGTATATTCGTACATACGTTTATGTAGGAACGTGGGTAAATTGTGCGAAAATAGAAATATATAAATTACTCTCTAGCTCCAATCAAATTAAAATTTTCTGGTGACTACTAAATCCCAAATTCGCTGAAATTTCACAATGATAACGCATTTAACAAGATAACAGACACTGAAACATTTCTCTACAAAAGCCGTCACATTCATTACCTTATCATGCCCATCAATGGCTGCCAACCTAACCATGGCAAAGGACATCGCAATAACAGCCAAGTGCATTAAACCATAGCGCTCTTTGTCGGCTTGAATCATTTAACCAACAGGATTGGTCATGGGCAAAAATCTGTATGCATTATCATCCTCCTGCTCTTATCCCTTTATTTGGTGTTGGCCCAGCATGTTTTCTTCTTTCGCACTCTTCTATCTGTCTGCCGTCATCTCACAAGTAAAATTCTTACTAGCTATATCAACTTTCACAATCCATCCATCGTTTCTTTGGTCGTCCGCTCCCTCTATATCTGTCCACGTTCATGCTTCCTCACAATCTGTGATCCTCGTTCTTTTGCATGTCAAATATACAAATCTCCATGCGACAAAGTTAAAGATAAGTTAGAGTCATTTATTCACGCTCACCTTTCACCACTTCCTATGTGTTATCGCTGGGAAGAAGAAATGGTGGACCACAACAAACTCCCCAGGAACATAATTCTGTCTGTATGGTTTGAAGAACCGGTTCTATACAAAACAGTAATTAAAATACATGAAGCATCAAAATCTGCCAATATACATGCGGAGGGCGAGGCAACGTAACAAATAACTTTAGCTCACTCAGGCATTTTTACACACAACAAGATTGACAAACACCATTATAAACATGATGCACACCTGTATTTGTGGCGATATCGTATTTTTATTGAAGCAACGCCACTGGCGTTTCCGTTTTGTTAAATGCTCTAAGTGTGTCGGTATAAGCATAGACTTCCATAGACACAGTCAGCTTAGAATATCGCCGCCATTGGCACACGACTTGCATTGATATCGTAGATTAATGTGACATTTGTAGTTCGATCAGTCGATTTCTGAATGGAATCGTAGATTCTTGAGAACGTTACTTTGTTTGAATTTTAAATAATTGTTTTATTGGTGAAGAAAGAAGAACTTATGAATAAATACATAAATTTAGCAAATATACTGATCCATATACTTTAGTTTCTAGTTAGGTACAATTAAACGAGCTTCCAGTATGCATTAATGAGCGAACCTGTCAGGTAAACTCAGGACAAAGACCACGGATGACAAAAACAAGAACAGGATAAAATTCTACATTTAGAATTATATGTGAAAACTGTAGATTTTATGTTTAATTAGATTCCGTCAGCAGTTATACTCTCGTAAACTACTCCGCACACCCTGATAAGAAAGTAGTTTTTCTGGATAAGTGGGCTATCTAACACTGTACGATTTTTTCAAATCCGTCCTATACTATCTGAGATTAGCGCGTTGAAGCAAACGAAGAAACTTTTAAACTCTATAATGCTCGCATTAGTGTTGATTACTTACGGAAAATCGAACAAAATGCATCAAAAAGGTAGTTCAATCAACCAAAACGAGCTTCCTAGTCCTAACATCTACCTACATTCTAAAGAAAACTCATTAATCACGACCGGTTTCAGCGTCATCTGCGTCTGAGGAAAATGTCCGACATCTGGCCAGTTCCACAGGCATTGTCAGACGTCGAAGTGGAACCTTGTAATGAATTGGATGTGTCTTTATGAGACTGGCAGGCGGAATATCCAGGACTTATAGTTATTGTGCAGACGCCAGCGCATCAAGATGCTCCAAACTGACAAAACTCCGTAATAGATTTTCAACTTTATCGCTGAAGTATATGATTCAAAGTTGATTGGGAAATTTTGACAGTTTCGGATATCTTGGCGTCTATTGCTATGTCTGTTGGAAGGTGACCATATTGTCATAATTTAATGTGGGGGGTGGCTTCCAGTTTAAGCAGATACAGTTGAGTACCAGTATTTTACATGGAGCGACTGCCTGTCTGACGTCCTCATCCCATTTGCAAATACATATTATAATGTATTCGAAAATATATTCACATTCCTGTGCTATACACAACATAATTTCATTCAAGAAATTCCTTATCGCTGCGCTCCATGAAAATCACAAAATCCTCTAAACTACCAGGCGAGCATAAAACCCAAGAAATGAATACCTACCGCGCCTTCATCTGCATAACTACTGCCTTAGAAGTTCCTAGGTTCATTGAAACGGGGCCCCTAGTAATTACGGGTAAGAGCCGGGGGTTGCGTCAATGCCATGTATCACCCTAAATTACTCTTCACCCCACACTTTCGCTCAGAGGGGTTTTTTACATTACACAGGTGCGTTTTGATACATTAACGTCGCCTTGTTTATATTAAACTCACCCTTAATTGTATGGAAATAAAGACCATTTTGAAACAATATATCTTTAACAGGATTACGTAGAAAAACTCCTGAAAGTTTTATGCATACCTCACTTGAGTCTTATTAGTTTCGAGGAGCATGACGCCGTTTCTTTGCAATTTGTTCAGTTTTTTTATCAAGTTATGATATTAAAAGAAACCTTTTTGCTGAACAAGCAATTTTACTAATGCTAATAATTGTGTTAGCTTGGATCGGATTTCACGGACCGATCGCCGGAAAACTTGGAGGCATTCCGTACAAACAATGTTCTCCATTTATTTAAGAGGGTTTTTTCTGTCAACGCAACCACCTATGTAATGGTATCAGCCTTTTATAGAAACGAATTTGGCAACTGGCGACATCGTCTAAATAAATTCAACAATTCAGTCCATTGTCTCACCAAATCGTTCCCATTCTCCCAATTTCGGAGTCTTACATAATATAAGTTCATGTATTTAGATCTAAGATTTTGGCGAACCATTCCACGGACCCCATTCGCCCACAAGCTGCCATTAAGAATGGAATTTCTCTGAATCTACTGAAAGAGGGTGCAAATGATACTGACCCGGCCATTGCCCGTCGCAAATGATAGGAACACAAAATATGGGATGAAATAAAAACAGGCGAAAGATCCTCAATATGGACTGACGTCGTCCATTCATGTAATGAAAAATCACACGAATTCTTTTGCTGTAGGAAACGCGTGCGTAGGTGATTTGGACGTCGATAAGGATGACCCAGTGGGGAGCGTGATGGGCAAAAAAACGCTGCTATATTTCTTTGGATCCCTTACATTGCTACAGATAATCTTAATCATAGTAAAGTCTACATATTCCACTCTAAAAAAAGGAAGAGATAAAGGTATCATGGCTTACAAGTTTATGATCGGCAAAAAGCCCAGTGCGGTCAGACAGAGCCACACATTCGCACAAACGATTAAAGTAAGGGGCAAACCGATTAGCGTCGCCACACGTGTTCTTGATAATCGTTCATATGAACCTACATATCTATACCTACTACATAATAATTTTAAGTTGATGAGAGTGTTTGTTTCTTTGTTGTTTGTTGAATGGATTTTATTTAAGTTTCAGATACTTTTTAAGCTAAAGCTACTTCTTAACCGGGCGCATAGTAACCGCTATGGCTAGAGGAATATAGTACTTTAATACACGTTTCCATAAACTTCTTTCCTTCTAGAACTAGAAGAAATTGAAGATTTAAAGTTTGTTTTGCTTTTCGTCAGTGCTTTAAGGGATCTTACGTCAGTATATTCTTAAATTACTTAGGTACTTATCGGACTTGATTTTAATTAGGTCCTGTAGTCAGGTTGAAAATAACTTATGTTAGATTCTTGCTAAAGGGTATCATCTTACGGGTCAAACAAGTCAGAGAAAGCTCAATGCTTACGTAATCTTTGTTTAAAGGTAACCGTTTGCTGATTATTCCTATTGCTTATATTAGGTATCAGTTTCCGCCAGCGGTTTTACCCGTTTCGTGGAAACTACTCCGCGCATTCGGGTAATAAGTAGCCTGTAGTCTTCCACGATAAATGGGCTTTAACACTTAAATATTTTTCTAATCGGTAGACAATTAGTCGGTCAATACATCGGTTATAAAATTCCATTTTTTCATTAAGGCCGAGTTACTGCAGATAAGATTATAATAAATCTTAAACCATTTAAAAATCTTATATCTTAAAAATCTTTCAATCGAAGGAAATTTCAAAATTTTGGTACTCAGATTTTCTAGACCATGAAAAAGGCCATAGAGTATAATTAAGGCGGACGGAGTTAAGGGAAACCAGCTTGAGCTAGAAGTAATATAAATATATGGGCACTTAAAAAAACAAGATTTTTTATAGACAATTAGTTATATGGTCCAAAATTGTGAGATATCATAGGAATTTCAATTAAAAATTGTGTTGGTAGCAGCAAACATTTAGCTAAAGCGTTTGGGGCCAGCAATGCCAAAATGTAACTAGAATTTAGACTTATAAATACCGATGTCTGTACGTCTGGCTGGCTCAAATCTCCAGGGTCTTCAACTTCGAGACGTGATAAATATTCAAGGGATAGGCTTGGAAATCTGAGGCCAACCTAAGTCTGTTTTTTATTAGGTATGGTATGTTATCGAATTTATATGATTCTACTTTCTCTTGCTGATAAAATATCTATTAAATCTATACTTTTATTTATGGTAATCTTATACTCATTGGTTATTTCTTGTTCAGCGTCACTAGAACTGAAGCCGCTTGTTTGAAGGAAAATGATTTTATTATTATCTTTTCTTTTGCACGTTTTCTTTCTAAAGAATAAATTTCCCTTTTTGTCATTTGTTCTTAATTTTTCTACTGTAATATAACGCATTCTATTGTAATTTTTGAGAGCTTTAGATATAATTTTGGGAATCTTATGAATTATCCTCTTAATCTTATCCATCTTTGTGAAAAAAGGTTCAGCTTATCTGTTTTATAATTCAAATGGAATTTCGTTAATACGAATTTCAGTTATAGAAACGACCAGAAAAATCAAATGAAAATAATTTGTTTTTTTTTTTTTTAATTAGTTGGAAAATATCAGCACCATTTAAGTCGGTTATTTCCAAAAAGACACACAAGTTTCTTTAAAGAACTGTAATTAGTAGGATTCTAAAATATGACGTCACAAATCCTCATCACAACGTCTACAATGACACGACCTTAAGAGTCTTAAAGCATTGCCACATAAACAACTCAAACGAACACTAAACGGTACTACAAAAGCATAAAGAATGATGGAGTAAAATGTTCTACCAACCCTAAGAAAATGTTTACGACGCATTGAACAAAAAGCAACATTGCAGGTGCATTGTTCCTCTGCAACCTGAGCTGAGATTATTTATCGCGGCTTTGTGCCATCACTGACCCCCAGAACAATAGACATGTGGAGAAACACTTACAGACACGCTCTCGTCAGTTGCGGATTTCTTTAGCACCTTGTATTTAATGAGGTTTTAATTTCCGCTGTTCCTTTTCGCTTCATGGGAGATCAAATTTTCTTAACACACGATTAAGACGAAAGATATGCCAAATTGAAATCGAATGTGTTGTTTTGTCCCCAAGAATGTAAAGGTCTTCTCTTCGGCACTATACTGACATACAAACCAATTGGCAACCAATCGACGACCAGTTGGCATAGTAGGTAGTGAATCTGGCTACCACGCTGCAGGTCGCGGGATCAATTCCCGCATAAGTCAAACATTTGTGAGCATGAACATAATTATGTATGTAGGTGTTTGATTTAGTCTAGGGTGTTTCTATGTATGTATTCATCTGTTGTCTAGTACCCATAACACAAGCTCTGCTTAGTTTGGGACTTGATGACGTCGTGCGAATGTGTGAGGAATTTTATATGAATATAAATAATTTGGAAACGAATTTTAACGGGAAAGGGACATTAATATCTACTCAAACTGTTTTACAATCATCATCACCTACAAACTTTGCTCAACATATGCTATTTTCTACTTCACACAAGTAGCCATCAGTAATACCTACCTTCTCCATCCTCAATCTCTTTGAATACGTCGACTCACTCAAGTAGGAAGTACGGAGTATGAATTGCAGTAATCTATGACACTGTTTGTTTCCATCAATCCTCGTCAGCCGACCGGGGAACCGCTAAAACTTTGTAACTAGGACGCGAGGTTCCTACCTTGAAACTAATAGTTTGGGGAAATAGCATTTTTCATTGGTCCATGTTCACTGACAAGATAAACGTTCGATTAAGGAAAACAACTGTTTATTTAAGATTAAAACATCCAAAACGATTGATTCCTGAAGCAAGGTTGAACAAGAAGTAGGTTTTATGTAAATTCCCGAGTGATACCCCAAGTGATTACATAAACGACTGTCGGTAGTGTTGGTCCTTGATGAAGTGCCCAAAAGGTTGACTTGTAATTCCCTAGACCAATATGGTTAATACACAACGTGTTGTAGGTATCTCATTTAACTTTAGTATGTAGTAATCTTGAAATGAAAACCAGTCATTTCCAGGAGGGAAGTTATAATTACAAGAAATCTTTCAGTTACAACACTTGAAACTTTCCTAATAATGTTATGACCTAACGTTTCGAAACCTTGCTTGAAATAAGTACAGATGCCAGCACATCATGATACTAGAATCTGTCAATTTTGCTTAATAGATATTCAACTTTATCAATGAGGCATATGGTTCAAAGTTAATTGGGAAAGTTTGACAGTTTCGTTACATCATCATTATTCTCCATATAAGATACGAACATTCTTTTAGAATATCATTTTTAGTAACAAAAATATAGATTTTAATTTCCATAATAACAAAATCCTGCCAACGAAAATATTCGAGAGTACAAACTCAACCTAATGCATGGTCGTTGTTTACATTGCCACAAAGGACAGGAGCGCTATCGCATTGTTCCCGAGGGCATTATCTCGCCCGGGACGTATCAGCATACACAAACGTACAGACTAGATAAAATGTTACGCATATTTCGCAGATACATATTACGTGTTTTGAGAATGTAGTTAATATAGTTGGAATGGGCGCCAAATCGATTGCAATCTAATTTATCGGAACATTGGGAAATCGATGAATGGTACGTAATTTGATCAGGTGAAGCTAAACTAGAAGATAAAAGTCATTTATTCAAATTAGGCTGAAAATCAGCACCTTTTTAGTCCAATTTACCAAAGACAGCCCCTCAAAACGCCCACCCGTCATCACTTCCTATGTGTTATTGTTAGAAAGAAGAAATGGTGGAACAAACTCCCCAGCAACATAATTCTGGTTTGAAGAACCGTAGGGAGGAGCTCGTGGCTAAGTAAAAGTAATAGTAGTAGTAAGTCGCGCAGACACAGGTGCACTCGCTATTCCCTCACTCTCATAGTCCGATGGGACGGCAATCCGACATGACCGGAGAGAGATTTTCGTGAGGACCGACATTTACGTGCTCTCCGATGCACGGGTGAATCAATTAAAACTTCCAGACTCCAGGCTGCTTTATGAAAGCTTCTCAAAACCCGAATCGAACCCGAGACCCGTGCACAGCAGTCGCGCCTTGCGTCTACTAGACCAACGAGGCAGACAATAGTCTATACAAATATGCACATATGAGCCAATCAGGGGTCAATTGTCGGATGCATAGATCTGCATCTAGCTTTCAGTCTTCATCTAGACTTGCAGGAAACACTTGATATGATGCCGTCAAGGGACATTTCCTCTTTCTAAGAGAATGAGTTATGGTCGTTAAGTTTAATTGCTACATATTTAGGGTTGTAGGTTTTGTAAGAAGTGAATGGGATGTTTATGATCAATATTTTATAGGAGAAATAAAAAGTTTGTTTGAAGATTTTTACATTTACTTATATAAATATTTATAATTCTCTACGTTAGTACAAACGCTGTTACTTAGCCAAGGACTCCTGGTGATGAACTAAGACTAACAGAATTAATCATGTTCTACCTTAGAACCTCCTGGCGAAGATTATCTGAGAGCACGGTAGAGCTACAGCCAAGCCGCAAACAAAGCGGACACCGCTGTACCATCTTTTTTTATTTATTCAGCATCAGTTAGTAGCAAGTATAAGGTACTTTCTTAATGTAAGCCGAGCGAACTTTTAGTACGTAAACTTTGTAATCCACCGTGAACTTCATATTTTATCTTCGTGTCTACTTAAGCTTTTATCATTTTTTAGCTAGACTGAAAACATGTTTACTAGAAGTAGAAACTTCCATCCTTTAATGCAGGTACCTACTCATTAATGGTTTTAGAGCATCGAAAGATTTAAATAAGTAGTGAGTTAATAGGCATCACTTTGCAATAAGAATCGGGTTTTTTGTAGGAATTCAGAAATACGATAAAGAGAAAAAGCTTTAAAGATAAACAAAATGGATTATTATAAACAGATTTTCTACCTTTCTTGATTAAATTGTACCTACATGAACTCTAAAATTTAATAATTATATAGTGTGGAATTATTTGGTTCCTTTTTAAAAGCATTTTCCTTCTTGGCAGACGGTTAAAAATCAGCACAGGAAACCTACGTAATGACAGAACACAATGTCAGACAATTGAAATCAACACCTTCTTAATATTACTCAACAGAGTTCTCATTTCAAAAACATTCGATTTACGAAAAGCCCGCCATTCGTATCTACAGGCAGCATATCTGATATTGGGTACTTACGAACAGCGTGGCTTGCATTTTTGAACGAGCGCTCGAGTTCAGTACCCCTTGCAAAAATACACCCATTGTTGTCATGCTACGACGAAGTGGTCATTTTTTCGTCAAACTCGCGAACATGAACAATGCTGATGATAATAATTTTTGAACGGGTAACAAAGGATATTTTTGACGTTCGGGACTGGTGGAAAAGTTGTGCTGCGGGGAGTTGAATTAGAAAATTTTTTCGCTGAAGTTCGCATTGAAAGAAAAGTTTGTATATACTTAATTTGAAATCATTCCTAGTATCAGAAACTTGGTTAGTTATGAATGTCTCCCAATTTACTTTTGAACATAGGTACGTTCCATCTATTTTTTTCTTTAAATCAAATATTTAAGAGAGGTTTCGCTATGTCACGACTCTGAACATGAAAACCCTAAACAAAAGAGTTATTAGAAAGGAGGCTAGATATTCTGAAACTTTTTTTTAAACTTAAACGGTAGTGTAATGACACAGTTAACGGACTGGCTACCAACACAACTTGCTACCATATAAAAGGCTGAATAAAATGCTTATGTTTACTCACCAGATAGCATCAAATTCCTTGACTAACCACGTCACTCACAATAAAACCTTGTTTTCAATATTACAGCCAGAAATAATTAACATAGTTTTATTATCACGATGGCTATCGGGGCTTCGAACCCGCGCCTTTTATGTGTGATTCTCACGACAAGGTTCACTGAACTATAAGGCAGGTATTGAAGAAAATCGATGACTACCCTGTTCCTTTGAAAAGAAAATATGATTCCGTTGTCTTCTAATGACATTGTTCGAGTGGAAACTTATTCTCTATGTTGTTATGGTGCTATTGTTAAAAGAAATTGATAAATAATTATGTTGTATTCTTCTGTAATATCTTTAAGATTGCTTTTAGAAGATATACTGTTTTCTTTTTGTGTTATTGACAAAAAAATTACTGTCTTTTTTTGAGATGGTAAATCAGCGTGTCTGTAAGTGCAGTGGGAGGGAGTGTCATGCTTAGACTAATACCGATCTTTGTACTGTCCTGAGCCCTATAGCTACCTGAGAAGCGGTAATTCTTGAACAATCCCCAGGCAGGCTTCGCCCCAAGGGGGGCACACAATTTGCTGACAGCTCTATGAGGATAATATAAAAAAGTCTTCCTATTTGGTATAACTAATTAAATTAATACTAGATAAGGCCTTTCATAGTTTTTGATCTTTATAAGATGTTTGTAAAATTATGAATTGTTTTGGAACATAACTACCTACCTATTGCATTAGGCGAAGCCTGTTATAATAGTGTAAGTTTTTATTGAATAAATAAATGCATTTTCGAATAAATAAATAACCTAAAATACTAATAACAAACTAATAAAATCGTAAGTCGTCGAGCAATCGCTGTAAGGTTTTTACCATCGTTACATCGTGATAACAAAGACTCGATATAATTAAAAATCTAAAACTCAATTATCGAAGACCCACAAGACATAGAGAGTACCCAATTGGATCTCACGCCTAATTAATTATATTTAAATAAGAATTTTGATAGCTCTGCGGTATGTTTATTTAAATGTAATGTTTAATGCGTATCAAATCACATGTTTCCTTCGAAATTATTAAACTTTTCATTAAATTCCAATTTCAAAAGATTTTCCACCTCACATTTTTCTACACGCAACCCTAGAAAATCCCATAGAAATGTCATTTAAAAAGAAGCAAGGCGTTTGCTACACTTGTAGCTAGACGGTCCGCGTCGTAGGCCGTCAAGTCTTGCCAAGGGCCCTCAGAACCCCTTCAATGCGCCCCTAGAGCGCTTTCTGCAGACATTTACACTGCTTTCAACCGCTACACACCGGTTTAAACACGCTTTTTATACTCTGTGGCTGAAGAAAATGCAGGGTGACGCCATCTTGGATTTTTTTATGCGTGCGTTTTAGTTTCAAGAAATATTTACCAGCAGGCTTAGCATGGCAACCGTAGAAACAAGTTTTGTTTACCGGACAATGGACATAATGACAGAAAAGTGACAGATTGACGTAAGATTTCCTTTGACATTTTTCGAAGAAACTTTTCTTTTCTTCGATCGACATAAGTTTACATGTGATTATATGCGAGTTGACAGGTCGCGCCATGCTCGGGCAGAAGACATGTTGACATTGACAGAAAGAGCTTTGTCTTTTCTTGATAGAATAGATATAGAATCGCCATGCTAAGCAGGCTTATCGGTCTATACTGTGGTCTATATATACACAAACAGATACCTACATAATACAAAAAGGAGTTTTTCAAATACCAATTGTTATTCAATTACTTAACTGAAATTCGTGCTTATTAAGATATTTGTTTGGTTACGTATTTCTGCTTGAAATAACAAATAAAGAACGATGATTATGTATTGTGTGTCATCAAATACAACCCATTGACCATTGTAAAAGCCCGCAGCCATTTCGTAACCAATTGCAAATTGTTATATGAAAGACTAATAACAAATATAACAATACGATTTTATTACAATGTGAATTGTAAAGGACGGCGCGGTTGCCATCTGTCGCTCGCCAGCCGAATCTGTCTGGTACAGACACATTTAGGCATATCTGGCCATTCGTGTGGTTATAGTCATCAATTCAAGTCCCTGGTAGCATGCATCATGCGGGATCCACAGGGTTCTGAATATGACAACCAACAGATCGTAATTTCTAGTACCTCTACTCCTAGGACCTCAATATACAGGGTCTAACAATACTAGTGCACCATATTTTTACAGGTCATCTAGTACATGCTAAGGATCATGTTTACCAAGAAAAAAGTTGAATGAGCTAGGGGTCAACGATCGAGCGCCTTCATAGAGGCCGGCGTTATGCGTACAATTTAGCGACTGTGATGATAGATTTAATAAAATATGTTGTCATTTTCATGACTTTTGTGGTAAACATCATTTAGCATGTAGGTACTAGATGACCTGTAAAAATATGGTGCACTAGTATAGTTAGACCTTATGTACCAGTATGTAGCCTAGTTTATAAGCATTCGGCAGCATTCAAATTTTAAAATTAATGGTAATACACGGATTTTTTTTTATATTTTGCGGTGTCTGCTAGACTCGACTTCAGTCTTGGAGTGTTTAGAACATTGTCTTTTATCGGTTGCGAGTTATTGTGCTCGAAATAAAGAATATTCTATCTCTCTCTTCAGCTTCGTAGTTCCATCAACTGTTTTGAATAAACTTGGGCAATACTAAAAAGGCTTTAGAAAATTTCGAGTTACGATTAAGACATTAGAAACGCATAATGAAATACCATAATGTAAAGTCCGCAGAATTTAATTTCTATTAAATGAATCAGTCTTTAACGTAAAAGTAATTAACACAATCAAATATGGCTGTGGAAGGGATCTTAATAAGATGAGATCTTAACTTTTCTTTAAGTTTCAAATGTCAGTAATACTGCCCCTTTCTTTAAAAATAACCCCTCAAGTATCCCATCTGCATTGTACCGTATCAAAAGATATAAAGTTACTTCTCTAAGGGTTGTAATGACCAGTAATTTGGAGGGGTGGCCAGTGTAGCGTGACACCCCCCCGCATCCGACCCGTTCGACCGGAGAGCTCCTTAATCTTGGACATACAGTTGGTGAACGAGTTTATTAGGGTTCTGGAAAGTGCTATCTGTTTTGATGACCGGAGTTGAACTTTGGTGTGAGTGTTATCAAGATTTTAGAGCGTTTTGAACGAGTTCAAATTGTTTTTGAAAATAATTTAAGATACTATGAACAGAAAAGTAAAGATAGGGTAGGATAAGATACTTTTTGTATTTACTGTTATAAATTGCATTCTACTATGACGAAAGATATTTCTATATAATTATGTTACAAGTATTCACATGAAAAAATAACTAAAAAGGGGTCAAAGATTTAAAATACCGTGTAGGTATACACTTAGTAAAATATGTAGAGACTTAGCAAGAATTCAATAGTGGTTTTCACTACCATAGTATTTTGGAATCCTCACATTACAAATCAGATCTAATTTCAAAGTATAAACCATTATTTAACGAAGTGAATCATATTTATCACCTAATACATACTTCGGCTCGTGACTGTATTTCAAATTCTAATAACCACCGCAAGTCAAGATACTGCAAGTATTTCTTGTTTTTGTAAGAAGAGTGCGAAAGGTAATTAACGCGAATGTGTGGATGGTGGTAGACAAACTGAACAATCAAGAAAAGAAGAATCAAGGAAGGTAAGATGAGGTGTGCAATCTACCACGACAGAGCTACAAATATTAACAAGAGAAATACTCAATATTCATAAAAACATACAATACAAAACCATACCCTTTTCCTTGTAGCTGTTTTCTTGTAACTCAACTACGAGCCTCAACATTCAAAACATACCAATTTGGTTCAGCTCCCGGGTTTAGAGGCCAACAATGAAATCTTCCAAAGAATGCCTCGGGTTGCCTACGTGATATGAAAACTTAGAGGCATTTATGTTCCTCTTGTTCAGAACCGATGTACTCGTAGCATTGGGAAATACGTAATCGGAATCTCTCGAATACAGGGGGAACTCGGATGATTTGTTACTTAAAGGGTGATTCTTTGAAACAGAGGGTTTTTGACTCATTGATCTGGCTCAATTTTTTTTTATCATTACATCTTAATTAACATAATAATTTGGTCCAATGCATCATATGCAATAACATATATCGAAGGCACTGATTTGCATCATGTAGATTAGGATTTAGAAAGTGCTGATTAATTGGTGAGCCAGGTTAATGATGGCAATGGCAGACGAATGAGATTTTGCACCATATTAATTAGAGGGATACAAATGAATGATAACTCCTTTATTTTTTGCAATAGACTTAACTGTAAAATAATTAACAAACACTGATATCATTACTCCCACATCTACTTATTGACTCTCATAAAAAATATTAAGTAAACTAGCTTTTGCCCGCGCGGCTTCGCTCCCGTTCTTCTACCTTAATCTACACTACACTGCTCTACCCTACTCTGCCCTATAACTCTGCCCTACTCTGCCCCTACTCTGCCCTACTCTGCCCTACTCTGCCCCTACTCTGCCCTACTCTGCCCTACTCTGCCCTGCTCTGCCCTACTCTGCCCTACTCTGCCCTACTCTGCCCTACTCTGCCCTACTCTGCCCTACTCTGCCCCTACTCTGCCCTACTCTGCCCCTACTCTGCCCTACTCTGCCCTACTCTGCCCTACTCTGCCCTACTCTGCCCCACTCTGCCCTACTCTACCCTACTGTGCCCTACTCTGCCCTACTCTGCCCTACTCTGCCCTGCTCTGCCCTACTCTGCCCTGCTCTGCCCTACTCTGCCCTACTCTACCCTACTCTGCCCTACTCTGCCCTACTCTGCCCTACTCTGCCCCTACTCTGCCCTACTCTGCCCTACTCTACCCTACTCTGCCCTACTCTTCTCACCTTTTAAACCTTCCCTAGACCTCAAAGAACATTTCAAGAACAAAGTAAGATAAATCCGTTCAGCCGTTCAGACGCAAATGCTTGACTTTGTGGTGGGGTGTTTTGCTTGCTTTGCAGCTCAAAACTCAGTACTTCTGTAATTTTCACCTGTCATTTTTTTCTGTATCTCTTTCTTTCTAATTTTTGTTGTTCATCATCATCATGATCTTAGTCATAGGACGTCTACTGCTGAACATAGGCCTCCTCTTTAGATGTCCACATATACCGGTTAGAAGCGACCTGCATCCAGTGTGCTCCGGCGACCTTTATAACATCTGTCCATCTTGTTGGTGGACGCCCTACGCTGCGCTTGCTAGTCGGTGGTCTCCACTTTAGCACTTTTCGACCCTATCGGCCTTCTGCTCAGCGAGCAATATGGCCTGCCCATTGGTACTTCACCTTGCTAATCCGGTGGGCTATATCGGTGACTTTTTCGAACACGAAGAGAAACACCGAGCATAGCCCATAGCTCGTTGAGCGACTTTGAGCTTTGAGTCGTGAACCTAGGACCTCTAGTATAGTAGATGCACTTCCGACCGCAAGACCACATAATCTTGTTTTGAATTTTGCCCGAATTTGAATGAAACCTAATTTATATGACCCCTTCAAATTAATCTGGCTTTAAGAGCCAGATGAAACCAGACTAATGGGGGCCAGACAAATTAGGAATTTGAAGATAATCAAATCATGCTCCTTTATTTAGGAATATAAAAAATTAAACGTGCAATAACTAGTTAATAAACCATGTGATTACAAACTTTAGTTTGGTAACAAAACGAAAGCAAAGACACACCTTACGTAAATTAAGGCAGATGAATTATACTACTTACGTGACAATCGCCAGATCACAACATTCGATCGTAATTATTTGCAAAACTACGACGGCGCACGAGTACTCCCTGCTACAGATCGGCACTGACCGACGCGATCAATAACGAGTAGAATTTATTATATTGAGCACTGTTTTTTACATCTAAATATTGCTTGAACAAATCGAGCCAGCTTAATTATGAATTTAGTCGGGGACAATTTTTAAAATCATGTAATTATGAAAATATACTATTATGACGGATTTAAATATTAAAATATTAGAAAACAACTATTTAAAGATCATTTGAAGTTATTAGTTTTAGTGTAAAGCGACCGTAGCTCGCACAAATCTAAATGATTCAACAAAAATCGTCGTTGGGACACACCTGACTAATTAGGTTTTACTGTTTTCTGCAAACTTAATTATTGTTTCTTTTAATTAATCCCAATCAGCTACATGAGGCCTCGATAGACATTTAAATTTGCCATAAAACCTAAAATCGGCATTGAAATTGGAGATTATTTTCATATGTTCTTCAGTCAAAAACACGTCAAAACCGTGTTCCGAAGAATCACCCTAAAAACGGGAACCTATTACTAAGATCTCAAAGTTAGTCTGTCCGTCTGTCACCAGGCTGTATTTCATGAAACGTGATAGTTAGATAGTTGTATTTTTCACAGATGGTATTTCTGTTACCGCTTTAACAACAAATAAATACTAACATTTTGAGTAAAATACATATTTAAGGGGATTTCCAAGCAACAGACTTTTTGCCCGTTCCACGCTAAACGGAGATTGATCAGACGCAGGACCATCATCCACGTGTTCTCCAGCTTTACTTACGTGTGCTACAGCTTTACTTCTCGCTATCTCATCACGCTAACCTAACGTCAAAACGTTCCCCAGCGTCCACAGACGTAGTTCAGTGCGCCATGCGTCAAATGACGGAGACAGCTCTTAGCGTGATTGGCCGCCAGCATTGTTTACGTCAATGAACCTTACGTATTGTGCGATGGAGACTGGAGGCTTTGCGTGCGATGAAGGGTTAGCAAACCCGTGTATTTAGCTGGAAAATATAATGTTTTTTTTTGGACGGTTAACAGACGACCAATTGTTATTTGAATAAAAAAAAAACAGAAATACATGTCATCTAATTGAAAATGACTATGACCAGTTAAAGAAAACGTCAATTCAAACTGCAAAAAAGATGAAAACTGAGGCGAAAACTGAAAATAAAACGAGAATTCACAGCAAAGTTTATAGGATAGATAATAATTTTATTATCACTATTTCCTGGGTAGTGAAATGCACCGATTTCGATTAAATTTCTTTCTTATTGAGGTATTATTTACATATTATATTTACAAAATTAATTATTATACAAATCTAATGTACATTTCTATAGTGTATACTGGGATAATCCTTGTTTATGTGTTACCATTTATTAAAGTTGTCTTAAAAGGGCTTCAGCGTGTAGGCTTCGGCCCCACGTTCGCCTTCCAAAAGTCCGGGACTCTATAGTCCCTTGATCTAAAAGAGACATACAAACCCACAAATAATGTTGTAAAGTAACATTAAGAAAACCCTTTACTTACCAAAATTACCTTTTTCTATCAAGATTTATCACAAAGACACCCTTCTTTATACCCAAGGCAAATATCTCAACCGTTATTCAAAACCACATTCATTTTTTATCTAAGTTTTGTCTAGCGAAACTTGGCAGACATTTTTACCCATATAAATTCAAGATGGTCGTACATATATGGTCCCGAAGGATATCGCTGCAAAATTTTTCATAACAAAATGCTGTAGGTATGCTGTTACGTACGATGCACGAATATTTCCGAGCCAACGAATTTATAATATAATATATTTTCTGTAGTGCATCTAAAATATCTTATGGGATAACATGAACAACATTAAGGTAAATGCACTTTTGAGTTTCAAAGTTGAAATATTTGTTTAAACCTTTAAAAAAATATCATGTAACTACACAGTGTAGTCAGTTTATTAAAAGTAAGACAGTTTTTTATTGAAATTTTGCTAATTTTGTCACTAAATCAGTGATCAGGAAGATTTTTCCTTGGGAATTTTTAAGTACCTACTGCAAGAGGGGCTGACTGTTTGCAAATATAACAGGCCAGAAGTGGATAAAATATTTTCCTATATTTACCTCTTTTTATAGAAGATTATGTAAAGGCCCTATTTTCCTTGACTAAATTGCAAAGACTTGGCTCATTATCTTAGATGAATCACACATAGAAAATAAAAAGAAAATTGAACTCAATTCTTCAGATTAAACATTTAGATAACAATATGCATACAGCTCAGTTTCAAAATGTTACACAATGCATGCATGCATGCATATGCAACAGTGATGTAGTTGGAGAACGTGCTTACTTTCAGAGTATTACGTGCTACCAGGATGTCATACATTGTAGAAGTTGTTTGTTTACGGAACCAAATGTTTGTATTCGAAATTCAAATCGTTTTTGGCAGAGTACGAATATTACGAAGAAGTTTCTATACAGACGTTTTAAAAAAAATCGTTTTAGAAGGGTGTGCTATTTGGACAATTAATTATACTCACTTGCTTAATCACTACATAGTATAAAACAAAGTCGCTTTCTCTGTCCCTATGTCCCTTTGTATGCTTAAATCTTTGAAACTACGCAACGGATTTTGATGCGGTTTTTTTTAATAGATAGAGTGATTCAAGAGGAAGGTTTATATGTATAATTTTAGTATCAGCATTGCACCCGTGCGAAGCCGGGGCGGGTCGCTAGTTATTTATTAAAAGAGTGATTACACCATATTAATTTATGAAAACAATTATTGTTTCCAACAACTTAAATGTGATTTTCGTGTAAAGATCGTATCGCTTGTCCAACTAAGTAGGTATTACTTAAATAACATTTTCCTGTTACAAATGTTTCGTGAAAAATAAATAATATTCGTCCATTACTGAAGGGAAGTCCATATTATTTACTGAAACGTCCAAGTTCCGGACACTTCCGTTTCCTTTTTATTTCACTCACATTTCACAATAATACAGCGAAAGCTTGGTCGGCTTAATGTTACGGACATTTTTACTCATGGCAATACTGTGTCTGAAGTTTTATTATTTATTTATGAGAATTTGTGTTTGTGAGAGAAATTGCGATAGCATATTGCATAATTAATTTTGAAAGATTAATATATTTCTTTGTTTGCCAAGTAGGTGAAAACGTTGTATCAACATCTTACTCAAATGAGGCAATTTTAAGAAAATATTTCGTATCGATTTACCATTACAACAGTAGCCAAAAAAGGAACGCAATACCCAAAAATAGAGATGTTTAAATACCATTAATTCTCACCACCTCATTTCTCACAGTTCTAAAAAACAAATCGTCAGTAAGGCAGGTCAGTAACTCAAGGAGGCTGGCTTCTGTCATGTCACAGGAATATCGCGCTTTCCTGTGCCCGCTATATTTAGACGACTAATTATGAACAACGCGCGTTTAGTTTATGGTACACTGCGGTGTGTGGTTATGGCTTTAGAACACCTTGAAAATAAAGTAAACACGTAATTCTGTGGGCGATGATGAATTGGGCTTTTTATAGATTACTTTTTGGACAATTTACTAATGCTTTTTTCTATGTCAATGTCCCTCTAATAAGTAATAAGTGTCTAATACTTACGTTCCATTAAATTAGTAGATATTTCCCGCGGTATCTCAGGGGAATACGTCACTTACTAGTTTTCAATTTGATCTAAGCTGTCGGGAGTTTTTTGCGCCACTTCCTTACAACACACAGGAATGGTGCGAATTCGTTTCGAAAAGTGCTGATTTATCGACATAAATTGAATAAATGAGCTTGAGATTAAAGTTAGATTAAAATACAAAAATCATTTATTGAAACTTTTGGCAAATTACACTTTTCGTGGCAATAATAACATAAGATAAACTTAAAAAAAACTCCCCTAAACCACACAGATTCTTATTATTGATTTATTTATGAAAATACTGACGAACATTTTAATGAATTTGCAGTTATCAAATAAAAATAAAAACCGCCATTTTCCAAAACAGCTTTTTCTGCCATAAGGAATAAACGGTTCTCTACGATCTACAACTCTTTATCTATGTTTTAACTGTCAAACATCTAATAGATGTTCAAATACGAACACGTAATTTAACAATTCCCAATTTTACCTCTCGATTGAACATTTTGTTCACAGAGTCGTACTTACACCGGTACACGACACTATTTAATATTCCAGCGATGTCTGCCGACGTTGGTCGGACGTGATGCGAATCTCCCAATAATGTATTAATTTTCTATCGAACTATAAGATAAGGTAAATGGAGAAATGTATTGGATTTTGGCTGAAGTGGAGCAAATATCTGAATGTACACTAATATTATTAAGCTGATGAGTTTGTTTGTTTTTCCGTTTGAATGCGTTAACTTCAGTAACTAGTGGAACGATTTTAAAGATTGTTTCTTTAGTTAGCCTATTTATCGCGGAAGGCTACTTTCTTATCCGGGTGCGCGGAGAGTTCCCATGGGACGCTAATCGCAAAGACGTAAAATACTTTATGATATAAGATACAAATAAAGTGGCTTTAAATGGTATAAGAATTTTCAAAATCGCTTCAGTAGATCTAGAGTTTATCCCCTACCTCACAAACTCACAAATATATTATATTTTTATAAGGTTAATAATAGATGTGTATTATGGTCCGAGCCTTCTATCAAATATTAATTTCCTGTAATATAATTATGAAAAATGCAAGGAAAAGAAAAGCTGGTTACCGTAAGGAGAGAAAAATTATCTATTATACTACTAATACCTACTTATTAAAAAAAGGTTTTATATAAATAATCAAATCAAAAGAGTTTGCAACAATGTGAAGTATACCTAGGTACAGTTCACACTTAAATCTTCTTGTAGATGACCGACTTACTATAAATACAACTTCGTTCTTACAACAAATTCTTAAAAGCTTTTTGAGAGCAATCCTTCACTTTGCATTGAAGCATTGCGTTTGATGTTGCTAACTAAACGATAATCAATGGCGGCAGATTACGTCCATTAGGCAGATTAATTATTCCATTAGGGGTAAGATGCTTTACCACATCTAGAATATATCTATCAGTCTGGTTGATCGAGGATATAACAATTCCTTCTGATTTGTTTTGATCCGTGATTTTTTCCCTTCCCCTTTAGATTTACAATATGTACATAAGGGAAGTCAACATTGCCGACTATAGTATTTTCTTTTCTATAAATATAATGAACAGAATCGGATCAGTAATATCAGACTATCATACTCTCCCTAAGTCTGCGCGCTGCGCCTGGAGACCATCACAGCCTTTATGGCACTGAATTTGCAGTTTTTGCAGCGTTTGATGTGCATAACGGACGTCTTAAGGTGTTGATTTTATATTAACTTTTGGATTGTCTTCTAGAAGTTTCTAGGAACGGCATAACCTTCACATTAGATTCTATTCAATGTCCAGAAATAAGGGCAACAACCCCTAAAAATGAGCCAATCAATTTCACCAATTCTTGCCTGACCAACACCACCATTTTTCTTCCCACAGCGCCGGCTAACTCAAAAATACAGCATCGCCGTCGGAGTCCCAACCCTGGTCATCCGAGGCCGTCATGTACGAGATGCTCTCCTAGACGATGCGCTAGTGGAAAGGTTCCCCTGGCCCCCGCCTCCCCTGGCGGAGGTGCTGAGGGGAGTGCAGCTGCAGGGGGACGGGGAGAGTCGGCTATATGAGCAGCTGCCTCTTGATGCTGTGAGGGTGTTCTATTTTGCGGCACATTGGGTGAGTAGTCTTGATGTCTTTGGAGAAGAAATTTTAAATGAAGAACACAAGGATGTATTCCTTGACATTATCATTATCAAAAGACCCTTGATGGAGCTTGATAATGCTGATGTGATCTGTTGTGTGCCCCCTTGTTAGAGGGTCTACTCAAAGAAATAAGTTTGAGATAAAGGTTTAATACCTAGCTGTTGTAAACCTGAATAATTATTGAAGCTGAAGGTAGATTTTTTATATTTGAGTAATTATTTTAGTTGATACATATCTAGCAAATAAAACGGTCATTACTTGATCAATGATTGCATCATCCATCGGCCTTCTTCAACATATAAAACTACTATTGAAACGCAAGTACACCGTCATGATAACACGGGTTTTATTCTTTAGTGTCCACCATGCCGATCGTTCTCTCCGAGTCTGTGCGCGGCGCTGTCTGCCGTACGCAAGCGCCGCACCAAGTACGCCAACACGCAGCTCATCCTGGTCTCCAGTGACAGGTAAGGCGCTAGAAACTTTATTAGCAGACTATAGACTTCGTTCTACTCGTATACTGTTATTTAAAAAAAAAACCTTTATAAGCGTTCCCTTTTCAAATTATTGTCATCAATGTTTTCAGCCAGATTTTTATAGTCTTAGGGCCAGTTTTACAGATTACGGATAGCCACTAATCTACCAGACAAATTAAAAAATGTATGAAATTATCTGCCAGATAAACTATCTGGAACTTATCAGCAACCTGTGAAACTGGCCCTTACTAGTGTTATTTATCATCACCCGATATTTCGTTTTAGCGCCGGATTAGTTCGCGAATTAAAGAGTCAAACAGAAGTTTGACACCTGTTTAAAATAAATTTTATATTTGTTTTTTATAATCACATCTGTTTGCCTTTTTTGTAAAAACACCAATTAACCTTTATCATGCAACCTACGAAGCTAAATCTATCAAAGCCTTTACGCACGGTAAATTCTAGAAAGTGACATTACTCATTCCTAGCATGCATCGCTTCAACTTAAAGTTTCCTAACAAATCGTTCCTCTTTGAAATTGAGAAAAGCTGCGAGAAAACCACGAACATTTGCCGTCAGAACTTAGCAGAACTGTCAGAAAACTAACGGAACAAAGGGAAATAAATCAGTAAGGCAATCTAGTTGAAAGCCGTCTGACTTAGTTGTTATGAAAGAGACGGTAGATTTGTTCTGTAAGGTTCACTTTGACTATTAAAATTGTCTTGATCTCCGTGTTGAGCTGAAGTGTTAAATGTTGAATGGATAAGTTAATTCGATAAGAACCGTGATGAATGGAGCCGAGTTGAGATATAAAGATATTAAATTCTGTTTGTTTGATATTATTTTGGCAGTGTTAAGATGGCTACTTATATTAAAAAAAGTTAAATTCGGAATCTAGTCCTTTATGAATTTGAAATTCGAATTTTTATGTTTGTGTTGTGAGCAACTGTTGGCCAGGTCGGTCCCTGGATGGGTGACCATCTACGTCATAACGAGTTCGTCCGTGTGTCGAATACTATCTTTTGTACATCTGGACAATCATTACGGGTCAAAAGCTAAAAAGTTAGACAGTCAGCCCCACCAGGGAGTAAATTTTGCCCTGGTTATTGAGTTGAGAAGGTCAAATATATGCTCGGCAGATGATTTGATGCATTACTAAGGAACTATTCAAGTTTTAAATTAGTTTTTCCGAAATAAGTGACTGGCTCAGATACATACATATATGCTGCGCAGATGGTAATTATGATATATTATAAAGAACTATACAATTTTTTTAATAGCTTTTTACCAAAATAAGTGGCTGTTTCAACTTCGCCACACATTAACTAGCTACTGTACTCTGTAGTAGTAATTCATAAGAGCATAATTTATTTGAAACTGGCCATAAACATCCCACAACGATTTCGTGTTCTCTCGCAATAACAAACCTCCTTCCTCATTGAAGTGTGATCGTAAAACAAAGATGGCGCCTCGCGTGTTCTATTGAGTTCCTAATGAATCTATCTATGTTAGATTTCATTTGTCTTTTCCTGTTGGTCTCTTCGGTCTTTTGACCATTAACTTTGTTCAAGAAAATGGTTCAAAGCTAGCACTAGAGGCTAATATGAAATTTAAAAAAATATTTGAGTTTGAATGGTAAACGTGTAACTATGCGCCAACAGCAATGCTACGTCGGACAGCAATGCATGTTCAATTAATAAAAACATACAACTATCATCACAAGCTTAACCTAGGTAAATACAATGGTGTAGTTTTAGTTATAAATATAATATTATTCTTAACCCAAAGTTATTATATCAAATGCGGCCCGTGTGAATTCACTCAAAGTAGGTACAATTGAAACAATCAATCCGCTGTGACACCATATTAAGTGTACGTAGAGCTCACTTAGGTAGAGTTAGTTAACTGTAGGCATCAGAAACACTATAATAATATACACAAGCATCATCTCACGAGCCTTTTCCCAACTATGTTGGGGTTGGCTTCCAGTCTCACCGGATTCAGCTGAGTACCAGTGTTTTACAAGGAGCGACTGCCTATCTGACCTCCTCAACCCAGTTACCCGGGCAATAATATACATAAGCAATAAGCGCAATATATAGTAATATTCCCTAGTCCACTAGAATCCCATCACAATAGCCCAAGTAGTTTTTCTTCCATAGTTAGCAATAGTTTAACACAAACCGGGGATTGTCCTTGGGTACATTTCTATAGTGTATACAGGGATAATCGTCGGTTTTGTGTAACCATTACTTTCATTAAAGTTTTCTCAAAAAGTCTTCAGCGTGTTGGATTCGACCCCACGTTTGCCTTCTAAAAATCCGGGACTCTGTAATCCCGTGGTCTAGAAGAGACATACAAATATAATAATTATGGTCTACAATTTATTAGAAACCTCCTTTGAAGACAACCAACCAACTGAAGCAAAAAAAGAAATGGGGGGATAACTAATTAAATATGTATTTTTCTCAAAGAAAATACAGGTCCAGTAAAAGATAAACAACTGGCTTCCACTGTTATCTTTTCCTTTCGTTTTTCCTTTTGATCCGTAATAAAGAGCGACGATTCCCTTTGTTAGCAATCGGAATATTTTAATTAAATTATAGGAGAATATTTTCCATTTGTGCTGTGCTCAATGATTTAAGCATTCATTTCAATAAATTACTCTGGGATTTGTATGTATATCTACGAATAGGACAGGATTTTCTTTTGAATTGGATATTATCATATGACTCTTCCCGTCGTGTGCAGCGGAAGAGAGTGCCAGACTTTTACTTACTAAAACCCACTTTTTTTCCTTCTGGAGGTCTCGTAATCTCAACCAGCTAAGTACAATCGCGGGCGCGTAACTTGGCAAGGATTTCGACTCTTTTAATGAGGATAAGTTGTGTTGTGCTTTCCATTAATCTATGGTTATTGCCAGGTTTTATTTGTATTCCTGTCTGTTTCGAAGAAATATTTATTTATTTATTTAAAACCTTAAGCTATCCTTACAGGGTAAACCTAATGCGACAGCTAAGAACTTAAACTACACAATAATAATTATTTACAACACAAAAACATTAAAATCCAGGTATATTATTTACATATTAAATTCAATGTAGGTAATTACTAAAATAAAGTTTAAATTTACATCTGTTTGTAACACAATAAAAATAGTGAAACCTTTGCGAATTCACCAAAACAACATGTAAAAACATCAATCTGAGCTTGGAGACTATTGAAGACAATATCTGCTTTCTCCTAACAATTCTTGGCAAGTTATGAGCCGGGGACTATACTTGTAAAATCAGCATCCTGCTTAACCATGGCTTATGGCTTCTGCAAAATTTACTTAACCTAATTTATCTCCCCCACTCACTTTCATGTAAGGTCACACACTACTGAGTCTTAAAGCACTTTCAAGATTAATTGAAGTGGCTGAAATTTCACCTACATAAGTACATATACCTACCGTACTTACACACATATAACTTTAGAAGTTGTATCTTAGATTTTTTCTGCAAGGGTTGTAAGAATAGAAAGGTTATACATTTATGTGGTTGAATAAAAGAGTATTTGGATAATATCTGTAGTAATGTTATAAAGCTGACGTGTTTGTTCACTTGAACGCACTTACGTCGAGAATGGCTAGACAGATTTGAAAAAAAAATCAGTGTTAAAAAGGCCACTTATCGAGGATAGCTTGGGATAGATACATAGACACCTATTTATCTGAGTGCGTGGAGAAGCTTCTACGAAAAGTAAGTGAAACCGCTGGCCGAAACTAGTCGTTAATAAGTCCCGAAACTTGATAGATATACAAAGTCACAGACAATCTCTATCCTGTTGGATTTATCTGTCTATTACGCTTATCGGCAAACGGTTGACTGATTTAATTTGGATTACATGTGTTAGGAATATACTCTATGCACAAATCAATTAATACATAAGCCTGAGACTAGTAGTAATGGCGTCCAAACCGATTCAGATTCAGAACCTAAGACCCCGTGAACAGACCAAGGCGGCAGTATTCTACATTGTCCAAAAATATATTCCTTTAGACAAAGGTTCTACTCCCAACCTTTCGCCCCCGACCCTCAAACAGTTCTACTAACAAAACATAAATAATCAACTTTATGTAGTTCTGTATGTTTGGGTACACTAGCGTGAATATAAATAAACATTTGGGCATTATTTACTCAAATACAGTTTGCATGCTGAATAATAAACGGAGGCGGGAGACTGCTCTTGAGTTAGATACCAGTAGGGTCGCCATGCTGAAAGGGTTTTTTGAGACTTGGATTTTCAATTGTGAAGCTGAAAGTTTATGACGTGTGAGTTTGTGAACTGATTTTGATCCCTTGAAAACTTGTCAGTAGGTAATATAGCTTGTATGTGGGTCTTCGTTGGGATGGAGCCTCAGGATACAGGTGAAACTGCTTGCGGAAGCGACTTCGTTCATAAACACAAGTGTGTCTGCTTAAGCCAGGTGTTAAAACTTTGAGGCGACTTTTTATACTATATGTATACGCAATTAAAAATGGATGCATGAATGAATGCATAAAATATTATTTTTTGTTAAGTCAAAAACGGATAAAGATTCCAGTTCTTTCATCACCTAGAGAGTTCGTTCCATACGAATTTCCTCGAAATCTTTCCTAGTAAGTACCTTGTTCTCACACTAATAAAATATTAAAAAAATACGTTGAATCATGGTGCCCCTAGTGTATGCAGTATTCATAGACAGGACAGTGTCGTTACAGCAAATTGAATCCGTTTACTTGCCGGTTAGCGATCGATCGCTACTTTTTATACAACACTTCTTGCTAGCACGAGAAGTACTAGAAATAAGTGAAGTTTTTTTACAATAACTTTGTAGGGAAATATGTAAATAATATTGCGGTAAGATTATGTAAATTATTAAAAGCGTAAACAATATAAAGACAGATTGCTGCATGAGGAGGCAACAATCCAAGTTCTTTTTTTTTAACGGGAAATCATCAAATAATTCCGCCCGCTGTGGGTGGGTTAGACTTTTACTGAATAAAACCATTCTTTGTAATTTTAGAGATACCATAGGTATCATAGGTCCCATAGGTACCTCTTAGGAACAATCTCGCAGCTCCGGCAGTCCTCGGCCAGCCGATTGTTCTTTGAGGAGCGCGTGGAACAGAACGTCCACGAAATCCAGGTTCTGCAAGTTGTAATTTGCTTAATACGATTTTTTTTATTGCAATATATACTGGGTTTTTTAAGTTTAAATTTCACGTTGACGGTATATAAAATAGAACCCTTAAAATCCTTTTCAGAGTTTCAGTGGCCGTTTAAGGGAGTTTGGTAATTAAAATTCAGGTCGAGAGGGCGCCAGTTAGTTCTGAATATTTGACAGAACCCTTAGGGCCAATTTCACTGGTAACCGTTTACGTAATTGGTCGTTTAAACGGTTACTTTTTTTTACTATCAAGCTGGAATTTTCGCGAAAACTACTCTTGTCTAACCTTGCTTTGACAAAAAATCTTTTCAGGAACATAATTTCTTTTGCAAATAAACTTTTAATTTTCGGCTAAGTACGAAAGATTTTAATTTATGATAAACAGCTGTTTTCCATAATCGAACGTTTTTCATTTTGGTGAAAATGGGCCTTAGTTTACAACACATAATTGTATTAATTACCTTTATTGTTTAACAGGCCTTTGGTGAAAGAATAGAATTTTTTTCTGTGGAAAAGTGATCATAAAAACGCTGCAAAAAAATAGAGACGGCGTCAGTAATAGGCACAGTAACCCCGTATTTCTTGGCTTGCTTCCAAATGGCACGAAATTATAAACCAGAGACAGCCTAGCGCCTTAAAGATTTCTGAAGAGCCTTTTTTGCCTTAGGCAGTATTATTTATTTCAATCAAAAATATGTATAGCCCTCTTGTTATATTATAAAAGATCTTAACAATCACTAGCGCCAAAAAATGGTACCTTCCCAAATTAAGAACTCGCGCCATAATCACAAAATGGCGTCAAAAAATCTCTTCAAAGACCCGCTCTTTCTGCACGGACTGCAAATATTAATTTCAAACATCGAACGTTGATTGCTGGCAGCTGCGGCGAATTCCAACATATCAGATTTAGGTCTCCTTTAGTCAATCTATTTGCAACTAGATTCCGTTATGTCGTCAAAGGGTGATCGTGTCGCGATTGAGAGCTGAGCATGCTTCAATACTCTTTGATGTCAGACAAGTATCATTATGGTTATAGCATGTGCATTTTTTTTCTTATAGGGACACACATAACTCTGAATTTATGTCTTAATTAAGAATATACTCGTACTTAAAACATATCCGCAGTATTCTACAAAACATTGAACAGATTTCGACAAAATGATTACGCTTTTGGTAGAATTATCGACATCTAGAATCAAATTTTATTTCGTGGTTGCCCGATAAAATCTAGACCATTTTCTGCCAGATATTTCATTTTAGCTATAAAAATACAAGTTTACGAGAAGTCTCGCGTCTCGTGCCGTTGGTATTTTAACCAACTTTTTTACTTAGTATGTGATATAGAAAACAGTTTTCATTTTGTCCTTCGGTTGTCCTATCAGATTTTTTAAATCTTTCTGAATTATAAGTATCGAGGTAATTGTAAGTAAAGTATCTTGATGTCCTAATTTTTTCAATACATGCCTGGTTCCTTTCTAAAAACTTATTGAAGCATATCATTTTTCCTATAAACTTTTTCTGCCATAGAGCCTATTATGACGCAAAGTTTCTCACATGTACCTAAACTTTTTTCCCAACTTAAATATGTAGCTGAAGGTTCAGCGAGCCAGTTTTTCTTCATAATTACTTATCTTACCGATCCTCACGGTCTGGCTCTCATTATGCCCTCAAAGGGATGTGATAGACTCCATGATTATGTCATGCGCCGTCGACCGTGTAGCTTTGATCTTGGGTGAGGCGCATCACAATGCGCGTGACAGATTTTAGTGTTTCTTTTTCTGAACTGGAATAGACTATGGTTTTCGTTTTGTTTGTGGTGAGTGAAAGCGTGTGGGGTATAGGAATATCTATTTAAAACAAAACACAATCGGATTCTTTGGACGCCTAAAAATATTTCTATAATTTTGCATAGCAATTTATTAATCAAACTTAAGCTAAAAATTAACACTGCAAACGTCAGGAATATCAACTGAAGACTAACTGAAGAAAACTGAAATATCAATGTCAGGATTATGACAATATACACCACGAAGCCGACCTGTAACTTCTGGAGGAACTGGTACAACAAATTCTTAGTAACACGTTATTAATTAAAAAATATGAAAACCCCACTTCCTCAGTAAGAATTTCCAATCAACGTAAGGTCCATTTTCTCTTGTACATAATAACTATTATACTAAGCCAGTCCGGAGGGAAATGAAGGTAAAATAACGTCTCTCATGGATTGAAATAAAAATGAAAATAGACTTTATTAGCCTTTTATATTCTCTCACAAATCGTATAGCACTCCAGGGAAATGAAATGCTTCTAGGTCCTTGATATCTCAATTCGAAAGCATAGCATTTTTATGTATTTACCGTATAATAGCCGTATTAAAGGTAATGGAAGTCTAGGACGAGATGCTTATTATGTTTTTGTGTCCTGTATTTCTTCTTTATAAGGTATATGTACGTGCCTATTAGTTCACGTTGATGTTTTAATCATCCACGTTAAAAAGTTAAATAACAAAAACTTTTCAGACTCTTCACCCTTTTCTATAGTATAGAGACATGAGGAATTTGTACAACTATTGATAATTAAAAACAGTTATTCGTCCGAAGAGCCACTCTCTTCGGATCTTCTTCTTCTTTTGATTTGAATTAAAATAAAAAATAGCGGAATCTTCGCAATTGTGATCTCTTGTATGCGATGTTATACGAGTAGTGTTAAAAATGATGCTTGCTTTTAGAAAATCTACACAACATAACCAATATTAAAAATCAAAAGCGTCACTCATAGCACATTAGCTACGAGCCGTTACAAGAAGCTACGAAAAATAACTTGGGAAAGCAACACAAAGATTTTCTTTTAATGTTTGTTCAAACCAGAACAATTGTACATGAGTATCAGCAAGTGCACTTGCCACCACGGATTACAGAATTGCACATATCGGGGTCCCGGCGAGGGGTGACGTCACGGTCCCCGTCGGAGGGGGTGACGTCACAGCCGTCGCGACAGGTAGTAGACTAATGGAAGGGGTGGCTAGGGCTGCCGATCGATCGATACCAAATGTAACAAAGGATTTTAAAAGTTATAATATTTAATTGATTTTAATAATTATGAAAAAAATATATATATGATTTTATGACTAGAAGTCATCGACAGCATCATCGTCATCTACCTAGCTTTTCACGGCTGGGGTCTTGTCCTCGTTTTCGAGACACAGATGTACTCGTCATGACAAGATGGTCACCCATTTACAGACCGACCGCGCGTAGTCGCTTAACCTTATGATGAATCGACTCGTGCGGCTGTTACTTAGCTACGATTACTAAGGGTCAGTTTATCCGATTGCTGATAAGTTCCAGATAGTTTATCTGGCAGATAAATTCATACAAATTCTGTTCCATTTTTGAATTTATCTGGTAGATAGTGGCTATCCTTAACCTGTGAAACTGGCCCTAAGTATTATAAAATAAATTCTCCCAAGTCGCCTGTTAGTTTTCAAGGGATTCATGAGGAAGGTTTTAAATAAATAAGGTTTCATAAATTAATTTTATAGTTCTGTTAATTACAATCTGTATTTGAAACCATAAAGACATACACAAAAATACTTTTATACCTTCTCTATTCTCTATTAATCAAACTACATTAAAAGACGAGGCTACAAATTTTATTGTTGTCATTTCATTTCCCCATCTCGCTTTTATGTATGAGAGTGCTGTGAACTGTCTTAAACTTTTAAGACATTGTTAAAGTACAGGAATTCGTATCTGCTAATGTTACTTACTCCATGACTTTAAGCAAGAATTATGTGCCTCTATTTTACGACAGTGTCCGAGCACAAATGTTTTATATCACTCTTAAATTACTTATAAAATGTCATATTCCCTTTAAAGCTTCTACAATAATACCTCGACACCTCACATTACCACAAAAAAAAGCTAAAACGGCCATGTTTTTTTAATTGAAAGCCAGCATTACTCGGCAGCACCAACATACAGCCTTAAAAGCAATGCGTTCAAATTAATCGCTTTTGTTTCAACCCCCGTTACAACCTTAATTAATAGGGTAGTCCGTGCGTCTGTGAGCGCAGCAAAAGAAATGTACGTTCAGCCTTTGGCCTTGTAATTTCGTGCGGTTCAAAAAATAGTGACGCAGTTTTTTTTTGCTGTGAATAATGCTGAATCCAGAAAAAAAGTGACTAGGGATTTGATTAATTAATGGATGTGTGATTTAATCCTTTCTACGGCTGAGTTTTGTAGTAACTTCATTATTTTGTTCATCATCAACAGAAAGTTACGTACGCTTAAATGTTGTAAATGTATATTATCATTACGCAGATATATTCAATTATTTAGTAATCGTTTCTTATAATTATATATTGTCAATGATCTGATAGACACAAAATAACTTTACAGGCCTCGTGCAGGCATTACAAAAAATCACCGATATTTTCGACAAGTATTTTCCACAAATTCCATTTCTAATATAAAAAATGAAGCAAACCTTTTTCCAAATCGAGTACGAGAATGGCGCATATTTGTTTTTCATCCCATTTGTCTGTGAGTTGGCAGAGCCGGGACCATAATGGTGGCGATTGCTAAATTCTGCATCTGTTTCCCGCCAATTTGATTCAGCCAGCTTGCAAAAACGATGTAGGTACTATTTTTCAACAAATGTGGTACGAAATGTTAGTTGCGTTTCCGTGCTACGTATAAAATCGAATATAATTATAAACCGTCACTTTAAAATAGTAGGTCGCCATAATTACATTTTCGCAAACGTAGCAAACACAACGATTCATTTCCCTAGCTCTATTTAAGTCTATTCATTTCAAAACAAAATGTTTCAGTCAGCATTTATACGTATTTACAACAAATTCCATTTACAACACAAACAAAGTGAGGCGGTGGCGGAAAGCCATTCAAAATGGCACGGGCTACGCAATTAAATTAAGCCGATAACTGTGTAGGGAGCAAGCCTTGTCGCCATGACAGTACTTGTACGCACTTCCCGCGTAAAACTCGGCATTCCCGCCATTTCAACTGACGTTTGTTTGTTTTTTTTTAGTGCGAACGTCTGCTGGCTTATTATGCCAATGCAATGGAGTGGGATGATGGAAATGTAATAAAGATCTGTGAGAATATTTTGCTTGAATGCGCTTTTGAGTTTAAGCGGATTTTATTCGTAGTGAATTGAAATGTGTAGTATTACTTCTTATAATGAAATGCTGTGATTTAGTGTTCTCGTTCATACTAATGCATCTCACCTACCATAAAGATTATCTACCATTCATTTAATCTGCAAATATATAATTTTTGGCTAAACAAAAATATACAAAAAAATAAATTTACCAAAATAGTGTAATCTGTATGGGAATACAAAGAGCTCACGCTGTATTATTTTTTAACTTAAACAGCGTGAGTTTTTAATTAAATTTATAACTTAAAAACAACTGAGTACTCGAAAAGTTACAAAAATTTGAGGAGCTTGTGTTCTGAACGCCCCGCACTTTATTACAGGCATTCAGTTTTATGTGAAAATGTTATCTTTCCTGAGGGGAACTCTGTGTTGGTCCCGTCGAGATAAAAATGGCTTTCATGAGCGTAATCATTTTTGGAGCAATGGGTAAGAAGATTGGTGCAAGTAAGGAACTTTATTTGTCTTGTTAACATGCTTTTCTCATTAGCTTTCATTTTCGGAAGTTTACTACATAACTAGAGGAGTTCGTAGCTATGTAACAGCCTCACGGAATCGATCTATCATAAGATTAAACAACGCTTGGGGCGGTCGGCCCGTGGATGGTTGACCAGTGTTTCGGAAGGCACGTTTAATTGGTGGGTCCCGATTATCATTTGAACATCTTTAGCAGTCATTATCACGTAGTCCCAAGTCAGAAAATTTTACAACCAGTATAACCAGGAATAGCAAAAATCTAAGAATAAATATATTATTTATTGCAGGTCTAAAACAGTACATTTTTACTTGTAGATTGTTATTACGAATAAGGTATGGGGTTATGAAATGCCTTATCTATTTTGGTTGGACGATATTTGGAATGAAGCTAATTACCTTTATCACTACCTTACCTATACTTAGGAGTATGGGGTTCTCTTCTCAGGGTAGAACGATACTCGTTACAATTGATTACACGTATCGATTTTCTGAAATATCATTACCTTTACCTTATTCTCCCAACGTTCCACTTGACAGTACTTATAGTGAAATATAGGTACCTTACGCTACTTATAGAGTTGAACCCGAGGGTCCGAGTAAAACCACAGTCCATAAAACTAAATCCCCCAGTCTTAGAGCACTTAACCAACCAGAACCACACAAATTTGTATGCCAAAATTTTGCCAATTTACGCACAGGGTCTGAAGCAATGCAATAAATTGTGATTGCTCTCTACTCATGTATTTTCGGTTACACCGCACGACGAACAAATTATCGAACACTAGAATAAACTTGACGCACATGTGCGTGCGTGTATGAACAGTGTTTTGCACATTTGACAGCGGGGAACACACGGCACTGGCTTTTCCAGTTGGTTACGCACTCTAAGACCCCCACTCGACCGCGAAGGCTATTCGTTTAGACTTTCCAATTTAATTTCAGCCATACCTTTATCTTCCTTTCCTGAAATAAACTAAATCTCTATCGATACCCTTTTAAAATGAAAAGGCTATACTCCTACTAAGGAGAAGTATTTCTTGAAGATTATCTTCCAAAGACCTTATGGGAATTCTGTCAGTTATATTTTGTATATCTGTTAAAGGAAAGACGAAAGGCGAAAATAAATATTTGAGCTCCAAATTAGTTAAATCCTAATTAATCGTTAGCAATTTGCGCTGGCAGATTTCCGCGAAACAGCAATTTTTATCTTAGAAATTATGGCTACAAACAAACGCTTACTTTTCGCTATTAATTTCTGTATCTTTAGGTCTAAAATTAAGAAAATATTCCTACAAAAACATCAAAACTAAGGCAGCTTCAGGCTATAGATGGTAACTTGATAAGTCAGGGTCTAAAATCTCAATGATAATGCATAAAACGAACGCTGACGGGAAAGCAAAATGTTCCCACGACTGGCTCTTACAAATTGTGCACCGTGAAATGATATCGGAACAGAATGCAAGTAATATTCTGTGGTTGTTACTCAGAGTATGATTGATAAATGGATTGATATTTGAATTGTACAGATTGGAATAACATAACTATTTCATCAGCCTTTATCATTCCACTGCTCGGCACAGACCTCCTCTCAAACAGAGAAGGATTGAGCGTTAATAACCACGCTTGCTCAATATAGGTTTGGTATAATATACGAATAGGAATAATTCAGGAAGTTACCAAAGTATAGCATAATAGGGTAGGGTAGGGTAGCAAAGTATAGCATAATAGTAGTAAAGCATAATAGGGTAACTTATTGTGATTGAAAAACTGCGTGCGATGTTAAATCTATTACGCCGGATTTACTGGACCGATATCAAAAATTATAAATAACCCATGTATCTAGGCAATGTTTACTTTTTATCCGGGTACGTAGAAGTAGTTCCCACAGGACACGAGTGATGACATGAACCCTAATATTATATTAGAAATTTGAAATTGTTCAGCGTTAGATGGCCCATGCATCTAGGAAGGCAAGTCTATAGCAACTTTTTACCCGTGAGCGCGAAGAAGGTCTTAGGGACACAAGCGAAACTGCTGACCGAAGTCCGTTTTCAAAGAAATAGGTATGACGGATTCAATTTAAAAATGTGATGTATTTTATTTTCTGGACTCCCGCCAAACAATCTCACTTCAAAATGTCGATGACAATCGGTTCACATCGTCCACGGATGTATTATATTCTCAAACAACGACAAACTCTTCTGCATTCTTTGCAGATTTCTCGTGCAATAAATGTGAGACATAATGGGAACAAAAACGTTGGAATTGCAATAGACATCATTTGTAGTAGATATGCAGATTGCAGACGCCATGTTTGTAGAGAAAGCTAAACAACTATTTCTTCATCCGTTCCAGCTACTTTGTAAAATTATTAAAGTCTTTTTTTCGGGGCATATCCTTCCTTGTCTGTTAATTTAGGTGTAGGTATGTAGGTCATCGATATAAGAAGTGTCTAGATGCCTAGTACGCGCTGTCAAAATGCATTATGATCAGAGACATCAATTTGGCTTAACCCCACCCACAGGCCGCCATTACGCGACAGACGTTTGCCGCGTGTTTACATTGTAAATTTTTCACAAAAAAAATCAAAAATGACGGTTTGTGTAGTGAAACTTTGTAATAACTACACTGCAAAAAAACATAAGGATACGAACATCTCTTTTCATAGGTAAGTTTGAAATTTTATGATAAATATCTACGTATTACTTTGAAAATATTACGACGGCAAAATAACAACAAAACGACTCCATATTATTTGAGTATTGCCAAGGTATGAAATATTTTTACCTTCTTTTTTGCTGCTGCGATTAATATTGTAAAATGTTATTACGAATTCAACATTATTATTTTATTGTAATTTAGTAAGATACTTATTGATAATACATAAGTTTATTTCTTCAATAGATTTCCGACTGATCCTGTGACATCCAGTCATTATATTTATATTTATATTTATATTTATATTTATATTTATATTTATATTTATATTTATATTTATATTTATATTTATATTTATATTTATATTTATATTTATATTTATATTTATATTTATATTTATATTTATATTTATATTTATATTTATATTTATATTTATATTTATATTTATATTTATATTTATATTTATATTTATATTTATATTTATATTTATATTTATATTTATATTTATATTTATATTTATATTTATATTTATATTTATATTTATATTTATATTTATATTTATATTTATATTTATATTTATATTTATAAGATAATTTTATCACCTATGTCAATGTGAATAAAACTGCACAAATTTTAATTTTCCCACATTTTGGGGGTAATCACTTTGCGCTGGTATATTACAATGACACGCACACAAATGCAGACGCGATAATCATACACTTTCGGCACTCACACGCGCATCAAACATGCTGTCAATATGAACGTTCCGTTTTGTACTGAACACTCCATCTAGACTTTCCTATATCGATGATGTAGGTACTTACATTTGTCAATCGTTTCCAATTATTCTTAATCCTGAAGAGCGAGAACATATTATTACGCTTTTTAATTTTATATGAATGTATATATTTGTGTGATAATACATGCATTTCTTTCTTTATGCTTTGTAAATACATAGGTGTACGTAAATAAATAATTATGATTGCAATCAGAAAAAAAAAACACTATTACGTTCGTAACGCTATTTTCCAAGCTTAAAACAACTGATACAGAAAATGAAATTACGCGCCATAATCCCTTTCATAAATATCAGACAAAGGTATTACTGTATTCAGCCAACCCTTGAAATGATTCCGCTGAGTTCGTAATTAAAATACGATTGGTTCAACAAACAAACCTAAATTAAATACTAACAGTCATTGTGTACTTTTGAGATTTATGTCTATCGAAGGGTTTAATAAAGCCAAGACGTTTATTAAGCCCCATTTCCCGGGCGTTGCGCTGCGGTGTTACAAGATTTATTTTTACCTGGTAACATTGTAAGGTAAGAAAAACGCGGAAAGTGTGTACTAAAAGAAAAAGGTTTTATTAGGTGAGGAAAGTCCTTTTTGGGATCTAAGATTCTCAATTTATGATCAGAACTTAAAACGGAATCATGTTTTATTATGGTTTCTATACAAAGAAACGCTTCGTTGCTTATGGACATGGTTGCATGTTTTTATTAGTTTGTCTTTGATAATCTAAACCACTTTGTTAGTTAGAACTAGAAGTAAGTTCCAAATTCCCAGTAACAATTGCCCCTTATCTTATGCACTTTACATTAAACAAACCTGCGTCGCAATATTTATCCAGGGTACGAACTCCTAATAAAGCCAGGACGCTTATTACGGCCGGGTAACCCGTTACGGGCAACCCGATTAGGGTGAAATGCCGATTACGCGCCTGGTGGGGTGAAGATAACCACCCCGGTATAATGTGGGAGGTAAGAAGGTCTGGTGCAGCTAATTGGATAGATCAGATGGCAAGTTTAAGATATGGTAGGATTATTTTGGTGGAGTGGGTTTGGGGTTTTCTCTGCTCCAAAAAACATTGATTTCGAGCGAACGTCAGCACAATTTTCAGAGCTACGCTATGTGGAAATTTAATCAGATGTGTTCTCTCTTATCCCTACTCCAATGACTTAAATTAGACTAATAGATTCTTGGAATTAAGAAGGTCATTTTCGCTTCGCTTTAGAGATAAAGAAGTATTGTGAATTAATTCCTCTATCCGGTCCAACAATTAGTTCTTCAGGAATAATAAGAACAATCAATTTTTTTAATTGCCCGGCCTAACTAAAAAAAACACAGTAAAATGAAATTATACCTTTGACATGGTTCTTGAAGTCCGTGTCAGCAACTTGCAGCTGGGGTATATTTTGCGAGCGAATTTTGAACCGTGCCAAAAAAGTCGATATCAGTTTTGCTGGTTATACGCTGGTTGAAATAGCAATCAATCAATCATACACCTGCAATCAAAACCCTTTGTCTGAACAACGCCTAGTCAGTGAACTCGTCTAGTTCTATGATTTAATAAATCAGGCACTCAAAACGTTCAATATAAATAAATATGTACCTACTAGGAGAACCTCCAAGTAAAACTTGGGAAGTTAAAAGGTCCAAATTACCTTAACAAAGGTAATCAGAAGAACTGCTGCAGACGCTTCAAAGTACCTACTGTGAAATTATTGTGTCTAAACCTTCTCAGTTCCCTGCAAATCTATTCAGTTACCCTTTTGAGCGTTCTCCCAGTTTTATGGCGCGAACCCTCTCCCTTGTTCATGGGTATAATCCGGCAGCAGATAGGGAATCAAATTCAATGGACGAGGCTGACTACGTGACTCGGAATTTTCAACTGAGATTCGAAATTTCTTTCTCATTTGGTTTTCAGTGTGATACGAGCTCTTTCAAAATGATTAAATTATTTTGTTTAGTTTTGTTATTGTGTTTTTATAAAAAGCTCGTGGCTAAGTAAAAGCCGCACGGGTCAATCGATCATAAGGTTATGCAACACTTGGCGCGGTCGGTCCGTGGATGGGACCTCATCACATGGGAGTCATGACAAATTCCTCTATGTTTTGGAAGGGCACGTTAAATTGGTAGGTCCCAGCTGTCATTTGTACATCTTTGGCTGTCATTAAGGGTATTCAGACGCCAGAAAGTCGGACAACCAGTCTTACCAAGGGTTCGGGTTCCCTAGGAAACTGGGTTGTAGAGGTCAGATAGGCAGTGGCTCCATGTAAAACACTGGTATTTAGCTGCAAAGCTAGCACGCTGATTGTGTTGTAGATTGTGAAGAAGTTTTCATTTATTTATTCATAAGAAGGAAGCGCAACTTTGGAGGAACTCGAATTTAAACTTGGTGCAAAGTTAGGTGCTGTATGTCTTTTGAACATCATTTACATATTTCTTTTGTAATTTATTGCAGCTATTTACTTGTCTTTGAGTATAATCCCCGAAATTATTATTATTATTTAAAATTGTAATTATTTTAAGATGTTTTACAAATTTAATATCATAAAGTATTTTATTTTTGACCTAGTCATCTTCCTTGCTTTAACTTTCACACTAGAACCAATTGCAATCCATACACTACAAAGATTATGGAAGGCCTATTTATTTACCTGAAAATTACTATTTCCAAGCTAGCAACATATTCAAACAATACTTAATCAACGCGAAACAGACCATTGCCATTCATTATCTGATAACGTAACGTGCATCGTGTTCGGTTACTAACCTAACCCTAACCACGGACCAACCGCCGCGAATGTACAATGCGGGGTTGCTAGATATATGTAGCTGCGTACCTTAATTTAATGGTAATCCTTACCTGCGTATATTATGTGAAATCGATAATTATTCAATACTAGCAGACCCGGCAAATTTTATACCAACTCGTATCGTTCACACCTTCCCTGGACCTTTACAAACATTTTAAAGCCAAAATCAGATAGCGGTACAGCAATTCTCGAGTTTAGGTGAAACTAACGAACAGCAGTAGAAGATTTGCTAGTCTGTTAGTTTGAAACACTTTTGTGGGAAAACGGTTGAACGGATTTTGATTGATTTTGATTAAGATATAGCTTAAAGGCTAGTCAAGAGCCTAGGACAGTTTTTATCCGGGTACAAAAACTGGCGCTGTCCAAACTTCCAACACGAATAAGTAGGGGAGCTATTGCCACTATGGCTTATCCTTTCGCAAAAAGATTCTGGTAGTTGTCTATGTTAGACTTTTTTTTTCTTTATCAATTAGGAGTTTTTATCCACAGGGATACGTCAACCCCAACTACCTTATTTAAGACGTGTACATTTTTACATTATCTAACTATCCTAATTCTACAATATCAACAGGCAACTTTGATCAATGTCATATTTACTGGGACCCAGGTGAACGGTTTCACCGGCCGATGTAATTACTTGAGTCACCCCCACATCGACGCGACGGTGAGTTAGGAAGGGCTGTTTAATTGAAACCTACCCTTGTGCAATCCAATCATAATAAAATCATAAACAAACATGTACCTAGATATAATGAGTCTGTAGTTGTTTACATTCAAAGCCATAGAGTTACAAAAAGCCTTGCATATTTCTTATACATAGGAAAAGCTATTCTGTTAGTCGGTCTGTAGATATCTGTCTAGTTAAGTACTGTATTATATTATTACCATTCAACTATTTCATCATACTTATTCAATTGTTTTCTTGCGTTTTCGTAGAAACAACTCGGAAAAGCTTAGTTGGATTCTCTTATTCTTCTTTACGCAATATCTACAACAAAATTTAATCTAAAACCTCCCATGGATATGCTAATCTTCTTTTATTGCGAAAAAGAAGTAAACTTTGTACATAATGTTATGTTTTGTTATGCTTATTTTTCGGCGGGGTGTCATGGCGCAGAAGCGTAATGGCGCGCAAGTGAATTACGGCGGGAAAATATTGTGTGTTGCGAAAGAGAATACGTACATATATTATGGTTTACTTATCTAAATTAATAGGCACGCTTCCGAATAAATAATGTGAGTAAAAGGTATACTAAGGTTTTTCATTATTTTTGGAATTCTACGCATTACATTTCACGATGAATTAAAATATTTACACATTAAAAAGTTTTCATCTAGCATATCGTCATCCGTCTTTAATAATATTGTAGTAATCTGCGATTATATCTATTTCAATGCATAATAATTACTTTAAAAAATGAGCCTGAGCTGAGCCTTACCAATTTCAGTCAAATTCAGAGTCAATTTCAAAAGTCAAAATAGTAAAAATTTGTTAAATTAAAGTTTATGTCAAAAGTAGTTTTTAGTGTCAATAAGCTTTTTAAGTAGGTATGTTGTGTGAATTTGAATTCTAAACTATATTCATTTTTAAATTCAAAAGCCATGTAACGAGCCTAGACGCTGGCTCTGTCAACGCTGCCCATAAAAAGCCAATCAATCTTCCAAATGCTGAAACGACACGTCATGTTCTGTCGTCTCCACAATTCGAGGATCTTGGGGATAAGCCACGGTCGTCAGGAAGTCGTTTGTCAGACAAACTTTTTACATTAAACTCGTGCAAAGTTGCAGTCATCGAGAATTCTATTCAAACGCGTCCCATCACTGGTTTTTTGTTTTAAAGTGTTACTTTTGCTAAAGTTCTTGACAAAGAAATATGAATAGAAGTTTAGTTTCAGAACTATCTTAAGATCGATACTGAAAGCCCGTTTTAGTCACAAAATAATAAATTCATGTCTAGTTTTTTGATCGTTCGTCAACATAGCACGTGAGAAGTAATTAGTCATTTTGTTAACTATTAGCGACCAGGGTACGAACATGTGAAAAATCGTGAAGAAAATCCGTCCCGTAATTTTTAGGGTTCCGTACCAAAAGGGTAAAACGGAACCCTATTGTTTTCGTTCCTCTGTCCGTCCGTCCGTCCGTCTGTCACCAGGCTGTATCTCATGAACCTTGATAGTTAGAGAGTTGAAATTTTCACAGATGATGTATTTCTGATGATTGAAAACTAGAATAAAATAAATATTTAGGGGGGCTCCCATACAAGAAACGTGATTTTTTTGTTCATTTTTGCTCGATATCGATAACGGCAACAGTTAGATGCTTGAAATATTCACAGAATATGGAATGTATTACTTACTTTAAAAATAAGTAATTTTATTAAAATTAAATTAATATTTGAGGGGGGCTCCCATACAACAAACATAATTTTTTGTCCGTTTTATAAATAATGGTACGGAACCCTTCGTGAGCGAGTCCGACACGCACTTGGCCGGTTTTTTTGAGGTTATCGCGAACCGACAAACAGTGAGAAGCATTTTGTTTGTGATGGTATTGGAGTTGGGAGAATCATGTACCTAACAACAAAATTATGTGACGTATAAGTGTGGCCCTTAGTGTAAGCAGTCGATAGACAACTTAACTCCTCAGTCAACACCATAACAACGATCTAAGTTGTGCTCGTAAGAAAGTCATTTAATCGTTAACTACTTTCATGACAGGCGATTACTTAAAGATGGGTTTATGGACTCTCTTGATAAGTATAAGTAAACAACTACTCATGCTTCTCCTCCAATAGATGTGAAAAAGCGATATACTTAAAGATTATTCGAAATATGGATTATATTTTGGGTATTCAGGTTCAGCACAAGTATTTCATTGTCCTCTCTTGCAACACACCAAATCCAACATTGGAAGTGAACATAGACATTTCCTTCACATTTTAGTCTCCCCATTTAATGAGTGGACCATAGATAAATTTATTTTAAAGTATACGTGTATCGGGGTAAGCTGGCGAAGGTATTATAAGCATATACTTAGAGGAAATTGTAATCGGTTTTTTAATGCCAATTACATATTCTGTTTCTTAAAAATTACAATGATAATCTTTCTCACATAAAACCAGAGATAAAAACCATAGACGCGGAGTTTCATAAAAAAACAAATACCTAGTTTAGTAAAGAACCCACTGTCCGTACCAGGCAGCGTAATTTATGGTATAGCGCCCAACTAACTTGATATTCGCGTGAATGCCATAATTTATATACAGGAGCTGGCAGTTATTTTCACCCTCAACCACCCTTATTGGTGTGTTAAGATATGGGCTAAATTGTAGGCGGGCTGGGGTTTTATGAACCTTGTTTATTTCGCGTTCGTGCGATTATTTATAGGAGTCTAGCAACGAAAAAGTTGAATTCAGATTGGCACATAATATCAACATCATGAATTGTTGAAAAGAGTTCAAATAACACGCAAAAAAACAAGTGAAGCAAAACAAAAACCAAATAGTTTTTTTAACATTTTTAAACAACGAATGACTCTTATATAATTGGAATCTTCAATATATGAAGAGAAACAAATGACAAAAGAAAAAATGACGAATGATTAGCTCCAGGCTTGTCTGACTTCGCGTGTCGAAAAAAGCGAAACAACTTTGTCTTTTGAAATACCAGCAACTGTTTACTTCAAAGTTCCTTCAACTCCTAGATCGATAAACAACAAGAAATTTAAATTTAAATAGCAATCCCGCCCTAATCCGTATTCATTGCAGCCAACTTAGTCCGGGATCCACAAACACAATCCCGCACCGGGGCGGGACTGCGGGACTTGAGAATTACAATTTATCTATGTATGTTGCAATCAAGTTTCTTTGGGGACCGAAGGCGCTTGCCCCCTCACTATTTTCTTTTGTGATTTATTATATCTTCAGTTATGTTTTTTATAGGGTTCAGAAGTTCTGTGTTTGAAATTTTATTTTGGTATACCGAAGTATAGCTATTGAACTCTAATAATATCTGAATCTGAAGAGTATGTTTGTTTGTGTAAACCCCATGGACGGATTTGAAAAATAAAAATCTGTGTTAGATAACCCATTTATAGAGGAAGGCTACAGAGCGCGAAGTAGAGGCTTGATACCAATTACATAAACCACTAGTTCATTATTAATTTACTTAAATAATTAATAAATCAATACGGTTTTATTTAGGTGTCCAATGGATATGTGAGAAGTGCACCATTCTTTTCCAGAGGCCTTGCTATATTTTACGATTTCTAACGACCTGATCTGATCTTCTAAAAATTAGGTCCTGTAATACCCAATTAGATAGCTCCTTATCATCCCAAAATGTCTAATCAAGCTTCCTCTTTCTCGTTCCAGGAGTGAACAGTCCTACAATCGCACGGTTCAGTCAGTCTCCTCAGTGGGCGCGCTCTCCGTGCCCTGGTCGGCCACAGACGCGCGGCTCACAATGCCAGCAGCACTCGGCGTCGCGGGGATACCAGCGCTTGTCATCACTGATGGAGCCGGGAAGATTTTGACAGCTAACGGCAGGCAGCATCTGTCGGCTGATCCGCTTGGATTTGTGAGTACACAGCATCATTACCTTTTGGTTAGGATTTTAGTAAAATAGAAACAGAGGCCAATGATCTTAAGTAACGTTTATCGATGATTGTTTGTGTTTGGTTCTGGTCAAGTAACTGTGCCCCCCAAAACACAGCCATTTGTCGCCTCGCGCATGCGCCCTAATGTCCTTTTCCTACATTTTGACGTTCGTGAAGACAGGTAGTGGCCAACTTAACAGCGGCTTACTTGTGCATCGGTTTATTTCGCCGCAATTCTGTGTGAGAGCTGTACAATCAATGATCTGCATATTAAAAAAAAACTTACAATTTAATAACAACACTTCACTCATTAAACACAATTTCTCAAATAATTGTTATTTTCTTCACAGAACTTCCCCTGGGCGCAGCGGCCAGTTTCCGTACTGACGGAGCAAGCGTTGCTCAAGATGGCGCGGCACCCAGCTGTCGTTCTATTTATTGGTAAGAAATATAGGTACTCATTAGACACAGTCATTATAACGATATCAGTTACCATAATTATTCTTCCATCCTTATCTGAGGGCACGGGAGTGCCCCAGCCAAGTCTCAAGCATCTTATCTTCTTCTTCTATACTTCTCCGTCTGGTGCTAGATATTATGATGACAGAAGACGATTTCAAAGAAAACAGTACCCTACAATAAAAATACTAACAAAATTGTAATCGCTTTTCCTTTTCACAGATGATGAAGACTCAGAAATAGAATTCGCCGAGTCCGTAATAACACCTTCAGCGGAATCCTACTACGAAGAATGCAGCATCCAGTTCCCAGGCTTCTGCCCCTACCAGAACTCTTCGGACGACGAAACCATGGACTTCGATTACCCAACATCCCGCCACTCCAGACTGAAGAAAAAGCCTTTTAAACACGTCATGTTTTACATCGGCATCGATGGAACAGACAGCGCAGATATGCTAAGGGAACATATAGGTCTGGACGATGCAGTTCCCTTGCTAACTTCCATAGATTTTCCAAAACAACGCATGGTGACCATGAAGTATGGTGACGAGATTACCACGGACTCTGTCCAGAATTTTGTCGACGCGTATCTGAGTGGGAATGCTGATTTTAAGCCTTTGAAACCGTACAGTGAGAAGTGTTGAGAGCCTCAAAGCTATTTGAAGTATGACTCTTAGCTAAAATATGAAAAATTTTATACTCGAATTTTCTACAGCTTTCCAGCAAAACCCCACTTACAGATCTCGTCAAGTAACTATTCTGAAGTTAGCTACAAGTCAAAGTCTATGAATGAAACACTATAACGCATGCGCGAGGCGTCAAAATAAATGGCTGACTTTAGGTCCAGTCCAGAAACACACGCGAGTTGGGCGCGATTAGAGAACATTGCTTGTTCACGATGCGTCGTGGTTTTATTAAACGTGACAAATGCAGCAATGAATAGTAAAACGCGTTGAAAATCGCGGCGAATTTGCCCTTTCTGGACGCGACCTTAGAGCGGCAAAATAAGTTGACGAGAGGTACAGACGCCAGCATATCAAACTACCCGAAACTGACAAATTTTCTCAATCAACTTTGAACCATAATGCTTCAACGAAAAAGTTGAAAATCTATTAAGAAAATTTTAACAGAGTATAGTAGCTAAGTGCTGGCGTATGTACAATGATTATTTCGTACAGTTTCATTTTTAAATATACATACCAGAGCCAACGTCAGCGCTGCAAAGTTACCTGACGAAAACTACACAATCTTCATAGTCATACTTCAAGGCGAACAAGTGGTCGTTGTTTCGAATCTAGCCTTAAGAGCGCGTATACCGAAAGTTGGCAACGTCGCAAATAGCTGTCAAATATTTACATGTTTTAATTAATTTGACCAATTTACTATAAGAAATATGGCTCTGTAGTGCACTAAAAAATTTAATAAGAATAACATTTAAAACACTAAATTTGATGTTTTAAACGTTTTAGGTGTAAAAAAGGCACTTGGAAAGTTTCCAAATACGTTTTTTACATATAAAACTATATATTCGGTATTACAATATTAACTTTCTTAGTGCACTACAGAGCATTATTCTATGTTTTCGTAAAATAAAATTGAGAAATTAATTAAAACATGTTAATATTTGACAACTATTTGCGACTTTGCCAGCTATTGGATTACGCGGCCTATGACATTTGTTATTCCAGTATTATTTCAATAGTTCTTTAGAAGTCATTGTAAAATATTTTCAGTACATTCAGTAGTTGTTAGAAATTGTCTACTGTATTGTTCAGTTAGTTAGTTTTACCGTAACGTGAATGAAATGTAGGCATATCTCATACATTTTTGTATGGGTGTTTGTATAGCATTTGTTAAATAAATTAATTGACCCCGATAACTGAAATAAAATGCCAATGGTATTCATAATATTCTGGGAAACTGTATTTGATTTATATTGTTGTAGAGTGTGATCTACTCATATTGTATGATTCAAAAATGCCCTGTGTTTGATATTGAACAATATTTTTAATACATGAAATTACGTACAATAAGGATTATTCTGAAAACAGCATCAATATTGGTTAATAAATGGAGCGGCAGTTGTTATTTTTATTATTCGGATGATAAAAAGTGAGGCTACGGCGGGGACATCTCGCTATCTCTTTTACACATGCGTTATCTAATAGCGGTGACGTCATACATGGATACATGAACCCTCTAAGCATGAACCTTTTCTCCGTTATTTGACAGTTACCCCTTCTACTGGATTAAAAAGTTTATTATCTACTTTTGGTTTTGAGTAATAACGTCACATTTTGATGTAAACAATAAACATATTAAAGGCCAGTTTCACCGGTTACGGATAGCCACTATCTAATAGATAAATTAAAAAATGGAACAGAATTTGTATGAAATTATCTGCCAGATAAACTATCTGGAACTTATCAGCAACCTGCGAAACTGGCCCTAAGTTAACTACTTTAGCATTGTATGAAATAAAGGTGACTATATAGAATAGTCAAAACTGTGAAAATCATAACAAAAAAAAACAACGTAGCTCATTTTTATTATATGTAGTTAATAAGTTATGGTTTTTACCTAAATAAAGATTGAGGAATAAAAAATTGCGAAAAGATTTCGTCTTTAAATTTTGGCGCCGGCAAATAAAGCTACTACAATCTATCAATATTCCTTAATAGTAGTACTTAATAGGGTAGCTTGATGTACTGGCGTCTGTACCTACATACCCCTCCTGCGTCTCCTGTAAGCGCTAATACCGACCCGCCCAAAAAAATTGGCGGGAGTTACAGTACTATATCTATTTGACCAATTTTCCAATTAGAACAGAAAGAAAGCACCTATATTGTAGTCTAGCCTTATCTCAGCCATATTGCGATCAGCTTCCACTTGAACCGAATGCAGCGGAGTACAGACAGTGTTTTACATATCTGTCTGGCCTCCTCAACAATACCCACGATATTAAGTCTGATTATTTGACAACAATGCTGCTATTGCGTGGCTCCCTTAACCTTGATTGATCGATAACCGAAAACCCGTGCGACTATTGCTTAGCTACAAATTCAAACCCTAAAATATTTAAAAACATGGGCTATATTTGTTATTTACCACATGGTTTAAAAATACAGTAACTAATACATAGTTACTGTTTTTATGTAATTTTAATACAATACGGTATTTAATTTCTGAGTGTCATTCGTCACGATAAAACTGTTCTATTTTCTTTGCATTATAAAAATCTGTAAAAATAATGCAGGTCTAATATTTATAGAATAAACATAATTATAAATAAAATAACCATTTATTTATAATAATGTTTTTAAATTAAATTATGAATCGAAAAACATTAATAAAAGCAGTCAGTAAGCATATCTAGATTATCTGTGCAGGTAATAACGCAAAAAGCCTTGGTTCCAAGCACAGTTTTTTCTAACCCGTTCGTTTGGTTGTGTTAAAAAAAGTAAAGATTGACGCCGAAACCATAGCCGCCATTATTGTGAAATAAAATTTTCAAAATAAATTTCACGTGCTCGTATCCGAGTACGAATCTAAATAACTATCTAATTTAGTTTGAAATCTACAAATCATGGCCGACAACGACGATCTTCTGGACTACGAAGACGAGGAGCAGGCAGATCAGCAGACCGCTGACGGGGCGACAGAAGCGGCGCCAAAGAAAGAGGTTAAGGGATCTTATGTATCTATCCACAGCTCCGGCTTTAGAGATTTCCTGCTAAAACCCGAAATATTGCGCGCTATCGTCGATTGCGGTTTCGAGCATCCATCGGAAGTTCAACATGAATGTATCCCACAAGCTGTCCTTGGAATGGATATCCTGTGTCAAGCGAAGTCCGGTATGGGAAAAACCGCCGTTTTCGTGCTGGCGACGCTGCAGCAGCTAGAACCTTCGGATAACCATGTGTACGTCCTCGTTATGTGCCACACGAGAGAGTTAGCTTTCCAGATAAGCAAGGAATACGAGCGATTCTCCAAATACATGGCCGGCGTAAGGGTTTCGGTGTTCTTCGGTGGAATGCCTGTACAGAAAGACGAGGAGGTCCTTAAAACGGCGTGCCCTCACATCGTCGTCGGTACGCCTGGCAGGATTCTGGCGTTAGTAAACAGTAAGAAACTGAATCTGAAACAATTGAAGCACTTCATACTTGACGAATGTGACAAGATGCTCGAATCTCTGGACATGAGACGCGACGTGCAGGAGATATTCAGGAACACGCCGCATGGTAAGCAAGTGATGATGTTCTCTGCTACTCTGAGCAAAGAGATCAGACCTGTGTGCAAAAAGTTCATGCAGGACCCTATGGAGGTGTATGTGGACGATGAAGCCAAGCTGACCTTGCATGGGTTGCAGCAGCATTATGTTAAGCTTAAGGAAAATGAGAAGAATAAGAAGCTGTTTGAGCTACTTGATGTACTGGAATTTAACCAAGTTGTAATATTTGTGAAGTCAGTACAGCGTTGTATAGCGCTAGCCCAGTTGTTAACAGACCAGAACTTCCCAGCTATTGGGATTCACAGGAACATGACTCAGGATGAGCGTCTCTCTCGCTACCAGCAGTTCAAAGAGTTCCAGAAGAGAATCTTGGTAGCCACCAACTTGTTTGGAAGAGGAATGGATATTGAGAGAGTGAACATTGTGTTCAACTATGACATGCCTGAAGATTCAGACACGTACCTGCATCGTGTGGCTCGGGCTGGACGATTTGGTACCAAAGGCTTAGCAATAACCATGGTGTCAGACGAGAATGATGCCAAAATCCTCAATGAAGTGCAAGACCGCTTCGACGTCAACATTACGGAGCTGCCAGAAGAGATTGAGTTATCAACTTATATAGAAGGCCGATAAATTACTAGAAGATTCCATTCCTTTTGTACTAGTGTTTGAACTTTGTGAATGCCCTGCTACCTTTTAACGTTGATTCAGAACAATTAGTGCAGAACATTTCATTTTCAATTTATTTGATCAGTTATCATGCAAATACATATATTTTTTTGACATGGTATTATGCCAGGCATTCAGAAAGTACAGTTTTGTCAACACAAGTGTGTGTTTCAAATTATTTGACTAAGATATGTTCACTTTCTGGAGTGTAGTTTTGTGTGGTTTTGTAACACAGATTGCTCATGTCCAGATACAAAGTAACTCTAGGTTTAAAGATTAATTAAAGTAACATTTGATATTGTGATAAACTGACTTTTATTTTTTTTATCTTGTTATAAAACAAATATTACCCATATATGTTCTGAAAACATTAAAATCTGTGAAATAAGATGCACTGTTATCTATCATTGAAGATTGATACATTTAATATTTGATATGCATCAACGCAATCTTTAGCCCTGGCTACTTAATGCAAGTTATGTTGAGTCAATTCCTTAGCAACACCCCATTCAAAACTCAAAAGAGCCGTGACGGTGCGGAATGCGCCGCCACTTATATGACTCCACATTATCAAGTGTGTGGGTGGTATAACAAAAAATATAGTTAGCAAATTCAGAATATATAAAAGGTGTTTAGTTTTGAATTGATAACGGCGAAAATCATAAAAGTATACCAATGGGCCGATCATAATCGTGAGAGTGCCAGATTGTATCGGAGAGAAAAAATATTATGAACAAAACTAATGTCATTTGCATAGATACTGGCAATAAGTTCCCAAGTTCGATTCTCATATGAAGTAAGTGTTTAACCAGAGAGCATTATTATTTATCCGACAGCTTTTCACAGTAGGTATAGATAACAGCTCTATGCTTCCGTAAATGGGTAACTGCTACTATTAAAAAATCAAAACACGAATTTATTTTATAATCCAATCCTTATTTTTTACCAATATAACAATGCGAAAGTAACTGTCTTTTACGCTTTCACGCCAAAACTACTGAACCAATTTCAATAAAATTTGGAAGACAGTCTGAGAAAGGACATAAGCTACTTTTTATCCGGTTGCGGGAAGTGGTCCCTCGGCGACGGGTGAAACCGCGGGGAAAAGCTAGTATAAAATAAAACCATAATATAACGTATAAAAATATTTATTCCTATTCGACAAGGTAACAAATAACTCTGAAAACATGCTTAAATACCACTATTATTATCTTTGTAGGTATTCAAGTTAATAGTAAACAATGACGTAAGAAATTGCAAATATAGGTATGTATTTATGGGTAAATGTGTTTTGTAGAAATACAAGTGACATGATTAATCGTAAAATATGCACACATAATGTAAAAATTACAAAGAGGACTTGAGAACCCTATTGTTTTCTTTGTATTTAAAATTCTTATATAAAACAAAGGACAAAACTCAATATATAAAATTAAAATGATAAAGTGTATGAGCTTTAAAAACATTAAAAACTTCACTTAAAACCTACTTAAACCCTTTTTGGGACCACCAAAAGTTTTCTCATGGGTAAATCGAGTTATAAGATCAAGTGCCCATTTCGGCTGATCTCCAGGCACCATGTGGCCTGCGTTCCTCACCAAGATTTCTACCAGCTTCCCAGCCTGTTTTACATAACCAGCCACTTCTCCATCCACCTTCCAAACATACCGCTTTGCGGTCTTGTATTCTGCAGCACCAGTAAAGTTGAGATTTCTGAGGTAGTTCACAGTTAAGGGGTAGGCGACAATTATGTCCAGTTGACCATTGTAGATCACCACATAATAATGGTCCAAGAGCTCGGATATCCATGGAGCCACAGACTTCATTACATCTTGCTTGAGATGCTTTTCAACTTCCGATCCATTATGGAAAGTGAGGTTCCCTACATGAATCATTCTACGGACTGCAGTTTTCTGCAGCATTGGGCCGAAGTCCTCATATTGAGTGTAATCCTTGGTATGCAAGAAGTTGAAATAGAAGTTGAAGCCTGTCAGGTTGGTGAACAAACTCTTGCCATCAATCATATCACCATTTAAGAGTGCATCAAATGTGTTGAAGGCATCATCCCATCTGCCTTGTTTGATAAAGTTTTTAGTCTTATTCTCATATAGCTCAAATAGTTTAGCTCCATTCCAATCAATGAGACCTATTTGATACAAGTATTTGCCATACACCAACTGGTGCTCTGGGTCACTCAGACCGTTGCCAATAGCAATACCTTTCATGTTGATTTTTAGTTTTGCTGTGGGGTTCTTCTTGTGTATGGTATAAGCCAGAGCTGGCACATATTTCCCTCCATAAGACTCCCCAGTAACAAAGAACTTGTTCTGTTGCAATTCAGGGAAGAGCTGGAAGAACTGTATTAATGTGGAGTACAGCTGCTCTCCAACCTGCGTCTCGTTGGTGCAGTAGCCGCGGCTGTCGTTCGTGAAGCTGAACCCAGTGCCGACAGGGTTGTCTATGTAAATCATGTGGTGACTCAAAGCCCAGTTATACTTCCTTCTCTCGAATCTATCGTTGCGCACTCTTATCGGTCCATTTTCTGTGAATAGACCGTACAGAGAAGTGGCGCCGGGCCCCCCCTGCAGCCACACGACGACAGGCGCGGTCTTATTGTTCGGTATCATCGCAGGGAAGTACCAGAAGAATTGATTGGAGTCATACTTCTTGTTTACAGTGAAATAACCGGCGTAACTCTTGATACGAAGGGTTTCCGTGAAAGGTACCCGAGCGAGTCGCCTACCTTCCTCGATTTTTCCACTCTCGACGTAAGGAGTAAGGAATAGCGGTGATCCAGGGTCACCTCCATCTCTTTCGCCAAGATTTAACTTTGGATATCGGTGAAAGAAACCCTCGGTATGGAAAAACACTTGAAAAAATAGAAGAGCCCACAATGTACGCGCCATCGCGGTTCGACCGAATAGCCAAATACTGACCTAATTAGTCGGGTTCACGTTTTTATCATGCCGGTGAGCAAAAATAAAATAATTATTTGTTTTGCCGGCTTATCAGTGGCTGTTGCTAATAATTCTGAAAAATGTATGTGTCTGATTAATCTGTGGCTGCATTGGATTGGATTGTATTGAGAACCATAGACATAGATTGAACATGCTGCCGTCAAGGTACAATTCTAGTTGAATATTTAATTTCCGAGGGAGTGGGAATTTATCCGAAAATTCTTACAATTTAAATAGTACTCGGAAGTTTTTAATTGAAAATATAATAATAATTTGGGAAAAGGAATTCTTGGCGCGAATAATACGATCACGATCACGATCATTAAACTGAGATAAATAATTTAAAAAAAGAAAAACATTTTATATATATTTGAATTTCCCGCTAGCTACAGTCGTCGCATTCAAATTATAGTTTTAAAATACAAACTATCTCAGGTAACATCAATTAGTAGTGATTGTAGTTTATGGTAAATCAATGACTTCGCAATTTTCAAACAAAAAGTACCTGATGTTATAATACCTATAGATTAAAATGTTCTTGTTGAAAATTAGTTTCTCAATTGAATACTAGAATGAAAATACACCAATTCGCGCACTAGACGACCATTGCCGTAACCACTAGATAAATTAAAGAAACCGTATGAAATTCGAACACTTGGCCGAAACGGTCTAGTTATAGCGGCCGTTATAGTCGGGCCGGCACGACAGTATTATTCCAGTTTGCTTGCTTACGAATGCGGCCCGCCGAAGGCTAGCCTAGCTATCCTCGGTGTCCTAGGAGGTGTATGTGCCGATGTATGTGGCCTGCGAATTTCAACACAGGGTGTATCCGATAAATAACATAATATTATCCTATTTTCTTAACTATATATATCTATGACCATAATATTCGAGCCCTGAGCAACAACTGCTGCAGCTCAAAATTGTCGCTTTTTTACGACCAGTCGTGGTCATGGCCCTCTATGCCGTAAGTAAAGTGCTTGAATAGTACTGAATAGTATAACTATTCCTAAAACTTCCGAAAAAGCAGCTATGACAGCAACCCGATACATAAATTTTGTGACATTGACAACGTCAAGTTTACTAGATCTGTGTGACATTACCGGGTCAGACAAGGAAAATAAACAGAAAAATCTATAAATATTTACGTGCTTTGGCGTATTTTGTAAGTTTGCTTGAAGTTCACGTCCGTATTTATGAACCGCCATGAACTTACAATTTAATTCATGGAATCTGTGGAAGATTTCCTTAGCAGTTTCGGCTGTGTTAAGTGCATTTTCTGTGGCAAATGCAACTTTCTTTCCAAACTTGTACCCGAAGTTAAAACTGGACGCAAGGTCACCGAAAGATGCTGGTGAACCTCTCATCCTCACTCCATACATCAAAAAAGGTGCGGTCTCAGTTGCCCAAAATCTTTCCCGTGTTTCTTTAACGGATACCATAGGCTTCCGAAGCCACGCCGGCTTCTTCACAATTGACGAGAAATACAATTCTAATTTGTATTTTTGGTATTTCCCGCCTTTCTCCAAGAAGGAAGAAGCCCCCGTCGTTCTCTGGCTACAGGGAGGTCCGGGTGGTAGTTCTCTTTTCGGACTTTTCATGGAGTTGGGACCACTGTTAGCGAAAAAAGAAGGATTCGCTCTTCGAAAATATCACTGGGCTCTAAATTACCACCTAATATTCATTGACAACCCAGTTGGTACAGGATTTAGCTTCACTGATAATGAAGATGCATATTGTACCAACGAAGATTGTGTTGCAAAAGGACTGTATGAGGGAATGAGGCAGTTCTTCCAACTGTTTCCACATTTAAAGAGAAATGAGTTCTATATAACAGGTGAATCTTATGCTGGAAAGTACATTCCTTCTTTAGGCATGGTCATACATCAAGAGAATGCTAAGACTAATGAAAAAATAAACTTACAAGGCATGGCAATGGGCAATGCTTACTGTGACCCAAAGAATCAATTAGATTACGGAAACTACTTGTACCAGCTGGGGCTGATTGACAATAATCAGTTGAAAGTATTCCTTAAATATCAAGATGAGATTGCTAACCAAATTGATCAGCAGGATTGGGTGCAAGCAGATATTCTCATGGACCGATTAATGGATGGAGAATTGACAAACTTTTCTTACTTTAAACATTTTACTGGTTTTGAATACTACTACAACTTTTTACAAACTGAGGCTGCGGAAGACATGACTGTGTTCACAGCATTACTCCAAAATGACAATGTCCGGCGCAGTGTGCACGTGGGCGGGCGGCCGTTTGATGATGGACAGCATGTGCAGCTGCTCCTAGCATCCGACATGCTCAAGACTGTAGCTCCAACAATAGAGAAACTGCTATCTCATTATAGGATCATGTTTTACAATGGCCAGCTTGACATAGTAGTCGCCTACCCACTTACAGAAAACTTTTTGCGTAAATTAAAGTTTTCTGCATCCGAAGAGTATAAAAATGCTAAGAGGGAAGTATGGAAGGTTGGCAATGAGGTAGCAGGGTATGTGAAGAGGGCAGGTAATCTTACCGATGTATTGGTCCGGAATTCTGGACATATGGTTCCTCAAGACCAGCCAAAGTGGGCCCTGGACATGATTAGGAGATTCATAGACAATAACTTCAACATTTAAGTTATTTTTTTGTTGAATGAATGGTTTATCTATTATGATTTGTTATGCTTCATAACTAAATGTGGTTGTGATAAAACCTGTTTAAATAATCATGCCTAAGTTTTTTTCATATTTTTTAATATTTTGTAACTAAAAACAGTAGTTCTCCTGAGGGAACTGTCCCTTTTTATTTAAAAGCATTTTTATTACTTGAGATGGATGGCGTGGCATTAACATTCCATGCTGCAGCCAAAAAGAACTAAGATCAATTTCTATTTACAAATCAAGGAGATCAACTTTCGCTACATAAAACTAGAAATCGCTAAAAAAAACACGCACGCACGCTGTTTAGTGTATGGATATAAGGATGGAGCAACATGCAAGCTACCAGTGCATAAAATGGAGTGCGCTTTGGATAAAGTAAAAAACAATAAATCAGTCATCGGATTATTCAAATTAAATCTGAATTATAGACAAAATTAATTTAACTAAAAACTTTGTCTTCTTTTATGCGTACTTCACAACTGCTGAAAAAAAAATTATTGACGCCACGTCGCTGTCAGATATGCCAAGACTCAATGATTTCAACATGATTATAATTCGTTTCTGTACAACGCGTTATTCGGATTACGGATTTTCAAGGAGTCTCCCAAGGTCTTCATAAGCATTGTACAGTACAACATTGTATAGAAACCAATCCCTTTGGGGTAATTACTCTGATCATATGTTTCTTTCGATAACGGTGTTGGCCCTGTGTTGTTCCTTGGTAAACACTATATTTTTTCCAATATACCCAAAACTGAAATTAAGTTCAAAGCCTTCGAAAGACACCGGCGATCCACTATTTTTAACACCTTTTATTGAACGAGGATTAATATCTCGAGCCCAGAATCTGTCACGAGTGTTTTTGCCGCACACGCCTGAAGTCCAAAGTCATGCTGGCTTCCTGACGATCAACAAGCAGTACTACTCCAATCTGTACTTCTGGTATTTTCTACCATTTTCTAAGAATTTAACAGCGCCGGTCATTCTGTGGCTGCAAGGCGGACCTGGAAGTAGTTCTCTCTACGGACTTTTCGCAGAAATAGGACCCCTTTGCGCAAAAAATGACAGATTCGTATTGAGAAAGCATCACTGGGCTCTGCAGTATCACCTAATTTTCATTGATAGCCCGGTCGGCACCGGGTTCAGCTTTTCGAAAAACTCTAACGGTTACTGCGTCAATCAAGAATGCATTGCGAAAGGACTCTATCGGGCCTTGTGGCAGTTTTTTCAACTTTTCCCTTATTTGCTGACGAATGACTTCTATATAGCCGGCGAATCGTATGCCGGAAAGTACATACCATCTTTAGGCATGGAAATCCACAGAGAGAATGCCAGAAGAAAATTAAAAATGAATTTAAAAGGCATGGCGCTAGGTAATGCTTACTGCGATCCTTTGAACCAATTGGATTACGGCAATTACTTATACCAGCATGGTATGTTGGACGGCAATGAGCTGAACGTTTTTATAAAGATTCAAATGGACATTTACGTGTCAATAAAAAACAAGAATTGGTTGCAAGCGAACATACTGATGGACAGGTTGATGGACGGACAGGTCACTCACTTTTCGCTGTTTAAATTCTACACGGGGTACGATTTCTACTACAACTATTTGCATTCTTCTTTGGTGGATGACTCGACGTCGTTTATAACTATAGTGCACAGGAATGACGTCAGACGCAGTATGCATGTAGGAGGTCTCCCGTTTCACGACGGTGAGACGGTGCAACTGCTGTTGTCTCTAGATATGATGCAGTCCGTCGCTCCCAGTGTAGCGCAGCTACTGTCACATTACCGAATGCTGTTTTACAACGGTCAACTGGACATCGTTGTCGCGTACCCTTTGACGGTAAACTTCTTAAATAATCTCAATTTTGCTGGAGCGGAGGAATATAGAAGAGCTACGAAGACAATATGGAAGGTGGGTAGTAGTTTGGCGGGTTATATAAAGTGTTCCGGGAATCTCACAGAGGTTATGGTACGCAATTCTGGACATATGGTCCCTAAAGATCAACCGAAATGGGCTCTGGATTTGATAACGAGATTCATAGAGCACAATCATGCATGATTTTATAGAGTCAATGTAATTGCTAGTCGCTAGAGCGATTGTTGTTAAGATCTGCTGTAATAATATTCGTTATTTTTTCTAAGATTCTCGAATTAGGAGGCTAACAACTAGTATTTTAATGTAAATGATATTAGAACAGCTTGATAGTGGAATTACATCCGAACAATTAATTTTAATGTTGTCAAAATAAGTCTATAATTTATTGTTATTTACTTTGTAAATGCTCTATAATTTTGAGATACTCAGAGTTACGCTTATAATAAAATGATTATACTAAAAAGGTATAAAATCACTATTTCCCCTGAGCAATATTTTATATAATACTTACGTAAAATGTTGTAATTTTTATGACTGAAATAAAAATATATTTTTCTATTATCAAATTTATTTATTTCATCATACAACTGAATTATTTCTAAATAAATATTATTCACTAGGACCTTATAATTAAAAACAGTCATTTCAATTAACATAAATGGAAAGAGTGGTGATTTTATTATATTAAGCTTTGATGTAAGTATTTCATAACTTGAGCTCTGATACTTTTTTTTTACTTATATAGGGTGACTGGTAATTAGTGACCGATATTTAAACACGTGATTGTACTCATGATTACAAACAACTTTCCCGAAGAAACTTTTTTGTTATACAGCAAAATTCAAATTTCGCCCCCAGGCCCCGCGCCCCCATTGTCAGTAATTTTGCTATTAAGAAAAAAATAAACAAAAAAGTTTATTTGGGAAAGTTGTTTGTAATCATGAGTACAATCACGTGTTTCAATATCGGTCACTAATTGCCAGTCACCCTGTATATAACAAAACCACAATTCTTTCTACTTTTCACAGCACACACAAACATACATATTAATCTTACGAAAATTAAGCGAAAACTGATTTTAATAACAACACAAGTAGAAAATAATAATGATCATTAATTATTGAAATGAAATCATAAAGAAAAAAACTGAGATGAGCATTGAAAATAATACATTACATTAATTGACAATTAAATTAAATCTGATTGGTATATTTAATTAACGATATTATAGGCGAATTACGGCTAATTAATGAATCATCTATATTAAAACTATCGATAGAATTGAAGGCACAATTTTGTGATTTTTTTCGTCTGTTAACTAACTAACTTATTTCATAGAATTACTGATAACATGTCGTACATCTAGTTCATAACGGTTTAGCTGCATTATAACGCGGTTACTTAAGATAATATTTACAGTTACGCGATGTTTTAAAGAATGCAGCGTTCTCGTGAGTTTTTAGAGCTAGTATATTGTTTTTTTTTCACTGGTGCTTAGAAAAAGACGATTAGATATAAAATTTGAAGCTCATATTGATACTTATTTTTAAAGAATTGATTCCATAAATCATAACTGTGAGAAATTATAATTGAACTAATGTTTTCGAGCGGTTTTCTCTATAACCAGTACAATCTATTATTTTTCAAGTCTGATATAGACAAGCTTCATCAATTGTTTTGAATAGTATTGCTGGGAAACATTAGATTCTTGCAAAGAGGACCATCATATGTCATATTCTATATTGTATTATATATTAGGCCCACCGCTGATTGCAATTTTTGTCACCGTGACTTTTTGTCACTTAGTCAAGTGCAATGAAAACTGTATCGAGTGCGCTCATTATGGTGACGTGATAATACGGTGGCAAATAGTTGTAGCGGCAGGCAACACCGGAGACTGGTGACTTTTTGTCACTCGGCCGGTAAATTTTCCTTTACTTTCCGTGTGTATAGAATGCACCCAGTAGCTTTTTTTTTCGTTTCATTTTTCTTCTACATATTACAAGAGCACAAATCACGGCAACCTCGTTGAATTTCATTACAAAAATGAACGTGATTTTTTACAAAAGAACAGATTCAGTGAGCGCATGGTGGGTGACAGCAGGTGACAGTAACAATAAGTCACGGTGACAAAAAATTGCAATCAGCGGCCTTAATGTTCACTATCGTCCAATATCGTTTTAGTATAGTTAATACATAGGTTATTATCACGCTAGCAAAGCAGTGAGAGCGTCTAGGAACTGCGCGCGTTGTGCCAGCGGCAGCGTGATGACTGACGTGTCCACATAGTCCAGTGACACCGAGGCGCCGCACTTCGTGGCTGCCTGCTCGAATGCTGCGCCGAAGAGACTGGAAGTAGAATAAGAAGCCTTGTGAAGAATATGTTTTATAGTAGGTGTGTCTAGTGACAAGGTGAGGTCTAACAATACTAGTGCATTATATTTTTATAGGTCATAATAATATGAGCTAAGGATCTAGTTTAGCACAGAAAATGTTGAATGACCTAGAGGTCAACGATCGAGCGCTTTAATAGAGACCGGCGTTATACGTAGAATTTATTGAGTGTGATGATAAATTTAATAAAACATGTTGTTGTTTTCATGACTCTTTTTGTGGTCATGATTCTTAGCGTGTTCTAGATGACTTATAAAAATATGGTGCACTAATATTGTTAGACCTTATATAATATTTAGTTACATTATGGGTAGTCAGAAGTGTGAAAACTAGTTTAACTGAGGACTAAAATGTTGCTCAGGTAATTGTGGAGGTTGCAAAATGAAGCCGACTTCGCGACTTACTTCCGAGGCTCATGTTGGTATCTGGGAGGTATGCCGAGCAGCAGACAGGTGGTGTCGTCGATGGGAGCGCTGGCCACCACAGCTCGCGTGCCGCCGCCAGCTGCCGCCGCCCAGCGCGCCGCCACGCCAAGCCAAAGCGGCCCGCGCACTAGTCGGGCTTCTGGGCTGCCCTGGAATGCGTAATGGTGAGTAGCTAATGGATACATATACATATGTATAGATAGAGGATGACTATTCTAATCAAGGAGTATTGGGTTGCCTGGGTAACTGAGTTGAGGACATCAGATAGGCAATTGCTCCTTGTAAAACACTGGTACTCAGCTAAATCCGGTTAGACTGGAAGCCGACCCCCCCAACATAGTTGGGAAAAGGCATGGGAGATGATGGAGATGATTGAGGATGGCTATTGGTTACTTTTTATCCATGTAGCTGTGGTCAGTCAAGACAAATGGTAAAAGTATATTTACCGCTAGCGATTTACATGTCATACATGCGCGTGCGCAGTTAAGTTGTACTATCGTAACATTTAGAATATAGCAGCGGGCAGCACGTGGTCACCTCCTGCACGATGAAGTAGCAGAAGGGCCCGGCGAGATGCAGCGCGCGCGCGGCGAGTGCGGCGAGCGCGACGCGCGCGGCGGCCCGCAGCGCGCGCTCGGCGGCGGCCCCGCCCGCGCGCTGGCTGTCGCTCTCCCCGCTGTCTGTGTCCAACGCCGACAGCGCCTGCTGGAATCCCTCCGCCTTCGGTAACGTTTCCTGTAACAAAAGCACACACCTGCCGATCAACGTAACATCTATACATTATTTTCTGTGAAATATTCATACTGGAATATTTTTATGGGCGCACCTTAAAAACATTTCCAAAAACAAACCACTTTATTAGCCTTCTTTCGTTGACCTTCTTCAATGCCTCAATCAGTAAACATATTGCAGTGCCTATTCACGCTTTTTGTTAACCTTTGCATGCATTATTATTTTGGCATTTTAATAATACCCATAATCTTGTCTTTACGTGACTCTCAGGGCCAGTTTCACCACTTCCTAATAAGTTCCAGATAGCTTATCTGGCAGATAATTTCATACAAATTCTATTCCATTTTTTAATTTATCTGGTAGATAATGGGTGGTGGAAACTGGCACTAGTCACAGTTGCATGACTCACATGTTCAATAAGCCCCATGATTATAAAGACGACATCCATAGCCGCCAACGTAGGTGAGTGCACTCGCTGTAACAAGAACGTTGTGTGTGTCGGTGTCGGCAGCTTGTGTTTAGGGGCTGCGGTCTCGAGGGCCGTTATTAACGACCGCCGAAGTTCCACGTCCATGGAGCGGTAGGCTTGTCGAGCTTGCTGAAGAGGGATTCTGAAAAAAATAAAGGAAATTTTGTTTGAATGTTGGCGATGTGTATAGGCTTACCAACCTTACTGGTAAAACAGTATCATACTGTTATACTTTAACTAGAATATACTTTTTAATCTATACTAATATTATAAAGCTGAAGAGTTTGTTTGTTTGTTTGAACGCGCTAATCTCAGGAACTACTGGTTCGATTTGAAAAATTATTTCAGTGTTAGATAGCCCATTTATCGAGGAAGGCTATAGGCTATATACCATCACGCTAAGACACACGGGAGCGGAGCAGTAACCAAAGATGCGGGTGAAACCGTTGGGACAGCTAGTATTGAATGAAAATATTATCCTTATCGGACGTTGCGGAAGGGTACTAGACAAAAAAATTAAGACCAAAAATTTTAACGACACTTTTTGCTATAATTTTAAGCTCTGCGGCGTGCGCGTGCGCCTGTTTCGGTCTGTCTCTCATAGAAAGCTCATTAATCGAATGGAACTTTGTACCATCCTGGTGTCCCTTGATACTTCTCAAGTTTTTTTTAATTCACATATTTTATTTAGTCAGAGGGCGCCGTGCAAATAAATTTGATCTTACCAACTAATAGGGTTGTGTGAAACTCTAAAAATATGTATTTATAACAAATATTAAAGTGAATGAACTGATAAACAATTATTTCCTGATTAAAAATTCTAATTAAGTGTATTGACCCCAAAATTGATAACAGTCCATTGTTTTGAATTCCTAATCTTAATCAAATTACTGGGTCATACAAATTAGTATTAAGAAGCTATTTTTTAAAGAGGTCAACAAAAGTGATCGCCTTTTTATCAACTTAACCCAAATTCAAACGCAGCTTTGTTATCATTAATAAGTTCCTTTGAGTACTGCTTTTAAAGGCTTTTTTATAGGAGCCATTTGGGCTAATGTACAGAAATCAGAACAAAATTATTGAACCTGGTGAGATACCGGTGTGCAGCACTGTGTCGCAAAAAAATTTTTCTTATGGTCTGATCGCTTTAATAAGCAGTAAAATATTATGTGCAAACATTTCTAAAATGTCTGGCAAATGGCAAAAAAATGGCCGCCAAGTGGCAAAATAGTGACCGCCAAATGGCAAAATAATGGCTTTGTGCAAGAACACATGATAGCAGTGAGATCGCGCCAGAGTATATATTTTTTGTTGCCAACAATTTTGGCGGAATCTCGTCCTCACAGCCTTATTTGAAGCAATTTAAAATAACTTGACACAATCAGGATTTGGAGGCCTAGCTTTGCATCGAGGTGTATGCCTATACAAGTACTTACCCGGTATCAGCTAACAGCTGCCTCAGCCTGGCGTGGCCAGCCAAGGTGTGCAAGCGCAGCGCGGGTGCCACCGCCGGCGCGTGGCACAGCGCCGCCTCCAGCGACCAGCGCCGGTATAGCGGCAGGCATAGGTCCTTCTCTAGGGTTACGCGAGCACCCTGGGATTTAGAGAGTTTTCATTATAAAAGCTATTGAATGTTAATACATATAACCTTAAAACCCTTGTGATTTTTTGCTTTATGACCGCCACGTCAAAAACAGAAAGACGTGCCCTTAGTGCTAAGCTAAGAATTAATACATAAACACCTACAATTTAGTAATTGGTACAACTATAATAAGAGTTCGGAATTATATCGATTAAAACTGACTATTAATTTTAAACTTTAAAAGTCTGTCATGTAGTCGTGACCGTGGCATGCTGGACACTTGTTGGCTTGACATCTATACGTGATGGCGGTTAAAATGTTAAGCAATGTAAGTCGTACGCACGGTCCGATCATGTTCTGGCGGCGTGTGCGCCTGCAGGTGGTGCGCGTCCAGCAGCGCGGCGGCGGGCGCGCGGCAGCTGAGCGCGGCGGCGCCGGCGGCCGCCACGCAGCCCGCCCACACGCTGCCCCAGCCGCACCGCGACACGCGCCACGCCAGCTCTACCGCCACGCACGCGCTCTGCCAGCAAGATAACATCTTTGTTATATGTCCAGCTGCTACTGATCATAGACCTTACCTTTTCCCAAGCTATGTTTGGGTTGGCTACCAGTCTCCAGATGCAGCTGAGTACCAGTGTTTTACATGGACTGCCTGTCTGACCTCATCAACCCAGTTACCTGGGCAACCCGATACCCCTTGGTAAGACCAGTTATTAGTCTTTTGGCTTTTGACTACTGGGACCCATCAATTTAACATGTCTTCCGAAACATGGAGGAACTCTTCATGACAAGATGGTCACCCATCAAAGGACTTATGATCGCTAGACCCGTGCGGCTTTTCCTCAGCCACGAGCTCCTTCTTACATCAGAATACTTATTATTCAATGTTTTGAAGCTCTATCATAGAAGACCCATGATACTAAAGTAAATCACTTACAGGTTTCCCATAGTAAGAGAACTGTGTGTAGTTGAACATGAGTGTGTTCCTCCTCTCCTCCCAGGCGCGCCGCTCGCGCCGACGCTCCACCATCGCCTCCAAACCCTCGCGACCTGACTCTGACTCCTCATTCTAAGGAAAAAAAAAATTCTACCAATTGAAGTCCAATCAAAGAAAGATAGGTTAATATAACATTAGTTTATTGTATAATTTTTAATAAAAACCCTTTCAAGTTTATTCTTGGTCTAGCAATTTCTCATCATTTCTGAGGGAACTACTTCATGAATCCAGATAAAAAGCAGCCTAAATGTTATTCTCATCTATGTTAAACCTTCTGAGCTTCTGTCTGAGCTGAAATTTCTGCCACAAACTTTCACATTTATAATATTAGTAGAATTTTACAAGTTTTAATAATTAAAATTGCCAGTTGAAATCTTGATTGTATATAATTTACCTCCTCATCTTCTTCTTCATCTTTGAAGATATCATCAAAATTTGGAATGTTCTCCTCACTATCCTTGTACACCAGCCTCACCTGCAACAATCAAGTTTATGTGGGATATTTTTTTAAAGACTTTCCAAAAAGGAGGAGGTTTTCAATTCACATGATTCTAGGAGATATAGGAGAAGATTTTAAGATAATGTTCCATTCCTTTTAGTTTTATATTCTTCTTCTTCCTACTATAATTTATTATTTTGTTAACACTGGTTAATCTCTTATAGAGGAATGTATGTAATTCTAATACACATAAACACACATAGCTTTATTCTACACAGAAGCTGTAGGTTTACCTTAATAAATAAACAAATAACACCTAAATGATTTAAACAAGTATAGTTGAGTGAAGTATCAATATTCTTTCTGTATATGACTATCCGTTCAAGTGTAGTTGTTCAAGTGTACTTGATTTATTCCATAACAACATAACAGACAATGTCCATGGTTAGATTATAGACAGAAGGGTAGCGTACTTTGGCAGGGCTCCGTGTAAAATTTGATAAGGTAAACATTCTTTACAGAAGAAAAAAAGATCGCGTTTAATTAAATATATTAGGTAAGGAGTGTTCATACGTGGTCAGGATCTACGAGAGTTGGGCTTTTGTTAGAACAAAATGGCCTGCGCAGCCCATGCATTATTTTTGCTATTGTTATGTGATTTTTTGCCCATTGAGGGCCCTCGTAGCCCGTATAATTGATACGGCGGTAGCTACGCCCCTGATTATAGATAACATAAATACAGAAACACTTACCTGACCATCACTATACACATTGCACACATCGGTAGGTTTATGAGCATCCAACACAAAGAAAACCACTTCCTCTTCTGGCTGCAGGATATCCACCAAGTCTATCGTCCCGCCACAGTTCACAAGCACCACATACTTTATTTCTTCGTTATTTTCTTCGTAAGCCTGCTTTAACTCCGCAATACCCCCCACCGGGACCAAAGTATAGGAAATATTATCACTTTTAAACAAACTCTGCAATATTTTACACGTACATATAGCGTCTACGTCGTAATGAACTAATAATAACACCCTCTGAAACAAAAATAAAGCATTTATAACATAAAAAAGTTAGGTTTTTAAGCTCGTAAACAATGGTTCAATTCCTACTCACGTTCCCCAACAAAACGTTGTAGAAATCGTTTTTAATATCCTCTATGAACATCTTGGCGTCATGGATGTAAAAACGTCTAACTATCAGGAAATCATCTTAAATCGAATTAATTTACGCAATCAGCAAAGTAAAATATAAATTAAAAAAACACTGGAAACCGGAAAGCACCTGCAAATACGAAGTTATCAAGTTATGAATGAACTGTCAGATATGTCAAATAAACTATTCCCGCCAAAAGTATATGCAATGCGTTCAGAATATGTTCTTGGTAACGGTTTCAATCAGCTGACCACTGAACCATACAAGTCTATTTGAAACTTATAAGGAATAATATACAAGTTACTCTGAAATGGTCTGAAATGATATATTATATAAACGACATGCATTTAATTAATATCTTGCGATCTTGCGAAATAACCTTCATTGCTTGGAAATTAATGATTATAATTTAAACCATTACTTTAAGCGATATTTTCCGTACCTTTGCAAACCAATCAATGTATTCCGAACTCATGATTTTTTACGTCATAAACCGCTAAAAAAGGCAGCGATTATGTAATTTACGGTTTACATTTTGGATGTCTTGTTTATATAAATTGTTGATAATCTCGTAAACAATAGAAAGGTTACCCGATTTAATCAGGTATAGTTCTGAAATCTAAATTAGGAGATTGATATGAGACTAATTTAATTAAACAACTAGAAAATATATGGCGATTCTAGTAATGAAAATTTGGTATATTGTTGTTATTTATTTTATGTATTTATTGCATAATGTACACAGTTAAAAGCTTACTAATACTACAACTAATTATACATCAGCCTGTTAGGGCGCAGCAAATTAACTTAAAACAATAAGTATTGAAATGTATTTACATTTAATAAATACTTGTTGTTTAAATATATAGTTTAGGGCCTGTTAAGTTCCAGATAGATTATTTAGTAGATAATTTTAAACAAATTCTGTTAATTTTTTAAATTTAATCGGTAGATACTGGATATTTGGGCATTGGATATAAGGCCCTAAATTGTTTTAATAGCTTAAGATATAGTTGCGTTATTATTTCACATTTTTTATTTTCCTTGACTGTCATGTAGCATATCGTTTTATCTAAATGATTATATCTAAAATGCTGCCGATAAATTGGTGGCGTCAACACGAAATCTTCATAAGTAGCGTATATCGCATACCAGAAATAGTATTGATGTGTGAGCATTGATTTGTCTTCCAACACCCTCTGTGTCCCCAGATCTTTAGTAAACTCCATGTTCACTAACATTCTAGACAATAAGAACGGATCGTTTTCATGCTGTCTGAAGTAGTTCACGAAACTTTGAACACGATCAGTATCGAGCGAGGTTGAAAAATGATTTTTTTCCTCCTTACTGACAAGTGGTTTACGTTCCATTACAATGTCCAAGTGCTTTAATATTGCTGCATGGTACCGAATCCTAGCCCTTATTTCCTGTCTTACATAGTCATAACGGATAGGGTAATTATGATCCTGATTGGAATTTTCTTCACACTGTTTTTTCAAATATTTTTTCTTTTGGATGAGGTCTGTTATATATTCCGGGAAATACTGAAGGCGAGGCAGTGGGTCTGACTCTTGACTAATCGTTTCTGGATCCGGGGTCAGTAATTTTCTGAAGACCTTTTCTAGTTGTATTAATTCAGAGTCTCTCCGATAGATGCGGAAAAAGCTCTTGCATTCCTTCGTCAGTATTTTGCTCAGCTCGTTGTATTCTGACATGTTCAGGCTCAGGCTTGTCGAGAATTTAAATGAAGTTCGACTATGTACACTGTGTGTTCTGCCAACGTAGGTGGTATGGTCACTGTAAAAATTAAAAGTGAAGTGATTAAAATTCAAAAAATAAACGCTTATATACCCAGCAGGTACCAAATATTCGCAACATTCTTTACCTGAGACAGTTCTCAAAACTTCCTAACGACAAAGATTATTAGATCACATAGGTACTTAAAACAATGTAATAAGATAATACGTCTAGGTTTGTAAGCCCTTTTAGTTAATGCTCGAATCAATGACCCATTGTGTTCTTATTTGCATTGTGTTTAAACAAATAACGATTAAGTTGCAAGTTAAACAAAACATTTTTAATTATAATCCGCAAACAAGGTGTTGTAAACTTTTATATCTTTAGGCTTTTTTCTAGTGCCAAATCAAATTGTCAAAAGAAAATTCTTAGAAGTAAAGCCACATTTGTGGAGACTTAAACACTTACCTAGTAAGCATGTACCTAACTACTTAGCTATTTTATTGTTGCCACGATGACTGGAATTTTGAAAATGTGATCCTCTGAGTTGTATTTGCGTTTTGCCATCGACGGCCTGCCCAAGGTCAAGGTGCGTACAGAAACAGGTATCTACCCTCTTTATTCCCGCTCTCTCGTAGTCTCCAATACAAGAAGTTTTGCTATGAGAAAGGTAGGTAACGTATATCTTGTTAATAATACATTGCACCATTTCTCGGTTTAACAAACCCTGGATAAGCAGCTGTCTGATTTAAACTATTAGCTAATTTGAACTAAAAATAACCGCGAAAAGATAAGCTTGCGAGGCCCAGCTAAAACAATGGTGCAAAGTAATCCGTTGAGTAAAATGATTCTATTCAGTAGTAAACAAATAAAATACTAATCTGTTCAATGTAAATGTAGGTAAGGTGTAATAAATATTAATTAAACAAATATAAGTATGTTAACACTATCTGGCTGGTTATTTGTTCTTAGAAAGTTGTGCTTCTTAACAAGCCATTATATGGTGAAGGAAAAAACAAAAGATAATTGTGAATATAAAAATCTTTATTCTTTTGATACAGAGCTTTTTTTGTAATTTGCCGCGTGATGGGAAGCTATTGTATGCGCTATCGTGCCCGGTCTTAGCAAATTAGTAGAAAGCGCGTGGAAATAAGACTGGATTAGCGACTGGTCTGTTTCTTCCGGGTGTAAATATTCTTTAATGTCGTAACAAAGATATTCTTCGGGACAGTCAAGTGCTCTAAGACATCCTGCGTACTCAGACCATAGAAGTTTCCGCCATTTTACGTCGTGCCTCTGAGCTAAAGGCACCAAAACGCATGCAGCAAATGTAGGATCCCCATAACTCACAGACTGAAACTGCTCTAAAAACTGAGTGTAGAAATCCTGGAAATTGTGCAATCCAACCAGTTGTTTGTCGAAATTCAACTTAGATTTCTTCTGGAACAATATATTTGTGCACTTCCACAGCAATATTTTAATTTTGGGGTCCAAAAATAGCGAGTTGTCGCATAGAAATACACACATGATGCGGCAAAGTCTGTCTGTTACATCGATATCGTTTAATAGGTCTGGGAAGCATAGTTCATTGAATAATATCCACTCCAAACTGCACCTGATGATGAATTCTTTTTCAGCTGCTATTCTTTCGGCAACTTTCTTAGAGTGCTCTCCAACCATTTTTGGACCTTTATCCACCTCTTGACTTCTGCTGTACAATGTCAGTATAGGTAAATAAATCCAGTCTCGTGGCAAGATCGGCTCTTGCCAACTCTTAAACCTTATGTTAGGACCTGTATCTCTGTATGTGATATTGACCACTTTACTGTAACAAAGTTTAATCTCTTCAATGGACGTCAATGCTTTAGAAAAGCCATCAGCGTCTGTTAGGTTTACCATTTGGAGTAATCTTTCAGCTGTGAACCAATGTTTATTAAACACCACGTAGCCGAAAAGAAAATCTAATTCGTATTTCTTGTCATTTCGCAGAATATAGCACAGCTTGTTAGCTACAGTATAGAGTAGGTCTTTGCTGCCTTCCGATATCTCGTATTGTGTAGACAACTTTATAATACTAAAAACAAAATTGGTTTCCATTCTTGTGAACCAGTTATCACACAAACTTGGCACTCTGTTGCTTATTTTGCTCAAATACATCGAAAGGTGTCTCAAGAATGCTTCGGCCATATCTTTGTCGTTCACGTAAGTCAATAAATTGAACAGGGAAGTCAAAAACGGTAATGGTGACGCAACATTTAAAATTGGTAATACTTTTTGTGGTGAATCTATAACAGACCCTCCAAGAGACATCAAATTCTTAGTCAAATGTAGGTCTTTATTGTCCAAACCAGATAATAAATTTGAACTGGGTATAAGATTTTTGATAACCACTTCAAATCCTCGTGATTGAGATAGGGTTCTTAGAGAATCATTAAGAAACTTCATTGGTAAATTTTCTATTAGGGTGACAGTCTTGCAACAGTCTATAGCCGAACAGAGAAGGCGCAAATGTCCACATGTATATCTATTAGCATTAGACAACTGTCCCATCCATTTCTGAACCCCTTCTTTTAGTAAAGGATATATCTGAGTTTTATAACTGTCCATTCCTCCTAGGATACATCTTAAGAGTCTATTCACTAGCTGAAGGACAACTGCGGCGTGTGTAGCTGACAATATCGAAGATTCCACGAATATATCCGTCCCTTTCACGTGTTTATGTAAAGCAGTTATTATCACAGGAAACAGTGAAATTGCCACATCAGTTCCTAAGCCAAAGCATAGCAAGTTTGATAATGTACAAAAAGCTTCAATCTGTATTTTCAAGCCGTAAGTTCTGTCAACTCCAGAGCTTATGTATTCAGATATTGGTTTCAATATATCATATTTAGCCAGTAGAGCCCTTGTGACTTCAATAGACTGTAATGACATGATCCTTATAAATTTGAGTGCGGCCAAAATTGGCTTTCCATTGTACACAATATTGGGATCAAAAACAAAATTTGTGGAAGTAACAGGCACAAAGTTTGTTGTTATTGTTTTCATTAAGTGTTCCATCTCAACAATCTTTAATGCAGTTTGTACTGAATCTCTAGCTAATCTAGACAGTATTTGTAGGCAATATTGTACACAGTTAAAGTTTGGTCTAATTGTCTCCAAAATATAGTATAGTCTCTGAAGGATTTCAGTCCTCTGAAGTGCAGTCATGATATCAATTTCTGCTAGATGGTAGTCGGTAAACTCAGATTCTTTAGACTGTAATTCTTCAATTTCCGACTTATCATTTTCCAAACAAGGCTGTAATGTACCTTCTTCAAAACCAATCAAAGCATCTAAACTAGCTTCATCAATTCTGTTGTACAACAAATTCCTCATAGCTCTTAGGGCTGGTTCTAAAATAATAACTTTATTGTCATCCATCGCTATTCTGACAATAAAGAACAATTTGCTGATAGGTATTTCAATTACATTTTTGTATGTGCCGGCACTGTAATATTCTAGAATACCGGCTATTGTGTTTAGGGCCATAACTCTTTGTTGAGTGATTGAAGATCGGGTCAATTCAACTAATTCTGTAATTGAATATCCTGGTCTATGAGGCTCATCCCCATGGTGAAATAATGGTTTAGTTTTCTCATTATATTCCAAAGTGTATGGCAAAAGATAGCCATTGAAATCAAATCTTGCTTCATATGGCTCGTCAGCCTTGATTCTCTTGCTTTCTTCTATGCCTTTCATCCATTCGAGTTTATCTTTTTCTAGTGAATTGAAATGAAGCCATTTGTTTATGTCTGGGTGGGACAATACATCATTTTCCCAAAGATTATTTTCTGGAATTGCAACTGTGGTATCCATATTCTGTTCTACAACGTCCATACTTTGGGGTTTTGGTACTTGTTCTATTTTAGTAGTCTCACCCAACGAGGCTTGCTGTCTCTTGGCTTTTAAAAACTCCACTAGTTTGGGGTCTATGTTTCTAAGTAGTTTTCTCCTCTCTTCTAGAATTTCTTGCTCTGACATTCCACTCAGTAACTTGACATTTTCACTGTGAATGGAATCTGCATCTGCCGATGATAGTATAAAACTTTTTGGTGGCAAATTAATGTTAGATGATTTATTACTGTCCTTACTAGTACTTGGTTCATCCACATCCATATTTATATTATCATTCTTTAACATAGCATTTCTCTTACTAAATATAGTAGATCTCTTAGTAACTACAGGAAAGCCTTCAGCTGGCATTTCTTTAGTGCTGAACTCGACAAAATCGGACACATTTTTCTCCACAATGTCTCCTAATAATGAAGGGATAACTTTCGGGAAGTATACTTTGTCGTCGTCTTGTTCTGGTTCAGCTATTTGTTCGTCTTCTACGTTTTTTTCCAAGATGTCGCCAACAACAGATGGAGGCTCGTTGAATCGCGCCTTTTTCTCCGCTTGACCTTTAAGACCTTTAGCCTGAGCATACTTTGAAGGCTTCCGACCCGTATCTGAACTATTTAGTCTTTTGCTAGTATCTTGTGGTCGTAAATTTGTAACTGCAGCCGCTGGCTTCACATTCTGTTTTTGTTTGTCTCGCAGAAACTCTTCTTGCATGCGAAGGATATCGTCTTCATCTTCACCCGGTTTTGGGCGTTTTAACATGATTTTTGATGAAAATTAATTGATAATACCACAATAAAATAGAATCTTTGTGTAATTTAATTAGATTTGTCAAACTTTAGGTTATTTGTTTTGGCACTGAAAATGAAATGTTTTCAAAGATGGCTATAAATTATTATCTGAACAACAAGTGAGCTATTTTGGAGGCGCTTTTGGTCAATAAGTGTGAAAATTTAAAAATTTGACAGTTTTGTCTTATTAAATGAATTATTATATTTTACTGTTAGTTAATTTATTAACTTGTATGTATTTTTTAATAAATAGGTTGCTGTTGATATTTATGCCTTAGTAAGAATACGACATATGGCATATGGTTATTTAATTGTGACTATGTTTCGGATTCTGAAATAAAGGACTTAAATGTGTGTGCAGAGGAGCCGTAACGTTGAATCGTCATAGGTTTAGTTCTGTGTAGCAACTGGATAAGTGCTGCGATGAGTTCCCTAATAAATAATTTACCTACTCCTCTAATATTTTAGTTTTCTTCACTTCCTGATATTGCCAGACAACCTTTGCCAATCATAAAAAGGGAATAGGTTCAGTTACGGCTTAGGTCAACAGTATCTCTGTAAACGCACTACTTCAACTGTCAATGTCAGGAAAAAATCTGAAATTGACATTCGGAAACTGTCATTTGTCGTTGTCAATTTTGACATCAAATAACACGTGAGAAAGCACTAAGAAGCAAAGTTAACCAAAACATACTTCGAAATGCCTAAAATTAAAAAGGATATCGACAAGCTGAAACACCCAAACAGCAGAAAAACACTGAAAATCATAAGTAAAATAAAGAAACATGAGAAGAAGGATCAGAACAAAGTAGGTACACATATAAAACAAAACCTCATTGGTGAAAAGATTCTTTGGTTTAAAGAACGAATACCGGAAGATTGTGTAGTTTTAAATAAAGAACAGACTTTGGAATTGATAGAAGAGTATTTGGCGCGTTTTGACGAAGAGTTGGAACAAATTGCTTTGAAGAACTCAGTCGGTCAAAGAAAAAACCGCCAACATGCCAGTCGGGAAGATATAATAAATATTACCAAGAAAAAGGAACAAGAAGAGTTTGAAACTTGTGGCTTAGAGATGCCCGACCTCCTAGATCATAAGCAAATGGATGTCTTAAGGAATTGGAATGGTGAACTGAGATTTTTACAGCATTTCAAACTAAAAAGAATAGCTAGAAAACATTTAATATAGCATTAAATTTATAAATTGTGTTTTTTTTTTTACCTAAAAATTCATACTACCAATATTTAGTCTTAGAATTTTTTTTTTTCACTTTTGGTAATGTTTCTATCACGTACACCATCATACCTAAGAGTAACAAAAACAATATATAATGTTCACTGTCCCATAAATTGCATAATACCGACAGCAGTTCTTTATTGTATCAATGTTGGGGACAGTACAGTAGCTGTAAGCTATTCTAAGAAAGATCATAACCAAAAGGTACCTACAGTTAAAGTTATCAACAAGATATTTACTATATTATTGACAGTACTATCACACAAAATTTCAGAAGAGAAGGGACAAAAAAGTATTATTCCATACTTATGTAAATAAAACTTGTTTCAATCCAGGCAACATTCAACAAGACTTGAATCATAAGTCGCAATCCATGCCGGACTACTTACCTACAATTTCGATTTTCCCTATTTACTTACAGATGAGAAAATCAATATAAGTAATACTAGCTTCCGCCAGCGGTTTCACCCGCTTTCTGAGGGAAGTACTTTCCATACCCGGATAAAAAGTAGCCTATATGTTATTCTGATGTATAAGCTATATTGTGGTAAAGTTTCATTCAAATCCATTCAGTAGTTTTTACGTGAAAGAGTAACAAACATCCATACATCTATACATCCATACTTACAAACTTTCGCCTTTATAATAGTACTAGCTTCCGCCAGCGGTTTCACCCGCTTTCTGAGGGAAGTACTTTCCATACACGGATAAAAAGTAGCCTATATGTTATTCTGATGTATAAGCTATATTGTGGTAAAGTTTCATTCAAATCCATTCAGTAGTTTTTACGTGAAAGAGTAACAAACATCCATACATCCATACTTACAAACTTTTGCCTTTATAATAGTATAGGATTAGGATTAAAATGATTACTCCAAATATCCAATATGGCAGCACAAGTGCCCTTTAATTTCTGTAATAGATATTTTAGGGCCAGTTTCAGAATTTCTGGATAGCCACTATCTACCAGATAAATTTGTATGAAACAGAATTTGTATGAAATTATCTACCAGATAAACTATCTGGAACTTATCAGCAACCGTTGAAACTGGCCCTTGATCTCCTTATTTTAGGTTTACCTACTATTATTGGCTAAGCCCTTCGTATTGTTCACTGGATATGTAAATAAATTCGACGAAATAAAACACAATAATGAAGAAAGATGACTAATTTATTAAGAACTATTTACAACTCCATATTTATATAGAATAGGATATTAAACGGGAGCCAGCATTGAACACAACCTAAGGAACGGTAGAATATCTGCGCAAATATACAATAATAAAGCCCCATACAGCGCGAGGATGCGTCGAGAAACCTTACAGCGACAGTCCGGAGATAATCTCTATTTATAAACATAACGTCAGCTTTGCTCAGCAAACTTGTTATGCAAATCGGTTTGAAAACAGGCGATTCATTAACCGACCTCTTTGTCAATAATATAACTGAACAGTAAATACGTCTGCCTAAGCAATGAAATGACGAATACTCCACGTCAACGGTTTCTAATTCCGTCATACGTTTGTATAAGTTACGTTAGTCTTACAATGAAGAATTCCTAAACAAAACTTTGCAGGTACTTTTAGTATTATAGAATAATTTAAAAGGTAGAATAATATAATAGTGTTAGGTAATATGACCTTTATAAAAATTAAAAGGTTTGGCGCTAGAATTCCCCAAATGAACAGGTAAACCGCAAAAAGAACGTCATTTTCGTCTTAGAAATTAATTCGGCATAAACCGGATTTCTTTAACTGCATCAAGCCCAAAACTTTCGACTAAGTGTTCTGAACGCATCCTCAAAAATAAACATACTGATATGTCGTACGAAGTCAGTCACTATATCACATACGAACAACGACTTAAATTAATATTAAACTGAGCATAATTCAAGTTATAATTATGCTAAAATAATAAATTACAAATTTCGAGTTTCGTTGTGTTAATTTAAAAAATCACATCACATAGGTATTTCCAGTTAATAGTTCATACAATTTATTAAATCTTTGGAAGCAGGGCGCGTAGAACGAAACTCGAAATTGAATGACATATCAAAAGTAGCAATAATTTAAAAAAATAATACGCATGCTTACAATCATCATTCGTTCAATGTCTTACTTACTAGCATTTGATTCACCAATTCAATCTCACAAGCTATGAACTTATGCATATAAAATCATTTCTAAGTAAGCCCATTGAAGACCTAAGTAATAGGAGCAAGTAGGTTGAGTTTCTCATAGGTAGTTAAACAATGGGCACACTTCATCATAAATAAAAATATTATCCATTTAACCCTTAATAACCTAGAGTTTCAATTTTGATACTAATATTTTAAACCGAATATTCACATTACTATTAGTTTTTTTTTATATGTTGGCTGTATGTATTTTACTGTTGTATAGTATTCTATCCAACGAAATTAAAAAAAAACAAATGTCATTATTGTTTTATTTTATCTGTGACATATTACTTGCGCGGCAAAGTGTAAAACAAGTAAACCCATTTTACTAAAAGTTTTGTTGAATATAAATTTGATATATTTTCTTTTTCTGAAGAATATAAATACTTTTGAGGTAAGTGAATACATTATTTTCGCTATGATATAATTATTTTTAGCAAATGCATGTTTTACTTGAAGAAATTAGTGCTTTTTTTTTGGTATCAATATTGATACTTCAGGCATTCCGCCCTACATAAAACCTACCTACTAACTCTTTAGCTATAAAACTTTTTGAACTTTCGTTTTATATTTTTTCTGCATAGCTTGGTGTGGGGATTACTTTTGTTTTTATTTATTATAGAAATTTATCCAAAATGCGGCCAGAAGAGATTGAGAACATATTGAAGCGGTTAGAAAATGGTGAAATTTCGGAAGACGATTCCAGCGACAATGAAGATGACATAGACTATTATTCGAGCCAAAGAGATCGTCTGATGGAGCTAGATGATGAAGAGGATGTAGGTAATTTTCCCACTGACCCAAACATGGATGCAGATCCGCCTGCAGCAAACGTAGATACCGACATGCAACATAATTTAGAGACTGTTGAACGAAACCCAACTCCTACAACCAGCAGCCAGAACAACCTGCAAACTGCACCTTTCAACTCTAGAAACTTAGTGTGGAGAGTAAAAAATATGGATTTAGTCCAAAATGCTTTCCAGTTTGCTGGAAATACTGAGTATTCACAAGAAATTATGAACTTAGACACTCCATTTCAGTTTTTTTCTTATTTTTTCGGTGAAGACATTTTGAGATTTCTAGTGGACGAGTCAAATAAATATGCCTTCCAAAAGAATCCCAACTTTACAGAACCTGTAACTGTCTTAGAATTACGTAAATATATTGGAATTCTTATTTTTACTAGTGTATATCATTATCCTAGTGTCCGGTCATACTGGTCAAACATTACAAAGTTTGAACCCATAGTACAAACAATGAATCGCAACAGATTTGATAAAATTAGAGAAATTTTTCACATGAATGACGACTCTAAACATTTGCCCATTGATCACCCCCAGCACGACCGACTGCATAAAGTAAGACCAGTGATAGACTATTTGAACAAGAAATTTATTACTTTACCATTTGAGCATCGTCTATCACTAGACGAGCAGATGTGTTCCACAAAAATGAAACATTTTATGAAACAATATTTACCCAACAAGCCCCATAAGTGGGGATTCAAATTATACGTATTATGCTCTCTGTCTGGTTATGCCTACAGTTTTGAGATTTACTCGGGAGCTAAGGACATGGACCGTTTACCTGGCGAACCAGACCTCGGAGCTGTGTCGAATACAGTTATTCGATTGCTACGACCAGTACCAAGGCATGTCAATCATATAATTTATTTTGACAATTTTTATACGAATATTCCTCTGGTACATTACTTGACCAACGAAGGTATTTATTGTCTTGGAACAGTACAGAGAAACAGGCTTGGAAAGTCGTGCAAGTTGCCGGAGAAACAGGAGATTATGAAATCCAACGTACCCAGAGGAACATATCACGAAAATGTGGCCTCTCACGAAGGCCTAGAATTGTCGGCCACAAGTTGGAAAGACAACAAACAGGTATTATTACTATCCACGTATGTTGGCGCTGAACCAGCGGATACTATAACCCGCTACGAAAAAAAACTAAAGGCCAATATTCAAATATCATGTCCTCGGGTTGTAAAAGAATATAATGCACACATGGGCGGCGTTGATTTGATGGATAGCTTCATTGGTCGATATCGCATCCGCATAAAGTCGAGAAAGTGGACAACGAGGCTCTTCTACCACTTGTTGGACATGACTGTCATCAATGCTTGGATATTGTACAAAAACGTAAACACAAGGAAAGGAAAACTTCAGAAGAATATTATGAAGTTAGCAGATTTTAGAACTGAGCTTGCCGATACTTTATGTAGATATCAAAGTCACTCAAAAAATAAAAGGGGCAGACCCAGTACCAACAGTCAACAAGACAATACAGTACCCTCTAAAAAACCCCGGACAGGTGCACAAGTACTACCCCCAACTGACGTGCGTTCCGATTGTATTGGCCATGAAAAAATATTTATGGAGTCTAGGAATAAATGTAAATTTAGTAATTGTAGGAAACTTACCTCCTGGTTGTGTAACAAATGCAAAGTATCGTTATGCGATAATAAAAACAATCGATGTTTCGCATTATTTCATGCATAGGTCATTTAAGATTTCTTTATGGCCATAATGCCTGAAGTATCAAAATTGATACCTGTTTTTTTTTTTAAATAAATATGTAAAATAAATATTGTGATTTATTTAGCTATTTTTCCCTTCATCTAGACCCTCAAGCAAATACAGTAATATTTAAAAAAGAAGACTCGCGTAAATCAGGCTACTAAGGGTTAATATTATTCCCAACTTATAAGTATCAACGATATTTTTACTATGCAGCTCAGTTTCGAAAATATTTGTGGACGGTTTTCTGCAGCTGCAGAGGTAAAGCTGAATTTATTGACCACCTCCTTGTTTAGTGTTTTTTTTTTGTTTTTTGGTCAGCTTATTACTAAATCCAAATTCAAAGCAGTGAGAGGAAATACTGTAGCGATCCTTTTTTAACAGATTACCTACGCAAATAATATAAAACATACTTTCTCTTTGCAACCAGCAACACAGTCACATAAGTATAAAAATACAAATCCTGTTTTGGCAGAGTAAAAGTTGTTTGTAAAACGCTAAAACAACTAAATTGTAGGTTTGTGGAATTATAGTAAAAAAATGCATGTAAAATATAAACAATCATAAATGGATAATATTTTTATGTGTTCCTAAAATAATCCAACATTATATTAAATCCAAAATATTGCTAAGTCTTCGTACAGGAAAGTAGCCGTAAATTCTGAAGCGGGAATTATAAAAAATCTTTTTTGATGGAGTTTGAGTAATGTAGTTCAACGTTCCGTGACGACAAAAAGTTTGGTGAGCACTATACCAGTACTAAAAAAAAACAATTGGGCCATCAATCTCTGTTTCCCGCCAAAATTCACAAACTACGGGTACCGGATCGTGAAAATGTCATCTGATTAAAAACTTACAAAGTCGCTACTGTAAATTCAAATCTCTACGTATCTATGCAACTAGGCACTTCAATAGTCTATTAAAATTATGTTTAAAATTAATATATCACTAGATATTTAGTTATCAAACATTTAAGTAGTTTGCTGAAAATACATTTCTTTATTTCTTTCTCTTTCAACTGCTCAATACAATCTGTCAAATTGTAACATTTTATAATATTTAACGGTGTTCATATTTACATAGGAAATATTTAAATATTGTAAAACTTCATCCATATCTAGTAAAGTTTGTCAATCCTTTCACAGATATGGACGAAATTCTGTACATAGTCCATATTTTATCGAATAATATATTATTTTGAGGACGATCTAAGTAATATTCTATCGCAGTATTAAAATTAGGTTTTTAATAAATAGTTCCAATTTCATTCAACATACGTACTTATCGTATAGGAGAAGCATCTTTCTAAATAGTTTATTTTTTATTCATTTTTTTTTGTTTAAATTGTACCTACCAAGAGAAGCTATGTCATATAAAACTTCCCCTTATTATTCATTATTTTTATTGTGTTACCTACAATACATCGGATCGATTTAACTTCTTTAGAGAGCAAAACAAAACAAACTGCGAAACAAACATCTCCAGACATGATATTCCATCTCCTCGTATAATTTACACTCATTTTACAAGCTTACACAAACTTAAATAGTAAAATAAATCAGGTAAATAGCGGGAGATGGTAGAAGTCGTAGCCCCTCTGTCCTCGCGCGGCCAGCCAGATGTACACCACGTGGTAGGCTCCGGGCACGAAGCAGATCATGCCGGCTACGAAGAATACAGCACCTTGGAGGCCGTTCTCCGGCTCAGCGACGGCGAAGGCGCCCATGCCGAGGAGCCCCACGCCGACTAAAAGTAACACAACGGCTGCACATACCGTCTTCCAGTTCTCCCTGACCTTGGGATGGTTCCAGCAGTACATAGACTGTGTCGCCTCCACATACTCGTGGATCAAGGAGTCGGAGTCTCGAGACGTGGTGTCTTCCGTGCATTTGTAGGTTTTGCTGCTGCGAATAGAAAGGGAAAGTTAGGAAATAACTTATCTATGTGAACTGTTGCATAGTAGGCGATGCCCTTGACTGGGTACTGATAAGGCTGGGTGTTGTAAACATTATTGAAACTTGCGAGTACATTATAATAAAGTATTAAGGGCGTGGACGATAATAAATCTATAGAAAGTACTGGAAGGCCAAATAACTAGTTCGTAAGAGTTACCTTCGACCTGGCACACGGGGAACTCCAGAAGGAACATAGTGGTATTTACGTCAGTAAGAGTCTGACACTCCCTCCAGCTGCGGGAGGGATTATTTGACGATTTCCGACGAAAAAAAATATGCCAAATAATTAAAAAAATGATTGTATCGATAAAGGACAAATACTCTACATGTTTTAAAGGAAAAGATATTCACAAAAATCTTAGGAATGAATCTCACTTAAATGCCATACAGGGTCAATCGTTATGCCGTGCGTCATGTACCTTTGCCTAAGGCGGTAAGCCAATTAGAGATATCGCTGCTAAGATTTATCTTAGCATTGAACTGAAGGCGACCTTGCCGTAACATCGTACATAATCGCCTACTTTCATTACGTTTGCATATTTTTTAACATCTAATATCGCTTTGCTTTGTAATCTGATAAGATGCTTACATTTCGTTTGCATGAGCAGTTAATTTCGTGTGAATATTATTAAATTATTCACGTACAAACGTAATGTGATAGTTTCTACACCTATTCCTCATTTTCTCTCCAGCTTGCACGACTTGGCATTCAGTTACCTACTCAAACAATTTCTATAAACAATACAGGAGTTCTGAAGCATATTCCTTTAATATTGCGTTTTATAAAAAATGACTGGGCACCAATGCAAGGATTTCAGACTGAATGGATTGGCAACTATCGCGAATAAGTAGATATTGTATTAACGATTAACATATCTATAAACTGCATCATTATCACAATAAGTACATGTATTCATTATCCTTGTACAATATTATTAATTTGTATTGTTACAGGTTGTTATTTATATCTACATGAATAGGTATGTGTTATGTAGTTACATAAACAAATTAATAAAAAAAGGTATGCATGTAGCAAATAAAAATATAATAACTAATTTTGATACTTGTTATAGCAGTGTATAGGGTCCAAATCAGGCGTTTTTATCTAACTATTGTTCTGTTCTCGTAATTATCTTAAAAAACGGTAACAAAGAATGTCAGCAAACGCACGTGGTGGCGAATAAACAAACATAACGCGAAGTATATTGTTTACCTCCTATCAATCTTATCTTATATGTCTTGAACGAGACATAACTTACTTATACAGGATGAAATTGAATTCATTGGCAATATTTTTTCCCCAGAATCTAATCGAGGTAATAATAATTTATAGATGTAGTCAACTGTTCAATAGTTACTCACAAGAGAGGTCCCAAAATTAACAAAAATAAATAAAAGTTCAAGACATGACGGAGCGCTACATCGCACTCTTACGTGCTATCGAGAGGTCAATCGCCTTACGCACGCACACAGAAAAGCGCGAGCGCGTCACTAACTAATAAATCGAAATTTAATATTACACCGATTTCAAAATGGAAATCTCTTCATTTCGATATCACTCAACATTCGCAAAATCAAGTAGGTACCCACCAGGGCTTCCAACTACGTCTCCTTTAAGAAACCGCGTCCTAAAAAACCAGAGCTCGGATAGATACTTTCAAGTATTATCTCTGCATAGAAAATTTACCCGTAATTTTGTACAAACAAGGAGCACAACCGTGTTTAAATAAATACCTACTTCAGACGATTAAAGTTTCTACTACTAATCCATCCAAAAGCCATATTGAATAAAAAAATAGTCGCAAAGGAAATTGAACTCTGATGTCCTATTAATAAAGAGCACAATCGCGTTTACAAATAAATACTTTCAAAGTAAAAATACTTGCATACTAAATTGTTCCCTAAACTCTTACGAATAAGGCGCATAATCGTATTTGCAAAGAGCGCGAGTCGCTAGACACCGATGTGGTGACAAAGGATTCTCGTGTTCACTAAAAACAATTTTGTAATTTAATTGTTTACAAATCTTCTCAAATAACAATATCGAGTGGTCGCTTACTTAATCGTTAGTACGTTCATAAATTGTTAAACTGATTTAACTGGTTGGTTAGAAGTGCTAATAATACCCTACCCAAATTTGTGATTAACATAAAATAAGTTACTCGGCGCGCGGCACCCAACACTTGTAGGCAAGTAAAATTACATGAAAGGCCGATGCCGCCGCGCCACCGGATCGCGACTCTCCGGCTCGCGCCAAAACTACGTTGTAGTTACCTACAAACACTCATTCATTACATGCCCGCACGCCGGCACAGCGCGCAGGACACTGAGGGGCCACGAAGGGAGGGCGTGCGGTGCGCACAAACTTTAGTGGATTTTCAACTTTATGCTTTAGCAATAAGGTTGAAAATGTAAAGTTGATTGGGAAAATTTTACAGTTTTGGGTAGCCTGATGTGCTGGCATCTGTACCTTTTAGTTGGTAATAAGAGATGATTACGAATAGGAATGTTTTATTTGCGTGAAAGCATTTTGTTTAAATACTTCGACCCGGTGTATTATGAACTGTTTGGTTTTACTTGAGCAAATTGAACAAAGTTTCGGGCTGGCTCTAACGAGGCGCCGAGCGTCGCGCGTCGTCTGCGCACTTGCGTAGGTATCGATGGTGTGACCTTTTGCGAATTAGCAAGATAAGAATTTGTACCTAATTTCATTGTTGATTTACGTAATAATTATTATTCTTCAACATTTTAAAAATTACTTTCGTAACTAAATTCGACGTACGTTCGACTAATTATTGTGTTGTAAATTTATTGTTTGGACCTGTTTTTATGACTTGTAGCAGTTTAGGTATTCGTAGGAAACTACCGATAAGAGCGGTTTTAGATCAAAAATCGTAAACTGACGATAAAAAAATCGGTTAGTTAATCAAGGTAGTAAGTGGGACATTTTAATTGTAATGTTGCTGCAGGTGTCGTGTTTATGTTTGCCTATCTTAACAACTTGTGGAGGTGAAACATACCTTTTACAAGTATTGATTTCGTAAAATTTGGATTAAAATAAAAATTCGGGATTTTTGTGTACACTGCATTCCACCAGAATTGCTGGAGATACGTAAATCACTGCAGTCCAGAGTTCACTTACGAGATCGTGCGCACGTCGCGTCCGCGCAATGGTGCTCGCGAGACTGGCGAGTGGCGGCAGCGCCACTTGCCGATACAGCTCACAGCTCGGCTGTGAAATATCAAAACCCAGTATCTGCATAAAACCAAATTTTACAGGAGAGCCGAAAAACGATTTCATATCTTTGACAGCTTGCCGTTTCAATAATATTAGTCGTATCTTCTTGGGAGTGGTTGCAAAATTTGAGGCACATAACAGGCTATAAAAGAAAATAGTTTTAATGCGTCTATTACAAACTATGTACGTAGAGGAGCAGTTACTAATAAAAACATTGTTTTCTTAGACCTAACTTTGTGAGTGTGACAATTTCAAAACCTAGTAAGATCACTTGCTTTGTTTTCATCTGGGTTTGAGTATACTGAGTGGGGACTAAACGCAAATTAATAGGCTTAGTAAGATCACTTGCTTTGTTTTCATTTAGGTTTTATTTTACTGAGTAGGAACTAAATGCAATTTATTAAACCTATTTAGTAAAAAACAACATAATAAATTCATTAAAACCAAACAAGACACGAAACAAAATCTCGCCAGTTACCAACAAATCTTACATGCTTGTGTTATTATTTTGAGATTATGCTTTTTATTCATAAAAAAACATTGAAAAAAAAAACTTGACATTGTTATACACTGAAGCGTACTTACATTTCACCATGTTGTTTTTTTAAAGCACTTTTTTTTTCGTGGGAAGTCATCAAATGACCTCTCCCGCTGAGGGTGCAGCTGGAGGGAATGTCAGACTCTTACTGACTAAAACCCACTATGTTCCTTCTGGAGGTCCCTGTGTGCCAGGGCCACGGTATCTCTTACGAACAACCCGCAGCACAGGCAGACCCTGGCCCTAAACCCCCTCCTATGTTGCTGACATCTCTTCGAGGAGCGCGTGGAACAGAACGCGCCGCCGACACGGGCCTGTTGTCCTTAGACGTACGGACGATGAGCTACCCACGCTCACCGCCCACAGACCCGCGCCTACGGTGGTCGGGAGTCATCCCTCGACACACGGCGCCCGTGGTGTCGACCAGTACCAGCCCTGCCGCGACGGCTGGGATGAGCGGTGCGGTCTCTCAGCCGCTCCGCCGCTTCCTTCGCTAGCATAACTGCTTCACAGAAGGAGGCGACGGCATCCCATTCTCTCTCGCTCCGGATCATGGCCTGGATCAGAGTCGCCGCCGCCAATTGCCGCTGTGAGGACACGGCGGTCCTCCGCCCAGGCAGAACACACCTCCACCGTGTCCTCTGGCCGGTCCGCGCAGTGGTGACACCCAGGCGTCTCCTCCCGCCCGATGCGATGCAAGTACCTCCCGAAACACCCATGTCCGGTGAGGACCTGCGTCAGGAGGTAGGAGAGGGTGCCATGACTCCTCCCAATCCACTCCTCGAAGAAGGGCACTATGGCCACTTTTGTGGCGTGCCCTGCACGGGGTTGCGTGAGGCGATCTCTCCATTCCACCATGAGATCGCGCCAGAGGACTGCGATTTGCCGCAACAACGGGGACTCCCCCCGACGCAGCGCCTCCTCGCGTTCTTTTAAAGCATTCAAGATCAATTTCGACCTATAAAACTGATTTTTACTCATTTTTAGAGACAAAAACACGCACTTGCAACGAGTTTTTCTCACTTACTATAGTTGCGCAGGAGTCTGGACGTTTATTTCAACCATTTCATTCACTTAGTATCTACATGAACCATTTTATAACCAAGTAACTACAAGCACTTACTAGGCTTTTAAAATTGTTGATGTTAGATACTATGTTTTAATCTTGTATTTTTTGCATTTTGAAAACGTTTGCTGTAGATACTAGGTTTCGGAATTTCTGTAACTTCGTTTTTGAGTTATTTTTGGGAGTTTTTACTATCCTAGTATGTGGAGAGTGGTCTTTAAGGTCGAAAAATGCAAAAACACGTTTTTTTTAAATTTGTCAGATACTAGGTTTTGAAATTGCACAGCCGAGCTGAGCCGTAGTTGCCTACCGCGCGCCTATTGTTCCCGTTTATCGACCCCAGATAAGGCTACTCGGTAGAAACCGCGTCGCGTGAGTCTTGGTATTTGTGATTTATTTAATTTTGAAGATATTTTTTTTGGGTTTCGTATTTTTGTAGATGTATTGTTTTCATGATTTATTAACATAATTGACATATTCTATGACGATTTAAAAGGTTTTTTCTTGACAATTTTAATACACTATTTTATGAGCTCAAAGGGTAATCAATCATGAGTAAAACACGTGGTAGAAATATCACGCGCGAATTCAAAATCACTCTGTATATCCATTGATGAATTGTTTAACTACGCAAAAGTTGTCTCCCTATGTTTACAATGAATAAATAAATAAGGTAAGAAACTATTAAGCTGATAATATTTATTAGAAAATTATTCTTGAACATTGTTTTGTCTTGTTAACTTTATAGCATAAATGCTGTCTTAATATCTTACTCTGGTAAGCAATAAAGATAATATTTTTTCCTGCTTTTAACCAGTGCAGGGTGAATAGAGCACGTTTTTCAAGACAAATGGTTTTACAACACACAAAATTATCTAACTTAGGTTTTCCAAATTATCTTAAACAAATACAAGCATTTTTGAGATAAAAAGAAATATATAGACCTGTTATTTTCCAAGCAGATATTTACGAAGATAGTATCAAGACTGTTTTCACTGCACTTCATTTTGTCACACATAGTAAAACCTCTTTTATTTTTGTAGCTAACTGGCCACTGCTCCAAGGGGATATTCTCGACTGAGTAACATAAGTTAATACAATTGAGAGGAAGACCATTGCAATATGATTACTCACCATTTAAATTGATGAGTGCTCAGTACATTCATTAAGAGCATGCTGTGTCAAGAGGTCACAGAATGAGAACATAAAATGGAGCATTTTTACTGGGTGAATCATTTTGTAATATACACATTTCAGTGTACAAAACTCTATAGAATGTGATACATGACTATGATAAGGTGACGGTAATTTATATCAAAGTTTTGTAAATGTTTTGAAATGTGAACAAAAGAAATCTTTCTTCTATGAATATGGCTTTGAAAGGAAAATCTATTACTGATCATGAGCCTTTTAACCGTCCCACTGCCGGGCACAGGCCTCCTCTCAATAAAAGAAGGACTGAGCATTAATCACCATGCTTGCTTAATGCGGGTTGGTGATTTCAGACTTTATAGTCTTTAAATTTAAAACACCTGCTTCTCAAGTATGTTGTTGTGGCTTTAATTCTGGGAGAGTACAAAAGCAACTTTTCTAATTAATAGTATACCTTGGACACAATGACTGACTAAAGGTGATGGAAAACATCTAGAGGAAAATCTATTACTACTCAATGAAAATAAAGTTGTTGGCAAACATCTGACAAAGCATACTGACAACAATAATAAGAATAATACTTAGTTGATTATGTTTACAACATTTTGCCTTTTCATAATGTTTTAGAAGGAAATAATAATTACAAAATAGAAAATGTTAAATGACTTGTTTACATCACAATGAAAACAATAGCATTATTGTTTGCTGAATTAGACAATTCATTGCAATAATCAATGTGTTTGAATTTGTCATAAACTATTTTTTTTTTAAGAAAAATATTCAATGCCCACTTGTTGAGGTATGGGTTCACTGGTAAAGATAAGCCACATGATGGCACTACCCATTCATGGACAAATAAATGACCAAAACTATTCTTTTTTTATGAATTTATATTGTAAAGTTATTTATGGGATATTGTGGTTTTGCTAACATATTACTGTAATTTCAAAAACAAGACCATAGTTGTTACTTTTTAGATTATAAAAATGGCCAGATCATTTTTTTTAAAGAGAAAAACCTTCACTTTTAAATTCAGAGTATACTCTACATTATGATATTAAACCAACTTCTGCATACTATGTCTACTTCCATTCAAGTTTCACAGTTATTGACTAGTGACATTTCTCACATACTAAAGAGACCATTCAAGGCAAGCCAATGGAAACAGGCTCCTTAATTTGACTTGCCTCTGCCCATTTATGTAAGGAGTATACATTGGTAGCTTACTTTGGCTATGGAACACTAGGGAAGCTAAGACTTATTTAAAAAAAATTATATAATTTTATTGCAAACTTTGCAGAAACCACAGATTTGGAAAATTTGAAGTGTGCTTAGTCAAAATACTGATATAATTGTCTAATTCATTATAATTTTAGTCATCAAGCAGTCAATACATTTAAAATTTATATTGATTTATTATGCATACAGCCTTTGTGTTTAGAATACATTACAACCTGGTTTTGTAGAACATATACCTACATATTTATAATTTAACAACCTCAACCCAATCATCTAAAACCCATTACTACTAGAAACAAATTACAAAATATTGATGGATAAAGGATACTTCATACATGTCTTAAATATTTTGATGCGCGTATTTATCAGTATTCGGCTCCAATTTCTTAGACCAATTTCTAGATATCTTATATGAAGCTAGTAAAACGAGTTCAAACATGTTGTAAGTACTGGGTCAGCGTACAAGATTATTTAGCGATCACTAACGACTAATTAGCGCCCCAGTACGCCGAACTATGTCTGTAAACCAAGTAACGACTTGTGGGTTCAACTGCCTTTGGCCCAGTAAGGAAATATGACTCACGAGAAGGTCACGAACATACTGGGATTTTAACACAAAGAAATGGTCTTCTAAATCCAGAAATATGAATATAAAAGATGGCAATAGTGTTCGTAATGAAGTTAATTATATTTACCTGGCCAGATATTCATTTCCATTTTTGTATTTGTTCTGTAACGGCGATCTGTCTCCTGTGGCACCGTAAACTTTGATGGCTTCATCAGTTTCCTCTTCAAATGCATCGTCGATTGAAAAACGTTTGTCGCTGTTACCGAACGGCCTCGTCATGGTTAAATATTGTTGTTATCTATCTGGAGATGTAAAATAAACATCACAGCTAGCGTACGGGACAAAACACAGCTGTCAATTTGTCATATCAACATGCGCCATATTGATTGCACTGCCAATTTGATACAGGATTGAATATTGGATACCGATAAGGTTTTAATTTTTAAAGTTGAATTGTTATTATAATAAATGTGTATGGGGCGTTTAGTTATGTTTACTGCCATTTAATTTTAAGCTTATGTGAGCGATATTCTTTCAGAAAAGATTATGAAGCTAATGAAAACTATAATACTCGTAATACTTTTTCAACATATTGAGTTTTTGAACGTTTCTTTGTAACGTCTGTTCGGAAACTACAATCAAATAAAATAAATGAATGTAAATGAGATTCTCTAAATAACATTCCAACGTATCATAAAAGGTTATTAATAACAATTTTAATCAATTAAGTATAAAAATAAACTTGAGCAAGCGATTATTGCGTCATAATCTAGCTTACAAAATGCGCAATAAATTATGTAAATTTCTGAACGAAGAAGTGTCAATGTCATAATAAACAAAATAATGTCAAATGCACATGGAGTTTATTCGGCTGTAATGTGCTTTTTGGACAAAAATTAAAATGGTTATCAAAGACTGGTCTAAAGTTACGCCCAGGCTTTCGCAGCCTGTGTTATCCTGCATTGAAAAACAGGGTTTTAAAACCATGACTCCTATCCAGGCTGCAGTGATACCCTTGATCATGTCTTGTAAGGATGTAGTGGCGGAAGCGGTCACTGGATCTGGTAAAACCTTGGCATTTGTTGTGCCGATGATAGAAATGTTGATAAAGAAGCAGAAGGAGGCGCCGCTAAGGAAAGACAACGTATATGCAGTTATTATTTCTCCGACTAGAGAGTTGGCTTCACAGATTTATACGGTTTGTATTTGTGTCTTAATTCACCGTACTCGTTGTGTCTTTTGGACAGCATTCATGACTAGAACTTAAGTACTCTACTATCTACAAGTTAAGTAATTCAGTTAGGTTATTATTGCAAGCTTTTGCTTGCACGCAGCGATCAAGTGTTTTGTAACTCTTATGGGGCGACAAGCGCCAGGGACTGGCATGGCTTCTCTTGAGCATAAACATTTTGGCTCTTCTCAGGTGCCATGGGCCATTCACCAAAATATTGGTACAGTAAGTAAAGCAGAAATAAATTAAACCCTAATGACTTTCGATCTCCAGGTCATAGAACTGTTCCTCCAAGAACCAGAGCTATCCCACATAACAATGGCTCTACTCCTGGGAGGTAGACCAGTAGAGGTTGATGTTGAAACCATTCAGAAGGGAGCTCACATAGCTGTGTGCACACCGGGCAGGCTGGGCGACTTGCTTGCTGAGAGGAAACAGTTAAACCTAGCTGGAAGACTGAAGGAACTGGTAAAGTCAAAAATATTCTAGAAAGAAAATATTGATAGTGAAGATTTACCAAGTTATTCTTATTGAATGCTTGTATTGGCTTTTTGGTGTGTGTTTTATCTCTCTGGTTGATTTATGGAAACCAGCTGAGTAATTTAAAATTTTACAATATAAGCCATTTTGAAATAGCTGATATTACATGTTTGTGTTCATTCTGATTTATAGTTTTACCATAGAATTTATAAAAACTTTAAGTGATAAAATTATGACTATAGCCATTTAATGGCCTGAAATTATTCTAATTTAATATAAAATTATTATTATTCTAGTTGATGAATATTATTGATTAGAAATAGTTTCTATCAATATATTGAAACAGTCTATGAAGCCAAAAATACACTACTGATCAGTTATTCAGTAAACCTACTTGTAAAAGTACAAAATCTTATTTGCATAAGTTTCAAAATCCTGCATCAACATCTTTTCTTCTTACAGGATATCTTAGTCCTCGATGAAGCTGACCGTCTTCTAGACCTCGGCTTCAGTGCAACACTGACCACCATCCTCCAGTACCTACCCCGACAGCGCCGTACTGGTCTCTTCTCTGCCACACAGACCAAAGAGTTACAAGATCTCGTACGAGCAGGTCTAAGGAACCCTGTCGTTGTCAGCGTTAAAGAGAAATCTACCATCAGCACACCAATTCTCTTAGAAAACTATTATGTCATTGTAGAACCAGAAGACAAGTTTTTATTCCTCTTAAATTTCCTAAGAAACAGGAAAATTACAAAAGGGTTATTCTTTCTGCCGACCTGCGCGTGCGTCGATTATTGGGCAGATGTACTACCAGTGTTCTTGCCAGATATAAAAATCTTTGCTATCCATGGTAAAATGAAGTTGAAAAGGAGTAAGATTTTGGAGAAGTTTCGACAAGCTGACAATACTATATTGTTGTGTACTGATTTATTGGCTAGGTGAGTCTCATGCTTAATATTTATTTAATGACTTACATAGTTATATTTAATGAACAGACACCATCAGATCTAGTTACTACAATCTCTCAAATTTACTTAATAGATTTTCAACTTTATTACTGAAGCATATGGTTCAAAGTTGATTGGGAATTTTTGACAGTTTTCGGTAGCTTGATATGCTGGCGTCTATATCTATTTAGCAACTAGGTGTTCCTGGTAGTTCAACTTGATGAACCTTGGTGGATTAAAAGAAGTGGTCTCTAGAATTTTAGTTACTTGTAAAGAAATCCATTTACCACTTTTTGTACTCATACATACCAAAATTAATTTAGCATACTTCCCAACTGCATATTTCCAGAGGCCTAGACATCCCGGAAGTGGAATGGGTTCTCCAATGGGAGCCGCCCGCGAACCCCGCGTCGCTGGTGCACCGAGTGGGGCGGACGGCTCGCGGCGGGGCGGCCGGCTGCTCCCTGTTGCCTCTACTGCCCACCGAAGATACCTACGTGCCCTTCATAAGGACCAATCAGATGGTGGAGCTGAAGGATTGGCGGCAGTCGAAGGATGAGATCAAGATAAGCCCCAAATTAAAGGAGAAGGTAAGCAAGTGGAGTTTCTTTCTCAAGAACAATTATTAGGTACAGACGCCAACTTGAGGAGCCTGGTAGTCGCCAATCGAGGTCGGAGTGCCGCTGGGTATCTTTAATGAGAGATCCAGGAACGTCTTTACCGGAGAGTCCCACATACCCCTCTCCCGCATTTTTTTTTTCCAGCGACAAAAAATATGATACAGACGCCAGCTCATGAAGCTGCTACAATCTATCAAATTTCCTTAATAGATTTTCAACTTTATTGCAGAAGCATATACGGTTCAAAGTTGATTAGGAAAGACGGTTTCGGGACAGCTTGATGTGCTCACGTCGTACATAATTTAGTCTGGTGACCAGGATCCCTAATCCCCAGATGAACAACATAAAACATAGATCTAGTTTTTCTTTTGTTTTAAAAACTAATTTTACTTATATATCTTTTCAGGTACTATCAATGTTACACGAACAACAGAAGCAAGATAGATCAGTGTTAGACAAGGGACAACGCGCCTTCGTCTCCCACATGCGAGCTTACACAAAACACGAATGTAACCTGCTACTGCAGTTCAAAGAACTACCCTTAGGGCACATAGCCACTAGCTACGGCCTTCTAAAATTACCCCTAATGCCGGAAATAAAACAGGAACATAAGGACCAATTTGTGGGGCCAAAAGAACAGATTGATTTTAACAGTATACCTTACAAAGATAAGCAGAAGGAAGCCAGCAGGTTGCAGAAGTTGGGAGAGTTTAAGAAGACTGGTGTTTGGCCGTCGAAGAAGAAAAAGAAAATGGTGAGTTTCTATTTTTTCGAAGAGCTCGTGGAGCTCGTGGCTAAGTAAACGCCGCACGAGTCGACCGGTCATAAGGGTAAGCAACACTTGGCGCGGTCGTCCCTGGATGGGTGAGGGTGACCTTCTTCTCATGACGAGTTCCTCCGTGTTTCGGAAGGCACGCTAAATTGATGGGTCCCCGCTGTCATTTGTACATCTTTGGCAGTCGTTACGGGTAGTCAGAAGCCAAAAAGTCTGACAATCCAGTTTGCCCAGAGTTGCCTAGTTATCTGGGTTGACAAAGTCGGACAGGCAGTCGCTCCACGTAAAACACTGGTACTCAGCTGCCTCCGGTTAAGACTGGAAGGCGACCGTAAAATAGCTGACATGGTAAAAGGCTAGGCAGATGATGATGTCTAGGCAATCTGAAGGACTTACTTAAGTTGAATAGTTCCTGTTTTAATCTAAATACCATATTTTTTTAGGTACAATCCGAACCCTGGGAACAAGCTAAACAGAACAAAGAAGAACGTAAACTGAAGCGCAAGAAGCGAAAAGAGCTGAAAAAGAATGACCCAGAGAGCGGGAAGAAACGAAAACGTAGGGCCGTCACACAAGAAGAGTTGAATGAACTCGCAGCGGACATAGCGCTTATGAAAAAGCTTAAAAAGCGGAAAATCACTGAAGAACAGTTTGATCAGCAATTTGAAGTTTAGTTGTGTAATAAATAAATAGTTTTATTTAATATTGTTACTTCGTGTATTATTTGGCTCGAACGTCAACCATCACTTTACGATAAATTATGACAAAATTTATCTATTTAAGCGGTCCTAACCTGTTCCCAAGACACTCACAAATAACGTAGCTTTTTATTGGTAAAAGAATTTTCAAAATCGGTTCTGCAGATCAAGTGATAACCTACAACATTACAAACTCGCAAACAACTGCTTACATGGGATTGTTTTATCTATTGTAGTATTGTTCAAGAACTTATTTATCCTTAAGACCGCCAGGTCAAAAAAGGGAAGACGTCCCCTCAGCGCCAAGCCACAGATTTTATAATACTCTCGGCCAAGCTAAGAATTCATCCATAAATACCTACAAAGTAGCGAGTTCGGAATTATATCAATTTAAACTAATTATTAATTTTTCGAAGTCTGTCATATAGTCGTGACCGTGGTGTGCTGGGCACTTTTTGGCCACTTACACTTTTTTTCAGAAGGTTCATAAAAAATCTTCCTAGTGTAGTGTAGGGGTAAAAATAATACGACCAATGAAAATAGTAAAATAAATATATATTTCTGTTCAACTTTCGTAGCAACATTAATGATCTGAGTATTACTTATCAAAACACAACAAGGCACTTATCACCTACATTTAATTATAATATTGACAATTTTTATGTAAATCGTTATACAATTTTATATTTATCTCTGAAGCATTGGCACTGTACATAGCACCGAATAAAGGCATCATTAATATTATAAATCTCAGTGTATATAAAAGGGGATTACATTCAAAATTGAGCTTTAATGTGTTAGATTTTAGAATTAGAATAACAATGTATAGAAAAGACTATTTGAAAGTGTTTACATCGTAAGCTATGTATTGTCAAGCATTTCGCCATATAAGGTGTTATACAAATATCTGCCAAAGCTTCAGTGGGAGGTAGTATTGTGTTCACAGATTACAATAGTGAAGACAAATTAGAGATTATTTGTCATATTTTTTTTTAATACAAAAAAAACCATGTAATGCAGAGTAAGTTATTGATAATTTGAAATAACTGCTCTGGGGTACGAAAGATCTTCGCTATAGTAATCCATACACACAATACTACTACCTCCCTCTAAAGCTGTGGCAGATATTTTTAGGGTGTTACTAGACCAATCGATCGATTGTCGATAGACGGCATGTATCGACGCTAAAATGGATGATCGACGTCGATTGATAGTTTTCACCGTACTGATAGCGTCGACCAATCCATTCTACCTACGATCGATGGCGTCGCTTGACGGTCGATCGATAGGTGTAGTAACACTATAGCACCTTATATATTGGTATAAGAGAAGCCAGTCTATAAAAGGATGTAACCAATCTGACAGGCTAAAGTTGGCTTAGTATTGCATAGCCATTATTGTTCACACTGTTGTCAAAACACTGATAAATAATGCTTGAAGTTAATTCGTGACTACACATAATACTTATTTACATATAAAGTTCGTTAAGTTTCATATCCCTCATGCTGTGGATATAAATAACTGTCAAAAGGTATTTATTGACATTATTTCTGCTTACTTAATTAGATCTGAGAAATTTATCGTCATATCCAAACTTAACTTCAGAACAGGATAAGAATTCCACACAAATAGCACCAAATTATTCCATATTATATTACATACGTTGTCTTAGTTGCGTACGATATTACTTCTTAATTCAATTGCAAAGTCTTTAAGACTATCCTGTCTTAACACAATCTAAGACAACGTATTTTACAAAATTGTGCGTCATAATATTTTACTATTTTCAGTTTTCCGTTGTAACATTTTCTATTCAAAAAGAGAGTAGATAATATTTACATTAAAGTGAATATTCTTGTTTTATTTTGAACTAACTTGATTGAAGTACAGACAAGAAGCACATCAAGCTACCGAAACTGTAAAACTCCCAATCAACTTTGAACCCAATGCTTCAGGGATAAAGTTGAAAATCTATTAAGGGAATTCGACAGATTGTAGTAGCTTGATGTGCTGGCTGTACTTCATATTTTAAGGCTGCAGAGATCTTTCTTAAAAAGTAGGTATTTGATATTTGTTTTAGCAAGCAAGTTCAAAACAAAACTATACATACACATGAAATAATTATTAATTAGGGAAGCGTCTAAAGCGGTGGTAAGAGAAAAAACACCATTACAAATTATTTAACGTCAAAATATAAACAGTCGAAATACTAACAGCTGGGGAAGTGTCCGACTAATGTGAAACTGTTGCGACGTAATTTCATCAAAGCGATGCCGATGAAATTTCTGATGCATTATTTTAATTTGTCCTATTTTATTTTCTTCGTATAATTTTTAAGTTTGTAAATATTTGTATATAACAATAACGGCAAAACTCTTGGTCAATTCTAAATTGTATTTCACCAAAGGAATTATTATTTATCTAGGGAGATTTTTCTTATTTATTGACATGTAAAATAAAATCAACCCTCTTATAACGGTGTTGAAGTCCGTTATTATAGTTACGATAGTGTTGCAAGCAATAGTTCTTAAAAAGGTAAATTTTCAACCATCTTTTTTGCCGGTATATTATCTGTACTACATTAAATAATTTAATGATTATACATCTGACTTTTTAAATATATTACAGAATTAATCTCATTAAAATTTTACTCGTCTCACATTTATTGGACACTGCCGTTTAGTCGATTGTAAAATTTATACTAAGTACATTAAAATAGCGCGTATCTTTACTCAAAAGGTTAAAAAAAAAATGCTAAGAAACAAACTCGATTATGAAAAATAACAATACAAAAGCGTCACGTACAAATTGGAGATGTTTCGGATAAAAGGACCAATTTAAAATCATACTTCAAGTTGGTAGCCATAAAATATTTACACTTCATCAAGTAAATATGCTTTTAATTAATAATATTATACAAAAAAAAAATCGTGGCTCATAATTTACACAAATATTCATATAAAGGTAAAATTCAAGCATTTTCCCATACAAATTCATACATTGCTTTGTCATGGTACTAAAAACGAACATCTAAGTTTACGCCATCATAAATTACATAAGAAAAATAATTGTCGTAATAATACTATTTAAAATTTAAACTATAATACTAACTGTCGAGACGACAGCGCGACTTACTGTCAAATGTCAAATTTTATAACTGACATGACTAGCTGCCAAGGACCATTGTAGAATGTATCCAATGATATGAAATTAATACTTCGCATTGTGTTTAATGAAAATCGCGTCCTCAGTTAACGATTCTATGAATACTATTTAATTCGTGAGAAAAATGAAATACTAAAAAACTCGAATAATGCGCTGGTGTGTTAAAATTCAAGATGGCGTCAGAAATTGGCGCCAAAATAAGAAAATTCTTACAAATCATAATAATATATTAAAACAGCAAACTTATATTAACTAGAATAGAATAATAGTAGAAAATAATTATTAATAATGCATTGAGCCAGCAATTTGTTTAGAAGCGTTGCGCCTTAAGTTATTTTTGAAAATATAAAAGATATACAAAAGCACCAAGTTACTGGACTCTTAAGCCTAACTTATACAACTTCGTATTAGACATTTGATATCGCCTTTAGAGAATAAATAAAAATACATTGTTTAGTTTTTAAGAAGTTTCGTTGTACAAAGAAATTATTAATTTTAATAATATTGCTACAAAATACACAGCAGTGTTATTACAAAAAAAAAAAAAAAACAGACGATTAAAACGTGTCGAAGAAGTCCGAATAAAATACCTATTTAGGCAATGGTTAGAGCCAAACACTCCTTAGACATTGTCTTAAATTAAAAATGTCAATAAAAAATACATTATATTTACTTATTTGCGTTCACAAGGTACAGAAATATCGAACGCGTACACGATCGTGACAGTGTTTTGTAATAGAAAAAGATTAAACACTGCAAACAGTCTACTTGTAACGTTTAAATATGTATTTTCTGCAACAACACTGCAAGTATTTATTATTTTTTTAAAATTTTTATCCAGTCTCCAAAGCACACGATGTCAACTATCTAAATCGAATTTAAAGCTTAATTCACACGGGTCTTCATAATCTATTGACAGCTTATAACATAGCATAATACAATTTGATAGCGTATTAATGAGAAACTTGTGTGAACTAGGGTTAATCTTCGTATTTTACGAATAGGTAAACATTTTGATTAAGGTAGAGACAGATGTGTGTGAATTTTAGGGCATGTACGGACGCCATATCACGTCTACCTACCTCAATCTGTCAAATTTCTTGTATAGATTTTCAACCTTATTACAATACCGTAAGGTTAATATTTGATAGATTCGGAAAGGTTGACCTATTGACTTCTGTACACACCACTTTTTTTGAACGAGCCTTCGATGTGCTTTTATCCTACAGAGCAAAGATCTATAAAGCCTGCGTCTGACTTGTCTGTATCGCTACAAAAGCTTGTCAACGCTACGTTTAAAATACATGGTGTGCTCAGCCCCTAAGTTCTCTTTATAGGCCTGTTTTTAGTGCAACAGTAGTAAAAACATAAGTAATATTGTCCTGTTTATAAATCCACTTATCATAATCTTAACATGTACATTTCTCATGACATGGTGTTCACATATTCATAAAACACGTAAAAAATAAATAAAATTATCTTATTACTACCAGCGACGTTTGTGTGCCTAAGTTACAACTAATAATTGATTTGTTCCTACTAAATTAATATGAAATATAAATTTTATATAATTTTCAGTTGGACCTTATATTTTTGCAGTAAGGGTTGAAGATATATCAATGGAACTAATTTAAAGAGAGATATTTAGAAATTGAATGTAGTTTTCATTTCAGTACCAAAGGACCCGTAAAGGCCTTATCGTATTAGCGGATTGCGAACGTCCTCAAAGCGAAGCGAGCTCGCAAAGGGATCGCCGCAAACAGCAAAGAGGACGTACGGCGGTAATTCGCTGCAAACACGCGACGAAAATGCAACGTATTCGCCACGCATCCGCAACTTCCTCGCTACGGAACCCCGACGTGTTCGCAACGCATTCGCTGTGCGTATACTCTACCCCGCAGCCACTTCCTTACCGCTAGTATGATAAGGCCCAACGCTAACTCCCTCATTATAAATGCGACGTTAGCGTTGGGCCTTATAAAGCGGTCTTAAAAAAGTACCGCCTTTAGTGCTAGCTTTAAACCATCTTCTTGAACAAAGTTAATGATCTAAATCTAGTATTGAATCCCGTACTTTTTAAAACCACGTTTTATTATAAGGGGAAGGTGTGTATTTCTGTATTATTATGTATAATAGTAAAGTTAGGTATTCGTATCATAACGTGAGATCTTTAAACATAATATACAGTAGGTATGTACTGGTCCTTTGGACGAAAATTTGAACAAACATTCACCTTTCAAAAATTACTTATTTTGGACATCTGTCAATATATTTAAAGAATTTGACATAATATGTAGTTGATACAGCAAAGGGCTGCGTCTATACGGCATAAGGCTGTCGTGCTAATTATTGTCATCGCACACAAAAATGTACACCAATCCGTTAATAGCGTATACAAATGACTTGTGACGGTAAATTATATAATTAAATGAGTTAAGGCACATAATTTTATTCCGCGTTTTATCACTTCACTATAGTTACTATTTACAAAATTATTTATATAAATAAATAGATGGAGTTCACTGGCGCACAGGGATATCTACGTCACAACAGGTTTTTTCGACAGTATTGGGTAGTTGACAGCTAGTCAAATTCATTACTTTTATTGTACTGTCAAAAACGGTTACTTTCTATGCAATTTGTATGAAAGTGTAAACTGTGACGTCACAATTTTTATCAATAAAAAATTCAAATAGCTTTTCGTTCAAAAAGGTGAATGAAAGTGACATTGTTTTAGGATGCTTTACCAAATTAATATCATAAAGAATTTTATTTTTGACCTAATCAACTACCCAATTTGTCAGAAAAAAAGCTGCGTTCAAAAGTCCATTGTTTGTTTCCAATTATAAAATGTAGTCTTCTTAAATAATTAACTTCTTAGATGTACTTTAAGACATTCACAAGGTTGGAGTTTACCAAATATCTCTGCGCGCCACTGTACTCCCAGTATGACGTAACATACGAAAATTCAAAACATTTTATTACAGGCTCTTAATTCTCCCCTCGATCCTAAATTATTGTCCAGATATACCGCATTTAAATGTATTGACTTTTCATTATTCATTTGTTTAGTCGATATAAATTTTAAACTGTTTTTCTTGACTCCATTAAAGCGAGTTTTTTATACTACGGAGACAGATATAAAATAAATATCGACGCGTCAACTTTGTGTTTTTAATCTAATGTCCCTTTTACCCAAAACCATCGCTTTTTAAAAAATTCTATCCAAATTCATAAATTTTTATCAGTAGAGACGCCAAAAAGGACCAATTTTATAATTTTTTGGTCCTTATAGTTCCAACTAGATTAAATAACACAAAGTGTGTACCTGTTTCTCTCTTCACGCTCAAACCTCGTCGGGAGCCATAGCGTCATCATCATGGTTGTGCTGTGGACTGCCGGCGGGCTGCGGGCTGCTGGGCACGGGCACTGGGGCCGTGACCGTCGGAGTCGCCGGAGCCTTGACTGTGGCCTCCAAAGCTCTGATGCGGTTCTCTTGTTTAACGATCACCGATTTCAACTTGCGGATCTCGTCGACTAAGTCTGACAGTTGTTTTTCCTGGAAATAAATGATATTTATTTTGCAAATAGGTTGAAATCAATCATTTTACACGACAATTTTTTTTTACGTAACGAGATGAGGTCGGCAGTTCCTAACTGACTACTTCAAGAAGAAACGGCGAAACAAACTCAAGGGCCTTGGCTTGTTTTAAGGTCCAGACATAAAAATGCATGTTACAAAAATTACAGTATTCTTACTGCAATTTTGCTGTATTTTGTGTTTAAGACGTCTAAGCTAAAGGTTTAATATAGTTTATATCTCAAAAACTTGGTCCTTCGGAACGAAGCCTTTGTAGATAGTATTACGGGGATCGGGACGTCGATATTAGGGCCTCGTATTGACCTAGGTAACAGTTAATTCTTAATAACGTTTTTGACCCAAAATTTTTTTTGTTCGACATAGAGAAAGGGGAAGACCAAAGAAACGATGGATGGATTGTGTGAAAGTTGATATGGCTAGAAATAATGTAACTTGTGAGATGACGGCACATAGAAGAGTGTGGAAGAGGAAAACATGCTGCGCCGAAAATTTGGGATAAGGGCGGAAGGATGATGATTTTTGATTTTTTTTTCTGTTCACATTTATACTTACTACCCCATTTAACGTGAGTTATTACAAGTGTGACACTATACATACCACAGCAGCACTGACAGCGGGCGGCGGGGTAGCCGATGCCGGAGTCCCAGCGTGGCTGTCGTCGCGGCGGTGCGCAGGAGTCGGAGACCTGTCCTTCTCCCGTTCCTTAGCTCCAGCCAGCGCGTTGGTCTTCTTGGTGACGTGCAGCTGCTGCGCCGCGCGGCCCGACACGTAGCCGCCCTGAACAACCAGAGCACGCTCCTGAAGTTTGGTTAGGGGAGCCCTACCTTATAGCATCTGTCTTTGAACACGGCTGTTGGCTTGGGAGGACAAGTTCTGCATAGAGGTTGGTGTTGTGTCTTTGGTAAATAATATTTACGTAACACAGAAAACAATAATCTGTTTTTACAATAAAAATAGGTTTACTAATCAGAGAATCTACTCTGACGGTAGTTATTCAAATATCGGACACATATCTTTTTAAACAATTTGCTACTTACTAAATTATTTTTTTAACAAACTGATACAACAGAATACATAGAAATTGACAATAGTTCGTAGAGTACTCAACGAACCTTTCAGATCTCATTAAAATTGAAAGTTAAACGAATACAGAAATTATTTGAGTATTTACATTTAGTAAGAATCTAAAACAAGATAAAAATATGTCGTAAAACTAACCCAATATTATTGGCGCAGTTAATGTTAGTGCAGCTTATTATTTTTAATTCTGTTATGAAATGACAAGAGCAAGATTTTTTTAAAATATGAATGATAATAAAATGCACCACAGATAATGTATTTTTTTTAAATGAATTATAAGCTTTTTAGATATAAAATTTTAGTATTCCTTAAATTCAGAATTGGTGCATATATTATTTCGTCTGCCTAAAATATATAGTTTTGTTAATACCCTTCTAATATCAAGAATTCTTCGTGTTTCAAACAAGAATAAATAAAATCCCAAAGAAACACGAATAAATTACACCTAATTTATTATAAAGATAATAACATAAAAAATTGTTAGTAACACGACAAAAAAATAACTCATAAAACGATAAAAAAGTCACAGTTAAGGAGACACAACACACAACAGACAAAATAAACGCAAATTAAAGTCGTTAGATGCAAGCCAACAGATACATTCAAGACGATGCTTAGAACACACGTCATGATTGTGGTTATAAGTAACTCTATCCAATTCCGACCTTTGGTTATAACCGAGGGATCGAACCCAGGCCCAAATTGGTAATTTTTTATTTCAGGGCAAATCAAATTCGATTTTCTTCGTATTTTTAAGTAGTTATTTCAAAAAATATCATAGATATTGTTTAAAAGTTTCCAGCGTTAAAATAATGAGTTGAAATATTAGTCATTTCATTAGGGTCATGCTGTGAATAGGAAAAGTGGAATAGACAAGGCCTAAATTATTTTCAACATTGATATTCAAAATATACATAATATTGATATTCAAAATGTACCATAGACCTATAGAATCTAGACTTCTTGTACATCCACCTAATTGCAAAACCGGCTTTAGTACTAGGTTTAGACCATTAACTTTGTTGAAGAATATGGTTAAATCTATCACTAAAGGCAATACTTCTTAACCGACTTCCAAAAAAAGGAGAAGTCGGTGGCGAAATAAATGCTGCTGTAACCTCTAGACACAGATTTCTAGATAGAGTGATGTACTCAAAAGTATTTTTTTCCTTTTTTTAAGACCATGTTTTATAATAAGGTGGTAAGACACTGATTTCGTAAAATTTACTTTCTTGTCCATTCTAAAGGTCTATGATTGAACCCAAGTGATTTAAAAAAATATATCTCTTAACTATTTGTATGGTTTGTTCAGCAGCTGCATTACTCCAGTATTGAAATGGATCAGTAAATAAAATAGTAAATATTGATTGATTGACAATCCATAACGGTTAGTTTCGGAGTAGAAAACAGCAAGCCAACTTACCTGCTCTGAAAGATTATTGCATAAAGAAGAAAAACTCGTGTAATAAAGCATGCCTATTGACAATATTCATAGTGAAGTAAACTAATTTTTAAGAAGAGAGAATAAAGAAAGGTATAGAAAATATCTGGTACTAATGACAAAATAAAATCGAAATTAATACTTTTGCACCATTATGAAATATCTAAACAAATGTTATAAAACTGAATAATTTGTTTAAATGTACTAATCTCAAGAACTACTGGACCGATTTAAAAAAATATTTCATTAACGATACGGAAGGCGTCATTTATTTATTTATTCAACTAAAACTGCCAACTGAAGCCAATTACACCATTTAATTTTAACTAATTTTAACGTCATGCATCCTTCTCACAAAAATTCAGACACTCTGACACTATCATCTGGAAACACATCAAGACTTGTGTTTGAGTTCAACAGAGCGTTAATGGCGGCTTTTGTTCGAGAAATAAGCGACATTACACATTCATACATTAATCTTTACAAATACATTAGCCTTTTGACCGCTAGTCACGTATAGATGACAAACCAAAAAGTGCTTAGCACGCCACTGTCACGACTACATGACAGACTTTAAAATTTCAAAATTATATCGATACATCTCCGAACTCACTACTATATTGTAGGTATTTATGGATGAATTCTTAGCTTGGCGCTGAGGGCACGTCTTTCTTTTTTTGACGTAGCTGTCGTCACAAGCTTATGCCTGGAACAGCCTACTTTCAATCCTATAGAACGATAGTCCCTACCCTAGTAGCCTAGTCTTACAGTACAGTATCGAGGTCCTATGGGGTACCTTGAGCGACATGGTGCAGGGTTCCGCATCCTCTCCTGCCAGCCACTCGTCGGCGGTGAGGCTGGCCTCGTCGCTGAGGGTGTCGGGGTACAGGTCCTCTTGGAACAGCTCCGACTTGCGCGGCACTGTCATTGATACCACCTGTGGGGGATTTAAGAGGCATTTTAGGGCCACTGCACTGTTTCATTTAATACAATCTGAGGGCACAGCAGTGCCTCTTAGCATAAGGTTCATTGTCGATTGAGAAAATTTTACAGATTTGGGGTAGCTTGATATGCTGGCATCTGTACGGAGTATTGCACCATAGAGACTTACCTGACACAGTCCGGAGTTGTTCAGCCGGTAGAACTTGGCGATCTCACAGGTAGCCACGTCGCAACCTCGCTTAGGCATCATGCCGATACCTGATAATCACAAAATTTTTATTCATTTACAACGACTGTATTTGTATATTAATCTTTTGGGTCTATTAGATATTTATTTAAGATATCATTTTATTTTTTATTAGCCTGTACTGTCCCTCTGCTCAATCCCTCGGCTGGCAAAGGCCTCCCCCATATCTTTCCACTTACTTCTATGGCTAGCTTTATGTGGCCAGTCCTCGATGAAACGGTCCAAATCGTTTCTCCAGCGCTTCCTCTCGATCGTCTGCCGTCATTTGGGTTCCAATGGGTGGTAATGCTAGCCCACTTATCAGGGTGCATTCGACAGATGTGGCCCGCCCAATCCCACTTCAACTTTGCAGACTTATTGCCCACATCCACCCAAGATATTATTATCAAATTTTATTTTTTACTTATCACAGGAGAAACTTAAACTAAAAGCAGTCCGGAGTCTGAAAATTGTTGATCGATACACCAGTACATAAGAGAGTACGTAAATGTCGGTCCTGCGAGAGATCAGTTTCTCTCTACGGTGGTGTCGGATTTCCGTTCCTGAGGTTTATGGCCGATCTCTTTAGAGAGCCCCATGGCCAACAGCCAGTCTGGACGCTATTCTGTTCACATGTCTTACCTCTTTGAGGGTCTGGCGTTTGGAAGGTGTTGATGTAGTGCACGAACGGTGGCTCTGGTGTCACCTGCGCAAAAAACAGTATTTTACTTCTCGACTTAAAGTAGTATTTCCTGATATTCTTACGAGTGTTAATCAAAAACCAACCTTGAGGAAACTTTGTACATCTTTAGCAATCGTTACAGGTAGCCAGAAGTCAGAATGTCCGACCCCAGTCTTACAAAACAGTATCTTGTTGCCTGGGCAATTGGGAAGTGCAGTTAGAAATAGGCAGTTGTTTCATGTACAAACCAGTATTCAGTTGCATTCGGATAGGCTAAAGGCCGACCTAGTCTTCGTTGGCAAAAGGCTAAGCAGATGATGACGATTTAAAGTCAAAAACATTTATTCAGACTTTATTGTAAAACAGCACTTTTTAAGGTAAAAAATTACAAAATACACCACTTCTGGTGTGTTTTTGCTGAGAAGAAGTGGGTCAACAAACTCCCCAGCAACACATGTCGATCTGTAGGTTTGAAAAACCTTTAAACAATATTTATTATTATTCCGCTGAGGATGCAGCTCAAAAATTTAAAAACCCATGTTTCTTCTAGAGGTCCCTGTGTGCCAGGTCCACGGTAACTCTTGCGACTAGCTCGCAGCCCAGCCGGATGTCATTTATCTCACCTCAAAGTACCGTATAACGGAGTCTCCCTTCCCGCACAGGTAGATGAGGTTGGTGTCGGGGTCGTAGAGCGGGAACATGACCCCGTTGCTGGTGTCGATCTCCACCGTCACGATGGGCTCCGCGAGCGCGTCCGGGGTGCGGAGGGAGTACTGACGCTCTGACATGCGACTGAACCTGGATACATGGTAAATGAGGAAAAGTGCTCAAATATGTTGGAATTTCATCCGTATTTGTGTGCTTTGCGCATTATAATGTATGTTTTTACAAGAGAAGCAATAAATTAAAAGATTTTTTTTAATCCAAGCCATATTGGATTTAGAATAACGTCAAATTATTTTTTAAGTCACTCTCAATAAGCCCTTTCATTTGATACCCATATTGTTGTAATTCATTAAAAATAACTACTCCGCCATCTTGGACGGTCCGCCATTTTGGATTTAGAATGACGTCATATAACATATCGTGCATTGTCATCCAAACTGAACGTGTATACAAAATTTCAGCTCAATCGGTTGAAGATATCTGGTTCAAAATTGAGTTCGAAGAATCCACCGTAACATACATACACGGCAAGTTAAATAAAAAAAAATAAAAAAACTTTTAATAAAGTTGATAACTTCTACCGTGACTACGCTTGGGTAGTTGACTAGGTCAACAATTTAATACTTTATCATATTCATTATCGTTATGATAGAAAAGATAATATTTAAAACAAAATTTTATATACCTATGGCTCGATATGAAAAATCAGTGACGTCATAATTCTAATTTTCACACAAATTTCAGAGTAAAAAAAATAGACAGTTCAGTAAAGAACGTAAACTGATATAATACATTAAAAGTTCAAGACTTATAACGTCAACAGAACTAAATTCATGTTTCCCGAATAACACACATTTTATATGTCAAAGTTACAAAGGGAACCCCAAGAGACTACTAATTAATATCTCTGTTTTTATCCGTTTGTCAGAAGACATAAATATACCCTCGAAATGCCCACTGCCCTCATTGATCCCACATATTTTCTAAGTTCTATTTGCCAGGGTTGAGTACATACCCGGTGGTGTTTCGGATGGCACGTTAGACTGTAGGTCCCGGCTGTCATTGAACATCCTTGGCAGTCGTTACGGGTAGTCAGAAGCCAGTAAGACTGACGCCAGTCTAACTAAGGGGTATTGAGTTGCCCAGGTAACTGGGTTGAGGAGGTCAGATAGGCAGTCGCTCCTTGTAAAACACTGGTACTCAGCTGAATCCGGTTAGACTGGAAGCCGACCCCAACATAGTTGGGAAAAGGCTCGGGAGATGATGATGAGTACATACCCGGTGGTGAAGACGAGTCCATGCTTGAGGAAGATGGCGCGCGAGGCCTTGCTGCCCTCGTGCGCGATCGCCTCCGACTCCACCTCGCCTTTACGCGGGTCGATGATCCTGCAAATTAACCAGAATATTAGTTTCTACGAGCCAGCAGGGTTTATGAAAATCTTCGCGAAGTTTTTGTATGGAGGGCAGAGACTTCTACTTCTTTTCAAGTTATTTGGGATCGCAGCAATGTGTTTTCTGCTTCCATTCCTCTCTATCAGCTCGCATTCTACTATCAACTTGCTTATCCCTTCTTATTCGCGTTGTCTTCAAGGAAATCAATCCATCTCTTCCTTGGTCTACCTCTACCTCTGCCTCTCCATCCGAATGTATGAATATGGATATTCATACTTTCCACTCTTTTTGTAGCATGCATTTCATACCTTCTCATCACATGCCAATGTCATGACAAAAGACTAATTGAATAAATAAATTCATTTCAGGATTCCCGGGATCGTGCCCCTAGCAAAGGCCTCCAGAAGAAACATAGTGGGTTTTCATTCCCTCCAGCTGCACCATCAACGAGTATCCCCAGGTATTGCATAAATTGTCGAGCAGATAAAACGACAATTTACTCGCGTCCAGGTACCGAAAATATTTATTTGGATTTAAAGACGGACGAATCTAGTCAGATGTATCTAGTAAGATTGAATATTTGAGGAAAGGTCTTTCGTTAAACACTAAATAATAACTATCCAGCTTCTATTCCAAAGGTTACCTGATCTTCTTGTCGCGGCAGGTGGTGAGCAGCTTGGAGCCAGTCCAGTTCCAGCAGGCGGAGTAGATGAGGTCCGGGTGGCAGTCCAGCGTCAGCAGCACCTCGCCCGTGCCCACGTTCCATATCGCTATCTAGTTACAAAATAAAAAAGGTTTGTCAGCCTATACGACTCCATGATGTACTGGCGATGTAAATCGCCAGTCTGCCTTGAGCAAGCGTGTTGATTAGTTCTCCTTTATTATCTGAATGAGAAGAGACTAGTACCCTGCAGTGGGACAGTAAAAAGGCTGATGATGATGAGAACGATGCAACCTTTTAGAAAGCATATTGCAACTGAGAACCTTTGACCAAATAAACGATTACTATCAAGTATAATGGTGATCAAACGGGTATCAATATCTTTTTTGTTCATTGAGTGAGCTACCAAAAAAACCTTCATGATCAGAAGGTCTATGTAGCTAAACGTCCAACTGTGCGAAACGTCTAATGAGCAGTTAGTCTAATTAGCAAAACGTCAATGTAGCAAAACGTCCAACTAGCAGATGGTCTTTATAGCAGAACGTCTAGTTAGCAAATAGTCAGATTCTCAAAATGTCTGGATACTCAGGCACAAAATGCTACATACTCTCATCAATAAAAACATATTGGTCTATGATATCAGCTTCGGTTTTGAACTGATTTTCATAAACATTTTTTTATATGAAAGGGTATGCTGCCAAGGTGGTCCCATTGCCACCACCACTTTAGGATCTGATGATGGAAACCTTTAGAACTCGAGGACAACTCTCGAAAATTTTAGGCACGCATTAAGGAACAAGTTTACATTGAGGGATCTGATGACATTACAAGCAGTGATGTTTTAGAGCTGACCTGATGATGGAGATTGCAGAGTTGAGGGAATTTTTCAACGGTATGTACCAACTACCTGGTGTTTGGGCTTATATTATTTGACTGCCTCGTTGGTCTAGTGGTCACAAGGCGAGACTGCTGTGCACGGGGTCTTGGGTTCAATTCCGAATTCGAATTCCGGGTCGGGCCGAAATCGCTTTGTAGGTTTTGAGAAACTTTCATAAAGCAGCCTGAAGTCTGGAAGTTGGTGATTGATTCACCCGTGCATCGGAGAGCACGTAAATGTCGGTCCTGCTCTCTCTCCGGTCGCGGACCATAAGAGTGAGGGAATAGAGAGTGCACTATATGTCCTGCGCAGCTGGCTGATCTCTTTAAAAGAGAACGGCCACCGTAGCCGACAATACCCCTGGCTGGAGGCCTAAAATTAAATGTTTAGGTACCCGCAGGAAAGTCCGGTTAAGCAGTACATGGCCTTCTAGGCTGAACCTCAAGTAGTCATACCAAAAAAAAAAACCGGCAATCGGCCTGGATGCCATCATCATTTATTTACATCGAGAACGAGAACACGAATTTACACGAGAGCTTTACATCGAGATGGATTTCAAATGCTTATTTTATTCGTATTGATATGAAAATAAATTTATTGTCATTTGAATCTGAAATCACTTTTACTTTATATCATGAGTGTACACATTTTAAAAGTGACGTCTTGCTAACTAGACGTTCTGCTATAAAGACTATCTGCTAGTTGGACGTTTTGCTACATGGACGTTTTGCTTGTTAGACTAACTGCTCATTAGACGTTTTGCACTGTTGGACGTTTAGCTACTTAGACCTTCTGATCATGAAGCCAAAAAAAGTACCTACTGTAAATAAATTATTTTGAATGTCCTACGTCTCCAAGAACAATTAGTCCTTGGTCCTTAAATTAACCTATAGCCTTGCTGGGGATAATCCGGCACTTGGCTTTTATGTAGAGTATTTTACATCAAAAGTTTTTATATATTTTCCAAATTACCTGGTTATCCGACCCCGCAGTGAGCAGCACGTTTTGCGCGGTGGGGTGCCAGAGGACGAGCCCCACGCGCCGCTGATGGAACACCAGGTCCACCACCGGGTCCGTGAGAGTGCGGGACAGTCCACCGTCCGGGATCTGCCATACCTGTGGGGAGGAATTTAGTAGGCCTTAGATCCTGGTTTGAAAATTGTCGATTGATTTGTTTAGCAAGGTTGCTCCTTTGAGGCGGTTTGCGATATATGATTGATTGAACCTTGAAAAAGCAGAGAAACTATTGAAATTCGCTGTAATGTGTTAATGTGAAATATATATTTTAAGCAAGACTTTATTGGTACTCTAAGAGGGAACCAACCTCTGGATAAGGTTAAGCCACGCTTGGCACCGTCGGTCCGTGGATGGCTGACTATTTTGACATAAGTTCCTCCATGTTTCGAAGACACGTTAAAATGGTAATCTGGCCAGAAAGCCAACTGACAACTAGTCTTACACAATAGGAACTGGATTTAAGAGAGAGATAGACAGTCAGTTGTACCATGTAAAACACTCACTTAGCTGTGCCCGGTTGAGACTGGATGCCGAACCTAACATAGATTGGTCAAAGGCTAGGCGGATGATGTACGTAGGCAAATTGCTTACCTTGACAACGCAGTCCTCGGAGCCACTGGCGATGACGTTGTCGTTGTGCGGGCACCACGCGATGTCGAGCACGGGGCCCTTGTGCCCGCCCACTAGCGGGTGGTCCGCCGGTATGCGACCAACCTACAAACAAAGAAGACAGCCATTAAATAAAGAGTTGTTGGTTAGCTTAGAACGAGACCTTGATACCGTAAAACAATGAAAGTAAACATATTTAATTTCCAGTGTAACGTTTCAGTTACTGAAAAAAAAAAAAAACTTTTATATGTTGTTCAAAAATCTAAATTTCTCATTTCCGACTCAAAAACACAACGTGAAAGTATCAACAATAAAAACAAAACAACAATTTAATTATCTGTAAACTTTGCGCGCCAATTAATTACTTCGCCTTGTCTCTGAAAATTATGGGCGCGAAAACTTTCACGTGCACTAACGACCTAGTGAAAGTCGGCCATCTTGAAAATACGTAATTAAACATTTTTGGCGCCACAAGTAGAGTATAAATCGCTAATGTAGGTCGTAGTTGTACACGACATTTGAATCTAAATACAAATAAACAAAATTAAACACATTTTGGTTCCAAGGTGTTCACAATAAGAATTATTTTGTAATAATTATTATTTATCGTTTCCAATAACAAGCGTAGAATGATTATTTACAATGTGCTCAAATAAGCGAAACATTTGGAGTATTTATTTAAGCCTAAGCTATCACATAAACCACAGTTTTATGTTTACGAGCATATAAGTGATTCATCATCTATCTTGCTGTGATACATAATCATTTGTTATATCTATCAAACAATGTATACGAACGCCAATGACTTATACGCCATACAAACTATAACATTATAAGCTACCGACTATAAATTTTTCAGTACTGGTCCTAAGAAACCAGATAACCAAATTTAGCATTTGTTTGAGCCATTTCCATAACAGGCTTTTAACCGCCGGGCCTGTTTTAAAAATGTCTGATAATTTCAGGAGAAACCTTCAAATTTGAAGGTGGCACCATTAATGGTGACAACAAAATGAGGACGAATTCAGAACAGCATAGGTATTTTTAGCTTTTATAAGTTATGATAAGACTTTGTTAGGATTACTATAATATTATATGTTGTGCTCAACCGCTCTATATTTTACGTCCAAAAGCTTACAAAATGTCACATCAATACGTACATTGCGGATGACCAGAGCAAATATAGGTTACGAAAGTCTGAATATTTTTAGTTTATTTCTTGTAGTCACAGAAAGAAACTGTTCTGTCATGACAAAGGAAACATACAAGCCGTAGATTTTTACAATGTAAAAATGATTGACAAAAATGTCGAGCAAGAGCAGGTCATAATTTATTGAAATGTTAAAAATATATCCTTTGTAAACGTATGAAGGGATTCACCGTAGAAATTAACTTCGTCATTGTTTTATCGGTATTGCATAGTTGTGATATGTTTAATGTTATCAGGCGGATCGATAGTACTCGATAGAGCAGATGACATTGCAAATACAAACGGATTAAGTAGCCAATCTTGGTGAACCGGACCTATATTCGCTTAGGGTCTTACAAACGTAGGCATAGGAGAGTTGATACGAGTAATCTTCATTCGTTTTCAACAGAATCATCTAAATAATAGTCTTAAAAATATTCAAAGTGTATCCTAGCAACGCTAGATCAATATAATCTCCAATCTTCAGTTTCAGGTGCACCACATTACATCACACTCCGTAACATTTGATCAAACGTTTGCCCGAATATTTATGCGATTCGCCGTGTTCCGAGTAGATGGCAGTGCGCCAAACGGCCATTATTATTACAGTGCGAATTCCCTAAGTGTTCCGGAGTGCCACTGTGTCACACCGACCGGGGGCTAATGGTACTGAATGACCGGTTGGCACATTAAGCCAGTAATTATTCAGAACCGTGTCAATTTCGTGTTGTTTTCATGTTCGTGACAACGCGATAATTTGAGTGTCAACGCTGGAACGTGCTGAACCATATTTGAAGTAGTAATATGTAAATATCACCCTCACGATTTCAGTAAATCCAGAATAACCTTATAAGAAAGTTCTTGTAGAATGCTTTGCAGTTCCCAGCTTATGATCCAAGCGTGGTTTGTTGTCCATGCGATAAAGTCGCGCGCTGCTATTCTAATTTGGCAACAGTCGGAACGACTCCAGTTATTCGATCCGATGTTGTCCGGAGTTTAGGTCACAGAGATGGAGCGGAGTGTAGGGTTACTTGGAGACAAAAGAGGAGGTTCTTATTACAGAATTTGACTCGAGACTCGAGGTTCAACTTAATATGGAATGAAATTGGAGCGAGATACCACAATATAGGAGAGACCTTACTCCAGCGGTAGCCTTAAGTAATATAAGCTGTATACTATGAGATCCAGATGAACTTCAAATTAATATTCAAGACAAGATCTATGAATGATCACTGTTTTGTACTTCAGGACCGATTTGCTATATTTAAATCATACTTAAAACAATCAAACGGCTGATTTATCGTCAAAGGTAGAACGCAGGTGCGATTGAGACGTGCAGATGTGCTCGTTAAACACGTGGGCTTGTCACACTGACAGCTGATTGATGTTCATCTTCTGGCTACTTGTATCGAGGAAATACCCAGTATGTGAATGAGGTCAGGTTTTTGCAATGGGTTAAGAAACTTGGTTACTAGCTTGTGAAAGCATTGATGTTTTTTTTTGGGTGGTGTGAAGAAGTCTTTGTTTTCTTTTTTTGATGAGAGCTCTTCGTAGGAGTTCACTGGAAGCTGCTTAAAGTCTAACATAAGCCAATATGGTTATCAGTCATAGATTCCCTTATAAGTTTTCTTAAGGGCCCTTTCGTTTATGGCTAATCATCATTGCTTTCATCCTTGGAACAACACAACAAAGAGATGCGAGATTACGAGCCCATAATTCTTCATTCCTTGTTTTCCATCTATTTCGGGCAGCAGTACCGTGAACATAAACTATGAAATCCATACTCCATGTAATACCTGTGCATCAGAATCCTGCTAATCGTGTAACACACGCCGCTTGCACACGTCGCTACGCTTTTCTCGGCGCGCGTAGGCGGGCCCTCGATTTCCGTCTGCCGAATTATTACCCAATACACAAACATACATAAATAGATTTCTTAAATAATAACAGCTAATTATAGAACGTTTGAACATTGTTTTGTACGTGATTTTGGTACGTTCGACGTGTGGTATGCTATTCTTTTGGTATATCAAGGGCGAATCTCTAAACCTTTGGTGTTGCTGTCCGGATTTTTTAAAGTGAGCCAAATGGATAGTCACAAGCGAACCAACCAGTGTTTAGCCATGTCTAATTTTCCACCGACTATTTAACTTCTCATACTTTTTTAAGCCGTACTTTCGGGGGTACGTACAGACGCTGTACATAATGCTGAACTGGACCTATTTAGCACAATCACCTATTTTTGTTTATTTTTTAACCCCTATGTATTTGTGTTTATCCTGTGTTACGTCATTAAATTACTTTTTCTTTCTTACGTCTTTCTATACTCGTGAATCTAATAAAATCATTCAACAATTTTCTGTTATTTTAAAAGCCGGTTTCTAAAACATTAGCTGCAGCTTTGTTTTTGTATTGTACATTTTTGTGATAACACAATTCAGTGGAAACAAACGACCCACGCGTCGCAACTGCATCGTAAGATTGGCTGAGTTGGTCACCAACATCGTCAAACAGAATTGATGTACTAACAATAACTTGAGTATTGTTTGTAATACCTAAATATAGGATAGGATACTCATAAAGAGTTGTCTGATAGCCAAAAAACTGACATTACTCACGGCATATCAATGCGTCGTGTATGGCGTACGCATTGATTGGTTCGAATAAGTGTGTATCATCGATGCGTTGAAGAATATATTTTTGTATTCATTGTGCTGGCGTGTGTAATGATTAATGCAAGATTGAAAGTTTTGCACGCTAAAGAGTCATTCGTCTTGCATGTATAACATACAAAATTAGATGTAGATTCACTAAGATGTATGATGCCATATTTCTCGCTCTGTTACAAGTATAAATCAAGGCAGTTTTATGCGAGTGTCCTTCTCAAAAATGTTTCGTGAACTTTGAAGGTTACTTTGCTTTTCCATTCTTTTAATCTGGATAATATTTTAACTAGGAATACTTATTCACTTCTCTATTCCCTCTACAAAAGGGTTCTATGACTAAAACAACAAAACATCCGTTTTTGTCGTTATCTCGTATTTCCGTCCGATATCCCTCACTCGCGACAACAGCGGCAGACGAACAGAACAGCTATCATTACTGAGCGGAACACCTAATCAGAAAGCCGTCTGTCCACGTCCAGTCTTGACCTTGCGTAGTATGACCTAATGCACGGGAATAGAGATTGTGAATGAAGATCATATTAATATGTGACAAGACATATTGCTATGATTGTCGGCGGGTAGAAAATTCTGTGAGGAAATTTTCGAATTTGAGAAAAGTATATTCAGGGTTTAAAGGCTATAGAGAGGGTCTCCTGACTCACACAAGAGTTAAGGGATTTGATAAGATATCATATTGCTTTTTCTTGCGAAGAACCTTGGTGGAAGAGAAATTGGCCCCCTAAACAAGTAATGAGAAGTTTGAGCTCTTAGGTCTTTAGCTGCAACTCTAATCGATGACTTTATTCATCAGAACTTAGCTTTATGCTGGCTTTACTTAGCCTTACAGCTTTCTAAAAGGTTTATGTCAGACCTGAGACCTTCAGAAACACAGTTAGATCCACCTTTTAAATTAAAACTAATAAGATCTATCAAATTGCCTTAAACTCAGCCACTTCATTTTGCGTTCCCGTTTATTAATTTATAGCAATTAACTAAAATTTACGACATTAGCTGTGGTAATATTTAGTCAGCCGCTTTTAGGAATACTATATTTAAGTCAACGTGTGATAATTAATTCTTGGAACATCTTTATCGGGTTCCAGAATACATTTTGAGCACACAGAATGTAGAATTATTGTTCGGGGCGGTTTAATTTAAACTCAAAATATGAGGATAATTTAATATGACAAAGAACAACCTAACTTAGTTTACCAAGGAATAAAAAAATAGTAGAGCATCATTTTTTGTGGTAATTCTATCTTTAAAAGTTATTGAAATCACACAAATAGCCAGCAATACCTTTGCCTATTTCGTCATTATGGTTACATCTTCAGTCCCTGAGGAGGGCAGCTGTCATTTCTTGACTCCCTTCACTCCAAAAAAACGTGAGAACCACAGAACAGTGTGAGAAACTGCGTCGGATCTATTTTCCGTGCGCGTACGCAATGTGGGGCGCGTTAAATTTACGTGTTTTGTTTATAGACATGTCCAGTAGTTTCCACACGAACTTGACACGTTGGCCTACGGATGTTCACTTTGTGAACTGCCAATATGGGTATCCTGTTGCTATGCCATCTCTCCATAGCAAAAGAGGTTCTGAAGTAAGGGATTTGTGTATTTTTCTTAATATGTCCTCTTATAGACGTCAACATGCCAAAATTACTACCTAGCTTACAATTATTCAGAAAAAAGAGGACAAAGTTGTCAACTTGTACTTCACAGTGCCTTTCTATGTTTAGTCCTAAAAACAGGTATATGAGCTGTTTTTACACTGTGGCAAGAAGGACCAATACGCTCCAAAAGCCTACTTAACAGGATAAAACGACCGCATAGATAAGCAATATCTCAACAGCATGTTATTGTTTCTTTGACTGCGCTTTGTTTAGGATATTGTCTAACCGGTGCTCCCACTGAAGGTCGGAGATAGCGTCTTATCTACAAGATAACGATATAGAGTACAACGTGCAACGTCAAGTTAAGGGAAATTACGACTTGTTAAACTTTGCTATTTATCTTAGAGACCATTATCAAGTGAGAGATACAAATCTTACATCCTGGATATTTGTATTTTACCGATTTAACATTAAAAGTGTTGTTCTTTTTCAGCTTTTAAGATCTATGTATATTAGCATCTGTTCCACTTAACGAAAGCTGGAACCAATTTCTAAATCTATATGTACTAAAATTAAAAGCGTGTCAGGTTTTTTTTTTGGTTGAATGCTGTGTGCAGGAGGAGCGAGGTTCTCAGGAACTACTGGTCCGATTTGAAAAAATATTTCAGATAGCATTTTAGATAGCTTATTGATGCGTGAACTAGTTCCCAAGGAACGTGGGTGAAACCGCCGGCAGAAGCTAGTGCTTTGAAAATTCTACAAGAAAAGCGCATGGACCGACTTGTTACGACCCTTAAAAATACTCCTTTTCAGACTATGTCATAGTTGACGTCAATACTAGCTCTACCTATCTCTTGTAACTAAAATCATACCTTAGGTTACATATAATATGTCAATCTACAAATTGAAATCAAACACAAACAACGATTTTATTCATCAGATCACTGATGATCCTGCGCCGTCAATAGCTCTATAAATGGCGTGTGAAATTGAGACCTGCTGTTAATTATAGGTAGTTGATAAATGATACTTGTAATGTTAATGACGTATTCTATGATTTATCGCAACACATTATGCACCTCAGCGTAGATATGATATCAATACGTAAGGACCAAAATTAGACTTACTTTTTTTACCGTACGTAAGGACCAAAATTAGACTTACTTTTTTTACCGTACGTAAGGACCAAAATTAGACTTACTTTTTTTGAGGTCTTTTTAAGTGTTTTTGGAACTTCGTCTTTTTTGGGAAAAGAAGTTTGTCAATTTATTTATTACCCCGCAATTTCTGATACACAAAAACCTTGCCCATGTGATAGCCAATATATGCGATTTCTTATTTATTAATTGTTGATAAAAAGATAATTACTATGTTTTTTGTTGGATTAGTTTTGTTTTTATAAATCTGGTTCTTCAAACCTAACGGACAGACATTTGTTGCTGGGGAGTTTCTTTCTTTTTCCCAGCGAAAACACATAGGAAGTGAAGAAGGGTGGGCCTTTTGGGAGCTGCCCTTTGTTTTGACGTACGAAAAGTTATGATTTTAACTTTGACCCCATAATTCTTGTTACAGAAAAGCCTCGTCTTACTTCTAATGACAGACTTAAATATTCCTACGTCGAATATTGTAAAGAAACATTCAGTAACATAATACCGTAGACAAAAGATACAAAAAAGGTAAAATAAGGAAACGTCACACAGCCCGTTCGTATCAATTAGATGACACAGCGGCGAGGCATGCGTCAGTTAGTAAACACTCACACCGCAGGTTTTTGTCAAGCCATTGTGGACGCCTGTGGAGGCCCATTGTTTCCCCCTGACTATCTGCAGGACTATACATATTGTCATGATGTAGTTATGTGGGGCATTGGTCCTTTGAACCCAAGGAAAAATATAGAAAAGTTGTTCTTTTTTGTAATTTTTATTTTATTATCATAGATACTTGACACTTGTCTAGAGTCGACCAATGAACTATGTAATTGGAAAAACGGAAAAAAAAACTAAAAATGTTTTGATTTAGTATTGTGTAAATTTCGTAATTAAATCGACAAAAACACAATTGTTTAAGATCACATCCAGATAGCGCATCTTAGGAAGCAAATAATTAAAATATTTGAGGATATAAAAAATTAAGTCAACTGTGAAACATAATGCATTGATTATGACATTCTAATCAATTGAAAGTTGATAAAAACTTAAACCAGTAACCTATTTACCTATTACAACACCTCAACAAACACTTGCCATTCCCATGCTCAATAGTTTTTGCCATGATGCTTATGCGCATTGTTTGGGACCATTGTTCAGCCATATCTGTTGCACAATGAACGCTATCTGTCGCCTCGCATTGTTCGATTGATAAAAACGAACTGCAAAGAAGGTTGCATATGTTCTACTGATAACTGGCTGGAATTTGAGGGTATCATGGTTTTTGAATTCCGAACGCTCAGCATTTAGGGAATGTATCATGTTGCTTAACTGTTTTTAACTTTATAATACGGAAAGAAAGTTCCCAAAATGAGCGAAACTTACAAAGTACCGTTAGTAGTACAGTTTCAGTTTTATGAGAATTTCAGTAATTTTTAGTATTTCAGTATTACAGACTCAGCAAGAAGAAAAAGAACACTTTTTTCTTTAATGAGCTATCCTGCTGTGTAAAATTCAAAGACATCCCACCTGATCCTACCATCCTGTTATTACAAGTAAATACCTACTAAGTACGCGTAAATAAGGAAAAACAATTTATTCTAATCCATAAGTAAATAACAAAATAAGTACACATGGCTCATGAATGTTTATATTCTGATAACTTCATACAAACTTGTTGTTCCTACATAGTTACAGATAATGTTCAAAAATGTGACATTAGAAAAATATACATTAGAACTGAGACGTGATAAAAGTGGCATTTGTTGAGCGCACACAAAAATTTGCTAATTACTAGAGACCGGATAATATGCATTTGCATATTTGCATATGCATTTGCATATTTAAGCGATTTTCCAGGCTAATAGCATATTTTTACTAATATCTAGTGATGATGCATATTATTGCTATAATTTACAGTAGGTAGGTATTTTTCGAGCGTAGCACATTAGGCAGCCGCGCGTATTTTGTTTTGGTAGGTACTCAAAAAATGAAAGAGTACAAAAATATTAAATAATGTCTACTGTATCGATTAACATCTATCAATGGATAGTTTTCTATAAATGTATGCTGATTTTTTAATAAAAAATATAAAACTTAGTAGTCTTTTAATTTTATCAAATAACAATAAATTAAAAAGATACATACATAATAAAGTAAAACATAAATAAGACAAGTATTTACTAACAAAATACTTAAATCTAAAGGAATAATATTTACAAAACAAAAAAAAAACTCATTTAATGTTGCATATTCTGTCAGTTTTCGTGCATATTTTAGGCATTTTTCATGCATATTTGCATGCATATTTCAAGCTTTTTATGTTGCATATTATCCGGTCTCTACTAATTACTAATGGATGTGTGGACTTTGTTTAACCAGAGTTGAAATTCAGATAATATATGTATTTGTAACTATGTAAGACATTTTCTTGTGCACAATCTACGACTTTTATGATTGCTTTTTATTGAAAAAAAAAACAGTTCCCAATTTGACTATAGTTTTTATTATTCAATAGCATTATTTTTAAATTTTATAAGTGATATCAAAGACAATCGAATTATAAGGAAAAAATTAACGACTAATAAACAATTTTTTTTTTTAATTTTAATGAAGGCATACTGTCTAAGGACTTAATGGCTGTTTGAACTTAAAAATAATAAACACCATTACAGATATATATTCTGCAACTGTCTGCGATTCTGAGTCACCTAACTATCTACACTTACGGTTAAAAAAAACGAAGCAATCTTTATTACACTTATTATCATAATACAGGCGCAGATAGAGTGAATATATTACAGACATTATGCACTAATTTGCTATCAATTAACATTTGTAATTAAAACGGTAGAAATTAATTGCTTTAAAAAGCATTATCACGCTTCTAATGTAATTAGCAGATGTAATTCAAGAAATTGAATTATTAAATAGTAACTATATGTGTTGTTCTTAAAAAACACTTAAGCAGCTGCTCACGGTTCTGTCATTTACTCAGTTTCAGCAACAGATAGAGCGATTTATGAGGAAGGTTGAGACAATATAGACAGGCCAGGCATACCTACTCTACCTACCCTATGTATAATATGTATGTATTTACAAAAGAACAGTATATAAGTATGTTTATCAGTTGTCTAGTACCCATAGTACAAGCTCTGCTTAGTTTGGGACTAGATGACATTGTGTGAATGTGTGAGGGATATTATAAAATTATAAAACCTAAATTATACACAAGTTTTAGAGTAAACTTATGTGAAGAAAGTAATTCTAATTATTGACTTATAATGTTAGCGGGACTTTAAACAATTATTCAACCATGACTGATTGCATTATGTGTAATACTAAAAACACAAACACTAAATAGATAAGATAATATTACATCCTCTTTTATTCATAAAACTGTGCCATATGTCCAGGATCTGATAAGGCCCCCCCCTTTCATCCGCCTAGCTTTATCAAAGCTTTAGCCTATTTGCAGTTCCAGTAAAAGTTTAATTTTAGCTATCATTTGATATTCAAAAAGATCATGTATATTGGTTATGTGATGATGACGAGGTTGTCACTGAAAGCTGAGAAGTTCAGAATTTGATTCTCTAGTTATGGGTAAACATTCAGCTTCATGGTTATAAAACAAGTTTTTTCACTATCTCCTAATTTTTACTAGTTGTCATCGCACCATTCAGAGTATCAGATTGTGTATTGTTGCAATGACAACTACGAAAAAAAGCTAAGATAAAACGCTTGTTATCTTTCCCTAATTAACTGATACTTACAAATAACGAGTGTAACAAAATATTTAAAATAATCAATTAAAAGAAATTAGGTAGTTTGAGCATAAACACCAAATAATTGCAAAATTAACATATTTGTAATTAAAAAACCTGACATTTGTAGTATTGAGGACTTACGAGTAAGGAATGCAAAGGAACTGAGTCATCAACATATTGGAAATAACCTTGACTTAAGATTCAATGACTTCAGATAAGAAAAAAAAAACTAAAATTGTACATAACTCGAATTTGTAATTTGTGTTAGGAATTTTTCTTTTTTAGAATGCTGAATGAAATTGTTTCTTTGACATGAATAAAATTTACAGTACATTTTTATGTAATGTTCATTATGAATATTAAATTATTATGTATTATCGGAAATAGACAAGAAGACTCTAGAAGTAAACTTTTAAGCTTTGTACTTGTGAAATATTTTATTTAGGACCTTCTTAGGTATCTTACCGTGAAGGCTTTAACAGAATTAATCTAGAATAACCAGAGTTTTATACATATATCTCATTCATTGTTAACTGTGCAGTTTATTAGTACCGTTACAGAGATAATCCTGCAGTTTCATTAGTCACGGTTCTGTAATTTCGAGATAGCAGACAAAATATTTTATTAAATTTAAAACATATACTTAGTACAGGCCGCAATAAAAATATTAAAAGCATTGACTAAGCGACTCATTTTATTACAAATAAATGTTTAATGAGAAAAAAAATTGTATGTTTAACAAAAAAATCATATCAATATCTATTACTGCCTAGGTAAGATTTCTGATGTAATATGAGATCCTGGTCATTTGCCATTTAATAATTAAATGCTGTTAAATAGACCAATCGTATTATCTAGCTTATCAGAGCACTTGTGAAGTTTTGTAACTAGATTTTCCTCAATCAGGATTTTTTACCAAAATAATATCACAAATTTTCAAAAAATACACATTTCTCAGCAGTAAATCTCGTTTTAAATTCAGGAGTAGTTATTTATAAATCAGCAAAGTATGACTAAGCGCCTCAGTATAATATTTTCAGTGTAGAATTAAGAGTGATTTGGTAAATATCTTTTACATTTCAATCTGTGAGAAATGCGCTAACTGTTCAATGAAATAAACTCACCTTATTGTGTGGCAGTACTATGAAGGCACCTCCGCCGGCGGACTCGACGATTATAGCCAGAAACTTAGGATTCACCGCACAGAACGTAGAGTCCCATGAACTTTTTGACACTCTTATGTTATCATAACATTGCTCACGTTTCAGGGCCTGCCCGTAAACGTGGCGGAATTTAGAACTGCGCACCACCCTAAACGACATCTGCAACGCGAAAAGTAACCAGTTAACAACAATACAAACAACAACTATCCGAATATTTCACTTATAACATAACCTATACGCCACTGTGACCTATATTTTGACACTACAATTAATATAGAACTCCAACTCACGTTTGATTATATAGAAGAAATGATTATTATTACACTAGAAAATGCAATGAAAACATTTGAATATAACACAATTGTTTAAAAGAAAATAAAACCGAGAGCTACTAAGGATCGAAGGGAGGACGGTTGGGAAAACGAGCAAACTCCATATTTGGTAATGCCTGCAGCCACTACTTTTAGTAATGATAATCTCGTTTTGAAAGTTGAAAATAATAATGGAACAACTGTAAAAGTTTTTAAAATTTATAGAGTAACGGTTTAACTATGTTAAATAATTATTTAAATCATTTTAAAGCTATTTTTTCGATTTACTTTTTAGGGAAATTTAGATATTTTGGAACGCATCTAATAAGTGTCAAAAATCTGTCAAAATGACATAGTTATGGATGCATTCGGAATTATTGCCTATACTTTTATTTCTGCTTACGATGTTTTATTAGTTTTACATGATTTCGTTTTTCTTTATTTTAATTTTACACAATATATTATTGCAGATTTACCTTAGGAACATCCAAACGTGCTCTTTCTGCACTTTTAGTTGCTTTTGGCGTTTGAGCATGATAACTGTGACAACGTTCTCTCCCAACTCTTTTAGCCACTGGGGCTCGTTTAATGTTAGGACTTGTAAAACTGTTGTGTCTTTTAACATTGCCCTGCAAAGAAAATGTATAATACACACAATCTTTCAATATAAAGTCAATGTAAAACTGAACTAGAAACCTTCAAGCTTTCAAGTGTAAAGAGACGAAAACGAGAAGTTAAAAGGACAAGTACACTTATTTATTAACAAACATTAGGTACTCACTCTGTCGTCTGAATCTACTTCCATCATTATTACTACAAAAATTTGAGCTGCAAAAAACTTATTGATTACGTTAAGCAAAAGAAATCGCTATTATGTTAATTTATTATGAAATGAAGGTAGTTCAATAAACGTTATCAATCAACTTTTAAACATGACATAAAATAGTTAAACTAAGGGTATTTGATATTTAACTCGAATAAGTTTAATAACTTTATTTAATGGTTTTATTTTTCCATTTAAGTTATTTCTAAACATTTTTGGATTTTGGAGTATCAATCACATCAATCATAATAATAATTTGGTTTTATTTCTATTCTATGTGATTGCATCTTTTCTTGCTTTTTCTTTTCTTGTCTTTTGACTGACTTTGACATATTGAAAGACTTGACACTCAGTTGACATTAGTCTGTGGTCGTTCTAGTAAATAGAAGAATCGTGGAATTTGACGATTGCCGAAAATCTGTGAATTTTATTATATTTTATTTATTTTCTGATTAAATTACGCACAACATACAATGTTTTAGTTTGGTTTGTTTAGTATAGTGATATTTTATCGGAATAATCATGGAAGCTGCAGTTTCGAAGGTAATAAATTTAGCAGATTTTTATGACTTTTTGAAATTATCATTTGTAGAATTTGTCTAAATTTTTGGGGATTTTTATCAATGTGGAAATGGAAATTTATTTGAGGGTTTCAGAATATCTCACTCATTATTGTTGTTATAGGAAAACTACGTACATTATAATAGAAAATTATAAAATCGTTATACATTTTCATGGGTTTTTAACATTTTAAAAGTTTTTTTTTAATTTGCCCCTTTTACAATATAAAAAAGGTTTGTTCGAATCCTTCATTGTTTATACCTAGCATTGTAAGATAGAAACATCAGATTATTTTAGATTTTATTATTATTTTATAATTAGATTATTTTAGAATTCAGATTAGATATATAGAATAACATCAGATTCATTTACCTAAGTATTATTTAAAATTATATTGAAAATAAAGACTAAAATTATACAAAAAAAAGTATAATTTTTGTTACGGAAAAGATGTACCATTTTGTACAGGATTTTTGTTCCGCTGATGGTGTTCCATATAAAGTATGTTGTAATTTTTTACTTATATCATAAAAAAAAGCCTTACGCACACTCACAGTCATTGCTCTATCTGAGGTTTTATGTAATATGTCTCAACTCGTTTATTATTTACATAAAAAAAAACAAAGTCATCAAAGTACTCCTCCACATCGCTGTCATCTGGTAACATGACCAGAAGACTGGCCGCATTGCCATTTTCATATTATTTATGTAATTTTCTTTCATACATCAACAACTGCTTTATGATTACTTAAAATACATATTAAATACAGTCTGCTAAGCATTACATGGCCGTATTCAATTACAGCTATGTTTATAAAATACAGCTAATGTAATGTCTTTATCATTGTTACCATAACTTTTGACTGTGGCAAATGTATATTGAAATCAAAGTAAAAATTTTGTCTTATTGGTAAATTAATCAAATCATAGGGTTATGTTTACTATCCCCTTAATCAGTTGCGTAACTATACCACTTGGGTCCTGGCTGTGGCAGTCTTTAACCTCTCGTATGCCGGCAATAATAAGACAATAGAAAATTAATTGTGTCTCATGCATATGTGCGCTCTGGCATACTATGGGTTATGTGCAAAACTCGTCACAACATTCTAATAAATCGAATTGTGTTATGGCCTTTAGTTGTGTCACTTAAAAGGAGAGAGAAATGATGAGCAGAACTTCAAAAAAACTCAGGGTACAATGGTAAAAAAAATATTTCCTGATTAAGTTCTCTTGGGTCAGGGGCAAGTGGCATTTTGCCAGCCCTGCCACCCTATAGTTACGCCACTGCCCTTAATAATATCACCAAGCTCTTTGTATATTGAATGTTGTTGTGGTGAAGTATTTGATATTAAATAACATATCAGAATTATTATCTTCAAATCATGACAATGTGATTCTTTTATCTATATTATTATATATATAAAGATTTATTAGGTTTAATTCTTTGATTAACGATCAATCCTTCTCCATGTGGGAGTAGCCTCATGTCCAGCTGTGGGATGGTAAAAAATTTGCTGATAATTAGGCATAATTGGTATGGTGCACTATATCTCAGTGTATAGTTCTTCTAAGTCAAAGGTAAATAACGCAACTAAACAGATTAACCAATTCTTATTGGGCATCTTACATTTCCAAACACTCCCAAATAAATAATACAGTTTTGTATTGGTATAATAGTTTTGGTAAATGATTTGGTTTGTGTAAGCGCAGTAGATGGCTAACCAATGTTAAATGCCATGCATTTTTTGATATAAAACCAAAAGAAGTTGTGTTTAATAATTTGATTAATAAGTATTATTATTTTTTCTATAAAAACTTATAGAATGTCATTGGTATTAGCTCTGGTCATATATTCTTTTTCCCCGCTATTAACAAGTTTGTTACAATATGTTTCATAATGTATACAAGTGGAAAGTGTCATTAACTTCGTACTGCTCATTTTTAATGACAGAAAATGTACTTTTCCATAACAATGTAGATTGTTTTGCCTTATCTAAACCCATAATCATAATTGCTTCCACCGTTTTTGATATTTTTCCTGTCATTAAGGATAAAAAATTGTTATTCTAGTTTTAGTTCTGTCTTGTATATTCTGGTACTAGCTGTCCCCAGCGGTTTCACCCGCATCTTTGGTCACTGCTCCGCTCCCGTGTGTCTTAGCGTGATGGTGTATAGCCTATAGCCTTCCTCGATAAATGGGCTATCTAACACTGAAATAATTTTTCAAATCGAACCAGTAGTTTCGGAGATTAGCGCGTTCAAACAAACAAACTCTTCAGCTTTATAATATTAGTATAGATTTGTAACTATCGCCATGTGGTTAAAATCGGTTATGATCGGCGTAAAAACAGTGAGTAATTAAATTTTTGTAATTTTATAAACTAGCTGTTTCTCTTGGTTTGTACCGCGACCCTGGGGAATTTCTTCCCGAATAAAATATAGCCTACGTCACCCGGGGATTGTCTGTTCTCACCAGTGAAAGTATTCTTCAAATCGGTTCAATAGTTTCGGAGCCTTTACGGTACAAACATAAAAAATCATAATTACAGTTTAGATAAAGTACCAGCACATCAGCACATCAGGCTACCCGAAACTGTCAAATTTTCCCAATCAACTTTGAACTTTATGCTTAAGCGAAAAGGTTGAAAATCCATTTAGGAAATTTGACAGATTGTTTTAGCCTGATGTGCTGGCGTCTGTACAACGAATGCAACCCCTCTTAACCGTATTCGGCCAAATGTCGCATGCGCAGCCGTTTCAATTATCGTCAGGTGGGCCGCCGGTAACCGCGCGAATTCTTTTATGCCTGACCTACCGCGAAAATAGACTATGTATGTGAATACATACAATAATATACAGGTGTAGGTACTTACGACATTCCATAAATTAGATATTTACGTAACTCAAAGAAAAAAATAATTTGTAATTTTTAATTTCTAAGGTTTTGGATCATGAAGTTTTTTTCCATAATCATCATTAAGCTTGATTAGATTGTTATCTATTGGCATGTTAGCCCGGTCAGGATATGGCCTATATCTAATTTTGGTGAAAGCTGATTGCCTGATAATCAATATAATGAAATCTAATTCCTGATAACAGTTCTATGAGGTCATAATGGTACTAATAACTAATTACTTTTTTACGACGGAAAAATATGCTGATTTTTCTGATCAAGTCGGTTACACACCCCAAAAGTGCCGGCAAAGTGCGAGTCGAGCTCGACTTTGTTCCATACTATTATCTATTGTAAAACATTACAAAAATCAAGTTTGTCGTATGGAAGCCTCCATTTTTCTTATTCCAGTTTTCAAATACATTATCTGTGTTAATTTAACTACGTAAGTCATGATGTATAGCCCCAACACATCAACCTTCCTCAATCTGTCGAATTTCTTTAAATGATTTTCAAGCTTATCACAATATCGGAAGCTTAATATTCGATTGGTTAAATTTTACAGATTCTTGTAGGTTGACCCGCTGGTGTCGGTACAACTTGATAACAGACGAACTGACGGATGGTCTTAGTAATCGGGTCCCGTTTTACCATTTGGGTACTGAACCCTAATTACGGTTCGCATTATGACTTGATACAGTGATTCAGTTTCCGTTGCCAAACGCGGATTAATTCATCATAGCTCTCTATCTCGTAAACCACGTCACAGTTAGACCATTAGTCTTATGACTTCAGCATATTTTGTAGATACATCGGAATTGGACACAAACGATAGAAAACGTCATCAGCATCAGCCCGTTCAGTATCAGCGACTACCGAACATGGCAGTTACCTAACGTGTGCTTTTATTGCCTAGACTTCAGCTTGATGGATCCAACTTTACTAAATAAAATAAAATAAAAATAAAAACTTTCATCTGCAGCTTTTTGCAGATCATCACTCAATCTTGTTGGAGGATCCTGATTTGCTTAACTGTATTCTCCACTCAAGGATCTATCAAAGTGCCCTGCTAAGGCCAAGGTCCGCTGGGGCTGCAGATTGTACAAAGGAGTTACCGTGGCCGTGGCTCACAAGGACCTCCAGAAAGAACATGAGTTTTATTCAGTCTTGACACTCACTCCAGCTACACCCTCAGTGGGAGGGGTCATTTGATGATTTCTCACACAAAAAGGATCTATCACCAGTACAGTTTTACTGTGGCTCAAAGACCTTCCAAAATTTCTTCCAAACAGAAACCTTACGTAACATTATCTCGCAAGATACGAAACACGGCACACATCTTAGGGGTTTACCTAACAAATTACGTTATTTAATACTACGATATAACGTTATCTAATAGCGGATCGCCTATCGTTAGAAACTTGACACAGTTTTCGAGAGTTGGGTATGCTTTCGTTTGACCTCAAAGATACGTTTTGTACGTAAAAAATATGTTAATATACAAAATATACAAAACGAATATCAAGAAATAAACCACGGTTTATTGATGAAAAAATTATGAACAGTTGAGCTACTAGTTTTAGTCTTAAGAATTTTGTATCTTCTCTTATGCGCCAAAATCTTTCTGAAAATTTGAAATTCTTAGTTTGGTGTATAAAAATCACGGGATGGATTTGCTGCTCTACTACTTTATTAAATGTAGTGTAGTATGGGTATGGGTGAAATATTTGCATCGGGATTTTTGTCTACCTAAAATCCAAATTCTAATTGCACTCGATTCTTGAATACAATATATTTTGGAGAATATGACACACGAGGGCGAACTTAATCCAGAAAATCCAGTTCATGCAAATATTAGACGCTATTATGTTCAGGAGTCTATGATAAATTTCTCGAAGACTGAATAAGACATTACGAAAGTAATATTTTACGAAAAGTTAAGCCATAAAACGCCCACCCCCAGTATTTATATAGTAGAAGGCAAAGGGCTGGTGGCTTCTTCGATCGAGTAGCAGGGTGGATCTTTGAGTGTTATCGCCACTGGTTCATCACTGGGCTTGTCTCTTACCTTACCTTCTTCTAGACTTGGTGTAACTAACTAGCGTTACTTGTCACTTGTCAGAAAGTTGACTAGAATATGCGTAGGAAGTTTTAATATTGAAGTGCCTAAAACTACTCGACGAGGCTATATTAATAAAATACGCTCATTGCTACGAGAATAGCAAACTGATAACGAGACAATGATAACTTTAGCACTATAAAGATTAAAGAAAGATGTGTTTGTTATGTTATTTTGATAGTTCAATCGCAATGCGTTGAATTTATCGAGGTCACTCGCGACAAGTTCACGTGCACTTGACGTAATCACGATAATTATGTTGTTTTGAGACCTCCTACAAATACCATTTTAATTTCGTACATAATCTCATGCTTATGTAATATATCTTGCAGAAGTAACATAAGGGGGTCAAAGGTATTTTATTCGTTAATGTGTCCATAAAGTTGTATCAAAAACAAGATATATATAAATAGTATATTTAACGAATTAAAACAAGTTTTGGGTGTCTAATTTGTCCGTAGATATTCCGTTCCTCATCCCATTATTTTGTTGTATTTCCTCTGCATTCGCTCGGCTTTCATTAACATATCTTCTAGTAATTTATTACTCTGTGATAAATGTGAAACCTACCACGTAGTCCGGCAAAACGATTGACCTACTTTCAGACTTAATTTCAAGATATAAATCTTGTGTGACTTAGGTAACTTCGGAACTCTCGTAGAACGAAATTGCTTTTTAGATCCCCTGTAGGCGGTTCTTCTATCTAATGTTCTGATATAGTCTTGGCCGTTTATTTGCTCTTATTTGTTTCTAGACGAACACGATATGAAACTTCAACTTTGTTTCCCTAGATCTTGCCGAACGGAAGTCCTGTCGGCACACTGCTACTCATTTAATAAAATCCCCTCAATCAGCTCCATTGTACAGTCAAGTGGTAAAGTGCGAGGCGCGCACATTTCGATACAGTCGGCTGGCCACTCGTTTCGATGATACAATCGTTGTGAGTCACGCGGTCACACCATCGCATCGACCTGCCTGATTATGACGTCACTGTAGTTTCATACCACTTTGAATTAGGACAGTTTTCGCTTTTTGGTTCTCTTGTAGTTTAGAGCTTGGCTTGCGGTTTCCAGTCGTTGAAGGAAATGGTCGATGCATAAATGTTTGTTAAACATTTTAATTAGTTGACCAATTTATGCAAATTTGAAAAACAAGCATCGATGAAATAGTAGAGATTATACGATAATTTGCTTGAAATATGAAAAACTGATGAAAGACTAAGGCCAAATGTCCCAAATGTTGGAAGCGCCTTTGGAACTCCAGTTTATTAACAATCTATAAACACATAATAACTGATATATCGATAACATATTCTTATGTGCACCTTAGGAAGACATACCCTGACAATTGATTGATAGGTTTGATGCTGACCTTCCGAGTGATGTCATATGTCATTCAATCACTTCTGGGTGCGTAGTAAAATTACAAACGACGTGTATAAATAGACGTTAGGCATTGTCGTAAACACGAATAGCATCATCAGGATGTTTTGAACCTGCTCAGTAGGATGATATATACCTATATATCATCATCGGCTATTTTACTGTCCCACTTCAGGGCACAGGCCTCTTCTCGTTCAGAGAAGGAAGGAAGGTTCAGAAAAGTCAAGGATTAGAGATTTCAGACGTGAAGTCCAAGTTTTCTCAAGAGGTTTTCATTCACCTTTATTGAGACACTTTTGTCTGAAGTCAATGTGTCAAGTCAAAGTGAAATCGGAATCGATCCCGCACGCCTCGTAATTGAAAAGCATGTGCTTTGACCACTAGGCCACGACACCTGTTCTATGTGATACCTAATGGCTTTCTTTCTATGAACGAGCCAATGTGCATCAAGTCCTTGCAAGGGTTCAGACCTGTGCAGAGTTATGCAACTGTGTTTGGGAATCTTAACTGGGTAGGCTCATGTATGTTCCCGAATGATTTTGACTTTGTATCTTTTTGCTATTGCCCTATAGTGCCAGTGTATTCATTCATGTATTCATATTCATTCACCACTTTAGGGATTCGATATTGGGTGAAATCTCTAATGTTTCAATTGTATTTTTCTCGTCGGCTTATAATATTATTGTTTTTAAATATTGCTTTGAGAGTAATTTTTCTTAGTCTACTCCTTTATTTACTTGAACTAATAGTATTGTTGATCCAATCTCTAGAACGTCGCGTTCTGCCTATTTCCCAGAGGTAAATAGCGTCACTATCGGGGCTAGAAATATAACTCGTTACGTCATTTTCTTGTTTACCATGTTTATCTGATATTCTAACTAAGCAATAAGCCCGTAATACAGGTGGTGTAAACTTAGATCATTTAATCAAATGGAGAAGTCGTATACTCACACTACTACGTATACGTAGGACACTCCCGCAAACGTGTGCTGCTTGAACCAGTGACACAGCCACGGACAGTCCCATCTACCGCACAATGGAGCTGGCCTGTATTCTGCGATGAATCGAATTGTTGATGCTTGTGTTTCTCAATTTAGTCTTGGCAGACTTTTTAGCGTACTTGTGCTCATGGCGGATCCACTTCGTTAAATGCTCCAAGGGTGTAAACGATGCTAATTAAAGTTATTCTTTGCGACGTACGACACTTTGTTAGTCATCAGTCATCATTATTGTGCATATTGTCATTATGACCTAAGTGCATGAGCGTAACATTAATTCTTTAAGATCCTATTTCTTGTTTTTACATATTTGTGTAACGAATGTATGTACGCTGTAAACTGCCCGTATTCTATTCTTCTACAGTTAAACTCCATCCAAAGGTTGTCTGGAAGAAATTGCTTTTTAGCGATAAGACCGCCAATTGTACTGTTTTTGTGTTTTTGTTGCCTATGTTTTTTATTTTTATGGTGTACAATAAAGAATAATCTATCCATCTATCTATCATGATCATTTTTTTATGGATAATATTTTTGCGTTCACCAAAAATCTAATGGTACATCAATGTATGCATTTCTAAAATATTGATCTTAAACCCGTTTAATTTTTTTACTATAATTAAACTACTCGGCAAACAAAATATGTTACATCAAACAAATTCCAAATTAACACCAAGATATAACACTTTTTTATTGTACTGCGCTGCCAATATTCTATTATACAATAAGTATTTTATTCTTCCCCGAAAAATACTGTTCGTGCACCAAATATTCCTGAATGTTACAAAAAATATTTAGTATGCATCCTAGTACCGTATACCCATTTAATTAGTGATAAGTGAACAACTGATTAGTGTTAAAAAAAAACCTTTTTAGTAAGCATTACATTTTATAATGTGTTAATTTTTTATTAAAAAAGCTACATTGGGCATTATTTGGTGTTTGATTCAAATACATTTAGCAGTGCATTATCTAAAGTAAAACTAAAAAAATAAATGCTTGTTTTTATAATTAGGTGTATTACTATTTTTACAAATTTGCAACAGTTGTTAAATAGATGCTAGTTATGACATATTTTAATGAACATATTTTGGTGCACATTCAGTATATTTGGTGGAACACAGGCAAAATTAGGTAAATGAAATGGGAATAAATTGAAGTACTTTTAAATACCATCCTTTTTTTATTGAATTCGTTCGGACAGTTGATCATGTAACTAGTATATTCAATAGATATTTCCCTGAATTTTCTTAATGTGATTTGTACTTTTTATTTCAATGTTTTAAATGGAGAATACTTTGTTTTCCAGACGAAACATCGCACGGCGATGGCGGTCCTGGCGGTGTGCAACGCGGGCTCTCTGGCTGCAGCCACCAACCTAGTCATCTCGCTCAATCCTGAAGACAAGTATGTTCTCATTTACTTATGTATGTCATTGTCAACATCATCTCAGGAATAGGAGGTCTACTGTTGAGTATAGGACTCCCCCATTGAATTCCAAAAGGGCGGCCTTCTTGTTCATGTCAGTCCACTTATGGTGTTTGGCAATAATCAAGTATAGGTACCTGCTTGTACAATTTGTGTATCGCATTCATGTATTTAAAGGTTATTTGTTAGTAAAATATGTTTATTTATTTTCTCCGTTTTATTTACGTATACTTATTTTCTTTTAAATTTAATTCAACTTATACCTACATAGGTCCTAGTAATCTAAAATATGACATGGCCGTGAGTTGGAATTTGTTCAAGAAAATACCATTCTATTCAAGTAAAAGAAAATTACAAGTCAACTATGCATAAATACCCTTATACTACTATACTAATTACGAAGGTCTATGATAATTAGCAGGAAGTTGTATGACAGGTGTGACTCCGTAACACGCGTGATTCGAGTGGCAAGGGTCATGTGACGTCATTGCCGGGTAGTTTCGTGCGGGTAGATGGATTTTTGAAGGCATGTTTAAGGTGGAAGCTTATTTATCAGTATTGAACACGCCAAAAGATACGAATTTTCGAATTATAAACCACACTTGCTTGCGTCCAATCATCCAGTCGACAGGGTAAATGGAATAGGAACGATTTATTGGACGCGCTCGAATCCAGTAAATGTACGTTCACCCTAATTCGGCATAATCATTTCTGCATGTTGCTTTGTATAATTGTTTAACTGGTTCAAAGGTCTGTCCCAATATTCGTACCAACGTATGGCACGGTCAGAAGTGTGAGTGCATCAATGTTTTCTGTGAATGACTCTGAACGGCCAACTCTTGATGTTGGCGAAAGTGTTGGAACCAGTGCTAATTTTATAACGCCCTCGCTGGCCCAACTGTGATGGGGCCAACATTTGTAGCCGATGGTAATGGATGGAACATCTCATAAACCGCAATTTGGTTGCGTGTTTTCTCAATATTCCTTTGCCTGTACATCGGAAAATAAGTTAATAACTTCCTACAGTTAGAAGACGTTAAAAAATTCTTAGGAATTTCACGAAATTTCTTATGGAATGTGATAAGATGGGAAATTAAGCTCAAAGAAGTTTTAATATTCAGGACAGACGACATTGACTGGAACCACGAGTAGAATATCGATTCTGGCGCCCACCGCTCTGTTTTTTTTTACTCTCCGTACTTCAGCTTCTAATATATTTCAGTATTGATCTTGATGATATTCGCATGTTAATTAATAAGAGCTTAAGTAGGCTTAAGATCTTTAGGGGTACTGTCAGTTTTGAAACTGTTTATCACTATCTGTTTATCAATGCTTAATCATTTTTGAAATTTTCGTCGTTTCGGTAAAAACTGTCATTATAAAAGGCTACTATTTCTTTTCCTTAACTTTTTATTATAGAACACTGTCTATCCTTTACCGTTTCAAAAAGAGACAGCTTGAATGCATCTAATAATGTAGGTATAGAAACGTTGTTTTCACAACCACATCCGACAAATAGGAGACATTTGACCGTCCATTGAGCACACCCCAACATATCGTCATATACCTACGTACAATTAAACATTTTCCAATGAACCTCGTTATTTTACATACTCCAATAGTTTTTCAGTTCACCGCATTCGTATCGCGGTGTTGTCGAAACGTCATCCAGCAAGGTCGTTTGAAAATGTTCTTTATGATCTAGATATAAGACTGGTTTTGGCACACGAAAAGACTTGATAAATATTTAACGCAATAAAGGTCTTGATATGTGGCGCGGTGCGTGCATTAAAAATATGTAGGTATGATGATAACGGAGTATGGTTTTCTTCAATGAATTTTAGTTATTTTTTATCTGAGAATATATAAGTTCTGATAAAAAACATATATTGCATAACGCTCAGACTCCACTAAAGCGAAATCGGAGCGGAGAAAAAAAAAACAAGAGAATTACGATCTTGTCTATGTTCAATGAGAGCAGAAAAATCGAAAATTTTAAAATATTCTTAAAAGAAGAAAATCTTTTTCAATAAAACCTTGCTTTCGAAAAAATCAAGTTTGTACCCAAAACCAATTGCTGAAGATTTTTAAGATATGGTGTCACATATATTTTTCCTGGGTCTATCTAGGTCTGATCCTAAAGTACATCCACATGTGCAAAGGGGGACAACGGCTACGCTCTTTATTCAACAGTCCTTAAAGAAACAATTTATCTATTAGCCTGTAATAAACTGAAACAGAATCTCCATACGACCATGTTCGGACAGAGTACTCACGGCACATGCTACATAGCCAATTTCATCTTTAATAAAATCTCCATACATGTTTGTTTTTCCTACGATGTGGGTCGATCCGACCTTGACACACAAAGTCCTGTTTGGTTAGCGTCAATATTTGCGCAGATACACGTGTGATTAACGCTTTTCATACGAAACGAGCGGGGTTTTGGCATCAGTGACGTATGTAGTTCATCTCCGTTGTATATGATAATGCCGGATGGGAGTGAGACAGTTTTATTGTTCAACCTCGTTATGTAACTGTTCTTATATTTGATGTTTCTCGAAGATTTCCGTATATGAAGTATTTTCAATATTGATCTTAGCTGTGAGCTAGATTTATTTAATTGCGTTCCTTTTTTGTCTGGAGGGGTTTTACTATATTTCTTAACAGATCCAGTTTCGTGTGTTTTGAGTTGTTGTAGAGGCCAGTCTCGACCGATGAGTCGAGTATGACTTAAAACCAAGATCAAGAGGTCTGAAGAGGTTTGATGCTGGCTTAAGCGAAGGTTCCGAATTTAGATTTGTCAGCGATAAATTACGCAATAGGAGCTGTTTTTCAAGATGCTTTCTAATCTTATCTGGAGTGTCTCAAAATTGACTAAAGAGCGATTAACCTTTAAACGAGTGTACACAGAGTGGTTGGGAAAGGAGAGAAGGAGAGTTCGATATTTCTTACAAGTTTCGACCCAAAACAATTATACAATAAATAACTCTCGCCGTAGGTGGTGTTTTAGGTAACGGATTTTCAAGATATGTTATTTAATCTTTAGTGAGATTTCATCTGGAAATCAATATTTTCATGATAAGAACCACCGGTGGGGTTAATATTCAAAAGTCGGTAGTATACTAATAAAAAAAAAATTAAGAGCCTGTTTCACAATGTCGGCATAGCCACTATCTACCAGGTAATTCAAAAAAGGAATAGAATTTGTACCAAATTATCTACCAAATAAACTAAATCTTACATCTCATTTCCAGAATAACAGTAAAACGCGGTGGCGCACTCACAGCGCTCGGCTTCGTCTACTTCATGACGTTGTTTGAGCTGCTGAACGCGCTCGCCCTCTCCACCGGCGCCGGCGCACGCTTCCGACACAAGTACAGACTCAGCTGTGGCGATGTTTTCGATATTACTAACAAGTACGTATTTCACATAGTAGACCAATAGTTATTGGTCTTTAATAGTTAATGGCTTTAACAGTTAAAAGTGTACCTGTGACTTACCCCAAACTTCAAATTTTTGAACTAGCATGACTGTCCTAGCTCACGGCTTATGTCATAGCACATACATAGGACGTCTTGAAATTGTGGGATTATCAATCGCTTGCAATAATTGACATAAGGGTGGTTTTAGCCGGTAGTCGCCGTTAGTCCCCGGATGGAGGATGTCCATGACGAAAAAATAGATCCTCGCATCCGGAAAATATCCTGCTCTACAAAATATCATCCAAATTGACCTTTTCTGCAGCTTTACCCGTTGCAGGTAGACTGACAAAGCATTAGGGGGCATTCAATCAATTTTTGTCTTCTTCCACGTACTTAGGCTGGTGTCAGCAGTGCAGGCGGCGCTGTCGTGCGTGACAGGCGCCATCGTGTGCCTGTGGTCGTGCACGCGTGACTTCATGCGCAGCTCGCACTACATGTCGGAGGCGTACGCGTGGTTCGGCGCCGCGTACTTCTTCTACGATATTTGGAGCATGTATATGGTGAGTTGCAAGTAGAATACCACTACCAGTTAGGACTGGTACAAGGTCATTTGAAAAATGTCTTGTATTTTTGGAATTTGACTTCAGCATATTTTTTGGGTCTGTAATATTTTGGTCGTATTTTGTGTATACATCAGCTTTACATAGACGATTGTATCTGTCTTTAAGGTAAGGTTCAATAAAATTCTAATTATTGATTCATAATGGACTTAATTTGTATTTTCTTCTAAAAACTGAGTCTTCTCCTTCATACCAACTAAAAAACTATGACGTACAGAACCATTTTAGGTAACAGGTAATATGGTTTAAAATAAAACAAAATTACAAATACCTATTGAACATCTATTTTGAAACAACAGTATTAACTACTTACTAGATCATGTTTGGGCTCTACGAAATCTTGAACCAGTTCCGACCATACTACTTCTACTTCTTTGTTCCAGGTCCACGTCCAAATGAACTCGAACACGGACGTGACCCTCAAACGCCGTCCGTCTAAGAACGGTTCCGCCCCCCTCTCGTCAGGCGATGGCGCGGTGGTCAAGAAGCAGGGCACGTCCTTCCTCGCGTACTGCAAGCACGAGCCAGTCATACTGATGCACCATCTGTTTATTGGGGGGTTCGGCTTTTTGGTTATTGTGGTGAGTTGGCTTCAGGTTTTTGGAGCCTTACCCTTTTTATGGTAGTGGATAGATCCCGAATAGAAAAGTATTTTTTTTTATCATCTTATGTCTTGAAAGAACGTGTTCTTTTATAATGTTTTAAAGGTGAAAAGGGTGAGCCGATTTTTATGCAATATGGTTTGAAATAGAAATCTTCTGTAATGCAGTTTTTAAAAGCTACTTATTCGAATCGAAGCCTTGTAATACAGACCATAGTTTAAGATCAGCTTATTTGACCGTTTGCGAATTTATGTGGTTAGAGGTGGGATCAAGCTGAGGACCTCGATGTAAAGAAGCTTTTCCTAAACTATTTTTGGGTCAGCTTCCATCAGTCTTATCCGGATGCAGCTGTAGTACCAGTAATTTACGTGAAGCGACAGCCTGTCTGACCTCCTCAACCCAGCTACCCGGGCAACCCGATACTCCTTGGTAAGACTGGTAGTCAGACTTTCTGGCTTCTGACTACTCGTAATAACTGCAAAAAATGTACAAATGACACCCGGGACCCACCAATTCACTCGGCCACCCATCCACGGACCTACCACGCCAACCTTAAGATCAATCGACTTTACTTACTTAGCCACGAGCTCCTCCAATAAATTCTTATCACTACTAAATTTATATTCCAGTACCTTCGCGGTAATTTAGGGGACTGCACGTTCGGCTTCGTCTACCTGATGGAGCTGTCCACCCCCTTCGTGTCCGTCCGCGGCATCCTCTCCCGGCTCAAGCTGAAGTCCTCGCGGCTGTACGTCGTGAACGGCATACTGATGTTGCTGACCTTCTTCGTGTGTCGAGTGATCAGTCTGCCGTACGTGTGTTTGTTGTACAGCAGGGTTATTGGGCTCTCTTATGTTGATGTGAGTATTTTTTTTGTAGCTTTAATTTTTTTTATTAACTTAGTTGAAATTTGGTAGAGAAGATGGTAATGTCCGGTTTTGGTAATCGTTACCGCGGTTATGGCGATTTATATCCGTGGCTGTAATACGTTGGTGGAATGATTTTTAAAATGTAAAGTATTAGCTCCGAGATTGTAAAGGAAACAAGCACAAAATGGCAATTAATAAAAAAAAATTAAGTACATTTTTGTAAATTGTTTTAAAGAAGCTTCCTCTAGCGGTATCACCCGCGCGGCGTGAGAACTACGTCTTTTAGATTTCTTATACAATAATAAATCATTCTTCCAGGCAATAAAATCTCTGCCGACTGGTTGCAAAGTGTCCATCTGCATCCTCCTCCTGCCACAACTATACTGGTTCTACCTGATGTCGGCCGGCGCGCTGAAGATGTTGTTCAGCAGCACCTCGCGAGCCCAGTGCGCCGGCGACACGATGCGCAAGCGCAGCTGACGGCGACGCCGCCACTAACACGGTATATCTATCTCTACTAACATTATTCGGCCCTGCGTAGCGTAAAATGCGCCACTACAATATTATAAGGAGACGTAGCTTGAGCTACTCAAATTACGCCATACTTTGCTTAGAGGTCCTAAAGGGGCTCAAAATTTGCCCATGAATTAGGAAAGTACGCGTATTTTGAGCGTCTCAAGTTTTGTTTGGGCCTGCCTATGACTTCGTCTAGAGTAAGATACGCCACTCATAGCGAAATTTCATTAACGTATTTGTACTGAGCGGCGTATAATATTCTAGATTATTCAAGTTTAAAATGTTTTGTTTTTGTCGCATTTTGTATTTTGAGACATCAAGCAAAATATGATTATGCAGTCGTTTTAGTATCACGTTAATTTAATCAAAAATATTAAATAAATAAAAAATAATTATTGAGTGTCCAAATCTAATAAACTCTAAAAATGCAAAAAAAATGTGTTCAAAACACCAAGTGTAGATAAAATACCGTTACCAATCTTATCATCTTTATTTTTTTTAAACATGTGATATCATTTTGGTACAAAAACTAAACAGATTTCGTATATTTTTGTCATAAATGTCCCATAAAATATAAAGTGGCCTACATAGGAGAAAGGATTGTATCCTGTTTGACTGTTTGTCACTTTGTTTTGGAGCTGATGTTGGTAACACTTAATTATGGAATGTTGTGTAAATGTCTATAGATGGCGTTAGTAGGATAGTGGTTGAGGTCGTTGTTAAAAAGGTTAGATGGTGCTTTGAGTGTGAGATTAGATGCCAAAATGTTTGTTTGTTGTCATGGTTTCCAATTAAGAAGTCGGTTGCATCAGAAGGAACTTTAGTGCTTTCAACAGAAGCTCCAATAAAAGTGTGACTAAAGCATTGTTGGTATTTGTGGATGGTAAAAGTAGTTGATGTTGTGTGTCGGACGATAGATGGCGCTGTATTAAATTTTGGTTCACTCCAGAATTAACACAAACCCATCAAAGTGTAGTCGTTTTAGGTAGATTATAATAATTAAAAAATTATTACGGCCACGTTAAACAAATATTGTATATTTCTAAGTCATTATTGTATACAGAGTTCGTGAACGAATATCTCGAATAAAATAAAAATATATTTTGATTTTGAATTGTTACCGATAAGGGTTACTACACATCACTGATGTGTTAGGGACGGGACAGGACCGTGTTTCGTCAGGAGTCAAAAAAATATCGGTTCACAAATTGTCTATGAACACGACCACACATATCCGTGAAGTGCCGTGAACGGAGGGAATGAATGGATTTAAGAACGAACGTACAGACAGCACATCAGGCTACCCGAAACTGTCAAATTTTCCCAATCAAGTTTGAACTTAATGCTTGAATGATAAGGTTGAAAATCCATTAAGGAAATTTGACAGATTGTTGTAGTCTACCTGTCCCTGTCACGGCTCTGATGTGGGAGGACCTTAATCTCGAATGTTGCCTCAATTTTGACTAAAGATTGACGCTTTACGGCCTAGCCGAACTTGTTGTCTGGTTATTGAAAACGCTAAACACGTTTACGAATTCATGGATCTTATGAGAATAGAATGTTAACTTTATCGATAACTACAATTTGGGCTTGATTAGCAGTTAGTCGTAAAGGACGAATAACTCCATGCCTAAAATCTTCCATACTTCTGTTTTTAATAAAATTAATGTGCATTTCTTTTATATACAACTTCATTTGACACAAAATATTTGGGGATCCCTTTTTTTCGCATAATTTTTTTGTCCTATTTAAAAATTTTAACAAGCATAAAAGGTTATGCCAAGTTAATAATATGCGTGACTATTACTAGGATAAACAAAATTATGCCAAGTTAATTTATGCCATAAAATTTTATGCTTAAAAATTGGGAACCAACTATTCGACATTATATAACTTGCATTGTGTCTTCTCTTTATTTATTTGTTGCTTTTAGAGGCATTTTCTTTCTATACTCAAATCTTTATATATCCTATTTTTTCTCTTTAAATTGTTAGTTAGTTTACATAAAATCAATTTTGTGTCAATATCAGTCATGCATCAGTTAGTCACTATCATGATAATTAAGTATCGTGATAGTAAGATAATAACATTAAATATTTATAACATGGGCATTTTATTTTATTACCACAAATATTTTGTATAATATGGTGTAATTTATATATAATAGTGATGTGGCTTATAAACGAAATATGTGTGTATCGATAAGTTTGATAGCACAATATACGTCTTAGGTGTCGCTTGTCGCTAGTTTATGGTTGTTTGCACTTCACTATTTTTGATAGGAATTAGAGAGATTTTTGATAGTAAGATATGATAGACAACTCAGAGGTATTAAAGACCCCTGAGGTATCAGTAATTCACCTTTCTGTTCCCATAGTAGTTTAAAAAATGAACTTTTATTTCATACATAATGCATACACAAAAATTATCTTCTTTCTACATTTTTTTATGTAATATATCTTTTGACACATTTTTTTATTTAAAAGATTTTTATCGATATGAAAGACCGCATATTTTAATCTATCTTACTATCAAAAATATAGCTGAATATACTATTTACACTTAAGGAATGCATGCACAAATCTATATACGTATTTGTTGTTATTACATTTACTGAGAAAATATTTTATTATCACCTACTTTTGTACATCAAAAAAGGTTTCATTTCTCACTGTACAAGCAAAAGTGGAAATCAATCATTCTAAAAATTCATCTCTATTTATCTTGAAATTCTCTGTAGATCTTCTAAACTTTAATATATGCGCGAAATATCGATATCTATCCGTAACGAACAATCTCGCTTGATCCCTTCCATAGTTTGTTTTGAATAAACTGGCTTCTTTTTGAATAACGCTATTATTAAATATTAAGGAAATTAGGTATACTTAAACCTTTTATTGAACAAAAACTAACATGAGATAAAACGTTGTATAGGCATTTTGAAATCCAAGGGTAGTTTTACAATTAATTTATCTTAAAGTATATAAAAATATTGATTGTGCATTAATTGTGCAAATGTTTGGCGCCAAAAAAACTGTCAAATATAGAAAAAATTAAAATGAATCTCTATTGAAAATAATGTTGCTACATTTTATATTTTTTTGCGTGGAGGCTAACTTTTTTTTAACAAAATTCTTCATTTATATTTATCCAGTGTCTTCTTGTTTCTTTGTTATTTTTTGTTTATACTGGATGATGTCATTTTTATTGAATTAGTAAAATCGTGAGCATCTACACGACACTATAAAAGTGTTACTGTATATTTAAAATTTTTACAAAATATTTTATTGTATCTGGGTAATTTGGGTTTTTTGATTTTTCGATCTTGCTATAAATGGCGCGTTACATTGTTTTCTAGCATTAGCTTATTAATTTATTTATTACGTACGTGTGTGAATGCGAACCGAATTCTTCCAATACTACCCTACTTCCGTGTTGCCAAATTAAATTCATTCCAATATTCAGATTACAATAGTTGTTTACTAATCGCATTTTATAATAGACTTAAGACTACTTGTGTATTAAATTGCTGAATAACAAACTTATTTAGAATAACAAAATGCAGTAGAAGGATTTATTAATACAATATTTTTACTGAATTCATTAATTTTGATAACCTTATTTAACCGGCATTTATTACTTGTATCTTTAATAATAAATAATGATTGTAAATTGCAGATTTGTAGACTTGACGTTTGCTTAAACGTCTGTCATTTTTAAACAGATCTTAGAACGTTTGGATTATAAATGGGAGCGGTGCTGAACTCCTTGGTTGCTCTGATCTTTGCGCAAACATTGCGCAACTGATCGATGAAGCGTAATCTTTGCGCTAACATTACGCAACTGATAAATCAAGCGCAAGATGCCCAAACAACTTTAAATAGCCATTTTACTATATTTTTTTCAGAGCTGCCAAGAGTTTATCGTCATAAATGCTAGATTACGGATTTTATATAAAAATAAATGAGCTTAAATTTAATAGGGTTTGATGCACTTAGTAAAATATTTAAAAGTTTGTGTGATGCATTAAGTCTGAATGTTATGTTCCTATAGAGGCCTATGAGATAGGTTCTGAGGCCTAATTTTAGATAAAGTGTAAATTATTGTTTTAGGGTTATTAGGGGGGTAGTAGAGGGTTTTGTCACGGCCTACTGCATCGAATTAACATTTTGGACTTTTAGAATTTGGAAATAGATCTGTATCTATATCAAAAATGGATATAAAGCTAAGCATCACTCTTGCCCCTGTCCATTCATAGATGTTCAATCATTTGTTTCAGAAAACTATTTATAACTTGTTGATGCAAATGGCCGTAAATACTAACCATGGCTTTTGATAATAACGATTATTTATCAGCTGAAATTGTAAACATTACTTGTAAATGGTGACTTGAAATTATTCAAATTAGTTTTCGTTATCTAGCAACGAGTGGGGTGATGTGTGTACAATGTGTACGGAACTAGTGTTACCAGTGTTAAAAAATCTAATTATGTAGTTTATTGTTTAGGCTGGTAAACTGGGCGAGTTACGGAATTTGTGTTAGTTATAAATGTGACAAGGTACTAACTTTAATAAATAATATTGTAGTGTCTTTAATGTGTAATAGTTATAAACAAATTGTTAAAGAGTGGTCCTTAATACACTCCTTTTTGTTTTGGTTTCTTTTCTAACTTTGACTATTGTAACATAATATTTTCACCTTTATACCCTGGCTACAAGAGCAACCTGAGTATTTGACGGCCACAGTCACGCATAGGTGTCAAGCCAACAAGTGCCCAGCACGCCACGGTTACGACATGACAAACTTTTGAAGTTTAAAATTAATAGTCAGTATAAACGATATAATTCCGAATTCACTACTATATTCCAGTTATTAATGGATGAATTCTTAGCTTTCACGCAATTCTTTTTGACGTGGCAGTCAAAATATATCCAGCGATGCCAAAGGCCTAAAAAAAGTCTAAAAAATTAAGTGTAATGAATGAAAATTGTTATGCCATTACGATAGCGAAGTTTGGTCTTGTAGTCCAACTATTAAAAATGCCGTAATTCTAACATCGTTAGGTCGTTTAAGATGTTTGAAGTTGAACTGTTAATATATGTAATTACAAAGTGTACCGCCGCCCAGTTTCCGGCTAGTCAGTGTGACGGTATATGTGATAACTTGTTGCAATGACTGTTTTATATTAAATGTATCCGATATTGAACTCATGTTTTATTTATTATCCTTATTCTGTTTAAGTGCAATCTATCCTAATACTATTATAAAGGCGAAAGTTTGTAAGTATGGATGTATGGATGTATGGATGTTTGTTACTCTTTCACGTAAAAACTACTGAATGGATTTGAATGAAACTTTACCACAATATAGCTTATACATCAGAATAACATATAGGCTACTTTTTATCCGGGTATGGAAAGTACTTCCCTCAGAAAGCGGGTGAAACCGCTGGCGGAAGCTAGTATGTATATAAAACTGACTAGAATCTAAAGTCATAGCAACCATCAGCGGTTTCACCGGCATCTCTTAGAACTACTCTGCGCACCTGGATAAATTGATTATCTAACACTGAAAGAACAGTCCAGTATGTCCTGAAGTTATGTGCATTGGGTTGTCCTGGTAACTGGGTGGAGGAGGTCAGATAAGCAGTCGTTTCGTGTTCGGTGCAAACATAAGACACACCGCACCGCTTCGTTAATCATTTTTTTTTGTATAGTTAATAATCTTTGCACACACTTTAATTTTTTTATCCTCACTTCGTCAATATCTTTGTGTCTTTTTTTTTGTGCTGAATAAATGTTTATCTATCTATTCATATTAAATACTGGTGCTCACCTGTATCCAGTTTGACTAGAAGCAGACCCCAACATACCTTAGGAAAAGGCTAGGCAGATGAATTATATTATTAAAACAACTGTACCAACGTGCCATAAGTCACGTAGACTTGCCATGGTCTAGTTCTGTGTCGCATACTAACGAGTCACAGCGGTGTTCGTCATTTGTTTTGTCACAGATTATGTAAATATGGTGACGTTGGATAGAAACTGAGCGATCGTGATGCAGTGGCTATTACGTCATAATGTGATTTTTTTACTGCATACATAAATATATGTATAATTTCAACTGTAGCAGCTTCATACTTAGAAGGTACTTACAAACATATTTCACTGGTAGATAGGTACAGACCCCAGCACATCCACCCACCCTTAGGTAGCCATTTAGGTACCTAATGTTATATCACCTTACCTAAGCATTTGATAATAGAAACAGACTCCCCAGTACATCAAGCGAAACTGTCAAATTTTCTCAATCAACTTTGAACCATATGGTTAGAAAGGTTTGACAGATTGTAGTAGCTTGATGTGCTAACGTTAGTAAATTTTTGTAACTAGTTAGTTATCTTTAAGCTTAGGTATTTACCTGTAGGTTAGGTAGCTTAGAGATAAGTAGCTTACCATACAAATACAAAATAGTTTATTGCTTCATAAAATTTACATTCATAATTTTTGTGTTTGGCAGCTTACAGGCTTTCTCGATAGATGAGCTATTTAACACTGGTTTTATCAAATCGGTTCAGTAGTTCTTGTAATCAAGCCAAACTAATCTCAAACCCTCCAGCAGAGCGCTATGCAGGGCCGGCCCGTCCATACGGCGAAAGGAGCAGCCACTCCGGCGGCAAAATGGCTATGAAATATATAAAAGTTTTTTTTAGCTTTTCTATAGTTATGCATTTTAAGCGAAGATGCAGATGATTCACAAAAAAGAGGCGCCATAATTGGATCTCGCTCCATTCTAAAATTTACTTCGAGCCGGCGCTGGCGCTATGCACAACAAAATACAGACCAGATTTCCAAGATCGATTTGTAATATTTCCGTTGAACAGCCATTAAAAATATAGATTAGAAACACGTGAGCGTTAGTCAATTAGGCTCAAGTCACTTAAAATCTGATCTGTGATTTCAATCTGGCGCTTATTTCTGTTGATCGGATGACAGATCATATCTTACTTATAGCTGTTATCGTAGTTAGTTTTTCCCGCCTGCCACTTCTGGCAAGCCGCTGAAGTTATCGCCACTGTGACAAATTGTGATGATGACAATACAATAACAAGCAGGCTATCTAAAGCGTGTGAAACACGGAAATATTGGAGATCAATTATGTGATAGCGTTTGATATCATTATGGAATCAGGCGGTGACAAAAAAATGCGGTGACGAAATTTATTTTAATTACCATGTAGCTAGTCATCTAATTGATGGGAACAGGGCAGGAGAACGAGAGTTCATCAGTATTTTTTTCGTCATTGCATCAAGTAAAAATTTTCTCTCGGGCATAAAAATTTTTGTCTTATTTCAAACGAAATAATAATTAGACTGCTATACCTACCTATATCTATACTTATAATAAATCTGTAGAGAGCTCAATTCTGTACATTGAATATATTTTCAAAAAAACTATCAGGGGGTGATCAGTGATCGATACTGATGCCAAAAATGCAATCAGTAAAATTTTTGTCTGTCTGTCTGTCTTTCTGTCTGTCTGTCTGTCTGTCTGTCTGTCTGTCTGTCTGTCTGTCTGTCTGTCTGTCTGTATGTTATTAATAGGAACAAAAACTACTGGACGGATTTTAATGAAACTTGGTACAATTATTCTTCATACTCCTGGGCAGGTTATAGGATACTTTTCATCACGCTACAATCAATAGGAGCAGAGCAGTGAAGGAAAATGTTGGGAAAACGGGAGAAGTTACACCATTTTTTAAGCTTTCGTCGCGTGTGCAGCCTTAATGGTTAAAGCTACATAGAAATCATGTATGACAGAAATATTCTACATAAAATTATCTAAAAAAAATTCCCAACAGCATATGTCTATCTTTAATGGTTGACTCACAATAATACGTATAACTTCCGATAGTTTACCAGTTTGGAGCTTTCTGATTATTTGTTATTGATTTGTTTACTCTTATGTTTATAATATTCTCGCTCATCCCTAATTAACAAAAGATAACATTATAACATATTCTATAAAAAAATAATCATAGAAATCGGTGTAGAAATACCAAACTTATACATAAAATACGATAATCAGCAGGTCGGTCGGTAGGTATAATATAAGGCGGGAGGTCCGAGCGCGAGCTTCTCATCCCGACAAAAGTTAGGCATTGGTAGCGGTAATCGACATCCACACAGGCGTAGCCGCGGGGGTCCTCTATAGGTTATACATCAGAACAACACATAGACTACTTTTTGTCGCGAAAACCGACTTCCACGCGGGCGGAGCCGCGGGCGACCGCTAGTATATTAATAAAATAAATAATTATAACTTAGGGTGCACTCAGGTTCCGCAGCCAAAGTATCTCGCATCCTTTCTCATTTCAGTTTTCGCAAATTCCTGTCAATACTACCTTACGATAAAAAATCGTTGCGAAAAAATATCGCGAATGACGCGAATCGTGAACACAGAAATACACTACCGCTTCGTAAGGTACAAAATACACATACAATTTCGCATTTGCAATTTTAAATCGGAAACGATTTATTTTCGCAATGCGCGCTTAGCCTAAGTTGCATAAAAATTAGGTGGCCCTAAGTCAGCGCCTTGAGGAACTCCTCAGTAGATAAGGGACAATCAGATTTCTGTTATTTTAAAATTCTCTAATTTTAATATCTTGATGCACATTTTTCAATTCTTTGCATGTTTAGTAATGTGTATCAACCAATTTGTAACATTCAGTAAATATTCATAGTACTTAATAAAAAATTAGACTGCTTATTTTTAATTATTGATTTTCTATCCATAGTGACAGTTACAACAGTCTTGATGAGTAGAAATGTAACTCCCAGGCCCAGACTCACTTTACCCGACCGACCTGGAAATGAAAATCCTTTAGAAATGGCATTTTGCAACCGAAGTAAGCAGTGAACAATTTAAATCTCCATTTTTCATGGAATTTCTGGTGACTTCATAATACAGCTAAAATCATCAGATAACGATGACTATCGATTGAACTTGTCGGCAGATATTGACTTGAATCAAACATAATTAATTAATCCGTATTATCTTATCTATGTTATTGATATCGATCTAATAATTAACGTGATTTTTAAGCTTCAATTATTCGGAAGTTAATATGGTAGCCGAATTGTCGGCAATCACCAGTGGTATCTAAGATGTTATTGCAATCGGGCTTGTTCGTACTGCTGGTAGCGGTTTTACAGGTAAACCATAGACATATGTAATACGGTGATATTTTATAACAAGAAGAAAGCTGCAACCTAGCTTTTAAATTTAAGCATATTATGAATATATTTCAAAAAATATTACGTAATTATTTATTTAAGTAATTCAGAAAATAGCGTTACTTCTCCGGCACCGTCAGAACTATAAATCAATAACCATCTTAAGGTTGTAGTATTCTTATGTAAGCTTAACAATTTCAGGTATCAACCAGTTCCAAAATTGTGGAACCAGCCTTAATTGATAATGTAATCAAGGCAGGTGAGTAAAAAGCATATTTCTTATTATATCTAGTATGCTGATCTTCATCATAATGAACACGACATCATAAAGAGTAGGGAGAAACAACCCAATTTTCGTTAGACGCACAAATTCCTGGAACTTCTACTCAGACTGCGCTAACTACTAACACAAGCTTTATCTACTGCCTTATTCCGAAGAATTCGAGGCTGTGCCATCATCACCGCGTATCGTGTCTGGTTGGGAAGCCAAGCCTGGTCAGCACCCTCACCATGCTGCTCTGCGCCTGGTCAACAACGAGGGCAGAGTGAGCGGCTGCGGGGGCTCCATCGTCTCGAGGGATTGGGTCATCACTGCTGCGCATTGTACCGCTGGGTGAGTTGTGCTATAATTCTACGTCCAGACAATTTTTCAATATACGTGACAAGAAACGTTATCTAGTAACTTTCAAAAGATTTTCATTATACTAGTCAGTACCGTGTAGCTACATCGATTACTAACGACGATACATATCCTAGGAACTAAGTTAAACTTAGTTCCTTGAATATGCAGACAGAGAAAGGCACGTAAAAAAAAACATTTTTAAATATTACAACCCTAATAGTCCTGGAGAAGTAGTTAGAGCCATATCGACCACAATAGACGCATTATCTACCGTCTAAAATCTTAGTATTGATAGTCTAAAGTATAAACATTCACCTGCTCGCTAAGTCCCCTTTCGCTATCATAGCTGATCACCATGCTTCTGTCTGTCACATTTTAAGAAACACCTACTTAGTATGCATATTTCATCCACAGCCATGTCACCGTTGTTGTCCGAGGAGGTGTGGTGTCCCTCACCGACCCCGAGTACATCTTCGAGACCACGGAGTTCTACAACCATCCTCTATACAATGACCTGTTCCCGCAGACTGTGCAGACCAATGACATCTCCCTTGTGAAAGTGCAGAGGCCTTTCGTTTACAGCAGTGAGTAGTTACCTACTTATTTTGTAGGGCAAGAATTGCTCTCATTATTGAGAAAAGGGACGTGGTATCAATACGTGTCCTCAGCGCCAAGCTAAGAATTCAATAATAAGTATCAAATACCAAAGTAAAGTTAATTTGGAATTATATTTATAAAAAGTCAATTTTGAACTTTAAAAGTCTATCATGCAGTCGTGACCGTGGCGTGCTAATTACTTTTTGGTTTGTCGTCTATATGTGACTATGGTGGTCTTCTTCTTGTTGCCCTGATTAAAATGACTTTCTACTAACACCAATGTAATTATTGTCAAGGTTTAGTTGAATACAAACAAAGCTATAATGGCCAAGGTGATTTTGTGTTGTTCTAATTTGACGTCTATCGCTAGGTCGGCTGAGTCCGATCCGCGTGCAGTCGAGGGCCGACGCTTTCCGCAACTATGACGGAGAACAAGTCTACGCCAGCGGACACGGCCGGACATGGACCTTGGGTCAGTATAATAGGGTATTTTACTCTTTTTTTTTTTAATTATTCATATCAAAAGTAACTTTTACAAAACCAAAAACAAAAATATTTTTTTGAATCCGTTGAGAAATAAGTAATTTATAAACCTTTCAAAAGTCAAACAGTTAAATAACAGAAAAAGGATGCACATATAAGCTTGTGACGTCAACGCTATTTGATCACGCATGTGCAAACGAGATAGCAAGATGTCCCCACTATGATCCCACTCTTCATCATACGAATATAAAAAATGTTGATTGCTGCTCCATTTATCAACCAATTTTGACGCGGTTTTCAGAAAAATGTTCCTTGTGCGTGTGTTTATTCGTTTCGTTAAAAATGTTATACAAAATCAAACATAGGCAAATACCCAATTACTGACTGCTGAAGTTTTAATGATGAAGTTTTTAGTCTTTTAGGCATATTTAATTCTTGGAGATCCTGCAACACTTAGAACATAGTATCAGAAACAGGTTCATTTTTGTTTAATCCTGTTCAACAAAAAGATTTTAATCGCTCACACTGCGCGATACTTAATCATAATTTCAGTAGGAAATGCTTATCAAGATTGCGTTTCAATCAGATAATATCATTATACCTACCGAGAAAGAAGTAAATAAGCGACATAGATTATATGAGGAAATAATAAATTAAGGGTCACATCAATCGCGATGATTTCTGTAGACAAATCAAAGAATACTAAAATTATGAAACAGGTAACAATTTACATTTTCCATATTTCAAAGGTAAACGTTATTAAAAACAATGTGAATAATTTTCGGAGCTTGTAAACTTTCGATAGACTTGTAATCGCAAAGATATTTTGTCCTAATCCTGGGCCTGGGATGAGCAATATTGAATTAATGTTCCACTGCACGATTGGCACAAAGCATCGCTGAGTTTCGCAGATTCGATTAAGATAAACAAAAATAAAATAGAGTAGAAGTCGTGGTGGCCTAGTGGTTAAAGCACCAGCCTTTCGAGTATAAGTAAGTAAGTTATACGTAGGTACTTTCTAAGTTTATCTTGGACACCAATGACTGATTAAAGGTGAAGGAAAACATCTCGAGGAAACCTGGATTATAAAGTCTGAAATCACCAACCCACATTGAACAAGCGTGGTGATTAACGCTCAATCCTTCTCCGTGGGAGAGAAGGCCTGTGCCCAGCAGTGGGACGATAAAAAGGCTGTGATGATGATGATGATGAAACAAAAATAGTTAGATCTTTGAATATTAATATTTTGTGCCTGTTTATAATGACAACAGGGGACTACTTCTTAAGTGAACCTGTAAGCGTGATGTTCAAAAGTATTTTGTTAACATTCTGTTACGTTCTCTAGGTTCCGTAACCGAGGTGTTGAACTGGGTGTACCTGACCGCCGTCTCCAACCCCGCCTGCGCAGCCCTGTTCGGAAACGCGCTCATCATTGACAGCACCATCTGCGCACGATTCTATAACGTTACCTCACAGTCTACTTGTCAGGTAAAAGAGATTTAAATGTTTACGGATGGTCTTAGAGAAAGGAAATATAAATTGCTACCTAGGAAGTTAGGACGTAAATTGGCAATTTCCCATCTTGTACATATGTCTCAAAAAAAGTTTTTAATAGTGGTACAGACGCCAGCACACAAGCTACCAGAAACTGACAAATTATCCCAATTAATTTCAATCATTATGCTACAGCGATAAAGTTGAAAATCTATTATGGAAATTCGACAAATTGAAGTAGCTTGATGTGCTGGCTTCTGTTCATAGTCGTGTTGAAATAATAGGTATCTACGGTGGTATAAACACCAAAGTTATTGAAACTTGAATTGTAAACTGTCATAAAATCTCTTGAAATTGCAATGTCTGTTTTGTATAAGATTATATTTTACTTTTTATTTTTTCCTAAATAATGACCTTATTTCTTGTTACACAGGGTGACAGCGGTGGCCCATTGGTGCATGTTGGCTCTGATGGAGTCCCCACCCTTATCGGAGTTACATCCTTTGTCGCTGGCCAAGACTTCGGTTGCCACTCTGGCCTTCCTGCTGGTAAATATTATTATTATTCACTCTTTAAACACCTCAAGGTCATTTACTGACCTATTAATGCGATTCGTTTTGTTTACATGACATGAGTGAGATACATACTTTTTTACTCTTTCAAGGTTTCATACGTCCCGGACCTTACCATTCATGGTTCCAAGAGGTAACCGGCATTGATTTCGAAAATCTGCAAGAAGATGATGAAGATGTAACCACACCAGCGCCAGATTCTGACGAAGATGACAGCGAAACCCCTGCCCCACCTGCCGACTCTGGAGAGGAGGAAGATGATTCTACTCCTAAACCCGACGAATCCGAGGAAGACAGCTCAGACAGCTCGGAATCTGACGAAGATGGAGAAATGTCAGAATTACTGAAACGCCTTGAAGTGAAAGTCAAGGTCAAGGTCAGGTTCAACAAATACAAGGTCAAAAAGGAACTGGAAAAGGAAAAAGAAATAAAGAAACGTCATTAATGTATAAGTGATGAAATATTTAACAATTCTCCTTTATTTATTACATTTTTTTTGCTTCATTTTTGAAATGAACAACAATATATTGCTAGTGCTAATACGTTTCATTTAGTTTTGCTTTCCTTCCTCGTATTCACAAAGAAAACTTTAAAATTAATGTAACAAAATATGAAAAATCTCTGTCCGATTAACTTCTGGTTTCAAAATAAAAATATGATAATTCAAGTCTTGTTTTATTTGAATATGAATAACTAAACCGTGATATTTTTTGAGCTGGTAACTTCAATCAGTTGTGTCATCCCATCTTATGTATTTTACGTCATTCACAAGTATTGGAATCTCAAGTATGTAACTTTTACAATTTATCATACAATTTATGAATAAACATTCCTTTTTGAAATGAAATGGAGGGACCGAATACTAAAGGTAAGTTTTAATTGCATAAATAACTCGTATTTAAGTACAAAAAGTAGATATTTAGGCGTGTTTTGGGTGCAGAGCCTGTCATGAGAGTGTGTGGGCGATTCTTGTAAGTTATCATGAATTATCTTTTGTTTGTCCTGAGCCTCGCCTTTAACAACTTGCTTAGAAGTTACTACAGATCTGTTTAAGATAAAAAACTTAGTGGAAAGCTTCACAAATAAGGCCTAGATCCAGTTCAACATCGTTTAATACCTTCGATGTTTACTTCCGCGACGCAACTTTAAGTTGAAGGATATTGTTCATAAAAATATAATTTATGTTTTGCCCCGTTAAACCTTATACATTAGAAAGGTATTTGACATTCAACTACAACCATTTAGGACATAATTAAGTAACAAACAGTAAACATTTATTATTAAAAGGAGTTCTTTAATGAATTATTCATTCTATAAAATTATAATTAATAAGATCACTATGAAGAAACAACACTTTGTCCAAATCAACAAACAAAGCCATTATTGACCACTCAAAGTTTAATAAAAGTGTTTATCTGTGAATAATATAAGTTTTATGTTTAATATTGTTACTGAGGTACTAGATTTCTTTATGATCAAAGATTGCAATTGTGAGGTTTACACTACTATTTAAACTGATTTCTTGATGTTCTTTGGAGTACCTAATAAGAAAATAAATGAATGTTTTTGGCAAATAAATGATTCAATCCTATTTGATCCAAGTATATAAACAAATAAACTAATTCTGAAAATTTTATTAAAGGAAAGAACAAAAGATTTTATGAACAAACAAAAGTGTTTATCCAGTTAGCATATTGATGTAAGCATTGACTTAACGAAACATCTTTTCTGTAAGGATATTTTGAGGAAATAATATTTTTTCAAAATTTAAATTGCTCAGGGAATTTTAAAAGGTTAAAATGTAGGTCCAATTTAATTTTACTCATTGTGTAATTACTAGGTTTGTCATTAAGTAAATTAGAAATACAGGAAGATGTTTTTGTTCTCAATTCATTTAAGTTGTATTGTTATTTCTATTTAGTTTTATTTAACCAACCTAGTCTAGCAACTGTAAATCAGTTCTTGGATGATTTTAGAAAGTCTTTACTTGAAGCATTCCAATACAGTATTAATAATGCCATTTTCAGAGTCCCTTAGCTGCGCAGGGTGCTTGAATGATATTGAAGAGGAAGATTATGTCTCCGCACTCAACCAGGATTGGCATAAAGACTGTTTTCGGTAAGATCCTTTATGTTTTATAAAATAGCTGATCTCTGCAGTTTCTTTTGTGTCATGAATAGCTGTTTCCTGTTTCTCCCATATCTCATGGAATCTATTTCGCAGTCCCGAATACAATGTCTATAGCCACCCTAATTAATTGGGTATCTAGCACTTGTTATGTAGGTGCATGCAGCTATAGATCGGGTGGGGAAGCAGCACACCCTTACACACGCCAGAGTCACACATACATACACAACAAGCATTGAAATAAATTTTCAAATAGGACCAGTAGTTCCCGAGATTGAGTGATGATAAAGCAATCTTCAGCAACATTATATTAGGGTCCTAAGGCCAGGGTCTGCCTGGGGTGAGGGTTTTTCATAAGAGTTACTGTGGCCCTGGCACACAGGGACCTCCATAAAGAACATAGTGGGTTTTAGTCAGTAAGAGTTTGACACTCCCTCCAGCTGCACCCTAAGCGGGATGGGTCATTCAATGATTTCTCACAAAAGGAAAACTACATTATATTAGTATTATGAAGTAAAATACTCCTACTTTGTTTGATAAACTGAATACCTTCAACTAAAGCAGTGTATCAAATTATTAATATAACAGGATAATTTGTAACATTATCCTGTCTAAATTGGGATTTTTTAAAAAGAATTAACTAAGTAGGTGAAGGTACCCAGCAACAGGCTTGCTGTAGGTAGCCCTTGAATAAATAAATAGTATTATTTTGAATACATTTCCTCTTATTTCTTACTTTAAAAACCTAAAGATATTTTTGAAAGATTTATGAAAAACTATAACTTGCCTTTATGACTTGTAGTTCTACAAAAATTAACACAGTATTTTAATTAACCCACAAATATTAAGTAAATATATACATACAGACTCCAGCCCATCAAGCTACTAAAATCTGTATATTTTTTAATACTTTTCAACTTTATCGCTGAAGCATTATGATTCAAAGTTTATTGGGATTTGTCAGTTTCGGGTAGCTTAATGTTCTTGCGTCGTGTGTTATTTAGTGTTAAGGGATCTCCCTACTTAATGTTCCGGAGTCCATTTGGTTTTTTATTGTCGAATGTGGAACTATGTTTTAACGCTCTAAGCTGCGTCGTATTATCGTGATGGTCTACGAGTCTGTATAATTTATGGCTTCCCTTTATGTCCCTAATCCTTAATAGCTGACCTTTACCAAGCGAATTTGGGTCAAGTATTCACGATATTTCATCAATCTGGGATAGTATTTTTTTGCCTAGACCCACCTATTTAGTATACGTCGTCGTCGTCAGCAGCCTTTTTATCGTCCCACTGCTGGGCTCAGGCCTCCCCTCACACAGAGAGGGACTGAGCGTTAATCACCACGCAATTGCTCAATGCGGTTTGGTATTTAGTATACATTCCAAGTTATATACAGACGCCAGCACATCAAGCTACCTGACTCTGTCAAATTTCCCCAATCAACTTTGAACCATGTGCTTCAGCGGTAAAGTTAAAAATCTATTAAGGATATTTAACAAATTGTAGTAGCTTGGTGTGATTATAAATCTGGAATTTTCTAGAAGGACCTATTTGTCCTATGTTTGACAGATATGGATCGATGTCTAGTCTTTCGAACCGGGCATTCACCCGACGTTCCATTTCGCAAACAAACAAAAAAAAATAACAAGAACAGTTCTTGGCAGCCTACTTGCTTCATGAACTTGAATGTGACGCGGAAATATTGTTTGTCTGTGCTCCAAGTTATATGATGTTAAGTTTTCTTGGCATATTTCCAATTTTCTCCCAATCCCGGCTAAGTAAAGGTCACATAAAGTTTCTAGCCTTGAATCGAAAGGTTGAACTGCCAAGTTTTTAATACAGTGGAATTTACGAAGGTATTTTTGGAAATATCAGAAGCGCTTAACCGCTTATGGAGAAATATATTTATGTTCACCGGGGATATTGTAGCTGCCCAACAGTGAACGATTTTTCAAATCAGTTAAGTATAATATCATATAAATAAACATATGTAATGTATTTTTGTAAATGCCGGTTAACCAGTAATTGGCTACTGTGTCAGATTCATACTTATTATAACCATTCACAACACTTTTTTACACAGAAGCTGTTGGTTGACCCTGATAAATAAATAAATAAGTAGTTTCGGAGCCTATTCAATCCAAACAAACAATCAATCAAATCTTTCCCCTTTGTAATATTCGTATAGAAGTAGGTATAGATAGATTTTACTATCGAAATTTATTTTCTTTCATCAACACACCATTCTAAAAGAGCCGACTCAAAAGACCAGTTAACAGGACCGATATACTTTGACGCAGCTGTTCAGTGTGCGACGCTCAGCTATCAACGTGGTACTTCGAGAAGGCAGGCCTGCTGTTCTGCCAGAGCGACTATTGGGCGCGCTACGGTGAATCCTGTCAGCAATGTGCACAGGTATGGACGACGATCCTCATCATCAGACTAGCTTTTCAACCACCTGACCAGTGGCGGTTGAGTATTTGAAATGGCGTGGCAGTATTTTGAATGGAGCGACTACCCTTCTAACTATTCAATTCAGATAGCATGGTTCGATCGATTAAAGGTTAAGCAACCAAGAGTTGCTGCAGAGTCGGTATTTGTTGAAGGAGCCAGAAAGTGAAACTACCAGTCAAGGGGTTGACCAGGATGAGCATTGGGAGGGGGTAAGGGAGTCCTGAGTTGGAGAGATCAAATCGAACCATGTTAAAAATATTGTTACTAAGTTCAACATAGTCTCAGTCATTAAACAGACACTGAAGATGGCCTTAAGATTCTAAGACAATGTTTTTTTTATTTTTTTCCTTTACTCATATAACCGGGTTCACCAGGTGATAACGGGTCCGGTGATGTCAGCGGGCGAGCACCGGTTCCACCCGGAGTGCTTCGCGTGCGTGGCGTGCGCCGCGCACATCGAGGACGGCCAGCCCTACGCGCTGCTCGACCGCGCTAACTTGTACTGGTCTGTATGCATATTGCTACAAGTTAAATAACATAACAGCTTAATGCTGTCTATTGTTGAACAGCATGCCTCTAACAAATGGTCCTTCCATCTGGTCAATCCTTTTCCTTCAAAGTTAAATTAAAAGATAAACTATACCCTAAGAAACTACAGATTTTCATGCCGTTGAATGCAGTTTACAGCTAATGAGATATTTATTCACCAATAACAAAAGCAGGGGCGTGGCTACCGCCTTATCTACTGTATCAATTATACGGGGCCCCTGGGCCCCGAGGGCCCCAACGGGCTTAAGCAAAAAATCGCATAAAATAACGCATGGGCAGCGCAGGTGATTTTGGACTTACAAAAGCACAATTCTCGTACATCCTGACCACGTATAAATACTCTTACGTAATTTATTAAATGTGTGTTTACCCTTCCTAAGGGCCTTTTTATACGGGGCTCCGCCAAAGGACGCTACGCTTCTGAACAAAAGTTAAATGTCTAAACGTCTTTACATTGACTACAAAAACTGATTAAACTGTCTCCTAAAATATTTTTTTAAAGGCAGTATTATTTAAGTTATTTTGTTTTTTTTCATTATGCTTTTTATACTGTTTAGCGGCAACTGCTACAGCAACTCGGCTCGGCCCGTGTCGCACTCCATCCGCGTGGTGGAGGTGCCGCCCGCCGCGCTGCGGGTCGCGCACGCGCCGCCCGCCACCATCACTGTCAAAGAGTGAGTTTCATTTTACTGATTTAAATTTATAATTTAACATGACCCTCTAATATTTTAGTATAACGGTTATTAAGTATTAGGATCTGCATTTTTACCTTTTGACCGCCCAGTCACGTATAAATGACAAGCCAAAAAGTTCCCATCACGCCACGGTCACGATTACATGACAGGCTTTTAAATTTATAGTCAGTTTCAATATAATGCCGAACTCACTAGGTACTATGTTGTAGGTATTTATGGATGAATTCTTAGCTTGGCGCTGAGGGCACGCCTTTCTTTTTTTGACGTTGCGGTCAAAAGGTTAAATGTTAGGTATTTTAGGCAGTGGAGACTTCCTCACATGCGTTTAATTTTTTGTGTATACTTACATTCTATGTTAAACGTTCTAACCGCTTTCGAAGCTTTTTGCCAGTTAGCCAGCTCAATACTAAACTTAAGGGAATAGGCGTTTAACATAAAGAATTGCACTTTCGAAGTAGGTATAATAATAATGGCGTCCAGACTGATTGCCGGTCATGGTGGATGTTATCTGTGATCAGCCAGTTGCGCAGGACATATTATAGTGCATTTGCGTAGACACAGGTGTGCTCTCTATTCCCTTACTCTCATAGTCCGATGGGACGGCAATACGACACGACCGGACATAGATCAGGCGCAGGGCCGACAAAAAATATTGATTTTACTATGTTGCAATAGGCAAAATTATAGTTTACCTTATTAACACCACTAACAAGCCTTCTACACGATCCAAACCAACCCAGAGGTCACCTTGGTCCAGTTGGTATGAAAATCTATCGTATAGACGTTGGTCGTCCGACAAGTGGGGGTGGAGTCAAACGCTTTGGACGACTTTGGTCGGGAACGCATCCATCGCAACAGTGTCCGTGGTCGGCCTTAATCGTGTGGAACGCTGTCGGCCAAGGAGGTTGGCTAAGATGTCTTTCTACAATCGTAAACGCTAGTAGAAAACGACAAAAATGTATGGAAATGACATTTGAAATTGATAAATCACGTGGTTTTGTCGTCTATACTAGCGTTTACAGTTGTAGAAAGACATCTTGGCTAAGCCCCAAGGACCATGTATGGAAATGACATTTTAAAACACGTTATGACCACGTGATTTATCGATTTGACATGTCATTTCCGTACATTTTTTTCCGTTTCTACTAGCGTTTACGATTGTAGAAGGACATTTTGGCTCACCTCGGTGACCTCTATCGGCGGTCGGTTTGCATCGTGTAGAGCGCGATTAACATGACTAATACTGCGTAGCGGACGCTGCGGCGGCAAGCTGTCGGCGGCGGCGCGCGCCATACTGCGGGCCGTGCTGTCCGTCTGCATACAGCTCACGTGTCATAGGTACTGGCGTATACTGCATGCGTGTGTATGCGGCTGCTTTGCGTTGCGTAGTTGGGGGGTGATTCTAAAATCTAAAAATATACCAAATAAAAAATAAAACTTATGTTATCTTTTCAAAAAATATCAAAAATGATCGACATTCATAAATCGTCAAAAAAATCATCATGACTTTCTGAATTAAAAAAAAAACCATTCATGCCATGTGATAATCAACTTTGTAAGGTTTTTTTTGACGCCAGCACATCAACCTACCTCAATCTGTCAAATTTCTTTAATAGATTTTCAACCTTATCACAATACCGGAAAGTTAATATTCGACTGGTGAAATTTGTCAGATTCTGGCAGGTTGATGGCGTTGTATATTGTCGTGTGCATAATACGTATTAATACTGAGGGTATTGAAAAACTACAATGGATTGAAAGCATCGAACAAATGCAGCCGTCTACACTAAATAGCATGTGTTGTATGTTGATCTGGATCGCTTCGTAGTGTTTTGTTTAGCCTGTGTAGTAAGCTAGTTGGTTTGCCATTCTGTAGCCTGCATATTCTTTTTGTAGTTATGTCTTTTCAGCGATGAATTTTCGTCAACTATCAGTAGTATTATAAGTAAGTAGGTAGGATAGATAAAACATATATTCAGTACAAAAAAAGACACAAAGATGATGATGATGGCATCCAGGCCGATTGTCGGCTACGGCGGCCGTTCTCTTTTTTTATGGAGATCAGCCAGCTGCGCAGGACAGATTATAGTGCACGCACATTCGCGCAGACACAGGTGCACTCTCTATTCCCTCACTCTCATAGTCCGATGGGACGGCGATCCGACACGACCGGAGGGAGATCAGGCGCAGGACCGACATTTACGTGCTCTCCGATGCACGGGTGAATCAATCACCAACTTCTCTAAAACCTCCTAGAATTTCATTCAAACAGAGCCATTCCTATGTAGTAGGTAGTATTTTTTTAGGTGCAATCTGAAGATGAATTTGATACCTCAAAATGAAAATATCATATCTTTTTATTGTCCCAGGTTCATAAAAATAGTCGGTAAGTAAAATGACGAGGAAAAGCTACCATTACTGTATATATTTGCCAATTAGAGCAAATTTTAACATTTGAAATTATCTGAATGAAAGAAAGTACAAATTCTTTTTGAATCAAAATGAATTCTGATAAACAAATGACTGTTATATTGTTATGACTGGGCCGCGAGTTCACAATCAAGTGTTGATATTCTTACATTTCATTCACAATGATTTCCTTATGCCCAAGGCCAGCATACCATACCTTTTTTATTATGAAGTAAGCTAGGTCCGTTTTGAATATATAATTTTAGTTAGCGCAATTTTGCGCAGAAATATTATGGTTTTGCGCAAACTATTTGATTAAATTGGGTAAAGATTACATTCACTTAGAATATGTGTTTTTTTATTATCCGGGTTTATTTAAAAGCCTTTCGGATACGGATAAAACAATTTTAATGAGTTATTTTTAATAAAGACTAGCTTTTAATAGTTCTTTACTAAAATGACTACAAACCTACTGATCAAAAAGTTATGATCCATTTAAAAATTAATTTCCACACCTATAATTTTTTCCTTGGCTTTGGGTACATTTTCACAAGCTTAATAAATGAATGAGAGCTTTAAAAGCAGTTATATTAATTGTCAACAAATATAATTTATTTTTCCTAGTCAAACTTCAAAAAAATCTTCGTAGAATAAAAATATGCTTCCTATGGAGAAAAATGTTCAAGAAACTTCATGGTAGCTCTCTTAGACTGTTTTTAACCATACTCCAAACCCTGAATACTTCCTTTACAGGTAAAATTAAGGTGTTTCTTCTAAAATTTATCCTGTAATGACAAGTTGCGCACACGGCCTTACCCTCGAGTTAGTGACCTGTGACTCACTCGTAGTGACGAATGGTACCTACGTATGTTTATAAATAGGTACTTGATAACTCTGTCACGTTCACCCGATTTATTTTAATGAAATTGTTTGTTATGTACTTGATTGATATCTATATGAATGACAAAGTGTTCAGGAAAATATACCAAGCATTGTAGGGTCTCAATACGATTGGCACTCAATACTTTTATTGATCTGTCAAAAACAGTTACTCTCTATGTTACAGTCAATTTGTATGAAAATACAAACTATGGCGTCACAGATTTTTCACATCAAACCGTATAGATACTTATTTCGATTATATTTATTATCAGTAAAAAAAGAAAATAAGTTGGTTCAAAAAGATAAATGAAATTCACATTATTTTAAGATGCTTTACAAAATGAATATGATAAAGTATTTTATACAAATATTTGACCTGGTCTACATCCCAATTACATTAGTTCGAATAACTTAATGATACAGCTAGGATATTACCTTCGCGATTCTAAAAAGCAATCTGGCGAAAAAACTCAACGGAAAGACAAAATCAAACAAAATCACTTTTCTATTTTCTAGTTTCAGCTGAACAAACTAGTTTTTCAGTTGTGTTAGCATCCATAACACAAGCTAATCAATAGCTTACCATGGGGCTAACCGACCGTGTGTGGAAAAGGTGTCCCGATATATTAGGTATTATAAAAGTGACGTAGATGTACATTATTTCATATTATTTCACACTTTGATACATTGATAGCGACATTCAGTAGTCAATATTTTCCTCAGTGTCCTGTGAGCCGTGTTATTTGCTTTGCAGTGTGTTAGTTTTGTGTTGAAATGGTTATTGAGTGCTAATAACGTCCTTTGAACATGGTGACGGTGAATTTGAGGTAATTTTCGACACATTTTTTAGTGGTTTTGTGGTATTAGTGAGCCGTTTTCGCTTTTACATTTTATAAGGAAAATGTTTTATGTAGATTCGTTTGTGGTGTTCCTTTTTGCATGATAGCAGTGTAAGCTGGGTTTGGTTTCCATGTATTGAATATTTAACAACTTCATAGTTATTGCCTGCCTTTAGTTGTTAGTCCCTTTGTTATCAAAAGCTTGCACTGTCCTTTATATATAGAAAATTATTTAGCATCCGGATGTATGACGCTGTGATAACTTAGTAACTTACTGTCCAGTACAAAGCTTTGTCCATGAAACCCATTCAAAGTCCTGTATAACTGATATACAGTGAAAATAAGGGCACAGGACCTCCTACTAGTGTCTGTCACCCTCCACCTCTCAAAAAAGCTTAAGTGCTAGGTTTAAACCATCGTATTGAAAGTGAATGGATTAAAGCCGGTACCTTTTAAAGCCACGATTTATTATAAGTTGAACCTATGTTGTGTCCCAAAAAATATTCGTAGTATAGTTGTTTTAGCGACAACATTTGACCACGCTAAGACCTCCTAATTTAACAAATCAAGTGCATAATGAAATTTCTAATAGTCATCTTGATAGTCCTTCATTATCCCAAAAAGTATAACCTATCTACAAACTGGCCAACTGGTCATATTCTGCAGCGCGGGCATACGGCAGAACGCAGCGAAGAGCATTTCACAGCCAACCTATTATCAACATTGTTCCCATTGAAATAAAATCTAAATTCTACTGACAGAACTTTCGCATGTAATCGCTTCAATGATATTTTCGTCTCAATTTTGCTAATGTATTTTAGACATTATATCAATAAAGATAAGGTCGAGAATAGTACAACAGTGAAAAATAAATTTAACTACAAAATTCCCTCTATATCGTTATAGAATCGATTCGTCATGTGGAGTATTGACGCTGCACATCGGAGACAGGATCTTGGAGATCAATGGGACGCCCGTTAGGAACCGGCCGCTAGATGACATCGAACGTGCGCTCGCTAGGACTGATGCTGTTATACAGGTAAGTACTGGGACGGAGCTGGGAAAATATTATCGTGAAGGTCTGAGTACAGAGTTACCGTGGCCCTGGCACACAGACCTCCAGAAGGAACATACTGGGTTTTAGTCAGTTTAGAGTCTGGCACTCCTTCCACCTGCACCCTCAGCGGGAGGGGTCATTTGATGATACCCTAAGAAAAAAAGGTCAGAGTATTATATTTAAGCATAATAAAGTATTACAAATGACAAATGACATAGATACATATTTTGTCAGTATTTTCCTTCTAAAATATCAAAAGACAATGCAATATATTTTTTTGGTAAACAGGTCGCCACTTTAAAGTGCGCCCTTTATTAAATGATTGTGCTCAAAATGGAAGACCATTAAATATTTTCTTTTAATAGTTTCAATTCTTAACAAACCAAAAAAATACAATCTTGGACTTAATAATTCTACCCGTATTAATAAATTACTTCCATCTTCAGCTAACCATAGAACACACACCAGACACAAACACCAAACGCACGCAAGCAAGCACACAGACGCACGCGCACACACAAACTGACGACGTCAAGGCTACACAAGACAAACCCGTGGAACGCAAGACTCTCACCAAAGAAGACAAGACTACGTGTGACAAAGACAAGGAAGGCAAGAAAGAGAGACTGTTTAAAAGGAAGGGAGGGGAGGATGGGGGGAGGTGGGTCAATAAGAGGAGACAGACTCCGTCGTCGCCCCTTTTGGGGGATAAGGAGAAGAGTAGCAGTATGTCTAAGTTGTTGGATGCGTGAGTATAGATCTGTATGTCTTTATTTTTTTCTAGGGGGGAAGCTTATCGTCAAGTTTTCTATAGTCATAGTCTATGAATTCAGCTTGATTTTAGAAATTGTAAAACTAAAGAATTGATTACTGTGGTGTAAACCTGCTTTCAAATTAGTCAATTTGCTTATTAAAATACATGTACATACTGTGTAAAAATTACAAATTTTCGAATTGACAACCTCCTCCCATTTTTGGAAGTTGGTTAATAAAGGGAAGAGATGTCTCAGAAATCTTTTGAAAATTTATTTTTCAAATTACCAACTTTTTGAACTTTGAATCTAGATTTTAAATCTGTATTGGTCATGAAAAAAAAAACTATATTATGGTAAACGTACATCTGTCAGAACTAAAAACGCTAACGAAGTGAATTATAGAACTGATGTTCTTGTTATCTTCTCTATAATCACTACTTTTATTTCTGTAAAGCAGTGTGGACGGATCAGAACAGAGCGGTGTGCTGTGTGACCTGAGCCGAGCGCGGTCTTTCCGCGCGGAGCCCACGCCCGGACAGAAGGTGTTCCGCGCCTGCGACCTGCTACAGGTTAGCTTGTTCAACACAACCACGTTCCACTACAAGGGTTGCCAACTATACTGTTTTAAACAGACGCTCACATTTTTTTTTATTTAGTCAGAGGTAGAGGGTAAGTTGTGCGAGAAGCTCCAAAAAATATGTATTTAAAAATAATAAATAAATACTGTTTGTTTTGCTAAAATACTGTTTAATAATCTTCATAGACCTGAATATACTTTATTTCTTGTAAAAAAAGTTGGCAACCCTATCCACTACATAACAATTATGTATTCAATTATTTGTGTGTCGTTTTCCAAATAGAAAAAAAACGCCCTGTAAATAAAGATTAAAAAAAATGGCTATCTAACACTGAAATAGTTTTTCAATGCGGACCGGTAGTTCCTGCGATAGAGCGTTCAAGCATTTTTTTATTGTCATCATCTCCCGAGCCTGTCCCAACTATATTGGGGTCAGCTTCCAGTCTAACCGGTTTCGGCTGAACCCAGTTACACGGGCAACCCAATACCCCTTGGTTAGACTGGCGTCAGACTTACTGGCTTCTGACTACCCGTAACGACTGCCAAGAATGTTCAATGACAGCCGGGACCTACAGTTTAACGTGCCATCCGAAACACAGTCATTGGTGTCCAAGATAAACTTAGAAAGTACATACAAACTTAGAAAAGTTGCAGTGGCAACCCACGCCCTCATACTTGAGAGGTAGGCTCTTTAACCACTAGGCCACCACGACTTCGTACTACAATAATTTTTTTATTGTACATATTGTAATAATATTGAATTGTCCAGGGTGAGCTCCTAGGCTCGGGTTTCTTCGGCGAGGTGTACAAGGTGACGCACCGCGACACCAACGAGGTCATGGTGCTCAAACAGCTGTACCGCGTTGACGAAGACGCGCAGAGGAACTTCCTCAAAGAGGTCAGTACTGTGTGGTCATGCCGTCTGTTTGTATGTCATACTATGACTGGTACCTAGGGAATGCCCTACGTCCCAGTAAAATATTTGTAACTAACTAGTATAGTATGGTACGGCACGGCAAGGTATATTGAGGTGATGAACAAAAATGTGACTTAATAGAATGGATATAATGTTGAAAATTCAATTTTAACGGTTATTAGTACTAAAAATTAAAAGTACTACTTCTTTTATATCTTGAAGTGGAGACTACTTTGGCATTGCTTTTTCATTTTGTATATTTTTTTGCTGAATCTGGTATTTTATCTATCTATTTGTTTAATCTCTTAAATTCTGGTTTCAATCTATCATAGATTTCTTTTGCTTATATTTTTCGACTCTTACATTGAAAACCTAGACCTAATTAAGCCCAAAACCCATTGAGGGCACGGCAAGGTCTCTTGTCTGATTTTTTATTCCAAGCGACGAAAGCGCCTTATTAATGTTTTAAAAGCAAGTGCTTAGTGGAGTCCACACGTGACCTAAATGAAAGGGCTGGCCAATACCTTGGCCAACGAATCAGCATTGCCATCCAACGTGGCAATGCGGCCAGCCTTTTGGGCACGATCCACACTAACAGCGATGCGGATGAATTTTATTGATGCGGTTTTTTTTTTTAATTTGTCCTTTCTTGAACCAATTCTCTCCAGGTGGCAGTGCTACGGTCTCTGAACCACCCAAACGTGCTGCGATTTGTGGGCGTACTGTACAAAGACAAGCGGCTGCACCTCGTCACAGAGTACGTCGCTGGGGGCACGCTGTATCAACTGCTGCAGGTTAGTTGCATTTGACCATCTGCCTAGCCTTTTTCCCAAGCTTTGTTTGAGTTGGGTTCCAGTCTAACCCAGTCCATTTGACTGCACTCGTTACCACCCTTTGCTAAATTATTAAATTAACTTGAAGTTTTGTACTAAGTTTTGGTGATTTCAATAAGCAATAGTTGCTCGGAATGTGTATCTAATTGGGGCGTTTATATTCGTCTTGATAAGGGACGCCTACGACTTTCACCACCTTATCATAAACGGAACTACTGAGCTACCAAGAATTATTTAACAGGAGAAAGCTTCGTTATTTCTATATGTATATGTTTGTGCTTCAGGATAGCCGGGTGACACTAAGCTGGCGTGACCGGGGCCGGCTGGCGCGCGACGTGGCGGCCGGGCTGGGCTACCTGCACCGCATGAACGTCATACATCGAGACCTCAACTCGCACAACTGTCTCGTCAGAGAGGTAACACACACACACACACAAACACCAACTCAAAATCATTTATTCAAATTTGGCTACAAAGCAGCAGATAACTTATCAGATAAATTATTGAATCAGGCGTTACTTTGCGGAAATCCATTACAATAAATGTTAGAAAAGAATATCTAGCTTTAATTCCGCAAGACAAAAATCCAGCATTGGGTGCAGGATGCACATGCAATACCGCCCTCCCGCCCACTTACACAAGCACAGGAAGGAAGGGAAGATACCACCCTCCCTCCCTCATGCACCTGGACACGGAGAAATGGCAGCAAGCCCTGCAACCAAGCCGACTCGACACATCTCCTGAGGATGAGCCCCGTGGAGGAGCGAAACACGTGTCGAGTCGGCTTGGTTGCAGGGCTTGCTGCCATTTCTCCGTGTGTAAGTGTTTGCAAAGTTTGAGTTAAAAAAGTTTGTCTCGCGGAATTAAAACTAGATATTCTTTTCTAACATTTATTACAAAGCAGCACTTTTTTAACTCAAACTTTACAAAAGACAGCCTCCAAAATGCCCACCCTTCTGCACTATACCTTATTGACCATATGTGTATAGGACAAGACGGTGATAGTGGCAGACTTCGGGCTGGCGCGCATCGTGCAGCGGACGGCCAGCAGCTCGCTGGACAGGCGGCAGCACCACACCCTCAGGCGGAAGCGGTACACTGTATGTACTCCCTACTATAGTCGAGCCATTACGAACGTGCGAACTGAGTCATAAAACATGACATCTAAGGAATGTGACAAATACGGTAAAACTCGTTATCGATAAAAGGATGCCGCTCGGACGCAGGTAGCTGAGACGAAGCGCTCGATAGGTTACTAGACTAATTAATGAAATTAGGTATAAAGTGTAGGTATTTGTGAAAATTGTGTTAGCTGTTATTAGCAAGTTAACCATGGATGCATTATTCTCCAATTTAACTTTAATTTATTAACCTTTCCATTATTACCTGTTTTGACTATCGACAAATCCCTTTTCGTCGTTGCACACAACACTAGAGGTGTGAGTAAGAGTTCCGATACGAACGAGAGCAATGATAAAAATTATTTATGTCTCCCTTCGCACGTTTGTAATGGCCTGACTATAGACATTTTATTGATACAGCATTGACTACTTTAACCCTATCTTACTAAATAAATTTGCAAATAAATTAATCGTAGAATTATGATATTCCCAACGGTTTTTGCTATACTTCTGTAAGTTATGCGATCCTAGTACATACGCCAGCACATCAAGCTATCCGATACTGTAAAATTTTCCCAATCAACTTTGAATTTTATGCTTCAGTGATAAGGTTGAAAATCCATTAAGGAAATTGGACAGATTGTTGTAGCCTGATGTGCTGACGTCTGTACATACGCTATTAAAATAAAATTTTTACTAATAATAAAATTTTCCCAATCAACTTTGAACCATATACTCCAGCGATATAGTTGAGAACCTATTAAGGATATTTGATAGGGTGTAGTAGCTTGATGTGCTGGCTATTACGACCTTGAGACCCATTATGTAACACTCAAGTATACTTATTTATCTCTGTGTGACTATAGTTTTTGTTGATGCCTGGTGCAGGTGGTGGGCAACCCGTACTGGATGGCGCCGGAGATGATGAACGGCAACGTGTACGACGAGAAGGTCGACGTCTTCTCCTTCGGGATCATACTGTGTGAGGTCAGTGCACGCTACATTTTTGTTTGTATTATTATGGTTTCTGATCTACGGTGCAATCCGAATTGTTCGTGTATTAATTTTATAGCTAGTTTGAGTGTAGATTATTCCGTTTTTATTATAGAATCTTTTCACTTAATTGTGTTTATGACGATAGCCTTTAATGCAATTAATTTCATAACCGCTTTTTTACTTCTTTATATTTGAAAATCTTTGTAAGGACTGATTCAGATTTGTTAGGTTATAGTACTTTTAATACTTTTGTTAATACTTGCTTCGGCCAGCTTTTTCACTCGTAGTACTTCACGCACCCGATTAAAAAGTAGCCTATAAGCTTTCTGGATTAATGGAATTTTTCAAATTGGTCCAGTAGTTCCTGAGATGAGCACGGTCAAGCAAACAAATAAACTCAATAAATTATAATAAACGAATTACATTGGTAACATGCATAAAAAATATAATTAATGTTACTCCACAGATAATAGGCCGGGTATCAGCCGACCCAGACTTCCTCCCCCGGCGAACGGACTTCGGTCTGAACGAGCCGCTGTTCGTGGAGAAGTTCTGCCGCGCCAACAACTGCCCCGAACCCTTCTACCGCATCGCCTTCCTCGCCTGCGACCTCGACCCTGATGCCAGGTACACTCTTACACGTCAAGATATTTTTTATAAAAAACGAGATGAGGTCGGCATTTCCTGACTGACTACCTTGAGAAAAAACGCCGACACAAAATCATAGTCTCTTTTAGAGTAAAGACATAAAAATAAATTGCATACGATAATTGATAGAGCGGCAAAATTATTTGACGAGCGTCGAGACGCCTAGCGTTGGGACACCTACCGTCGGGACGCATAGCGTCGAGACGCCTACCGTCGGGACGCTTACCGTCGGGACGCATAGCGTCGAGACGCCTACCGTCGAGACGCCTAGCGTCGGGACGCTTACCGTCGGGACGCCTAGCGTCGGGACGCATAGCGTCGAGACGCCTAGCGTCGGGACGCCTACCGTGGGGACGCATTGCGTCGAGACGCCTAGCGTCGGGACGTCGAGACGCCTAGCGTCGGGACGCTTACCGTCGGAACGCCTAGCGTCGAGACGCCTAGCGTCGGGACGCCTACCGTGGGGACGCCTTGCGTCGGGACGCCTACCGTGGGGACGCATTGCGTCGAGACGCCCACCGTCGGGACGCCTAGCGTCGGGACGCCTAGCGTCGGGGCGCCTAGCGTCGGGACGCCTAGCGTCGGGACGCCTAGCGTCGGGACGCCTAGCGTCGGGACGCATACCGTCGGGACGCATACCGTCGGGACGCCTACCGTCGAGATGCCTAGCGTCGGGACGCTTACCGTCGGGACGCCCACCATCGGAATGCCTAGCGTCGGGACGTCGGGACGCCTACCTTGGGGACGCCTAGCGTCGGGACGTCGAGACGCCTAGCGTCGGGACGCCTACCGTGGGGACGCATTGCGTCGAGACGCCTAGCGTCGGGACGCCCACCATCGGGACGCCTAGCGTCGGGGCGCCTAGCGTCGGGACGCCTAGCGTCGGGACGCATACCGTCGGGACGCATACCGTCGAGACGCCTAGCGTCGGGACGCTTACCGTCGGGACGCCTAGCGTCGGGACGCATAGCGTCGGGACGCATAGCGTCGAGACGCCTAGCGTTGGGACGCCTACCGTGGGGACGCATTGCGTCGAGACGCCTAGCGTCGGGACGCCCACCATCGGGACGCCTAGCGTCGGGGCGCCTAGCGTCGGGACGCATACCGTCGGGATGCCTAGCGTCGGGACGCGTACCGTCGGGACGCATAGCGTTTTTGAGATTTTCTATTTCACTGAGATTGTATTCTAGGCTTGTAATATTTTGAATTGTAAAATTTTTTTTTTACTTACGTTTAACCTAACGTTTAACCTCTCCTGTCCCAGGCCGCCATTCGAGGTGCTAGAGATCTGGCTGGAGAGCATGGTGATGCACTTGTCTCAGGCGGCGCCGCTGCCGCGCACGCTGCTGGCCGACGTGCTGCAGTACTCCAGGGGTGACACGAGGGCGGATCGGAACTGCTGTCAGCTCAGGTACTGGTTCTAAACTATGTTTTTCATCAATCGCCTCAGATTTGTTAATTTACACTTTTGAACTGTGGTAGTAGTTGTGTCTATTAATTCGAGTGATTTAGAATTTTGAAGATAGATAGAAAAACATTTAAAAATGCAAAGTTAACAAAACCAAAAAAGACTTCAAAAATTTTTTTTGGAATGTCCGTCTCAATGCACAGAATTCAATGAAATGCTTCGTGTTTTTCAATAGTTATTCTGGTTACAGTAATGACAGTAGCTACTCCCGGCTTAGCAAGGCGGACAGCGAACTGAGTGTCCCGGACACAGGGGTACTCAAGGTAAGTTACTGTTGATGTAATATCTTTCAATTTGTAAACTTGATTGATTTTTATGCAATTGATGGGATAAGGGTTTTCATTCCTACTGTTCCATAAACAACTTAAAATGTATAAGAAAGATGTTGTTTAATGATTTTGCTTTCGATGATGAAGGCTTTCGATGATGTAGATCACAAAAAAAAAAACTTTTGAATACAATACATTCTCATGGATAAAGAGCGTTCTATGCAATTACATGTTATTAGAAATAAGAAGTTCAATAGAACGCCATCTTTTAAGAAAAAACATCTCTCTTGCATTTGACCAGGAAAGTGAATGCCGGCGTTCCACAGGGTAGCATAAAGGGTTCGCTTTCAATTTCGTTCGGTAAAATATATAAGGAACCTGTTGGAGCTTAAAGGCATTATTCCATGTTGCAGTCGAACTCCATCGCGACAGTGTCAGCGGGCGAGCGCGGCTGGCGCCTGGGCAAGTGCGTGTCCGCCTCACACATCTCCGCCCCGCGCCTGCGCAGCGCGCCGCTCTCGCGCAGCTCGCACGCGCTGCACGCGCCCGGATACATCCTGCACGCCGCAGGGAACAAGATCAACATCACTAAGGTCTCTTTCTGATGTAGAAGAAATTCAGCTTGAAACACTGGAACTTACGAATTTGCATTAACATTTACGAATACTTAATAAGAAATTGACTAAAGTTTGGCCTGAGACTTACGTTTCAATTTGTTTTCTAGGTGGACGACATAACCAAGTGGCTGGACCCGCCGCCCCTCAAGCGCACCTCTCCCGACACACACCTCAACAAACTAAAAGAACAAACCAAGACTCGGAAGGTGGAATCACCGGAGGAATACGATTCCTCCCTCCCCGCCTTCCTGAGGAACCAATCGGTGGAGGGCCTGGAGTCGCAGTACAAACGTGAGGTAGATACTCCTCTCCCTTTCTGTAGACACATTAGCATTCCAAACAGCAGACAGATACCAGATGACGTCGACTCAGAATCTTCAGACGACGATGATGATGACGACGAAGCGATTTCCACTTGGCACAGGAATATCAAAATCTTCGACAAAATGGAAGTCGATCCTAAGAATGTTATCGCGAGTATTGTCAAGAAAGGGGAAACCTTGCTCTCTAATAAAAAATCCAGTTATGATGTCACCGATGTGGTGTTGAGGAACCCTGAGTGTTTGACTACTGAGAGAAAGATACCTGAGGTGGACTGCAGACGGTTCAATATTGACTATTTGACTAAGAGCCCTCTAATGGCTGAGGGCGTCAAAAATATATCCAAGACAATAGAGAAAGAAAAATCACAAGAAAAGTCCGAGTCGAGGTTCTTTCCGAAGACGCTGCTGTCTCCGAAATTGAGCAGATTGTTCAAACCCAACACTGCCGAAGTGGTCCGAAACAAAGACGCGGACGATAAAGATAAATCTAGGAGTAAGTTCTTCGTACAAAGGCCAGCGTCACCTAGCAACATCGGGCGCTCACATAGGGTAAGACCATCAGAGTCTGACAAACCAGTTCTGAACAACGATGTCTTAAAGTCCGACATAAAACTTGCGAGCATGGGTAAACCGATGACGCCGATATTCCGACGGCATTTAGCCGAGAAACCCGACTTCGCGGACGGGAGGTTCAGCTACCGAGACCGCAGGGCCAAATACGAGCCGAAAGCCGAAGATTCAAAGTTCGTAGATGTAGGACGATATAGGATTAAGACTCCACTCACTAGTATAGACCAGACTCCGAAACTGACGCCCTTGAATCGGAGTTCGCAAATGAACAACGTACCTGCTTTAGCGACTGTGCCTGAGAAGAAGCTGGTGGATAAGAAGAAATGTGACGATAAGCCCGCTCTGCCCAAACGCCCCGTGCCGGGCATCTCTCGCAGTAACTACGTGAGCCTCGCTAATCTAAAGATCAACGGTAAGGCGAAGGAAATTGATGACAAATGCAGACAGGGCGCGAATGACGACAATCCAGTTGAACGGGTTATCTAAGTAGTTTGGATTTATGCGCTGACTAATACTTTAGCCTTTAAATTACTTAATTTCAATCTTCAAACAAAATCGATGTATCTTAAAAGTCATTGTCGTGCCATAAAACAGATATTTTTGTACGGACAGACAAAAAAACATTCCAAAATTATTAAACTTAAATATTGGAAGTATAGTCAGCAGCATAAAGCCAGCAAGTAATGAAGTCTTGCCACGTAACTGTAGTTATACAATTGTTGACTCGTTGTACTTACGAATGCTTTTTATAGACTTCGTAATCGCTCTCGAGCGTGACTAGACCACGTCGGCAACTGTGGGAAATTACCAGTCAAAGCTTAAAAAATAATTTGCGTCAACAGATTTTAGACTGCTTATTTTTTTGCCTGATAATTTTTTAATACTCTAAGGGCCAGTTTCAATTCTAAGTTCTAAGGGTAGGTTACGGATAGCCACTATCTACCAGATAAATTCAGAAATGATACAGAATTTGTATGAAATTATCTGACTGATAAACTATTTGTAACTTATCAGCAACCCGTGAAACTGGCCCTGGGTATATGAAGTAGTGAAATATGAATAAAGAATAATTGATTATTAGTACTGGAATATTAGAGCGATTATTCAGTCGGCGGTGCCTTCCGATAAGACTGTGTAATTAAGACGTTTGTTTTGGCAATGTAAGCAAATTAATATTGTGAAAAAATCTTTTGTGGAATTCCTGATTACATTCGTATTTTAAACGAGGATAATATGGTTTAAGAGTTGGTCAAAATTTATTGACCGACTTTGATTTTTGATTTGATTATTTTATAAAATTTTATATTTTTACTGTATATTTACGTCGAAAAGTACCGCTTTGGTAAACAAGTATTTTTTGCTACCGTTTAGCGGCCGAATACTGGAACGCCTAATTTGAAGTCCTATTCACACATACTAGCTGCGACAGAAATACTTTTGAGCAGGACATAAAGTAACATCACAGTTTTTCGGGGTAGGTTTTCTCTCTTTTCATGCGAAAATTTTTAATATTATATTGTTTACATTGCCGAAAATTTCGCTAGAATACATTTTGTATTACATTTGATAGCCATTCCATTTTATAATATCTACAGTATTTGTGTAACCTATCCATGCTTTTTATATTCCATAACTTATATTAATACTCCTTTATATTAATTACATATAATATGCAATATATAATCTTATATTTTTTTTATTTTTATGAGTTTATTTGTTTTTTTTTTAAGAAATTACGTAATTGTTATAATGTGCAATTTTAATTTCGACGTTTGCTAGCTTTCAAATTGTCAATTAATGATGAAAATATTTTTGAAGTTGACAAAATGGCGCTGTAATTTCATAAATATAGTATTGAGTGTATTATGTATACCTAGTAGTTATTTTATATTTAATTAAATTAAGAAACTTGTTCACCTTATATCTTACGATATAGTGAGGTGACGTAAATAGACGAATTATTCGTCATGAGTTTTTATGTCGACAAGTAAAACTATTGTCAATCATGTTTTTGGAAAAATAATTAAATATAATTATTATTTCTGCTTGTATACTATTATAATAATATAGTATTTGTACTATTCTTCATACCCTTCTAAATTGGGTACATTTTGTTAAACAACCCTATTTCTAATACGTTGATAATATTATAAAAAATTAACATTGAAAAATTATTGTTACTAATCGGATCAGTATTCGCTTACACGTTCAGAGTCAAAATGTACTCTAGCTTTGAGTCTTTAAGATTCAATTTGCAACGCAGTTAGCTTCACGCGATTGTTATAGTGTCTTAAGCAGATATACGGAAATATACACACGTTGTTTTCTATGTAGTTATATTTGTACCGTTTTTATATTGTAGACGAAATGTTTCATTATTCAGAATATTCTTTAGGGAATTTGTGGCGAAATTATTTCATTGAAATAATGAAACTTGGCTTAAGATTAAGTCAATTTTTCGTCATTAATTCTCTTCTACCTTAATAGTATTAAAATATTATTCGCAATAGTAAGGAGTCCTAATAAATTCTGTCCGGCCAGTCCAAACAAAAAAACGTTACAAATCACAACAAATATATTAAAGGAAGAATCTTATTGTATTAAAATCTATGTTACGAAGATCTAAAAAAATTTTGTGCCATTTATATGCCAATTTACTGTCGATGAAGTTTCGCTCAGTATAACCGAGCACAAGAATTCTTTAAAAGTGCTAATTATTTAGAAGAAAAACAGGACTTTAATTTTCTAGCATACAATTTGCGATTTCAAAGGAAATCTTTGTTTAAGTGAAGGTAATCTCGACTACCAGACACTACCTACACTCCATTTGCTTTATTATTTACTGACAGATAAACAATATTGTTATGTATTAGTAATATATTTACTTAAAAATCAGTATAAAAAATATTCAATAATAACAATTACCTATTCAATTGACAATTATTTTATGCAGTAGTTTGTTTTTATTTAAAAAGTCGTATCAATATTGTTTGCCTTTAGTTAAATACAACAGTTACAGTATTTATAGCTGCATGCGCGTGTTCGTCTCTCCCTCTGGTTATATTTTGAGCGATATCTTCATCAACTCGAATTTACCTAAGAATTCCACGTGTACGTGACAAAACCACGACCTTTAGACCTAAGTTTACTTGGACAATACATTAACTGTATTAATTTATTAACACTTTAGCTGTAACCATGTAGTTTTAAGTTTAATTTTTTAGTTTTTTTTTTTCGTAAAGTCTGATATGTATGTACTTTGATGACACAGGGTGCCATTTTTTATAAGTAACGAAGGAAATAGTGCTGTGATTGGAGCTTAAGGGTGGAACATGAAGATATAGTTTTATTTGTAAAATTTTAAAGTCGGCTAATTAAGATAATAATTGTTTTCATAAGTACTTGTGCAATATATAAAATCTGTTATCTTAATTTCTACACAAAATTAAAGTCATTATTTGAAAGCAAATTAAGACAAAAATATAATCGCTAGTTTCAATCACAGCATTGCAATAAATTAACATGACACAGGACAAATTAAATCTCGATATTAATTATAATTCGTTTACGTGCGACGCTAGGTCGAGCTCATTGTTTACTTTATCTGTGATACGTTGTTTGTAAACGCCGCAATAACAAGTATTATATTAGGTGTCTTTTAGTTTTTAATCTCGACATTTTATTTTATTATTTTTTATTTTATAGTTAAGTAATAATTGAACGCCAATGACTAGCCACGAACGATTTTATCGGAGTTCGTGACAAAAAGTTTTTAATCTTTTGTCGTGATGTTGGCAAGCTTGGCGTTCGAAATTTAAAGATATTATAACACAATAACAGTGGTAACATCGAGTATTCCGTCTCCTGCATTCCAAGCGGTTTTGTATTTTTTTTTTCTTATTTTGTATCTGTTTCTAAGTACAAATGAATAAAGGAATATATTCAGTAATCGCATTTTTATTGTCTCAACAGTCCGTCGCCTTATGGTCAACCAGGTGGACGCACATATCACACAGCGCAAGCGTCTCGGATAATTTTGCGACCCTCTTTCCATATTGCCAAGGAACCATTCAGACTCCCATAAAAATAAATAACATCATCCTTTCTACTTACCACTTAATATTTAATTACTGCATCAACAACAAGGATAGATAATAAAGAAAACAAATGAACCGTAAAATATTCTTTATTTGTAAACAAATTCGAAATTGGGTATTCAAATGTAACGGTTAGAACATGCTCATGGAACATAGAAAATATATTGCGATCTCAAACGATATCAGTACTAATTTAGAGTCTACAGAATACAACATAATGTATCGATAATACTTTATCGATATCGATATAAATCTATAGTAATTCGCTTAGGTCTCAAAATCATGAAGGTCAATCATGGAAAGCCTCAATTAGCTTATTGCATAGCAATACAATGCTAAATTATCTTTTGGCAGTAGCAAGATTTTATTAATTACCAAGGAAGAAATCCAGTATTTTCCTTCATGATTTCAAAATTCTAGATTGAAATATAAAAAAGTAAACTACATTAGATAGGAATAGTGTGCACAATAATATTGTCATACATTGGACATCGAGACAGTACCCAGGGGTCCGATTTGTTCAAGAGAAAGATGACATCAAACTCTCAGGGATCGATAGAAATAGAGATTTTTACAATATTGAATTTTTTTAACACTGGTATGCTAATAATGAGCGTTAATTGAATATTTTCACTTTAATTTTATAATCGAAAAAATAGTTTTTTTATTACAAGCGAAAACTTAAATAAGCCTCTTTTTGATTCTGTGCAAAAGAACCAGCGACATCCAAGATTGTGAAAATGTTATACCTTTTTATGTTACCAAAAAAAAATCTTATTATTACTGCTATTATTTATTTAGGCAATCAATAATCATTCATATTTTAGTCATACAGCGGATGTCGCCAGTACTGTGCGCAAGCGTCATAAATACAACCAGAGAATAACATAGACCTAGAGAATTTTCCAACCTTACTGACACTGACCTCTCTCTAAGAAAAAGTGCTCTCTGATCCTGTTTCGTAAATTCCTAAACAGATTCAGGGCTTTTCAACAGTTGCCAAAACGATTTTAAGGACTATTCAAAGCCTGTAAGCAGACTCACTTACTTCTGGCCAGGGGAAGCTGGTATGTTCTCTAGATCTCACAATTATAACTTATACAGCAATATAGATAATCACAACACGACTTTTTATAGGAATATGTTAGTGCTTAGTGCGGTGAAGTACGATGCGTCGAAAAATAATCGGACTAGTTTGCGTCTAACTGCTTTATGTAATCACTACATTGTATATAAAATAATTAACAGGCATTACATATTATGAAATTTTAAAACCAGAAAATTCCCTTTGAGGAAAACTTGTAAAATCATGGTTTAAAACTTCAAGACACAGCCACGGAACTATTCTGACTGCTAGGAAGGGCCCATTTGACTTGTTAAATAAGTACATAGCAAATCTTCAACTGTTCGCTTTAACCTTATGTCCGCCACAGTCACGTATAGATGACAAGCCAAAAATGACAGACTTTAAAAGTTAAAAATGAATAGTCAGTTTTGATCATTATAAATCCGAACTCACAACTACATATATTGTACATATATTGTAGGTATTTATGGATGAATTCTTGGCTTGGCGCTGTGCGGTCAAAAGGTTAAATCAAGTTTTAAATAGCAAGAATCCAACAGAGCTTGTTGAAAACTCAAAGTAGTAGTAGAAACTAAACGTTGCTTGCAGTACAGACCTCAAACTTTTGCAATATAGACATGACGAAATCACTGCAAATAAATTCATCATGTTTACGGTCCGTCTTTATACAGAGCCTTGCAGTCAAAATAATATCCTTCAAAGCAATAAAAAACATGCACTAAAAACCTAGTGGTTACTTTAGAAGTCAACAACACCGACGCTAGTGATTTCTAAACAACAGCTAAACTAACTGACAATTGCGACCCCCTCGTAAATTACTGCGTATTTTTGATTCAACGATGATCTAATACTGACTATTTTTGGGCTGATAGGACTGATGGGATGTCGATATCGATAGATTAACTCTGCCAAGATTGGTATTTTTATATCGATGCTTCAGCTTTACTTTAAGCCAATCAAATGCCTCTAAAGCTGTCGACAAAATCTATTATTGAGTATATAGATTAATCTAATATACTTGCCTTAACAAATAGTATACGTAATTGCTTATAAGTTATATACGAAAGTCGCTTCCGCCAGCTTCAGCCGCACCCCGTGGGAGCTACTCCACGCAACCGGTTAAATATTAACCTTGCTAGGATTAGCGCGTTCAAACAATCAAACAATCTCATCGGCTTTATAATTATCAGTGTAGATTAGTTTAATAAAGAGTTTTGAAGTGATTTTACAATTATTAAAAAAAAATGTGGTAATATTTTAGTTCTATTTTTTAGTAATTACTCTCTCCGCAAACTACTCCATCGACACCGACATCCACATCTCTATCTTCAAGTTACTGCTTACTTACAATCCGTCTCCCCTTTATTGTAAAACTATATCAAAAACCATAATATTGAGTCTATAACTAATCTAGTCTAGATAAATCAGGTATACGTGGTAATTTAGACATTACTTAGACATAGTATCAGACATGTATTTTTCTTAAACTACAACTAGTATTTTGACTAAGTTTAGGTGAGCTGTGCGTTGACTAGATGAGAGCTTCGAATTTATTTATGTACTAACATTTGAGCATGTTTCACTTAAAAATTAAGCAATTATTTTATGGTGTAAAAGATTTTTTTAAATAAAAAAAGAATAATACTTTTCCGTAAATTGACAAGCCCTCATCTCGCAAACTGACACAAATATCGATACTTTTCGCGTTCAAAGTGTTCCCATCCCTATTTTCAACAGGAGCTCTTTGTACACAAAAACTTTTTAATTTCATACCCACCGTCCTAACTAGAGCAATAATTAAACGTGTAAGATAAAAACATGCGAGTGCTTGATATGTGCGATAATTTGCTAAAATTGTGAATTATATTGCTGACGGTACCTTAACACTACTCAACTGAGATATCACGCCCGAAGACGCTAACAGTCTTATTTATGAAAAGAAAAAGGTCCCATGGGGATGAACCTTAAATAAATTTATATTAAATTTTTCTATAGATAAATAAATTGCTGAAATCGTGTAGGCTCCACCGTATTAGGTATATTGGATAATTTTATAGTTATGTTTGAATTGTTACAAAGTATAATAAATAATTATGAACTAAAAGAGTCATATATTTGAGTCAAACACAATTTTCTTGGCAAAATATAGTGTTTTCTTGCAATCTACATTAGAGCCTACACAATTGATAAATAAACCAAATACGAAGCATATTATAGAAAATTTTAACAAAAGGTTAAATAATAAAATCTGTGACACACCAAATATGCATCCTATTTATGGTAAAATATCTTATAATACTGCACTTATGTTTGGTGCATACAGACTTAACACAATGTAAAATCGAAGTATGGTATACAAGCGTAATCGATAATTTCTATTCGATTATCGAATATTATCGAATGAGTGACGTATCGATCTAAATAACATGCATAATGAGGCAGGAGACGACAGTGGTCGATCTTTTTAGCCTTAATTGTTTATATCGTGCCTTTAGGGGAGGTGCGGGCAAAATGGATATTACTATATATTTATAAAAGATCTTCATATGACTATGGAAATAGTGCTGTTACTTAAAGCTAAACATATTTTTATATGTCGTCTCCTGCCGTTAAGTGATAATCGATATATCGATACAAAGCCTAAAAAACGAACAAAAAAATAAACAAAAATTCACTAAAAATCAACTACATTATTATCATTATTCGTTTAGCACTCGTGTTTAAATTCGTTCCAGCGGCGCTTTGAATTGACCTTGTAATTTGATTCTAAGGTCAAATATTGCTTTCCACGAGAATGTTTGGATTCTTAACATTTCTCTCATACCCAACATATTTAGCCAAAACATTCGTATATTATGGTAGAAATATCCTGATAGTAAAACATTTTTTAAGAATAACCAGGGGATAACCTACCTACCAAAATTATCTAAATTTTTATATATCACTTATACCAAAATTGATAATTTTATATTTTCTTCGTAACCACATCTTCTTTTCGTAATATTAGTCTTCCATATCCCCTCATTTTTGACTTTCTTATCAAGGGTTCGTGACTCCTTGCTGGTTCCAACTCTTCATCTCCACAACACGTACATTTCGTCTCTTAGCACCGACTTACTACGTACAAACACACAAACACATCTATTGACTCTAACAGTAACTAAACGGTTATGGACTAGTGTGACGCGCGGCGATGTCTGTCTCACGTTAAAGTAGCTCGTTAAAATTATTAGGATGGAAATAATACTACATAGGCCGCTTTCGAACTTAAATTCACTCATAAATATGCATATAGATTTAACAATCGTTTTCGGAGATTTCACCAAAGTTTCAAGTAAAGAAAAAGTTCTTATAAATTTTTGATTTCCTTGTTCGAAAACATAAGGTTGACATCGCCGCAGCCTCGGTGTGAGATCAAGACAGTAAGTGCCGACGTGCTTGTCGTCCTAGGTACATCTAGAGTAATGTTGGCACATAGTTACGATTACCTCAAACTATACTATAGGGCACTAATGACACTAATCACTTTAAGTAGATAGCTTCAGGAGGCACAGCCTCTCATGTCTTCACGATCATTTCAACAGGATTTTCGAGTTATTTCATAATTTAGAATACTTTTTTAAACGTTTCAGATATTCGCAACAATTTTAGAATACAAAAATATTGCACATTGGATCAAAGCAAACATTAATTAGGCCCAGACAACTACCTATAAAAATATATATATATCAAAACAGTCATAACTCGGTAAAAATACAATATATAAACACAAAACACAACATCGAAAAGCAATTACATATTACAATTTACTAATAACGTAGAAAATATCCCACGGTATGGGGCCATGAAATATTTTTACAAATTTTCATAACCACAATCGTACTAATTCACCTTACTACAAAATATATTTTAACTCAAATAATTCAAGAGACTTTCTTCATAGAATTTCGTTACTCCTATCGCCCCTTTTCGTGTGAAAATAAGGCTCCACAAAAATTTCTAAGTCCAACCCAGACTGGGGTGTTCGTCACTAAAGATTTGTAAGACATGAGAGGGGATGAGTGTCCCGGCGGGTTCAGCGCGGGGGGGAGGCGGCGGCGAGACGCTGCCGCAGCCGCGCGAACTTGCCGTGCACCAGCCGCAACTGAGTGCGCAGCCTCGAGGACAGTTCTCGTTGCAACGCCTGCACCTCCACCAGCTCTCGCCTCAGCTGCTGGTAGTCGGAGCGAACCTGTGTGCCGACACTCGAGTTATGTGCGAACGTGATGTGTAGGTCAGCTCCGGCTAACACTAGCGAATATTATTGACTACTTTTTAGAATTCAAATAATGTTGAATGTTTAGACTGAAGGATCGATCACAAATAATCGTAGATTTATTTTGTTAGTCGGAGTTGACTTACTCTTACAACAGAAATGACACAGTCAAAAAAACAAGGGACTTTTGACCCGAATAGCAACATTTTATCGATAATTTAATCGTATCGGAGAGGTTCTTAGTGAAATATTTTTGTCTGCGTCAATTCCTCACACAAGATGGAAAGAAAACAACTAATGGCATGAATATGGTGTCCCATATCTGAAGTACCCTGATGGCTTCGTGAACAAGAAGTAACGAACAGTATAGAAGAGAAAACAAATCATAGAACGTAAGCTGGACAGTAGACATAACATATACATGAATATCATCTATTGTATTACGCGAGACACTTCGTAACTGCAAAGAGAAAGAAATGGGAAAACTAAATTACTTATTCTTGGAATCAGTAACTGGTGACAGAAGTATATCGATGTTGATGATGACGCTTGTTTGCTGAGCAGGGTAAAATGTCCTTTTATAAAGAATCCTTTCTAATATAAGTATTTTTTGTGTCTATTTGTACAAAACCACATTTACTTTAGCACTTGACCCTATTTTTGATGAAAATAAAACCTCTTTTGCAGTTACGTAGAGCTCTTCTAATAATCAGACGCATATCGAAGTGGCGACATTGTAAGTCGGCAACGCATAGTTCAAGCCGTAAGCGGCCCCGACTTCTGAGGCTTTGCGCCAGGCTCCGACTTCGTACCACAGCCGAGCCCGGCCGACAGCTATATATCGATAAGCATGACCTTCTGGCTTGTCGGTTTTCGGAGTTACAAATATCGATTTTAAGAACTATTTTTGTATGTTGCAATGAGTGAAATAGGTCAAGTAGTCCTCAAATACTTGGTTTATTATTAACGACATGGACGTTTTAGAAGCAAAATGTCCATTTGACGACCCTTCTGGCGCAATGGTAACCACGCCAGTCTACCGAGCTGAGGGCCTCAGGTTCGATTCTCGGTACGGTCATCATATCAGTTGTGTGAACAACCATAACACAAGCTAATCAATAGCTTACGTTGGGACCAACCGATCGTTTGTGAAAAGATGTACCGGCATTATATTATAGTTACAACTACGACTGCCTGTCTCTTATAGCCCCCGCATTTGATTTAATATAGTAAAGACGATAGCAGCATAAAAAAGTCAAATATTACATATTGAATTATGTAAATGAGACACTCATTGCAACAGCAGTAACACAATAATGTAGTTACCTTTTTCAATAACCGCGATAATAGAAAAACAACAAGCCATAAGCAACATGACCGTATAATCAGTAATCTGACCTGTCACGACACTAACGCATCGGCTGAAAAATAAATATTATATTTATACATACATATCATCTTCTACTGTGAGTTGACCGACTGCTGCATTAGTGGGCGTATACATAGTTATACAATACATATTATAGTAAGTAACTACAGGAAAAGTGCAGTAAGTATTAATATTATATATTTTTTGTTTCTATAGGCTGCTTTGCCCTGGCCTTTTAATTCAAACGCGGGCTTTATCGTCCTTAATAAAGCTTTTTCTCACAAAAATACTGAAACTACTTAGCGATAGTAAAATACTAATTAATCTTTAAAAGACTTTCATATAAAAAGATCTCTTAGAATTCTGATTCCTATAGAATTTACTTAACAAGGCAATGTGCAACGAAGAAAGAAGACTTCTTGTTCAAACAAAAATTTGACCACTGTCCTTTTCCTGCACTGTTTAGTATGTAATTGAAAGCTCATTGTATCAATAAACAATAGTTAACACAAGTATCCGTGTCATATCATCCTGAACTCACACATGCGTAAAAGTAACAAGTAAAACCCATCATGAGTGGACAGTGTGTTAGCTTATTGTTAGTCACGTGACGTCATAGGCAGGAATGTATGTCACGTATAGATACATATGTATGTGCAGAAACATTCGTTAATTTCAACCGACTTCAAGACGATTTCTCACATTAGTCATCGCGCTATCATATTCCTTATGAATGAATGACGAAGACTCAAGTTTGTGAATGTTGTTAATGTTCCAAAAAATACTTTTTGTGTACTACAGAGCCATATGTCTTATTTTTAATTATTATAGTAAATTTGCTAAATTAATTAAAACCAGATGAGGGAAGACGCTCGAGAGGAAGATCGAGGAATCGCTGGAGAGACTAGATTTGGACCGTTTCCTTGAGAACTGGCCACATAAAGCTCGCGATAGAGATCAGTGGAAAGATATAGGGGAGGCCTTTGCCCAACAGTGGGACAGTACAGGCTAATAAAAAAAATACAAAAATTAAACCATGTAAATATTAAACAGCTTTTTGCGAATTTGACAACTTTTGGAATACGCGCTCTTAATAAAAGTCCAAAAGTCTTCCTATATCGTTGTTACGCTGCACTTTAAACACTACTGTTACTGTACTGTAAACAAATATTTTATTGAGTTGTTTTTCTGACCGTCTTTGTATTGTGACATCGTATCCACACCCTTATATGAGTCATATCGTAATCATCCGCTACATTGAATATGTATATGTTTAAGGTGCATGTCACGACGAGGTACGTGAAATTAAAATATAAAAAGTTTCTTGTTTTGGTTTTTTACGTAAGTTACATCAAATAACTCCAGGCCGAACAGGGAAGAAGTACCTATTTATTTATTATATCTACACTATTTAGAGTAAGCATTCATCTAAATTGATGCCCCTCTGTTTTTCCTACGGAATAATGTAGCGAGATTTTGTAGGCAAAATCGAACGCATGTTTATTTTAGACTCGAAATAAATTTCCGCACCGTTTTTGTTTGTACAAATAAACGGCGCTGCGCTTCATTACATCTGCATTGGCCTTTATTTTTTTATTATTCTGATGTAATTGGCTGTTGAGTTTCCTTTTTCTATTAGCATAGACTAGGAAAAATGCTGTTAACGTTAGTCGCGCTAATTAAATCAAGTGCCCCAGTTTATATTTTTCCATTGAAATACTTTGCATAGCAAAATTTATTTTCATAGTTTAAATAGCTTGGTAATTATGCAAGGTTAGTTTGTTATAAAGTATATAGAAGACTGTTGAATATTGCTTGTATAGGATCTGCTAACTAATAAAATATTTTTTTTCTTAATTTTGTTTCTTCTGTTGTTACTGTACAATATTTCCCCATTCTACCTCAGGTGTTTTAACTAAAATAAATTCTATTTTTTTTAAAGAAAATTGACATTCTCATTTTTCCTAATCTACCTATTCAAGTGTACAAAAAATCAAGAAAACCTCAATCAGAGCCTGATATAATTATTCATGTATGTAATGGGTCCGCTCTCACCTCGGAGACAGATTTGAGCAGGTGCATGATGCACATGTCCTGTGTATTGACGGGCGCCACCAGCTCCTTCTCCACATTATCCATCTTCCACTCCATCATGTCTAGCTGTTCGTCTGTGCGCTTCACCTGCCAGCCAATAGAATCAAGTGTTATTCTCTTATGTTATAAAATATAAAATTCCTATTATTCCTTGTTTACCAAGTTTTTGTTGTTAAAAATTCACTAGAATTTGATGGGTTTCACATTCAATAGTGATAGATTTATTTATTATTTTATTCTTTAAATGTTTAACTGGTTGTAAGACAGGTGACTGTTATTTGCTTACACTGGTGGACCATGAAGAACTGCTAATGTAAATATCAGATGTTTCTAGTCATAAAATAATAAGAGATAATATACTACTAGTTTGCCAATATGGAATTAGAGCAATGATATTTTGTCTAAAATAATATTCAAGGCTATGCATTTCCCTAATATAGAGCCTGAATTATGCAAGTGGATAGTTTGGGTATACACAGATGGACATGAGCCAAATCTAATGCATTTCATAATTAATGAACTAAACATTTTACATAATGGGGAGTTTTAGAAGAATTATATATTCAATTCAGATAATGATTCCTCTAACAGATAAGTAAGATGTGCTGATATTTAATTGCTGTAATACATAGGTAGTTGTGGATAGCTATTGTGTTGTGATACAACAGCTATCTCACACGACAAAACAATAACTGTCCTTCTTACGACAAGAATGTCTCATTTTCATTTCTATATGGATATAGCTCGTAATTATTTAAGAAAATATATGATTTCGTGAATGAATCGTCACTTTAGATAACTCCGTTAGTGCTGCACGATAATGTACTATTTTAAGAAAACTACAGATAAGACGACTTCATACAAAATTGTGTAAATATTTAAAGAAATCGAACGAGAATGTGTAAACAAAATGTTTGCGGGCAAAATGACATAAAATTGTGTCGTGGGTCACCATATCAAACTCAAGTTAATATCGGCCGGTATATATGCAGCTTAAGGGCCGCTACATTTAGTCCTCCAGCTGTATAGTCCAGCAGTTTATAATTTATAGGGAAGATGCGGCTCTGTGACCTACATTTCCGTTCCGATATTAACTGTACTTCATCAGATGATTAATGCAAGTAAATAAAACGCTAACTCACCGTTTCCTCAAGTTCTTCCACCGAAATTTCCTTTTCAGTCATGTTTGAGTCACACCTATTAATTTTTTAGTCAAAATCTAAAGGAAAACAACAGAGTTGAGCAAACCGACCATTTCCTCCATCCGTGAAAATGACATTTTCATCGGAAATGTCAAGTTTGTCAAGTGATCTGAGCAGAGACCACTAAACGCATAACAATGTCAGACGAATGTCTGAATTAAAACTAAACGCTATTTTACGCGGGAAACTTAAAATCTCTGAAAGTGCATACTCAGGTGCATACCTACCTTTTATTTAAAAAAAGGATAGGTACATAACTCGTCATACTTGTTTCTCTTTTTTCCTGAAATTAATTTCAGATAACACGTTACCTTATGTTATCGGTGCTTCGGATCATCTTTGACTGAAAGCTCTTTCAATAACCGCGGATGAGGTGAGAGCACGTAATTTTTTTTTTCTTTCCTACTATTTTAATTTATAACTAGTGTTTAGTCTATTGTGATTATGAGTACGTAAACATTTTTGGGCAGGGTGGATGCAACGAGTTTTGAAAAAATCAAATAAAAAATGATTTTTCGATGTTTTACTTAACGCAATAACAGGTTAAGGATGCATTTTTTTTTTCAAAATGCAAACTATTTTTTACATCACTTCACTACATAGTATAAAACAAAGTCGCTTTCTCTGTCCCTATGTCCCTTTGTATGCTTAAATCTTTGAAACTACGCAACGGATTTTGATGCGGTTTTTTTTAATAGATAGAGTGATTCAAGAAGAAGGTTTATATGTACAATTTTAGTATCAGCATTGCACCCGTGCGAAGCCGGGGCGGGTCGCTAGTAACCAATATAAACGATGTTAAAGTGATATATACATCCAAGCATTCTAGAAAATGTTATGTTTGTACCACGTTCGTACATTAATTAAATAAATGGGAGGGGAGTGTTGCAACGCGACTGCTATATAAAAAACAAACAAATTCGTTAAATTATATACACATTTATTTTTGTCTTTAATTTTTACACATTTAAGAAATGTAGACGAGATTTAGTGACACTATGGTACCATTTTGGCCATCAGACGTCCCGATATTACCCTTTATACAAACCTAACGTTGCGTAACAAACGCAACTACATATTAAATTCACGTGTCGTTTTATTAATATGCACTTAAATATACTCTACTAGGAAGGTACTAAAATTAAGACATACAATAGGGCCTCACTACAAAAAAGTTAGACAGAAATTTGACAATTGTTTAAAATAATTTTGCATACAATTTTTTCTTTAAACACGTGTGTGTCAAATGTGTGTCTAATTTTTTTGTAGTAAGGCCCATATTTTCCATCTAATTCATGATGTTTGCACCACATTGAGTCATTCAGTTGGACAGTTTCAATTTTAGCACCTTCCCAGTGATTCTAAGGTTTCTTAACACTTAGAACATTTAGTTTTGACACTTCTAATTGGAACATTATTAATAATAAGCCGTACAAATTAATTGAGAATAAAATAACAGCTATACGTACAGAATATCTTTGAGTAATTTGATTTTTTGAAACATATATTTAATACTTACAATCAATTCGAAACAATATGGAAGTTGCAAGTTATTATAAGCTTACCGACAGCCAGGAAGTTTGAAATTGTGTCAAAAAGCGAATTAAGCACTGATTTTAACGTTTGGGAATGTGAGCGTCGCAACTTTCATATTGTTACGAATCGATTTATGTAATTTACAGACTAGCAATTCGATTATAATTTAAAATCACCATAAGAAACATGTCTGACTACGATCGAAACATCTTTTTTTTCGCGCCACGCGTGACGCTAGCATTTTCATATTTTGAAAGAATGGTGGGAACATAGAATACAATATTGCACGTGCATTCGATACAAATATAGTATGCTAACATCCGATAAACATACATTAATTAGTATTTATACTAAAACTATGTTACATCGTCGGATTGTCTGACACAAGAGATGAGTGAAATGAAACTATAACATTGAACAATTAAATAAGACACTAAGATATTTGTACAAAAAAATTAAAACTCCATTTAATTCGTATACAAGAATGTACCGCGATATTGACTTGGTCACGTATTAGTTGAAAGTTGTAAAAAAATATGAAGCGCTCAAGCGGCTTGAGGTTCACGGTAGGTATGAATAAGTAAATATACGTAGAGTACTTAAAGTAAATCTTATGCACTCGTGCACTTAGATCATTCTCACTAAACTTGTGTTGTGACGTCACCACGTACGCCCGCTGCGCGTACTAACCCACAGATCAATGTTATACAACAACAAAAAAACAATCAACGCAGTAGTCATACTTTGAATTTACAAATGTTTGCCATGTGACAAACACGAGTCTAAAAGGCAAGAATTAAAGAGATTAAACTAAACACATAATAAATAACAGCGCCAATGTTTGCAACCAATAATCCAACAGGCAGGTACCAAGCGTAAACCGAATTCCAAAGAAGCTAAAGTAAGTTATTCGGCAGATTTTTCTAATAAAATTAAGTATAGCCAGTGGCGTAGTGTGACGTCATCAACACGCCACCTTACACAATCGCGTCGTCTCGAAACCGACGCGTCCCCTTTCAGTGTTTGCGAACTAGCCTAGTAATATCATGGATGGACTGTGTGTATCTCACTTCCAATACGAATTGACTTACGATATGTAATACTTTAACATAACATTATGTCTGAGGCAACCGTATCGTGATATGGGGAAAATTTATTGTAACTTCAGAAATAGGCCCTAGAACTCCTAACTACAATACATTTTGTGACTATGCACATTTTAATTTCATTTGGGACGATTAAAAAGTCGTCTAACAGAATCGGTAATCGAGTACAACATCCTAAAAAGAAACATCACAAGCGACAGCTCATATTATATAAAATAAAAAAATATAATTAGACATAAGCGTAACGTTCTTACATCGACAACAATAAATATCGTTCACACAGTCCTTGGTAAATTAGTTGTCAAACACTCAAAGGGTGTTTTTAATCAGTCGTAGGTCCGCGCAGTCGGCGCGGCGGTCGTGCCGGACAGTAAAACAAAGAGAGAGAGGAACTATGTTTGCGGCGTTCATTTGAGCGCCTCCGTCTGCTCGAACTTCTGCTCGCTGACTGACACTGCGTCCGACGACAGCGCTTCCTTCAGCGGCTCTACGCAGTTCTTTGGGATCAGGGTGCCTGCGAGTTTGTATAAAACATTTTATAACATCGAAAAACAACTCGAGTTTCAACAATTTCAGGAAGGCGTCGACTTACAGTGGTTTATCGATAGATTATCTTGGGATCGAAAAAAAAATTGTTCCTAAAATCGATAGAATATAGATTTTCAAGGAATTTAACAGTAACAGTATAGAATGAGTCGAGTACTGACCGACGATCTTGAGTCCGTCGTCGGTCTTGATGCGCACGACCTGCATCTTGTTGAGGTGCGTGCGCGCGGCCAGCACGTGCTCGACGCGCGCCCACACGGCCAGCACGGAGCCCGCCAGCACGTGGTGCGTGCGCACGCGCAGCCCCACCTCGCAGTCGGCCGCGTTCCGGCACAGCGAGCGCCAGTACGCGTGGCTGCACACGCGCTGCGACGCCGCGTACTGCTGGCGCCACCACGCCTCCGCCTCGCCGCTGTCCACGCGCCGGTACTTCTTCTCCAGCTCGGCCAGCGACTCCAGCCGCAGCTGCAGCCCCGTGTTGGGCCTGCGCCAGCGACACACACCATTATACATGGGTCAACTGACTTCATCAGGAACTTCTGCAGCCTTCGAAGTTAACGTAACACTACGGTGATAACATCAATCACCAATCACAGACCTGTATATCTGGAACATGATATCCTTCTTGGTGAGCTTCTCCTTCTTGTGCGAGTTGACGGCGGCGACGCAGAGCACGGCGGTGTGCTTGTTGTTGCGCGCCTGCTGCGACACGTAGAAGCCTTCCTTGGCTCCCGTCAGCTCTGACCACTTCTCCAGAGCCTCGGCCCAGTCCATGCCGCGCTGGAAGCGAGTATTAGGTCGAGTTAGGCATGGGTGGTGGGTTACGGTAAGCAGCAGCGTGTGGGTAGCGCATACCTCGGAGTGCACGGTGTGCAGCTCGACAGGCGCGCGGCCGGTGGCGTGTCGGCGCACGAAGCGCAGACAGCGCACGCGCCGCACGCGCTCGCCGCAGCTGCCCAGGTCCAGGATGCCCAGGTCGAACCGCCCGCTGCGCTTCGCTGTGCCAGGTAACACATCATGACGTTAGCCAACCGTTACTTTAAATTGTCTAATAAGAGGCCACTGATGTATGTGTACACTTGAGACTTGTAGGTCTGAAGCTCAAACATTCAAGAAATTGGTTTAGATTTTACCACTTTTGTCAGTCATAAAAATATATTGCTATCATTTGAAAACTATTAAACTAAACTATAAACCTAGCTAAAAACATAATTTCACATTTTTCAAAACTTAGTCAAAATGTGAATTTCTAAAATTTTCAGTAACATTCACTTTTTAATAAATGTATGATATCAATAAAAATAAAATCCTGTACCTTGTTCCATAACGGCGGCTAGCGTATCTGTGAAGTACTTGAAAAGCCTGTTCTGCAGGTCCACCGGCATGCCTAGTATCCTGTTCAGGAACTTGGACATATTGTTGTAATCCTGGAAACAATACACGACTTTCAATAAAATTTTATAAACTGGTGAACAAGGGAGATGCCATGCGCGATTGCCGAGTATGAGGTCGTGGGTTCGATTCCCGAGTCGAGCCGAAATTGTTTGACAAAACTTTTACAAACAGCAGCCCGAAGTCTGGAAGTTGGTGATTGATACACCTATGCATCGGAGAGCACGTTGCTGTCAATCCAGTTTGTGGTCTCCTTCCGGTCGAGTCGGGTTGCCGACCCATCGAGGTAGGAGTTTGAGGGAACAGAGAGTGGCCCTGTGTGTGCAAACGCTCATGCACTATAATATGTCTCGCGCAGGTGGCTGATCTCCCTAAGAGAGAACTGGCACAGCATAGGATGCCGGCGCTGACCTTGTCGAGCGACAGCACGCCGGGCGCGGCCTCGCTGTTGACGATGAGGCCGACGCCGACGAGGGCGCTGGCGACGTCCTGGAAGAAGTCGCCGCCGTAGTCCGCGGGCGGCGCCACCAGCGGCGACTCGTACTTCATTATCGCCCGCATCACCGCCTCCAGCGCCGCGCGACCTACAGGAATGTTCATCATATCAGAAACGTGATGTAATTTGTATTTTTTTTTATTTGAACGTTTTTAAACTAACAGTCGGAACAAACAAATTCAAATACTATATATCTTATACTTTTTTTCCATCTATAATGTTAAATGGCTAAGCCAATTTTGATAAACCGTGTCTAAGGATCTTTGCTGGAAAACCAACTTTTAATAAAATCACGTCCAAATCAGTTTATTCGTTTGAAAGCTACTTTGCCATGCCACAGACGAACATACTGAACACCCCTTTTTACGACAATGGATTAAAAAGAATCATTTCACCATCTTACAAATATACTTAACCAATCCGCAAGTAAAACTTACCGTATTTGTTATCGATGTTGAACTGCGAGAGGTCCCTGGTCTCGGTGGCGCGGCGGTCGCCGTGCGTGAGCGCGCCCAGCGACTCGAGGCGCTTGGCCACGGTGGAGGCGAAGCGCCGCTCGCCCGCCAGGTCCGATATCAGGAAGATGTACTCCGGCGCGTTCACTTGGTTAGAGCGGTGGGTACGACCTGCGGAATTACATATAGTTCCATTATATGTATAATCATCACTATTTTTTTTTATTGGATGTCAACTAATAGCTTCCACATGATTGAGGGTGCAGCTGGAAGGTCGGGAGTCGTCCACGGACACCACAAGCCCGTGCTCCAGATTTTGGGCTCAAATACCAAGTACTTTTAGGGCAATTTAAAGACTTACTGGGACGGTACTGGGACGCCCACAAATGTTTGTGTGCAAACATTTCTAAAATGTACGCGAACATGCTAGAAATTGCATTTTGGTGAAATCTCGCCAGAAGAGTTCTCTTAACAAAATTTAAACTCGATCATTTTGACATATTTTAGTTAACTTATTGTTTCGTTAGATATTATATAACACAGCTTGAAGTTTTAAAAACACTCACCAAACTGTTGTATAGCTCTGTCGGCCGACCACGGCAGCTCTAGTGTTATGTGTACCCTCCGCCTTTGGTTCCGCGCTCTGCCACCGAAAACAAAAATATTAATGTTATCATAATTATACAAACGAACACACAGTTGGTTACAGTTCCCCATTGCCATCGTCATCATCAGAACAATGAGTTAGTGACAATTTAATATTCTGTAATGGGTCCGGTTTTTCCCAAGACATTTCATTCAACTTCTTTTGTCAAAACTAAAAAGCATTTACTAGGATCAGCCAGCAAAAACGCATAAAAATTAACCTCTATGTTAACTGATGTTAAGCCTATTGTATGATAAGCTATGTTATTGCTAAGTTCCATCAAACATCCATACGGACCAACTTTCTAGTTTATAATATTAGTAGGATAATTTCCTCCATTAAACAGACTAACATGTTAAAGTTCTGTAAGATTTTCAACCTAAAAAATCATAATAACATTCTAGAATTAAAATATATTTCTGCTTGCCTCCTGTCACTCTGCAGCGAGATACCACTGGAGGCCGCCTCAGATATGATGGCGACGTCCTTCTGGCCGTCCATGAAGCGCTGCTTCTCCGTCAGGTTGAGCGTCTCCAGCGGCACGTCGGCCTCCGACCGGCTCTCGTACAGGATCTGCCCGTCTTCTGTCTGCACCACGCGACCCTTGCGACCCGTCATCTGTGAAGGTACGTTCACTTGATAAGTAGGCTCAAAACCCTTTATAGAAATTAGGTTGAAATTTTCTTGTGTCAAAACAAAAGACAGCCCCCAAAACGCTCACCCTTCACCACTTCCTGTGTTTATTGCTTATATTATGTGTTTGCTGGGAAGAAGTGGCGCAACAAACTCCCCAGCAACACATGTCTGTGTGTAGCTTTAAAAGACCAGATTTTTAGAAAAACAACTCCAAGATCAAATAACTTGAAAGATAAAGATGCATCTATTGCATAACTGAGTATATATTTCATGCAACATTAAAAGAAAAAAATCAAATTATATTTAGGGTCAGTTTCAAAATATCCAAATAGCCACTACCTATCAAATAAATTAAAATAATTTCCCCTTTTTCGAAGTCGGTTAAAAATTGAACAGAATTTGTATGAAATTATCTACCAAATAAACTAAGTGGAACTTATTCGTAGGTGGTAAAACAGGTCCTTAAAGTTCAAAATGTGAAATGTCTGGCTTTGGAGTACCATTGTAATATTGGGAACTGGTATTGTATAGGGCTACTATTAAGTACCTCGGCGACGTTGTCGGTGCCGCCGAGCTCGTCGACGAGCTGGTCGAGCGTGTTGGGCGGCAGGCGGCGGCCGAGCCGCTCCACCGCCAGCAGCAGCTCCTCCTTCATGCTGCACGCGCGCTCGATGGCCGACCGCGGCGGCGGCTGGTTGCGGGCCGGACCTGGGACACGTAGCTTTATCTTATACACACACACACATAATAGAGATAATACGTCCAAAATAAATTAGCAAGTCTGGACTAAGCTTTTTGATGATCAAATTTTTAGGAACGAAATTGTATACTGCGTAAGCAAACACCTAACTTTAGACTGATTTAGTTATTTCGGTCATACTGTAGAATAAGGTAGAAATTTAATGTGTGCGACCGACTGCATAAGTGCGCGGTCAATGTACAGTTCGGCTAAGCGTCAAGTATGGCACCGTATCCAGAGCAAGCCACAGACGCGTGACCTAAGATTCTACCTTCAAGAAAAAAAAACTCAAAATATCGGTCTTATAATTTCACACCCCTATTTTTAGCTAATAAGTTAAAAACCGGCCAAGTGCGAGTCGGACTCGCGCACGAAGGGTTCCGTACCATTAATAATAAAACTGACAAAAAATCATGTCTGTTTGATGGGAGCCCCCCTTAAATATTAATTTAATTTTAATGCAATTACTTATTTTTGAATTAAGTAATACATTCCATATTCTGTGAATATTTCAAGCATCTACCTGTTGCCGTTATCGATATCGAGCAAAAATGAACAAAAAAATCACGTTTGTTGTATGGGAGCCCCCCAAAATATTTACTTTATTCTAGTTTTCAATATTTGTTGTTATAGCGGCAACAGAAATACGTCATCTGTGAAAATTTCAACTCTCCAACTATCACGGTTCATGAGATACAGCCTGGTGGCAGACGGACAGAGGAGCGAAAACAATAGGGTTCCGTTTTACCCTTTGGGTACGGAACCCTAAAAACGACACGAGTCTTAAAGAAACGTTTATCAAGGCCTTATATTTCTTTTGTATACAAAAACAAACCTGCAAAAGTGATCAGTTATTTTCTACTAAGCTAACCTATACTAGACTGTCCGGTGTCGGCAGGGGTGCTGACTGCCACAGTGGGGACATAGCGTCGACCTACAGCACACTAGGGACTGACCTAGGTACAGTCCGTTGGTGCCGACGGGGGTGCCGGTGAGACTGCCGGCTGGGGTGGACACCGTCACGGTAGGTGCTGAGGCTGCACTGTTCTTGCGTTCGAACATAGTCTCGATCTTGTCTTGAGTTGTTGAAGGTTTCTTCTTGGGAGAGGCGGCTTTCTTCTTTTTAACCGGCTTCTTCTTGCGGCCCAGCCAGGGTTCTGTTGGAGGAATTTTCGTGAACTACGTACTAATACACAATATGAACGTAATGTATTGTATACAAGAAGTCTTTAAAGATATTTCTAAAACGTTGACAAAAAAAAATAGATTTTGACTTTAAGTATAAGGTTCAATATAAATTGAGAAAAAATACAGATTGGGAGTAGCTTGATATGCTGGCGTCTGTAAGTGCAGCGGATCTCGTGCAGTAGAAAATTTTATTTTATAGCAAAGGAACTTGTTCCTAACTCAATACTTAGCTAATTACTGTAAATACGTAATCGCGAGTTAGTTTAACAAAAAACAAAATTCAACTCACCATCATCACTATCACTTCCACCATGGAAGGGGTTGAAGTCTGACAGATCAGAATCAGACCCCGGGGGCCGTCGTTCCTCGTCAGACTCCATCTCGAGTTCATCGTCGGACCCTCGCACGAACTCGTCGGATGACGAGCCTCCGCGCATGCGCTTTGCTGCTGCATTGGCTTGCTGGCGTGCTGTCACTAGAAAGTCGATAAAAGTCTTATAATGATTCCGAAAATTACTTTGGAGTCTGCACTCAGATTACTTTCACGACCAACCTTAGGTCCACTTAAGAGAAAAATATGGTTTCCAAACAAATCATTACATAGTACACTTGATGTTAGAAAAAACCCTTGTTATGATAACATCATTATTTAAGAAGTTGTTACATAAGGTAAGAGTACTGAAAAAATATGTAGTACTACCTTGATTTTCTAACATAACAAAATTCTGTATAAAAAATATAAAAAAAATTCATTCAATATAAAAAAAGTTACACCATTTTTTTTTTTAATAATGATTTTATCTAAAAAGACTGTATAAAAAGAATAACTCACATTTCCTTTTAGAAGTATTCGCCTCATCATCAATGCCATTCTTCCCGTTGTGATGCGCATGCGCCGGTGCGTGCGTAACTGCAGGTTTGGCTCGCGCCGGCTCTAGACCAAGTAGCCGGTTGATCCGGTCGCGGTCCGGCGCCGGGAAGTGTTTCTCTACTAGTGTTTGGAATACACCCCTGAAATAACAAAAAATAATAGTAAGTTTAGTTATTGTGGTAATGCTTATCTTTAATATCTGTCATCTTAAATAAGTTTAAAAACGTAAAATTATATTAATACCAGAAGTTCATAAAGAACCCAATGAGCGATAGTATGACCACTTCTTTTAGAAATTATTACAAAAATAGGTTGGCACAAAAACCTTGCATATAAAACCCTCGTTATTTTTAAACTCACTATATCAGTACTATGGTTTCGACACAAATTACACGCTCAAAAAATATGGTATAAATCCTGCACGAACATTCATATACAAAAAAAAAACTATATCAACACAACCTCTATGAACATTCTAAATTCAAACATTCCCGCGCCGCGCTGTCTGACAGATGTCGCGCAGTTGCAAACGATAGCTTTGACCGTGAGCAGCACACGTGGGTCATTCACCCCGGCCGCGCCGCCATCATGTGCTATTTATACTCGGAATCGTACTGCGGCTCAGCGCACGGCGACACATGCGCTTTCGAAATGCCATACGGTTTCAGAGTATTGATTTTAAACGCGTTTTGTGTATTTTAACAATGTGCATCTTTTAGTTAGTTTTGATATGAAAGCACATAACCTGCTGTGAAGTTTCTTGCTGTATCTTTGTGATTTAGGTCAAAAATGTATTCAAAACAACAATTAAAGAACTTTCTAAGTGAAATATCACAGGATGCAGAGTTTCCAATATTTAACTACGTATCAGCTGAAAAGTTTGCGATCGTGATCAAGTGTCGTGTGGACCCGGACCGGGACGTGCAATACTACAGCCATTACACTTCAGAATGGATAAAAAAGTTCACCAAATTCACGAAGAACGGTTGGATTGTTAGACAATGCTTTCCCAAGTTAAAACGGCTCGTTTATAGAAAAACTTTTGTATGTCAATACTCCGGATTTAACAAAACTAAGAACCCAAAACAAACGGGCGCTAGAAACAAACAGTGTAAAGCCAATATTGATTTCAAAATAAAGTTCATCAACCGCAATACTATAAGAAACGACGACATGTTAAGGAATGGTTTGAATTTGTCAATTATTATCAACTTTATGCACTCGCACGGTATATTGACAAAAGAATCATTGAATTCGCTGAGATGTTCCGCGGATACCGACGAGATATTCTACAAATATTTCGCTGAAGGACACACGGTAGCTACTGCGAAAAGTTACCACGAATTGACGTTACTTTTGAATTCTACGCCCGGCAGCAACCCACTGAAAAACACGGAAATAAATCCTACTTTACATCATGCACATTACTTGTTTAGCAAGAAAAAGAAAGAGGGCACTTATATCGGCATCCCAGACATGATGTCTGAGAGAATTAAAGTTGTAGAGGATTCTGGAGGAAGGTTGATGCATTCAGAAGATTATAGTATTGTTGTGGTAATAACGGCTTTTATGAAAAACGTGCTTTCCAGCCATGAGTTGGACTGTATCATAGTAGACAGTGTAGTTATCAAAGATTGTGTGGTATCATTCTTTCTTGTACCAACCCCGTTAGGAGCACTGCCTATAGCATGTGCATTACACTCGCAGACTACAGAACACAGTTACAACCGAGCATTTAATTCCGCAAAAACACTTATTGAGTCACAAATCTTAAAAAGCTTTGAGCCAAACAAAATAATGATAATGATAAATGATATTCAAGAAAACTATGCTCTAGAGGAGATATTTCCTAATACGACCCTGTATGTGACCCACGTGTCTATACTAGAAGGAATATGGCAGACGATATGCGAAGGAGATATAAAAATAGAGCCAAAACATCGTCACGATTTGATGGAGTCATTCTATTTGTTACTGTCCAAAAATAATTTAGATGAAGCTGATCAGATATACAAAAAACTTGAGGATGATAGTTATGTTAAATCGGCTGCAAAGCTGAAGGAATATTTAGTTAACATATGGGAGAGGCGACAAGACCCCATCACGTCATGCAAAGTCCTAGACATATCATTACGTATATTGAAGCAGTTTTTACTTAGCCGATGCTTCTCATACAATATTTTGACCATGATAGATGTGTTGGTAAACATATTGGATAATCACTGGCGACAAATACTACATGCACATTTGACTTACAAATCAATTGTACAAACGTACACTAAATTCTTGCCTAAAGACAGAGAAGTGATAAAAACAGCTGGCAGAATGGATACTGAGAAAAATACAGTAGAAAACAAAAGGAGAAAAAGAAATCAAACTTTTAATATAGAGTCAATGTGCTGTGATTGTGTGAAAGGCAGGAAAGGCGCACTTTGCGAACATTTATACGCGGGATTACATTCTGTCGATCTAACGACGACTTTGACTGAAGAGCAAAGAGTATTGTATACATCGCTGACTGGAGAGCAACAGATAAAACTCGAGCTATCTACGGAATATGACAATGAATTAGAAAATGATGTAGAAGAACCTTCATTTAGTGATAATGAGGAAACTAACGAACACTTTTTTGAAGTCAAACAAGAAATAGAGGAACACGATGATCCTTTGGACAATGACGTTACTGAAAATGATAATTCCGAAAATAACACAGAAATTGATAATGATATAAAAAAGCGTTATGTCGCAGCCCTGAGGGCATTGAACGATGAATTTAGAAGGTTAAACAGACTGTTTATAGAGAATCCTAGCGCCTCTAACTTGGACGCCATAAAGAAACTAGCTAGAGAGTTGAGTAAAATTCGACCAGTGGAAAGAGTTCAGTTGTCAAATATTTTTGTGAATGTTAATGACAATAACAATATGGATGATAATTAATAAATGTGATATTCTTGATTTTTTTTTTTGGTTAAATTTTTTGCAACTATTCCTCAGCACAAAATTGAGTATTTTGTACAAGCCACTGGCATCAAATAATGCGTTATATCTTATTTGTAGGAGAAAATTAATAAAATATATTATTACTAGCTGTCCCCAGCGGTTTCACCCGCATCTTTGGTTACTCCTCCGCTCCCGTGTGTCTCAGCGTGATGGTATATAGCCTATACCTTTCCTCGATAAATGGGCTATCTAACACTGAAATAATTTTTCAAATCGAACCAGTAGTTTCGGAGATTAGCGCGTTCAAACAAACAAACTCTTCAGCTTTATAATATTAGTATAGATTTTGCAAATTTAAATTAGAATCTGTCAAATTTTACCAATCGAATACAATAAAACCTTCCAGTATACTGATAAAGTTCAAAATCTATTAAATAAATTAGAGAGATTGAGGTAGGTTGGTGTGGTGTGGTGGGTGTGGGTACTGACTTGGCGGTGGAGACGAAGTCGGAGAGCTCGCCGTCGTCGCGCTCGAGCTGGTCGAGCGTGCGCGCCTCGCCGGTGGACTGCAGGCCGATGACCACGCACTTGCCGCACTTCACCGCCTCGCGCGCCGTCACCACCGCGTGATTCACCTGCACGCAAATGTTCCTATTAACAACTTGCATTCAATGTTAGTACCCGGTCGTATCCATCATCTGCCTAGTCTTTTAGCAAGCTGTGTTGGAATCTGCTCCCAGTCTTAACTGAATGCAGCAGAGTACTAGTGTTTTACGCGAAGCGACTGTCGACCTTCTCAACCCAGTTACCTGGACAAACTGGTTGTCAGACTTTCTAGCTTCGTATCAAACTCCAAAGATATACAAATAATTCCGCTTCAAGAATCTGGTCTGATATAAATCAGAAATTGCTCGGTGAAGATATTTCCTGTCCGGTTAAGCAGTAAACAGCCTCCTAGGCTGAACTGCGAGTTACCAGCATCAAAAAAATAAATGTGAAGATATTTGCCCATTCTACATATATTGTACGAACCTTGGCAGCAATACATAAGTACTTGAAGAACCTCTGGTGCGCGGACCAGAACTGTCCCCACATGGTCTTCTTCATGCGAGACTCCGCGTTGATCAGCTCCGCCGCCTCCGTGAATCGCTGCATCGCTTCCACCCACTGGACAGAGAAGCATGTTTTGATGAATACATATTACAAAATATTTTCATCCTTCATAACCTTGACATGCAAAGGAAACTTTTCAAGAATAAAATACCTATGAAATGAAGATAGTTTTTGATGGAGAATATTATCGTATTTGAGATCGTAGAATCATGATATTCAAACTGTCATTTTGAAGACATCCTGTATAATACTCATCAACACAGAACTCTGTTGCGATATAACTTATCATTATTTTTATAGCTTATATGCAATATCTTATGTATTTTGACGACTATATGACAGACGGGATATCGAATGATCGCAAAATTTAAAAAGCTCAAGGCATTCTAGCTCTAAGTACATTCAAAACACACGAGCTCAACTGACCAGCGCTACGGATTTGTCATAAGTCTCCTTGAAGGCATCAGACAGCGGCACCTCCTCGATCTTGAAGGAGACGCCGTGGAAGGAGAGCTGGCGGGCGATGTACATGCCGCGGAGCTTCATGTCCATCGCTACGATCTCCATCGCGCCCACGCCTCTGAGGGGGAAGGAAAATTATTGAAATTGAAAATGCTTCAGTTTTGTGGAGGGGCGAGGGGGGATAAATTTTATACAAAGTAACAAATTAATTTAAATTTTAGCGGCTGATGCAGATTAGAAACAAGTATTTAGTCAGTCAGAGTCTGACACAGTCCAGCTGCACCCTCAGCCGGAGGAGTCATTTGATGGTTTGATTGGTATGATCCTACCTTTTCTCAACAGCATTAATAAAGTCCATAAATGTGGGGAACGGTGTTCCATCGCCCCATATGCCCAGGCGCACCATGTAGGCCATGTTCCTGGGCTCGCTGGCGCCCGTGGCCGACGCGTACACCACCCGGGCCTTGGGCAATTTGTTCTGAAGTTCTAACGCCGTCAGACCTGTCTTGGTTGCCTTGCCTGACCCGACAGGGCACAAGTTTTTGGCTTTGTGACACTCGTCGAAAACAATCTGTGCGATTGGGTTGAGTTAAGGATTTTTTGAGTTAACTGTAGGATTGGAAGATTAATAACGATATAGATATAGATCTATAATATGTACCTATGATCCACAATAAAGATATTGAATTGAATTGAAACTGAATTTAAAAAAAAAATCTAGTCTGAGTGATTGACAACAAAAAATCTCACGCATATCACGACCATCTTTTCATGACGAGTTCCTCCGTGTTTCGGAAGGCCAATTCAATTGGTGGGTCACGGCTCTCATTTGTACATCTTTGGCAGTCGTTACGGGTAGTCAGAAGCCAGAAAGTTTGACAACCAGTCTTACCAAGGGGTACCGGGTTGCTGGGTTAAGGAGTTCAAATAGGCTATTGCTCCTAGTAAAACCTGGTAGTCAGCCGCATCTGATTAGACTGGAACCCACTCCAATATAGCTTGGGAAAAATCTAGGTGTTTATGTGCAAAGGATACAACTCCGTCGAAGTCTTCCCCGCACCACTGCAGCAGCTGTTTCAGGCGCGTCCGGTACTTGGTGGTGGTGGACTGCGTCTCGCCGATGAGCGCCGAGTACGTGCTGAATATGACGCCCTTCTTCACGTTACCGTTCACGGCGGACGATATTTTCGCGTATTTGAACTGGGGAAGAATTTGGAAAATGTAAGGTTTAATGAGGGACTAATGACAACGAGGGACTTTTTTTCTTTTTTCTGGAAAATGTCTTATAACTTAGGGTGGAGTTGAATGGAGTATCAAATTGAGTGAATAATTGCAGCCATACTTTCTAGAGCCGTTTCAGTTCGAATTGAGTAATTCAAATAAAGATTTTTTTTATATCTCCTACCTGACTGATTTAGGAATACAAAATTACTTCTCTAAAAATAATATTTGTTTGCGTCTACCACGTAAATTGTGTACACTAAATCATGTTTTAAGTTAATTTATCCATTAATTTTAGATTAATATTCTTCTTTTTCTTCCTACCTAAACGCTGGTTAACCAGTAATCGGCGAGCGAGTAACTCTAGGACACAAAAAAACATACATAAGCTGTAATAGACACAGAAGCTGTTGGCAGACCTTAATAAATAAATATTTGTACCGTACTGTTAAAATGACATTTCTATAGTAAAGTCACTATTATGTTGTTGTCTCTTTCTCCTGTGTTCCGCCGGCAAATAAGAGAATACGTGTTTACTTAATGATATTAAATCCGTGGTCATCGTATATAGTCGTTAGTATTTCGTACCTTGTTGAGCGGATGCACCTCGATCTTGTTGGCGCCGATGTCGCGCAGGTCGCGCTCGGCGTCGTACTTGAGGTCGTTGGACACCGACACCCAGATGGCGCGCTTGCGACCCTTTATGTAGTTCTCGAAGATGATGCCCGCGATCGTCCGCCCCTTGCCCACCCCCGCGCCGTCGCCTGCACAGTGACACACACACTCACAATCAATATTATGGAGTTTTAACGCAAAATGGGCAGAAATGCTCAATTATTTCAACACAGTAATGATAATGGCGTCCAGGACAGGCAGCTGTTCTCTCTAAGGAGATCAGTCAACTGCGCAGGACATGCAGATATAGGTACACACTCTATTTCCTCACTCTCATAGCCAGAGGTAGCGGCAATTTGACACGACCAGAGAAAGGCGTAGGGCCGACATTTACGTACTATCCGATACATGAGTGCATCAATCACCAACCTTCACAACACAACAACTTCCTCCCCGGGCTGCTTAATTAATTATCTGAACCCCACAAAGCTACTTCTCCCCACCCCAAAAATCAAAATTTGACAAAAAGAATTGGTGTTTTGACTGATAATCCCCAAGATTAAAGAAAATATATTTTCATAATTACTATTGGGCATACTCACCAATAAGAAAGCCAGCCCTGGTGCCGTCGGGCAGCAGGTGCTCGTGCGCCTGCGAGGCGTAGACGACGGCCTCGAGCTGCAGCGCGGACAGCAGCCCGGTGCGCACCGTCTCGTCCGGCAGGCTCACCTTGTACGTCACGTCCACCGGCTCCACGGACGACAGGGACGCCGTTTCTACCACCGGGTCCGGGTGCTTGCGGCCCAATTTCACTGTAAAAAAGTAATAAAAATTTTTCAAAGCTGCCATGGAATTTGAAATAATTATGTCGAAGCAATTATACCAATAAAATGAAAAATATTTATTTATTTATTAGAGTCAACCAAAAGCTTCTGTGTAAAAAACGTAGTGAATGGTTATAATAAGTATGAATCTGACACAGTTGCCAATTACTGGTTAACCAGCATTTACAAAAATATATTATAATTATGTCAATAGGAAAACGAAGTAAAAAAAAAGAAAAATATAATTTATGCGTGAAAAACTATACCTATATAACTTTTTTTCTATGTACTAATTGAAGATAATCTATACAAGGCAAACTTTCTGTGTGTTTACTTACATTTGGAAGGCATGTAGTCTGCGTATGTCTCGGCCACGCCCATCTCTTCGTCGTCAACTTCTTCTTCGTCACCTCCAATCTGATTCATAAAAACAAAATTTAAAAATATATACAACTTGTAATTCAATCAACACTATTGTAAAAGCAGCTTTTTTAAAGATGGAAATTATCAAAAGACCCCCCACCCCCCACCTCTGTAGGTGCAGTGGAATCCCTTCCACTGTATCAGTTTTACTGACTAAACCCATCTTAGTCGCTTATGGAGCTCGTTGTGTCCCAAGCACGCGGTACTCTTTTGAACAACACTACAGCCCCCGAATTTATAGCATATTAAGTAAGGTGGGAGGTGATGTAGAGACTGTTTTTCAGGATTTACTTCAGTTAAAGCATAAATTTCATTCCATAGGTTTAGAACTCAATCTTACAAAATGTGAATTATTTATTTCTGACAAGACAGACAGACAACTGACAACTTCCAAATTTCATTCCATAGCTCCACAGATCAAAATCATAGACAAGCACTCTCTCCGCCTCCTTGGGTCTCCCATCTTAGAACAATCTTTTTCCTCATTTATTACGGAAAAAATTCAAAATTTTAATGATATTTCGGAACGATTACAACAAATTAATATGCATTCGGCCATCACAATTATTCGATACTGCTGTTTTGGTCCAAAATTTTCATATTTTCTCCGTTCTTCGCATCTCTGGAAACATAGTCACCTTTTAGACCAAGTTGACAAAATTATTCGCCATACCCTCAGTTCCATTCTTAATGTGGCCCTGGACGACCAAGCCTGGCTGCAAGCCACATTGCCCATCCGTATGGGAGGTCTCGGCGTCCGCAAAATTACGAGTATTAGCTTACCGGCTTTCATATCCTCGGTTCACGGTACTGAGAAGTTAATCAGGAAAATCCTAGCTCCATCACTGGTTAATTTTGAAGTACCGTACTTAGCCGAGGCTATGGACGCCTGGAAAATTACTTGCCCGAACGCAGATATACCCATCAACCCATCTTCCCAGAGACAGTGGGACGAGCCGCTCTGCAGAGTAACCCGGGATAAATTAATAGAAACGGCAATCACTCCTGCAGAGCGAGCGCGCTTACTTGCTGTGGGCAGATGGGAGTCGGGGCTTTGGCTTCAGGCACTACCGTCGTCAAACATTGGCACCATGCTTGACGACACCACTTTCCGCCTCGCTACCTGTTTACGTTTAGGAGCTCCTTGTTTATCTCCTCATCGCTGCCACTGTGGAGAAGCTGTAACCAGCCTCGGACACCACGGCCTATCGTGCAGCCGCAGCGCGGGCCGTATTGCACGGCACGCAAATATCAACGACATCATTCGTCGCGCTCTTGTTGTCGTCGGGGTCCCTGCCGTACTAGAACCTAATGGCTTGGCTCGCGACGATGGTAAGAGACCAGACGGCATGTCGTTATTCCCTTGGAAGATGGGTAGGTCTTTAGTGTGGGACGCGACCTGCGTTGATACTCTTGCGCCATCCCATCTTGCAAGTTCTGCGTGCTGTGCAGCTGCTGCAGCTGCGGCTGCGGAAAACCTCAAGCGGCGGAAATATAGTGGCCTCGTCGGCAACTATATTTTCGAACCGTTTGGGGTCGAAACCTTAGGATCGTGGGGTCCGAATGCTCTTAGTCTATACAACGAGTTATCTAAGCGGCTGGTTGACGCTACCCGTGACCAAAAGGCTGGCTATTACTTTGGTCAGAGAATAAGCATTGCCATACAACGTGGCAATGCTGCCAGCCTCTTGGGCACGCTCCCAGTAGACAGCGATGGGGATGAATTTTTCGACGCCTTTTAGTTTTTTATATAAATACTTGTATTATATGTATATTTTTTATTTTTCTTTCCATTAATATTGTAAATAGTGTTTGTAAATAAGTTGTAAATATAATAAACTAGAAAAATGTAAAATATATTAAATGAATAAACAAAAAAAAAAAAAAAAAAAAAAAAATATTAAGTAAAAGGCAAATTTTATGTGATACCAGAGAATCAAACACAGGGGTGCCAACACCAAAAAATTTAAATGCATAAAATGTATTTGAATCCTTTTCAACATTTATAAATAATAAAGACAGCTATGTAGCACCATAAAAGCATGCTCACTTTCTCCTGTTGCCACATGTTGCCCGGCTTGCCCTGCGCCCACCCGGGCGCGACCGGTACGAACTGGTTCAGCATGCCCGCCAGCGGCCCGCCCATACCCGACGCCAGTATCTGGTTCAGATTCTGCAGTAGATACGAGTTCATGCCCGTCATGCCCACCATCTCCACTGTTGGACAAGCAAACGTTAGCTGATAATAGATGGCGCTGTTTTAAGTTCCAGAGTTTTAAAAGACAGATGGCGCTGTGATGAAGTTTGTTGGGTTAAAATCGATGGTTGGTAGGTAATTTTAGGTATTGGGGTGGAGAAGTGGCTGCAACCAATATTCTTAATCAATTTTAAAAGGAAAATTACATTAATTTCAGTAGGTGATATTTCGTCGACGGGTATTTGAAACAATTGTGTGAAAGCCAATTCTACACCAACAGGGTCTTATAACATAAGAAGTTTTATATTAAAATGCAAGTTATTAATAGTCAACGCATACCTGAGCGCAAATTGTAGACAAAAAAAAAGAATACTATAAAAATAATTTCAAAACGCCCGAACAATCGCATTACACTATCTACACAAAAAAAATAATACGCAGCCCATTAGTAAAAAGCTACTTAAGATATAAATACTACGAATTTCAAAATATCATTAGGTAGGCGGTACTTTCAGGCTAAGTTCAAATTAAAATATACAAATACTACGCAAACAAAAACGTATAGATAGAACATCAATAGAAAATAGACTTTATTTCGACAGTACCTAAAGAAGTGCCTACATTCCACTTACTCAGAATTTGGTATATTTTCATGCTTAATAAAAATTTTACAGTGAACATTTAAACAAAGTTCAAATTTGCAATACCATATCCAGTTAAAAAAAAAAATTGCTAGAACAAAAAAAATTACATTCCTATACTTCACCAAAAATGACCCTTGCTTGTTCTAAATGGTTATTCAATAAAAAAAAAAATCTAGGAAATCCTTTGAAATTTTACACCCTCCAAAACTATTGCAAAACAACTTTTCTTCAGAGAAATTGTATGGTGTTTCAAACCTTTTGATTTCTATGGCTTCAGTACAAACGTTACTTTTCCTTTCAAAACAGTTCAGAAAAAAACAACTTAGACATAGGTATACCTGTATACAATTCAGGTCAAATCTATAAATATGGCTAGAGACTAAAGCAGGGCAATCCGAGGCTATATTATCGGTCAGGCAGACCGATATATCATGAATAACTTAGTAAAATTGGCTCGAACGGCATCGATTGTTAGCTTGCATACCACTTACACAAATACTATGTTACAAGAATATGTTAGCCGCTAGAGAAAGCTCAGAAAGATAGTTCACTACGGATACTAGAGGAATAAAATGCTAAAATAATACATGATGATATTTTATTAATTTTCGGAGGATGGAATCGTCAAAATATTTTTTTTCCCCAAATTTTTCTCGTCTTTTCAAGTCTCGTAATTCTTAATTTTTTTTAGTTTTAATGGGACAACATACAGAACATAATGTTTTTTTTTGTTAAATTGCTCAAAAAGAGTTTCTTTTTAATCTACTGAATTTTAAAGATTAATAGAATAGATAGAGATCGATGCGATTAGATAGAATACAAAAAAACTCCTCCAAAAAAATCACAAAAACATCATCATGTAATATACCAAAAACTATAAATATAAAATACAATAATAATACACAAGATATATAATATCGCGGGCTACACCGTACTCACTCTGAGCGAGTAGCGAAGCGGCGCTGTACGCGGCAGACGAGCCGGCCGCAAAGGGCGGCGCCGCGGCCACGGCCGGCGCTACGCAAAACGAGGTTTCTATGAGGCTGTTTGACTACTATTATAGGTGGAATTGTGAGTTTGTTTGTCATCTATACTAATATTATAAAGCAGAAGTTTTTGTTTGATTGGTTGAATGCGCTAATCATCATTGAAAAACAACAATGTAATCATTGTTAGATAGCCCATTTATCGACGAAGGGTATAGGCTACCTTTTTAGCCGGGTGCACGAAGTTGTTCCTACGGGACGCGGGTGAAACCGCTTGCGGAAGCTAGTGTTGCATAAAGTTACGATAAGTTGAGAAAATAAGATAATCCCTTGTAGGCGTGCTGGAGGATATAGAAAAGCTTTTGTGTGGGTATTTTCTTTATAATGACCAAGAAAAAACAGTACTAGACAAACAAACTCACATCTGCATTTATAATTTTTGTTATGATTATTGCCTACTCAACCAACCTACATATGATTAGCCGTCTTAGATTAGATTAAAATCAAAATCTGTTGTTCTTTTTCTGTCTTTTACAGACGCCAGCACATGAGGCTATTCGAAACTGTAAAATTTTCCCAATTAACTTTGAACCATATGCTTCAGCGATAAAGTTAAAAAGGCTATTAAGTAAATTTGACAGGTTGTTGCCGTTGCCGTTTGTACCCTTTCATTTTAGTTTTTGAGCCATTTTATCACTTCCAATATTTTTATTGCGTTCGAAACGAAATATATTTATTAAAAACATGCGGTACAGTAAAAAAATCTTGAACCATGGCGGCTGAATACATATATATACAATACACATCCCGTTCTATGATTTTTGGTCTGGCTCTGGCAATGTCAGGATTTAATGACACGTTACTAAAACAATTTCAGCGTTGCGGTTATAAACATATAACAAATGCGAAAGCGAAAATCAACCTTTTATATTCGATATTTTTATTCAGAAAGCGCTTAGAACAATAACACCTTTTTTGAATGGACCTTATTCAAAATGTCGTTGGTACAAGTACATATCGACAATACCTAGATGTGACGTTTAAATTAGAGTGAATTTGTCTGTGTTTTTTTAAGTTTTAAATCGTACTTTACAAAATAATGCTGAATATCAGACTCTCTAAGGTAGGGTTTTACTGTAAGATTTCGCGATGGAAACCGGTAGATAAAACACGAAAACATAAAGTTCCTTGTTTAAAATCTCAGAAACTGTGGTAATTACAAAGAAACTTGGTGCAGAAATATCTGGTCACCAATATGGTATTTTCAGCATTACTTGTCCAAGACACCAATGTCCTTGTTATATTAAAAACCTATACAATAACGTGTCTTACTTGCTCCTCTGCCGAGCCCCGCTATGTTGATGGGTTTGGTGAGTGAACTGGCTGATATCTTGATCGGCTTCACGTTGCTGGCTTGGCCGAATGCCTGGCCGGATGGCGCTACGGAGACAAATGGACCGATTAAAAAATTAACCTCAATTTTAGAAGCATTACTAAAAGGACGGAAAAATTTTTTTTTTGAAAAACATTAAAAATCATCAAATGAAATCTACTCCCACTAGGGGTGCAATTAGAGAGAGTGTCAGACTTTTAATGACTAAAACCCACTTTTGTTCCTGCTGGAGGTCTTTGTGTGCCGGTACCGCGAGAACTCTATTCTATTACTTATCAACTGTATAAACTTCTATGTACACAACTCACCTGCTAGCGGGTTTGTGGTGGGTTTGACAGTGACCTGTGGCGTGACTGTGACCTTTTTCGCAGCCATGCTAGCTGCCGCCGCGAGGGTTTTCCCTCCACCTGATTAAATACACAACATTTAGATAATGTAACACCGAACTGTTACAAATGATAAAGCACTAGACTGGTCCCTATTTACGAAATAATAATCAAAAAAATCGGAATTCCTCTTTCGTGTGCTGGACGAAAGCAACTACTCCACACTAGTTTCTACGTTATAATAATACACAGATTGTTTCCCCACAGCTGTGCTAAAATTGTATACACTAAGTCTAAGTCCACGAGATAGGAGCGAATTATGGATAGGTCCCAATGCTTCGGATGCCATTAAAAATTCCACATGCAGGGCATTCCACAGGAAAAGCTGACCCGATTTTAAATAAATTTATATTTTTGGGACATCCCCATACGCGTGGGATTATCCGATAAGTCATAGCTTAAATAGCTAGTCGGGATGCCAAGGTCAATATGCATTTTTATCTGTCTCGTCTCTGATCACTCGTCATCGGACAAACTTTCTTTATTGTTATCGGTTTAGAGGTTCGCTTGCTTATTTACTATTTGAACAAAAATACTGTAATTTTTTCGATCCCAAATGATTTTTCTTCAAATGTTTTTCAAATCAGCAAGACAAATGTGAGTATCTTCAGTGCCACAATACCATCTAGAAATTTCTGCAATGTGGACCTACGGCAACACATGATTCTACGCAAAACAACTGTTTCTTGTACATTTATGCACATCCCGAATGTCACCTTGATACATAATAAAATGCACCCTTGAACGTTATTGAAAAAAGAATATATTTACATTTATTTCAATAAAAGTGCTCTCGGTGTTTCTCATCTTGATCAGCGAAAAATAAGCTGGTCTAAACAAACTTCACCCAGTTAGCTACAAAGGACATTGGATTATTCGTGATAGAAACCTCTCCCTTGTTCCTTGTTCTATTGCCCTTTACGTTTTGGGGCCGTAGTTATGAACAGTTCTACCTAGGCCTAGCAGTTACCTAGGCCTGTTACCCCTATAATCCTAGCGACCCTAAACTCTTCGGCATCACCTATTTTTTAGTGGAAAAATATCAATTAATCCCCCCCCGCCCTCCTGTTGTGGGTGCAGCTAGAAGGAGTGAGTGTAAGAGAGTGTAAGACTTTTATTGACAAAAACCCACTTTTGTTTCTTCTTTGTGTGCCAGGGCCGCGGTAACTCTTATAAACAACCCGCCGCAGCCCCGGCGGGATTCGGCCCTACAGGGCTCCTCCAAATTCTATGACAGTACCTTGGGATAACGCTTGACAATTCTAGGCGTATAGCACACTGTCAGACTAACGGATGCGGTGACTCGCGCTCTCCGCACCATATCATGAAACGCTGGTGCTCTCTCTCTCTCTCGTCAGAATAAGGATGTTTTTTGTTGCGCGTGTTTCAAGTGGCACAGTGGCCTGCTATCTTGCCTCAAACTACAGTGTTGCAACTTATGAGTTGCTACAGGTACATTTCCGCTAACCTTGAACTACCTTTTTACGGCTTTTCTTATACAGTTGTAAAGTAGCATTGCGTGTAAAAGTATGTATTGGGTATACATACATATCCTGAATAAAGAGCAGATGAATGATATGCCTTGCTTCATTTTCAGCGTGTACTCAAGATGCTTTGGTTTCTTAAATAACTTCACGGGTCTAAAGTCAGCCATTTGTCGGCTGACGCTTGCGCAGTAGTTTGATGATCCATATTGACTATATCGTGACGTATCGAGGTACCAGTAGCTAACTTCGGCGCAGTAGAGTTAATTGATGGGAGATTTAGTATTTGTCGGAATATAAGCTACAGACGCCAGCACGTCAAGCTGTCGCAGCTTTGCCGATGAACTTTGAACCATAAGCTTCAGCCACAAATTGGAAGTATGACAGATTGTAGTAGCTAGATGTGCTGTCGTCTGTACACAACAAAGCTATAAGTACACTATAATTAATAACAAATATGACTTACCTGGCACCTCCAAATTGTCGGGATCCTCGTCATCATCGAAGTCTGAGTCGTCGGAGGGTGTCGGTGGATTATCCTCGTCGTCATACGCCGACCGTTTAGACTAAAAACGTAAACAATACAATATTAACTAACAGGATAATAAAACGACCAACTTTAGCTTCTGAATTTTTGGGCTTGTCTATATCTTACAGGTTTTAGGTTTTACCCGCGTCGCAAACCCGGATGAATAGATTAGCGCCACTCTCATTTGAAAGACTCCCTTGAATTTTAACTCCTATTTTTTTGGTGAATTTTATAAAATGATTTTTTTAAACTTCAATGTCCAGTTTTAACCCACTTAAACATTAATCTGTATTACAAACGTGAAACTTTTACGCAAAATTTACTGAACAGATTTTTGAAATTTACTGAAACTTGGCAGAAGTATAGCTTATACTTCAGAAATACATAGAGGCTTTTTACCCGGGTACGGGAAGTAGTTCTGTCAAATGCGGATGAAACCGCAGCTGGTCGTAATATTATACGTGAAAGTTACATTATCAGTATTTTTCTACTTCGTACTTTCACGATAGAACGGCTGAAGCGATATAGATAAAATTTCGATTAACAATTGTACCTATATTGGTAGATGGTTATAAAAACCGTGAGGAAATAGTTTTTATACTAGAGCATGTGAGTAAAATCGCGGTAAGAAGCTAGTCCTTTTACGAAAACACGAAAAATTTTCCAGTTGTCAAAGCATTCCGAAAAAATTTTTGGAAGTTTTGTATTAAAATGATGTTAGAGTCTTTATATTCTATTTCCTAGGGCCATTTTTTATTATTATTTGTATTGATAATGTTTTATAGATATGTCCATCGGTTTCCCCCATTTGAATTTTGTAAAAAAAATCTTTTATCAAATGTTATCATGATAATAACAATAAAAAACCAGACCAGAGCGAGTCGGATTCGCCCTGCGAGGGTTCCATAGTTCATCGAATTTAATAAGGTATTTTTAATACTACTAAAAAAACACACAAACACGGCACATCAAGCCTTTTCATAATATACCCCATTTGAACTTTAAATTTTTTTTTTTCTAGTACTTGTGGGCTATGATGCAGTTACTTGCCAATTGCGCCATGAGTTTTGATTCTTTAGAGGGATACAAATAATACTAATTCATTTAGAGATTTGATAAATAGTCAATATCTACCCTAATAGATTTTCTTATCTATACAGGCTAGATTCAACTTTATATTTTTCCTTTTTTTTATTTTATTATCTCAACCAACACAGACATTTTTCCATGAAAGAATAGAAAACATATCTTGCAGTCATAACAACACTCACAATGAGCTAGCATTTTTGAAATAATTGACTATCATATACAGATAACCAAATCAAAGAATTCAAGTGCTAGGACAAGTATTGACCTTCGTTTCTGCCAATCTATAAATTGTTTTGACGACCAGATGGCGTGGTGGTTAGTGAACCTGCCTGCCACGCTATAGGTCGCGGGTTCGATTCCCGCATAAGTCAAACATTTGTGTGCATGAACATGGGTGTTTGACTTAGTCTGGGTGTTGTATGTATTTACAAAAGAAAAGTATATAAGTATGTTTATCAGTTGTCTAGTACCCATAGTACAAGCTCTGCTTAGTTTGGGGCTAGATGACGTTGTGTGAATGTGTGAGGAATATTAGTTCAAAATCCCTACCATTGTCAAGGTCAAATTTTGTAAAATGCCAGAAACAATTTCTTTTCTCTCCGGGTGGAGTACAATGCGGCTGGGACTTGCAGAATTCAATAAATGCATCAAGTTGGGTGACAATGTCACACCGTTCAGTGTTTTGAAATTGTCTAATCTTCTTCTTTAACTCAAGATTTATGTTTTTAATAAATTTTATTTATTTTTATTATCTTTTAAGAGCCTAGTTCTTGCTGGTGCAGCTCTTTCCATTTCTGTCTATTGCGTGCCAACTCTTAAACTTCTTCCCTTTTATTGGACTAATGTAGCTATATCTCAATTTTATCTAATCAAGGAATAATATATAATAGTCCTTTGTAATGTTTCGACAACATGTGTTAAGTATATGTTTGGGATGTCAGTGTTTACACATAACTAGAGATAACCTTGATAATACAAATAATTGATTCAACCTCAACTTTCATTTTATATACAAATGCTTAGGTTATGATCATATTTCCCTTAAAATTGCCATCAATATGAAACCACTCAAGTTAATAATAGCAATGATTATGATTTTCAAAATCTATACATATAATAAAATTGTAGGAAAGTCAAAACTGTAAATTGAATATTTTTTTAATAGAATAATAAATTGGGGTGTGATCGATATAGAAGCCAAAAATATAGTTTTTAGAATTTTTGTCTGTATGTATGTCCAGGATAATCTCAAAAATTACATGGATTTGCTTCAAATTTGGCATGAATATAACTAAGAGGTCGGCTCAACATATATTATCACGCAATTACGTACAGGGGTTATGAATGTATGAATGTTTAATCACCTAATGCCCACATGGACGATGTCGCGGGCAACAACTAGTCAATGAAATAAAATATAGGATTTTAAACTCTAAGAGTGAAAGTAACTCATAATAGATATTTCAACATCTACTCTTGCTTTAATTTTATTGATGATCTCATACTATTAAGATTTATTCATTATGTTTATATTTGGAATTAATAAAGGCAGAAAGAAATCTCCAGACTTATCTGACATAATATATCTTAAATTGATCTCAGTTCTATAATGAGTATGTATGATGTGCTTAGGTAGATTTAGACATATTAAATTTGTAAGCTTTTTAGTTCGAGCTTCAGAAAGAAAACAAAAGTGCACTTTCAAGTCCTTGACTTTTTTTAGATAAGGGTCATTGAAATGCAATAATATTTAAGTAATTATAATTTTATTTATGAATTCTTACTGTTTTTAATATAACCACCATTTTGAAACTTTGATTTTTTTTATATATAAAAGCTTTATATCTACTTAACTGTAAAGGAGGAGGAAAATAAATAAGTTTACGTGCTAAATGTTGTTTTGTAACTCATAGAAGAATTGAGATGAATCATGTGTAATGAGCCTAATTAGAAATTAATGAGACAAATAAAAACATTTGTATTAAACTTAACTTTGTAAACATTTGTTTTCTTTCTAATTATCTATCTTTTATTAAATATACTATTTCTAAAAAGTTAAAAAATATCATAGACAAGGAATTAGGAGTAACCAGAATAACACTAAAAATTCTTGGCACAAACTGAATTATTACATTACCTATAGTTGGCAAAAACACCAAAATACAGTAAAAATCCTTACATAACTGATAACATGGTTTTATAATGCTATTTTTATGACTATTTTACTTTCTACCATGATAAGTAAGTGCATGCATTGAGCAATGCCAAAATTCAATGTTACTGCATTTGTATTTCAGTAAATACGCATTTATCGTATTCTCGTACGATGCTATCGTAAATAGGAGCTAACGAAGCAGTTTTCATGATCGCAATTGAAGCCAGCATCGATCACAACGCGTGAACACCGCATTGTAGCAGTGTGCTAGACACAGGCACAGTGCAGTACTTCAAGACGTATTCTAACACTATACCTAGAACCTTCCAAGAAAATCAATACAGCCACACCCAGCTTGAATAATTAAGTCCCCGGGATCATGTTCAAATGTCTAATCTAACAAAGAAACATTGAAATAATATCACATGTGAGATCGACATCACCTTATGACAGTTTTTTTTGGTTAGAAAAATTGAAAACAAAGAAAAAAAAACGAAAAAATCCTGTTTTTATGACCTTCGTTTATATTAGAAACCATAACCCTAGTTTATCCCGTTTATAATAATCGTAATTACAAGGAAAATTGAGAAAAACACATTTTTCAGCAAAGTAAAGTTTGTAAAAAAGTATCAAAACAAAAAACTATCATTACCATTTTTTTAGACGAATGTAAAGATTTGAAGCACTTTGATTATTAATTTATAAACGCAACGAATACACAGTTTTAATAATACACTTCGGTTTCACACACTTATGAAATATTAGCGAGACACTTCTTATAACACGATAATAAAAAATGCAGACGTCCGAACGGCGGTCAGTGCTTCCGCCATATTAAAAAAAGCAGAGAGAAAAGAACTCTTCATTTCGGATACACGTTCAGAATTAAGGGGATGACAGCGCAACTTAAATGGTAACAAATTGTACAATATTGCAGTGGCCAAAACAAAGTAATGATTTCTTGCAAAAAAAATATGATACTTAACTAAATTTCAACTATTAGTAGTGGAAAACAATATAGTTTTGAATTCCTTGATTATCAACCAAAGCTGTATCCAAACGTAATTGTCAAACTCAAACTGTAAAGAACATGGATGAGGCCTAAAGACGATCAATTTAATTGAGCAATATTATTGTCCGTATAAGTATTGAAAACTGCGCAGTGATTAAATTAAAAATTGAATCAGATACATATATTTTTTAGCAATATTTTTATTGCACCGTGCGTGCGGTCATTTATTTGCAATATTCTTCAGTCTGATAAGAAAGTTCCTTTAAGTAACACTGGGAGAAAACATTTTCTTTGGTACTCAATATTAATTTATTGAAAGTTTTCTTTTTCACAAGTTTAGAAATCCGCGATATTATTAGGCATATATGAAAACATTGCGCAGGTCATATTATTGGGCAATATTATTGATCGTTTCGATTCGAGGTACCTTCAATCTTATTGTACACTGATATCGTCGGTCCAAGTGCCGTCTAACTAATTTTAGATAAGAAGACGTATTTTCTACTATCTTCAACAGTTTTGTTTATTGGCAATTGAGGGGGGAATGGGACCAACAGAAAACAGTCTCAGTTCTAGCACAGATCAGAATACAACGTAGTTCTAGCTATCTATCTTAGCTCTGTTCGCTGCGGTCAAGGTATCCTGACTAACGTAAACCTAAACTAGAAGTCATAAGGATCATTTTTGTATGATACGATATTTGAAGTACCTACTTTGTACTGTTTATATCTTATGTCCATGGTTTAGAATAGGGATAAGGTAAATATTAAAACAGAAAAAAAAATACCGAGCAAAATGTATTTATTACGATAATAACTAATACTAATAGACAAATATTCATATCATTGTTTTAAATCACATTTCTTCTACTAAGCACCAACATCAAGCGGACAGTTTCTTGAAATAATCCATGAAATAACTATTCACTTAATATTAACGCCGAATTCTCACTTAATGTCGGTTACATTACAAAATACGATCTGAACCTTTCCCAATATATGTAAAATTCATTCAATTCATCAATCCTGAGATTGATAAAAAAAGAAACGAGAATTCGTCGTAAATACACCAAATGTGAATAAATAGAATTGACACTTCTTTCTTTCTTCACGGCTTGTGCGTGAACACAATTTCTAGACGAGTTCATAATTTAAACATTCGGTGCACATATTTATCAATCTAAACGATCGATTGTCGGCTGTTTAATTATTAAGTATTTTTTATACGATTATCTAATTGGGTAGTAGACTAGGTCAAAATAAAATACTTTAACATTATAATTTGGTAAAGCATCTTAAAATAATGTCCATTTCATTTATCGTTTTGAACCAAAAAATGCTTTCATTTATTTATTGATAAAATAAAATAACCATTTTTTACACTTCAATAAAAGTATTGAATTTGATTAGTTGTCAACTACCGTATTATATTCTTTAATATGGGTTTATTATTTAGAGTTATACAAATTAAAGTTAAAGAAAAAGGATATTTGGAAACGGCCACACATTGACGAGTTCTATTATTTTTCAGTTTATCTAGGTATAAGGAGGGTGAAATATCTTGTTAATGGTGAAATCTTAAGATTGATAACAACAGTTTGTGATTTTGCATTGTATGGCGCTATTATCTAATGGTGCGATATATTGATCTATTTTATGCACAGTTAATTGTTTTTCTATTTCTAAAAGAGTAACTCCTTCACACCATTTAAGATTCTTGAAAGTGATTGATAAACATAGAGATTGATCACTAAACAATTCCTAAGTTTTTTTGTTTTAGTTTTTCAAAATGAAGTTATTTTTCTTAAATAATGGTGCAATACATTTATCAATACGTAATACAAAATTATAAAAAAAAATCATACATTAATTTAAAATATAAGTATGTATGTGTTGTTTTTTTTTTTAACGAAGAGTCAAATGACAGCTGTCATATGAGGACTGTCATATGAGAAAATGTAGATATTGTTATATTTTTTTTACACAAATTCAAAAGCTTTAAGGATTAAGTTGTTCTTCAAATATGTAACAAATGCATAATTGAATCCTTATATTTCTTTCTGTTACTTTTGACACATTTTAGGTTATCAATCAGTCAATCAATCAATCATGACATGATAGAATTATATTTTAAAATAGATATTTTAAAGTGAGGCCAATATTGGCACAATAATTCACTATAAAACAATATTTGATTCATATTAATATTATCAATCCAGGGATTGAAAATCTATAGAAAACAAGATCTATGAACACAGTACACTTCAGAAGTGATTACCGTACATGCCTGGCATCGGCATGTTCAATGGTCCCATCGGGTATGGCACGTTGGGCACTCCCTGGGATTGCCCATAACTTGGGTATGGCAGGTACGGTTTAGCATATCCGTTACCAAATGAGCTCTGACTTCCAGACCGGAGCAGTTCAGCCATTTTCTCAGCTTTGAACTTCCGTAAATGCATATTCTTGCGAGCTGGTTCAAAGTCTTCGAGGAACTTCTCGGCTGTTATCTTTCCTGAGAGGAAGTCTTGTGCTAGATTCTCCGATTGCTCCTCAGATTCTGCAGCGGCTGTTTGTAGTAGAGCTTGTGTTGTATCTGGGGATATGCCGGCTGACTTTGTTTCTGTTATGGCAAAAATTTCAATCATTAATAAGAAAATGTATTCAAGTCTACAAGTTGAGGGTTCGGTTACTGAAAATATTATACATATACTCATTTATTCGCAATTTACATCTCCTTAACCTCAATAACAACATTTCTATACTATGTAACATATACTTGAAGGATTAATCAATATCACGTAGGTGTATGGCTCTACTACTCACTGTATTCTTCCAGTAGCTCTTGAATACGAGAGCACAGCTGTTCTCCCATCTCTGACTTCTCCTGCACCTGTGCCTTGGCCTCCTCAAGCTCTGGCTCCTTACCGAGGTTGAACTCCGCAAGAGACCTGTTGCTGGCTATTGTCATCTCCCGCTCTGTCTCCCAATCTTTAACCTGCATCGATTACAACATGCTCATACATATTGTCTTTATATTTATAATTTTTCTACTTTAGTTGACTGCTCAGTAGACGACGAGCTATTTTATTACTAGGGATTTGTGTCACCATATCATTTTATATAGCTTAATTAATAAATTGTTACACAAAGCAGGCTCTTATCATTAGAAACAAGAAGCGGTTATGATAGCATGTTTATTTAATTCTAACAACTTATGACTCATTCTTTGTATGTACATCCTGTGATCCTATGACAATAACAATTGTGAAACAACTATGATACATTGGATTCATCGACATTACCACACACCTGAGGACTTTAATAGACCCTATATAAGTAACATAACCTAAGTATTAGCCTGAAATCACGTTGGAAACTTAATTTCATTGTTTTTACCTGTTTTACATCCTTCAGCACACTGTCGAATTTAGCGTCATCATTTAACATTTCTTTTAGTTCGTCAGAGTTCAAATGAGCTAGCAAGCCCAGGGCTGATGGGTAATCCGGCTGTATCATCTTGAATATCACGAGCTATCACAATTAAAGGCTGAAAATCTCGCTAATCTCGTATAATCGTAAAATAATTAGAGGAAAACGTCAGAAGGAAAAATAAAACCAACAACAATGACCAAATGACAGTGACATTGACATATTTATATTCGTCCAAAAACTGAAAACGGATTTAAAAAGTTTTACTCTTAATAGTCTGTGGCAACTGGTAATGTCGAAACTGGAAACACCTCAATCAGTACGTCAAAATGACGGTATCTAAAAGTACAATTTAGATTTTCAAAATTCCCATTGTAAATAAGATTTAATGCTAATTACTAATTGTAGCAAACACATGACAGACAGTCATATTAATTGTGTCGACCAATAGTTCTTTTAGTTCTAGTCAGAAATGGTACTTAATGACTCGCCATACGACATAGAATTTTTCTACAAATTTTACGTAAAACTACTCGCGGATCTGTTGTTGTATTTTAGGAATTTTGCTTTATACATAAGCTTATGGGTGTTCGGGTACTTGTTGGTGTGTTGTGTGGTGTATAGGCGGTACGCGAGGCGGCTGCCTACGCGGACTCGCGGTGCTTTGGGAGCGAGAAGAGTGTTGGTGGTCATAGCACACCCGGATGACGAGTGCATGTTTTTCGGGCCCACGATATTCAGACTGTGCGAGCAAGGTGCTGACGTACACGTACTGTGCTTATCAAATGGTATGTGACATTATTTGATCTCTATACTATCACCATACTCTCATATTTATGTAATTAGAAAAGGTCAAATGTTAATTAGGAAGTCATAGTGCTTTAATTTTAATTACATTGAATCTAAGCTTCTTTACAAAATTCAAACTTCCATTTTACCAACTTCCAGGTAACTTTGAAGGTAAAGGCCGCATAAGGCGCAAGGAACTATGGGAGGCGTGTCTAGACCTTGGAGTACCAAACGAGAATGTGTGTATAATAATGGATGATCGGCTGAAGGACAATCCGAAGATCCAGTGGCCTGTACCGGTGATAGCTAAGCTAATACATCACCATTTAGAAGTTATAGATATAGATACCCTTGTGACGTTTGATAGAGGAGGGGTGTCGGCGCATGCTAATCACTCTGCCGTGTTTTATGCAGTTGCTTATATGTTTGTTGAGAAGTTGATGCCACAGAGTGAGTATATTTATATAAGATTTGATGGTGATAGTGCAAAGGTAGAGCTCAATATTGTGTCTTGAACTTTATTTTTTTTTATTCATGATGGAAAAGCAACAGTTCACTACTTTTAGAGAGTTATTATTTCCTGAATTAGATTGTGAGAAAAGAATATTACTATTTTCATCAGATTCCAGTCTTAATTGGATGCAGCTGAGTACCAATGTTTTACGTAGAGTGACTGCCTGTTTGACCTCTTTAACCTAGTTACCTGGGCAACCCAACACTCTTTGGTAAAACTTATGAGTTTGAAGCCTGAGACTTGAGATGAGGCTTTGATTTAGTGGGTATTTTTGAACAATACTCAAAAAAGAAAGAGAATTATGGTCTGATTATAATTTTTTATTTTCAGGATGTACAGTATACACATTAGATTCAGTAAATTTATTCAGAAAGTACATTGGCTTCCTGGATCTGCCTCTTAGTTTTTTACTATCTTCTAAAAGGTGAGTAAGTGATATGATAGATGAGTAAGATATAATGATATATGGAGCTGGAGAGTAAATAATATACAGGGTGTTACAAAACTAGTGCACCATATTTCTACTTTGTGGTTTCTATTTTGTGGTAAACATGATCCTTAGCATGTACTTGGTGACCTGTAAAAATATGGTGCATTAGTTTTGTTACACCTTATATGTATTATAGTATTTCTACCTAACATTCATTTCTGTGGGAAACAACTAATTGAAAGCTATCAACTCAATTTCAGATATTTCCTCCGCTGGACAGAAAGCCGTCGCATAGTCCGCGCGATGAAGCGCCATCGCTCACAGATGGTGTGGTTCCGCTACCTCTACGTATTCTTCTCACGGTACATGATCATCAACACCCTAAGGAGGATCAGCCTCGCAGACATAGAACTCGAACTAGAGGTGGACGATTGAGTACAAAGACTACAATTTTACATAAAGAGTTTTAAGCTGTTAATAGACAAAAATGAGAAGTTTTGTATTGCATTCGGCATAGATAAAGCTAGATTTTATAACATTTTGATAATGTTCCAAAAAGTCTAGGTTATGGCTGGTTTTCAGTATCTATTGTAAATAATCCAGACACATTGATAATTTTGTTGTCAATGCTACTTCTTAATTCAATAGTCAGTTTAAAATGTAGTGTTATTTGTTAGATCAGTGTAAATGGTTGTAAAGAGATAAAACTTATTTAAAAAGATTATAAAATTAAGTATTCACTTTCATGTTAGTGAGCTTAGAAGCATGCTTTTGCATGCACCTCTTCCTGTCATTCCTATTTTAACCGACTTCCAAAAAAGAAGGAGGTTCTCAATTCGATCGGTATGTTTTTTTTCTTTATAAGGACATGTCTCAAGTCATGTTTTCACTACAGAAAGAAACAAGGAATATTTATTTTTGCCTTGGAGCGCAATTCTTCTCTTCGCATTGCAAAAATGCCTAATTTCCTGACTCTCAACACGCCAACTCGCTTCTAGATACAATCTAGTTTCACAATACTTGAACTTGTAAGTGCAAAATGCTTGGTATCTTCTACGAAGTGTCATTGGCATGTGGACTAGGTCATAAATAAAATACTTTATCATATTCATTTTGTAAAGCATCCTAAAATAATGACAGTTTAATTTATCGTTTTGAATCGAAAACTGAGTTCATTTTTTTTATTGATTTATAATCGAAATAAGTATACAGATCATATGTGGTGTTTTCAGACAAATTGCATAGAGTAATCGTTTTTGACATTTCTATAAAAGTATTGCATTTTACTACTTGTCCACATCCCTATTGATTGCAAAATGCTTTATCGAACTCTCCAGCCTTTCGAACACATACTTCTCGTAATATTGTAAAGATATGTTTGTGAAATGTGAGTGTGACGTTGTTAGAGGCTAATATGTGGATCTGCTGAAGTGCTGAACCGATTTTGAAAATTAATTTACCAATAGCTACGTGTTTTGTGAGTGTCATAGGCCATATTTATCTGTATACTAGCGACCCGCCCCGGCTTCGCACGGGTGCAATGCTGATACTAAAATTATACATATAAACCTTCCTCTTGAATCACTCTATCTATTAAAAAAAACCGCATCAAAATCCGTTGCGTTCAAAGATTTAAGCATACAAAGGGACATAGGGACAGAAAAAGCGACTTTGTTTTATACTATGTAGTGATGTGAAGTTCAAGTAGTTACTTCAAGACGTAGGTGAAAACGCCGGAATCGACTCGTTCGGAAATAATGAAATTTATTGATATAAGGAGATATAAATGTGCTAAGTTCTACATAGAGAATAGAAGTTTCGTATAGACGCCAGCACATGAAGCTACCCTAAACTGACAAATTTTCCCAATCATTTTTGAACCATATGCTTCAGCGATAAAGTTGAAAATCTATTAAGGAAATTTCACAGATTGTAGTAGCTTGATGTGCTGGCATCTGTGCCTATTGCTTCCATAGCTTATGATAAGACACTGCTGAAATACATTTTTATATGAACAAATCACATATTTATTTACATTTTAATGTATTTCTAAGTCAAATTGTTATAGAGAAAGAGTGACAATGTTTTAATTTATCTTCTTTTATTCTGACCAATTGCATGGGTTGGATTAGTTTTGACGAATTATGTACTTTTGTGCAAGGCCATAAAGTCTAATAATGTTTATTTTGATAAAATCTTTAATATTATTTTGTAAATGTGTTCATTGAACGAAGTTTATATACAAAAGACAACAACAATTGGGATTCAATGAGATTACCTAATATTTTTATTGTGTTTATGACAATTTTGTTTAAATTACTTTGAGTCAGGTCAGGGAACAATTTTTTAGGTCATTCGGTTTTTTAATTTCAGTACTATACTTGGTAAGGTTATGGATCTACCTTATACCCTGGCTGCGCTTACAAATAAGCTACACGGTTGAATGTTTGTAAATTATTCGCTAGTCTATTATTTAGTGTAGGTTTTTATAAAATAAAGACTTATTAATTTATTTAAACTTGATCAAAAATTATGTTTTTAACTTGGACATTTGTTTACTTTTATAAATCTTAAAAAATCACAATCGAAGATGATGTCACAACTTTGTGAAAATATTGAGATCGATAGTATTGCTTGTACTGTGATATTCAGTTCTCAAAAATCACTAAAATTTTAAATTGGTTTCCAATAAACGATCAAAGTGGTCATGATGTTAATTTGGAAGTTTTATTTATTTTGAGCGTCACTATGCTTATGGGGCGTCGTTCTATTCGTTGAGGCCTTATCCCTGCCATATATGAAGTGCTATCAAGTGTCCTCACTTAGTAGGTTATATTAAACTCATAATGCAGCCTGGTCTAGAAGTTGGTGGTTATACACACGTGCCTAGGGGTGAGGCACGTTAAGCCTGTCGGTTCTGCTTCGTGCGGAATTGCGGGCCGCGTCCCTTAGGTGTGAAAGCGAGGGAACAGTGTACCTATGTGCCTGCGCGTAAGTGTATACCACATACATATACATATCCCGCACGCTATTCTCCGCTGTAGCTGACTGGACTAGTAGAAGTCTGCCTGGACTAGTAGAAGTAGGAGACACCACTAGCTAGCTGTAGTTAAATATAAATTATTATGGTAAATGCATACATATCAGCGTCCTTTATACAGCAAAAATTTTAAGATCTTAAGTCGATTCCCGGACGATAGATACCTATACGTCATAACGCCAATCGTCCCTCTCTATCACTTGTTCCGCGCTCTCGCTTGCACGCTCTAAACGAGACAATCAGTCATGCTTTTACGTGCGTGCAGCCGGCGTTTACAAACGGTATCATACGTTACGACGTCATAAAATACTTAGCTACGTTGCTTGTGTACGTTTTTTTTATTACCAGCACAAAACTCGTGTGTGTTTTATAATTATGTACATGTACATAACAGAAACAAGTCACCACAGATTAAATTATTTTATTTGTGTTGGCCTCAAAATATTCATAGTACATTTTACAACAAATGTTATTTCGTTACATTAATTATACTTATCAATGCAAGAAGTTTGAAACGTTTTAATTAGCTAAACATTTAAAAATTGACAATTTTAGCGACTATAGATAAAAATTTTCTTTAACTACTTAGGAATTGGAGCGACGTAATGACTTACAAGCTTAAACAATTTACAATACATGCATCCGAGGACCTGTTCCAGGTAAAAATAAAATAAAATAATTTGTGTACTTAACTTTATTTGGTAACTGCAACAAATAAGCTTCAACAACATCAAGCAAGCTTCTATATATCCGAGGAGGTCCGCGCTACCGAGACGTGGCTCTATGGAAGTTACGCGTCACAAACAGTTAAGTACTAGGTGTTCAACAGAAGCACTAGGCGATGCTAAAAGCGGGTTGGCAACTTTACTACGTCTACAAAAAAAGACTACTCGCAAATATATTATCACGCTGTATTTGATGTAAAACTTATTACAACATAAGTAAAAAAAACTTAATTAAAAGAAAGTGCAATATTAAGCTGGAACGCGGCGGCCGCAGCCGCGCATGCGCACCGCGGGCTGCGGCCGCCGGCGACACATGGCTACACCAAATTATTTGTTAAAACAGGAACATAATCCACATAAATTTGATAATATTGTACTGATTCAATATTTCCGTATCCACTGATCCCATACATTGCGTGAACACAAGAGAGCGAACAAAGATTAAGTAGCAAACGATAGCAACGTCACCGTCGGTACAAACTGGAATGTCACACAATTATTAAAAATACTGATTTGTTAAACAACAACAAACTTATCCATACAAAATATATTGAAACATCACTAGCCGAGGATGTTGCAACCTGAACCCGTCGCCAATAAATAAGTTAACGAGGTTACCACTATAATATATAATCCCAGAGACACCGCACCTAACTAACATTCACCTTGCAACACCCTCATTACCCGACTACCGGGGGGTTGCCATTGTTAAAAAATATTGCACCAATAATTTATTAACGTGCCAGAACTAACGTACGGTACTATTGCGCAGAATTAATTATTATATAATATAAATACATAACAGCTGAGCTCGCGGCTGACGGAAGTTACAACTGTGGCCGCGGACACCGGTCTCCTTGCAATGTAGTTGTCAAATTGAATTACATTTATATATTTTTATTAATTAATTAGGTAACGACAACACTACCTGTTAACCACTGACTACATCGACTTATTAGTTATTAAATATTATCTATACCATATTATATCATTTTTCTAATGGTAATCTATGCCCTCGCTTGAACTGAGATCGCACGTCCAGTGATGTGCGGACACTTCGTTAATGTCATACATATATTGATTTATTAAGCATTAAGATACAGTAGGAGAGAAAGTAATAATTAAATTAACATTTCCGCTACGTCACAACTGCCAGCAGTTGTTTAGTGTTGCCATGAAAAACTTTCATAAAGGAGGTAGTGGCGGGAGGTCTGATGGCTGGAGCATGGGCCCTGGCAATAGACCAGAAAATAAATAAACACCACACTTATCGTCACATTTAGCCAGGTCTCGGATAATGTTGTGGACCCACAAAACTAGTAAAACACAACTCGTAAAAATATTTAAAAAAGACAAATGCAATGTATGTACTTGATATAAAACAATAAATAAGTTCACAGTGTACATTGTATAAGGTTGGTTTTACTTGACATTCATAGGATATTTAGGCGTAGTTCGCGATAAGGCAAAGTTAGTCATGGCAACACCGTATGCAATCTCAGCGCGGGGGGGGCGAGCGGCCGCGGAACATTATTGCTTGGTGTAGCGGACCGCGATCGTCTCGCGAGTCCTCAAGAGAACCGCTACGTCACACTAGAATGGGCGAAACATTGTTTTCCGTGAACGAACCCCTTTAGTCAAACGCCTAACATTTATATAATAAGTCTAATACCGAAATGAATTTTGAATTCAATTGAGTGGCTTTCTCAAGCATTTGGTTGGGGAGGAAGCGCGCGAGCCGGGTGGGCCCGGGGGCGGGGCCCGGTGCGGGGGCCCGGGTGGGGGGCCGGGGGGGCCCTACTCGTTGTCGGCGCGCATGCCGCGCACCTCGCCCTCGCGGCGCAGCTTCTCCAGCTCCTCCTTGGTGCGGTCCTCGATGGCGCGGATGTCCGCCATCGTCATGCCGAACCAGTCGTCGATTGAGCAGAATACTTGTCTGAAACATTATGTCATTTTCATTATACTCCAAAAATCCTCATTGATTGAATGAAAAGTGTAATTGAATTTTAAATTCAGAATTTATCATCGGAACTATTTAATCTGAATTTTTTTATGATCGAATCTATACTAATATTATAAAGCTGAAGAGTTTGTTTGTTTGTTTGAACGCGCTAATTTCAGGAACTACTGGTTCGATTTGAAAAATTCTTTCAGTGTTAGATAGCCCATTTATCGAGGAAGGCTATAGACTATATACCATCACGCTAAGATACACGGGAGCGGAGCAGTAACCAAAGATGCGGGTGAGACCGCTGGGGACAACTAGTGATTAATAAAAAGTTAATAGGCCTTCACAAAGCTAATAAATAAAAAGATAAGAGTACCTTTACCTTCTGACCTTTGATTAGAAATATTTTTATTATTTTCTAGTTGATAAATCCTACTACTATTATAAAGGCGAAAGTTTGTAAGTATGGATGTATGGATGGATGGATGTATGGATGTATGGATGTTTGTTACTCTTTCACGTAAAAACTAATGAATGGATTTGAATGAAACTTTACCACAATAAAGCTTATACATCAGAATAACATATAGGCTACTTTTTATCCGGGTATGGAAAGTACTTCCCTCAGAAAGCGGGTGAAACCGCTGGCGGAAGCTAGTATTATCTAAACAAACACGAATGTGCGTTATCAGACATCAATAGACATTGTTACTAACCTATGGAAAATGGTGAACAACCGCCGTTCCGATTTCTGGATCACATTTTCTACTTTACTCTGAAAAAAAAAACAAAACACATTTTATAATAGTGAAAAAAATAAATGGAATACAAAGGAATGAAGACCACTACATAATACTTTTGGTATGTCTATGTTAGGTAGTGTTACTCGGTACCTAGTGAAATTTTAGAAGAGAAAAAAATGGCCGTATTTCAGCTTAGTAGCAAAAATCAAACGCTAGAAGCGTTTCGCAAACACAAAAAAAATTAAAAGCCATATATGTAATTATGTTATTTCTTGCACGACATGTCCGACTTTACCCCTTAAGTAACAGATTTCTCAGGGTCCATAACGGATCGGTCCGTAAAAAAATTGTGGGTTTACAAAGCAGCCCGCCTGCGCCTGATCTCTCTCCAGTCATATTGGATTGTTATTCCTGAAGACCACCAAAGGTCACACTATGTAGTAAGCTCAGCAATATCTTACCATGGGCCTAACCGAGCGTGGGTGAAAAAGGTGTCCCGAATTAAATATAATATAATAAGTTGATGGCATCCAGGCCGATTGTCGGCTACGGCGGCCTTTCTCTTTAATGGAGATCAGCCATCTGCGCAGGACATATTATAGTGCACGCACATTCGCGCAGACACAGGTGCACTCTCTATTCCCTCACTGTCATAGTCCGATAGGATATATAATAACAGCATCAATGACAGCACCAACCTGTAGGCCGAACCACTTGAACTCTGCAGTGACGAGCTTGTAGCAAGTCATGACGGGTTTGGCGTCGTTCTTCCAGTTGGCGCCGACGAGCGGGCCGCGGCCCGTCTTGCTGGACTTGAACTTGGTGGGGTCGGTCTCCGGCTTGTAGTCGGCGGACGAGAGAGGGTCGTTGGCAATGTCTATGTGGACGACCTCGCGGTTCTTTAGCTTTTCAGGGGACAGCTCGTGTACCTGGGAAATTGGAGAAATATATTTTTGAATTGAATACAATATTTGTGTTAGGATTTACATATATATTGTTTATGTTTATCGTGTGATTTATTACGTGTTTTTTTTTGTTTTCTCAAATAATTTGAGATTGGACTTGTTTTGTATAAATCTGGTTCTTCAAAACTAACAGACAGACATGTGTTTCTGGGAAGTTTGTTGCGCCACTTCTTCTTCCCAGCGATAACACACAGGGACTGGGGAAGGGCGGTTGTTTTTGGGGGCTATCTTTTGAAATTGACTTTAAAAAATGCTGATTTTCAGCCTGCTTTGAATAAATACTTTTAAACTTTTATCTCTTTTATAGATATGAACCCATTTACGTGAAATTTGAAAAAGATTTCAAATGAAAAGAAGAAGAACACAGTTTATCAAAAATCCTTTACGATTTTCGAATTACACTTTGCTATGTTATCGCTTAAAAAAACGTGACTACATTATAATCTTAAATCAAACCTATTCTGAATTTCACCCAGAATTTACAAAATATTAAATTAAAAATTCCACGTCACATTTCATTTAACTATGACGAATTAATTAATTTCATATCTATTCAATAAAAATTAGCAATTAGTTACATCTGTTGTTTTTATCACGGCACATTATCGCGATATGCAATCTATTGATTTATTGTAAAAATATGTTTCCGTGAAAACATAGCTAACATTTTTATGTCTAGTGGTTATTCACGATATAGCGCGTATTTTTCCTGTGAAAGAGACGTAGATAAGTTATATTAAAAAATATATAAACAGTTCCCTAAATAATATTCTTTGTCTAGACATGATACGACCCGATCTTTTATATAGTAACAAATTTTCACAAAAAATAGAAATATATAGGAAAAAAAATTCGTCATGGGTCTAGAAGTCGGCGTCTCGAGGCTTTTATTTAATTTGAAATTGCCACCTCCTCTCTTGGAAATCGGTTGAAAATATCGAGAATGGCTCTACTGGACTCAACATATAGAGCAATTTTTGACACAAACATACCAATGGTTTCTATAACCTTATTTATTCCACTACTTCTTCTTCCCAGTGATAACACATAGGAAGTGGTGAAGGGCGGGCGTTTTGGGGGCTGTCTTTTGTAAAATTGACCTTCAAAAAGTGCTGATTTTCAGCCTACTTTGAATAAATGACTTTTTTATACAAAATACACTCCTCATGTTACAGCAATCATAAAATAAAAAATAATAAACCGTCCATGGTAACAAGAGAACAAAATTAATAAGTAATTTCTGTTAACCCTACATGACCTCAATACAAATTTTGACGACTTCGACCGCTGCCTACGTCACATCACGCTACACCTTCCCATAATCTCATTATGTGTGATTACCCTTCGCTTTACGTGTAATTACTGTCGCTACCTACGTGACTTCTTGGAGACGTTTTATAAGCGGTTGTACGTGATTTTGTGTAAGTATATTTTTCGCAAAAACATTGTCATGTAGAAATGTAAAGATCTAAAAAGAAAAATACCAGGAAAAAAATACTGTTAAAGTAAATTACTATAGCGTCGATATTATTATTGACTAGAAGTTTCTGTCGTTTTCTTCCGTGTTCCTAACTCCATCCCGCACCCAGATATGACATAGCCTATGTGTTCAATTTGAGACCTTACAACTTATTTTTTTCGTGGGAAATCATCAAATGACCCCTCCCGTTGAGGGTGCAACTGGAGGGTATTTCAGACTCTTACTGACTACCACTGTTCCACTGTTCCTTCTGGAGGTCCCTTTATGCCAGGGCCACGGTAATTGTGGACTCTAAAAGAGATTGCGACTCTTGAGTTTGTTGCGGCGTTTCTTCTCAAGGTAGTCAGTTAGGAAATGCCGACCTCATCTCGTTTTTTTATAAAAAAAATGTGTTGACGTGTAAAAGTGTTGATTTAAAAAAATAAGTTTGATTAACAATTCATGTAATGTTGTGATTTTTCGCAAATTGTCCTTCGCGTTAAATGTTATAATAGGATGTTAGGAGTATCAATTATCTTGGAACACAATTGATTATTAAGTTTTAACTAGCTATCTGAGATTCTATACTTTGTATACCTACTCAAAGAGATAAAAACTCAAACTAATCATTAAACTCGAACTCAAAGCCATTTATTCTAATTAGGCTGATAAATCAGTACTTTTTGATCGTAAAAACAAAAGACAACCACTAAAACGTCTACCCTTCACCACTTCCTATGTATTTTTGCTGGGAAGAAGTGGCGCAACAAACTCCCCAGCAACAAATAGAATGTCTGACCGTTAATAAAAACCATGTTTATACAAAAACCAGTCCAATCTCAAAAAAAAACACCACATAATTATCACACAAAAAATTCAAATTCAAAATTAACACGCGTTAACCACAGAAGTATAATAATTAATTACCAGTGTCTCTACACCAAATTATTTACAATGTATTTTTTATATAAATATTTTATCTAGGTAAGGAAAAAGTATATAAGAGGAAGTTTAAAAGCGGCACCGGTAAACGAAAAACTACGTGGGAACCCGCTAGCATGCTATGGGCATGTAATGCGGAGGAATGAGGATCATGTTGTGAGGAAGGTTTTGAACGTGAATGTGGATGGATATAGAGGAAGGGGACGACCAAAGAAACGATGGATGGATTGCGTGAAAGTTGATATGGCTAGAAAGAATGTAACTTGTGAGATGATGGCAGATAGAACAGCGAGGAAGACAAAAACATGCTGCCAATCCCAAATAAAATTTGGGATAAGGGCAGGAGGATGATTATGATTTTATGTAAGTTAACATGAGGTATGACGCGTATCACTACATAGTATAAAACAAAGTCGCTTTCTCTGTCCCTATGTCCCTTTGTATGCTGAAATCTTTGAAACTACGCAACGGATTTTGATGCGGTTTTTTTTAATAGATAGAGTGATTCAAGAGGAAGGTTTATATGTATAATTTTAGTATCAGCATTGCACCCGTGCGAAGCCAGGGCGGGTCGCTAGTAATATATTAAAATAACTATAAAGAGAATTAAAAAAAACGCGCCACGTAATTTATTTTAAAAAGTTATAAACGTTCATAAACAGAAGACATTATATACGTTTAATGCGGTCATAGAGTAATAATAAGTCGTTGTAAGCCAATGTCATGGAAACCAGAATGAACGATCTTTGTACCATAGCAAACGAGGCTGTTGAAAACACTTGTCAGTATTATTTCAATGTGTCTAGTTATTTACTTGTTTGAAACATTATTCACGTTGCGTTTGGTAAATATGTGAACACCTGATTCGAGTGTCTACTAAGTTTTTGTGTCGTAAAGTCACTCTTCAAACTTTAAAACAAGCGTGTTGCTATGGGCAAATTGCGGGACAAACAGAGGAAGTCATGAACAGGAGTTCTTTCGGGAGAATCCTGCGAACACGCAAGAAAACACACCCAAGACCTGCCGAGGCTGAGGTTGGAGGCCCACCTCCAAAAGGAACATAGGATTTTAGCCGAAGAGTATTTGATTATTTCCCACGAAAAATAAATGTTTTAACTACTTTTCAGCTTAGCATGAATGAAGAATTCAGCTTTTTTTTTCAGAAGTTATTTTTCCTAATACATTCTTCTTTAACTAGAACTAAAATTTAAAGTTGATTTAGCCAAGGCTTTATAGACATGAGAGTCGATTTTAACCTATAGAGGGTCTTCTTAGACGGTTGCATCAAGCGCTTGATGCAGAAAGCGGTTGGATGCGCACGTCAGAAAGTTTCGCTTAGTGGAGCCCTGACTGCCGGTAGTTTGGACCACGTTTCCGATACGAGTGTGCAATTTTAATTGTATTTTTTTAGTATTTTAAAATGTGAATATAATATGTGAAATAAATTAATACAGAAAAAAGTTGATTTCTATAGTTTCAAAGAGCACAGATATGTTGCTACTCACATTGTACTGGTCGCCGGCGTCGGGTAAATGCAGGGACTCTATGCAGATCACGAAGTTCTCCTTCATGTAGCCCGGATTCTGTAATCAATGGTATAATAGTAAAGATAACGACTACTGGTAAGAGGTTTGGTCACGATAACAAACCAGGAAAACACCAAATAACTACAAATACCCACATATACGTAATATCTGAAAAAAGGATGAACACTTTTACAAAATCCGGGTAAATCCATCAGCGATACACAATCTAATCTAACCGTATTTACCTGTAAATGAAAATAAATTGACACTAACCGTTTTCATACATAAAATACCATAAAACAATGATACCGGGCCTTCCGTATAATACTCTAAAGATATCGTAGACTTTATATGCAGGGTATTAAGGTTGATTTTTGTAGAGTGACACATTTTGATGAAACGACTATTAGTCGATAAGATAAACGCTATCGTTCCTTAAAGTGTAATAGTTGTGTTAACAGCGGAGTGGTTATAGCATCATTCTTGTATAATAATTATCTAAAGTAACCCATTAGCACTTTGTGAGGGGTTTATTTGGAACTAGTTCCCGTCAGAGGGAGCTACTATGCACACCCGGATAAAAAGGGTATCACCTTCCGCTTCGACAAATGAGCTATACAGAGAAATATTTTTTGGAACTCGATTTGGTATGGAGATAAACGGTTATAGGCATTCAAACGGCGGCGTTAAGATAGGTCATGGCGCGGGCGAATAATAGAATTAAGTGTGGAAGGAGTTTTTTGGGAGTACATCATCGCTAGCCTCACCTTACCACCTAACCTTATAATCCAATACTTCTTGAGATTAGAATAAATGACGATACAAGACTGGTTATCAGACTTTCTGGCTTCTGAATACTACCAGAGACGTTGAAGTCAATGAAGGGACACATGAAGAAGGAACTCGTATCATCTTTTCAACAATTACGGCAAATATAACACATATTTTTATATCACCATGACCTGGTTATTCCACAAGCAGTATCCGCAAGGGGTAGGTCCCAGGAGCCCGTTTATTAGTACTTTCCACGACCAGGAACAGTCAATTCCCCGTCTCAATTCACTAGCCCATTTTATCATCATCGAAATTCCATAAACCTTCAAAAATCTATCAGTCACTCACCGTAAGCACAGTCCGGCAATATGGGTATGCGTTCCAGGCCTCCTCGTGCACCTCAAGCGAGCCCTTCGGCGCCAGCAGCCGGATGAACGCGGGCACCTTGGACGCCAAGTGGTAGATCTTGTACGTGTATTGGCCTGAAGAGAACTTGCCACCTGAAGAGAAAGGGAGTATTAGAAAAAGGTCTTGTTCAAATGGAGTCACCCTTTTTTTTCTTGTTCCTGACTGGTGTAATTCTGTGTTCATCAAGTTTTTTTTTTTCCAGCCAAAGACTACTCGCAGAAACAGGTTTAGGGGAACCTTGCGGTAAAAAGTGCATATCTGCCTAATAAGCCTATTCAAAACCCGAATCAATTGTAGATATTATGCAAATATTAACAAGATTCGTGGATGGAAATCCAAATAAAACGTAAAAGACTTAGACGTAAAAGCAGGGTTTGTTGCGCCACTCTTGCTCCCAAGGGACAATTCATAGGAAAGTGAAGAGTGGGCGTTTTGGGGACTGCCTTCTTGACGTACGAAAAGAGCTGATTTGTCAGCCTAGTTTGAATAGATGAGTTTTAGTTACTGAGTTTTTTTTCACATCGGATTATGCACGCCTGGAATATTATAATTTACTGCCACCGCTAGTGACACACTAGCGATGCTATAAGGTTTCGAAAATTTCAACTGCGTGAAAATCATATAATCAAATAGATGATTTGAAAATTCTCAAATGTTATCAAATATTACGAGTATTGAACATTAAAGTGGGGTACCTAAACTGGATCAAAATTGTGTTTAGCTCGTTGACCTACAGGCGACGAAGGTTAAGAAGTACCGGTTCCAACTTCAAGGGCAATTCTAAGGGCTGTCACATTGCCACATGACTGGAAAATTCGTGAATGTTGAGGATTTTTTTGCGTGTTATTCAACATTAATTTCATGAACATTCCTGAACTTAAAATTCATAGGAACGTAAGTCTGATATGGTTAAAATTTCTATCCAGTTATTACAGCAGACTGAGTTCAGAATATTTCATCATGTCCGTTCAGCAGAATTTACCCGAAAGAGCTTTTCAAACCAACTCAAACAACAAATATTTTTATATTTGCGTCAAAAAAATGTTACCATGTTCGTATACAGGCTGATTAGAGCGCACTTCAAATATGACCTACCGAACCTCATTCTTTTTTTGGGACTCCGTCATTAATAAGAAACGGTTATTTACTTGTTTATATGGATCGCTTCTGTAATAATCGCATTTGTAAAACTATAGCATTGCTGGCTTTATCCCATTTAAAAAACTGTGTGCCCCTTCTATTACGCATTGGCAACACTACAAATACAAATGTCAACTGAGGCGAGCAAGACTATTATTACTGAAGTTTTTTTTTCTTTTTTGTAATCAAGCCTTTGATTGATTTCGATGGACAATGGAGCGCTGATGCATTCTATGAATGTGTGAATGCTGGTTTTTATTTCGAAGCCTCTGTAACGTCACTACTGCCAAGAGGCAACGAACGTTATAATTAAGACTTATTTTAGGGGTCAAATAAGAAAATGTGTTGATTGAACACAAGATAAATATCTTATTCAATCAAATCTGTTCAGTACTTGAAGCGTGAACGTGTTTGTTCTTAAGTAGCAATATATTTTTATAACTAACTGTTACCCGTGGTTCCGTCCACATCTCGAGGGAACTTTTTCCCGCACGCAGATAAAATGTCCCTTCTCAGGAAGGAAGAGAAGGAATTACCGTTAATCACCACGTTTGCTAAAGTCGGATTGGAGACTTTAAATTCTAGGGTTTCAGTTCACTCATCTATAATTTTTGTTAATATCTTTCAACAAGCACTACTTGGCTATTCGTTAATTTCGAAAGAAACTTTCACGTTCAAAATGGGAAATATCCTGCAAGCGAAAAAAGGCATCTTCATTCGCCTATCTCCTCTTCTAAAAGCATCCAATCAAACGAGCTTACAAATATGTAGTACTAATTAAAAGAACACACTTAAAGTTTTCATCCCAGTGAGTGCATTAGCTTAGAGGCTGATATTTCTGACTCTATCTTTCTATCCACCACTAGATATGAATAAGTGTATGACGTTGCACAAAGTGGAGGTCGCGAGTTTCCGACCCTGAGGCAGAATTGAAACGTCGATGACGTCATTGTGTTATGTCATCGTCTCGTTCCAGTTGTTTTCGATGCTTTGATTTAATTTTTTATGAGCTGTTATTTGGCTTGCACTGTTGGTGTGAACTTGTCTTTATGACATCACACTAGCATTATAAACGTGAAAGTCTGTAGGCCTGTGCGTTTCTTACTTCTTCAACGAAAATATTGCTTCTTTAAAACTTCTCCGCTGCGCTTTGGTGGAGTATTGGCCTTAGTACAGTTGCACAATTAAAATCAATCCTTCTAGCTGCTTGTTGCAGTTTAAAAAACGCTTACACCAAGCAATTTGACCTACCGAGTGAAAGTGTCTCAGCGCTCCAAACCGTTAATTACAATATTCACCTACAGCAAGTAAAGTCATTTATGAACAATATTTTAAATTCTACGAACGCAACCAGCACAAAAGCGGAGGACATCTGTGTAAACGTAGATGACGTCACAGTTTATAACAATAAGCTATAATTGCTATGTGAGTGAATAAAATACGGAATCGTCTGTCCTGTACGCAATATTCTTGGAGGCTTTTAATGTAAAAATATTTTTTCTGTTTATAGATACGGGCTCAGGGGTTATTTTGAAGAGCAGTCAGCAAAATTGGAGGGGCTCCGCAGGGCCGAGGTTGCGGGATTGTCCGCAAGACTTACCGCGGCTCTGACACAAAAAGACCTCCAGAAGGACCAAGAGTGGGATCTAATCATTCCCTCCAGCTGCATCCATAGCGGGAAGGGTCATTTGATGATTTCTCAATAAGAGATAACAAGGGTCATTTTGACACACTTTCTGACATTATACCATGTTGAATCTATTCTAATATTGTACACATAAAGATTCTAAGCGTTTGCAAAAAAATATTTTACCAATAAAAAGCCACGCTATTTGCGAAAGACATGAGCTATATTTTAGCCTGGTAGGAGAAGTTCCCTCGGGATACGCCTGAAACCGCGCCGAGTAGCTAGTGTATAAAACCCACGCACGGTAACATGACCCTTCAACACGTGGGTAGAGAAATGTTCCAATAATACTCCCACATTTCGTACACCGTTATGTGTAATGCCAAGCTCATACGGTCATGAATTTTGCCCTTAAGAATCCAGGCTGTCACTGACATTTTACATTATCAGTAATACTTCATCACCAGAAAATCAAGCTTTCGATTCACCAGATATGAGACAAATCTTTGTTCATACATGCTTACTCCCTTCTGAAAGAATAAACGCTAATGTAAGGATTTTTGTTACTCTTTTGACGCAAAATCTACTGAACGGATTCTGATAAATAAAACAACGTATAGGCTTCTTTTTGTCAATGTGGGAAAAGGAATTCACTCGGGAGGCGGGTAAAATTAGGAAGTGAGTATGTGCAGTTGTATCAATCAAGATGTTATTCGTCATGGAGACAGGTACTATCCCGGAGACGGAGGAAAGGATATTTTAGCTATCCTGGTAAGCGAAGTCGTTTCCCGAGACATGGTGAAATTGTAGAAAACAGCTGATATTTCATATTTATAAGACCCCAAAACGCAATGCGTATTATTATCTAATAGAGTAGATAGCGTTAATATTTTTGGACTACAACGTTAAGTAGTAGCAGCCTATGTCAATGTTTGACCGAGGTTGATAGATAAAGCTCTTGTTGTTACAGTCTGAGTGAATGTTTTGCTATCTCGCGACCTTCATGGGGTATCTATTACATGTAATAAAATTGTATCAATGAATCCTAGGGAAGATGAGGATATGAAAGTTTTGCTCCACAAAGGAGGAACTAACCTTAATTATGTGGTAAGAATTGATGGGGGTGTAGATCAGTCAGGACTGACTGACACGTAGGTAACAAAAAACTATCAATAAGTAGACACTTGAGTGATAGTAAATAATACCGAGTATAATGTACCGAGTATGTACACACGCCTCCATATCAGGCCATTCGAAACAGTCAAATTTACCAAAGCAACTTTGAACCATATGCTTCAGAGATAAAGTTGAAAATCTATTAAGGAAATTTGACAGATTGTAGTAGCTTGATGTTCTGGCGTCTGTACAAGCTGATTTATCGACAAAATATTTAATGCGAAGTCCGATAAATTATCGCCTGTTAATGTCGTAATATCTCTGAATAAACTCCCAAAAAAAGTTGTTTGAAATTCAAATAATTCTTTCTATTTTAGAACGCTGACAAAAAAATACTAATTTGGTTTTGCTGGGGAAAAAAAAACCAAAAACAAGAAAATAAATAAAGAAACCTTTAAAGTCAGGTGTAAAAAATCGCAATCATGAAACCTGACTCTATGAATTGATAAAATATTAATTATTTATTACTAGCAACATAAAAATACTGCTAATAAAACATTTACGACAGAAAATTATTTAAGTATGCTACGTAACTACGGAATGGTAAACTTGTGGGTGCACTATTGTATGTGTTAGTTGCCGCCAGCGGGTTAGCTCGCGTCCCATGGGAACTTCATAACGTACCCAGACCAGAAGAAGTAGCATACAGCCTTCTTCGAAACAAACAAACTCTTCAAAATAATCAAACTTACATAATTTTCTTGAACGTGCTAACTTTAGGAACTTCTAGACTGATTTCAAAAATGATTTCAGTGCTAAATAGCCGAATTTATCAAAGAAGGTCTGTAGGCTACTTTTTTCCGGGTACGCAGAACATGTTTCCAGGGGACACGGGTCAAACCGCTGGTAGAAGCTAGTTAGTATAGATTTTTAATACTATAATCAGACTGCTATTACTATGAGACGTTTAAGACACGTCTCGTTATCATCATCAGCCTTTTTATCGTCCCACTGCTGGGCACAGGCCTCCTCTCACACAGAAAGGAATTGATCGTTAATCTAATTTTGTCAATATTTTTGTCTGTGTTTGGGCTGAATAATTTTTTTAGCTATCTTTTATCTATGTATTCTTTGAATTTGGGTTATTTTTGAGTTACAGTTGGGTAACTTTTGCTATTTTCTTTCAAGAGATACTGGAGACATTTTTTTTAAATTAGTTAAGCTGTTTGCCAAACCTGTCAGTTCTTTATAGGAAGAAACATATTTTAATATTGTTTTAAACTTGTTCTGATGAGAAAAATAATTAAAGTCGACCTTTTAATTATGCTAAAATAATGTATTCGACACGTGTTACAGTCACTGTTTTTTTTTTTTGTGTGTGTGCAATTTTGAGTTCATGAAATAATGAGCAGTTTAGCAACTGACAAAACCTATTTTTCTTTAATTACTTTTAACATTTAAATTAATAACCTGAATTACCTCAATTAAGTAGTGATTAATATAGCCAATTTCATATCGCGTTAATCATTAAAACAAGACATATTAGATTAGAGTATATCTCAAGATAAATCCGCGATTCCGTCATTGAAATGTAATCAATGCATCCGCGAGACACTATTTTTACAGCAAATACTGTTTTACATAGATCTATTTCAGTCTGAATGATAATACAATATGCACCCACGCTACCTCTACTGAAACCTTAGAGTATGAATAAGATAAAGTTTCGAGAGCGCCTTCGCAAATATTTCCGAACTACGTTTTGAAACGATGTTGGCTAGCCACTTTTATACTCAAATACTGTCTTCCTATGGAATTTAAACATAAGTATGTATTTCTAGCTAACATGACAAACGTCCACGATACAGCATGTCCAACACGAATGATCATTACTTTAATGAATAAAAATAATACGTAAAAAAAACTAGTACCTAATATAAATATTTCCTGGTTCGAAACTAGGCGCTCCTTGCACTGACTTTTTCAGTTAGAAAAAAAAATCGTCATGTATTAATAATAATTTTTTCTTTCTTTTTTTCTAACGAAATATAATTAATCCAGTTTTCTATGCGTTTGTGTTGTCACATCGAACAGACTGATAATATAATTTTGGGATTATTATAATTGTAGTTAAAAGCCAGCGCTCTACGTCTTATATTCATACTCTAAGCCGTAACATTGAAAGCATACTGGCTGCGTTGCAAGCCGGGCAGGTACCACAATCTGAAGACTCCGTCGATTTCGTCTCCAACACGGGGTCCTGCATGCTTTTCCTATCTTTCTTTTCTAGAATATAAGCGAAAATAAAATAATAAAACAAAGAAAAATTAAAAAGGGGAACTGGTAAAAAAATATGGTACAGACGCCAGCATATCAAGCTCCCTGACAATTTCAAATTTACCTAATCAACTTTGTACCATATGCTGTAGTAATAAAGTTGAAAATCTATTAAGGAAATTTGACAGATTGTATAGGTATGACGTGCTACCGTCTGTAATTATGAAAGCAAATTGTGTAAGGAGTATTTTACAAAATAAGATGGAATTTTAAACTACTATGATTGTTAATTAGGATTTTGTGTATCTTAGCCGAAATAAATATTGTAGCATCCTTCAGTGCGCTTACTTACAAACTAGAATAAGTTAAGGCAAGCCCGTCCAAAATCGATAAGATTTAGTGTACAGACGCCAGCACATCAAGCTATCAAGCGAAACTGTCAAATTTTTTCATTACATTTTGAACCACATGTTGGTAATTTGACAGATTGTAGTAGCTTAACGTGCAGGCGTCTGTACACCATTAAATATTTATTCAGATAAAAGTAAAATAAACTGATTAGAAATCGAGAAAAAAATCGCATAAGTAAGTGACGTGACACTGAAATTATCGCTATATCGATAAAGACACACGCCCGCCGGCTTACAATACAATGCGTGAACAAACGGTCCACGAACGCAGTATATGCCAAATGTGTATCGATAATGTTTTATTGCTTATTCAATTGACGTCACTGCTATTATGAATGGTTTAAACTTTTACTGTGTGATTGTGTCAGATAGAGACTCCTATATCTCCAATCTTCCAAAACAAGATTTAAAGTTGTTAAGCTGGTCGTCTGAACCTCGGTTCACGATTTTGTATTAAACAATTTTAGGACAATTTTTGATTAAAACAAGATCGGTGATAATTTGAAAATGAATCAATTTTAAGAAAATTATCATTTTCCACATTCTATATGCATCAACTAATATAAAATGTTTTCACAGCGTATCACAAATTAATTTTAGAGACCCATGAGTTGCAAAAATCAAGGGGGTTTGGTGAAACTCTCAAGAGGGAAAGCGAACGGCTTGAGCGACCCCTTGAGACCTTAAAAAGCCAAGTAAGAATTTGATAGAACTCGTCAAATACGGTTACTCTCTATGTAATTTGTATGAAAACGGAACCTATGACGTCACAGATTTTTCACATCAAGCCATATTTATTTCGATAACATTATCACAAAAAAAAAAAACAATTTTCGTTTCAAAACGTTTAATAAAACTGAAATTATTTTAAGATGCTTTACCAAATGAATATTATGATACAGTATTTTATTTTTGACGTAGTCCACATCACGATTTAGTATCGCCGTTCAAACTTCGAACTACACTTTTGCAACCGGACATTTTAGGGCAATACTAAACGACATAGAAGGTATTATTGCTTTTATTCATGACGACGAGCTGTGAACAGTTGTACGGTTGGTTGCGATGTTTCCTGCGCCATAATAATACATCCACAACAACACCAACAGTAGGCTATAATTTGTATTGGTTTCCACACATGTGTTGCCAATATTCTAGTCATGGTTTCCACTATCCACTACTAGGCCTCCAAATAGACGTCAAATGTTAGATTGGGGACCATTGATTTTGCGGTGTTGAAAGTTAAGAAATAATTTTCTTGTGGGTCTTTAAGATTTTCTTTTAATAATATTTTTATAGTTACTTGCTTCTCCGACCGAAATAAAACGTGATCTCTTACCTAATCGCGCTAGCCTTTTCAGGTGATATTTTCACCGATAGTTATGATTGCAATCATAATAATGTTTATTTACGAGAAGAATTTACGAGAATATTTATTTACAAATTTGTATGTACTTTCCAAGTATATCTTGGACACCAATGACTGTGTATCGGATGGCACGTTAAACTGTAGGTCCCGGCTGTCATTGAACATCCTTGGCAGTCTTTACGGGTAGTCAGAAGCCATTAAGCTTGACACCAGTCTAACCAAGGGGTATTGGGTTGCCCGGGCAACTGGGTTGAGGAGGTCAGATAGGCAGTCGCTCCTTGTAAAACACTGATACTCAGCTGAATCCGGTTAGACTGGAAGCCGACCCCAACATAGTTGGGAAAAGGCTCGGGAGATGATGGTGAGTTATGATTGCAATTACAATAATATTTATTTACATGATAGTGATTAGTTATAGAAATAACCACATCAAATTACTTCCCTTTTAATAAAACCAACCGAGGCCTCAATAACATTCATTTAAAATACATAATTTTCTGTTGCTATCGTAGTTTTGTCTGAAAACCAGTTTTTATAAAAAAAGTATTACAAACCCAACGTGTTCCAAAAATCAAGTTTATTTACGAATTTAAAAACTAGTTTCTAGATTAACTAATATTGCATCATTTGCATACGTGAAGAGCTGTGAAGATAAATTTATCATCGTCTTGATTTCATGTTCAATTGTTAATGAACGGTCGTAGAGGTCAAAAGGGCGGATACACTTGAGTACAGTACATAGTTGAGGGTAGAACATTAATTGCGGTACACACTCGCAATTAGAACCGCTTACAATGTATTTTCAGAGTAATTGATATTCATACATTTATGACACGAAGATTGATGGCATCCAGGCCGATTGTCGGCTCCGGCGGCCGTTCTCATTTATGGAGATCAGCCAGCTGCGCAGGACATATTATAGTGCACAAGCATTCGCGCAAGACACAGGTGCACTCTCTATTCCCTCACTCTCATAATCCGATGGGACGGCAATCCGACACGACCGGAGAGAGATCAGGCGCAGGACCGACATTTACGTGCTCTCCGCTGCACGGGTGAATCAATCACCAACTTCCAGACTCCAGGCTGCTTTGTGAAAGTTTCTCAAAACCCACAAAGCGAATTCGGCCCGACCCGGGATTCGAACCCGAGACCCCGTGCACAGCAGTCGCACCTTGCGACCACTAGACCAACGGGGCAGACACGAAGATTACATATAGCCTGACAGTGGCGATCTTTTAAATCTATAGATAGCTATACTTTTTCACGTTGCAAAGAATGAAGGTTTTGCTAAGCCAATGAGCAGTCATGTACGCCTTTGATTGGTTTTATGTTTAAGAGTTTTGTAAGCTAATTAGAGAAGTCTTACATTCCATTTCTAATATTCACCGAAAGTGTTGATGGAGTTCCTAATCTATGACCTCTGACTGTCCTTTAGACTTCATAACTTTCTAAATTCTTTTTTTTCTCCCCGCCTTGTTCCAAATTTATTTGGGATCGGCGCAAAATATTTTCCGAGTTTCCATTATTTTTTGTTATGTGTCGTACTAACATCCAATCCCTTCTTTTTCATGTCATCTTTCAGCATCCATCTATTCCATCCACATTCATATTTAACACTCTGTTTGTAACCAGAGTTTACCTTCTCATTACACACCTATAACACTACAAGGGCTATCCTCTGACTTTTTCTGTCTCCTAATATCTCAATACTCTCATATCTGGTACATGCACTCTTTTTTCATCACTCTTTACTTTCAATGAAACAAAATATACGGGAGGTAACCCAGGTGGTGAACAACAATATCTGGCGATTAAAAACCAGCAAAATCCATTGCCTGCGATATTTGCAATACAAAACACAACACAGACACAACAGAATAAATATTTCGTTACAATTTCTCACAAAGAAAATAAACACTATGTGCTTCAAAATATTCTATATCAATATCAATTACTCCCGACAGCACCGAAAGGTTAATTGGTCCAAATCATGAATATTGCCGTGAGAATTTCAGACAGGAGCGAACGTTCAAATGCAATCGACACTGAACTTATTTGAAAGGACAAATATCGATTTTTATAAAAAACATGTGTATCGATTCGATAACTGTTTTTAAACAAAACAGCTGACTATTCACACAAAACCACTGCCCTTGGTAAACCATGACATACCGTATCGAATTTCACTCATTATTCTATGGCTCAGCTGTTAAAAGATTAATAAATTGATACGCGACACGGGTTTGGATTTTAATTTAATCTTTTATAGTGCTGTCCAGAATGCATTTATAAATTTTATCGATATTTTTCTACATTTATTTTAGAAAAACTGTTTTGCAAAATATCTTGTAAAATTAAATTATTTGTAACATTTTCAATAGAAAGTATACAGAGATGTATTTATTTGTTTTTAAATTGGTGTTATTTAACCGACTTCCAAAAAAAGGAGGAGGTTCTCAATTCGGCCGGTATGTTTTTTTTTTTTTATTTTTTTTTTTTATGTATGTACACCGATTACTCCGAGGTTTCTAGTCCGATTTGTGTAATTCTTTTTTTGTTCGATGCAGTATACTTGCCATTTGGTCCCATAAAAATTTCATCCAATTTGGTTCAGTACTTTTTATTTTATGAGCATTTGTTTGATTTATGTGGACGATGTGTATGTGGATGATGTTATAACGGGCCGGTTAATGAGAATTTCCTACAAACTTATGTATTCTGTATGAGTTATGATAGCTATTATAGAAGGTATGGAGTGTATAAATGGATGACAAAAACAGATTTTGGACCTGATACTAAAAAGATAAAAATAAAATTTTTTTACAAAAAATAAAACCGACTTCAAAAACACTGAAAAGTGAAAAAAAAAAGCTTTTAAGTACATCGCTCTAGAAGTCGGTGTCCAAATAAATACAGTATTACAGTTGCAACTTCTTGACACCGACTTCTAGAGCGATGTACTTAAAAGCTTTTTTTTTTCACTTTTCAGTGTTTTTGAAGTCGGTTTTATTTTTTGTAAAAAATTTTTATTTATACAAGAGATCACGTACAAATACTGGAATATTCATGTATGAAACATTTGTTTCTGTAGGTGGTAGATATAAATAACGAACCCCCGCCCACCATAGCATGTACTAAATATTTGTTAAGTTATCTGAAGACCAATATATCAATTATTTTATAGTTTTCATTTATTATTTAAAATATGTGCGTATTATAATCTTATTAAATTGAATTATGGAACAATTTAGCATAATTGTATAATGACGCTAATAGTTAAAACGTCGCATGACGCAGACGTCTTGCAAGGACAGGCATTACAACGCACTGAAGGAACTATTGCTTTTTTTTTTATCCATAGATATATTGTATTGATTCTTTAAGTAAAAGTTTTGCCACAAATTCGTGAACATATAGTATCTACTACAGTCAATTAAATACTAATTTAATAGATTTTATCGTCGTGAAACGAACAATAAAAGCCTTACTACACAACGGTTAGACAGACGTTTGACACGTGTTAATAGAATAATTTGTATGAAAAAATATTTTAAACACGTGTCGAAGGGATGTCTAACTTTTTTGCAGTAAGGTCCTAAGGGTTTACCATATTGACATTATTCTATTGGTTGTGACAAAAGTATTAATTATCCTAGGGTTTGATTACTTGCCTAGCCAATGCGTATATAGAGGCTACATTTATGAAAATTATTATTAATCTAATTATACATTGGGTGACTGTGTCAGTGATTTTATGAAAGATTCGTGAATTCAGAAGCTTAGTGAAAATTTATTATTCAAAATATAATGAGGTACTTACCGAGTAGGGGATAATCTTTGAAGGGCTCATTTTTTAATACTTCAATTCCTTCACCGCCCCCAGTTTCGTTTTTGGAGACTTCTGCGACGCAGTACAACTGGCCCACTTGGTACTGTCAACAAAAACATCTACATTAAATATGTCGGCAAATGATAGCACTTTTCCTTAAACAGTTGAAAACATTACAGTTTCTGTTGTAACTGAATAAAAACTATCCTAATCTATATAATTGAAACTTCGCCGCGCATCCGGATAAAAGTAACCTATAGTCTTCTTCGATAAATGCGCTATCGAAGACTGAATTTTCAAATCGATCCAGTATGAGATAAGCGCGATCAAGCAAACTAACTTTTTAGCTTTATTATGCTGTATTTAATCAATCAGCTCCTAAGCCACATAAAGCTGAACCCTACCTAGTAACAGCCACCTCACGTACTAACAACTATTTGCAATATCGCGTGACCAATTATAATAGTAGAACAAACAATAACGCATTTAAATATCTATAATTAGTTGCTACATTACTTCATGTCTCCTTAGTCTTGACTTCTTGACACGCGTTGAAGCAATTAAGTGCAGTTTAATGAAGAAAATTGCGACCTTCCACGGGTAAGTAGTGAATGCTTGTCGTCATACTAATGTTCGAGCCTGAATCAAAGTCAGTGGGATAACGATAAATACTATTTCCCTCTGTTCTTTCCAAATGTGTATCCCACATGGTGGTGGGGTCAACTTTCCTAATTTTTCTTTACCGCTTCGCTCTATCCTTGATGTCGCTCTCTGACAACTGAGACTCTTTCATGTCTTTCACTACTACATCCCTCTATCTTGTTTTGGGGTGGCCTTTAGATCGTCGACAGGGGATGGAAAGTTGCAGCGTTAGGTTTCCCACATAGACTAACGATCTTTAATTAGGCTTAATTGCGATAGAATACTAGCTTCGGTCAACGGAATCCGCAACACACTCGTATAAAAGGTATCCTAAAATCTTCCTCCATAAATGGGCTATCCAACAATGAAAGAATTTTTCAAATCGTTTCAATAGTTCCTGAGATTAGCGCGTTAGCAAACAAACAAGCAACTCTTCCGCTTTAGAATATAAGTATAGATTTGAAGGTCTGTTTGTATAATCATGTTTGACGCCTCTTTAGCGAGACAAGTATTAATAGTAGCTAAACTTAAAGTCAATGTACGAGAAAATTGGCACTAAGATAAATCGGTTTGGGATTTTGGAATTTAATCATTTACGATCTTCATATCAAATACGTGATTTATTGGTCTTCTCCCACAAAAAATCATATAATTCGGCATAGAAACTTGAAAAGAAATATATTTTACTTTCATTCAACCATTGCATTGCTGCGAATTCACAACAAATACTGAAAATTTGAAACTGCACAATGCAATATTATTTGTCGAATCGGAGCAGTCTCAAGGCGAAAGCGCTTCTATTTAGAACGACATATTGATCCGGGTTGTATCCACGGAACCCGCGTCTAGGTAACATTATGTAACTAAGAAATTCTAAGATAACGAACTCAACGTGTCTATTCATCTCTTCCATTGAGACATTTCTTTGGATTACTGCCAAGTACCACTGATAAGAGAAATTCTTCAGGCAGCAATAATCTCTAATAGAGTATACAATTTCCAACCAACGACCTCCGGAAGTTATTATCTAATAATACTAAAATGAATAACATTAAGAGACTAATTAACGTAACTAATGATTTAAGTTGACCTTGCGTCAACAACGCATTTTTTCAGTAAACATCGAAGCAAACAATAATGGGTGGTGTGAAAAACATGACATAAGAAAACAGACAACGTTATGAAATCATTGACGATTTTTTTGTTTAGTACACACAGCACGATAGTCTAGTGCAACTTTCTCGAAATTGACATGGTTTATCGATATATTGTTCCGACAATATTTACATCACTAGTGCTGCAATTTCACAGACGGTGGTCTACTTGGCAGGTAGTATTAAATATGACCTGTGCGGAAAGACATTGTCATGTTAAAATAATATCTTAAGCTGTTAGGTAGTAGGCATGGCATAGAAGTAAATAACAAAGTTAAGGACTTTACGCACGTAATATACATGATTCTTGCCAGTATATCATAGGTAATCCTTAATAAATTTTCAACTTTATCGCTGAAGCATTTGGTTCAAAGTTGATTGAGATAAGTCAGTTTCGGTAGCTTGATGAGCTGGCGTCTGTACCCGCATGAGTCCTTACCTACGTAGCGGATCTGACCTGTTACAGTGCCGAAATAGCATGATATTTTAGGCACTGTAGCAGCATAATTTTAAGCAGTGCCACTGCTTAAAATGAAGCGACATTTTGACGTTCAAGCGTTAGGATCTCCGTAAAAATCATTGTTTACCGTCAAAAATACACGTATTTGAAAAGGATATTTATCCATCAATTAGTATACAATTAACGAGGTACTTAAAGTACTAGTTCACTTAGAACTTTGGCCCCGGGGTGTTCATTAACAAACAATCAACATGAGAATTTTTGCTTTACGATCTCAAAGGTGTCAGAGACAATGATAACATGGAATAGATGTGACCACAAATTAATAATGATTTTTTTGTCGGCATAAAGCGAGTTTTTTTTTTAATCGCTACGCAAGGTCGACGTTCTTAACGTATTTAATAGGTATATTTTTATTTAGTTATTTTTTACATTTTAGTACTAATTTATAATTATATTAACGTATTAAATCTGCCGTGTCGTTTTTTGATTATTATTATGAAGAAGATTTCTATCTTTACTAATAATATTATTAAGCTGAAGAGTATTTAATTATTTTTTTTTGCCTATTTTTCCTAATAGCTTTCCGGCTAATATTATGTATACTAATTACTTTTAAGAATGAATGGATGTATGTTTGTTACCATACTAAAACTACTGGACGTATTTTGATAAAACTTAGCAGCAATATAGCTTATAAATCAGAATAACATATAGGCTACTTTTTATCATGTGCGGGTACTAGTTACCTCGGGATGCAGGTGAACATGTTGGCAGTACAGTAAAACTTATTGATTTTCTCACAACTTTAATGTTCATTCTATAAGTCAAACTAACATAGAGCTAGGCGTAAGTCACTGTTTCATCTTCCTATCTTGTATACACCGTGACTTTTTAGTTGCCTTACAAAAGTGGTCCACTCTATGTATCTGACATAAAATACCTTTAGCTGCGATTATTATTTTTATATCATTAATAATAATGTATCAAACGGTAGTGTAGTACCTACCCAGTGCAAGAGTCGAGTAGATCATTCCATCTCTATTTTTCAGAAGACAAGGGTGATTCTCACTATCTATTTCTGAATATTTTTTTTCTAAAATGAATATTTTGTTTTATTGTTCAAATCTCATAAATTCATATTTTTTTAATATGAATGTTTACTAGTCATTGGATACATGCTGGGCTGCTTTTGTAAGACAACTAAAAAATCACGGTGTATAACTGTGTAAGATGTACAGACGTCATCATCGTACATAATTTTTAATGAATAAGCAATCTCAAACCAGTTTACCAAAATGTTGATGACTCAATAAACATTGGATATTATAATAAATGAATGCATTACTTAACTGGGTCAGTTAAGAAATTTGCAAGTTTATACGATTCCTAAGTGAGTTGTGCAATGATCATTTTTGTTCAAAACAATACATTGATATGTATATGTATAGTATATACAACCATATTGTATTTCTGACCTATTGCCCTATAAAAAAATTAACAAAGGTTTTTATGTATCAGCCACGGCGGCCGTTCTCTCTAAGGAACCAGCTTGTCCGGACATATCATAGTGTACAAGTATTTGTGCAGACACAGGTGCACTCTTATAGTCCGAACGTGGGACAGCAATCCGACACGACTGACCGTATTTCCAGACCCTGGGCTGCATTAGAAAGTCTCTTGAAACCCACACAGCGATTACAGACCACACTGGGAATGGAACCCGAAACCCCATGCACAGCAGTCACACTGTTTACTTACGAAGACTTTGTTTATTAGGTTGATAGGTCTAATTTCAGGAGCTGCTGGTATAAATGGAAAAATCTTTCAGTGTTAGATAACCAATTTTTTTAGAAATACTACTCGCAATTTTTTTTATGTAGATGGTTCATAAAGTAAGCTTAGGTTGTGGTTTCTTTAAATGCAATATGTTAAAATTACTTTGCATTCAATATCTGACTTAATATCATGAGCCTTGCAAATTTATCTGTTAAGCAAGTCTTTTTAAAATCTATACTTATATTATAAAGCTGAAGAGTTTGTTTGTTTGTTTGAACGCACTAATCTCAGGAACTACCGGTTCGATTTGAAAAATTCTTTCAGTGTTAGATAGCCCATTTTTCGAGGAAGGGTATAGGCTATATACCATCACGCTAAGACACACGGGAGCGGAGCAGTAACCAAAGATGCGGGTGAAACCGCTGGGGACAGCTATATGAAATAAAGGACTATTAACAAAATAAGAAATTGATTTTTCATGTATTTTATATCATCATGGTTACAATCCAATAATATTTATTACAGGATTACAAATTATTTAACAACAGATAAGTTACTTTATATGCAGCTGTGATAAGAACATACATGACTAACAAGGTAAATTATATTCTATTTGTGAAACATACAACTTGTCCTCAACTCAGAAATATTTTTTACTGTTTTATTAAAACCATATTTTTTTACTTAGCCTAAAAAATATCAACATACAATCATTCACTGAATAAAAAAAAGTTTTTTACAGCCTTAAAAGTTAATGTGGAGCAGAAAATGTCAGATAGTTAAAATTTTTGGAGGACACAGTTTTAGAAAATTTTAAATTATGTTTTTATGAGCTGGATGTTCTTTTTTTTTTTTAAATAATGACACATTGTTGACCTAGATATACAAATTTTTAACTTAAAGTTTTTTTCAATAGTAATAATTAAGGGGAACCAGTGTATAAGAGTAATGTTATAAGAGTCTAGTTAGAATGGATTGAAGTAATAAATTATGTGAATTGATGAATTGTATTGTACTACTTCTTTCAGCCAATGACATATAAGCCTCATTGCTCCAGACCACTGAGAATATTGCAAGCTAACTGGTCGCAAACCAAGGCCTATTGTCCTTGAAATAGTGCAATTTAAAATAAGAATAGACTTACCTCTTCGACTGTTAGGGGGAGCGTCACACGGCTGTAAACAAAGAGAATTGCGTTTAAATTCACTTTATTACTTTCAATAATGTCACTAACATCTGTTCAATAAATCCGCGGAAATTCACTACTTCCACGGACAAACCTTGACCTAAAGATCTGTCACTGTCACTACTTTTCCTGTATTATTTCAACATTAAAACCGAACTGACTCAATTAATTGCCTCAATTAGAGTTTCACTTCAGGAACAGGCTTGACTGATAAGATGGGACAACTAGGCGGACCGTGGCAAATTTTCAAGTAAGCCCGAAAATCGATTTGTATTCGCAAACTTGTATAACCTTAACATTATATACTCACTATTCCTTGATAATCATGTTGTATATTTATTTTGAAACACTTTAAATGCACATCAGACAGTCCACTACCACCTTAAAAGAAGACTTATCACAGAACGAGACTTGAGCGATGGCCCGATTATTGGTAGATTATTATAATTTTAATCTATGACCAACCAATGAAAATGACAAGGCGCATGCTTCGTTATGACGCAACGGATATTACGTCAACGTTTGGAACGTCGTTTCGTTTTACATTAAATCTCTTATTCACAATATCGTTTTCAAAGTTAAAAAAATACATTAAAAAATTACTGATTGTTGAATCTTTGAATCCATTTCTATTTTACTCTCAGACTTTTGCTGTTAACATCAGCTTAAACCTTAACATCAATGAAAAGATAGTTTAACTGCTTTCAAACTTACGTGAACTGGAACGAAGACAAACCGGAATTCCTTGCGTTTCATAACATGCAATAATTTTCACCACGCAAGCAAAACGGTGTGATAAAAAAAACAAATGCTATTCATGCTGAGGAGAAACGATATCATTTGGTTATTTTTGCACAATTTTATGTGCTTACACGAGAAGGAATTTAAAATTTTACAAAATAAAACTTGTAAGCAGAGTGCCTCAAGAAAGTTCGGATATCTTACACCAAAAAATCTGACTTCTCGAAGCGGTTTCTTGATATTTTTTATTATTTACAAACTATTGCTTAAATAAATAATAAAAAATGCAGTTTATATCTCTTGATCATGTTATTCTGTTGTAGTTCAGATTTTATTAATTCGGCTACAAGGTGTATCCGATTGCCGCCGTCATAGTTTCAAGTTGACGTGAAAGACAAACATTAGCGAACAGTTAGAAATTTTATTCAGAAAATATTACAATGCTCTAAAAATGCTTTGATATCTTATTAGTTGACGCTTTCAAATTTCTATCTTTCGTGCCTATATTTTTGAGATTACTTACAATACAAGGTATACATTACAATTAAAAAATGAGTTTAGTCGGGAAAAAGTGCGAATCAATATCGATGCTCGATACCAATAAAGACGACGTAATAGTCAGTGAAATAACTCCTGAGGATGTTCTGAGACTAGACAGGATCACGGACACATATATGTGTAGTCCTGAGGCTAATGTATACGACATAGACTTCACGAGATTTAAGATACGCGATTTGGAAAGTGGGACGGTGCTTTTTGAGATTGCTAAGCCTCCAACAGACTTCGGAGTGGACAGTGAGGGCACCGAGGATGCTCCTGAAGAGCCACTGGACCCTAACGCTGGGAGGTTCGTGCGCTACCAGTTCACGCCTCAATTCTTGAAGCTCAAGACTGTAGGAGCCACGTAAGTTTTTGTTATATTTATATATTCTAATCACAGCCTAGCAGTAACTTTTGGTTACTGCAGACTTCTATGCAGACACTACATATACATCTTCATCATCCTTCTTTTGTCCCAATTTTATTTTTGATGCAGGTCCAGCATGTCTTCTTCCACACTGTTTGCCGTCATCTCACAAGTCTAGCCATTTTGACTTTTACATGATATATAAAAATAAACACCATAACAGTGCCAACATTTGAAAACAATGTTTTTAACATTACAGTGTGGAGTTCACCGTTGGAGCTCGTCCCGTCAACCACTTCAGAATGATAGAGAAGCATTTCTTCAGAGACACATTACTTAAGACCTTCGACTTTGAGTTTGGTTTCTGCATACCATTCTCGAGAAACACTTGTGAACACATATATGAGTTTCCTACTTTGCCACCTGATCTAGGTATGAATTTTAAAATATCAAGTCTTTATATTCCTGTTCATTGTATACTAGCTTCTGCCAGTCCTGTCCCCTGGGAGTTACTCTTTACAAGTTTAGTAGCTTATAGCCTTCCTCAATAAATAGTTAATTTATAATTATAAAACTGATAGAATTTTACAAATCGGTCCAGTGGTTCCTGAGCCTGGTATGTTCAAGTAAACAAGCAAACAATTATTCAGCTTAATACTAGTATAGATTGATATTAGTATAGATATATTAGGATAGTATAGATTGATATTAGCATAGATTAATATTAGTATAGATTAGTAATAAAACAAACATTAGGTTTGAATATTAGGTCATAACTTCAGCACAAGGCCCATTATTATGAGACAAAAAAAATAGCAATTTAGTCATAACTGTGTCTTCTTTCTTGTGTTTCAGTGGATGAAATGATCACTGCACCTTTTGAGACCTGTTCCGACAGCTTTTACTTCGTGGACAACCGTCTGGTGATGCACAACAAAGCGGATTACGCATACAACGGTGGAATCAACAATTAATCACATTTATTGTTTACCACAGTCGGCACCATGCATCGTTTTCGTGATTTAAATTTAAAATTTTATGACACTGTTTGAATCATGTCAGTTTTAAAAATTCGTGAGTAGACCCCAGTTTTGAGCTGTCAAAGAAATGAGGATATAGTAACAATAAAGTTAAAGATGATGCTCGGAAAAATTTCCCGACATCAGAAACAAAAAAAAATATTTTTGAAATGGCTTATTATTACAATGGAAGAACAGGTATGTGGCGAGGCCTTCTATCGGATGGGAGATATTGTAAGTACCATGAAACCTGAGATTGTAATCTCGCCACAGAATAGTAAACAAATGGAGTTCAACTAGACACTAATATAGACTCTCTTGGATGTGTGCATCTAATGTCCATCCAATATTTTATCCAATGTTCAGTTAGTAATCCATTTCTTCACTAATCTGTGTACATTTGAAAGCATAAAGTTTTTGAATCATGACACTAAATTACATAATATTTGTGATCTTATTGATTGTGATTTTTACAACTACTAACTAAAAAACAACTTAAATTAATGTGAACTGAATTTAAAATTAAGGGAGGTTTTGTTTTCATGTTGTGAAGGGGTGTTGCACCTTCTCCGTTTTTTATATTTTATTTTGGACTAATTATTTATTTCTGTTGAATTCTGAACTTGTATGGTCCTTTATAAGTTTTATTTTTTCAATTAACAGGAGCGTTCTTAATGTATTTGTTTTTAGTGTTATTATTTTTTATGTATTTTAATTAAATTGATCTCGTTATTAACAGTATTATTGCAGCAATGACATTCCATTTTTGTCCCTAGTTAGAATATGTACTTAATAATGGTTATACTACCCGTGCAGATAGAGAATGGGATAGAAATGGTGGTGCATCTATTGACCTCTCGCTCACACTTTATTTGGATCTGTAGTCAGTTGTTAGTATTGATTGAAAAAAAATGCCGTTAATGTTCTTTATTGTAGCTGAGTAGTGAGTGGTAACAATTCAGATCTTGCCATGTAATGTTTATTTCCGTTATAAGTGGAATAATAGGGATGCGGACAACTAGTCAAATTCAATACTTAGAACTGTCAAAAACGGTTACTCTCTATGAAATTTGTAGGAAAACACCACATATGACGTCACAGATTTTTCACAACAATCCATATACTTATTTCGATTATATTACCAATAAAAAAATAAAAACAGTTTTCGGTTCAAATGACAAATTAAACTGACATTATTTTAAGATGCTTTACAAAATGAATATGATGAAGTATTTTATTTGTGACCTAGTCCACATCCCAATTCATCATTGCGTTGGTTGTTACATGTTATGGTGCCTGTACCTAATAACCCGCTGTTTATAATCCCATTCTTTAACAGCACGGGTAATACATACATATGTTAGTTTTAAATTATTTTAATTTAATTATTTTCAATAATTGTGATATCGGTGAAATTTTTAGGTATTAATCTAACATTATCAAGTCTTATTTAAAACCAAAAACACGGATGTGTCTTATTAATTTTAGTGTTGCCTATTCCTTTATAATAATATTATTTTATTTTAATATTTACAGTAAGTATTTTGTGGTAGTTAGTATTTAGTGGTGTTTCAATTGTTTTATTTTTATTAATTGACACTTACCACTTTTTGAGATCACCTTTGCTCTCTTGCACTGTTTGCAAATGTGTGTGATAGGGACTTTCTGAGACAAAGAATAATAAATGTTTTATTTTTAACGGGTTCACATGCATTTTCCTGTATTTTCTTTTAAAATTAAATTTCATAACGTATTTCGTATTGATATGTCTATGTGGTGCTTCTATCGAAAATTATTCTAGTCGTTTTACAGACTTTTGAATTTATTACATTTGGATTGTTGCAAGAACTCGAGAATTTTTTTTTGTTAGTCCACTATATGTATACAGGGAATCTCAATAAATTTTATTCTATAATCTATCAAGAAGACTTAAGATGAGACCTATGGAAAAACTCAGATTTTTGGACAAAAAAACGAAAGCCAATAAGGATTAAGACGATAATAAATGTCATTCTCTCAGTCTCGCATATTGATGTAGCCTGCTGTGCAACAGAGACGGAACATGTCTTGCTTAGCAGAAACGCCATCATGTTCCAGGTATTGCCTGTTATATTTATAGAACATAGCGGCTACTGTATACCTCCAAAAAATCATAGAATTACTAGACTTCTTTCAACAATGTTCTTGTAGGTAAATTACCAGACAGCTTTGGTCAAGTTATAGGCTATTCCTTAGTCTATGAAGAAAAAATAGGCGTATTTTGTCTATAGGTACCCTGATTTCACCTGTAAAAGAGTTTTTAAAATGGCGGCAAGTTAAAAAAAATTGTTTGAAAAAATTTTGTGATTTAACATCCAGCTTTAAAAAACTTTTAAAAATTAAAATCAAAAATTCCCATTTCATGCCGTCCATGTTTTATTTAAACAAGTGACCTTTTTTAAAATGTAAATTTTTAATAATACGAACTAAATGTGTTCAGTATGATGAATTTTCATTTTAAGTAATTTATTTTTAACTATGTCTAGTTGTAAACTGTTAGTTGTATCTACACTGTGTGACGCTTTTAAATTAGCCTGTGACGACATTATTTATGCTAACTAATAAATATTATAATATGTATTTTTACTATCTTTTTTAATTTCTTGAATATTTTATCAAGTTTTGTTGGTGACTGTACCTGGGCGGTTAATTATGGATGATTTTTTGTTTAAAAATACAAATTTAATAACAGAATGTATATTTAATTTTTGAATAATAAATAAAAAATCCTCGTTTGATATTTATAATGATGTCCCACTGAAATTCACATTTATATGATTATTATTGTGGGGCCTAAAACATATTGGCATTGTTTTAAAAAGTAAAAATGATCGGCTGATTTCTTTGTTAACCTGAGTATACATATAAATATGTATTATAATATATTGTATGTAATGTGTATACAACATTCACGAGATATCAGTATAAATTTGCAACAGACCCCTCATAGCGTAGGAAAGTCGGGGTCATTATTCAAGAGTACCCCCTTTCTATGTAATTTACTGAACTGAGGCGTTTTTCTATTGTTTATGTTCAGTGTTCCTATTTAAATTTTTTAAATAAAATGAAGATACCGGCCAGTAACTTATCGAGAATAAAAACAAACCTTTTTGGCATGTGGATAAGAAAAGGTATACTATGCCTTGGTGTTTTGAACTATTATTTTTGTTGTCAAAATCAATATCTAAAAGGAGTTATGTCTAAATGATGGCCCTTGACTATGGTTTTCTTTCAACAGCTTATAATGGGAATATAGAAATGAGTTGTTTGTTAGGCCGAAGTAAATGTGTGTTAAATATTGAATGTATACTTTTTACAGCGGGTACTGGCGGTCCAGTATTACCTGGGCAAAATTTATTTTAACGAGATGTTGATTGGCGACGGAAAATATTTAAAATTCTGCGTTTTTTTTATTTTTTATATAACATATCAAGTTTTGAAACTATTGACAGTGTGAGAAGTGTTACAAAAACAGTCAAATTACCTAAGTATGACTTAAAAATATATGTTCTAGTTTATGACCAATATTTTTTCTATCTACTTCAAAAGAGCCAATTTTATTTTTATTTGTGTTTTACCAACATATTTGACCGTCAGTAACCGCTTGTCGATTTCACTGTCACAGATCACATACACTAGTTTTGTCGAAGAAAATAAAGTTGATAAAATTATTTTTATAGTGTTATTTACAATACCTTTTTAAATTTCATGTTCTTTTTTTTTCATAACTTTGTGACAAATGTACAGCGACAACAAGCTAGGTACCCGAAATTGACAGATTTTTCCAGTCAATTTTGAACCTTATGCTGCAGCAATAAAGTAGAAAATGTATTAAGGAAATTTGATATATTGTAGTAGGTTGATGAGCTGGCGTCTGTATGACCATGAAGTCTGATAATTAGTCTTACCAAGGGGTATCGCATTACCCACTACCCAGGTAACTGGGTTAAGGAAGTCATATAGACATTTGCTTCATACACAACTCTGGTACTCAGTTGCATCCAGTTAAGAATGAAGCCAACTCCAACATTTTTTAGGCAAAGGAAAATTTTAAAATAGAATTTGAAAAAAATAACAGTTGCAATACAGAAAAAGTATAATAATAACATAAAACTTTAGAATTACAGCAGAAAAAAAAACTATATTAGACAAAAAAATACGGTTAACATACAATTGAATAATACAACAAAATGGATAAAAAAAAAATTACAATATAAAGACAATCATATCAAACTATCATTATATTGAAGATATAGTGATGTGAATGTTGTCAGAGATGAAATTATACTTTACGAGGCAATACACGGACGGCTTGAAGCAGTTGCCACGACCGCGCGGTGAACTATAGTCTTTTATTCCCGAGTGCTCGAGCCGTTGACTGCGCTAGAGCAGTCGACAGGTCTCCTACGTCCGAAAAAATGTTGCACGACAGCTCAACAACCGACCGCTCGTATGGTCCATGTAAGTTGCTCAGCCGTTGACTGTTCGAGGCGTCCGTGTACCGCCGGGCTTAATTTTAACATTATTTCAACCATAGATAAAAAGAAAGACTTTCCAATATCTATGATTTCAACTTATATTAATTTATATATTTTTTACTTCTTTCCAACACAATTCTTAGCAAAATTATAATATGATCATGTTGATTGATCACTTTCTTTCAAGCAGACCATACCTTAAGCAGCATGCTTGGGCAGCTACCCACTTCCTGGATGTTCTTTGTACTTAATTTTTCGCTACTTTTTTGGCTTTTTTTTGGAGTAAAAGTTTAAAATTTAAAGGATTCTGAAGCCAAAATAATAACTTCTCAGAAAAAAAAAATACTCTTGTTATTGAGGACACTGCTACTCCATGCTTCCTTCGTCGATTAGTTACATTGGCTTCGATATTTTGAATGTTCCAATTCTTGTTTAAAGATTTTTTATGTCGACTGTACTTCAATACCACAGCTTTCATCCCTTGTTTGTAGTCATCATGTAGGTTACAGCTACTTTTTTCGTGTTTCAGAAGCTAGGGAAGATGATCTCCGGCCTCTAGCATTGCCGCCGCGCTGTTTATTACCCGTAGCGTTTGACTTTTGTTTTCCTTTCGAACATTTCATCTGTTCACGGCTCTCTGAATCGTCTGCGATGGTAATACAACGAAGAAAATAATTAAAATTAGGTACTTAATTAATAACGTTTAAATCAATGAAATAACACGCAAATATATGTAAATTTTTGTCTACGGCAATTCATTATTTTTGCCAAGACTTGCCAGTGGTAAACCCTAGCTGGCAATACTTGACAGTGTCCTTTTAATTTTTATATTGGTAACACTGTCAAGTTAACGTTTTCGTTTTCAAAAACTAGATATCCCTTCATTTGTCGTTATTTTTATAATTAACTGACTTGGGCAATTATAATCTTAAACCTACTATAGCTTGGTTCTTATATTCTTCGCTCTGTTAGATAGATTTTCGCAAGCTCACTGCAGGATCATTATTATCCCACTATATTGGGTGACTGGTAATTAGTGACCGATATTTAAACACGTGATTGTACTCATGATTACAAACAACTGTCCCGAAGAAACTATTTTTATATTTTTTTTTTATCATTACAGCAAAAGTCTAATATCGCGCCGCGCACCGTCGCCTGATCAGCTGTTAGCGGCGAGGCCCCGCGCCCATGTTGTCAGTAATTTTGCTATAATGATAAAAAAAAAGTTTCTTTGGGAAAGTTGTTTGTAATCATGAGTAGGTACAATCATGTGTTTAAATATCGGTCACTAATTACCAGTCACCCTATATAATATTACCAGCCTCCGCCTGCGGTTGTGCTTGCGTCCCGTATTTGTTACCTCTTTCACGCATTTTTCTGATACTGATTTTGATAAAACTATGCAGTGATATCAATTATTAACATTATAAGGCTGAAGCGTGAAGGGTTTTTGTTGGCTTGAACACGTAAATTTCAGAAACTACTGGACCGATTTGAAAAATTCTTTCAGTATTAGATAGACCAGTAGTTATAGGCCTTTTCAAGTGATGCATTATGAATCCGCAGGCGGAAGCGAGTAGCTTACTTATCTTGTTTAAAATATAGAACAATTATTAAGGATTACATACGAGAAGGTATACGGAAACCAAGATAACTATAACTATTCTAGATTAACGGAAAAAGCTTACGCTCATTATTATTCCATCCCTCTTAAAAATAGATAGTAGGTATATATTGAGACACCATAACCTACTAGTTAACATGGATATCTCTTAGAATAACACTTAATATTAAAATATTAACGAAAAGGACATATTTTGCCCGTAAAAATGTCAAATTTCGAAATAGTCCTTCCGAAGCTGTGAATACAAGCAAGGAATTTCGAGATATTCCTATGCACCGAAGTCCTTATATTATCTTAGTTTTAGATATGAATAGTAACTTAGTAGTAGTAGCTTATTTTACTTGATACTTATAGGTACCTACAAAGGATAATATAGCATACTCTAAAAAGACTGAAATTACTGTAATTTTTTTTGTTGTATATCCTTATCTAAACGTGTACGAAAGAGAAAGACAGAAAAATATTTACTTATAATGTCATGTCAATACAAATAGTTTTGCTTGACAAATGATTCAATCGCGAAAGGTGATAGAACGATAATAATATTTATCAAGAATTTATACGCACAGACGTTTTATCGTGCAATGCATTTAAAATGGTATATTTTCGGAATTATACGCATATAACTAAGTAAGTCTAGCTTAGCAAAATTCAAAAATAATGTGCTCATTATAACTTTCGAATTATCGGTCTAATAGTCAAGCATGGCAACACTTTGTAAAGGTGACCATATAACTCTTTATTTCTTTATTAACCTGTCTCGATAATTTTTTGACGAATACAGTATTTAATGAAGTTAAGAAGGTTTTTTTATATTAATGCTTCCTGCCCCTACCGCGATAATTACCGAATTCTCTTTTAGCTTCTTCAGTCTTCTTGATAAAAAACTTGTAATTCATAACACCATTGTGCACGAATGTGTTGGCGTACCAAACTGGCAACACTGCACATTCGCCAGATTTAAATATGTCCTCCACATTAGCGCTGGAAGACGTACAGCTGTCTGTGTAAGTGTATTTTCGATGTTTCTCGTTTTTGTTGTACACGTGTATCTCGTAGTTCCATTTCGAGGCGCTAGTCTTCGTCCCAATAAGTTGGACGCCCATGAATACATTGCCATCATTTTCGGACACTTTAACGTGGATTAGGAAGTTGTAAGTTCCTAACACGACCAAGTGCACCTGTTGGCTCGTGTTGCGCACGTTAGTCAGAGCCATTTCAGTGTCGACATCGGTCTGACGTCCGCTCTGGTGCACGGTGTTGAAATGGTCCGCTATGTGGCTCAGTTTTCCTGAAAATTCGACATAATTTATTGCCATTTTTCACGGTACTAGGACATAAGTGTTCGTGACAAGTCAATTACGAGTATAGCAATCATATAGGTAAGAGAATTGCGTTCGATGCATAAAGTCTGAAATTCCGCTACTTGGCAGATAATTGCAGAGAGCTGTTGTTTCGGTTCTCAATACGGTAAAGTTTCTACGACGACTAAAAGCTACGCGTGGTATTAAAGCGCGGATTCAATGAAGGGCGTTCTTGGGGGCTGTATTTTGTAAAATTGACCTTCAAAGAGTGCTGATTTTCACACGATATTATTCAAAATAAATGACTTTTTATCTATATTACCTTTCCAGGTGCACTTTCCGAAGACCGCGGTGAGCGGGCACTCCTGCTCCTTGAAGGGGCACTCGCGCACGTGCGTTTCCATGTCAGCGATCTTGATGTACAGTTTGCAGCCCTCGCTGGCGTTTGGGCACGCTGCTTTCGTCTGGTGGGAATATCTTTTAGTTAATAAATATTCTAAATCAATCAAGATGTATCTAGAAAGTGACATAAAATGAAATGAAAAATGATAATATAAAAAGTAAGTTATTTTGCTAAAGATGACCCTTTCCAAAATAAAATGCAAATAAATGAACTGCTTGTCACATACGTAAATAAAGCTGGTATGTCAATAAGTACCTGGGATATATGATTCTCTATATCATAGTTCCTTCTGTTGGTAAGCACCTGGCGACAGATGCCGCACACTCGCCCTCTATTCTTGCACTCGCTGCACGAGCTGTGCCCATTGTCGCACTGGTAGATTCGCATGCCGAATCGCGTGTTGCAGGTGGGGCAATCCAGGACATCACGCTCATTGTGCTCATTGCGCTGTCTGGATATTAAACTCAATTAAAAATAGAAGTCGTGGAGGCCTCGTAGTTAAAGCAAGTACTATCGCAAAATTTTGTAAGCTGTATGTACTTTCTAAGTATATCTTGGACACCAATGACTGATTGAAAAAATTAAGGAAAACATCTCGAGGAAACCAGGACTATAAAGTCTGAAATCACCAAACCGCATTAAGCAAGCGTGGTGATTAACGCTCAATCCTTCTCTGTATGAAAGGAGGCCTGTGCCCAGTAGTGGGACGATATGATGATGGAAACTCGACGAAATACTAAAACAGTAAGTGGGAGCTTGTTACCATGGAGAACAATAAGTTGAATGAACATGAGAAAGAGTTTTAACTCAGGGATCAAATGAAAAGCCTTGCAGTGTCATATACATATGATCATCGGCGGACCAGGAAGGCTACTAGGACAGCAGATGGCCCAAAAACTTGAAGTCCAAAAAAATAGCCAAGACACGTGAATATTCCTATCGGGTATACACTTTTGGGCTAGGTAGGGCATGACATATTGGTACCCAAAAAAAACTTCATCCATTCGCATCTCACATCATCAATGGCCACACAACATCTTTGTTAGATGATTGTGGCAGTGCTTGTATGTATGTGGACGTCAGTGGCTCATGCATGCATTTTTTTTAAGACTCCATAGCGACTCGACATTCTATGCTACATTTGTCGCAGCGTTAAGCGGCAAGCGGCATCCACGGGTAAGGCAGCGTCGGTGGTACTAAGGTCATTTTTGCATCTCCCAATAACCACAAAAATCCAATACTCAAAAGTGTTTACTTCAAAAAGATCTATAACACGTCCTGCAAGGGATCATGGAAACGCCCGTGTGCTCATGATATTATGGAAGAACAGAATACATACCTGCTCATTGAGCGCGGTCTTGGTCCCTGTCCGCGACCCCTACGATTCGGTAGGAAGGGGGCCGATGGGGAAGGTCTATTGCAACTGTCGACAAAAACATGTAGCTTATAGATTAGATACGATATTTGCATACAAAAATACAACTCAATAGGTTCAGAAACTTTCCGTGCATGCAGACTACAGTAACATTTGACCAAGGGTGTCGGAAAAGAAATTCAGGACATAATTACCTTTCAGCTTGTCCAAAGTTGTTGACAAAGACAAAGTCATTCGGTCTCTGGGGCTGGAATGGGTTGTTGTTGACTTGGGGCTGGAAAGGGTTATTGTTCATTTGGGGAGGGAATTGGTTGATGTTGGGTTGTTGTTGATATGGGTATGCTGGGGGCTGATTCAGGTTGGGGTACAGAGGCTGGGGCGTAGGAGGTGCCGGCGCTACGTTTTGCTGCAAAGCATTCCCTGAGTAGCTGTACGGTGCCCGCTCTCGTTCAATACTGCAGGCGAAATAAGAATTTAAGTCAGTCTTTTCGTGCGTCGTACGTCGTGACTACGTATATTTACTCTATGAGTATGTGATGGCATCCAGGCCGATTGTCGGCTACGGCGGCCGTTCTCATTTATGGAGATCAGCCAGCTGCGCAGGACATATTATAGTGTACAAGCATTCGCGCAAGACACAGGTGCACTCTCTATTCCCTCACTCTCATAATCCGATGGGACGGCAATCCGACACGACCGGAGAGAGATCAGGCGCAGGACCGACATTTACGTGCTCTCCGATGCACGGGTGAATCACTCACCAACTTCCAGACTCCAGGCTGCTTTGTGAAAGTTTTCTCAAAACCCACAAAGCGATTTCGGCCCGACCCGGGATTCGAACCCGAGACCCCGCGCACAGCAGTCGCGCCGTGCGACCACTAGATCAACGAGGCAATCATGGAGTATGTACTTCATTATCTATCGTGTCTAAACTATCATCAAGTACAGACCTAATAGTTTGGGGAGTAGGTGGTCTTGCAGCAGCCTCCTGCCTCGTTTTATTGACCACCTCCTGGAGTTTTCTCTCGTACTGCACCCTCTGCTGTTCTAGCATCTGCTTCACTTCGGCTTGACTCATCTGCCTCCTGCAGAAACATGGCATTTTTACTACACTAACATTAAGGGCCAGTTTTACCGGTTGCGGATAGTGTCCAGTTTTTTAAATCCCGAAATCCAATTGTTTTAGCAAACAGTTTTCATTATCATGTGTGTCCTATGACAGTGTAGCTTCCGTACGCGGTTTCTATTGCGTAGGCGGATATTTCATTAGCTATTTCATTTAGTCATTTTATAGGTACTCTAGCTGTTGCCCGCGACGCCGCCCGCGTGGGCATTAGGTGATTACACATTCACCCCCCCTCCCCGTACTTGATAGCGTGATAATATGTAGCCTATATGTGGACCCGATCTCTTAGCTATATTCATGCCGAAATTGAAACAAATCCATGCAGAACTTTTTGAGATTATCCCGGACATACATACAGACAAAAATTTTAAAAACTATATTTTTTGGATTCGATATCGACTGTAGATCACGCCCCAATTATTCTTTAAAAAAAATATTCAATGTACAGTTTTGACTTTTCTGCGATTTTATTATATGTATAGACATATAGATATGGGGGTTTCCCTGAACGAGATAAAATACGACATTTAAAAAAAGTATACATGATTTATTTAAAACTCGAAATGTTTTTGGTTTAAACAGTTTTTAAAGAAATACTGCTTAGTTTAAAAACTATCGAACTTAAAAGTCATAAAATAAAACTCGACGCTATTTTTAATCACTTTTAAAATAGTAACAATGTTGAATGGAGGAATGTGGAAAAAAAAACTATAACCATACAAAAAAGAAAAACACAAAGGAAAGAGCAACATTACTTAAACGTAGTCTAGCTAGGATTATACACATGTGTGCTTATCGTATGGTCACCATTTTGTAGTTGTTTTGGTAGGTATGCAACAACTATGCACGTATTTGCAACAAAAGTAAACCATATCTGAAGAATTGTACCTAAAAACAATACAAATACGGCAATGTCGGCAATAACAATAAATTTAAACCATTATTTTTAAGTAGTAGGTACTAGGTACTTTATTTGTTTATAGAGTATCATGATTGTTTACCTAGTTACTTACTTAAATTATAGAAATGTAAACAAACATTTAGTCTATTACATCTACCTTCTTAATTCCTTAATTATTATGAACCTAAAAAAAGAACTCGATAATAAAATCGTTGCTTTACTGACATGTTCACACTTGGTTAGAACACAAATTAAAAAAGAAATGTATAAGTACTACGTAATATTATAAAGATGAAGAAAGTTCGTAGATTTGAAACTACAGGATTTTTTTTAGCCGGGTGAGCGGAGTTCCCAAAGGATGCGGGTGAAAATGTTGACGAAAGTCAGTATTAAATAACACTTACTGCTGTGGAGTTGCAGCATTGCTCCTCTGTGTATTTGATTGTTCTGCACCCATTTTGAAATAATAACAATCTTTTACTGCGAAATTTAACTAAAAACTTCACAAAAATTCACTTTCATGCACATCCACTGCGAGCTAATTCAATACAATAAGTGAGACAAAGTACAACGTTGTATTTATAACATGGCTGACATACAACGCAAACGAGTCGAATTTCTGATAACGAAAGTACCTACTCGCCACACAAAGTGCATGAATTGTGCTGCACCATAGACAGAGTAACGTAGGTAGGTTTGCTTGTTTTGAGTGCCAGTGTTACCAAATCCCGAAACTATTTACCCTAAAGCTTATGAAAAAAACTGTTAAAAATACTTATCCCACTACAAAAAAAATAAAAATGCGAATTATTACTGTATTTTTGTATCATTACAGCGCTTTCACGCTATGAGAATTCCGCTTGGGCCTTCGTACTTCTTCCGCTTCGTTGTGTTAAAAACCTGTCACGTGAATTTAGACATCTTCAATTGTCTGCTGTTGCTCATATATGCTACTGCCACAAAAGCTGCGTGATGCCGCATAAAAATTCCACAAGGGTGAAATCACTGATAGACATCGAGCAAACACCTTGCTAAAAAAGCTCGCATCAATCAATCTCAATGATAAATATAAAATGACAAGAAATTCTTAACTAAGTCATACATCAGAGAACTAAAGTTTCACATAGAAACAGCACGACGAAATGGAAGTGAGCCAGGGCGTGTCTGCAGATGAACTTATTTACCCCCTCGATTTGGGGAAAAAGACCCAAAGTTGGTAACACTGCTGCTCTTTGACCCACGCGCTGCATTACTTGAGGGATGTACTTAACTATTATCGTAAAAACCTATCGATATTTTTTGTTTGATGAAAATTAAGTAGGTTTGATGTGTACATAATTTTTACTATGATATTCGAAGATAGATAGATTCACTAAGACATGTAGAGGATATATTTTGTTCGAAATCGGATGCAAATACGGGACACTGATGAAACTACGGGATGCAGAGGATCAGTATTAAAAAATAAACTTGTTTAAATTTAAGTCTTAAAGTAATCGTTTCGATATGTCAGTAATAAAAAAAAAAACTCAATGTAGACAAAGCCAATACTGCAAAGTATGTTTTTTTGGAAGGATTTCTTATTAATGCCATTGTCCAGTGAGAACACTCAACAGATCACGAGATGTGCAGGATAAATGGGGTGACTTAGCCTAGCAGTAGGAAAATATTTAAATTATATCCATTTTTTTTAATATTTTATTCGAAGTATATATTAATTATGTCGATATTTAATACGAGTACAACACTTGCTCGGTAAAATACCGGAATTCACCAACCATAGACAAGTATTGTTATCTCTACTCTGGAGAGAAGTATGTTGTTAACTGTTCATCATTATCATCTATTAATAAACAAATTACCATATTTGTCACTTTTCAACAAGATATATAGTTACCAATACTTTTATTTACATGGAAGTTACCCTGTTGCAATAATGAAACATTTTTTTAGCGCCATCTTGTGAGGACTCATCAAAGCCTGTGACATTTCTGTGACTTTGTTTGACATTGAGCCGGGATTTCAGTCAGACACAATCCGATTCACATTTTCGCATTCCATCTGCTGAATTTGCCATCACGGCTGATAATCTTCATATATCGAAACGCTCATCGTATTTACCATGATGACTGACAGATGCCTGACGTTTCTGCTTGGCCGTGATTGGCCGCCGCAAGAGCAGGTAGGCCGCCATTTGCTTTTTTTTATAATTTGTCATTTTTGACATTACAGACGATTGACAGTTTTGATTATATAATAACGTACTCTGTGGTTTTGATCGATTGAAGATGGATTGAAGTCTTTGTGTTTATCCTTTCCGCTCTATTTGTAATAAATCTACGATATTTACGATTACTTTTGCTACTTGCAAAATGTATTACGAGTGCCGTGTTTGCAAAACTTTGCGACAGGACGCTATTTTAGATTTTAACGAGAAAAGACTAGTTGTGTGGTAAAAGTGTCTAAACCGTGATGATCTGCAATCATTATCACCTGAACAACTTTCGAAGCATTTTGTTATTCAAAAGCACTTTGGAAAGAAATTCATTGCGTCTAAATCACGTCTCTTTGTGCAGTGCCTATCCATCTCTATTTAATGAAGATAAGATTTTGAGTGGAGTACCAACTCGGCATCACACCGGTATATATAATGATGATATATCTTGTTTCTCTATACTTTTTGCTTCTTGCATACCTCTCTTCAGAGTATTGGATTCGCAATTGCATAATTAAAATGATAATGGAAATTATCTGATTTCAGAAAATGTGTTTCCTCCGGCTGAGAATTCATTCTACCATAAAAGACACATTGACCACACATACTCCGTAGAACCACTGAAAGGTATTGGCATAATTTTGTGTTATTACCATAATTAAATTATGTATAATTTATTAGAATTATTAGAATTACAATAATTTCCTGTTTTGTTTTATAGATTTAAGCCATTGCTTCTTGCACCACTGGATTTCCTCGGCAATACCCACCACAATGCCCACAATCTAGTCAAATTTCAGGTATTGCAAATTTCTTAGATTATGTCAAATATGCAAAATGAAATGTTATCTCTTAATTTTTTTTTTTACTTTGATTTTGTCTATTTCAGATGTCACTGCGGCTAGCAGCTGTGTCCTCAAAACATTACCAAAAGTCCGCTAAATCCACTAACTGTTCATTAGTCAGGTAATTTAGATTTTCTTTGTCTGTTAATAATATCTTTACTTGTAACTTGCTGCAGGCATTATGATTATTTCCTGGTACCAATATATATAAGGAATGTTTTGCATAGTATCATTTAGCATTTGTTTTCGCCTGCATGGTAATAGTTTTATTTACTTAAATTATGATACAATCTTTTTAAGAAATTGTTGTAGAGTTACATTACCGTTATATTATATGGTATGTATTAAAGAATGCATAATATATTATAGAATAATATAAAGCTCAAGAGTTTTTATGTATGTATGTGTGTTTGCTAGAATGCTCAGGAACTACTGGCTCAATTTGAAAATTTCTGTCAGTGTTAGATAGCCCATTTATCGAGGAAGGCTATTAGCTCTTTAGGTCTAGTAAAGCTACGTTATCCTCCGAATGTTTTTTTTACTACAAACCCTAGAGTTAGCAATACCAATTATCCTGTTTTGGCTAATTTACAGTAAACTAATTTATTATCGCATAAACAACAGTCACGAATCGCTTCCATTTTTTTTCTGTTCCAATCATGCGATCGGTCTCTCTGGTAATAAGCAGATATGGTGAATGAATCTCTTCGATGACCATAATATTTTGTAAAACTTAAACTACTTTTCTCTTTTCCAGCTCATTATGCAGATGGAAGACCAGGGAGTAGCACACTGCAAAACATAGCCGAGACGGTTTTATTTTTTGACCTCACTATTTGACAGTCTCAATGGAGCTGCTATCCTATGAAAAAATAAGTGAGGAAATATCCTGAAAACACCATTTATGTACCAAATGCTGTCTTAACTCATTTCATTTATTTAGTTGCAATGTTGTCAACGAAACTTGTCTTTTTTGTAACAAAGATTTGTAACAAATATAATTTATTGCATAATATTTGACACTGAATCGAAGCTTGGAACACAAACTTGCTCTAGCACATCGGGATTTGGAGATATACCAATATGAAAATGCTGAAAACGCGTTTTATTAACGATATTTGAAGTCATTCTATAAGGACAGCTATTTTTTTTTTCGTCATATTTAACTAAAGCATCATTTAGTACTACTTTTCTCTATTCAAACCCACTTTAAGTTATATCAGTACAAATCTTCTTTCTTAATAAGGAAGCTTGAACTACGGCTTAGCTAAAAAAATATATCATGACAATCCTAAATTGGTGTGAATTCGGAAGAATAGTACACACGGCTCACATCAAGCTATACAAAAATAGTATTTGCTGACCCTTCAATTTGTAGAAAGACCATATAAATAAAGCGAATCCAAGATAAACTGTTTCGTATGGCTTGATGTGTAGCCGTCTGTACTATAATATGATGATTAAGCTATATATGAGGAAATGTAATACTGTCCTTAGTTTTTGCACTTTAAGGGCGCGTGTTTGAAAAGCTGGCAACGTCGCAAATAGCTGTCAAATATTTACATGTTTTAATTAATTTCTCAATTTTATTTTATGAAAACATAAAATAATGCTCTGTAGTGCACTAAGAAAGTTAATAGAGAATGCAATTATTAATATCGTAACACCGAATATATAGTTTTATATGTAAAAAACGTATTTGGAAACTTTCCAAGTGCCTTTTTTGCACCTAAAATGTTTAAAACATCAAATTTAGTGTTTTAATTGCAATTCCTATTCAATGTTTTAGTGCACTACAGAGCCATATGTCTTACTTTCATATAGTAAAATAGCCAAATTAATGAAAACGTGTAAATATTTGACAGCTATTTGCGACATTGCCAACTTTCGGTATACGCGCTCTTAAGATTGTTATATATCCGAATCACGACGTGCTAGAGCAATTTTGTATTCTGGACTGCGATTCAATGTGAAATATTCTACAAGAAATTATATATTTCACTTTGGTGGCAAAAACGCTGTCGACCAGTATAAAGAATTAGTTCAATATAATTTTAAAGGGCACGTTTTTAGGAAATCTCTATTTGCCTGAGATGCAAGCGTTGGAAAAATTAAAATTCTTTAATTTTTTATTATTCCTTATTTATATTATTAAGTCTGTAAAGAATTGTAAATACTTCAATATGTAAAGAATTTTCATGAATAAAAAAATATTTAATAAGTCTTTGTTTTATTTATTTCTTCCCAAAATCAATAAGCAATAAAAAAAACGAAAATAGTATCAGGCGGGGCTTTTTATAATGCATCCTATTGATGCCTTTGCCACAGTACCAGCTTTAAAAAAAAAAAGAAACGTCAGCTATCATAATAAATTCGAAGAAATCTGTGGTGAGAATTTTTGTTCGGCAGTTGGCAGTCTGATACGTAGTATCTCTAAGTAGTCTGTGTTTGCCATATAGAATTTAATTCTGACTGTCAATAGTCTAGTCATACGCCGACTTATTTTTTTTTAATTAAAAATGCCGCACTTTAGAATCGAAACAAACGTTCCTAGGAACAAAATTCCTCAAGATTTTGTTTTGAAAGCTGTACCGGTGTTGGCAAAGGCGCTTGGAAAACCTGAACAGGTATTTAATTATCCCTATTTGATATTATAAACGCGAAAGTAACTCTTTCTGTCTGTTTGTCACGTTTTCTCGCCAAAACTGCTGAACCGATTTAAATATAATTTGGTTCTTATGCATTATAGGTACATTTTAGGACATAGGCAATTTTTTTACCGGATGCAGGAAGTGGTTCCCTCGGGCTGGTGCTGGAACCGCGGGGAACAGCTAGTGGTCCATATAATTGATATTGTATTATAAAATCGGTATAGAAAACAAAAAGGCACGTCGTACATATTTCTAGTTTTTATCCAATTATAATATTCAGAAAGTAGAATGGACTTATTTGAATTACACATCACACACACATATTGAAAATAATATAGGTAGAGGAAAAGTATAGTATATGTATAACTATGTATCACTAAGAAAATAATTAACAATACTATAATTTATTTCCGGAAGGTGGGCTTTGAATAATATTTTTTATTACTTCTCATTTCACAGTATTGTGTAGTCTCCATAATCCCAGACGTTCCGATGAGCTTCGGCGGCACCACAGACCCCTGTGCTATTGCCAACCTTATGTCAATTGGAGCACTCGGAGTGGAACAAAACAAGAAGCATGCTAAAGTACTCTTTGAGCTGGTGGAGCAGGAGCTTGGAGTCAAGAGTGATAGGTAAATATCTTATTGCCTACTAAGTAATGACTGGTTTGCTCACAGACAGCAAATGATGTTCATTTTGACAAATAAAAATCATTTAGACAGTCCCGAAAACATGCTCCCTATGTTTTATCGCTGGGAAGAAGAAATGGTGGAACAAACTCCCCAGCATGGAACCAGTATCTCATCTTCTGTGTAGCGAGTAGGTCTGTGATAGATAGTAGGTCTACCCGCTGAATGTAATTTTGTGTGTATGTATGTTTAGTTTCAAGCCAATCTTAGGACAATCATCATCATCATTCATTGGTCCAAAAGAATATACAGGTAGGCCAGTTATCATAGAGGTATACCTCTATGATATATTATAGGAGGAGCTTGTGGCTAAGTAACAGCCGCACAGGTCCATAAGGTTAAGCAACGCTTGCCGCGGTTGGTCCGTGGATGGGTGACTATCTCGTTATGACGAATTCCTCCGTGTTTATTGGCTCTTTAAATTGCTGGGTGTCATTTGTACATCTTTGGGGCCGCTACGGGTAGTAGGAAGCCAGAAATTTTGACAACCAGTCTTCCAGTGCCGGTTTTAGTACTACCAGCGCCCTGGGCGAGATTTCTACGGCGCCCCCTAATTGCAATTCAAACCCATACGAAAAAAGGCGAAGGATAATAATGAAATAACCATTTATGAAAAGAAATAAACATTTATTAAAAAAAAAACTAATAAAATTTTACTTTTCTAGCCTTTCTATCGGCGTACTCTAAGGACGTAGTTATGCAAACTAGAACCATCCCACACTTTGGGTTAAATTGAGTTATTGATGTAGATAGACTTTGTATGGTGTATAACATCTCCTCAGAAAAAATCCTGGTCGATATAGCAAGCCACAAAGCAGAAAAAAGGAGCCTTTTAAGGTACCAACCCGTGTCTGAGTCACTTTTGCTAAACAATACGGACTCATGTAGCATGGTACTTATAATATTTTACATTTTTTTAAATGCAATGCAAACCTAAGCTTTATAGACCCTTATTTTTTTTATGATTTCATAAAACATAATTATCGATATGGAACTAAGCATCTTGATTATTTTTAAACTCATTTATTTTTATTACGAAGAATAGTTGGTTCATGGTACATGGTTCCCAGAAGACAATAAAAATAAAAATTATATTTTTTTTTCTCTAAAGAGAACCATGTAGGCTAGGTTCTAATATTTGCGAAAAAAATAAATGAGCCTAAAAATAACCAGGATGCTTAGTTCCGATTAGATGCGTATGTTCAAGTTGCAATAAACAAAATTATGAATAAACCATTTAACTAACATTTATTTTTCCTAAAAAAAATCAACCAAGAACCAAACCACAATACAATAATTTTGCTATGAGGAATCATCAGGTTTTTGATCATAAATAAACACTAAACTGTCATAAAATTGAATTATGTAGTTTTCCTATATTCTTGCTAATACAGTCCTTTAACGTTGTTAAGTTATTTATCTCATAAAACTTACCTATTTTTTTCTACGCACCTTTAAAACTAAAATCTAATTATCTCAAAACTGATATGTTGTGGGTTAGTTTCAGTTTGCATAACTATGTCCTTTTATTAAGTTATCAAAGTCGATGTTTTCAGCAATTTCATTTTCGATTGACAAAGTTGCCAAGTTTTATCTAGATTGAGATATTGTCGATTGCAGATAGGTTTTAGTCGCGCCGGACTTTAAGGGGCGCCGCTTTACGGCGCCCCTTAAAGTCCGGCGCCCCTGGGCGGTCGCCCAACCGCGCCCTACCCTAACGCCGGTACTGAGTCTTACCAAGGAGTATTGGGTTGCCCAGGTAACTTGGTTGAGAAAGTCAGATAGGCGGTTGCTCCACGCGAAGCACGGGTACTCAGCTGCATACGGGTATGACTGGAAGCCGACCCCAACATATCTTGGGAAAAAGGCTAAGCAGATGAGGCCAGTTATCATAGAACGCATTTATTTATTACAGGTAGTTATCTACGGTACTATCTCGTAACGAAATTGTAATCGTAGGAAACAGCTTTTCAATTACCTAAAATAAACATTATTTCCGATATGATTCAGCCGATTTCGTTATATGCTTACATCCATGACTGTACCTACGTTTTAAATTAAACTATTGAGTAGCATTTGTTTAGCTATTAACACCTGTGAATGGATGCGCATACGCAGCAATTTCAATGGCGCTCACTCCGGAATTGAAAGAATAACAGACAGACAGACGTAGCATGCGTAGGTACATATCTTTATATAGCTTTGATTACAAAACTGACGGGTTTTTTCGTGTGAATCTGATAGTAGACTAAGGGCCAGTTTCATAGGTTGCTGATAAGTTCCAGATAGTTTCATACAAATTCTGATCCATTTTTAAATTTATCTGGTAGATTGTGGCTATCCGTAACCTGGGAAACTGACCCTAAGAAATGTAGCCCTGGTAGTAATTTCAGGTCAGGGAAAATTACAAAGTGATCATTATATATATGTTATAGCCTGAAAATTTTACAATCAACTTTGAACCATATGCTTCAGCGATAAAATTTAAAATCTTTTAAGGAGATTTGACAGATTTTTGTGCTGGCGTCTGTACTTTCTAAGAATATGTGGAATACTTTCTTTGGTCTCCGCAGTAGGTCTCGCGAGGTCCGGTGTTTATAAACACATATTGTTACTTAACAGAAGCATTGTTCTAGAGTGTGAGTTACTTCGAGTACCTAGTTATCGTCCACTCAATTGTAATAACAATTACACTTCTAACGCGATAAGCGGGCTGGTCTGATAGGCAAGTCTTCACCTAAACGCCTATTAAGTCCGTTAATTATATTTTCTATTGTCTTTAGCTAATTATAATCAGGTCAAGCTTTTTGTTACAGTAATTAGAGAGAATTATTAACAGCTTGCTTTAATTACAAATTAAATAATATAGAGGAACTAGGATATTAATATCGATTAGTATCAAATTCGTTATCTAAATAATGAGTCGATCACTAAGAATTAATTATATCTAAGTATATTTCGTTGCGAAAAGATATACAAAATACATTGGTACCATCCATCCATCTGCCTCGCCTTTTCCCAAGCTACGTTGGGGTCGGCTTCCAGTCATACCCGTATGCAACTGAGTACAAGTGTTTTACGAGGAGCGACTGCCTATTCGACCTCCTCAACCCAGTCGAGGCAAACCGATACCCCTTGCTAAGTCTGGTTTTCAGACGTTCTGGCTCCTGACTACCCGTTGCGACTGCTAACGATATACAAATGACAGATGGGACCCACCAACTTCCGAAATACGGAGGAACTCGTCAAGACAAGATGGGTACCTACCCAGCCATGGACCTACCGTGGTACCGTGGTAATGTTTTAACCTTGCCGGTTCAAGCGTCAAACATCCTCTATTTTATATGTAGTCAATCTACATACTGCATCGTTTGAATGCGTCGAGCGCGGCGGAAGCGAGTCCAGCATTGTCATTATATGTATATGGGGCTATTTTCAGTCTAGTAACAGTCGTTAATGCAGGTCAAGAATAAAAATCACCTTTTATTTCTCAAAAAGAACTTTACGATGTTTAGTTATAAGAAAAAAAACAACAAATCTTATCATATAGCTAGCTGGTAGCATGCGACGTCGTTCGCGTAAATTTGGGGTTATCAACAAATAACGTAAACAAGGCTCAGTATCTTACCTGCTTCGGTACGTTGCTGATAAAAAGCGTGGTATGCGTTAATCTGCGTATCATCAAAATACAGCAACTCAAATTAATTAAGCTTAGCAGTTTTCTGAAGCCATTCACAGTCAGAAAAAAGGTATTCATTACATTTTGTGGAGGTGTCTGCGTAGAATTCCAATCGGGGCATTGAATCGGCGTGGAACTTAAAAAAATATCGTCTCAGTGCCCATAGGCACAGGGCCGTCAGAGCAGCGAGGCCCAAAAATAGTCATGTTATCATATACCATACTGAGCCACCATTTTGTTTTCTATAAGGTTCTTCAAACCAACAGACAGAGATGTGTTGCTGGGGAGTTTGTTGCGCCACTTCGTCTTCCCAGCAAAAACACATAGGAAGTGGTGAAGGGTGGGCGTTTTGGGGCTGTATTTGTAATATTTGACGTTCAAAAAGTGCTGTTTTACAGCCAAGTTTGAATAAATGATTTTGAGTTTGAGAGTTTGAGTTTATATTCACTCGGCTCGTTCATTCAGAAGTTACATTTTTGCTTCTTTTTCTGTGACATCCAACTAACGAAAAAACCCTGCGCTTGCGCACTCTTTGATAAAAGGCTTTAGGTATTTTAGTTTTCATTCATGGGGCATAGTACTAAAGTAAAAAATCATTACCTACACAGAATCATATGCATGGAAACTAATATTAGCAATAATTCTTGCAGGATGTACATAACATTTCAAGATGAACCCACGGGAAATGTCGGCTTCAAGGGCACCACGTTCCACGCTATTTTCGGATAAACATTTATACAAGTGTATTATTTTTTCTGTAAAGGTTGGACCTGACTTGCGTTCTTTATGTCACTACGTTGTATATTTATGTTACATATTGAGTGTGGCAATGTATCTTGAAATTATGTTCAATGTTCAATATCACGAAGCGTCTTCCACTCTAGTCTGGTCTCGCCTTTATTTTTTTTTAATTTAAGAATGTATTCCCTGATTTATTCCTTTTAAGCTTAAGTTACTGCCATTATGCACTGCAAGGGAAACAATTTCAAATAGTTTCTTTGGCATTCTTCACTGCATGATCAAATCTGGTTAATCACACTCGTTTTCTATTCTACAATGAGTCAGTGAATGTTTCTGGTTGTTTGTCAGTATAATACACCCTTTTTTATATTTTTTTATGTTGTGAGTATTCATAATTATTTGGTTTTATTATTTGTTGTGAATTCATTCAAATCGGTTTAAATTATTTACTTTTGTTTTATTAGAGTTTAAGAGTAATCTGTATTTTTGAGATTTGGGAAAATAAATATTTAAAAATTGTACTTGTTTTCGCGTATTTTCCATTAAGATTCCTTAAACATTTATTTTGGTCGTTGAAATTTTTATCATTCATGTTCCATCTATCATCCGATAAGCCAATAGAGGATAGCTTTCATTGGTATGGGATTTTTTTTGGATATGGCATCTCACAGTTCTGCTTATGTTTACTGCTTAATCGGCCAAGTTCTGTGGAGGCCTAGAATTTAAGGTCTCCGGCGAAGCGTGGAGTACTTCTAAATTAAGCGACTGCGCTAGGCGTCTTGGCTACTCGCTGAAGAGGACTAAACGAAAATAATAAAAGTTGTAAATAGGTTAAAGTATAATTTTTAACCGACTTCCAAACAAAGGAGGAGGTTCTCAATTCGGCCGATATGTTTCTTTTTTTTTATGTATGTACACCGATTACTCCGAGGTTTCTAGTCCGATTAGTGTAATTCTTTGTTTGTTCGATGCAGTATACTTGCCATTTGGTCCCATAAAAATGTCATCCAATTTAGTTTCAATCCAAGTACTTTTTATTTTATGAGCATTTGTTTGATTTATGTGGATGATGTTATAATCATCTATAGCCGGTTAATGAGAATTTCCCACAAACTTGAGTTATAATAACTTATGTTAACTTGAGCTATTACAGACAGTAAAGAGTGTATAATGGATGACGAAACACGATTTTAGACCTGACACTAAAAAGATAAAAATACAATCTTTTTACAAAAAAAATAAAAATACAATCTTTTTACAAAAAATAAATAAAACGGACGTCTAAAACACTGAAAAGTAAAAAAAAAACAGGACATCGGCCTAGAAGTTGGTGTCCAAATAAATACAGCTGCAACTTCTTGACACTGACTTCTAGAGCGATGTACTTAAAAGTTTTTTTTTTTACTTTTCAGTGTTTTTCATTTAATAGACCTAGGTGCCGGCAAAATAAGACCCTCTAGTAAGGTATGAAGGGTTCAACCACACACTGGACTGGAGCCAGGATTACATACTAAAACACACTTGGGCCTTCTGGAGGTCTTTGGTGCCGGAACCGCGGTAACTCTTGGGAACAATCCTTCAGCCTTGGCAAAAGGATACTTACATCTAAAATATGTTATCACACTACCCTATTTACGCCCCAATCCATCATCTCCCGAGCCTTTTTCCCAACTATGTTGGGGTCGGCTTCCAGTCTAACCGGTTTCGGCTGAGTACCAGTGCTTTACAAGGAGCGACTGCCTATATGACCTCCTCAACCCAGTTATCCGAGCAACCCAATACACCTTGGTAAGACTGGCGTCAGACTTACTGGCTTCTGACTATCCGTAACGACTGCCAAGGATGTTCAATGACAGCCGAGACCTACAGTTTAACATGCCATCCGAAACACAGTCATTGGTGTCCAGAGATACTTAGAAAGTACATACAAACATAGAAAAGTTGCATTGGTACTTGTCAGACCTGGAATCGAACCCACGCCCTCACACTTGAGAGGTTGGCTCTTTAACCACTAGGCCACCACGACTCACGCCTCAATCCATATGTGAGTTAATCTCGAGTACCATGCACTTGCTGGAACTGTACTTGACGGGGACAGTGCCATACGGATCTTCGAAAGATGAAATATTTCATTAAAGTCTACTATCATTTATCATTCAAAAAAGGTCTCGACACTATCATCCATGTCGGGGGTTCCCTAGCCAGACTGGTTGGCGTTCAGAGGGTAAGGGTCGGTTCATATCTAACGGAATATGCGTCGCGTATTATTTAACACACTAAAACACTTGACCGTTCATACTCAACCGATCATACGTTAGTGCGACTGATGATACGTTCGGCGTATTTTACGTCAGATATGAACCGACCCTTAGGCCATTTTTTAGAGAGGAGGAGTCAAGGAATGCTTCTCCCGCAGGCCACTGTAGTGAGTAGTGAAGGTAATACCTGTGCGGCTGCTCGTTTATGTGCAGAGGGTTATAAAAATAAGTCCCAAGTCCAGTAATTCCACAGGTATAATTACGAAAGCACAAGCAATAGTTCACACACAAGAGATAGTCCACAGAAAATAGAAGGAGTAAGAAAATAGGTACAGAAAGTTAAGCATACAGCCAGTAGGTATGGAGAAGAATATAAGCGACCGACACGGGCTTCGCGGCCGAAGACGGAAAATCGACTGGCGCACACGCACAGAGTGCATTGTAGTATACTGGTCGGAGGATCCTCTCTTTACTGCGGGATATGAAGACCTTTACTCCCTGAACTTCTTAGCCCCAAACCACTATGCGTGCAGTGCATAGGAGTGATAGACTCTAGCTCTGCCTGTGTTCCTGCTGCAAGATAAAGGGGGTACTTCCTATAATTGACATGTTACTTTGTTTCAGGATGTACATAACTTTCCAAGACAATCCGATGGGAAATGTTGGATACAAGGGCACGACTTTCCATAGCTTATTTGCGTAACTACAGTGACGAATAAATAATGGGTCAAATTAAATGGATTATAATTTAAACTATATATTTTTGTATGTAACACCAGTCTTTTACTTTGTAACTTTTATTATTTCTTTTGTATTCTTTTCGTGAAATTTAAAAAAATAGTTGCTATATTCCAACAGATTGATGTAAATTGTAATGAAGGATGCACATTTTAGAGGATATATAAAGTTTCATTAAAATATTTTATATAATCTGTGTTGTTTTTTTTTTCCATAACGATAATAATTCTAATCAAGATTAGGAAATTATGTGATTCCTTAATTTTTTTCTACTACTCTACGAATATGTACCACAAGAAAAAACACTGAGATAATCGTTTTATAAGTTATTGGTGGTTGATTTGAATGGCTGAATATTATATGGATATAAAAATATCTTGGAAAAGTGCTCAAAAGACATGGTTTCACAGGCAAATCAAAAAGCATCAAAAAGTCTTGAAAAAATTAATCTGTCAAAGTCAATTTCAATGTTGTTTCATCGAAGACCGTGTTGCAATGCGTTAAATAATTAAATATTATAGTTAATTTGGGCCTCCCTATAGTGATTCTATAGTAAAGGCGTAGCTGCTGAACTTATTTGAAAAAAAATATTATACAAAAGCCGCCAAAATGGATGACAACAGCGTGGAGCAGACGCCAGCTTCTCAAAGGCTTACAAATGAAGACTTTAGGAAACTGCTTATGACCCCTAGGGCTACGCCCGGGGGTTCCGGGGGTTCACACCCTACGGGCTCGGTGCGCGAGGCCATGGCTAATGCAGGGTAAGTAATTGTTTCAGAATTTTCCACTGCAATGGTAATTTACATCAAGGCTGATCATACTGAGGGAAGGGAAAGAATAAGTTTCTAATTAACTAATATGACTACTGAACAGCTTCTCAAAGGTGTAATGGATCACAATAAGTTCAAAAAATTCTAGGTCTATGCAACCTCCAGCTGAAAACAAAGGTGAACTTCGAAGAAAGAAGAAATCCTACTATGCAGCGCTGAAGAAGCAAGAGGACAACAAGCTGGCAGAATTAGCAGAGAAGTACAGAGACCGTGCGCGCGAGAGGAGGGATGGGGTCAACGAGTTGGGGCCCATGGACCCCACAAGTAACACTAGTAGTGCTTACAGGTCTGTATTAAGTATAAGTTATATATATAAACTAATTAATAAAATATAAATATACGAATATAAATTAATCATAAATAACCAAAAAATAAATCTACACAGAAAAACACTAACTTAAATCTAAATTAAGATTTTTTCCTTTATTTCAATAATAAAAAAAAAAGCTCTTCTTCCTCTCCTCTAAAAAACTAACTTTGCTGTGCCCAACAGGGTCCATAATTGTTTCCATTATTATACCCACCAGCCTTGTACAAATTATGGTATGCAATAAAGTTATTGAGTATTACGAGGATAAACAGTAACAAAGAACTTTCAATAAATATATTCTGTGTATTTCTTGTTGCATTGGAGGGGTTGGGTTGCCTGCGTAACTGGGTTGAGGAGGTCAGATATGCAGTTGCTCCTTGTAAAACACTGGTACTTAGCTAGAATCTGGTTAGACTGGAAGCCGACCCAAACATAGTTGAGACAAGGCTCGGGAGATGATGATGATTAGCGCGTTGGTCACTACACTGGCCTTCTAGTAATTATCTACAGCTACAGAAATCTGTGTCTCGGTATTATTATATCCTGAAATTATCAAGTAACCCCTTTTAAGGTGGGCTGGTAGGTATTAGCACCGGGCATCAGCACTGAAACCAACATTTACATTGTGTGAAGGCTAAAATAGATAATAATACAGTTTGTTCATCTTTACAGAGCTGTAGCACCTGATTTAAAATCCGGTATGGATGCCAAAGAAAGGAGAAGACAGCTTATCCAGGTTTGAATATTATTATTAACAATAGTCTAGTATTATAATCATCTATCATCCCACTGCTAGGCACAGGCTTCCTCTCACACAGATAAGTATTGAGCGTTAATCACTACACTTGCTCAATACGGGTTGTTGATTTATAGACCTACCTTTTGAGACTATATAGACCAGGTTTCTTCTAGATGTTTTCCTTCACCTTTAACCAGTTGTTGGTGTACACAAAAACAACCGTATAACTTGGAAAGTTGCATTGGATTGAACCTGAACACATACTTGCGAGGCTGTTGCTTTAACCACTAGGTGACCACAAATCGCTAAAGTAAAAGCATTATAAGCATGAATTCTTGCTTTTCCCAGCAAGGACACATAGAAAGTCTTAAGGGTGGGCATTTTTGGAGGAAGTCTTTTGCAATTTTTGACCTCAAAATAGTGCTGTTTTTGAACTAACTTGGATAGAAAGATTTTGGGTTTGTTTTTCAATACTGATGTTTGAATTGTTTTTTATAGGAGTCCAAGTATCTTGGAGGTGACATGGAACATACCCATTTGGTGAAAGGTCTTGATTATGCTCTGCTGCAAAAGGTATTGTAACTAACATATAGTAAGTACATATTTAGTATGTAATTCCACTTTCTATAATGGATGTCATCCAATATAATTTTAGAATGCCTTAAGGCTGTGTTCCCAGTAGGCAAACTGTTAGCGGCCGATTGAGTTTGCGGCGTACCGATTTAGTACGCCGTTCCATATATTTGAAATGGAGTGTCCACAGTCTGCTAGTTTTGCGCTCATTATACGTAGTTTGCAGCGTTACGCGCGCTGACTATAGCAGTGAGCGGCCGACTCCCACCAAAACCGGTTCTAGTCGTTTGCGACGCACGAAAATTGATTAGAGTTTGCAGCTAACCCAAATTTCAGTTTGCCACAACTTTGCGGCTAACTAAGTCGGCCGCTAACAGTTTGCCTACTGGGGACACGGCCTAATACTATGTATTCTATAAATTACCTTAATATTGTAGTGTGTATTTATACATTTTGGGGCTTTCCTATGCAGGTGAGGTCTGAGATCCAGACCAGAGAGCAAGAGCAGGAAGCGGAAATGGAACGTCTTGTCACCGCTCCCATAGAACCTGTTAAGGAGAAGAAAGAAGTGCCTCTTGTAAGTGCAATTTTATATATTTTTTTTTGTGTACAGCAAAATTGTATTGGTTGGAGGCAGTCGCTCCTTGTAAAACATAGGTATTCGGCTGAATCCAGTAAGACTAGAAGCCGACCCCAACGTAGTTGGGAAAAGGCTTGGGAGATGATGAAAGTGAGGAGATGTTATGCAGTATTTTTTGATTGCGAATTAATATAATGATACCGCTGTGCAGCTGGAGGGAGTGTCAGATAATTACTGACTAAAACCTACTTATGTTCCTTTTGGAGCTCTTTGGGTGCCACGATTGTGCCAGGATTGCTGGATACTTTAATCAGAAGAATTACACTTAATTTATAATCTGAAAAAATATTTTTTTGTATCAGTTTTGTAATACATAGCAGCTAGGCAACATAGAAGACACCATAAACTAATTTTATTGTACTAGTTTTTTTTAATTCTTTCTTTTTATAGGAAGAAGAGATGCAGTTTGAAACGCCGATGGCGAAAAATATCTACAACATGATTCAAGAACAAAAGTATGTACCCAGTTATATCATCATCATCTCCCAAGCCTTTTCCCAACTATGTTGGGGTTGGCTTCCAGTCTAACCGGATTTGGAAGGAGCGACTGCCTATCTGACCTCTCAACCCAGTTACCCGGGCAACCCAACACCCCTTGATTAGATGGGCTTCTGATTACCTATAATTACTGTCAAGGATGTTCAATAACAGCCCAGTACCCAGTTATATGATATTGTTATAATATTATATGTTATATGCAATGATACCTACCCCGGACTGCTGAGCTGAGGGTTCCTGGTTCGATTCCCAACACGGTCGATAAATATGTTGTAAAGTGGATGTAGTCTATCAGTTTTTGTGATATTGGTACCTGAAGGGGACTGAGCCTGAATCTCCTCAGGTGCTGGATCTCAGGTCAGGTTGAATACTATCGCATGATACTTTGTGAGTGATACCTATAATTATTTTCTGGAGACTACATCATCATGATATATCGTTAGGAACAGGAAGGTGGTCCGCAACGAGATGTTCGGTCCGGGGCGCATGGCGTACGTGGTCGAGCTGGACGAGGAAGCGGGCGCGGACAGCGACATCCCCACCACGCTGACGCGCAGCAAGCACGACGTGCCGCGCGCCGCCGCCCCCGCCGCCGCCGCCGCCGGCGACCTCGTGCTCGACAAGCTGGCGCAGATCTTCTCCTACCTGCGCCACGGGAGACACAGGAAGCTTAAGAAGACCAAGGTATGTCCATCATGAAACCAGATGAAGTATCTTTTCTTGAAGGTGATTCTGATGGCGTTAGGTGTAGGTGTGAGTGACTAAGTACATCATCATCATCAGCCTTTTTATCGTCCCAATGCTGGGCAAAGGCCTCCTCCCATGTAAAAAAGGATTGAGCGTTAATCACCACGCTTGCTCAATGTGGATTGGTGATTTTAGACATTAAAGTCCAGGTTTCCTCGTGATGTTTTCCTACAACATTAATCATTCATTGGTGTCCAACATAAATATATTTAAAAAGTACATATAACTTTGAAAAGTTGCATTGCTACTTGCCAGACCTGGAATCGAACCAGCATGCTCATACTTGAGGGCTTGGTGCTTTAACCACTATTCCGCAACGAGATTTTCAACTTCATCGCCGAAGCATATGCTTTGAGAAAATTTGACATTTTCTGGTAGCTTGATGTGCTGACGTCTGTACTAGAACCGTATATTAAGGCTTCTTTTGTTTACCAGGACAAGCCTACAGAGAAGGGTCGTGCGGACGACTCGATATACGGCGAGATCGGGGAGTACGCGGCGGCCGAGCGCCGCGACCGACACGACCGGCATGACCGACGCGACGACCGGCCGCGCACCGGCGGGTACTTCGACAAGCCGGCTGATGCTGATAAGGATGATGGTATTATATTATTTGATAGTTTTATAATTATTTTTTACTGAAGAAATAAAATTCTTATAAAGTAAAAGAAAAGATCATTTTATGATTCGTATTTAGTTATTGTACATCTTGCAAGTAAGACCCATTTGTTGCGTAATACAATCGTATGTGTTTTTCGAAAACTGAATCCTATTTTGACTTGATCTAAACTTCTAATGCCTGTATAATCACGTATGGTTGGACCTCTATGTATGTAGAGTATGCTGTATGTAATACGGCAGTTGAAAACTAGTCAAATTCAATACTTGTGATGGCATCCAGGCCGATTGTCGGCTACGGCGGCCGTTCTCTATTAAGGAGATCAGCCAGCTAGCAGCCAGGACATATTATAGTGCACGCACATTCGCGCAGACACAGGTGCACTCTCTATTCCCTCACTCTCATAGTCCGATGGGACGGCAATCCGACACGACATTACTTTTATTGAACTGTCAAAAACGGCGACTTTCTTTCTATGCAATTTGTACGAAAATACTAAGTTTTGACGTCACAGATATTTCACTTCAAGCCATATACTTTTTTCGCTTATATTATCAATACAAAAATGTATACAATTTTCGGTTCAAAACGATAAATGAAACTGTCATTATATTAAGAAGTTTTACAAATTGAATAATGATAAAGTATTTTATTTTTGACTTAGTACCAATTACTGTATTGAAAATTTGGGAATTTTACATGTATGTATTAGGCAACATGCCTGGTTGAATAGTTGAATTACAAGAGTATTGCAACTCGCAGAGTACCTGCCGAGCGCGGAGGGCGCGGGGCGGGGGCGGGAGGAGAAGTCGCTGCGGTCGGCGGCGCTGCTGTCGCGCCTGGCCGCCGAGCCCGAGGGCTACGCCGAGTGCTACCCGGGGCTGCGCGAGATGGACGACGCCATCGACGACTCCGATGACTCCGTCGACTACACCAAGATGGACGCCGGCAACAAGAAGGGGCCCATAGGTGCGTACTGCTGTCCATGGGCGCTGTTCTCACTACCTAAGTATATCTTATTTGAGAGAAAATAGAAAATATCTCGAAAAAACCTGGAATTTAAAAGTCTGAAATCGCCATTTCGCCTTAATGATGACTAGGTGGCTACCAAAATTTGCAAAGTATCCCTGGTATAATGCTTGCCAAAGTATTTAACATATTTGCGCGAGTCGCTGTGTAGACATCAATTTCAGGTATCAGCGAGTGGTGGAGGTGAGGCATTGGTATGAGTTACATGCACTTGTGCTCGGAATTCTGTGAACCACTATTAACATTTACCAAAATATCTTGAGATTTAAGATGTTCCTGTAAATAATAGCGAATTTCTATAATTCCCACAACTCAATTACTATGGCAACGCGTTACCTGTAGTAAAACTGGTCTAAAAGATAGTTGAAAAATCATAAAGTCTGACAACTGACTTTCTGACTTCTAACTGCCCATAAAGCATATTCCGACAAACGCTAACACTTATTATTATTCAACTTTTCTTTTTAGTAAATGAAATAAGACAAAACTAATTTTCTTGGCAACACTGCAGGTCGTTGGGACTTCGACACGCAAGAAGAGTACTCCGCATACATGAGCAGCAAGGAGGCCTTGCCTAAAGCCGCCTTCCAGTACGGAGTCAAGACGCAAGACGGACGCAAGACAAGGAAGACTAAGGACAAGAGCGAGAAGGCAGAGCTCGATAGGGAGTGGCAACAGGTGGGAATTAAATTGAGTAGTTGACAACTAGTCAAATTCATTACTTTTATTGAACTGTCAAAAACGGTTAACTTCTATGCAATTTGTATGAAAGTATGAACTGTGACGTCACAATTTTTTCACATCAAGCCATTATACTTCTTTTACTTAAGTTATCTTTAAAAATAAACTTTTCCTCCAAAACAATAAATGAAAGTGACTTTATTTTAAGATGCTTTACCAAATTAATATTGTAAAGGATTTTATTTTTGACCTAGTCAACTACCCAATTCACACATTTTTACTGCAATGAATTTATAAAATTCATAAAAAAAATGTTCTTAAAGATATGTTCCTAGTCAATGGAAACAAAACCATAGACTATAGATGAATTTTAGCGCGAGAAACTATTGTATGAAATTATTTTTATTTTTCGGTTATGAAAGATCTTTTGTAGATGTTCTTTTACGGCCGAAATTAATAACCTATCTATCCGTTGTTTTGCTTACTAGAGACTGGATTTTGACATTAGCCCCATATCATTTGTGTCAAATTCCTATCTCTAGTAAGCAAAACAACGGATAGATAGGTTATTAATTTCGGCCGTTAGAGTGTTTCTTTTAAGCTTCCACTAGAGTTATTTAAATCTAAAATATTACTTTGACGTGAGTGATAACTCATACTTTATTATTTAGGACCAGTTTCCAACCAACCAATTTCATACAAATTCTGTTCCATTTTTTTATTTATTTGGTAGATAGTGGCTATTCGGACATTGTGAGGCTGGCCCAGGGAATATAAAAGTTCCCGAACCTTGTCGCGACGACCTCCTCGACTTTCAAATGTATATGTAAAAATACTGTATAAAATGTGTATAAAAATGTGTATGTATAACTTTTGTTACAGATCCAAAATATTATACAAAAACGTAAAGCGCCACAGCCAACGGAGGAACCTTCTTTCAAGTCCGCTAAATACTAGCATTCGACAGCTCCACACCCGTAGGCGTAGTTCACCTACGCCTAGAGGACTTTCCTACGGCGGTACGACGAAATTTGTAGGGCTGAGAATCCGGCCATTATGCTTTGAGAATAGTGTGTGATAATAAGTATAATAATACACATTATATGTATTAGTTGGTGAATAATTATTATGTTTAAGAGCCACAGTCATGTATAGATGACAACCCAAAGTGCTCAGTACGCCACGGTCACGAATACATGACATACTTTTAAAGTTAAAAAATAATTGTTTTAATCGATATTACTCCGAAGTCACTACTATATTGTAGGTATTTATGGATGCATTCTTAGCTTGGCGCTGAGGGCACTTCTTTATTTTTTTTTGACGTGGCTGTCGAAAGGTTAAATGAAAGAATAATTGTATGAGGAGTTACAAGATAAAGATAAGATAAAAAGTCATTTATTCAAAGTAGGCTGAAAATCAGCACTTTTTGAAGGTCAATTTTACAAAAGACAGCCCCCAAAACGCCCCCCTTTCACCACTTCCTATGTGTGTAGACTGTGTGTGTAGACTGTGTGTTTTTTAGCCTTTTTATCGTCCCACTGCTGGGCTGACCAATACCCGTATTTGTTCCTTATGCAGCCCTTTGTGTGACAGGGCCACGGTAACTCTTAACAAACCGGATGAAGGATTTTATCTGATTCGTTTTTGTATCAATGCATTTTAATCAAGCAAAAAGTGACAAGACTTTGTAGGTTTACTGTGCCCATTAGCTGTTGTTTTATTTAGCTAAACTTTAAAATGGCACTGGGTGTAAATTAGACACTGAAAATTATGACTTTTGGCAACAGATTGAAACAATTTGCCCATAAATTAATGAAAAAAAAACTCGGATAGACAACACTAGTTAAATGCTTCTATTTTTAAATAAGTGCGCGTGCGCAGATATGTGTTTGTACAGGATTGTACGTAAGTAAAAATGGCGGTGTGTGTGGCGGATTGTATGCCTGATTATTATAATCTATAGTTATAGATTTTGTAGAACATGAAGTTAATATTGTACATAGACAACTATTAAAATAATACAGTGTTGAAAAAAAAGAACTTTGTTTTATTTACATAGGAACTTTATTTTACTACGCTCTGTGCTCGCTACTGGCTCGTTGGTCTAGTAGTCGCATGGCGCGACTGCTGAGCACGGGGTCTCTGGATCGATTCCCAGGTCGGGTTGAAAATGCTTGGGGGGTTTTAAGAAACTTTCATAAAGCAGCCCGGAGTCTGGAAGTTGATGATTGATTCACCCGTGTATCGGAGAGCACGTAAATGTCCGTCCTGCACATGTTTTCTTGCACATTCTATGAGAGTGAAGGAATAGAGAGTGCACATATATCCGCGCAAACGCTTGTACACTATAATATATCCTGCGCAGTTCGATGACGGCGACGCGTTCCTCTGTATGTCAGAAGGCACGCTAAATTGATGGGTTTTGGGTTCTTTTTTACATATTTGGCAGTTTACAACGGGCTTAAGATAGTATCTGGCTGAAGAGGTTCAGATAGGCAGTCACTGCATGTTAAACTCACTACTCAGTTGCATCCGGTTAGACTGAAAGCTGACCGAGGGTAGGCAGATAATGAATTCTTGCAAAGTATGTTTTAGTCTAACAAATTAAAACATAGTTATTGCAGTTAAGGAATCTTAATGATTCACACATCACAATCAAGGTATTTCGATTAAAAACAAGATTTATTTTACGAGCGGCGAGGAATTTTAACAACTTCGTGTGATCCTAATTGTGCGACTAATAAAAATATTAAGGCATTGTCCGCAATAACGAGTTACAATGATCTGCATGTCTTTATTACAAGTTCACACGAATACAATCTTAGCAGCCCGTTAGCCAGTGAAGGTTTAACGTTGGCTAAACAGTGACCCAATTGTTGTGAAATGGAAAACTGCATTGTTAGTGAGAGCACACGGACGTGGGTCCAGGCCGCGCCCGCCGGGACGTGTGAGCATCGCTCGACCTTCAGGTTTCACTGCAGCAGGACATTCCGTCACGTTGCGCTGCTGACGTGGAGAGAAACGCGGCCAAATTCGCGACGATTCGTTTGACACAATGCCGGTTCATCGGCACTGCGCCACCCGCACCCTCCGCCGGCTCGCACCTGCGTGCGCGCAGGTATAGCCTGCCCCCCTCCGCCCGCCCTCCCCCGCCCCGCCCCGCCGCGCCCGCCATCTTGAATTCCGCTCACTCGGAGCCGCGGCGACTCGCGGCGAGCACGTACCAGTCCGCGCGCGACAGTTCCGCGACATATTTGTGTTTTCAAGTGATTCAGTGTCATGTTGTGATAGTGTAGTGACGAAATGGAGTCGACGCCGATATGTCGGTGCCGCGTGCTGTACCTAGGCTCGGCCGTGCCGCAGCAGAGCAAGGACGGATTACAAGGCATCCAGGAACCGCTGCGCGAGCTCTATCCGGAAAAGGGAGCGACGAGCGGCGGCATCGACTCGTGGCTGTCGGTCTGGTCGAACGGCATCCTGCTGGAGAACATCGACGAGAGCGGCTCGCGCGTGGCGCGCTTCTTCCCCATCTCCAGCCTGCACTACTGCGCTGCCGTGCGCCGCGTCACGGTGGAGGCGGCGCCGCGCTTCCTGCCGCTGGACTCGCCCTTCGCTCGCGCGCCCGCCCCGCGCCGCCCGCCACTGTTCGCGGCCGTGCTGCGCCGCACGCAGGGCATCAAGGTGCTGGAGTGCCACGCCTTCATCTGCCGGCGCGAGGCCGCCGCCAACGCGCTCGTGCGCTGCTGTTTCCACGCGTACGCCGACAGCTCGTACGCCAAGCGCCTTGAGGCCGAGCGCGCACCATCGCACCTGCCGCCAGACCCCGACGAGGAACTCGAAGCCTACGATGGAGATGAGAACCACAAGGTGTGGGTCGGCGACGCGGAGCGCGACGATGCCAGCGACGACATCCCGCACCCGGCGCGTGCGCCACGGCCCAGACAAATCACACGACCTGCCTCAGTACCACCGCCGCCGCCGCCGCCTGAGGAGCCAAAGAAGAAGACCGCAACCGCTAAGAAAACGAAAAAGAAATCTTCCGCGTCAGCTGATGAGTTGTACGCGGGGCCAGCGCCGGTGATGAACGGGCGGTCGCTTGGACGAGCGCCGCCCGCCTGGGCCGCCGCGCACCCCATGGTGTTAGTGGCGCACCCCGCCGCTACTCTGCCGCACGCTCGCCCAGCAACACTGGGTCACCGGGGCCGCGTGCCGGCCGCGCTGGCTGCTGGGCCCTTCCCGCCAGGCCCGCCGGGCCCCGGCCGCGGGCGCTTGCAGTACGCCACGGTGGACCCGCGCCGCTCTAAGCCCCCTCCGCCGCCCGCGATGAAGGCCGCGCAGAGCATGACGGGGCTGGAGGCCGTGGAGGACGCGGGCGGCATCTACAGGAAGAAGGGGCACCTGAACGAGCGCGCCTTCTCCTACAGCATCAGACAGGAGCACCGCAGCAGGTCGCACGGCTCTCTCGCCAACCTGAAGTTTGCAGCTCCACCTGAGGTACGTACTGCTGGTTACTTCTACAATTTATTTTTATATTTCCCTTTTGTAGAGCTTTATTGCTAAACAAGGGAAGACTATAGGATGCCTTTAAAGGGTGTCGAGCACCGGCCGCGTCGAGGAAGGCACTTTAAAGTCCGCATTCCGAGACAACCGGTACTCGCACAGGCAGGGGTACAACCTACGTTACGCGTCCGATTTCCGCTTCTTTGCCATCGTTGTGGCTCTTTAACCCTGCCACTATAAATATTCATGGGGCAATCGGAGCCCATACGCGGAGGGTCAAGATAATAAAATGGCTGGCCACAGCAGCTTTCTCTATAATGAAGTGGATTCGCTAACAAAGGGTCGGCGCGGTCTCCCGGCGTATTACGTCATCGATATGTGTCTGTGTGTGTGTACGGCTTTGTGTGTGTTCGTAATTATCGTGTCAAGAGCGATTGCTTGCAAAATTGTTTTTGAAGACGGTACTATAGGGTCTCTGAATGTGGGATGTTAAAAGAATTTGTAATTAAGTCTGCTCAGGCGCAATAAGATTTCGAAATCAACATTTTCTGACGACGTAAGCTAAGCAGAATACATTTCTAAACAGTCATTATACAAATTCTAGGCTGGTTAATTTCTACTAATATTATCAAGCTGAAGATTTTGTTTGTAACCGCTAATCTCATATATATATTTATTTTTTACAATGATTGCGATCGTGCGCCAAGGTGTCATACAAACGACCTTCGCGCTTGCTATTTAAACGCATTAACAGATATTTCTCGAAGCCAATTACTAGCGTGGTTAAAAATAACATGTTATCTCGGGTTTAGTAAAAAGTGCAAGGGTATATAAAAACAATAATTGTAGAAGTAATCTTTACATTCAATTCATAACATTCATAACGCCCCTAAGACGACCCACTGACCGGAATTATTTATGTTTGTATAACATACACACTAACATACTACAGTAATCTTATATATGCATATAATATTACTTTATAATAATTTTTCACCAAAATAATCAATTTTCCTACTTTTAATAAAATCCAGCATTAAAAATACTTTTTAATGCTGGATATAAGATAATTATATCATTAACAATCTTACGCCAGCTACACGTATAAAATTCGTCGATAAATGGGTTACCTAACACTGAATAAAAAAGAAAAAAACTTCAAATAGGTCAGTAGTCCCTAAAAAGAGTACGTTCAAACAAACAGACAAACAATCGGCTATCTATATACAATGTTAGCATAGATATTGCAATCGAAAAACTGCTAGCTATCTGGTTATCTGGCTATCTGGTCCGAGTTATAAAGTTTTATGAGTTTGTGAATACAAGAATGGTACTATAACGTGCGCTGTAACACAAACAACACATTTGTGTACGTCTAGTTTGTTCATTGTTGAGTAGTTACGAAATGCATAGGTCAAGATCATATTAAATTCGTGTAATGGACTTCAAATATAAAGAACATTCCGTTAGTTACCTAGACGCCAGCACATCAAGCAAACAATAACTGTATATGTATATAGTTCAAAGTTGATTGGGTAAATTTGACAATTTCGGTAGCTTGATGTGCTGGCCTTTGTACCTTTGTTGGCGCGTATCGTGAGAACTACTCCACAAAGCCGGATAAGACGTAGCTTAAACCTTCCTCGATAAATGGGCTATCTAACACTTAAAGATTTTTTCAAATCGGACCTGTAGTTCCTGAAATTCGTGCCTTCAATTAAACAAATAAACTTCAGCTTTACGTATATAACGAATGAGTGTATTTTTAATCGCTGTTCCTAGTTTTTGTTATACGAGTACATACTAAGGGTTAGCTACGAATAAGTTCCAGTTAGTTTATTTGTTAGATAATTTCATACAAATTCTGTTCCATTTTGAATTTATTCGGACATTGTGAAACTGGCCCTAAGATTGTCAAACTATAAGGCCCTTATTAGAAAAAAGTTAGACACACATTTGACACATATTTAAAGAAGAATTTGTATGCAAAATTATTTAGTGTCAAACGTCTGTCTAACTTTTTTGTAGAAAGGCCTAAGTCTTTAATTTCTGCTGTCCCCGTACGCGTTGAGCGTGAAGATAGCTTGCGTGTCGCGTGTCGCAAGTCTGCTGTAACAGCGATTAGCTGTCAGCCGTCAAACCAGTCGCGGCTTGTCGTTAACGCAACTGTAGTTTATTGAACTATATTGGATACTGCTTGTTCCCTTGGCGTTACTTGCGTCCTGTGGAAAAAATGTCTATATTATACTAGGTATAATTATTCATCTGCCTAGCCTTCTCCCAAGCTGTGTAAGGGTCGGATTTCAGTCTAAACCGAATGCAGCTGAGTATCAGTGTTTTACGTGGAGCGATTGCCTATCTGACCTCCTCAACCTAGTTACCTGGGTAACCGGACACCCCTTGCTAAGACTGGATGTCAGAATTTCTGGCTTCTGATTACCAGTAGCGACTGCCAAAGATGTACAAATGGCAGTCGGGATCCATCAATATTGGAGCAGACGGTACGTCTTTCTTTTTTGACGTGGCGGTCAAAAGGTTAAATGCCATTTAAGTTTCCCCGCTACCTAAACCAGACAATAAAAAAACCAGGCAATAAATAGCAAACAAAATATAATAAAAAATGAATGTATGTACATTGCTATAATAACTTTAAACATACAATAATCATTATGTCATCGTCCATGACTCCGCCTGTAACAATCATTAACATTGCAGTCTTCGCAATCATTACTCTGACGACGTGATTTATTGAGGAAAACTAACGAAAAGAACCGTGACATAGTAAAATCTAAGTTTTACTTTTAACAAACAGATAATATTTTATGTATATTTGTTTAGCTTATTTTATGCAAGGCTGAAGATATTAAATACTTAGCCAAGCATATTGAACAATGTTCTTGGGATTTTTTCATTACGATACTATTAAGAAAAATGCATTTCATTCAGAGACAAAGACGAAGATCAGATACGTGAAGATCTGCAATATTTTTGGATTATATTAATAAAGAAAGAAACCTTTTTTAAATCTTCACAGAAAATTATAAATTCTTTCACAACTGTAGAATATGTTTTTGTGTCATATAAATTCGATAACTTCAAAATAAATTGGATAGATTGAAATTGGATATTGCTTCCTATTATTTACTTTTTACATATTTTTTTAGTATCATGAATAATTTCTTGTTACATACTTAATTTTTTTTTGTAGTATTTTATACTACGAAAGTACATTGTATGGGCGCGCGTTGATGTCTTTTGTATCGAAAAAGTTTTCGGTTGAATGTCAATTTTGGTACATTCTGACTCACTACTTAACACTAAACAATTCAATGTATTTTTTATTATAATTTTGGTCAGTGGGTCGTCTTAGGGGCGGAGTTTGTATTTAATTCAATACTGTTATTTTCGTTGATTAATACAGAAAGGAAAATATGATGAATTAAAATAGAGCAAATTTTATATTACTGAAATCTTTTGAGCGAACATTTTTTGTTATAAATTTTATTAGAAATAATTTATAAAAAAAAATAAACAATAGCTATTTAAAAATAGACTAGATTGATACAGCGTAATTGTTTTAAGTAAAAACTGATCTTCGAATCTTGAAACACATATTTATCTTATCCCAATCATGTTGTGGTCGATTTCCAGTCTAACCGGATGCAGCTAAGTACCAATTATTTCACATAGAGCGACTGCCTATCTGACCTCCTCAACCCAGCATAAACATTTACAAGATGCTAAAAACGTTTGAATTCAAAAGTTATAAAAAAATCGACCCAGCAGCCCATGTTACCCTAACAAAACACATCAAATTCATACAAGTAACAACCGTGAATATAAACCAAATAACTTAATCAACGTTCATACAACACAGTTACACTGCACCACTTAACTTAAGGCCGTATACCGTGAGATTCCTATTGTCAACTTTACCACCTTACACCGAACGTAATACAAAGGAAAATGACCCTTATGTTGTTGTAATAAGGGTTATGTGAACTGTATATGTTGTGGTGTTTGAGGTCTCACGGTGGATGGGCGGTCAATGTTCCTAGCGTAGTTTTTTCAACGGATACTTGATTGAAGATTGAATGAGGGGGTTAGTCTTAGAGCAATTAAACAACTAGAATCGCCATTAGCACTGAGCATAAGTCTACATGCAAAAAACCTTAAAGTACTCAAACATTTTGACATTGACTTTTGAGTCTTCTTAAATGGCATTTCTGTCGCTGCAATTTACTTAAATAAAATTGGGTGATGATGATGGCGTCCAGACCGATTGTCGGCTATGGCGGCCGTTCGAACATCAGCCAGCTGCACAAGACATATTATAGTGCATATTATAGACACAGGTGCACTCTCTATTCCCTCACTCTCATAGTCCTATGGGACGGCAATCCGACACGACCGGAGAGGAATCAGGCGTAGGACCGACATTTACGAGCTCTCCGATGCACGGGTGTATCAATCACCAACATCCAGACTCCGGGCTGCTTTATGAAAGTTTCCCGACCCGGGGGACTGCGATTTTTTTGCGGGCTACTAGAATTTGATTCTGTCGGTATGTCTGGAGTATCGTGAGATGAGCGTGTGGCTACGGCCGTTTTTGTAAAATTCAGTAAACAAATAAATGTCACAATATTTTTTAGTCTACCCGCTATCTTCTAGCTCGACAATAAACTATTATAAATACAAAGTATTGCTTAACATAACATACATACTATTTGTTATTCGCTAGCACGCACAGATGTTTTGAAAACACGCTGTGTTTTTGAACCATCTGAAACCGTTTCAATATTCTGAATATGTAGGTATTAAATATTGATTTAACCGCATTTTTTTCTTTAAACATCTATGTGTAGCTTTGTAAAGTATTACAGTATTTTTTGAGTAAGAAATCACTTTGCTTAAAAGTAATGGCGTCCAGACCGATTGTCGGCTATGGCAGCCGACAGCAAGCTGCCCAGGACATTATTTTAGTGCACAAGCATTCGCGCAGTCACAGGTGCACTCTCTATTCCCTCACTCTCATAGTCCGATGGGACGGCAATCCGACACGACCGGAGAGAGATCAGGCGCAGGACCGACATTTACGTACTCTCCGATGCACGGGCGTATCAATCACTAACTTCCAGACTTTGCTGGGGAGTTTGTTCCACCATTTCTTCTTCCCAGCGATAACATACTATAAAGTGGTTAAGGGCGAGCGTTTTTGGGGCCTGTCTTTTGTAAAGTTGACCTTCAAAAAGTGCTGATTTTCAGCTTAGGTACTTTGAATAAATTACTTTTTATCTTTATCTTTAATTACGGAATATAATCCAAAAGAGAGCTTGAAGTCACACGATAGTTAAAAAAAACCAAACAGAAATTGGATCTTCGATAGATATAGTGCTGTAGTCTATAGATATAGTGTCTGTCTGTCTGTTTTTTCTCTCGCACATTACTGCAGTCCATTGGCCACACAACAATGCTTCAGAACCATCAATTATCACTTTCGCTGTGTTGCATAACGTTGCATATCTCGACGTTATTACTCGGTGCATACTAAGCGATAATCGTTGTTCGTTCCGAGCCACCTAACTTCAGTCTGAAGCTAAGAACAATTGACCAACTGGAAGTGAGCACAAATCTGTATGAGAAAAAGTCGACTAATTAACGGGTGAGGGGCCAGGGAATGTAACAAAATAGTGAGAGCTCACTTAATAATATTTTCGATCACTTTATTATGTACGAGCATAAATTTGACGCACTTATGTACAGACGCGTCTGTTATGTACAGACAACAGCACATTGAGCTACTAGGTACAAACAGTCAACTTTCTTTAATAGATTTTCAACTTTATCGCTGAAGCATTCATGGTTTAAAGTAGATTGAGGATTTCGACAGTTTCGAGTAGCTTGATGTGCTATCGTTTGTATATACGAGTATAAACTCGCGCGGACTCGTACCTTTGGCAAAGGGGAAGACAATGGCATCTCCAGTTGGTTACATGCTCTAAGATCTGAAGCAATATTCTCATCTAGTTTGTGATGAAAAAAAGAGCGGCTATTTGATCAGCTGCTCTGTGAAAAATATAAGGAAAAATTATATTTCTTTGCGCTCTAAAAAATATGATACTTGATTTAGTAAGAACGGTGTACGGTGTATGTTTGTTTCTTTTGATTTAGCGAGCTTCTGAGAGATAATGTAGTTTTTTTTTTCGATAATTCAGGGTTTCATTTCAATTCCCTTTTTAAAAGGGACTCATCTGGTGTTGCTTAAAGGGTCATGGGGAACGATCATTGCCTTTCATCAGGCGATGTTTTTTTCCGGGTTCGTCTTAAAATTCGTACTAACTGTTATAGTCATAATTATATTCTACTGCCTTATTAGTAAATGAGCTCTAGCCGTTGGTGGCGCAGAACGTAGTGTTAGACAGTGTAACAATAAAACGATGCTCACTGGAGCCCTTCATATTTCAGGGTCCCGATGACTCTTGAAAAATGTAAAGGAAATCAAAAGGTTTTATCTGCCTAATTTTTTTTCTGGATCTTGTATAGTCGATATAAAAATATGCGCAGAAATACGTATTTTAGTTGTTAGGTTGAGGTATTGTATTCAAAATATGACAAGATGCTTTTACACAATTTTCTCAAATTTTCCTGGTCTCGCTCTGTTCCAAAGGAACTATTTCGTGCACCCGGATAAGAAATACCCTTCAGCCTTACTCGAATAGTGGGCTATCTAACACTGAAAGAATGTTTCTCTCAAATCGGACCAAAAGTTGCAGAGATTAGTTCATTCAAACGAACAAACTATTTATTTGAGACAATAACCCAATACTGTAAGTTCACTTAACGTAGAAAGTAAAAAAATGCGAAGGGAGTATTTCTTTCTCGTTGCAAACTAAAACAAATACTTTAAAACAAAGTAGGTCATTGTTCACACATAATTGTCCGCATCGAGAGTTATTAGCGATGTAACAAGCTATTGTTTTTCACCCGGTCTCGCTCGGCTAGCGCGCCGTAATTACTGAACGCCGTCTGGACAATAAGCAATAATACCAGCCGAAGTGTTTAACGTTCCCTCGACTTAAATTGGGTGATATCTTTTGTTTTAGTATAGAATTCTAATAAATTATACTAGAGGATACCTCCTAAGATCGTCCTTCACCGAGCTGTTTACCAGACAAAATGGATGTTTTAGAGAACAAGGTAAGTTTCTAAACATGTTTAGACTAGGCAACCCTTCATCCACCCACCATCTTAGACTAATAGGTTCTATATTGATGTTTGATTTTTATTTGATCGTTTATTTATTTATCTCCAGAGATAAAGTACATGTTTATTTTAGAGTAAAATGATTTTTTTTTTATTCTTTTACCCGAACTGTCAAATTTTCTCAATCAACTTTGAACCATATGCTTCAGCGAAAAAGTTGAAGTAGTTAGTAGCTTGATGTGCTGGCGTCTGTACACAAAATTACCATACGTGATTGTATATTCGAAAGTCCATAACTTTGCTCAATATACCTTCAAAATTTCGGACAGATCGCCAGCCGACTGCTATTAACAAAAACCTGGTATCTATTAACGATCATAAAAAAACGCGTTGAAGAACGCAATGGCCTACAATAAGGCCTTGTCACAGCCAATTAATCTAGCAAATCAGATGTTTGTTATACAGTTAGGACTGTTAGAAGTCACATTAGTTCTGTGGTATGTTATTAGCATACGATTGTGTGTTCCATAAAACAAAAGTGCGTATCTTTCGCGAATGGTCCCTCAATTAGTCGTACGTAACGGAGCGTCGCGTCAATCGAAATGTAGGGTTGTCACGTTATTTTTAAATGAATAATTAATTTTGGAAGAATTTTACGCAAAATAAGCCCTTGATTTCTTGTCATGTCAATGTGTGTTCCTTTAAATCAGCAGGCTAAGCATGGCAACCGTAGAAACAAGTTTTGTCTACCGGAGAATGGACGTAATGACATATAAGTGACAGATTGACGCAAGATTCCTTTTGACAAGTAAAAAAGAAAATTTTATTTTCTTCGATCGACATAAGTCTACAAGTGATTATAATGTGAGTTGACAGGTCGCGCCATGCTCGGGCAGAAGACATGTTGACGTTGACAGATAGACCTTTGTCTTTTCTTGAAAGAATAGACATAGAATAGGAATACGGGAGGGGAAATTGGGGAGTTTGTTTCACCATTTCTTCTTCTCAGCGATAATACATAGGAAGTGGTGAAAGGCGAGCGTTCTTGGGTGCTGTCTTATGTAAAATTGACCTTCAAAAAGTGCCGATTTTCATCCTACTTTCAATAAATGACTTTTATAATTTTTATCATTTTATCAATAAATCCATTACTCGGCTGAAACTTAAAACCTTTATTTGTTTCATTCAGTATTTCAGCTCAGCTGAGACATCATCTGCCTAGCCTTTCTCCAATCAGATAAAGGATATTGAACATAAAATTATATGATCAACATTCACACGAGACAGCAAATACCAAAAGAATTATTACTCTCAATAAAATCGCCAAATAACAATACTTATTGTCACATAAGCGTAAGCGCAGACTTAAAAAGATATGGCCGCTTTACTAGTAAAAAAAAATATACCTGTGACTTCCTGGAATGACTGTCAAAAGAGGTAGATAGCTGTTTGGTAAACCAAACATTTACCTGTCACGGAGCTCAGCCTCTGTGAGTTATCTCCGTCTTTGAAAGACTTACTACCTGTTATGTGATGCTGTTTTTTTATTGACAGGTTTTATTCAAGTAAAATAATAATAGGTTGATCTGCTGGCGTCCGTACAATTGAGATAAAAGAACACTGAATGCGAATATGAAATTCTTGCTAATATTATGAATGCGAAAGTGCGTTTGTTTGTTACACTTTCATGCTGCAGGCTTAGCATGGCAACCGTGGAAACAAGCTTAGTCTACCGAAGATGGGGCATAATGACAGATAAGTGACAGATTGACGTAAGATTCCTTTTGACATTTTTTGAAGTAATTTTTCTTTTCTTCGATCGACATAAAGTCTACAAGTGATTATATGCGAGTTGATAAGTCGCGCCACGCTCGGGCAGAAGACATGTTGACATTGACAGAAAGAGCTTTGTCTTTTCTTGACAGAATAGATATAGAATCGCCATGCTAAGCCTGCTGAAATATGTACAACCCTGGATACGAAGACAGTGTAATTTTTATATTGTTGCCGTAGTTCCCTGGGGAAGCGGGTCGTCCCGCCCTGTCGACGTCTGGAATAATATAGGGTGTAATAAAACTAGTGCACCATATTTTTACATGTCATCCAGAACATGCTAAGGATCTTGTTTACCACAAAAAAAGTCACGAAAAACAACATATTTTATTAAATTATTAATATATTAAAATATTTATTAAATTTATCATCACAGTCGCCAAATTATACGCTTAACGCCGGTCTCCATGAAGGCGCTCGATCGTTGACTCTTACGTAATTCAACTTTTTTTGTGGTAAACATGATCCTTAGCACGTACTAGATGACCTCTAAAAATATGTTGCACTAGTTTTATTACACCCTCTATATAGGGTGACTGATAATTAGTGACCGATATTTAAAAATGTGATTGCACTCATGATTACAAACAACTTTCCCTAAGAAACTTTTTTGTTATTATTTTTATCATTACAGCAAAATTCAAATTTCGCGCACGCCGTCTCGCCTGATCAGCTGTTAGCGGCGAGGCCCCGCGCCCGCGTTGTCAGTAATTTTGCTATAATGATAAAAAAAAAACAAAAAAATAAGTTTCTTTGGGGAAGTTGTTTGTAATCATGACTACAATCACGTGTTTAAATATCTGTCACCAGTCACCCAATATAATCTAGTCAATATATATATATTGTTTGTAATTTGTGTCACCCCTAGTGTCTAAGGCCAATCAATATAGCGGTGCAGCCGCCGTCTGAACCGCATTGTTTAACAGCTGACTTCACCGCGATTAACGTCGCGTTTTCCTTCCAACATGATCTACAATAGTTCATTCACAGTCTGGGAATTATTTTGTGTGTCACTCTGCCAATGACTTGGTGACGAAATATTCTTTTTTTTATAACGAGGAGATACTGTTTTTTGTTGTAACTCATAACGCTTTATTCTGTCTTTATTTAAATACTAGTTTTTGGCACTACTTTGGCGGAACTAATTCGCGCATCCGGATCAAAAATAGTACTCAATACTCAATTCTTTATTAGCATTCCATATGTTACAAAGGTGGTACATTTTAATTAACGAACAATATGGACGCGGTTGGGCACAGCTTAAAGAAGTTAAAGAGCTATGCAATAGCTCCTTATTACTTAAATAAATTGAATAAAATGATTTGGCATAAGTGCTTTCATTGATAATTGTTTTTCAGTGATCAAGTTTTAGTCTTCCTCGATAAATGGGCTACCTAATATTAGAAAAATAATTCAGATCGGACTAGTAGTTCTTAAGATTAGCGCGTTGAAGCAAACAATCAAACTCTTGTGCTTTATAACAGTCTAGATTCAAGGTAAAAAGACATATTAGTTTATAGGAGGAATCGGAAGATATCAAATTGTCTTAAAAGTATAAAAATATTGACACCTTTTTTTCGTGGGAAATCATCAAATGACACCTCCCGTGTCACCTGCAGCTTGAGGGAAGTCCGTTATGCGCAGCAGTGGAGGTATTGTCAGACTCTTACTGACTAAAACCCTCTATCTTCCTTCTAGACGCCCCTGTGTACCAGGGTCACGGTAACACATGCGAACAATCCGCAGTCCCAGCAGATCTCGGCCCAAAATATTGACACCTACAACTATGTATGAATAAAAGGACATATTCCGCTTTCTATCCGTTTTGATCCAAAAGTGTATTATGACTAACACTTTCACTATCAGACCATAAATACAGAATGATGTTCTGTTGTACGTACAAACAGCACATCAAGCTACCCCAGACTGTAAATTTTTTGGTTTGATTGTCGGCTACGGCGCGGGAGCCGTTCTCTCTAAGGAGATCAGCCAGCTGCGCAAGGAACATTGCATTGCACAAGCATTCGCGCAGATACAGATGCATTCTCTATTCCATCATTCTCATATTCCGATGGGACGGCAATCCGACACTAACGGAGGGATATTAGGCGCAGGACCGATATTTAAGTATCAATCACCAACTTCCAGACTCCGGACTTTATGAAAGTTTCTTAAAACCTAGAAAGCGATTTCGGCCCGACCCGGTAATCGAACCCGAGACCCCGTGCAGAGCAGACGTGCTATGCGACTACTAGACCAACGAGCGGTCACAACTTTTACAATATAAAGTCAACAAGGTCAAAGTCAGAGTTACATATCAAGGACAATAATTACGTAATAAATATAACATATACATATACTAACTTATATGGAGACCGGAGACGAATTCTTGTATAATCTTATAATAAAATGTATTATTTAAATGTTATTGTTATTTTTAGGAATGTGGATTATGATAATGTATTGGTTAAAAGAAAATGTTCTTTTGTATTCTACGGTAGGTACAGACGCCAGCACATTAAGCTACTATGAACTGTAAAATATCAACTTTATCGCTGAAGCATATGGTTTGAAGTTAGGACAATTTTACAGCCATACAACCGGCACACTAACGGGTGGTAGCGATGAAGATGAGTTTTTTGACGCCCTTATTCGTAAATTATTTATGTAAATGTTAAACTCAAACTCAAAATTATTTATTCAAACTTGGCTGTAAAACAGCACTTTTTGAACGTCAAATATTACAAAAGACAGCCTCCCAAAACGCCCACCCTTCACCACTTCCACTATGTGTTTTTGCTGGGAAGAAGAAGTGGCGCAACAAACTCCCCACCAACAGATGTCTGTCTGTTGGTTTGAAGAACCTTTAAAGTTTAAACAATATTTTCTTCATACACAATTTGTATGATGTAAGTAATTAAATATATATGTATATTATAACAATATAAAGAAATTTAAATACTTATTAACACACGCGGGCTAACACTCAACTTTACATCTACATGGGTACCTACCTTTATGTAACTCAAGCATTAAATATATTTTATAAAAATAAGTAGTAATAGTTTAATAAGTTATAATTTTAGGTCTTACCGGTTCGGTGATAAAAAAATGAAAAATAACGATAACATACCATACTTTATTCTATATACTTTGCATTCATATAAAAAATATAAAAGTGTGTAAAGTGAAAAACTAGTTCTAACCATTAACAGAGGAGATGGACGGCAAAAAAAAAAATTCGAAAGTACATATCTACTTCAACAACCTCGTACAAGGTACCTCAATACTTTTGTTATTTACATAACAACCAGTTATAAAAGTTTTACGACGAGTTCTTCTGAAATGGGAAATGTTTTACTTGACTGTTCCGCCATTTTAATTTTATAAGTATAGTTCTTATATGGTTTTTATGTGTGACATTAAAATAGTCTTGCTCTGTGTATAAGTTCACTTTCGATTTAATTTTCTGTTTATGCTGTACTTTAGTCTATTTGAGTATGCATTTAATTAAATCTATACATATAATAAAATCGTAGAAAAGTCAAAACTGTACATAGAATATTTTTTTAAAAGAATAAATTGGAGTGTGATCTTCAATCGATATAGAAGCCAAAAATATAGTTTTAAAAATGTTTATCTGTTTATCTGTATGTATGTCCGGGCTAATCTCAAAAAGTACTGCATGGATTTTCTTCAAATTTGGCATGATTATGATCAATTGATCTATGCTGCTGTTATTATAACTCTTGAATATTAACAATGTTTTTTACGTTCAAACCTAAAATGAAGATCCTCTATCTTATAACAAACTAACTTATAGTTATAAAACGATCAGTTAGCCAACATCTGTCACAACTACCCGCCAGCCGTGAAGATAAGGAAACGCCTCGATCACGTTCCGTCACTCTCTCGCTAACGGGACTCGAACCCGCAGTGTTGCGAAAACCGCAGCGCAACTTGCGGCGTCATCGCTCTTTGACAAGCTATTTATAATAATAAAAATAATTATTTTAGATTTGACTTCGTTACTTGTATTTAAATTCATTCAGATCTTAATGAATCCATCGTTAATTAAAGGCTTAACAGTTAATAAAAACTAATGTCAGTTAATAGGGATGCGGAAAACTAGTCAAATTCAATACTTTTATAGAACTGTCAAAAACGTTTACTCTATGAAATTTGTATGAAAACACCACATATGACGTCACAGATTTTTCACATCAATCCCTACACTTATTTCGATTATATTAGCAATAAAAAAATAAAAACAGTTTTAGGTTCAAAACGATAAATTAAACTGACATTATTTAAAGATGCTTTACAAAATGAATTTGATAAAGTATTTTATTTATGACCTAGTTCGCATCTCAATTATTGTCTAGTTTGCTAAGGGTAATTTGACCAATTGCAATTAGGATGAAGACTAGGTCAAAAATAAAATACTTTATCATATACAAAAAGTATTGAAATTGACTAGTTATCAACTACAGTATTTGACGGCTGGTTATCGAGGGTTATCGATACTGTTACATGATTCGAACCCTAAAGGGCCTGTTTCACTACCTACGAATAAGTCACAGTTAGTTCATACAAACTCTGGTAGATTTTTGAATTTATTCGGTAGATAGTGGCTTTTCGGACATTGCGAGTTAGTTAACATTACGTATTTGCTGGATGTCAGAAGAATGAATGAGGTTCAGACCATAAAAGGAATCTGAATGACGTTTTAAAAAAAAACTGTAATTTTATGTCTAGCATTTTTTTTCCTTCACTCTCATTTTATTGTGAAATTGGCTTGTCATTGTCTAGACTTACATAAACTAACTTAAATGAGTTATAACTCTAATAAAAACGTTAGAAAAACCGCGTACTTATATTAAAATAATGTAACACAACTACACATTACAATTTTATTTAAAAAAGAAAAGAAAAAAAGCCATTACTCCACTTAAGTATTCATTAACTACATTCATCAAAATATTGCTTATTCATACCTTTTAAAGCTTTATAGTAAATTGAACCTTATAATGTTAGGCATAAGGTTGAAAATTAAACTTGGTAGTGTTTTATCTTCAGAGTTGCAAGCGCAGTGGTTCGCGCATGTGTAGTTGCGCAATACGCTGGTATGCGCTACATACGTGGTAGGTACAGATATAAGTATGTATATGGGTGTTAACAGCTGGTACATATCAACGAAGACTTTTTTAGTTAATTACTACATGAAATTGAACGTACACTCAGTTGTTTAGTAGAAACGAGGTTTCAGTATATTTTGGAAAAATCATACTGGTCACACTAGACTTTCTACACATTCAACATTTAGAACAAAACTGCACATAAAAGTCTGAAGTAGTCAATCTATACTAATATTATGAAGCTGAAGAGTTTGTTTCTTATCTCAGTTTGGTGTTAGATAATAAATAAATAATAAAATTTATTTTTTCAAAAGTACAATAAGCAAAATAACAGAACACAAGGATGGGTATAATAATTGTACAGTGTGGGGTCAGTAAAAATAGCACACTGATTCCCAAACTGAGACGAGCTCGTATCTCAGGAATCGGCGTCTCTCCTCTCAATGCTATTACAATTTAAATGACATCAACAGTTTTGTTGCAATATTGACAAATAGATAGGCCATTTATCGAGGAAGATATCAGGCTACTTTTTATTAGGGTGCGCGGAGTACGCGACTACTAACGACTTGGGCGAAACCGCTAGCCGTAGCTAGTATCTCCTAAATAAAAGTTCCTACATCTAAAATATGTATATATGTATATATATTCGACCAATAAGTTTACTCAGAAATTCCAACAGATTCAAGGTTGCAATCGGACCGCAATATGCAATAAAACATTTTTCAATGCAAATGACGCATTTCTACGACGTTTCTACGACCTTTTAGTGAAACACGCTATTTTCTGCTAGATTAGGCACGTAATTAATACATAACTCTACGGAGCGATTAGCACGCATTTATTATTATCTATGATGACTGTCTTCCTGCAGTGTGTTGCAATGTTCCCGGATTTTATATTGCTATTGTAATGAGGTTGCATAGATTTGGGATTAGAAAATTTGTTGGCAACACTGTTTATGTTAATTTATCAAGTTTTAAAATCTTAGTTTATAGCATAGCAGTCACATTTTCTGTGTTTGCAAAGCATAATATTCACAGTTCTGCTCCTACCCTAACCTGACAATTCTTTTATAACTTTTGTGGTTATAATAAAAGAATCTCAATTGAGACAGACTCCTAAATACAGAGTTTGTCTCGTAAAAATATTATAGTGACAGAACAACACATACATAACCCAGTCCTATGAAAGTTTGGAGGGATGAATGGATGTTTGTTACTCTTTTACACTAAAACTACTGGATGGATTTCGATGAAACTTGGCAGTAATGTAGCTTATATATCAGAGTAACATATAGGCTACTTTTTTATTAATTTGCGTGAAGTAGTTTTTTCGGCATAAGGTTAAAACCGCGGGCGAAAACTATTCATTCATATTTCAATATCAAACTCTTACTACAAGACCCGCGCTAGTACACGACTTGGTCCTCAATACGCAAGTATCAAAACACTCCGATCATGCTAATGTCACACAACTGGGCTAGGAATGCGGCGTCCAACTGTTCTAAATACAGCCTAGCTTCACTTGCCAAGCCATAATCACCCTTATTTCTACAACACTAAAGGCCATGCAGATAGCAAGCATTGGTGGCTTAGCTCTAGGAATTTATGTCAAGCGAAAATAGACCCAATGTTCATAAATATAAGGTTGACGTAAATCTGGATGTAGGCGTAGGTTTTAAGTTTTTACTGCGCGTAGATATTTTTAATTTCAAGCAAACCTTTAAGTTATATTAATGCAGAAAGATCGTAAGTGTAGTTAGTTAATGTATGCTGAATATAGACCTTAAATGTAAGCAAATAAGGTAGTATTTGTGTTTGAATAAATGACATTGACCTTTGATAAGATGATTTAATATGTAGATAGTAATATTTTACAATAGGCATCTCCTGATGAAGATGGCTGGAATGCATTGTGGCAGTAGTCTATAATTATAATTACCAGCCACAAAATTTATTCAACTTATTTACAAATATTAAAAAATACTTAAAACTAATTAACTATAACTAATAAACATAAATAGCTAAAAACGCTGTCTACCGGGAGCGTACCCAAGAGGCTGGCAGCATTGCTACGTTGTATGGCAATGCTTAGGTATTCTCTGACTAAAGTAATAGCCAGCCTTTGGGTCATTGGAAGCGTCAAAGTTAGGAAACCAGATTCAATAACATGGCGGGAGTTGATTGTAGGATATCGTCTTTTTCTCTCTCTCTCTCTTTCTGTGTAATTAATAAACTTCGTCCCTATCTTCGTCCGTGTTTTACCAAAGATATTAGACAACTGAAGTTATTTTACGCAATCTGTTGAATTTTTAAATGTTCTCGTGTTCAGAATAAATCGCAAAGAACCCTAGTTTGATTTAGCAATATTATTAAAGTTAGCAATTATCAATTAAAACTCAAGCATGCAGTTGCAACACGTAGCCACCAGTTTCCGAAAACTCGCTGTTCAATGTTGCAACTTAATGCAGTCTTCGATGTTACCGCTTGGGAACATTATCTTGATAAAGAGTATAAATGCTTCATGGTCTAGTAGTCGCAAGGCGCGACTGCTGTGCACGGGGTCTCGGATTCGATTCCCGGGTCGGACCGAAATCGCTTTGTGGGTTTTGAGAAACTTTCATAAAGCAGCCTGGAGTCTGGAAGTTGGTGATTCATTCACCCGTGCATCGGAGAGCACGTAAATGTCGGTCCTGCGCCTGATCTCTCTCCGGTCGTGTCGGATTGCCGCCATCGGATTATGATAGTGAGGGAATAGAGAGTGCACTTGTATCAGCACGAATGCTTGTGTACTATAATATGTCCTGCACAGCTGGCTGATCTCCTTTAAAGAGAACGGCCGCCGTAGCCGACAATCGGCCTGGATGCCATCATCAAATCGTATTACAAGTTTAGTATTTCAAAATTAAGAATACATCTTTCTGACCTTGAATTTACTTGCAATTTTAAAAAGATGAGGTAAAACAGATTTAAGGAAATCGCTTGTTCCATTTAGTGTTGCAACAATCTACGTGTCTATGTGAGTATGGCCAAGAATCTGGTATATCCTACTATTATTATAAAGGCGAAAGTTTGTAAGTATGGATGTATGGATGTTTGTTACTCTTTCACGTAAAAACTACTGAATGGATTTGAATGAAACTTTACCACAATATAGCTTATACATCAGAATAACATATAGGCTACTTTTTATCCGGGTATGGAAAGTACTTCCCTCAGAAAGCGGTTGAAACCGCTGGCTGAAGCTAGTCTGGTATATATTACTGGAGGCAAATTTCCAGAACACAACAGGCTAAGAACGAATTACTCACCAATGTGGACAATGTGAATGCGGTTTGTGTTGTCACACTAGTCATGTATAAACAAAAACACAACAGCTGACAGCCGTTTTGGAAACAGACAAGTCTTTGTTACGTTTGCCTTCAGATATACTCAAGCTACTAACTGCGCCTGTGTGGATACGGAAAAACAATAACAGAGTGTGTGCAGGGAAAATCGCCAGTTATATATATGTCCCTATTGCATTTCATTAAATTTTTGCAGGGCGGTCATAGCGGCCGTTCTCTCTACGGAGATCAGCCATCTGCGCCGGACATATTATAGTGCACAAGCATTTGCGTAGCCACAGGGGCACTGTCTATTCCCTCACTCTCATAGTCCGGTGGGACGGCAATCCGACACGACCGGAGAGAGATCAGGCGCAGGACCGACAGCAACGTGCTCTCCGCTACACTGTTGCAAACTGTTGGCAACAACGTTGCAAAAAATTTGCCGAAATCCGTGACGCGATATGCAAAAATATTAAGTTAAAATTCCGCGTGTTTCACCCGCATCCCGGGAAACTACTTCCTTGACCCGGATAAAAAAGTAACCTACGGTTCTCTCCAGATTAACTTTTATTTTGGTTGCCTAACACATGATTTACTTCATCACTTTTACACACTATCCGAAACTGGCAAATTTTCCCGATCAACTTTGAACCATATGCTTCAGCGATTAAGTTGAAAATCTATTAAGGAAAGACAGATTGTAGTAGCATGACCTGCTGGCATCTGTACACGTATTCAGGTAAAACACACGGGGCGTGTTCAAGCAGCAGTTTTTCTATTCCGCATCGTGCATTAAGAATCCTTGATGAATTGTGGTAGATGTTCTTTTTTTTATGATTAGTCTGTGATGATGTCATAGATGTGTATCTTCTTGGGTTTTTTTATATCATGTTGTTTAAGAGGCCTTAAACAGTAATGCAACGTGATTAAACAGAGTACGGGTGTTTTTAATTATTAGTAGTTTTTTTTTCATGATAAGATTATGCAACATGAATTCTATAGCTAGGCAAAGACGAGACAAATAAGACCCACATACGGATATTTTTAAATTTTGAATTTAAATTTAAGAATTGAAGCATTCTTTCGCAGTATTTCAGTATGATTGAGATACTCGTGGAATTAGCAATTTACAATTAGTCGCACGGGCCGATCGATCATAAGGTTAAGCAACGCTTAGCGCGATTGGGTGATCATCATGAATAGTATTCTTAACAACATTCCCTGTGTCGGAAGACACTTCAAATTGGTTGGTCCCGACTCTTATTTGAATATATTTGGCAGTCGTTACGGGAACTCTGACATTCTCATATTGTCACGTATTTGCTGAACGCGCGACTGCATTGCTACAAAAAGAGGGGCCATTTTTCATTCATGGGGGTCATTTTCGGGGGGAAATCTTCATGGACTATCCTCCGCCTAGGGAGAGGCAGAGGGGCATGCCGGACTCTTACCGGCTAAAACCACCCTGGTGTCTCCTCGCAATTGCGCGCGGGCCGGGGAATCCAAATTCTTACGCAGTCTCTACTACGCTACTGCTGGCCCGGCTGTCCGAGACTCGCCTCCTGCACGGGGTAGTGAGGTGTTGGACTACCCCGTACACTGCCGGGGAAGGGATTCGTGATCTCTCTCTCCCGTTCTGCAGATTCCTTCTGCGTCATCACGTCCGTTGGGCGAGGGGCCTAAGAAAATATCCCGCGCGACTGCAAGTCCAATAAGGAGTTATGAAGTCAAAAGCAATTTCGATTTTCAAATCGATGTCACAACGAGTTCCAATTGTAACATCTGCGTTTCATTTCACGCTTTAACATAAAATTTATTACATTTAATTACGTCAGTTCGAAATTTCAATTAAGGTTAATGGATCAGCTCATTTATTCTGTGTAAATACTTTATTAATAGCTGTTTATAATTAATTAACTATATGTTATAATGAGGTTAGTGTTATATTGAATTCAATGTTTGAGTTGAGATGTGGCTGGAAAATGCTGTGAATTCATGTAATCTTCATGTTATTCTTAAATCTATTGTATTTTTTTGAAAAATTATTTGAACATAATGTTCTAAATTGATACAGCTGAATTATATGTTTAGTGTTTTATATGGACCGACTGCCTATCTGACATCCTCAACCCAGTTAGCTAGGCAAACCGATACGCATTGGTAAGACTAGTTGTCTGGCTTCTGACTATCCGTAACGATTGCTAAAGATGTACAAATGACAACTGGACCCACCATTTTAACAATTTATTACTATTTTTGATAATTTTAATTATGTTATTGATATACATAATTAGTGGGCCATTGACGCAATAAGCATCAAGAAGTTATTCACACGAGTTTAAGTAGAAAACGACTTGTTTGAAAACTTTAAATATAAAAGCCATAAAAAGTAATTAAATTACGGGGTTTTTTGAACTAAGTAAGAATAATACATAACATAGCGTGTGAATTGTATAAAATTAATGTTAGCGAATAACAGTATTACCTATATATTTTAATTTAAAACCTGCTTGTATACTTTGTAACAATTAGGGTCTGTTTCACCACTTACGAATATGTTCCAGATAGTTTATTTGGTAGATAATTTCATACAAATTCTGTTTCATTTTTGAATTTATCTGGTAGATACTGGCTAGTCGGACATTGTGAAACTATCTCTTGATATCGGATATAGGCACTTGCACTAAATACGTTATCTGGCACTTATATTTTATGGAACGTTAATCTCAGGAACTAGTATTTGAAAAAATATTTTAGTGTTAGATAGTTGTTCGCGAGATTAGCGCGTTGAAGCAACAAAGTAGACTGAAAATCAGCACTTTTCGAAGGTCAATTCTACAAAAGACAGCCCCAAAAACGCCCGCCCTTCACCACTTTCTATGTGTTCATCTCTATATATTAAGATAAGTTCATCTTGAACTGCATAATAATCTTGATTTATTTATCGCTCAAAAGCTTTTAAAATATCTAAGTTATTTGTCTAATATATTGATATTAAAACTATGACCAAAACATCGTCTTACGAACTTTCAAAATAAAATAAAATTAGTTTCATTTACGCTTGTAATGCAGTAATTAATTGCGTTGAACCGGTTATGTGATCACAATCGCTCCCCCGTGGGAAAGATACCATCGTTATCTAATAAAAAAAAATATATGTGATCTGCTTGGAGAGGTTACTTTTTGCTTAGTGAAGCCTCCGTATGTATGAGGAATGTTGGAACTAATACGACAGTACAGACGCTAGCAAGTCAACCTATCCAAATCTTACCAATCGAATATTACCTTCCGATAGATTTATATTTTGAGAGTTTGGACAATTTGGACACCAGAATATTGAACAAAAGCTTTTCTTAAAATTGACAATCTTCATGTTTTAAAACGTCAAAAAGAATTAACAGCTGATTTCACGCGTCGATCATCACGATTTTTGCATTGATATAAAGAAAAAAGTACGGAATAATCGAAAAAAAAAGTCCTGAGAAAAATTCCAGTAAATTGTGATTCAAAATAAGAAGCTGAACGCATTCTATCAGTTTGTGGAGGGCTGACACTTACACCCAATATTTGAAAATAAAATAAAGGAATAAAAAAGTACAACGAGCTTTACAAAAAGAGTTTGCTGTATTTTGAATCCTAAAATAATTCGGTAGGTAAGAACTTTTATCATATTAATTTGTTAAAACACCAAAATAATGTTATTTTTAATAATAATGAAATAAAATAATAAATTAGCGAAATTAGTGCAGCTTGATGAGAAATATCTGTGACAAAGCTTGATGTCAAATATGAAACATATGTGAGTTTTCATACAAATTCCATAGAAAATCACCGTTTTTGACAGTTTAACAAAGGTATTGAATTTAATAATTGTCACCTATCGTATTCCGTGTATATCTTTATGAGTGCTGAGCACACTGATTGATATGTAAGTTTTGGATTCTTGGGCAAAGATGCATGTTTAATTTTAAACAATCTCCTAAATATATTTTCTTTTTGGTTTTAATCTATTTTGCAATAGTATAAGTGTAACAACTTGGCAATTAATCTCCTTAATTTTTCAATAATATGAATACATACGTTAGTAAGTTATGCAATTTTGCGGTACATATCTTACAACTCCATACCTCCACACAGAAATGCTGGCACATAGCCGATTTGACAATTAAGGCCGTATAAATGTCAGTATCAATGCCTACCCGTTCGGTACTGCTAACAATGCCGCCTGCCTTGAAACACTGGTTATCATAGATATAACAAGTTTTGGTTATTGAAAAACTCGATGCTTAACCGACAGGTTCCGATAATTCCACCTGTTAGATTAGGTTAACTTTTTAATTAGTTATGGGCCAAAGAAGTTTAAATAAAGGATTTCTTTAACCTTACGACCGCCACGGTCAGGTATAGATGACAAACTAAAAAGTGTCCAGTACGCCACGGTCATGACTACATGACAGACTTTAATCTATATAATTCCGAACTCACTACTATATCGTAGGTATTTTTTTATATCATTTATTTGATGAGGCTTAAACACTTCTGTGCTATGTCAGCCTCGTTAGGTCATACAAGTACACAGTAATACAAACAAAAAATGAAATATCGTAGGTATTTATGGATTAATTCTTAGCGTGGCGCTGAGGGCACGTCTATTTTTTACGTGGCGAACAAAAGAGGTTCAAAGAAGTTGATTTATGCTGAATAAATGTGAGCTATGTTAGACTTAAAACATAAGAAAACAGTGAATAATCTTTATCTATATCATAAACAGAGAATTTTAAATGTGTAGATACTGATGACTCCTATTCAGTGCAAACTAAAGACACTACACCGCGCCGTTATTCTTTTCTTGTGTTATTAATAATCTTTGTACCCACTTTTATTTTTATTTTCTCATTTAGTCAATATCTTAGTGTCTTTTTTTCTTGTTGCTGAATTGATGTTATTTATCTATCTATCTATGTAGATGCTGTACCAGATGTTTACTACTCTTTCACGCGTAATCTTCGAAACGATTTTTTATGAAATGCAGAATAACAAGTTCTCCCGAAACGTGGGTGAAACCACAGAAAACTTCTCTCTATACTAATATTATACTCGTAAAACTGAATAGTCTCAGGAACTAATTTACCGATTTGAAGCATTCTTTCAGTGTTAGATAGCCCATTTTTGAGGACGACGAGTTTGTTCCCACTAATCTGAGGTTCCCACGGGAGGTGGGTGACACCGCTGACGGAACCTAGTTAGAAAATAAAACTTGTCAAAATAATACCATAAATTACTATCATCACATAATAAAGAGGTTTAACCATAATTTGGGATGCCATTGTGCAGTGACACGCCAATTGAACATGGCGCACATCTCACTTTCATGTTTACATATTTAATAGAAAACGTGTGTATTAACTAAACGTTCTTACGTGCGTATGCGCAGCTGCCTAAATATGAGGCCTTTTGGGAGTATTGGAGTTTGAGAATGTCCATTGATTCTTGACCTGCTTTCGCATACGCAAATATGTTAAAATACGCGTATTTTTTTTGAAGAAAATGAGGCCTAGAATGTCAATATATAAGTGATAATACAACTTTGGTAGTTGCGTTTGGTTAACGATTGCGTAGCGTACTTAAAAAAAAAGCCATCCATATAAATAAGCATACATTCCCTCATTTCAATATGTGCATATTATAAAAGAAAAACTCAAATTTTATTCTAGAAAAAATAAGTGCTATACATATACATAGGAGGTCCTTGAAATCCGTATTTAGCAGAACTATTACAGACCCTAAACTACTTCTATTGAGAATTCTATCTGCGTATACCATTCGTCCGGGCCCCCGGCACCGTTCCGGTTCACACAAGTAGGCACGGCGACCGGTTCAGATGAATCACGATGTTTCCGAATTCTTAAACCTATACCGTTAGCTGTTGGACCACTGGTAGGTAATATCATATTTTTTGTTAGGGTTGTTCGACACACAGATTGATGGAGTTAATTTTAAGATTATAAAGGCGAAAGTTTGTGTGTATGTTTGTTACTACTTCACGTGTAAACGGCTGAACAGATTTTTATGAATCTTGGCAATAATATAAGTTATACATAATATCAGAATAAGGTATAGGATATATTTTATCTGGGTGTGTATGTTGTTCCTTTAAATAGTAAATATTAGCTTTTATTTAAAACTTTGATATTGTTATTTTTATTATGTTTACGTGTTATGTGTGTAACAAATTTTGTCGTATTAGGCTGGTGACCTGTAAAGATAAAAATAGCTGTGTGTTTGAAATAATAAATACATTTGAAATTCCCTTTTTTTGTAAGATTTAATAACAAATACAACAAATATAGTATTACGATATTTTTTTGTCAACAGCCCAATACTGAAGTATTTTTCAAGAATTCAAACATAGATAATAAAGACCGCAGTTTGATCTTAATACAAACTCACAAAAAAATGAAGTCTTAGACCTGCCTGGACTTCGGGTTGTTCGTAAGACTTACCGTGGCACTGGCACACATGAACCTCCAGAAGGAACATAGTGGGTTTTAGTCAGTAAGAGTCTGACGCTCTCTTCAGTTGCACCCTCAGGGGGAGGGGTCAATTGATGACTTCCCACGAAAAAGTGGAGATTACTTTGTAAGTTTTGAAGAATAAAATCTAACAACCAAGAGAGTCGCATTCAGTTAATAGAAACCTGTGACTTCTATACAAACAAATTGTCATTTTCGTCTCCCGCTAAACTAATGGACGTTAAAATTTAATGAGTATTTAAGTGGTTTTTAATATTTATTAAAGTGATATTGCAAACAGTTTTGTATGTGGCTGGTATTGTGAGTTCTTACAATAAGCCATAAGCACCTTTCTTATCGAGGTGCAGCTTTCCTACACATTACTTTAACATAATAGTTGTTTCCCTCGGTTTCACTTGCGTACTGAAGAAACTGCCTTCGTTATTACCTGATTGGGATCGTATTTGTCGAATTTGGCGAAGATTTTTAGGACCTATCCATATCTGTTTTCTCTTGGGTGCTATGATACGACAGACGGGCATAAATGCTCTACTATTTATATTTTGAATTTTAAAATATATATTTTGAAAACTTTGTATACAGACGCCAGCACAAAGCCATCCGAAACTGTCAAATTTTCCCAATCAACTTTGAAGTTTGAAGTTGAAAATCTGTTATGGAAATTTGACAGATTGAAGTAGCTCAATGTTTGTATATTCAAGTTTGTTTCGATTAACCTCTGTCTGCAAGTGTAAAATTATTTTAGTTAATTTAAATTTAATTTTAAAACTAAGAATAAATATCCCTACGCCTAGTGAACTAGCCACTTACTGTAGAATTAATAAGTTATGTAAAACAACCCATTGAAATCATAGAACCGGTCATAGGAGGCACAGACAATAAATATCCTTCTGGCTGTATACAAGCGGTTCTTGTGCCAGACGCAGAATAAATTAAAAAATTAAACACCTGCCAATGATATTTATTTACACAGTTTATCGACATTATTCCTTTTTCTGTATAAAATTTATTTTATAAGCTTACAATTTAGTAGTGTCGCTTTTTCTTATTCAAATTTTAATCAGTGTTTATTGATTGCTAATTTAAATGTTGATGTTTTAAAATTTTAGTTTAATTTATTAGTGTCATCAAACTATGTCCTTTGAAATATGAAGAAGCGACAAAAATGTGATGATATTATGAAGGTACCTAGGTTTATTTATTTAACAGTTTATGTAAACAGTTAATAAGACAAGAAGTAAAATAGAACAATCAAGTACAAAGGCACAGCTTATTTCTTAAGAAATCTCTTCCAGCAGGCCCGCTATGAGAGAGTTTACCAAATGAAAGTTAATGATCTATTTTAAGGTATATTTATTCGTATATATTTTTTTTCTAAATTCCTGTAGGGTCATGATTTTATACGCATTTATAAATAATCGGAAAATTATTAATTTATAAATGATATTTATTTTGCAAATAGGTTGAAATCAACACTTTTACACGTCAACACATTTTTTATAAAATAACGAGATAAGGTCTGCATTTCCTAACTGACTGCCTTGAGAAGAAAAGCCGAAACAAACTCAAGGGTCACAGTCTCTTTTAAAGTCCAGATCCTGATAACAGTTATCGCAAATCTCCATCATGAGCCTTAAACATGACGTTTATAGCTGACCCGAGAGGCCAAGAGTGAATGAATAAAAACCTCAACACTTATCTCCAGCTGGTCGTGACAGCCGATTGAGGGAACTAGGCTACTATGGTGGTATATGCTAATCGCCACTGTTTTCTGTTACAATATGCCACCGTTTGCAAAATCGTGGTGGGTTACCGACACACTTCGAGTCTTTGCTCAGATAAGCATTCCTTTTATATTAAAAAATAATATAAAACATGATTACTTTGACCACATTGCCAATGACATTAAAAAAAATAAAAGTATGAAAAAAGTATCGATGTTTGGGCGGGACCATCGAATGTCAATCGGTCAGTGACCCCAGTTTTGGCGGGAGAAACTCGACAAGCGAGAATGTTTTTTCTTTACATTTTACTTTCTCGTGGCACACAAGTTTCGGAGGCTGCCAATGTCGCATCTAGAATGAAATAAACGAAACGTGTAAATTTGATTTGACTCAGTACCTAACTACACTTATTGTTACGCTTCGCGTGTTTCTTTTTTTAAATTTCACTGAAAGTTGTTTGATTGCGAAATTTTTCGAACTATGAGTACAGAACGTAGCTGTGTTATAATTTTTTTTCTTGGTTATAGGTTATAGGTTATAAGCGTAATAGAGATTGGAAAACATATGGAAAACGGTTACCTTCTATGCAATTTGTATGAAAGTTAGAATTGTGACGTCACAAATTTTTCACATCTAGTCAATAGATTTTCCTTCAAAACGATAAATGAAAGCGACATTATTTTAAGATGCTTTTTCAAATTAATATCATAAAGAATTTTATTTTTGACCTATTCAACTACCCAATTGCGCTGTAAATAAAATATTTTTGGGAAATTTTATTGATTTCATTATCCAATTTAAATTGCATTTTAAATGTTGTAGTTTATAAATCATTTATTTGGCACTCTACAGATTCATTTTTGCATAAATGCATATGCATGCGCCATAATGCAAATCATTTGTCATACACATTTTAATAATATTTTTTACGATGAAGATTGCCGTCTCAGCGCGATCTTTCTTTTCAAACGCTTCTTCAAGCAATTGGCCGTCATCAATTTTACGATTAGATCTATTAAAATACCAATTTCCAACTGATACATTGTGAGACACTTGACTGATTGAACAAACTTGTAATGAGGGCTACTCAGCTGTTTGTGTGAAAGCTGCAACCTTGAACGAGCGTCGCGCCGTGAATGGACGAAGTGACCTAGAACCGGCGCTCTGTCGAATTGTTGTAGGTTCTAGCGGTGAATTTTAATTTATGTCTACGCATTGGTTTACGTGTATTCGTAATTATGGCTTGCAATTTATTAGGCTTTCTTTTTCTTCTAGTTTTTTAGTATAGTCCAAAATTGATAGAATGAATTCGTTCAGAGTATATTAATGGCGTCCAGACAGATTGTCGGCCACGGCGGCCATTCTCTTTAAGGATAATCAGCCAGCTGCGCAGGACATATTATAGTGCAACGCATTTGCGCAGACACAGGTGCACTCTCTATTTCCTCACTCTCATAGTCCGATGGGACGGCAATCCGACACGACCGGAGAGAGATCAATATAGAACAGAATGTAATTAACAATCTTCAAGAAGAAGTGTTTAATTTGTAAATAATAATCTATTGACAAAGCTTTTTTAAGAACGTGAGATATTTAACAGACATGGCTAAGCTATATTTATCATTTATAAATTTGTTCAAGCTGTTTATAAAAAAGAACACATTTTTTTTTGTAAACAGCTAGAACAAATTTTAGATTAATATTTTAAGTTTTCGGATTTTCGCTTTATATTTATTGTTCCATTTTTGAACGGATCTTTTAAAGAAATCCATCCAGGCTGAAATCCTAACTTAATTATATTCCAAGCAGTTTTGCATTGCGTGTTAACAATAATTTAAACTTGGAACGACAATTTGTTCCTAAAGCCTTATGTCAGTTAATGAGGCACGACATTGGACGCCTGAATGTCACGCTTTCGTCTGGAAACATGTCATGTCGCCAACATGGCGGACGACGATGCGTTAATTTATGGTCAAGTTATTTAGTGTGTTGTATCGGATATCTATATCGGGGTATGTTAATATGTGTGTGTGAAGATGAAAGGTTTGTTTGTTTTATTGTACAATCGAATAAAAAGTTTGTTATTGTGTAAATTATAATAACATTTTAAAGATTGATAAGAATCTTTAGGCATTTTATAGGTTAGGTTTAAAAAACGTGAAGAATGCAAGGATAGTAAATACATGGGACTGTCTGATCGGGAAAGTAAATAGTTTTAAGTTCTCAGGAAAGCACATCAAACTACTACAATCTGTCAAATTTCCTTTAATAAATTTTCAATTTTATCTCTGAAGCATAGGGTTCAAAATTACTGGAAAAATTTTAGAATTTCGGGTAGCTTGATGTACCTGCAGACGCAAGTACATCAAACATTTACAACGTATTCACAAAAAACAGACGGCCGCTATTCTAAAACCACTCGTTAACGATATGTATCACTCGAAATATTTTGAAACAAAACACATGTGATGAAGTTCCCTATAGCATTTACACAGGCCGACATAAATGACTTATATCTCACATCTCGAACGGACATAGTAACAACTCGGACAGTAATCATGCCTGGGAGCTATCAACTTTGATATTTCCATTGTCCGTGACTCCTGGGCGCTGGCTTCCCGCGACTGCCTAATAACACCCATTATGGTACGGGAGCCTTTGCACGCATCTTTTGTTTCTGTAATTGGCAATGATCTTTTGAGTACAGGTTTTGTGGCCATTCCCCATGTAGTTTTGTTAAGAAGGCTGAATATTTTAAGTGACTTTTGTTATTTATTGGATGAAAAAAATATATGAATAGATATTGAGAATAGTAGGTACTTTGTATCCTTTTAAAAGCTTTGATAGAGAAATATAAACTTATTTAGAGGCTGGATTTTCATTTCTTCAAAATGTAAGCATTGCCATTCGACGTGGCCAGCATTTTGGGTGCGTACCGGGTGGTGGCGACAAGGCCGAGGATGTTTTTTGACGCCGCCGCCGTTTAGAAGTAGTATTTTTTTTCTCTTTTTAAAGTTAATAGGTTCAGTTTTGGACACGTAATAATTGGTTAATATTGCATTAATTTCCTTTATTGAAATACAACTCCCTATTTGTTTGTGAATATTATACATAGAATAATTTCAAATTCAAGAATTTTGTCACTTAAATTAACTTCAAATCTTTTTTAGCAGTGTAACAACATGACTCCATATTTCTGAGTATGAATATAATATTCTTTACATATAACCATATATGTTCACTCTCACCTCTACAAGCTAATTACAAAAGCAAATATTAGCATTATTTTGTTAGGCTTAAGCTTTTCTTCCTCTAACGAAAGATTAATAGAGACTTTTTTATGTAACCTATCAGAGCGCAGCAATCTTCAATTTTCCTGTCATTTCTTTGAGTGAAAATATATCCTGGATATGACAATTTATTGATTTTTTTTTTGAAAAAAAAACCACGTCGTCCAAGAAATCAGTTCCCTGGAGGACCTGGGTGAAGCAGTAGCCAACAACTAATATTGCATATCCTAGACTAGACAGTAATTAAGTGTTTCAGTATTTTCGCAAGGAACCTATCAATTAAATTAATAAAGAATTGAAGGTGAAACAATGAGGCGTCTCGGTCCGTTACCCCGGCCATATACAACGCAAACCGTGTAACCTACAAAGTGCAACTTTGCATACACTAAGCTGTGAACAATTGATAAAAAGATGTACCTAGATGTTATGTGGTTGTCACCAGCACATCAAGCTACTATCTTTCAAATTTCCTTAACCCCTCAAATGTCTTAAGTAATGAAAAAACAAATGAGATATGACATTTCCCAATTTAATTTGAAATGAAAATTACCTAAATACTTAACTTAAGTTTTTTATATATATTTATTTTTCATTATTCATAGGACAAGTGTAGATTTTCTCTTTTTTTTTCTTATGTATACATGGTGATCTTTAGACAGTCGAGAGTTTAATAAATTGTCAAATTTATCGCTAAAGCATATGGTTCAAAATGGATTGGAATTTGACATAATGTTTCGGGTAGGTCGATGCGCTGGCGTCTGTCCCTTGTTGTGTTTGAATCTTCAAATCAATTCTTTTTTTTTGTTTTGTGATATCTAGGATATAGTTTTGGTTTTGTGGTCTAGATTATAGTATAGTAAAATGCCATTATAATAACAATAATAGCATCCAGACCGATTGCCGGTCACGGCGGCCGTTCTCTGTAAGGTGATCAGCCAGCCATGCAGGACATATTATTCAACCATTCTTTGTTTTATTATTACTTCACTGTTTGATTGTTAGGCTACAAGCATTTCGCAGACACAGGTGGACTAGTCTCTATTCCCTCACCCTCCTAGCTCGATACGTCGGCAATTCGACAGGACAGGAGGGAGATCAGGCGCAGGACCGATATTTAATTGCTCTACAATGTAACAATCACCAACTTCAAGACTCCGGGCTGCTTTGTGAAAGTTTGTGATAACCTAGAACCAATTTTTTCCCGACCTGGGAATCGAAACTGAGAACTCGTGCTCAGCAGTAATACCATAAGTCTATTAGACCAACAAGAGTAGTACTATTCTTTTAGAACTAGTCTAGTAACAAGGAGATTGACATAACGCCCTATACACAAGTACCAACAAAGTACCAAGATCCAATCGTATATTCGAATGCATAAGCAAACGATTAGCACACCGCGCATGCGCGGCACACTGCAAATAGCCAGCGTTTGCATACCTGGACGTAGAAAGTAAGACAAGAGTTGCGTTATTTTGTGTTCATTACGACTGCAAGGGATAGTTCGTTAGTAGGTGCCAGCAAGAAGAATTGAGACATTTTTGAACTTAGCTGCGGGTTGTTCGCAAGAGTTAGGTACCATGGCCCTGGCACGCAGGGACCTCCAGAAGGAACATAGTGGGTTTTAGTCCGTAAGTCTGACACTCCCTCCAGCTGTACCCTCAACGAGTATTTATGATAGTTTGATGATTTCTCCCTGGTACTCAGCTAAATCCAGTGAGACTGGAAGATGACCCCAACATATTTGGGAAAAGGCTCGGGAGATGATGATGATTTCTCCCGAAAAAAAAGATATTTTTGAACATAACCTACCTCTAAGAGGTTCTTATCTACATTTGTCAAAGAAGGACGTTAAGCGATGGTAGTAGCTTTATGTACAGACATCAGCACACAATCTGTCAAATTCTTTTAGTAGATTTTCAACTTCATTACTGAAGCATATGGTTCAAAGTGAATTGGGAACATTTTACAGTTTCGGGTAGCTTGATGTGCTGGCGTCTGTAAAACCCTGATGCATATTATGTTGACAATAACACATGAAACATCTGGGCGAGTTTGAAGTAAGATGATTAGAACCATAAATACTTAAAGAAACTTGATTTCTTATGTCACAAAACATCTAACGATAGAAACAAAATACGTATGTACAAATTGATCACATTACAATTATTTCAAAATAAGTCACAATGACGCCCACATCGAGTCAGCACTCGACAGATTACGACATGTCACTCGATATTATATCGAGTTTACAATCGCAGCGTGCAAGTGTGGGAACTACGCACTTCCTTCGCGTACGAAATTACTTCTAAATTGCGTGTGCGCTTTAATGTCATTGTAGGTCGTAATAGGGACCGTATATTTCTAAATATTGTACTTTTGTAATGTCGGATATATTATTTTTGCTGGGGAGTTTGTTTTTACCATTTTTTCTTCCCAGCTATAGGGCAGGCGTTTTTGGGGGTTGCCTACCTATTTATCGTCATCAATATAATGTCGGGACATATAATATAATATCGGGACACCTTTTTCACACATGGTCCCATGCCCCATGGTAACCTATTGATTAGATTGTGTTATGGGTGCCAACTTAAAAGATAAACTACATATACTTTACACACACACATATATATATATTTATATATAGATATCATAACACCCAGACACAAGCCAACAAGCATGCTCATCGCACAAATGTCGACCGTGCCGGGAATCGAACTCGGGTCCTTCAGCTCGGCAGTCCGGCGTAGTAACCATTGCGCCATCGGGGTCGTCTACATCAACAATATAATAATACTTATTCGAAACATGAAAATATTGATTTATTGGCGTTACAAGTTAACGTTTCAGTAACGAACCTAACCTAAAAACAACTGTTTACCGTGTGACAGGTTTTATCGCTTCACATAAACGGTTATTATCGTCACGTCAGTAGGTACCGACGCCAGCACATCAAGCAAACCGTAACTAAAATTTTCCCAATCAACTTTAAACCATATTCTTCAGCGATAAAGTAGAAAATCTATTAAGGGAATTTGACAGATTGTATATTTCTTTATTATAGTGTTGTTAATCAAACGTTTCTATCTGTGTGATTTACTTCAACATTGTAAAATCTTATAATGTCATTCCACTGTCAGCATTCTAATTAATTGCAAGAAAGAATAAACATTGATTATGTATGTGACAGAGTTTGAAGTCTTGACTGCTTTTTTTGTGTGGCATGAAATGGCTCGCGGTGGGTGCAGTTGGAGGGAGTGTCAGACTTTTATTGGCTAAACCTCGTTTTTGTTCCTTCTTCGTCTTTTTCCAGAGCAGTAACTCTGGCGAACAATCTTGCACACCCAGTAGACCTCCACATTACGCTGTGAAGTCCCTACGTTACGAAGTGCCTAAAATTTTTAAGTCTAGACTTATTAAGTACACATTTCATTGGATTATTTTTAATTGCCCTTTTTGGTAAACGTGGCAGTTACAATTTCATGTATTTTTTAGTGAAATTTTATTTTTGTGTTTGTATGCGCCATGTTTGCTCAAATCCTATAGTAGTATTTGGACAATTACGAACTTTCGGTCTTATTTATGTTTCCCTGATATTCACTTAAATGCTGGTTTTATCTAGAAAACGCTATGACTATCGATACATTTATAACATAACTATAAGTTGTAACATTAATTAGTAGACATTTTCTGAACAATCAATAAAGGAACGATTTTACAAACATCTTAAATCTGAGTACTTTTTTTCATTCAATAATTCAAATTCAAATTCAAATTTATTTATTTTTGCGAATATGGGTACATGGAGATTGTAGCTTAATTCCGTCACGTAGTTAGTACCTACTCTGTGAGTTAATTACATACTCTGTGGAAGCCGGTATGAGTTATCAATGTATGTGAACTGTCGCTCACTTTCTTTTGTTTTCAAACCAGGTGTGATTGTGGCGACTCGGACAATGAAACATTTGTCCTATTTGTATGGAAATGTGTGTGTTATTTTGCTTTGAATACCTCTGTCGATAAGTACGAAGCAAGAAATTTTGACAACCAGTCTTGAGAATCAGTCTTGGGTTCAACGAAGACCGACAAATGCTTACCAGCTGATTGGACAGGTCCTTTCCAACTTGTATGACACTTTCCTCAAAAGGTAATTTCAGACACAAGCCTACGTTGCTCATCCATATTTTGGTATGTAATCTCTTTTTATGTCTGGACTCTAAAAGAGACTGTGACCCTTGAGTTTGTTTCGGCGTTTCTTCTCAAGGTAGTCAGTTGAGAAATGCCGATCTCATCTCGTTTTTTTTATTAAAAAATGTGTTGACGTGTAAAAGTGTTGATTTCAACCTATTTGCAAAATACATACATATCATTTATTATCTCTCTTACCCAGGTACCTGGGTTGAGGAGTTCAGATAAACAAGTCGCTCCTCGTAAAAACACCGGTACTCAGCTGCATCTGGTTAGGACTGGAAGCTGACCTAAACATAGTTGGGAATAGGCTAGGCAGATGATGTAAGATCAAAACAATTTGAAAAATGCCTTAACAGCATTTTAATTAAATTCCGATGAAGCTACGTACATGGTTACGTCAGCAGATCTACAGGGCAGAGGTCGGCACAGAACAAGTATTACATGGCTTGCCTCCATCAAGAGTTGTATGTAGGTTTTCAAATAGTTTTTAATTTTTAGCTGATGGTATTCCCAAAAGAACCTTTACATTTGATACTTATTCTAAAGAAAGGATAGAATAATGAAGAAATCATACCAGACACCAGCATATTAAGCTACCCGAAATTGTCAAATTTTCCTATTCATCTTTGAACTGAATGCTAAAGCTACATAGTTGATAATCTATCAAGGAAATTTGACGGATTGTAGTAGCTTGATGTGCTGGCGTCTGTAGTTTATTGGAAAACAAATTGACGTCTTTTCATACGCACAATAAATACATATATACTATCTATTTTTGATTAAAAGCTTGCTTTGTACAGACGCCAGCACATCAAGCTACAATCTGTCAAAGTTCCGTAATAGATTGTCAACTTTATAGCTGAAGCATAGGGATCAAAGTTGATTGGGAAAATTTGTCAGTTTCGGATAGCTTGACGTGCTGGCGTCTGTATGTACATTGTGATTTAAATTAACAAAACGGTTTTTCACGCATGCATTAGCAGTATTGCAACCAAATCCCTTTATTTCGCATCAACAAAACATAACGAACCAAACGTTCAGAATTAGGTAAAACGGTCGATTTTCGAAATGGTTCTTAATTCAAAATCGCTTTATTCGATTTAGTTCGTGCGTGAGGCGAAATATCCCACGTTCAACCATAAGGAAATACTGGCCGGTTCGTTGCGTTTCGACTTACGTAACGTTGTAACTGTTGCGTTGCGAGAAACGTTTTGACGTTATCGAATGGGTCGAGGGTGCTTGGTGACATGGTTTATTGGCGGCCATCATTTTAATTAACTTAATGTTAACGATGAGGATATTATTTTGGCATAGTGTTTCAGATGGCACGTTAAACTGTAGGTTCCGGCTGTCATTGAACATCCTTGGCAGTCGTTACGGTTAGTCAGAAGCCAGTAAGTCTGACACCAGTCTAACCAAGGGGTATTGGGTTGCCCGGGTAACTGGGTTGAGGAGGTCAGATAGGCAGTCGCTTCTTGTAAAACACTGGTACTTAGCTGAATCCGCTTAGAATAGAAGCCGACCCCAACATAGTTGGGAAAAGGCTCGGGAGATGATGATGATGAACGATGAGTATTTTATAATATTTTTGGATAATGTTAGTACCTATACCTTAATTTAGTCAAGGGATTGCCTCGTTGGTCTAGTAGAAGCATAGAGCTACTGTTTTACACAGGGACTCGAGTTGAATTCCCGTGTGGGGCTGAATTAAAATAAACTCTCTCAAAGCGGCCCTAAGTCTGGAAGTTGGTGGTTGATACACATATGAATAGGAAAGCACGTAAATGTCGGTCCTGTGCCTGATATCTCTCAGGTCGTGTCGGATGGCAGTCCCTATGGGCCTAGGAGAGTGTGGTAATAGAGAGCTTATGCACCATAATACTTCCTGATTATCTTTAACTAGCCAGGAGTTTCACCCGCATCTTTGGTTACTGCTCCGCTCCCGTGTGTCTTAGCGTGATGGTATATAGCCTATAGCATTCCTCGATAAACGGGCTATCTAACAATGAAAGAATTTTTCAAATCGAACCAGTAGTTTCGGAGATTGGCGCGTTCAAACAAACAAACAAACTCTTCAGCTTTATAATATTAGTATAGAAGAGAACAGCCTCCGTGGCCGACAATCGTCTTAGACGTCATTATTATTTTAAAATAAGCATTTGATTGAAATGAATGTTCATGAATAATATTATTATTGTGAATTCCTATGGAATGTATTGTGACACTCATAATATTACGACAGACAACTGAAGAATGATCTCAATATCGGGCCAATTGGGACCTTTGTCCGTCTGTGATTTGTTATTATAGGCTCGTAATGATGATGATATATAACCTTCTTACGATAAACCTTGTTTAATTTATGTTTTTACGATTAACCTTTCTTCAAAAGGCCATTTCAGACACAAGCCTACATTGCTCATCCATACTTTAGTATTTAATTTCTTTTTACATCTGGACTTTAAAAGAGACTATAACCCTTGAGTTTTTGGCGTTTTTCTCTAGGTAGTCAGTTAGGAAATGCCGACCTTATCTCGTTTTTTGTAAAAAATGTGTTTACATGCAAAAGTGTCGATTTCAATCTATTTGCAAAATAAATATCATTTATTAATCCTGCTTCACTAGCTTTTACAGCGGTTATACACGAAGATAAATACGGATCTATAGCCTTCCTAAATAAATGGGCTATTTAACTCTGAGAGAGAATATAAGATTGTTATTATATCTGGTCCTTCAAATCTAACAGACAGACATTTGTGTTGCTGGGGAGTTTGTTCCGCCACTTCTTCCCAGCAAAAACACATAGGAAGTGGTGAAGGGTAGGCGTTTTGGGGGCTGTCTTTTGTTTTGACGTTGGAAAAGTGATTTATTAGCCTTATTTGAATAAATGATTTTGAGTTTATAGATATTTCATATTTTATATTAACCTTACCTCCTTGTCGGTTTCAGGTGGAGTCAGGTCGCGAGGAACTGAAGAAAGAGCGAGAGATCATGCAGCTGGTAGCTGGGTTACAGCTGGGCGAGGAGGAGCGGCGTGAGTTGCCGCACGTCATGCGACAGAGACACGCACCCAGGTGAGACACAGTTTTCGTATTGTTGAGGGAAATGGCTAGGCGGTTTCAACCGCATCTCGTAGGAACTAATCCACGCACCTAGATAACAAACTGTCCCCCGTGTGAACTACTTTCCACAACCCTATAAAAAGTAGCCTTTGTACTTTCTGTGTCCAGACCATGTGTCTACCAAATTTTATTAAAATCTGTAGTTTTGGTGTGAAAGCGTGACAGACACGCACACAGACAGACAGAGTCACTTTCCCATTTATAATATTAGTAAGGAAATAAGGATTATTTCTATCATACCGAATTCAAGGTTACGTTATGGTTTTAAAAAACAGGTTTATGGCTTGATCTTGGCTTTTAAATATTGATAGATATTTGGCCATGATTATTAAATGTTTAATTATATTTCAAGGCTAGGGTTAATGAGTGGGTAATTTCAAAACAAACCAGTTTCCGATAGGCCCAAAGGCATCAGATAATTGGCTTCTAGAAGTTAGTTCTGTTGATTGGTCGTTCCACGCGGATTTACCACTAAACGCGAAAATAGGTGGTACCCTGGTGACGGATCGAGGCTTCTATACCCGGTACCAGTGATAAGAGGTGCTTCCTCATGACGAGGGTGAAGCTACGTGCCGAAGTTAGTGAAACGTGACTCAATCGTACTTGATTTGTTTTTTTTTTACTAAATCACTGAGCTTATAAGAGCGCAATTTTTTTAATTCATTCAAACTGCCTCGTTGGTCTAGTAATCGCGTAACGCAATTACTGTGCACTGAGTCTCGGGTTCAATTTCAGGGTTTTAAGAAACTTTCATGAAGCAGCCCGGAGGTTGGAAGTTGGTGATTGATACACCCGTGCATTGGATGCTCTGGATTGTCGTCCCACTGGCCTATGAGAGTGAGGGAATAGAGAGTGCACCTGTGTCTGCCAAAATGCTCGTGCACTATACTATGTCATGCGCAGCTGGCTGATCTCCTAAGTGAGAACAGTCGCCATGACCGACAGTCTGTCTGGACGCCATCATCATCACAGTTAATTAACTGTTTCTTTTATCAATTCCAGATAACACAACGCCACAACTGAAAGGGCGCCACCTGTCGGCTGATGAAATAAGCAGCGCGCCACCGGAGCCAACACATTTTACCTCGATCACGAATAAACGAACACAACCAAATAACTTGTGCACTCTAATGACAATTGTCAACCTGAAACGGAACGCAACGTAACGTAACGTCACACGGAATAACGTTCTTATTTAAAAAAAAACTTGCGTTTCGTTTTTGGAATGACAATTTGTTCTTTAGAATTAACATTACATTTGAGTGAACGGTGACTGTTGAACTAATTTGTAATTTTACGAAAATGCTGGTCAACTCAGCAATGAATATCAAAATGTCATTTGTTAAACAACATTGTATACCAAGCTCTAAAACAAAATATAATAACCCAATTTCATAATACGAACACGGCATAACGATTGTAGAATCGAATCGAGGTTCTATTCAATCGATTTGTCACGAACGTTCTCGGGTTATTTCCGATTATCGATTAATTACTTTAGAAATCCGTACCTACGCTAAACAGGGTACCTAAGAAACTGTAATTTAATTATTTCTAGTAATTAAACTATCGATTTTTATCCACGGATGTTTAAGGATCATTAAAACGATGATTGCGTCAGAAAACGCCCGTCCGAGGCCGTGAAAGGGTCCGAGTTTATTGTAATAAGTAAATTTTAAAACGTTATGTTGTTAATATCATTTGTATATTTCATTTTAATATGTTTAGCGGTCAAGAACACGTTTAATAATATACTTTTCTGATTACGTCACGCGTGATAATTTAAAAGTCGTTATGTCATCCGCCATATTGCTTTTATTTGTCAATTATGGTCGTTTATTGATATCACTGAAGTATTTAACCTTAATGTTTTGTTTTTGTATCTGTAACCAGTTTGTATATTATTATTATCACAGAGCTTAGAAATCGACACGAAATCGTGACTTCGAAAGCGGTAATCCACATTGAGCCGACAACATAATGGAATACAAATACATCAAAACTTTGTAGATAGAAAAAAGATAAATACCGTTCTAAGTATACAGTTAGTCTAGTAAAAAAATCTATAATTGTATAATCTGAAAGGTATAAAAGATTAAACATTCAGAAAATGCAACCTTTTTCTTACAAACCTCATATTCCAATTTTGAATATTTCATTTGTTTATCAGAATAAACAGGTTTTTTTTATATCTGTCAAAATCACCATTTGTCAAATTTTGTAGTATTCGATCGTTTATACCTGTTTATATTTACTTTATGACAGATGCGTATTCAAAACTTAAGGGTTTCAAAAATTGCGAAGGTCTAGCAGCCATAATTTATATCTTAATCTTGGGATATATACGACGAAAACAGGATTATATAAAACTATTAACTTAAGAGCTAAACAGTATGTTATCACACGTGTTTTTGATATAATTATATGCTAGTACATAAGCACTATATAGTCATTTATATACCTATTTAATTGTGCCTTAATATCAGAGAGAAATGGTTAAGTTAGCGTGTATTCCGATCTAAGAGAAATAAGTCAATCTTGTAATACTTCTTCATTTTATACTGTTCGATAATTGTTTTACTCGAAAAGTTTACATTCCAAATGCTTATTTCATATAGGTATTTAGTTACATTTGATTGTGTAACTACTTATAGTTTCAAATTCTTCAGCAAAAATTTTCTTTAAAGGCCCATATAGACGGGGAGAATTTTTCGCACGTTTCGGTACGAGAATGTCTCCGCGACCATCGCAAACAATAATCGCCATAACATAATCGTAACAAAATGTTTACATTCAGGCAAGAACTAAAATGTCACCAGCGAGATTCGTATATGACATATACGAATTTAGCGAAAGGACACGCTGCTTGTCGCCATGTCAACGGGCAAGAAGAGTGACTGTTTAGACGAAGGAAATGTTTTATATTTCTTTCAATTATCGTATCTTCGAGACGAGAACATCTCCCCGTCTAAATGGGCCAGTATACACTGTAAATTACCTAATTCCCGTTGTCATGGTAACCGATATCACTTTGAATGCTCTTAAATAAATATCTGGCGTTTAGCTGTGTATGTCTGAAGCGACACTAAATGTACCTAAAACAAGAGTTTGATAGAACGTGTGTACAAAACTTATATATTAGTCAAGTAGAAGGGAATATTGTTAGCTGGTTTATGAATAAATAGGGCGAAAATTCTATTTGTGGCCAACAAATTATCCTAAAAAAAATGGGATGATTTACAGCGTCAAATAACTAGAAATTTTCGTAAAATTTTCTTCGTTTCAAGCATTTTTTTATCAATAAAATAGCAAGGAACGAATCTTAATTTAATATTATTCATGTAATTATAGTTATATTGTCACTAAACATAGTTAATCGTGTAAAATGCTTTGCATGTGCGAAAATTTGGTTCAACGCCATCTATCGGATGACGTGTTATCAACGCTAATATAAAGCATTTACGAAGTATGTCACGCAGTAATTTAACTGATTACTATGTAAGACTTAAAAAAATATATAATATTTTAAAAAATAATGTAAATAGTAATAAAATCAATTTTCGCAAAAATATTATGATAATAATTACCTATAATTTTGTCATCATCAAATATTTTAGGCTATGAGTGCCATTAAAGTTTTAATCATTCCTAGTTTATTTTTTAATTATTAATTAGTATGATGGGCATGCCTGTCATTTGGGGTTATTGAGAGCTTCTTCGTCCGAGAACCACGCAAATATCGTGTGAGTGCTTGGTTATTTTAACTAGTGACTACGGAGAAGCGGAGAACATACGTATAGTCTTTGTAATTAAAAAAAAATATTTCATCAAAAAACACAATGCAAAAATATTGAAAATTGTACAATACTCCTGTAGATACACATAAAATTAATCTATAATTATGTTATTGTATGGTGATTTTTTTCAACGAACAGACAACGATGTAATCATTTATTATTGTAGTTATTCAATTAAAAGTAGTGTGTAACATATAGAAATTGTATTTTTATTTTCTTCTTGGTTTCTGAGACTATTATCTATACGAATGTTGTGAGAAAAAAAAAAAAAATTAAGTTGTAGGTAGGACCCCGAATTATATGCGCAAACCTATAGGCTACTTTTTATCCTCGTGCACGGAGTAGTTCCCACTTTAACGCGGGTAAAAATTCTAGTGGAAGCTAGTTATATATGTATTAATAATATTAGTAATTTGCACTACAAAGATTTCAGAAACAAATATGGTATTATAAATGTAATGTCCTCTAGACCAACATATGGTTAAGGCGGCTATTCTCGATGGTAAGCCATTATGTGCGGGACACATTATAGAGTACAAGCATACGCGCCTGTTTACTGTGAGTCCACGTGTTCAGTAAGTTATACAAAATACGGTGCAATGGATAATCATTCTTAGCAAGTGTATGAAGTAACATATCGACATAGGTATATCCTGTTCACAAAATTGACTCTAAAGTGCCGACCTTATTTTATAAATTGGAACTAATGATGTCTGACTTTTGAGGGCATTTGTAGATGATACGAACATACAAACATCCCTACGCTGAAGTAAAGCTTCAATTTAGTATAGGTGCAGTAGCGCCATCTATGGACAAAACGCTGAATTAGCATATCATGAAAGCAAAAACAAAAGAAGGTTCTGTAACGATCTTCGTAAACTGAGATATGTTCGTTTTTATAAGTAGATGGCGCGATGAAGTTCATGGTAGATCTAGTAGTTATACCTGTCAGGGTTTCGAGATTGTTACAAAGAGTTACCGCAGCCCTTGTACACAAAGGGCTCAAGAAGGAACAAAGGTGGGTCTTAGTGAGTCAGTAAAATTCTGATACTTCCTCTCACTGTACCCACAGTGGGGTCATTTGAAGATTTCTTACCCCAAAAAGGTGTAGTAGTTATGAGCGTGACTCCGATAAAAAGGTTTTTTTTAGGAATCATCAAATGACCCCTCTTGCTGAGGGTGCAGCTGGATCTTACTGACTAAAACCCACTATATTCCTTCTGGAGGTCCATGTGTGCCAGGGCCACGGTAACTCTTGCGAACAACCCGCAGCCCCGGCAGATAATTAAAAGAACTTACAATAAGAATTGTTGTAATTTTTTTTCATTTGACCTTACTAAAATCTACTGCGTTCCTTCTGGAGGTCCCTGTGTGCCAGGGCCACAGTAACTGTTGCAAGCAACCCGCAAACTGCAGCAAATCGTAAGCCCTTTGTTTGACTAAAATAATTAAATTGTTATTAAATTAGTGTGCTTATGGTCATTAGCAGGCATGTGGCACAGAGGTTATCAACCCACCATTAGGTAAGTTAATTTTTTCAGCTGCATCATGCATGATCTCTTAGTTTCGCGCAATCGAGTAAAAAGCAAGCAATTGTAGGTACTTCCATAATTTTTACATAATCTTTCCGTAGTTGTAATAAGGTAAAAACTTAATACATTTTACATCATGAACATTGCATTATGTGCTTAACTCTTAGCCCACTTTCCTTTGCTTGTTCTTCTTAATATTTGACGGTTAACATGACTTAATGGGTATTAAGTTGTGTAAACTTTGACGATGAGTTGTTGTTATTGTGATGAATTTAACAAGAATGCCTTCCTCGTTTTATACACATAAATTATTCGTCGTCGTTTGTGGAACTGGCCCTAAGACACATTAAAAACATACATAACACTTTTATAAACATAAGCTGTTGGTAGTCCGTAAATAAATAAATTTCTATAATTTATCTATTTCAGAGACCACTGAGTCGCATTTACGAATACAAGACAAACGGGGTACTTCCAAACAAAGAATCTTTCGGGACATCCATAACATAGCTATTTTATACACTTCATATAATATCAATCGCTTCACCAATCAATCAATTGCAACATTCATCAATCACATTAATTGATTCCTCATTCAATTGATTAATTGAATTGCTTACCCATTAAAAATCAAGTTATAGCCATTGGTTTTACACGTAATTATACCGTTCTTGTTTGCAGACTGCCAAGCTAATATGTGCTATATGTAATTAATAACTGTACTTTTGCGTGTACGTGTGGCCATAGATTAATAGAAGCAGATGTGAAAGTTTTGTCTTGGTGATCAAATTATGCCAACTTTTTCAAAAACCGATGATTTATGTAGCTACGTGTGTCCGTGTGTCTGTGGCACCGTAGCTCTTGGGCTGGAGGACAAACTTAGATTAGTTTTTTTTATTTGAAAACCTGTATTTTAGAGATTGTTGTTCGATACAATGCATCGTTATCGGCTCAGCTATTTCTATAAAGAAATCTTAGGCATATAATAGGAATAGCACCTAAGTATGCTTTAAAACTGAAAGAACATGAAATTATTATGTCTAGGTGCTTCAGCATATCCAACAAACTCCTGAAAAAAATAAAGCATTAGCACATGTGATATGTTTCCATTTATGTTTATCAATATTGCACTTTACAATGGTTCTAATATGATGAGATTTTATTGCTGCAAGAACCATTTACTAAATTCAAGCTAAACCTTAATGAACTCAAACTAATTGACGACGTCGCGAAAATCAAAATCATTGCATCCACGCGAAAAATTTTCAGTAGGCAGAATCACCGTCATCCCACGTCACATCTACAACAAAATAATCATCATAATTCTCTTTCCACGGTGCGCGGGTACAACGGATATTTGCGGTGATAGCGGTGCGCTTTCTGACCGCCACTCGCCGTCAGAACATGTCTGAGATGTATGTGTCAGTGCGCACTCGTTTGTTTTTACCTAGGGGCTACTTCGGAGAGGTTGGCTCGAGTTTATTTATTGATAGAAGAGGGATAGGATAGGATGAATGGGTGATGATCATGCTTCAGCGATAAAGTTGAAAATCTATTGAGGAATTTTGACAGATTGTTGTAGCCTTATGTGCTGGCGTTTGTAACTTTATTTTACCTCACTTTGGTGATAATTGAAATCTATTACTTATTTTTTTTTGTTCTTGGAAGCGGTAATCTCAGGAACTACTTGACCGATATATAGATTAAAATAAGAAAAAAAGTTATTTATTCAAAGTAGACTGAAAATCAGCTTCTTGATAGTAAATTTTACAAAAGACAGCCCCTAAAAACGTCCGCCCTTCACCACTTCCTCTGTGTTATCGTATATTTGAAAAAATATATTTCAATATTATTATACATATTTATAGGGGAAGGCTCACAGGCTACTTTCGTGAACTGCTTCTATTCTTGCTAATACTGAAACATATTTATATCCAAATCGGTCCTCTTGATTGCAACCCTATGGTTTAATTATATGGGGCCAATGGATCACGGGCTATTTCTCTTAGCGACTGGGCGTTATCTGCCATCAGACTGTTATGAGATCAAATGATAAGATTTCTAACCGTGCACCGGTGTGCCGTCATAAATGTCTCGTGGATTTGAATTTAACACATAGTTGATATCTAGGCGTTTAGTATCCCGTAAATATAATGAGATGAAATATAAATCTAGTATATTATTATATTCAAAATGTATAATTTTAAGGCAAATAAAATATTTAATCATATATGTTTTTATTATCTTTTTTAAAACTTTATAATTTTTTAAATGTAAATATACTTAGGAGGTGCCTACTCACTTTAAGATTAAAAAAGTTAAACTGAAGATTGTTTTTGAGAAATTTTTCAATTTCAAATTTTTTTTACAATCTAACTTATTTACAATTTAAAGATTTGAATTATTTAAAATAATTGATTTATTGATTGATGTTAAATATTCAATATTTTTCAAAAGAGCTTACCTTTTTAGTGTGAGCTTGTAACGTTGCAGGAAGTAATCTGTAGTTTTGCTGAACCGATTTTAATCAATCTTTGTCAATAGAATGAATACTACATATTTTATCTGGGTACGAAAAGAGAAACCGCGGGAATCAATTATTATTAAAATACATAGAAAAAGCGTATATCATTGGTAATTGTTCGTTTTGCCCTCGCAAAATCGTGATTCTGAATGAACTTCAGGCCACCTGATAATTTCACCGTAATCGTTGGCTAATTTTGCATTTAACTTGATTACCAACAATATAACCGATTACGGCAGGTCTGTGGCCATAAGCAACCTACGTTTCCCCGACCACCACCGTCACTATACTATGTAATGAGATACGTATAACTTGTGCCTCTCTACATTCAATGCTAAGGCCTCTCTTAGCCACTTTCGTGGTCTCTGGAGTGCAAACAGAGCTCTCCAACCGGCTTTCACGTTTGATATATTCGATATATCGATAACTTTGTTGTCAAATCGATTAGTTATCGAGTCATGAGCGTAATTAGATCTGTCCACCTCAATATTGTTGTTGTCTATGAAAATTTTCTCTCTGTTCCATTACGTCAGAATACATCACCAAAGAAAGTTTTTTGTGGCCGGTAATTATGAATAATATTGACAAAACAGTTGAGAGAAAGTGTAGGGTACAGCATAGGTTAACTTTGTTAGAAACAATGGAAGAATAAGTTAATCCGTTTGAAAAACTACCAAAAAGAATATTTCATCGAAAAAGTTTTCAATAGATATAAACCCTACCTACAATGAAAATGGCCAGTATTTCTTTCAAATATAAAAGTTTTACAGTGCACTTCTTGCATGAAATTCCTTGATAAACAAGAAGCTGAACAGCAGAGAAAAAATATTACAATATAATTTATTATACGCCAAATTTCACTTGTTTTAAGATTCGAATCATGGATGCGCATATGTCGAAACGAAGTCGGAGGCAGTTGACCACTGGCCGGCATGAAAGCCGCACGTAGGCGCGCTTGCACGCACCGTTAAAAAAAATAAACGTCTATGGTTATTTCGCGCGAAAATTTGACTTTTACAATCTGTGCAGTGTAGTGTAATTTTATTGGTTGCCTGTTTTGAAATTGTTTTTTATTCATTTTGGATTTTTGTGGTATTTTTTTGGACTTTATTATGGTGAGTTGCATTTTTTTAAAATAAATAATTCGGTGTTTGTTTTAAGTTGTTATTTAGGATTTTTATTTATATTTAAATCCCATTTATTGAGAACATTTTTTGTAAAATGTTAAGTATTTTTTAATACAAAGCTGGACCATAAAAATAATATTTACTATTTTTACTGAAATATATTTTTCCCACGACATAAAGTTTATGAATAACTATTATCTAACCAACCTACATAAATATATCTTCGCTCTGTTTACTAAACAAATCATAAAATAAAATAGTCTTTTATCATAAAATTTTCTAACACATGGCTTATGGCAATAACTCGAAAGTTTTCAAGTAAAAGTTGCGAAGCCTTCGTGATTTACTAGAGTACAGCCAGCACATCAAGCTGCTACAAATTTCCTTTATAAATTTTCAACTCTATCGCTGAAGCATATGGTTCAAAGTTGATTGGGAAAAAATATAGTTTCGGGTAGCTTCATGTGTAGGCGTCTGTACCGAAATTGTATCCATAGACATACGAATTCCAATCTTACATACTAAATCATAAGGTTGAAAGTTTATTCGACTTTTTGTCTGTTAGTTTGCAGGTTTCTGATAAATATTTATTGCAGTAACGTATGCCTTAATTCATAGGCCATGAAGATCGAAAGTGGCCTCTCTAGAGAGTTATCTCCCTTGTAATCACAGCGTAAATTGTTAATTAAACGTAAAATGGATGTTATAATTGGCTGCCATTTGTAAATCTTTGGCAGACGTTACTGGTAGTCATGACAACCAGTCTTATCAAGAGGTATCGGGTTGCCTAAGTAATTGGGTTGAGGAGGTCAAATAGCCAGTCGCTATATGTAAAACTTTGGTTCTCGGGTGCGCCTGGAAGCCGAGCCCAACAAATTTAACCGGTCACTAGCTATATTATTTTTTTTTAATACCGATCACAGTGTCATTTCCTATCCTGACGTTGGCAAAATCTTCGAATACTAACGAAGGAGCCATAAACAAAAAGAAGAAGAAGTAAATGGGTTGAGGAGGCAGTCGCTCCACGTAGAGCACTGGTACACAGGTGCATCCGATTCGCCTAGAAGCCGACCCCAACATAATGGGAAAAGGCTAGGCAAATGATGATGATTGAAGTTAGAATTAATTGTGTTAAACTCAAACTCAAACTCAAAATCATTTATTCAAACTTGGCTGTAAAACAGCACTTTTTGAACGTCAAATATTACAAAAGACAGCCCCCAAAACGCCCACCCTTCACCACTTCCTATGTGTTTTTGCTGGGAAGAAGAAGTGGCGCAACAAACTCCCCAGCAACACATGTCTGTCTGTTGGTTTGAAGAACCTTTAAACAATATTTTTCATACACAATTTGTATGTAATTAAATAAAGAAATTTAAATACTTATGTAACACACGCCGGCTAACACTCAACCTTACACCTACATACCTTTATGTAACTCAAGCATTAAATATATTTTATAAAAATGTGCAATAAATAAAACCAAAACTAAACAAAATCACAGCCTCCAATTATATGATGCTAATAGGAGATAAGGGAGTGTCCACCTACATGTGCTAGTCTGTTGTAACCATGATATACAACATAAGCCGCCAATCTAGCAAATTAGGACCACAGTATAGAAAATAAATAAAAGAACAACAATACTACTCTGTATATAGTCAGTGAGACGACCTGGCACCACAAGCAGCACCCGTTCACGGGCATAACGCGAGGATCAGCCATCGCCCCCCTCGCACATTTTTGAGGGAGGGAGGCAACCCGACCGCCGACGCTACCGCAAGCAATACCGTCTAAGGGAGCATGACGTTCTCACTGCCAAACAACTCAACAACATCCAGTTACACTTAATCAGTTCTCACAAACTAGTGGACCTTATTTACTATATTGCAAAGCAGAAAAATAAATAATAAAATACATATAAATACAATGTATGTATCTTGTCAATAATGGAGAATTCATTTATCATTAATTATTATTACAATGATAACAAGAACGAGCCGTCTTGTAATTAACGTAGTATGACTCAGTTTGGTATGGATTGATTGCCTGAAAGACGACATGATTGAGACGGGAGTGCTTAGTAGTATGACGGCTAACAGAGAAGAATGGAAGAGGAATACATATTGCGTCGACCCCAAATAGCTTGGAAACAGGGCCGGAAGAAGAAGAATTATAACTTAGCTTGAATAAAGTTATTTTATGATCTCACATTCGAACAAAAGAACGGATCGCATATTTGTAGGTAAGGCTTTGTACCTATCGCGAAAAAGTCATCAATCAGTTGTATGTATGTCAAGACGATTTTATGGTAACTATATTTATTTCCTCTTATTTTCTCCATGACCATCTCTACGTCTCATTTGTCTGCTAAAATTGGCAAGATCACTTCAGGCATTTCACCAAAATAGCTTAAAAGACAGACAGACAGAGTAACTGTTATATTAGTTTAGTTGTATTATTAAAATTGTTGATGATATGCATTAAAAATAAACTTTTACTTTTTAATAATACATATGTATGTTTAACTTTAGGATGTATAATCTCAAGTTCGTGTTAGAATTCAGGAAAACACGTAAAAACTTATTGTTCTTAGTACAGACACCCCGAAACTGACAAATTTCCCCAATCAACTTTGAACCATATGATTCTGCCATAAAGTTGAAAATCTATAATGTAAATAAGGAAATTTTACACATTGTAGCAGCTTGATGTGCTGTACAAATATTTGAAACTTTTTTCGTTTGTGCTAGGCAGAGTCCATACAGTTACCAACCTAGTACATTCCTCCAGCTTTGTCTATGGAATATACATACATAATAAGCTATTACTCATAGACAAGCAGCGAATTCTTCTTGGTAGTTATTAGTGTTTGATTGTATCTTTTGTACCATTGTATGAGTTTAAACATAGGTCAGTAATTGATTGGCCTTCTGACGTCATCAGGCAATTTCTCTTTTCTAAATTAAAAAGTATGATATTCATTATTTCCTTCATTTTGACAATGAACTTCATTTTTAACTTCAATTTTATTGATTATCGGGTTCTTTTACGTATTGTTATGCTGACTTGTTCATTTAAAATGTCTTATTGGGATGCATATACATAGATAGGTAGTCTTAAGGCCTTTTCACAACCTACGAATAAGTTCCAGTTAGTTTATTTGGCACATAATTTCATAAAAATTCTGTTACATTTTTTAATTTATCTGCCAGATAGTGGCTATCCATAACCTTTGAAACTGGCCCTTAAAAACTTACGGTAAGTTGTAATATTATTTATAAACGCTTTATTATAAAAAGAGTGTCTATAGATTATAATTACCGTGTCTATGGTGATCTTAATACTTGGTAATCAATTCTTTATTAGCATTTCATATGCACTTGTATAACAAGTGATACAGACGCTAGCATATCAAGCTACTACATTCTGTCAAATTTCCCTCATCATTCAACTCATCAGCAACCTGTGAAACTGGCCCTAAAAGCCTTGTTAATTTATTACACTTCATATAACATCTTTAATATTAAATGAAGACATTGAGATTTCGATATATTTATATGAACCTGATATTTAGTGGAGCAACTTTCACATCAAGAATTATGAAGTATGTTTAATATTTTACATTTAGCAGTCTAGAGTCAAGAGCTAAGCAGTTATTTAGTTAGTTTTCCTGTTAAACTTATTATGTTCGATTTATCTTACTTGGTGAGACGAAGTAAGGGCTAGTGCACACCAGGCGCACAGTAGAAACGCGTTTTAGGAACGCGCGTCGACAGGCGTGTTTTTATCCTACAGCTACAGAGCAAAGATCTAAAAACGCGCGTCAACGGCGAGTTTTTTTACCTGGTGTGTGCAGGCCCTGATATGGTTAATATGCTTTTTAAATAGGCATTTTCTTGCTGTGTTTTCCATGTAATTTTTTTCAATGCCTTTTTACTGGTTCTTAAATCTATGTATGTATATAAAAATGTTTTATTTAATCATTTATTTAACCTTCTATAGTATATCTGAGTATATCTGGCGGCTTTTTCTACAGAGGACCTTCTTCTTCTTCCTGCCCTGTTCCCAATTCTATTTGGGGTCGGCGCAATATGTTTTCCGCTTCCACTCATTTCGATCAGACGTCATACTACTATCCACTCCCTTCTTAATCATATCCTCTTTCAAGCAATCAATCCATCTCTTCCTTGGTCTACCTCTATCTCTCCATCCATTCACATTCATACTTAAGACACGTATATCTGAGTATATCTGGCGGCTTTTTCTACAGAGGACCTAATACTTTTATAATAGAACCAAAAACTAGTTCACGTAGCAAGGTTCGTAACAAAAAAAAAAACACAAGAGCCTGCAAATCCTTTTGAATTATTTTATTAGTAATTTTACGAGTACATACATATGCTGCACACTGCATACAACGTCATGCTTACTTATAACTACCGAATCTACACTAGAACGTCTTAAAAGCAATCTTTACCGGATAATCGTTCCGAACAAATTTTCAATCATAACATTTATATTGAAATTAACGAGAAATATTAATTAAAAACACCAGAAGAAAATACTTTAAATACAACAGCGATTCGCTCAGAAATCTCTCTTTATTATTTAGTATGCGACCACTTAGCCTAAACTAATTGCCAGATGATTATGCACGCGTGGGTGCGCGCGCGCAGCACTACAGTATTTTTATATAATACAAGAAGGAAGTTGATCTTTGGAATTTGTGTTTATTTCTTTTTAAATACTCTATGATATTTTAATTGGTGTTTAATAAAATACTCGTATAGTTTTAGTATTATATATTGTCTATGCAAGTAGTAAGAGTTTATTAACAGTTTAATTTACATAGAGGTAGGGTTGTTTATAGCTTTTTAGGAAATAAAAAGTTTTGAGTGAATTTTTACGATTGAAAATATTTTGTCATCTATGAAGTAAAGGTTATATATACCTCTGAATTTCAACTTTATCGCTGAAGCATATGTTTCAAAGTTGATTGGAAAACTTTGACAGTTTTGTGTAGCTTAATATGCTGGCTTCTGTACATTAAGAGTCGATAAACACATTTATATTTTGTTTTATAAAATAATTACAACGCAATTATCAGCCAACTTGAGTCTGTATTACTGCCTATTACAAACCAGTTTAATTAATTATAAGATTATAAATAATAAATTATTGCTATAATAAAAAGCGTAGGTGTTATTTATTAGCTATGATTTAAAGGAAATTGTGGTTATTTTTATATAAATTAAAACGTCGGAATTGCGAGTACCTACTATGGATGAAATTATATACTTCATAGTAATTACGATAATTGATTTGAAATTATTTACGATCTCCGTAATGAGTGGATGATTTGATTTTATGCTTATTTAATTACTCGACTGCCTGGAAGTAGTGTTATGTGGTTCTACCATAATTATCTGAGCTTCTGATCCGATGTAGATTTATGTATGTAGAAAAAGTGATGAATAGAACTTTTTTTGATGGCGCAGCTGGAGAGATTATCAGACTGTTACTGACTAAAACCTACCATGTCCATTTTGGAGGTCCCTGTGTGCCAGGTCCACGGTAACTCTTGCAAACAACCCACAGTCCGGGCAGATGATTAATAGAAATTAAAATGGACTTAACAGACAGGCTTGTGTTGCTGGGGAGTTTGTTGCGCAACTTCTTCTTCCCAGCGAGAACACATAGGAAGTGGTGAAGGATGGGCGTTTTGGGGGCTGTCTTTTGTTTTTTCACATTCGAAAAGTGCTGATTTATCAGCCTAATTTGAATATATGATTTTTTATTTTGAATAAGACTGTTTGTAATTTTTTTGTCTTCTTTATTTCGACAACAGGTTTTTAAGAAGATGTTCGATCTTTTAGAATTAATCTTTTGAGTAGTGGACTTCAAAAGACTGAGTGATCAATTACTTTGAACAAGGACAATACATAACAATTATTAAATAGTTGATACTTTTTCTTACATACGTGAAAGCCGATTTCACTGTCAATAAAATTGTATATAAACGTTCAAATATAACAGCTCCGGCTATTTGATTATTTCATAATAATGTAGCTTGATTGACCAACTAAGAATATTAATGATATGGTAATTATGTATTTTGGTTAAGCCATTACAAGTTCTTGCCAGGGCTGCGGGATTGTTTGCAAGAGTTACCGCGGCGATGGCACACAAATACCTCCAGAAAGAACAAAAGTGGTTTTAAGACGGTAAGAGTCTGACACTCCCTCCAGCTGCATCAACAACGGGAGGAGTCATTTGATGGTTTCTTCCAAAAAAGGCATTTCAGGCTTAAGATGGTCTTGTTTCGTTGCAGGCTATAGTTTGGCGTCAGTTAAACTATCTAAATATTTATGGTTCGTTCATAGCTGTACCATGCAAAAGATATTCCGTGCTTCGGTTAGCAGTTTAAGGTGTTGGTTCGTCTGTCATTTGATTTCGACAGTCGTAAGTTTAAATTCAGTATATCCGACGAACAATTTTATCAAAGGGATTTTGTTTTATACATATACTTAGTTTTATTTCTCAATTCGTAGTATATAGTTAAGTAATCCTTTATTTTTTTGTGGGAAATCCTCGAATGACCCATACCGGTGAGGGTGCAGCTGGAGGGAGTATCAGACTCTCACTGACTAAAACCCACTATGTTCTTTCTGGAGGTCCCTGTGTGCTAGGGCCAGGGTAACTCTTGTGAACAACCCGCAGCCCAGATAGCCCCAGTCCAGGCATATAGTTAAGTAATGCTTAAGTAGAACATATTATTCATGTAACAGGGAACCTATTATGTTTAACATAATTATCTGTTTCAGAACTTATTTAAATTATACGGTTTTACGTCACAACTAGTTACAACTTAGTTATCTTCTAACTCGAGATTATCAAGCATGCTTATTATAAAGGTGAAAACATTAACCGAGGTTATTGACATAAATTGATTCCGATACATAAGTAATTAATTACCTGATCGTGAAATCGATATTTGTATGCATCTAATTTATCAGCAATTTATTAATTAATTCATTGAAATTGTATCGAGAGCGAAATTCTAATTTATAATGATTCTTTGATTGAAGATTGAATGCTTTCAAGATCAGCTGTAGACGCGATATTTTTGAAATCGGCAGTTTCGGAATTTGAATGATTATCTTTTTTTACTTTTACAAATTAACCATTAATTTTTCTAATTTAACGTTATATGTAATGAGTCTCGTAGTTTCACTTCTTGAACTGTGAATTATATACTACAGAGTCCTGACTATATGTATCTATTGTATGTTTCTATAAGATGAAATTTAACGTGTAAGCGTGTAAGATAGACAAATGAACAATGAACTATTCGTATTTTAGGGCCAGTTTCATAGGTTACGGATAGCCAGTATCTACCAGATAAATTTAAAAATGGAACAGAATTTGTATGAAATTATCTGTCAGATAAACTATCTGGAACTTATCAGCAACCGGTGAAACTGGCCTTTAAACTTATATTATTTGTATCCTTGTGCACCAACATTCAAATTAAGAATACTCATCATCAGCTATTTAAATTATTCTATGATAATACCATTACAGGGCAAATGTCTTTCCTTATACATAGAAGAAATGAACATTAATCACCACCACGCTTGCTTAAGGCGCGTTTTCGATTTCAGACTTTTTAAGTCCAGGTTTCATCATCATGTTTTCCTTCACCTACTTATACTTGTAAAGTATAGACGCCAAGCTTCTTCAAGCACATCAAGCTACTCGACAACTGTCAAACTGACAAATTTTCCCAATCAACTTTAAATCATAATATGCTTCAGCAATGATGTTGAAAATCTATTAAGGAAATTTGACAGATTGTAGTAGCTTGATGTGCTGGCGTCTGAACACATAACTAAGAAATTATACATTGGTACTTGCATTAAAATGATAACAAAGGAACACTCAGTTTTAGATTGCAAAAATAACTGCAATGAATTATATCTGAGAGTCGTCATCATCAACCTTTCTGTCTTGCCACAGCTAGGCACAGGCCTTAGACTTACAGGATTTAATCACCACGCCACGCTTGCTTATTGTGGGTTGGTGATTTTAGACTTTATATTCCAGATTTTTTATTATTTTTGATATTGGGCTTAAAGTAAAAAAGACATCAGCTGTTACTGTTACAAAGACAATTGCGCAAATGAGTGAAATAATACAGGTTTTATGAAAGTGGACCTAGTTCTGAACTAGGTTACAATTCGCGGGCAGGCGCTATGAACAAACATTACGGCTTATGTATAGATAATAGATGTCTAACATTGTTTTACTAGGTAATCCGTGTAGAGGTAAGTATTTTGCACCAAATATAGTTAATGTAACCTACATATAAAACAGTCAAAGTGACGCCCTCCTCTTCTGCCGTGCGGGTTGTTCGCAACAGTTACCGCGGCCCTAGCATACGAAGACTTCAAGAACAGTCTGATACTCCCTTAGCTGCACCCTGAGTGACCCTTCATTTGATGTTTTTCCACGAAAAAAAAGACATTTTCCTCTTTGGAAAGTTGAAAATGGAAAAGTACGTTTACCTAACTACATATTTCAGCAAAGTTGTTTTTTTTTTAACATCATTATTTGTGTAGCGTTTTCATAACTATATTAGGGTCGGCAGTCTGATCGGATGCAGCTTATTACCAGTGTTTTCTTTTTTAATAAAAACCGTTTAATTTTATTTATTTTTAATTGCTTAGGTTTAAACATTAGTATCTGCATGCATTGTATTTGGGAGCTGAAAATTTGCAGCTTTGTTATAATCAAAGACAGTAAACATATCCACTAAAATTCAATAAAAACCTGTATACTCAAAGTATATAAAATTTTCGTGTGTCATGAAATAGAAATGCATCTTCATTCAGAAGTAAGCGATGGTTTAACCCAGGCCTTTGTTCATTGCACACGGGTTAATAACCTGTCTACAATTGCTGCAACTCATGTTTATATGTAGCTTCGGAGCTGATTGTGTTTATTGGCGATAGTGAAAATATGGGTTCAAGAGAAAATTTTCGGTGAGTCAAGCCATCGATTTTTGGAGAAAATAATTAGATAAAGAGCAATTAATAAACTTCATTAATGGTTAAATTCAGTGTTGTCAAATCACATCACATCACAGTAATATTTAAAGAGGAAAGTTTGTGAGTGTGTGTGTGTGTTTGTTACACATATACATGTATAGCTTATTGTCATTAATACGAGTGTAGATATATAGATAAATAGATAATGTTCTATATTACATAATAGATACACATAAAACTAAATATTAAGAAAGGGTGTATAATAGGGGTTAAGGTATATAAAGGTTATTAAAAGGATTATAAAGAAAACGTAATGGTGACACAATTTTGCGATATCATAATAATAGGCGTAGGTCTAAGGAGCTTATCGAAAGCTTAGTTTTATGCCTAACTAGCACACGGACTGACTAAAAAAAGTTTAAGATTAATGATTAAATAAATCATTTTCCTTGTTCAAAAATATCAAACGCAGTCTAGAAAGTTTAAATCATGATTAAGCATTCTGTAATTTATAGAAAAGTATTATCTTAATGTGCAGAACATTTGGAGTTCATCTAGCATCTGTAGTCATTTATCATAGGAGCTAGCTGTGAACCGCGGTTTCACCCGTCACAACTACTTCGTCATCGCACCCGCTTATGTTTACAGGTATGTAAACATCTATGCTTAAGATTTTTAATCAGATATTTATCTTCAAAAAGACCAGTTTAGATGTAACTACACATTTAGGACAAAAAATCCGTGCTTGCTGTTGACAAAACTACTAACAGCTTTAAAATCATCGCTGGAATACCTGATTTTAACTAAAGAAAAGCGCGTCTAAATTGATTTATCTTTTTATGAGCTACGGTGCCGGAGACAGACACACGGATACACATACAGTCAAATTTATATCAACCCTCTTTCTGCGTCCGGGGTTAAAAATGAAAATTTTGAGAGAGAGTTAATTCTCTGGATCTCCTTAAAAGATTTTAAAAATCTTTGACCAATTATTTAAAAACATTAAATTTATATTTATGAGTGTTTTAACTTGATTACAGGTGTTTACATGATCAAATATACATACAAACTCTGTTTGTGAGTATATATATTATATTAAGTATAGATTAGTCATAGAAATTCATTAATAATATCAAGTAGTTACGACTGTATTAGTAGAAATGTGATCGTAGATTTGAGAGCCGGTTTTTGCATATACATTGCAATTTCATCAATGAAAAGTCTGTCGCTCCGAATGGAGAGATGATATATCTTAATAATTCATACTTTGTGTTCAATTGATATTTGCATGATAGGTTCTTATGGGGAAGAAATGCATGCCATGTGATTGGTAGCTAAAATATATAGGGTGCGTTTATATATTAGGTGCGTCATTGAGCATTTTAGAAATCAACAAAGGAAATCTTTGATGACTCCAGCCACGATGTATGCTACGTAAAAAAGCATCAGAAATTATTGACGAGAACCAAGTATTAGTAACTCTTTTACGTTCCAGGAACTCCGATCACATCCAATAGCTTTATATTTTTGGAGCCTATTAGCCATTTCCAGCGCTACTTACTGCTCGGAATGCCTCTGCAGCCGCAAGCATGGCTAAAGACGCCGATTCTGTCTTTTGGTAGCTAGATGAACAATCAGAACTCAGTACCAAATACACCATTAGAAATACACACTAAGAACTGTTTCTAAGTAACTTTACAACTGATCTGCGATTTTCCTGGCGCCCGAACTATTCTGAGGCTATACAGAATCAGTTGTGCGTATGACGCCGAGGTTGTTACTATCTACCAAGAGTGAGTGTATAGCCTTGAATCATTTAGATATTTTTATGTACATATGTAATTTGTGATCGACATAAATAATTAAATCAGTGTGAAATTTAAAACTCATTACAATTGACAGTAAAAGTAGTGACAGCGAATATTTTTGTTGCAAGCACCTACTTTCGGCGTGACGCGCATTTTTCTGTGGGTCAAATAAGTTTGTACATTATTATAATGACTCTGAGATTTATGGCGAACTAACTTCTGCTAGCGGATTCACTCGCTTCCTTAGGAAACTTTTTCCCGCACACAGCTAAAAATTCCAACATGTTATTCTGATGTATAGACGTCAGCACATAAAGCCACTACAATGTCTTTCCTAAATATCTTTTCAAGGCTGAAGAGTATGGTTCAAAGTTGATTGGGAAAATTTGACTGTTTCGGGTAGCTTGATGTGCTGATCTAACGATCTCATTATTTTTGTGGCAAAGCCTATAGCCAAGCATAATTTTTGTATTGAACTTCATCATCAGCCTCGTCCCACAGATGGGCACGGGCCTCTTTTCTTATAGAGGAGGACTGAGCGTTAATCATCATGCTTGCTTAATGCGGGTTGGTGATTTCATACTTTTGAGTCCAGTTCTCGCGATGTTTTCTTTCACCTTTAAAATCTGTCATTGCAATGGTGTCCAAGATAGACTTAGAAAGTACATATAACTTAGAGAAGTTGCATTGGTACTCTCCTGACCTGGAAACGAATCCGCACACTCATACTTAAGATGCTGGTGCTTTAACCACTAGGCCACCACGACTATATATCCTTCTAGTCGCGGGCAAAGCCGGGGGAGACGCTAGCCTTGCATATAGTGCGTGAGCTAACAACTTAGCAACACACATAACGTTAACGAATTTATACATTGTTTCCGAACGAAGGTCAGTTATGGTAGTTAACCGTGAAAGTTAAGTGTGATCGAGAAAGCGGTTCATTAGTTAAGTTATCTTAGCGAGCATCTTTGTAGTTAAGTTAGTATTTAACAGCTGGTTTAGTTTTATGTGGTGTTGTAAAATATTATATTGGTGGCGGTAAATGGTTTTACGACTTTTATATCTTAGATACTAAAAATGTGCTGCTTTGTTTGTTTGCTTGTACGCATTGATCTCAGAACTACTGGCCGGATGTTTTAGCGTTAGATAGTCCGTTAATTGAACATCCTTGGCAGTCGTTATGGGTAGCCAGAAGCCAGTAAGTCTGACGCCAGTATAACCAAGGGGTATTGGGTTGCCCGGGTAACTGGTTTGAGGAGGTCAGATAGGCTCGATCGCTCCTTGTTAAACATTGAATCCAGTTAGATTGGAAGCCGACCCTAACACAGTTGGGAAAAGGCTCAGGAAATGATGAGATAGCCCGTCAATAGAGAAAGCAAAAAGGGATTTGTTTAGTATACAATCCAATCAATTAAATTGAACTAAGAAGTACATACCTTCATATACAAGATGCCTTATAGAATATATGTAAGAGAAAAATCATAAAAGGTATATACCATACAGTACCGGTTGATCGACATAACTGTGCCGATCAGATGTGCAGGCGCACACGCTATGGCCTACTTCATGCAAATGCTCTACGACCAAACGGAGACCGTTAAATTATTACCGAAATAACGTACCAAGAAATGGAAAGTATAGCTGTGATTCAGATTTAATTTGGGTACCATGGGTAATGCTTGGATGCGTATGCGCAGGTTTTTGAAAGAGGTTGCGTGTAATTGATTGGTGTTTGTGAGATCGGTACGTTTTTGTAAATTATTTTTATAAAAGTGAGGTTGTGGTTTTTTGGTAAATAGTGTTACAATTTTTTTTTAAAAAGGATAGGTAAGATTTATCTAAATCTCTCTCATCTTTTTATCTAATCTATAATATTTAGATTAGTAGATAGTTTTTCATAATTTCCTTAATCCTATGAATGCAAATTTTAGGTTCATGGATATAACTTAAGTATTATTATTAAAATAACTCTTTTAATATACATAATTATATAATCAACGGGCATCCAACGGGCGTCAACCAACAGCTTCTGTGTAAAAAGTGTTGTAAAATTTTGATAATATTTCGAGAATCATCGGAATTGTAAAATAATAATGTGTTAATAAAATTCATCACCAAATCTATATGTAACTATCACGAATCATAGGATACGCCGTATATCTTTTTTTTTCGTGGGAAATCATCAAATGACCCCTCCCGCTGAGGGTGCAGCTGGAGGGAGTGTCAGACTCTTACTGACTAAAACCCACTATGTTCCTTCTGGAGGTCCCTGTGTGCCAGGGCCGCGGTATCTCTTACGAACAACCCGCAGCCCAAGCAGACCCTGGCCCTTAATGGGCCCCTCCTGTGTTGCTGACATCTCTTCGCTGTATATCAGATGTTAACATAGGTAAAAAAAAAAATACATATGTATATCTATACACATAATAAAATCGTAGAAAAGTCAAAACTGTACACTGAATATTTAAAAAAAATAATACTTGGGGCGTGATCTACAATTGATATCGAATCCAAAAATATAGTTTTTCGAATTTTTGTCTGTATGTCTGTATGTATGTCCGGTATAATCTCAAAAAGTACTGCATGGATTTGCTTCAAATTTGGCATGAATATAGCTAAGAGGTCGGGTCAACATATATGTAGGCTACATATTATCACGCTATCACGTACCTAATCACCTAATGCCCACACGTATTTAATCACCTAATGCCCACGCGGACGATGTCGCGGGCAACAGCTAGTTATATATATTTGGATTTCCCACTACCAGTCGTCGCATTCACCATAATGGGGACTTAACTACATCGGACCAGGTCTAATGAGCGCTTGCAATGTTCGCTATACAATGCAGTATTGACTAGGGTTGGCAAACGTTCCCAATTTCAGATATACATACATATGTAGGTACAGAACTGTCAAATTTTCCCAATCAACTTTGAACTATATGCTTCAGCGATAAAGTTGAAAATTTATTAATGTTTGGCAGGTTGTAGTCGCTTGATATGCTAGCTGTCTGTACTTGGGTTTTGTTCATATACTTAATTGGACAAATTGATATTTTTATGAATTAGTGAAAAGAAATGTGCTTGGTTGTTATAACTTTTTTTATACATATTTAATGAAAATGAATCTATTTCATTTTATAAATTACTATTCCTCCGATTTTCTTTTTGCTGGCAACCCTAACCTCGCCTTTAAATCAGTAGCAAATTAAATAGTTTTTATTTGCTAAGTAAATGCGCGCTAGTTTCTTTGCGCTTAGCTTGCTTTAATGATTAAGCGTAACTTAACTACCATTAATGTCAAAAGAGTATGTGTGATTGGCGTGCAATTTGTCTTGTGCCGAGATAAACGGTTATTTTTAGTACTTGTACAAACGCCAGCACATCAAGCTACTACAATTATCAATTTTTCTTAATAGATTTTCAACTTTATCGCTGAAGCGTATGGTTCAAAGTTGATTGGGAAAATTTGACACTTTCGGGTAGCTTGATGTTCGTACCATGAATAGTTAGCTAAGTCAAGGCTTGTAATGTGTTTTTTCATTAAAGACTTTTTAATTTTTAATTCACTTTTTAATCTTTGCAAGTTTTAAGTTAATACTTTTAAATAAACAAGAAAAAACTATCGAAGATGTAAAAGTAGGTGCATATATGAGGGGCCACTATATAATAATAGACTCAAACTTTACTAGATACGACATATCTGTACAAGTTTACTACACATATGTCATATCTAGCAATGTTGTAGCGTATCTCTCGAGGGCTTAGCATATTCTCATAACGTTGTGGAAACATAATTATTTGGAGCTATTGAAATACATATATACATATATATATTTAGTCAACCGGTAATATATGGTGCATCATTATTTTTTGAACTTGCCTGATTTAGAAAAGAATTTGAGGTAGGTAAGTACAGACGCCAGCATATCAAGTTACCTGAAAGTGACAATTTCCCCAAGCAACTTTGAACCCTATGCTTCAGCGATAAAGTTGAAAATCTTTTCAAGAAAACAGAGCTTGATGTGTTGTGCTTATTATTTTGTAACTAGGTAGGATAGAAGAGTAGAATACGGTGCGACTGTAGTAAGCTTTTGTTTTGAAATCAATTGTCATCTATTGCCTCGAATAGTTTCTGTCGTAGGCGTAGGCGCAGAATTACGATATTGCCTACACTGGCTAGGTTCTTGGTTCAGCACGAACGACCAAGTTATCAATTGGCCATGTTCGAAATAGTTATATCCCTGCGACATGTGAATATTGTGGGATAGTTACGCGTATTTTGTCTTGTATATACTATAGGGTAGGTAAGTTCTATATTATGTAAATATTTTCAAGTTACGCGGAACGACAGATAATATCAATTGCTGCAAATTATTATGATGGAGAAGGTTGCGAGAAAGAGGCGCGTAGCTCACAGAAAGAAATCGTGGCTCCATAATGTCCGGGAGTTGTCGGGAATAGGGCGTGCAACACAATTATTTCGCCTTGCTGAAGATCGTGACAAATTCCATAAACTGGGAGCTACTAGCTAACCTTTGCTAGTCAGAAAGGTACTGGAAGAAGAAGAAGAAGCTTCTGCCAGCGGTTTCATGTACAATGTGGATAAAAATGTAGCCTATAGTCTTCCTCGATCAATGAGCTATCTAACACTGAAAGAAATTTTCAAATCGGATCAGTCGTTCCTGAGATAAGAGCGTTCAAGCAAACAAACTCCTCACCTTTATAATACTACATAGTATAGATTACCTACTGATAAAAAAATAGCTAATATTAGCGAAAGATTAACATTAATCCAAACATTAGTTTCAGATGTTTCCACACACAAAATTCTTATTATATTCGTACTTATACATTGCTTTGAAATTTAAACAAAATTCTAATTATATTAGCATCAATTAATACCATGGAAGTGAAGTGCGGAAATGCGCAGAGTCGTATATAACTTGCTCGACTTAGCGTTGTATGCAACTGAGGGGAACGGTTGTATCATTCGCTAACCACGTTCTATATGCATTGAAGTTTGCATACCCGTGTTTAACATGCATTAAAAATGGACCAGATTTTGCATACAATATAATGTCGATAAAATAGTTTGGTTTGTATAACATCCAACGTCCAAAGACATTAATTTAAAGTTAAATTGGCTTAAAATTCGTATTTTTTTTATTGATTGTGCAGAAAATGTTCTTATATTGTTTTTTTTTGTTTCTATGTCTATCGAGTGAAATTTCTTTGGTCCAAAAACTTAATCATCTGACCATCCTTCCTAATCTGACTTTCTCAATTCAGTTACATGGTCATACCCTCTTCGTAAGACTAGTTGTTAGGCTTTCCTATACTTTTTTGAATCGCGGGTCGACCGCGCTAGGTGTTGTTTAACCTTATGATCGATCGACCCATGCGTGTGTTACTTAGCCACGAGCTCAGCAACTAAGTCATTATTTTATAGTTTATCCACTCTCACATTAAGTTAGTTTTAGCAGCTAGTGTTACCAGTGTTTACGTGAAATACTTTAACTGTTGTCAAACTTGCCCAACTGAGCAACAAACCACAAACAATTGTCACCAAAACTGCCTTCTTTGCCGTTTTTACTTACAACAATGACTATACCCGCCATTTTTCTTTATTGCACATCTCATGTCATTTAATTGTCACTGTCAAACTTTTGGCGGGAACGTGGCTAAGGAATCAGCGCATACAGCCTTTCTTTATTTTCATTTCAAGTTCACAATGACGTTGCGGAAGTTTTATTGTTATTTTGTTTAGTGGCAGCGAAAGTTAAGGTCTAAGGTCGTGCTAACAAGATTATATTAAAAACTCTTTGCCTTTCTGTTCACAATAGATCATTACAGAATACTTTTTCTGTGGCTATCATTTCACTATCGTTTCTATTTTGATATGTTCGACCTCTTTCGATTTTTAATCGATCGAATATAGAATTGCAAGCTTTCCGATAGAAATAAATCGTGTTGGGTGATACGGTATACGTTCAAGATATTATCTAAGATTATCTGCGACTATATTCTAGTGTTCGATCGAGTCAGCTTTCTATACCGTCGGAAATTAATACTTTCCGACGGATCTCCCCTGTACCAGTTACAGATTACGTGAAATGCGAGCGTAATGCAAGGAAATTGCGAGAAAAATCTATATAAACACCGTCAGCTGGTAGTCAAATGGGGGGTAATCATAGGCGTGAGGTCCAAATGTCCGTAATGACGATGTGCAATAGTTTGATGGTAAGTTACATTGCATATTTTGTAATGTGACGCCGTTGAGTTTCTTTTTATTATGGGGAAAATGCAAATGAGCTGCTTTAACGGCCGGTTGCGTCCACATTTCCATGTATAAGGTACTTGGTGTTAACTTTTCGTCACCGTCATGTTAAAATGCTAAAGACAAAATAACTTTTATTTTGATCAAATTTATGTACAGAAATCAAATTTTCATATGCATAACCTTTTCCTAAATATGTTAGAGTCGGTTTATAGACTTAATCGGATGCTCTCAGGAAACCAAATACCTCTTGGTAAGATTTAGGCCCCGGGATGACAGTAATGTAATCTTAGTCTTGCAAACTTTTTTGTAAAGCTCATTGTAATTTGTCTATTTCATTTATTTTCAAATATTAAGTATGTTAAAAAATTTACACTCTTTTAAGAAAAGCTTTTGTTCAATATATGTACCTACAAATATTTTTACGCTCAAAATAACAACTTTCCTTAAGAGTTTGTGGGATCAGTTTTGAAGTAAAGTGAATTTAGTTTTATAGTAAAGCAAATCAAAACAGACAAGACCATTGCCATATTAAACCAACGTTATATTATTGGGAAGGTATGCCAATGTTTACAAAATACCTGTCCGTCATGGAGTAGTTAATTTCTTGTTTGTTGAAATAATAATATATGTATACCGCACCTTCACTAAAAGCTTTTGAATTTAAATTAACGGAACAACATAACTATCAAATCGGTGTTTCCTAACGTAGCCATGTAGGCCCGAATCTAGGAATGTCGTCAGCTTCTATTAGACGATTATTATTTATTTAGTGAACATATTTTAACATTTTCAATAATTTGTTTATTTATAACTATTAGACGGATTCTTACAATTTTCTTTTAAAATAAAACTTGTTATGATGTAATTTTAAACGAAATTCTATTAAGAGTTTAATGTATTATGTTATCTCTTTATAATCAATATCATATCAATTGAAATCCTAGCTTCTAAATTTCCAAATTTATCAAATTCAATTGTATAAAAATAACCTACAGCTAATAAAGAGTGTCAAAAGACTGGTCCTCAGCGCTATCACAAGGTAGTGTACCCAATATGCTGGCAGCATTGCCACGTTGGATGGCTGTCTTAATCATTGGGCGAAATATATAATACTAGCTTCCACAAGCGGTTTCACCCGCGACCCAGGGGAATTTCTCTACGCACCCGGTAAAAAAATTGCCTATAAGCTTTCTCGATAAACGGGGTATATAATACTGTATGAATTTTTCAAATAGGACCAGTAGTTTCCGAGATAACCGCATTCAAACAAACATACAGTCTTCAGTTCATAAAATTAGTATGGATAAATATAATATGTAAGTACGTAATAGTATACGGATTTAGTGCTTAAACTTTAAGCTAAAAGTATTTACCGAAGGCTATGTGCAATTGAAAGTAGGTTACCCTTTGAGGCGGTCATCTGCCTTGGGATTTGAGCGGTAGCATTGGTTGGACTCTACTTGCTATCACTTGATGTGTATTTAAGTTACTTATGTTTCATTAGGTGTAAATCTATAGCTGAAGAGTTTGTTTGTTTGTACTACTAAAGCGATTTGAAAAATTATGTCCGTATTATATAGGCGATTATCGAAGAAGGTTATCAGCTACTTTTTATCCGGGTGCGCAGAGACGTGTAGTGAGCAGTCTAATAATTTCCCCACACATACAAAAATCTTCGCTTACTTTTCATATCATAAAGTACATTAAATAATATATGTATATGAAACATCATTTATTCAAAGTAGGCTGAAAATCAGCCCCTTTCTACCACTCTACCACTTCCTAAAGACCACCCATATAGGAGACTCAGAAATAAGTATTTCGCTTACCCTTACAAGTTTCTATGTCCTATGCCTGAAATATCTCAAATATCAATCTATTAAACCATTAGAAAACTCTTAAAGAAATCATCTAGCTAATATATATCTTCTCACTGAACTCCAATCACAAATTACCTCGCAACCTGTAATTAGTCAAACCATTGCATATGTATTGTCTGCCAAGTTAGATCGTCAGTCATATAACGGATTAGAGTATTTCCTACTAGGAAGCATATATCGCTGTGTCGATGCGCAGGCGCACGTACTGTCGCGAGCGTAATGCTTACGATGTAATACTGTAGCTATTGTTTGGTTTTTCTTTGTTAATTTTTTATTAGGGTTAAGGTTGTGGTTGATTTGTTTATATTTAAGTATGTAACCGGGTTATTGATGGATTGTTGTATTTAATCAATGGTGCTAATCACTTTGAAATCGATAATTTTGATGTTTAAAGCTAGTTCTAAATACGTAAATATAACATAGAGATTATGTCTATTAGATACGGTTGTTGACCCTAATAAAAATATCATCACATTTACTAATAAAAAGTACACAAGAAAAGAAGAAAACCTTTATGTACGAAAATACATATTTCCAAATTCACTACTAACGCGCTTACTTTAGAGGTATATAGCATTAAGTTCAAATAGCCTTATCTAATGAAATATCCCAATAAGATTTTATACTTCTACCCTGAACAAAAAAAAAACTAATGTAAACCTACACTTTTTTGTTTAAGAGCGCGTGCACCGAAAGTTGGCAACGTCGCAAATAGCTGTCAAATATTTACACGTTTTAATTAATTTGGCCAATTTACTATATGAAAGTAAGTATATATGTATAAGACATATGGCTCTGTAGTGCACTAAAACATTGAATATGAATTGCAATTAAAACATTGATGTTTTAAACGTTTTACTAGTAAAAAAGGCACTTGGAAAGTTTCCAAATACGTTTTTTACTATATATTCGGTGTTACGATATTAATAATTGCATTCTCTATTAACTTTCTTAGTACACTACAGAGCATTATTTTATGATTTCATAAAATAAAATTGAGAAATTAATTAAAACATGTAAATATCTGACAGCTATTTGCGACGTTACCAGATTTTCGAACACGCGCCATGAACTTAATTACACGAACAGGCTGAACCACTTGTGTGATCACCAGTACCTGTAATATAACTTGATGGTTCGAACTGTTAATTGCAGTGTATTTGAGTGTGCAACGACAATTGCAAGTAGATTAAACACGATGTTGAAAGAATTGGACTAACTACATACGTTAACATGCCAGCAAATCAAGGTACTACAATCTATCAAATTTACTTAATAGATTTTAGATTTTATGACTGATGAATATGGGTCTGACTCTTCAGTTTTTTTACTAGTAAAAATTTTGTAGTACATTATCATCTCCCGAGCCTTCTTCCCTCGGGTAACTAAGGAGGTCAGATAAGCAATCGCTCCTTGTAAAACACTGGTACTCAACTAAATCCGGTTAGACTGTGAGTGGCAATTTAACTATTTAACTAATAAGTAAACATGTTAACTATGTTATTATTTATTTAACTCTGTCTAATAGTATTGCGTGCAGAAGATTAGCATGTGAGAAAATTTTAATATGCAGTATTATGTGCTAGGCGGGGAATTTTAATCATTTTACATGTCTCATTAGTTCAGCACGCGTTGGATGAGTTCTTTTATGACGCCTTTAACGATAGATTAAAGAGATTATTTTGTTGTGTTTATATTTCAGTTGGCTTACTTTAGTAAAATCGAAAAGAAAAACATGTACTTACTTACTTTGATATTCATAACGCTTGACAATTCAAATTCGCGTGATTTATAGATTTGAAATATCATTTTCTTATATGGTTTTTAATTTGTTGCTATCAGCGTTCGTAACTGTGAAAAGACATCTTGGCTATCTCTGGTTGGTTTAAGAAGGTGGATCTAAATAATCATCTTTTAAACTTATACTGGTATTTAGTAGCTCCGATTTTCGGGTCACGTAGGTAAATAAAGTAAAACAAAACTACTTTAGTACCGGGGGTACTAATATACCTAAACATTACTCATGAACCTCACCATCTGTTCTGAAAACTGCATGAAATCTCGTGCAGTAGTTTTTGAGTTTATTGCAAGAAAACAAACGTAATGTAACTATGTAAAATATCATTATTGAATGATGACGATGCTTCCGAATCGAGGCACCACATTCACTCATTCACAAAGCCCTTGAAAGACACGCGAATCATTCCCCACAACAACCTTTTACTAAACCATGTCAATATGTTAGTAATCTCTCTTTAGGGATGGGCTATCACCAAATCGACTGCAATTCGATTGGCACGAAAGTCCGACATATCGATAAAAACTGTAAATAATCGATAACATTATTTTGTAGTAGGTATGTGTAGGCAGATGATTGCACGATCTTTTTGCCGTTATCGAAATGGATCTGATGTTATCTGAGACGAGATGACGTGGTTATGTTATTTCAATTAAGATTATAAATAAGAATGGGACTTTAAGAGCCTTACTACAAAAAAGTTAGACACACATTTGACACATGTTTAAAGAAAAAAAATTATGCAAAATTATTTAGTGTCAAACGTCTGTCTAACTTTTTTGTAGAAAGGCCCATAATGTCTAAAGTAATATAAAACAAATGAAAGATTACATTTCACAGTTTTATTTGAAAATATACACATTGTAAATTGAAAATTATCTAAATACTAAACACGTATGTTCTTTATATTTTTTATTATTCATAAGATACGCGGAGAATTTTGAATATTTTATTGTAAAGATAACATTTGCTTGGACGCGTTTATCTCAGGAACTAGTGGATCAATTGGAAACACTCAAACCATACAGACAGAATTGTGTTGCTGGGGAGTTTGTTCCACTATTTCTTCTTCCCAGCGATAACACATAGGAAGTCGTGAAGGGCGGGCTTTTTTGGGGCTGTCTTTTGTAGAATTGACCTTCGAAAAGTGCTGATTTTCAGCCTACTTTTAATAAATGACTTTTTATCTTTTATCTTTACACTATTTTTATTGTGAGATAGCCTATTTATCGAGGAGGGCTATTTATCTTAGGCTTTTTATCCGGGTGCGCTATAAAGCTCCCACAGAAAACGGGTGAAACCGCTTGCAGAAGATCAGCCTAAATGAAAATGTTCACCTGTAATTGGTAATTCCCCGCTCTGACATGTGAAATGCATCTTTACCGTTAAAAAAATATTGCAAAATACTCCGAATATCGAAGTCAATGTCAAAACCAGTCACTTAAGTGCTTATAATGTATAGCTTCGAAAGTAATTTACTGCAATTTTTGCATACTTTTAATTCGGATTAACTTTCTTTCGAAGTTTTAACGGTAGCTTGTCAACAAGTTCATATTGGATTTTAAGATAGGCTTAAAGTAATATGGAAATGGTGAGTACGTAACGGTCTTAAAAAAATCAAGGACAATATGTCCATTTCTTTTAAGAATTTAAATAAACCGCATCGCGATTACAAATATTGGTTGTATAATGTCTAGCGGGAGTTCTGTGTTTGAATAAATAAAAAAAACTTGTATTACTTTTACGTGGTTCTATTATAGATACTACTTTTAAATTGCAAATTACATTAAATTAAATAAACCCAAAAAATAAGTTCATGAAAAAAAATTCAAGCACTCATTGTGGACTACAATCGGGAATCGTCAATAAAATTCAGAGGTAAGGCAAATTAATTGCAGCCATAAGGTTCGAATTTCGAGTATCTTCAAGTATATAAAGTTTGATCGTATTATACTTATAAGTAAATATTTATAGTATCAAAATATAAAGATGGTCGAACTGGTGTATCGTAAGAGTTATCGTGGCCTCGGCACACAGGGACCTCCAGAAGGAACATAGTGAGTTTTAGTCAGTAAGACTCACTCTCTCCAGCTGCACCCTCAGTGGAAAAGGCGAAAAAAAGGCCCTCATTTTTTTTAAGTTGGCTTAAAAAGTAGTCAAAATATTAGTTTTTTCATCATCAATTTTCACCCCTCTGTTTTATTATTAATTATAATTTCAAAAATAAACAACCGGTCAAGTAGTTGTAATGAGTTCATTGAAATAAAATTCAAATTAAACAGTTTATTGATGCAATTACCATAAATGTGAAATTGTAGATGTACTAATTTTGTAATATGGAAATTGCTATTTTGAAAAGTTATTTCGGAATGTCTAAAAACATATTATGTATACGCAATTTGTGGCTTACCGGAATGTATAAAAAACAACATATTTAATCAGATATGTGGTATTAATCGTAAAAGTCGTGGTGGCCTAGTGGTTAAAGCACCAGCCTTTCGAGTATAAGGGTGCGGGTTCGATTCCAGGTCAGGCAAGTACCAATGTAACTTTTCTAAGTTATACGTACTTATAAGTTTATCTTGGACACCAATGCTAATAAAAGGTGAAGGAAAACATCTCGAGGAAACCTGGAGTATAATGTCTGAAATCACCAACCCGCATTGAGCAAGCGTGGTGATTAACGCTTAATCCTTCTCTGTGGGAGGAGGCCTGTGCCCAGCAGTAGGACGATAAAAAGGCTGTGATGATGATGATGATGTGGTATTAATTATATCAAGTCTGACAAACAATCTTACCAAGGGCAACGGGTTGGCCAGGTAACTGAATTGAGGAGAGCTGACCAAGTATAAGAGCTTAGTTAGCGATTACCGCTAGCTTTCAATAATATAGAGAGGGCTCGATACATATTATCTACAAAATAAATGTTCTGTCCTTGAGACATATGTATGTACATTACTCAACACAAAAAAAAAAACTGTCTCGCAAAAATGTAATCTGTAATTAAACTCAATCATGATTATGTAAGCCAATTTGCAATAATCAATTCTTGCTCAACATAACTGCATATTATCAAAACTTGTTTCTTTGATACTAGGTTCTGGTGGGAACTACTTCGCGCACCAAGATAAAACGAAAGCCTTATAGCCTTCCTAGATAAATGGGCTATCTTACACTTAAATAACTTTTCAAATTGGCCTCGTTGGTTTAGTAGTCGCATAGAGTGACTGCTGTGCACGGGGTTTTGGATTCAATTCCCCCGAAATTCCTTTGTGGATACTTTCATAAAGCAGGCCGAAGTTTGAGGTGATTGATACAGCCGTGCATCGTGCTCACAATGTGAACGTATCGAGCGAGAGAGCACGTAATGTCAGTCCTACTCCTACAGGCTTAGCGTGGCGATTTCATATCTATTCTGTCAAGAAAAGATAAAGCTCTTTCTGTCAATGTCAACATGTCTTCTGCCCGAGCATGGCGCAACCTGTCAACTCGCATATAATCACTTGTAGCCTTATGTCAATCGAAGAAAAGAAAAATTACTTCAAAAAATGTCAAAAGAAATCTTACGTTAATCTGTCACTTTTCTGTCATTATATCCAATCTTCGGTAAACAAAACTTGTTTCTACGATTGCCATGCTAGGCCTGCAGATCTCTACTGCACCTGTGTCTACGAAAATGCTTGTGCACTATAATATTACCCTGCGTAGCTGTCTGATCTCGTTAGATAGAACGACCGCCGTGGCCGGCAATTGGTCTGGACGCCATTATTATTTATTTACGTCGTTTCGTTGACTAATTAATAGTAAGTGCTATTATTACCGTTTGATTACAATTTGCCTGAAGCCCAAACAAACAAACGTACAATTACAGTCTTGTTATATCCAAACAAAGCGAGAAACAGTATTTAATTCAACTTCAAATGAATTTAATGACACCACCCGTCCGTCACAGAACATCGTAAAACTGGAATTAATTAACAAAACATTAAATTTTGTCTTCATTACGGCCAAACTTTCACTGCAAAATGTGTTGAAAATAAAAAGTGAAACAACTTAGATATAAAACCTCATTTCTATTAACGTTTTGATTAACGAAAACGAAACTGTATTATGGATAGTTATGTAAAACGTTATGTGGGAATTTGCATAGTTTATGGAGCTCGTGGCTAAGTAGCAGCTACACGCGTTGTTGATCGGTCGTAAGGTTAAGCAACGCTTGGCGCTGTCCCTGTTTAAGTGACTACCTTATAATCACGAGTTCCTTCGTGTTTCGGAGGACACGTTAAATTAAATTATCATTATTTACTTATAAATCTTATGAACTAAATTTACAATTAGATAAAGTATGTACAAAGTAGTCACATCATCACCAATTATTTTTTTTCCATCTATCTTCCGACCGATTAAAAATACAGCCAAAACCTTGAACCTAGATTACCACTCTGCATAATCAATCCATGTTACCCCACATTCGCAATTTAGTCCATCTCAAACGCAAGCTCATAACTCAAGTTAATGCAAGCCAGGTAACCCACAATTTACCCTACGTAGCACCGTTAGGACAAAACACAGTGTAACAACGTGGGCAGTGGGTTTATGTGCTATCATACTGGTTCTAACTAGGCTGTGGTCCTGTCGACTAATGTGCCTACGGGAAATTATGTGGCCACTTAGTTGCTGTTGGCTTTATATTACACTTTCTGAAGCTTTCAATGTAATGTATTTATTTATGAGTATTTAGTTAGTAGTGAAGTGCAATCGGTAATATTTCATATTTAGTATAATATCTATTTGCTTATATTTATTTTTCTTTGACGTCACAAAGCTGGTTTCGGCTGTCCCTGAAAATCAGCACTGAGACTTTGTCTCACATATTTTCAGCATTGTGGGCTGCCTTGCGTGGTTGTGATGCATACTACCCCCTCATGTTTAAGTATTTTTATATTATGGGTGCGTTTTCAATTGCGCAATTAGCTTGAAAGCTAACATTAAGCGAAGCGTACATCTCGAGAGAAGCTGAACCAATTTCACTATTTTTTTTTTAATATTCCTTGAAGTACGAGGATAGTTCTTCATTTTTTTCAAGGATAAATAAATGCACTTTTACACACACACTTCTTAACACTACATAAACGGATTAGTATTTTTATTTACATAGCAATAAAAAGCTGACAAACATTGAATTTCATTACTTACATAAAAAAAAAATGTTCTGTCATTATTGCATTATTGTATATGTAATTACATGTCAATTGAAAGATTTTGTTGTATAAATTAAAACGGTAGTAATATTAATGGCATCTGATAATATTTTGCTAAAAATATAATTGATATAAAATATGTATTGTTGCTATGCGTACCTTTTGGGCCTAGTTGCCATCAGTAAACAAGTTATTACAAAACAGATACTATCTATAGACATAACCTACACGCCTTTACTACAGATTATACTGTATTTATTAAAAGCTTGGCCTGTCTACATAGAATAACATGACCTAGACTAGCAAGTTTTACTTATAAACCGCAAAAGAATTGACAAAATGCAAATAATATGCAAAACTAAAACTCAAAATGATGTCGCATTTGAATTGACAATGACTCAATTTCTAATTTCTCTCCTAAAGCAGCATAGACATACAGACTCACATACATACATACAAATTAATAATGCATCACGGCTACATGAGAATCATGATGGATTATATATGGATTGAGAAGCAGGTTCCAGGATACTGGTTAATTTCGAAATTTTTCAGATTTTTAAATTGATAAATCTTGAGTTCTTGTCAATTAAGTCTGTCCCTCTAAAGCCAATTGACATTGCGCATGAGCAAGTGTTCTGTTGTTTGATTCCAGGTAAGACAAGTACCAATGTTACTGTTCTAAGTTATATGTACTTTCTAACTTCATCTTAGACATAAATGGCTGATTAATGTGAACATTTTGAGAAAACCTGGACTTTAAAGTCTGAAATTGCCAAGTCGCCTTGAGCAAGCGTGGTGATTAAACTTGCCTATTATATTTAGGTCCCTTCTCTGTATTATACATAGTAGAGCCTGTACCCAGTAGATGGTAAAATGACTGATGATGATGAAGACTGACTTCAAAAAAGTAATTTGAGTTACTCGGAGATATTTGTGATCAAAAAAAATCTTTGAAGGGTTACATTTGCTCGTCATTTCTAATTATACAGCATATATTGATGAATTATTAAGAAACTGGAATTCTACTATCTAAATGTGTTATCAATTTATCATTATTCTTTTTATACTCTCAATTATATTTCGACTGACAAACTAATCTTAGAATCGGTTTTGAGGCAATTGTTTTTTTTAAACATTACTCTACAAACAAACCAAAAATCTCTATATCCCACAGTGTCACTTTAATAAAACTGTCGAAAACTCTAGGCCAAAGTTGGCTTGTCACGTTCAAGTGAAAGTTAAGTGATTCTAAGCTGTGAAAACATGTAAATATGAGTTTGTAGCCGCTGTGAGCATGTTTGTGTGGAGATGGCCTTGACGAGATTTGATATAAACGTCTGCCGTAGTTCTACGTGTATAAGAGTACTATAGCGGTGTAGTAACAGAACTTGAAATTATATATTCATGGAGAGTGAAAATTATGAAGTAGCAGCAGGTTTAGCATGGCGATTCCATATCTATTCTATCAAGAAAAGACAAAGCTCTTTCTGTCAATGTCAACATGTCTTCTGCCCGAGCATGGCGCGACCTGTCAACTGTTATATAATCAATTGTAAACTTATGTCGATCGAAGAAAAGAAAAATGAATTCAAAAAATGTCAAAAGAAATCTTACGCCAATCTGTCACTTTTCTGTCATTATGTCCATTCTCTGGTAGACAAAACTTGTTTCTACGGTTGTCATGCTAAGCCTGCTGAAAGAAGATCACCCAGTTGCGCAGGACATACATAAATATATAGACGTTGTCCTGTTGATATTTTTATTTCATTCATAAGAATCTTCTACTGACAATAACAAACACATAAACAAAAAAAAAAGTGAAATTGATCCAACCGTTCTCGCATGCTGGCGTGACCAAGGAAAATAGGGATTCATTTTTATATACATACAAGCTATTGCCCGCAACGTCGGCTTAGTTATATTCATGCCAAATTTGAAGCAAAAAATAATGCAGTAGTTTTTGAGATTATCCTGGATATACATACAGACAAACAGACAAAAATTGTAAAAACTATATTATCGGCTTTGATATCGATTGTAGATCACGCCACAATTATTCTTTAAGAAAAATATTCAATGTACCGTTTTGACATTTTATTATATGTATAGATAAATATACATACATATTGTGTGCTCGTTTGTTTAAAACTAACTTAACATAATTACCTAGTATTTGTTACAGCACCATACTAAAGTTGTCCCCAACGCCTCACATAATGACAACTTAGAAACGCATGCGTTGACTTAACTGCATATTATCGACGCACGCGCCGATGTAATACATACCCTGTGTGTGCATAAGTGGCTTTAACTAATGTTATTACGGCTTAAAATTAATTGAGTGCTTCACACCTGTTTATTAACCGACTTCCAAGAAAGGAGGAGGTTCTTAATTCGGATGTTTGTATTTTTTATGTATATTTTTACTAAGAATATTACGAATACAGTTACAGAATGATTGAGGCTGTTACATATATTACGCAAATTATTTTCCCTTTATAAATGTATCCCATTATAAATAGTGACACTTTTAGTGATAGTTTCCCCATAGCATCACCATGATTCTAAAATGCTTAGGAAAAGTCCTAAGGAATATATCTAGATTATTTGAATAAGGTTAATCTTGAACATGAACCATGAATGAATTCCAAAAAATCTATTATTTTCAATCAAATGCGTTGGCCGCTTAATTATATTAACAAAATTTTATAATACAAGTGTGACTAAATACATATGAGTACATAGGTAGTGAACAATCTTAAACCTTTCTATTTTCTTGGGAAATCATCAAATTACCCCTACTAAGGATGCAGCTGGAGAGAGTGTCAGTCTCTTACTGACTAAAACCCATTTCATTCCTTCTGGAGGTTCCTGTGTGTCAGAGGCATACTTACTCTCGCAAACATTCCGCAGCCTCCACAGGTCTCGGCCCTACGGGGTCTCAAACGACATTGGAGGGGTCCAATGTTATCCAAGACCCGACCTTGACTTCACTTAAATCTGCCACCGAAATCGATTAATCTTGAAATTATTTTATGCAAATACAAAGTTTTAATACATTTGGAATATAATTATATTAGTAAAACAAGTTATTCTACTTAATTATTCAATTTAAATACGGTAAATTGAGCGTGAAAGTTAATAAATCACACTTTTAACGTTGCAAGAAATGGATGCTGTAGTTTTCCGATGTTCTTGGTTACGTAAGATATGGGCGATGCCTTATAAGCAAATATTTCATGTTATCTATAGTGGAATTCGATAAATTTCACTTTTGTTTTGGCTAGGCCTATGAAGTTTCTTTTTAATATGTGAGTGAGTGACGCACATTGGTACGACAAGTTGGCGAACTACTTTCGAAGTATTATTGCTATATTTTGCATTTATTAATTTTTCAACATGCATTATTTACATTTTTTTTTATTTTGTATGAAAAACAGTCATAAAAAACATTGAGAAAAAAATACGCATTACTATATTTTGGTCAGATAAATTATACATTCGCACGATAGAAAAAAATACGGTGAGTTGGAAGAAATTTGACACATTTCTTCTATTTTCATTTTTATGCAAAACATACCTGCAAATATTTACACTCTTCTTTTGTGTAGTCTATCATAATATTATCACTGAATGCATTAAATAATAACTGCAATTAAATAAAAATCACAAACATGTCGGTGCGTTGATAGACTTCAAAGGAATTTATGTGTTACTGTCACGCGAGATTGCATTTAACATTCTAATTAGTTATCACACGACTCATTGTTATTTACAAATGAGATTGAACTAAGATAGAATTGATACCTTCAGTAACTTTATTGGAAAAGTAGACCAGTACAATTGATATTGAACCTGCAAGCTACCAATATGTTGACGACCCCGTTGGTGCAATGGCAACCACGCTGGACTCAAACTCAAAATGATATGTTCAAACTAGGCTGCAAAACAGCACTTATTAAACGTCAAAAAATACAAAAGACAGCCCCCAAAACGCCCACCCTTCACCACTTCTCTTGTGTTTTTGCTGGGAAAAAGTGGCGCAACAAACTCCCTAGCAACACGTCATGTATGTAGGTTTGAACAACATTTTCTTTATACACAATTTGTATAATGATGAACTGATCAGCAGAGCGTCCTTGAATATGTTCTGGGTGTTTTAATAACTAATCAATAGCTTACCATAGGTCTAACCGACCGTGTGTGAAAAGGTGTCCCGATATATTATCTTATCCTATCTTATGACTGTAAATCTCTTCTTAAACGTTATCTAAAATCTTGTAAGATCAAAAGTCAACGTCTTGAAGTATTCAAAGTTGAAGGTCGCAAAAAAATTGGTTTATCAAAAGTCCCCATCTTACTCTTTATCATTTAATAGTGGGGCAAAAATTCCGCAGAATTTAAATGCAGAGCAAGAAGCAGAGCTCATTTGTATACATTCTAAATATTCCGATACATAATGTCATTGAACATCCTTGGCAGTCGTTACGGGTAGTCAGAAGCCAGTAGTAAGTCTGACGCCAGTCTACCCAAGGGGTATTGCCAGGAAACTGGGTTGAGGAGGTCAGATAGGCAGTCGCTCCTTGAAAAACACTGGTACTCAGATTAATCCGGTTAGACTGGAAGCCGACCCCAACATAGTTGGGAAACCGCTCGGGAGATGATAATGATTCTCATTATCTGATCAGTTTAGTTTCATCATCATCATGTCTATCTGCAGGGTTGCAGTGTCTTCTCATATACACAATAAATGAGCTTCAATCATCACTCCTTTGGTCACTCAGTCAATTGGTGTCCATTAGATAGTAGCTATAATGTAGCGAAGTTACATTGGTACTTGCCTGACCTGCAGGCTTAGCATGGCAACTGTAGAAACAGGTTTTGTTTACCTGTGAATGGACATAATGACAGAAAAGTGACAGATTGACGTAACATTTCTTTTGACATTTTGTGAAGTAATTTTTCTTTTCTATAAGCTTATAAGCGATTATATAGCGAGTTGACAGGTCGCACCATGCTAGGGCAGAAGACGTGTTGACATTGACAGACAGAGCTTTGTCTTTGCTTGACAGAATAGATATAAAATCGCCATGCTAAGCTTGCTGGAAGCGAACCCGCACACTCGTACTTGAGAGGTAGGTGACACTAAGCCACCACGAGTTTAGATCCAACTCATTATCAGTTAGAAGAAATTACTTATAAGTAACAATTTTACATCCAAATTAATAAAATCAACGTTATACTTAACGATAATGGTCTTCGGTTTTCGCATAATATTATTTAATAGGTTATTATAGAACCGAGATTTCCTTAATGGAAAATTAACATCGGGTTTAATTTATAACCAACGTATTAAATAATTTAACAATCAAGTTAAATTGATTGTGGATTTAATTACTCTATTTAATTTGCGAATCGAAGTTATCTGTAGTTGTCATTCTCTACTAAATAAAATACTTACCTATTGAATATGAATAATATTATAATGCTACTGACTGTTTGTTTGGTTAAAATGTTATCAGGAACTACTGGACCAATTAAAAAAAGGCCGTGTTTGATAGCATTTTTTTTCATATTTTATATTTACAAAAAAGGTTTTTTAAAGATTGATTTTTGTGATTTTCAATTGGTCAAGTTGTAAAAATCTCCACCGACAAATATCTCGTTTCAAATTTAATTGTGATTAATGAGTACGTAAATCAGTAGTATTTAAATAAAAAGAAGACAAAATCTAGGTATGTCTACAAAATTAGGCATGAATGAAATTATTCAAAGTCTTTGATGTTGTTCTAATTTCTATACTTTCATTTAAATCATCATGTATGTAGTTCATACAACTTATAGTCTACTGACATACAATTTAAATCTAGTATAATCATTTGTAATTGTCAATTATTATAATTAATATAGTCTTGTTACTCAATGGAACATATTACTTAAGCTCATTACTACTAATTAAACTAAACTACAATAATTATCTACAGCAGTTTACAATGTTCTATATTTAAATGTAACTGTAGGGTGTCAACCTCGCTGCGCACGCGACTACATCGGTTTCATGTGCCTGCGCAGTCAATCGCGCGCCGAGCGTATACGAACGCGATGTACGGTCGGCATAAATAAGTAGGTACTATATATTTTTATAGTATTTTTCTTGCTACTCGAAGAATTCATAGGATTTTCTCAAAACTGTTTTTTTTTTATTTCAAAATTACTTGCTGACTCGCAAGATAGGTAGGCAGTTTCAATTATAGTTTAAGAAGCATCTATAAACAGTAGACGTAATAAACAAAACTGACAATTTTTTATATCTAATATTTTTTTTTAATATTCTTCGCTGGATATTGCTTTCTCATGTTTATAATGCACCTATGCTAGAAATGAATTCATCATCATCATCTCAGCCATAGGACGTCCACTGCTGAACATAGGCCTTCCCTTTAGATCTCCACATATACCGATTAGAAGCGACCTGCATCCAGCGTCTTACGGCGACCTTTATAAGGTCGTCTGTCCATCTTGTTGGTGGACGTCCTACGCTGCGCTTGCTAGTCCGTGGTCTCCACTCTAGCACTTTTCGAACCCAACGGCTATCTGCTCAGAAATGAATATTGCCTATAACTATCTCACCATTTTCACAAAATTTTTTTGTCAACCGTACCTACTCGTAGTGAAGCTACGATCATACGGTTTTACTCATTTAGGTGTTGAGTGAGAATATCTGAAGTTTTTGCGAAGTTATTTCATTAGATCGCGTTAGCGTGGTCGCTTTATTAGATAAATTGTCGCGTAAATTGTGCCGAGATAGTACAGATTAGAGATGTTATCTGTCAAAATTGCTAGAGACAATGTTTTTAAGCAACGTCTAGCGCGGTCTGTGCGTGGGTGGCCATCTTGGCATGAGCGATGTTTCTAAGAAGAAGATTTTTTTTTGTAAATTTTACTTCTTATCCAACCTTGTCATGGGAACCAATCGTTTTATGAATATGAGTCTAAGGATCAGTTACCCAATGTCTAAATAGCCGTTATCTATCGAATAAATTCATGAGTTTGAGATATATGACGTTTGAAATATATGAGTTTGAGTTTGAATGGAACAGAATTTGTATGAAATTATCTACTGTAGAGATGTAACCTCTTACGTTATATTTTATGTCTGGCCGAAACATCAATTAAATAAAGAATCTAAATAAAAACAAGTAGCTAGATTTAAATCAGTAGATAGTAAGTCGTTCGCCAGCCCCCAAACAGAAAATAAACACTAAGTTTGCCCGGAGTTTTCTTGGTATACCTCGATACCTCGTAACGCAGCCAACTGAAACTTATTCGTAGGTGGTGAAACAGGCCGTAAGTAAATTGTACACCTAGGATTATTTAATTGGATGTTTTAATTTATATCTAGTTAACTCAACAAACTTCATTTAAAAACCATATATTTAATCCAAAATACAAAAAAACTGGTTTTATGTACCTACACCCCAAAATTTTTGCAGAAAATATTCATAAAGTTATGTTTATTTTAACTTGCCGCGTTCCAAGCAAGTAACTAATTATATTAGCCTCATAATATTAATGTGGCCGTAACTATAATATTTTAATAACCCCGTCCAACAGCCTTGATATAGGTTGTCGCGATTGAGGCAAGTAGGGTACCCGTAACTGTTCGCGTCTCAGGGTAGCAGCACCAGTTAGCGGTGCACTCGCCGTTATTACGCGCGATTGAATGCTCGGCTATCATTCTTATTTGGAGCGGACGTTTTTTGTTTTATGTTAACGTGTTTTATTCAATTTATGTAAGTTTTGAAACTATATAACCTATGACTTTTTTGTGGACGATATAACATTTTTGTTGTTAAATATACCAAAATAGTGTTTGTTTGTGAACTACGTCACTTTTTTTACATTTTTTAAATAAGGGTTTTGATTTTACGGGTCTGTCTGAAATAGCAATTTGAAAAAATAATGTCCAGTTTCACAGGTTGCTGATATGTTCCAGATAGTTTATCTGGCCGATAATTTCATTCAAATTTTGTTCCATTTTTTAATTTATCTGGCAGATAGTGGCTATCTGTCACCTGTGAAACTGGCCGAAAGGAATGTAAATATTTCAACCTCTCTTTGAACAAATAACTCTATTTACTTAACACTGTCTAAAATATTATGCTTTAAAAATATCAACAACAAATAGTTTTTAAAGAATACGTAGTCAGCCTAATGAGTAAATCCAATTATATTAGAAGACAGCCTAATAAGCTAAACTAAAGTAATTCTAATTATAGTAGAAAGGCGTATCTGAATATATATCAGCTCAACGTATCGCGCTTACGTAAGCCTAATGAAATACGGAATACTTTCCCGTAAGTAATTTATAGCCTAGTGTAGATAAACCTTGATTTATCTATTTATTTGGGTCTATCAACAATTAGACCAACAATCAGTATCAACGATTTAAGCAACGCTTGGCGTGGTCCGCCAATCCCTCTCTGTGTGAGAGGAGGCCTGTGCCCAGCAGTGGGATAATAAAAAGGCTGATGATGTTGATGTTGACGTGGTCGGCCCGTTGGTGACCATTTTGTCATGACGAGTTCCTCTGTGTTTCGGAAGGTACGTTAAATTCTTAGGTCGCTTTAACTGAACTACTGAACCGATTTAAATATAATTTGGTAGTCACATAGTCTAGAGTCTGAGAAAGGAGATAGGCCACTTTTCAGGGTGCAGATACTAGTTGAAAAGTGTGACAGACAGACAGAGTTTCATTCGTATTTACAATATTAGTAAAGATAATTCTACACGTACCTAAACCACATTACTTTAATTCAAAACGTATAAGGTATGTTAATAGCTTATAACTTGACCGTCTGTTGTTCTCCACTTGTGTGACTTGAAATGCGCCCGTCATCTCCGCAAGTAAACTGACTAACGGTCCCACGATACATAGGTATTTCAAATATTTGCCAACGTTTGTTTCGATATAAATAATTTACTGTAAACCCAGAAAGAACTAGGAAACCTTTTGAGCACAAAAAAAAGGATTTCTTTGCTTGAATGTGTCAGAATTTTTTAACCAAGCGCGTCGGTTAGTGCCCACGGGACACTGCTGGAAGAAGCTGGCATTTTGATTTTATTGTTGCTAAACATCGTTCCAGCCGAAAGACGTCCACTGCTGGATGGACAAAGGCCTCCCCCAAGGCTCGCCACCTTCAGCAACCCGCATCCATTGCTTCCCTTGATTAGATCGTTTGCTAAACATCATCATCATCATCATCAGCCTATCGCAGTCCACTGCTGGACATAGGCCTCTCCAAGTGCACGCCACTGAGATCGATTTTGCTAAATATATTAAACCTTAACTTATGTTAATTTGCGTGCATAAGTATGGATAGAGATTGGATGGAGAGACTGAGGTAGACCAAGGAAGAGATGCATTGCTTACTTGAAAGACGACATGAATAAGAAGAGAGTGGATATTAGTACGACGGCTAACAGAGAAGAATGGGAGCGGAAAACATAATATATTGCGCCGACCCCAAACAACTTGGGAGTAGGGCAGAAGGAAGTGTATTATAGGACAATAACGTCACCTAATTAGTGTTAGGACTTTAGGAGAATAAGCGCATCATACAAACAAGCAACCGACAAGCTCACGTCACTACAATACGTGCACCTTATCTGTGCAATCTTATGCAACTTGTGAGAGTGGTGTTATTGTTCTCGCTTATTAGTTAAACTGCTGTAAATCAGACTATAAAGTTAACTATTTGTCAATAACTTTAGTTAATACTAGACCTGTGGCAGTTAAGAAATTATGAATTATTTTTTTGTTAGATTATTTTCGTTTTTGGTTTTGGGATTTACTTTAAATAACAACAGGGCACGTAGCCAAGATGTCCTACTACAATCGTAAAAGCTAGCAGAAACGACAAAAATGTATGGAAATAACATTTAAAATCGATAAATCACGTGGTCATAATGTGAGTCGAAATGTCATTTCCAAACATTTCTGTTCTTTGACAAGACATCATGGCTAAGCATCCTGGTCTAGTTAAGTAGTAAGGTAGTCGATAGATAGAAATATGTACTTATTTCCATTACTAGCTTCATCCAGCGGTTTCACCCTTGTCCCTTGGGAGCTACTTTGTGCACCCATACAACGAATACTTAGCCTATAAGTAACACGCAATTTTACATTTAAAATTTCGAGAACATTCTATGCCTATTTTATCCGTCATATTATTTCAATAAAAGTCTCACTCCTATATATTTATCTCGAAACAATACGTAAAGCAAATAACCCTTTATTTTCGACATAAAATGGTACATTTAGCGTAAACAATGAGAGTGAAACATTACCCTCGCTATTCTGTACCGCACGTGCAGAGCTAGAGGTCAGAACGCAATGAACAAGAATAGTGTTACTCTAGATAGTTTTGTGTTTGGCACGAGTTAGCAAAGATATTTGTTTGGACGTGCCTGAATGCTTACATTATTACTATTTTAGTTACTTTTTACTACTTATACGAGGGCTGCCTTTTAAGTTTTGTCGTTTGAAATAACTATAGACAATCTAAAAGATTATTACCACTTATTGTTATCCCAAGAATTCTCCGGGATATTTAATGCACTTTTGCATTCATTTAAACCAGTTTTTTAAACATTTATTCCACTCCAAAGTGGGGGTAGTCAAAATGGCCGATTTGTATGGGACAACGGCTTCTTCGGGTGAGCTGAAACGTTGACCACGAAGACTTTGCTTAATTTTGGGGAAAGTAAAATATTTGTAAGGGCTTTAAGTCAGGGCTGTGAGGGGGGTGATATAAAATTTCTACATTTTTGTGCTCAAAAACATCTTTGTTAGGCGAGCGGTGTGCGAACTTGCATTGTCATGGTGCACTATCATACGTAGTCTTCACTTGTTTTTTCGAAATTCGGTGATGACTTGGGGCAAACAAACAATGTTATACCAGTCAGCGGTAACTGTCTTGCATTCTTGCAGCACAACAGTCGCGACGTGATCACCCTTTGCCACAAACGAGGCAACCCTTCTTTTTGAAGTGCTCCGTGGGCGTATGACTTTGGTCGGTTTTGGCTCATGCTGGAAGACCCAAACAGTTCATTACTGCTTAGAATCTGGATCTTAAGCATATATCCAATACTCGTCACCACTAACCCCATTATAAACATACATTGACTCTGCTAGGTTGAATAGCTCCAGAGTTTTGCGACACCAACTAACTCAGGCTGTTTTGGTTCGTCGCTAAGCAAATGTGGTGCCCAACGAGAGATCACCCTTCTTACACCAAGATCTTCATGCAGGATTTTTTGGACAGTGGTCCCTGAAATGCCCACGAATGCCTCTATTTCACGGTATGTCACATATCGATCTTCGAGGATTAGCTGTCGCACAGCTTAGATATTCTCCTGAGTCATGGCGGTTTTTGGACAACCTTCACCGGGATTGTCACTGAGGCTAGAGTGCCCGCGTTGAAATTCTAAATATTAGCGTTATACAGTCCTCAGACATGGTCCTGCATCACTAAACACAGAAGTGATCTCTTCAAAGCACTGAAGTTGCGATAACCTCCTATGAAAGTGGTAGCAAATTATCGCACGAAAATTTTCCTTCCACATTTCCAGTTTTTCAACCGACTTGTCACTTTTGAGGAGGCAATACGTGGAAACTATTCGACCAATCAGAAAACAGTCTTTTGTTTTAGAATTCTAAATTAAAAAAGATAAAAATGGCATGTTTTTTTTTGACCAACTGCAGGAGGTTGGCAAACGACAGAACTTAAAAGGCAGCCTTACGTAGTGATAGTAGCCAACCCGCATAAGCAAGCGTGGTGAATAACGGTGAATAACGCTCAATCCTTCTTCTTGTGAGAGCAGGCTTTGCCCAGCAGTGGGATGATAAAATGGCTGAAGATGATGTTACATAAAAATGCGAAATTAAATGTAAATTACTCTAGATTATGTTGGTTTAGAAGTCGTTTGATTCGAATTCTTGCATCAGGCCGAAATAGCTTTGTGGACTTAAGGTATTTTCACAAAGTAGCTCTTACTCTGAAAGTGTATGAATGGTAAACCATTGCCTCGGAGAGCTTGTAAATGTCGGTCTTGCTGCTTGTGATCTCTCTCCAGTGGTCTCTTCTTACCGTCCTGTAGAACTATGAAATTGAGGGAATAGAGGGTGCACCTATGTCTGCGCGAATGCTTGTGTACTTTAATATATCCTACGCAACTGGCTGATCTCTCTCTTACCGCTGTAGTAGACAATACTATAACATAAATTTTAACTTTATATTACTATTCTAATGAAATCAAATTTCTTACGAGAAGAGATGTGCATGAGAGGTATGATTGCCATTTTGTTTTCAAAAAAAGGCCAGCTTCGGCTTCTTTATAATACCTACATGCGTTCATATTCGCATTATTTATTGCGTTTAAATTAGGACGAAAACCACGACGCCTTTAATAATGATAATATGGTTATTAGCTGATGATAGTCTCGTTAAGCATTCAAAAATCAAGATTTTAATGAGTCTAGCCGACCGTTAGGTTTTACAATCTGACCTGACCTTTACTTTGTTATAAATCAAAATTATTAACGAATGCGGATGTCATCGCATTAGTATTAACGATTGCATTTATAGACACGCTAATTGTGTCCTTGAATTTTAGTTTTTAGGGTTGCCATAGTTGAAATAATTCAAATTTTTTCTATTGTTAGTGCTGGTTCTTTTTGAGGACGTGGGTTCGATTCCAGGTCAGGCAAGTACCAATGCAACTTTTCTAAGTGTGTATGTACTTTCTAAGTATATCTTGTACATCAATGACTGTGTTTCGGATGGCACGTTAAACTGTAGGTCCCGGCTGTCATTGAACATCCTTCGGCAGTCGTTACGGGTAGTCAGTAGTAAGTAAGTCTGACCCCAGTATAACCAAGGGGTATTGGGTTGCCCGAGTAACTGGGTTGAGGGGGTCAGATAGGCAGTCGCTCCTTGTAAAACAAGCCGACCCCAACATAGTTGGGAAAAAGCTCGGGAGATGATGATGATGATGAGTGCTGGTTCTTTATCGTTTCGAGGACTTTTTGGTGACGCGGATGCGGATTGCGGGCTGTGTGCTGGTGCCTGTCTCTGACCGGTGTGGTCATATAGACATCTACAATTCAATTCCATCCAAAGGTTGTCTGGTAGAGATTGCTTTTTAGCGACAAGACCGCCTTTTGTACAGACGCCAGCACATCAAGCTACTACAATTTGTCAAATTTCCTTAGGTAATAGATTATCAACTTTATCGCTGAATCATATGGTTCAAAGTTGAATGGGAAAATTTGTCAGTTTCGGGTAGCCAGATGTGCTGGCGTCTGTACTAACATAGTCTTCATTCAAAGAAACTTTAAAAAAATATTTACTTAAAAAATACATATGCATACGATGCGATACGATTGATTTTTGATATATTTTGGGCAACCCTATCTTTAGTCCTTTCTAAAATAGTGGACGAAGATCAGACCTTGATGCTAATAAATGCAACGATTTAATCAGAATTAGTTAAAGTCATACAAATTATAACACGATGCGGTTGGCATTTAATATTAATTAATATTGATGAAAAACGATGACTTGATAATTTTTGATAATATTAAGAACAGAATTAATTTAAAATTAAAAAATGCCTTAGAAAAAAAATACAATAGTTTCCTTGTTAAACCCGTGAGAATTTAAAAAAATATTGCGCAAGCTTAATTGTAAGAAAAATAAAAATTATATTTTTAAAAAGGTTACAATTAAAATAGAATAATAATAAAAAGCTCTGACGCACTTAAATAACAGAAAACAATCAAAAGATCAGACCAAAATAACTCTTCAATATAACAGTTTACATATTGGCTCGTAGATAAGTGACAGCCGCACGGGGCGACCGATCATAAGCTTAAGCAATGCACGGCGCGATCGGTCCGTAGATGGGTGACCATCTTGATTTAACTTGTAGTTAAAAGCCAGAGTGTCTGACAGTTTGTAACCTTTTCCTAACCATGTAGGGGTCGGTTTCCAATCTAACCAGACGCAGATGAGTACCAGTGTTTTACATGGAGTGACTGCCCATATGACCTCCTCAATCCAATTACCTGCGCAACCCTTCGTAACACTTGTTGTTAGGCTTTCTGGCTTCATATGAAGCCGGGACTCACCAATTTACCAAGTTTTCCGAACCACGGAGGAATGCATGACAAGATATGTACATACATAGATCACTCGTACAAGAACCGATAGCGCCAAGCGTTGCTTTACCTTTTGATCGATCGATCCGTGCGGCTATTTCTTATGACATTTTTTTGTTTTTGGTATAGATTTCCCATACGAAATTAATGTTTAATTATTGTTATTTTAAATGTTAAAAAAAATGCTGTTCATAATGTATTGAATTAAATGCACATTTACATGCATATATGTGATTTTATACAATCTGAAATCTTGAATCTTAATTATCACATCACCTTGAACTCGCATATCTTTGTAATGCCTACCACTAAGTTATAAACTTTCCTGTAAACACTATCCAGTCGTCTTCATTTAAAAATGAATGCCTTTTGGAATACCTATCTGATTTAAAGCATCTATAAATAGTATCTTTGTATACAGGGTGTAGCGGAAAGAGGATATATCCGACTGGTGGTCAATAGTTATTTCTTAAAAATGAAGAAATTTCAACAGAAAAAAAATCGTTTGAAAAATATTGAACTTGCCATACTATTCCAACTCAAACAAACTTGACTGCAAAACAGCACTTTTTGAACGTCAAAAATTACAAAAGACAGCCCCCGAAACGCTCACCTTTCACCACTTCCCATGTGTTTTTGCTGGGAAGAAGTGGCGCAAAAAACACACCAGAAAATATATACATATATATTGCATGGAGTGACTAGTCTCTAATGTAGTATTTCTTCTGAAATTTCGATTTCTTTTTTTCTGTTGAAGTTTGTTCGTTTTATCGAGTACATTGACCTCCCTTCGGATGTACAGCCCCTTTTCGTAACACCCTGTATACGTGTATCATATCCTTGCACTTTTATAAAATGCGTTTTTGTGAAAGTCGTGTATCTCGGCTAGTTTGTGGTTATCGCAGGATATGCGAAGACTTTGTCTACATTCCTTCTACCACGTCATAGTCATAGAAACTGATTTCTATGTGGTTTCGAGGTGTAAAATATTTTATAGGTACTTTAGTTCATCGGTGAACAAGAAATCATTTTTATCTTTATGCGTATTTCTACGTTTTTAGTAATCTGTTTTATTATATAGATTTTTATTCTAAAAGAATAATTTTATGCCCTACGATTGGACTACAATAATTTCTTAGTTTCGTAAATTTACACGAGGCATCCAGGCATCGCGTAAGTAAAACTATTTTCGTGTCTCTTGTCTATTTATGCTTGCAAGGGTGGTGATGAGAAGACGACGTCATAATTTAATATTTTTTTCAATGTATTTTAAGTTAATTAGATATTTAGTTTGTTTATTATTTATGATGACCTATATGTTCTTTGTTTTGATTATAATTTATTTAGATGATTTTATGTATTGTTTCAGGTGGTCGAGACAGTTGGTGAGGGTGCAGCAAAATGCTGATAACTATTGGGCCCAAGGCCCACCAACTTTATAAGACGTAAGTACTTTTAATACTCCTTGTATTTAACTACATATGTATGTAGTTATAACAATTACTGTCCGCCTGCTGCCTGCTTAGCCTTTATCAACTATGTGGGTTTTCCGATTCCAGTCTAATCGAATAGAATAAAATAGACAAAATAGTAAAAAATTAACCAGACTGTCTATCTGAACTCCTCAATCCAATTACCTCTTAGTAATGCTGGTTGTCAGATTTTCTTGCTTCTGATTACCCGTAACGACTGCCAAAGAGGATCAAATGCGAACCGACATTCATTTAACGAGCCTTCCGAAACACGATGGAACTCTACATGACCATAATATAGTCTGCTGTCCAAGGATCGTCCGCGCCAAGCCTTGCTTAAACTTATGATCGATCGACAAGTCCAGCTGTTACTGAACCACGAGCTTCTCAATAATTACTATCTAATCTAAATCGAAACTTACTTGTAAGGTCTTTTCGACAAGATATTCAATTTGTTTGAGATTACTCTGCAACTATTATTAACTATTCAGATTATATTTAATGACGTTATTTCATTTTAAATGATAAGTTGCACAGCATACACAGCATACACAGTTGCACCCAAAATAAAGGAGCATTGTCCTAATTTTTATGCAATACACATATGACAAACAAAATTTATGCAATAAAAACAAACATGCGTAATCAATAAACTTGTACCTCTAATGAGTGATAATAACAATCCCTGTCTAAACATCAAACTAAACAATAATATAAAAGAAACTGCATGATTCAGATAAAACTATTTCGAAAGTGTTCGCTTTTCGACACAATAATTACTAATGTAGATTTGAGTCATAAATATGTTTAAATAAACCAGCTTTATTTGACATAAGTGAAAGCATTTGACGTTTAACTCATCGGAAGCTGCATTTCTTTCCACGGTCAAAAATTGGATTTGTTTTATGAACTCGTTTTAAGCGGATTTCGCTGGCAATAACTATATTAATAATATATTCTTGTAAGATAAATGAATTAATTCACACGGCTCGATTTTTTTTAAATATAAATAATCTTTACTAGTTTCTTACTAATATTATTTGCGAAAGTATACATAAATCTGTAAGTCTGTTTAACGCGCTTTCTCGTCAAAACTACTGGGACGATTTGAATGAAATTTGGTATACTGAACCTTTTTCTGGATGTTATATTATGGAAAAACCGCGGAGAACAGCTAATAATGTAGGTGTATACTGTATATGTCATATACATATGTCGTTTGATGATAATAAACACAAAATAATGTGAACACACATCAGTCGAATTTAGTTAAAAATACGTCAATACATATTCAGAATTTTAATTTACTTTGTGTAACCAATCAAACACGCGATTGATCGCAATTAGCGAAAAACCGACAAAACTTAATTATACTTCCAAAAAAAACGGAAAAAGTGTTATAAATTCTAATTGATAAAAGTGACAGCAAGCCAGCACACTTGTTTATTGACATGTGGGCTCATTTTTCGTAAACGCAAGTTTATTTACGTCTTTCTATATATTGTGTAAAATCATAATTCGTAAAAGCTACTTTTTAGCTAGGTGCGCGGAGTTGTTCCCATAGAAGAGATTGACACCGCTCGCGGGAGCCAGTAACAGATCATTTTCTATATTACAATCATAATTTAAGTAGAATAGCAATTCAATAGTTAGTAAAATTCGCGTTAAAGACATATTTTTTCTTACTAAACACAAAAAAATAATAACATTATTTAGATGCTCGTGTTGTAAATATCAGATCCTCGGTTCTTCGATCATAAAGTTAAGCAACGCGTGACACGGTCGCTTCTTGAATGGGTGACCATCTTATCATGACGAGTTCCTTCATGTTTCGGAAGGTAATATAAATTGGTGACTCCCAGCTGATATTCGTACTTCTTTGGGTAGACAGGGTGCCAGAAAGTCTGACAATTAGTCTTAATAAAGAGTATCGGGTTGCCCAGGTAACTGGGTTGAGGAGTTCAGATAGACAGTCGCTCCGTGTGACAAAGCGGTACTCAGCTGCACACGGTTAGACTGGAAGTCGACCTAACAGCTTAGGAAAAGGCTCCACTGTTGAAATGATGATGAAGCAGATTAGCAGATTAGCATTTGGATGTAAGCAATTGTTCTCGTAACTCTAAAACCCACAAGTAGAGGTATTCCACATAGTGCTCCCGTTTTGAAACGCTCCCATCTAAGCGCTCCCGTTTTATTCCTCGAAGCGCTCCCTTAGCGCTCCCAAAAGGAGCGCTTCGAGGAACGATTAAAAATATTAAAATTTATTTCCTCGAAGCGCTCTCATGCAACTAGTTTGCAATGAACGTAAAACATTCGTTATCGAAACAGCGCAAAACAAAGCTTACCAGTTTCCGACATAAACGATACTAAAACACCTATTATATGTACGCAAAAACTAGTTGTTACGGATCTATCGATCAATCGATCAATCAATCGTAACGAACATAATCGGTTACCTTGTCTGCAACTGAATGCGAGCGATCCCTGGTTAGGAAATGAAGTATAAGGAATGTATCTCGTACAGTGTAAATTTTGGGTTGAAATAATCGGTCTTCATTTACTTAGATGGGATTCCCTTATTACTTACTGCCTTGGTATTTAAGTCATACTTACATATTAAGGTCTGAATAGAATGCCATGATCTCCAGCCAGTTTATTTTCTCACTGCAGGGCTGCGGACTCTTCTCTCACAGAGAAGGAAAGAGCCTTAATCACCTAAATCACCTCGTTTGCTCAATGCGGATTCCTGATTTCAGACTTAATTAAAGTCCAGGTTTCCTCGAGTTTCAAACTGAAAGTACCCAATTTCTATAGGCCTTTTTTTCCCAAATAAATCATCAAATGAACCCTCCCACTAAGGATGCAGCTGGAGGGAGCGTCAGACTCTTACTGACTAAAACCCACTATGTTCCTTCTGGAGGTCCCTGTGTGCCAGTACCAGGGTAATTTGTACAAACAACCCGCAGCCCATGCAGACAAATTAATACAGCCTTTAAGAAAAGCCGCTAAATTATTAAAGTTGCGTAACTATTTTACTTATAAATAAAATTTATCAACAACCACTTTGTCCTCAGATGGTGACGTGTGACAACTCAAGCGCGCCTCTAGGCGGGTTCCGCCTGGGCTCGCGCGAGGACGAGGCGAGCTCCCGGCGAACGCGCGCGCCTTCCGTCTCCTCTCTCTCGTACAAGCACAAGATCGACGCCTTGTTCGATGACACGCGGTCTGTGGCGAGCAACCAGTACGCGCCTGTTCATCATCTTGATAGAGATGTTAAGGTAAGCTAAGTGTCGGATGTCAGCTTAATCGATTTATTTATTTTGAGAGAGAGCGATTTTACTGATACTGTCATTTTTAGAAAGATTTATAATCTTTATTGATATTAAATACTATTTATATACATACTATTACTATATTTTATATACTAACTTAAAATTGTATTTACATAAACAACTTACGACTAATAAAGGGCGTCAAAAAACTCATCCTCATCGCTGCCGGTAGTTTTAACATTTATTTAAAGTAAAGCACTTTTTGAAGGTCAATTTTACAAAAGACGAGACCCCCAAAATGCTCGCCCTTCACCACTTTCTATGTGTTATCGCTGGGAAGAAGAAATAATTGGACGAACTCCCCAGCAAATGAAGTGTACCCAACAGGCTGGCAGTATTGCCACCTTGAATGGAAATGCTTAATCGTTGGACGAAAGAAAAACCAGCCTTGGGTCACGGGAAGTATCAACCAGGCGCTTGGAAATGGCCTTTGGGAGGATGCGCGCACTCGGTCCCCACGTCCCGAGGGTTTCAACCCCAAACGGCTCAAACATAATAGTTAAGACAATAAGGCTACAATGATAGATGAAATCATTTGTTTAATGAATTGGCTAACTTCCACTTCAGAATAAATTATGATAGAAATAGTGCGTAACACGGACTTTCGAGATTGTAACACATAACAGCTCAAAGGGCAAATAATGTTATGTGTCGTGTTTTGGTTCCATTGTAATATCGTACGACAGACACCTGCCATAATTATGTAAAGTAGACATTATTAGCGACACGTGTCGCTTTATGTAATATCTTGTTATTATAGGATCACATAGTTACAGTACGCAAGTTCATAATCAGGGTATACATACCAGGGTACATAAACAGCGTGTGTGCCTAAAGAATGGTCATTGTCTTACAGTGTGACATCGCTATCTCCCGAGCCATTTTCCCAACTATGTTGGGGTCGGCTTCCAGTCTAACCGGATTGAGCTGAGTACCAGTGTTTTACAAGGAGCGACTGCCTATCTGATCTCCTCAACCCGGTTACCCGGGCAACATATCACCCCTTGGTTACACTGGCATCAGACTTACTGGCTTCTGACTACCCGTAATGACTGCCAAGGGTGTTCAATGACAGCCGAATGGCGAATGGTATAAATACTTAAAGTCGGGGGAAACCGATTGTTAAATACAACCTTTTCTCCAAAGGCCTTTGAAAAATTATGTACAGACATACAAAGTGCATGGTAAACCATATTACGAAATGTATCATGAAATTCTTCTACCAAATACTATTAAAGAGATTATCATAACCGACAACATTGTTGCAACAATATTAGAACAAGACGTACAATTAACAAATACATATGTAAGACTTGGTAACTGTTGCCACAGAGTAGCTATGGTTGCAGATGGTGAAATGGTTATTAGCGATATCCCTGTAATTATAGTTACAATACTACAAAAGACCGCGTTACTTGTGAACGACTGCTGTGTATCTTGTACTGACTTCAATACAAATCCATAGTTGGTTTTAAACTATAGATTTAACATCTTGCACTCTTGAAGTATGTATGTATGTATGTCAGAATGTGTTCCATTAATACAAACTCAAAACTCACTTATACTAAAAAGGCTGATAAATCAGCAATTTTTGAACCTCATAACAAAAGACAGCCTCAAAATCAGCAATGTCATCAAAACAAAAGACAGCCTCAAAAATGCCCACCCTTTACCACTTCATATGCTTGCTTCATATGCACTTCATATGTTTTAGCTGGGAAGAAGAAGTGGCGCAACAAACTCCTCAGCAACACATGTCTGTCTGTTAGTTTACAGAATCATATTTATACAAAACAAGTTTAATAGGTAAAACATTTATTATTGGAGAAAAAACAATATATCATACTGCAGTATCCAAAGCTGAGGAGCTCGTGGCTAAGTAATAGCTGCGGGGGTCGATCGATTTACGTTAATCAACATTTGAGGTCAGTCTAGGGATGTCATGACGAGTTCCTCTGAATCTTTAAATTCCAACATCCTTAGCAGTCGTTACAAGTAGTCGGAAGCCAGAATATTTGACAACTAGGCTAACCAGATCGATATAAAGTCCCTCTATGTGGCATACCTACTAATACTCAGCTGTATCCAGTAAGTCTAAAAGCCGATTCCGACACAGTTAGGAAAAGGCTAGGCACATGATGAGCCATAACTAGGTAAGCTAGATTCCTATCGTTTGTCGACTGCCCAGTAGCTATAGATCTTGTTGCTTAGTTAATCTAATAAGGAGTATTAATATAAAAGTTTCGCTCGTCAAACGCAGACCCGCCTGCACGGTCTACTTATGACAAGATACATAGCTATTGTTTACAAAGTCATACGCGGATACTCGTGTTATTATAATTAGTATGTATGGACATCAAAGATTATAACAAGCTATATTTTAAAGGGAGATTCAAATTCTCCTCATTTGCAGGTTACATTTTGAACTTTTGTAGATTAGCGATATCTTGATTATATTTAATGGTATCTTGTTTTCAGGTAAATTCGACGCACGAAGGCAAAGTAACGATTTACGAAGATGACGACGGCTACTGTCAGAGCAAGATCAGCAATGTCAACAACACCGTGCAGGATCGCATAGAGCGCATGTTCGCCGACATGGCGGGCGAGTCCAAGCAGCTGGAGAGCATCGGCGTGCACCTGTTCAACGTGCACTATCTTGGTTCCACGCCCCTGCACAGCAAGGTCACCTCCCTCTCCGGCCTCCAAACACCACTCAGGGACCTCTATTTCACCTACAGGAGAAATTACCGCCATAAAAACGGCCTAAATGGACGCCTAGAAATATCCAAAAGTGGACTCAAAGTCCGATATAAAGGAGACAAAGGCGACCTCGAACAACTCAACCCATTCCCCACCATAGCAGTGTGGTCAGCAGTGAAGTTCGTCGTTCAACCCTCAGAAGACGACGACCAAGATCTATGCTACGCCTTCCTGCCCCTTATCACCGATCCTGATAACATCGACCGACAAGCCCTTTTCAAAACTTTAGAGTCACCAGACAAAAAGTATATCCTCTCCCACAACGAAAACTCGCATTCACCCCTTTTCGCTGTTGTGATGAGGAAGATCGGCGTCGCGAAGCAGTTGGAGTGTCATGGGTTTGTATGTCAGACGACAGAGGACGCTATCGTGATAGCGGCCACGTTATACAAATCTCTGATGGCGCACATGAGCCGGCAGGGTCACAATGACAAGAAGAAGCTGAAGAATCGAAACGGAGTCAGCTGTATGAGCGTTGGAAGCAGCATGTCGCCAAACGAAATACCTATCAGGCCGCCGCGCAAGAAGAGGAGCACGTCTTCCCTCAGCGGCGACAGTGACCGAGCAGACGGGTTCTCCGCCTGCGGATCCTTCTCAGAGAAGCACAAGTTGGAAAGGACGAAGAAGATCTCTTCAGAGAGCCTGCCGCGCCCTCCCCCACCTCCGTCGATCCCTCCCGCCGATGTAAAGAGAATCACAGTTGAAGAAGTCAAAGCGAAACTGGATTCCATAAAGTATACCGACACAAGTGGCAGCGACACGCAGGGCTCTAAAAAGTCTATGAAGAAACCTCAGAACCCCAGTCTTCGGCAGATACAAAATCTGAAGCACGTACACAGCAGTGAATCGTCCGTTCGAAGTAAGGTTTCCGAGAAAATAGAACTCTTTAGAGAATTGGAACGAAGGAAAAATTTACAGAGACCACCGACATTACCTCCTCCGATACCACTGAAGCCGCCTTCGGAAGCGCCACCGGAGCCGCCCAAAGAGCCCTTGCGGAGAAGCCAAAGCGGACGAAAGTCTTTGAGCGAATCCGGCGACATACTGACAAAAGTGGCCATTCCTCGCTCGGGTAGCTTCCTAAACGCGGGCGGGCTGACTAGGTACAAGTCAATTGGACACAGGTATGTATTTCTAAATTGTTCTAGTGTATAAATCAAGTGTTGAAATTTCGTTCTTAGCAATTTCGTTTGTACGCATGAGCTGTTATTTCCTTTTACCTGCACGCTGACATCTTGAGTTTTTCACATGATCAATATGTTCGTTCAAATTGCTGTAACGAGAGGCGAATAGAGCGTGCTTAGTGGAGTGTTGCGAGCACTCGCATGCGAGTAATTGTGGCAACGCAACCGCGTCCGCTACATTCCTCTGATCCAATACGACGCCGAGTTATTTTTAACTATCATTACACTTGCAACATCCTTATTGAGAAAGCCAATGTACTCGGTTTTTAATTATTACTTTTTTTTGTATTTTTTGAATGTTAATTTAAGCGTGACTGGCTGAAGCACTGAAGTGCTAATTCAATTCATAATTGATCAAGATTTGAACTTTAAAATTATCTAAATGACTCTTACAAATCTTATCGAATCAGGTTTCAAACAGTTCATCTACTTAAAAAAATATGCAGCATGATGTTTTTCAAAATGTTTTCCAATATTTGATACACATACCTATACTAAAATTTGAATGTTTTGTTTTCAGAAATAATGGCAAAAAAGGAGGAGGCTCACCGTTAGGGTTCAATGAACTTTTTAATGAATTCAAAGTTCAGGAGAACTTACATTCGATGGACGAGATCCTGAACGCTATAATAGACGCTGAAGGGATGTCCTTTAATGATTTGAAACCGATTTACAAAGAATTCCTATTGAAGCTAGCTGTGACCTTGACGAAAGACGAAATCTTTCAGCACAGCAAAGCGATCATGAAGAAGCAGAAAAAGAAAATTTTAAGAAAAAATAGTATGTTTCAAAACAAAAGACGAAAAATACTAAAAGGTGCGAGCGGTTTACGAATGGTCTTCAGATTGCCATTCGGCAAAAATATTAAGAATAAAGACAGCAGAAACCCTGGCTCCTTAGACCTCGCTAAAGACCCTCTCTCCGAAAGTTCAGTATCTACCTCAAGTTATGACTTGCGGCAGTTTCGCCCCAAGGAGCCGATGTTACCTTCTCCAAAGCGACAGCCTTCGAGACAACGGCATTCCAAAAGATCTGACAAGATCGTCCATGTTTCTAAAAGAACTGGAAAATCCAGGCATGGGGAAAGGACGTCGACGTCAGAAGACTCAGACTTTCTTACCTTGAGTAATAGGCTAGGATGTCAGAACAGGAATAGTTCTAGCGGCTACGTGTCTTGTTCTGAATGTGAATCGGAGAGTTGTGTTGACAGATGTTACTGCTCTCTGAAAGGGGGAAGCAAGTCCAAGTGTTACTGCTCAGTGATGGAGCCCGAAGAGTCTGCGAAGTCCAGGCTTTTGAGTAAAAGCAGGAGTTGCAAGGAATGTTTAAAGTGAGTATCCCTTTATAACCTGACTTTATTTACGTTAGACAGTTAGGCAAGGTCAGTAGGAGCTCGTGTAGGGTCGATCGATCATAAGGTTAAGCAACGTTTAGCGCGTTCGGTCCGTGGATGGGTGACCACCTTGTCATAACGAGTTTCGGAAGGCACGCTAAATTGATGGGCGGCTGTCATTTGTACATTTTTGGCATATTTGTACAACATAGATTGGGAAGAGGCTTGGCAGATGATGATGAATTAGGCAGGGCGGGTGCAAATTAGCAGTTTATAAGATTTGTTATAGTTATTTGTGTTGATGATGATAAATAATGTGAAGGTCTCATGACTGATTTTTGTAAATTAGGGTCAAATACTAATCATAATGCAAGCAATAATGATAAATGAATGAGTTAATATGTATGACTTGAGTATGAAGGTGAACTTTTCAAATCATATGAAGTATTATGTTTTGCAAATGAATGAATGATACATGTGTGTACGTAATTTTATAATAGCCATTTATCGCTGTCGGATTACTGACCAGTAATCCAAAGTTTGATACATTAGTATCTGTTACGAAATCTATAATTACGTTGCTTATTGCAACAAGCTGTTGTCTGTTAAGCCGATGTATTTTTTTTTATTTGTTTGTTGAAACTTTTTTGTTTTTATGTTTCTTGATCCTTCTGTTTATCTACCATCATTGTCATATTGTTCTGTTCTGATGTTTAATATTGTTCTGTTCTGTTCCACAGTTCTAACATATCGTCTCAAACATCTCCTTTTGTTGTTCTACCCTGGGCGGTAATAATTACTTATCACCAGGCGATCAGTCTGCTTATTTGTCTAGTTAGTAGAAATGTTGAAATCAGTGTTGGACACTATTAAGTATTAAGAAATTCAATCTTAGTTCCGCAATATCTGTGTAAAATCATTTTATAACTCTGCCTTGTCTATTAACCTTTTAAAATTGAATTGTTTCTAAATGTTGACATGTCAACAAAGCTTGCTTATTCCAAGGCTTCTTAAAAGATCTGATTATAATAAAAACCAACGACATTAGAACAGTCTAGACTCCTATTGAGATAAACAATTTTGCAATCTTTAAATGGTTTGCAGAACTTAATGGTTATTGCTTTAGTATCGATCATCGTTTAGATATATACTGACAATAAAGCTTAGAGGTTTTGTGATTGCAGTGTCTAGTTGTGTCATTGCTATTTCAGTGAAGTGGCTTCTAAATACTAGACGTGTTTTGTGGTTTCTGTCTGGTCGAAGACCCACAGTTGGAACATTCTCTTTTTCCTCGACTCTCAAGTCATTTAGTCAATTTTGGTCTATTTATGGACATTAATCTTCCGTTATTATGTCCTACTTTGTACTTTTTAAGATATGATACTAAAAGGGGCATATTAAGGTCTTTGGAATTAAAATAAAAGTACATCATTCCAAGGCCATCGATTGGATAGTTAATTTTTTTTATGACTTGGATTCCAATTGGTAGTTTGAGAGATTAGCGCCATTGCAATTTATAAATCATAGTCAAGAATATAAGATTCAGTTGAGAAGCGCTCAAAAATCTTTGTGAGCTCTAAAGTGAAAATTAATAAATTTATCTTTATGGTTATTAAATGCCGCGTTGTTCTTGATTCTTAAGATAATCTTTTATGTGACATTCTTCTAATATGGCGTAAAGATGAACCTGCTCTTCAGAAATAGATGAAAGCCCAGATTAAACTACCCCAGTTGTGGTTGTCAACAATTTTCGGCAAGGTGTTTGTCTCCTTGTCAATCCTAACTTAGAAAACACCTTCTAGTCTACACACTTAGGAAGATTACTTTAGATGCGAATTTCCTCCATGTTTTTGGGCTCAACAAAAATTTAAGAAAATCCCAATCATTATCATAAATTTATTCATAAAAGCAATTCGCATCATCTTTCTTATAATGAAGAATTTCTCTACTTTCGACGTGTTGGGCATTCGAGCCCCAGATGTAGTAGTATTAATTATATTAAATATCCTTTTGTACAATTCAAAGTCGACCTTATTGCTTGATGTTAAAGTTTATTTTGGTGCCAAGAAGTTGTTAGTAGAAATGAAGTGTGTGGTAGTTAACTAGAGCGTGTCAGACGGCTGGGACGAATGAGTTGATGTACTGAATTAAGAGTTATTTGCTGTATGAGTTTAGGAATTAATTTCACCAAATATTTTGTTTGATTAGTGAAAATTGCTGGCGAATTCAGTAATAGAATTGTTTGAAGACAAAGTTTGTGATGAAATATGAAAGTAATTAAGATTTTTAGAAAAAGGGGGAAATTTAAATGAAAAGTATGTAAATAAGGAGTGGTTTTCCTTGAAGGTTTTTCTATGAAAATTTGTATTGATACAGTAGGTGTTCTAGTAGAACAACGAATTGTAGAAATAATAGAGTCTTATTATGTAACTTCTAAAGCAGAACACTGTAAAGATTTCTTTGACATTTACCATTTACCAAGCCAAAAACGTGATTGATTGATTGATTTTTTAAAGTCTTTATAATACAGTTTACAAATGATCTGATTCTAAATCTACATTATCCTCAATTTCAGGGAATGTTACGAAGGTGACTTTAGTTACTGCTCGTGCGACTCGGAGAGCTGTGCCGACAGCAACAAGTGCTACTGCCCCGAGCCGCGCAGGCTGCAGGCTGCCCACAGCATGGAGTACCTGCGCAGCCCCGTCAGCTCCTACTACGATAGGATGCCGCTTGACGACAAGAGCGGCAGATCCAGGTGAATATACCTTATACTTAAGGCGGAAGAAGGCCCTGTGTCGGCAGCGCGTTTTTCGTTTTAGCTGGAAGAAAGGTCAGCAACAAGTGAGGGGCCTCTTATCGCCACGGTCTGTTTGGGCTGTGGGTTGTTCGCAAGAGTTACCGCGGCCCTACCACACAGGGGCCATCAGAAGAACACAGTGGATTTCAGTCAGTAAGAGTCTGACACTCCCTCCAGCTGTATCCTCTTGTATCAGTGGGATCATTTGATGATTTCTCACCAAAAAAGGCGGTAGAATGCCTTGAATGAAATAGGTTATAAGCAGTTATTATTATTTGGATTTCTGTTATGTGCCACGACTTAATTTGTTATTTTCGATGCAACTACATTTTTTTAAATGCTGTTTTCAGGATAGAATCTATAAGATTTTGAAAAAAAAAAACTATATTTTCTTCTCAAAATCCACGTGTAGGTATTTTAATATGCAATAGATATAATATGTTGCGATTGTTGGCAGATGGGGCTCGAGCGCGGGCGGGCGGCGGCGGCGCGCGCGCAGCTCGGAGGGCGTGGCGCTCGACTACGAGCTGCTGCTGCACCACAAGCCGCGCAACAGGACCCTGCAGCGACTCACTGGTGGGTACCATCATGTTCACTTGTTATATGCACATGTCTCAAAGCTAAAGGGTACATTGATTTTTTTATCTATTTTTCAATTGAGCCTTCTGAAAGGCAATTTAGTGATATTATACTTTTAAATTTAGGAATTAGATTATTATTCATATTAGATTTTTAATTAATTAGGATACAAATTTGATTATGAATAATTCAGGATTTAAATTTGGAATTCATCATCGGGTGTTTTGACCTAGCAATCGATAAAGATGCTGAGCTTTTTAGTATTAGTCCACACGTAATGTAATGTAATGTAGAGTGCGACCATGTTGTTGCAGTGCGCAGCCGCGGCGTGGTGTCGCGGTCGGCGCTGTCGATGAAGAAGTCGGCGGAGGTGGCGGCGCAGTTCGGCCGCCTGCGCCTCGCGCAGCGCACCGACCTGCGCGCGCCGCACGCGCCGCTCTCGCGCAACGCCAGCCTAGAGGACACGCTCGGGTACTTACCATAGGGAAACGACGCACTGGTTTTGTCAAATACCTTTGTCAATCATTTGATGCGCACGCGCAACTATGTTTAATTCGTACATTTTGATCGATGAGAACTGCTGTAAAGATACAGAGTCCTTAATTTCTAACGAATAAATGACGTACTTTTATATTATGTTGAGAAAAAAATAATGGTTCATACCATTTTCCATGAAATGAGTATATTTGCGATTCATCATCATCACCATCATCACAATAAGACGTCATTAAACCCAAAACATATTGCAGAATTAAATGATACATGAATGTCAAAAAAATAAGTGTAAACAATATATTATAGACAGACATTACAATAAAACAAAGCCATTGTCAGCTGTTTACTAAAACCATAGAATAATTAATGCAATAGTCAGTCTAGCAAAAGAATATGAATAGGTATACGACTATACAACTAAAATCTGAAAATTATTTTATTCTTTGAAAAATTAAACCAAAAAATCTAGGAGAAAAGTAATCCAAATAATTTAAAGGTGCAATATTTTAGCCAATTATGTTTTTTTGTTAACAAACAGTGCAATATTTTATGTTAATATCGTGCCAATACTCTGAATGTATATTTTTTTTTTATTTACGCAATGTATTTTTTTTATAACCTTATTGAACATCTTTATTTAAAAAGTCAAATAAATTTGTAAAAATAATAATAACTCAAGTAGTTTTTCTTTCATACTTATCAATAGTTTAGCACAAACTGGGGGTTGTCCTTGGGTACATTTCTATAGTATATACAGGGATAATCGTCGGTTTTGTGTCACCATTACATATATTAAAGTTGTCTCAAAAGGGCTTCAGCGTGTTGGCTTCGGCCCCACGTTCGCCTTCTAACAATCCGGGACTCTGTAGTCCCGTGGTCTAGTAGAGACATACAAAATAATAATAAAAATACATTGTCTAAATAAAGTCTCAAATGCGACAGACGGTTTTTTGAACTTAAAGTGACAAAAAGAAAAACTTGTATTATCAAATATTTTACTAGTTTTTGTATATCATCATGCCTACACATATACCACCTTATTTTATAATAAGGCTAAAAAGTATATCGAATGTTAATGTTAAAACTATGTATGTAGTTATTTATTTATTGAAAATAACCTTTATACATAGATTAATTAAGTGTACGGGGAGTGTATTGAACGAAGCAAGCTTGATGAATATTATAAGTGATTATTTTAATCCTGCAATTTTAAAGAAGTTTAAACCCTTGTGTAATATATATTTTTTAATTTTATACTAAAAAAGGGGAGATTCTCAATTCGAGATGTTTATAATATAACATTTTTACTTTACTACTACAAAATGTTTTCAGCTTATAAAATACACTTAACTTATAAGATTAATATTGACATTGAATGGTCTAACTTTAAAAGCATTTATACTCTTCTGTAGTCAGTTGTACAGACGTGTCAGCACATCAAGCTACTACTGTACGATCTGTCAAATTTCTTTGATAGATTTTCAACTTTATTGATGAAGCAGTATATCAGATAGCAGATAGTTCTAAGATGATTGGTAAAATTTGACAATTTCGCAAGCCCTAACTTAACCCTTTGGCAAGTTAACCCTAAACATAATATTTTCTGTTCATTTTTCCAATTCTTTTAATCGACCGATCATGTTTGGTCTTACCCTAAGTATAATTTGGAAAAGGCTAGGCGGATCACTTAATCAAGGAGTTTCAGAATTTAATACACGCCCTGTACGTAGTTATAATCAAGTGCTAGTAGCGGATGGCTTAGACTGTCGCTACTCCACTATGGAGATCTAATAACTAACTCACCAACTAACTAACCACGATGCATGATAAGTATCTCTTGTAGACTTATACCCCCTTATTATAAAACGTGGTTTTAAAAAAGTACAAGCTTTAGTCCGAAAGTTAATCGCCTAAACTTAGCACTAAACCCCGTACTTTTTAAAATCACGTTTTATAATATGGGGGATGTACAGACGCCAGCACATCAGGCTACTAAAATCACACAAATTTCCTTAATAGATTTTCAACTTTAACGCTAAAGCATTATGGTTCAAAGTTGAATGGGAAAATTTGAGTTTCGGGTAGCCTGATGTGCTGGCATCTGTAGTTTATTTGAGCAAATCGATACTATATTAAAAATACTTTTGCAAGGTGCTAGGAATGTCACAATCGATGCGTATTGATGTAAGAGTAATTAAATTATTGGCTGTCCAAACTACCTTGAATTTTATACTCGTATGAAGTGAAAATTCAATAAATAACAATTTAACATTAATATTTTTAGAAAACGGTAATTAGGTTTATTACTCGTATTTGCTATTTGTTGAATTTTTGCCAAACTAAATGCGATTTTCCCTCCTAAAAGTCCATGATATATACACGTTTTTTTGTAGACATATTTCTTATTGCAACAAGACTTGAAAAACTTCTTTTATGAAGGCAAACTCGGTATACCTATGTCAACATGTGCGTCTCGGTCTGCGCCTGAGCAGCAACGATAGCAATACCTTCCACTATATTATTAATATTTACTATAATCACGTTAGGCGCTTGTCTCACCAATTTTAATGTAAAAAAATTATGTATAACGGTAATAATATTAAAACTTAGATTTTAGAATTTAATATTAAGAGAGAATCAATTAATTGGTGAATCGCCAAGTTAAGCAGCTCTTTATTAAGTATCTAGTTTTTATTATTTATCTGAAAATTGTTTATTGAAAATAAAGGTGAGACAAGTGCTTGAAAATATATTTTTTAACTGTATAAATAAGTTGGTTGATGAAGTATTCTTTTGTTATTGAAGTTAAATCAAAAATTATGAGTGACGCTGAACTTCATCACTGCCCACTACCCATTCATGTTTAGGGCAAAATATTTTTGGAGCATCGATGGTAATTTAAACATATAGGGCCTTACTACAAAAAAGTTAGACACACATTTGACACGTCTTTAAAGAAAAAATTGTATGCAAAATTATTTTGTGTCAAACGTCTGTCTAACTTTTTTGTAGCCCAAATTATTTACCGGTTAATTAGTGAAATGTGATGAAACTCGCAATAATAAATAAAACTCGTATAAGTATGATTATTAATTTCAATAATACTCTTCTAGAATGTTTGTATTTGTGTTAATTGTAATCTGTCGATGTGTCGGTGCAATGTGTGCAATATGTGTGCAATACTTTAGGTGTAAGTGCGGCGCTCGCAAGTGCAATATATTGTAAATACATTGATAAATATTATGACGATTATAGTACCTGTGTTTTATTTGTACCTTTGAAAGCTTTCTAAGTTCCACGAAAGGCGAGACTCCTTTTGTAAAGACGGACTAGATTACCAGCTTATTTTCATGTTGTTTTGAAAGTATTGAGGGGCGCCCATGTCCATCGAACCCGCGACCTTTGGTGTGGCAGGCAGAAGCACTTACTACTACGCCATCTGATACAAATCGAATTTCACGGGACAGATATATTTTTTTTTTATAGATAACCACTAATTCCATAAATTTTGAGATCCCTCCGTTCCGCAAAAAATACAAAGTAATGCTTAAAAGCCTCACAGCCTTGCGATATTAGCTGGATAGTACTGCCACACCTGGTCGCCATTTTATTGGCACGGTTGAAATAACCTATTGCATATCTAGCCACCCTTGGCATGACCCTAGCGGGCATTACGTCCGTAATCTGCCGCTGCACCAGCGCAATTTTAATAATTGGGTAGTAGTGCTAGGTCAAAAATAACATTCTATATTATATTAATTTGGTAAAGCATCTTAAAATAATGGCACTTTCATTTATCGTTTCGAAGGAAAATCTATTGGATTTTTTTTATTGATAATTCAAGTAAAATTAGTATATGGCTTGATGTGAAAAAATAGTAATGAATTTGACTAGTTGTCATCTACCCTATTTGTAGGTTTCAAAAAATAACGTAAAAGAACAGAGCAATGTTTAATTTTTTTATTGTTGAAAATTGTTTCATAAAACATGATATTATATTCATTTACAATCTATAATTATTAACTTAAAAATAAATTACAAATATGTAGGTCGTTTCACTAAGAATTTCTGTGATTGTTTGATATTTTTACTACAAATTGATTAATATTTATTTTTATATGGTTTGTTATAATTGAAACAGTAAATTTCTTAGTTAATCTGTATACTTTTAGAATTATGAATGCAAGAAAATGTGTAAAATTCTATCCCTTGTATGTTTTATAACACGCAATTTTATTGTTTTATTATAGATTTTTAATAATTTGTAAAGTCTATTCTCAATGACACGACCCGAAAACTAAATTGAAACGTCTAAATAATTTGCCAAAACTGTAACATAAATTTTGAAATTCAATAAAATACTAATTTATGACTTTTACTGTCGATAAATCGTTGATATTTTCTTCCATAACATAACATTTTTTTCATAACAATAATGCCTAAAATAACAATGTCTCGAATTTGTGTCCTATCTATAAGTTAACAAAGGTACTCTATTTATATTTACACAAGTTAATATATAATATCTGTGACGTTTACCGCACATATGAGTATTTATATAAATACAATAAAAAAACTATCTGATAGGCACTTATGTAATTACATTCTATATAACACACCTCTGTCGTATAACTTGGGAGCAGTCAGCAAATATTATAGGTAGGTATGTTACTTCACGTCAACTATATAACGAATAAATCATCAGGTATAGTCAACAATCCAGGCTCGCGCCGTCCATCTTTGTTTAACGTGGTTTTTGGTTGTTCAGTTTCAATATTCCAAAATTATCATCTATGTATCTACTATGGCATTCAGTAGGGTCGGACGGTGCCGAGGCGGCCGCGCGGGATCGGCTCCGCGTAGCTGTGGCGGAACTTGGTCTGCTGCCTGTCCGCCAGCTCGCGGAAGTCTCTGTAATCCCGATCGTAGTACCTCTCCCTATCGCCTTCAACGTAAGACTGGCGCTGGTCGTCCAACAGCCGGGAGCGACTGAACGCTCGCTGCCTGTCGTTCCAATCCCCCCTCCTCCTCTCCTCGATGACGGGCTCGATGATCTCGTCCTCTTCGATGCGCCGGTCCAGCTCCCTCCTGCCCCTGCGGTCGAAACTGTCGAACTCATCTCTGTGCGGCTTCGGCTCGATCCTGTTCAAGTAGTCCTCTGCGGAGTACTCGTAGCGCTTGGGGTCGTCGCGCTTCCTGGCGAGGCGCGGCAGGCGCTCGAGGTCGCGCAGGCGCTCGTCATGTCGCCGCTCGGGCTGCCTGAGGCGCTCCGCGTCGCGCTGAGAGCGCTCGGGCTCTCGCCGGGAGCTGGCGTCCCTGTGCCGGTCCGGCCGCTCGTCCCTCCGTTCTTCCTCTGGGGAAGAAGTCGAGCGACTGTTCCGCTCCAGCATGCTCCTCCGCATCGCCATGTGCGCCTCCAGCTCCCTGTTGAACCTCTCCCTTTCGAGATTCATAAACTTTTCCTTAGCGACGTTGAATCTGTCTTTTGGTGACGCTTCGGCGATTTTGAGACTGCCTTCACTGGCACCCCTTTGAAGTTTGCCAAACCTCCGTTCTTCGACTCTGTCGATGCTTCTGTTGGATGGTTTGGTTTCTGCGACATATCGTCTCCTGTAGTTGATTGTGTCATCCTGGAACTTTTCTACTGGCTTTTCTGGTTTAACGCGTTCGAGTGACTCCTGTCGGAACCTTCGTTCGAAGGTGTGGTCGCGGAAGGGTGCCAGCTGGTCGCGGAACTGGTCGGCGAAGTCGTCAGGGAAGCGTTCGTAATGGCGGGGGGAGAGGGCACGACGAGCTGGTGACGCGCGGCGGGGTGATGGCGCGCGGCGTGGTGGAGATGCGTCGAATGCCTCGTGCATCATGTAGGCCGTGCTCTCTGCCCAGTCTTCCTCTGAAAAGAGATAAATGGTTTGATTATTAAAATAAGACAAACATTAGCCGGAATTAGCAATAAATATAGTTTCTTACTGAGCAGTGTAGTGTGTTCGTTCATATTATAATAGCTTCTAAATTATAGCTAAACATTTCTCCTCGACACATTTCCAATATTAAAACAAAATATTTCCTATCTAACAGTAACAAGTTCAACGGTAACCACCTCAAAACTTAACATTTAACATTTCGCAGATAACGCACAGTTCTGCAGTATTACACGAACCAACTGCAGTTATTCGTGCCAAAAATGCATCAGCTAACATTAGGAGCATCATTTGCATATCTATTCAAGTTGACTCAAGAGATTTTGTAAAAACGTCCTCACTCGTAAAACAACAACATAATATGTTAAATTTCCATAACAGATTTTCAACTTTATCGCTGAAGCTTATGGTTCAAACTTGATAGGCAAAATTTGTCAGTTTCGGGTCGCTTGATGTGCTGGCGTCTGTAAAATATCTTTTGAATTTCTTTACGGATCAGTAGGTTTAGGAATTCACGATATTTTTTTTATTGGCTATGCTTTTGTTTTTTTGTCCTATATTCTCCTCTGAAAAGGTTGTGTTCCCAAATTCGACCAGTTCTACATATGACTAGCTTTTTTCTAAGTTATGTTAGGGTCAGCTTTCAGTCTAAGCAAATGACACTGAGTACCAAAGTTTTACAAAGATCGACTGCCTATATGTCTTGCTTAACTCGTCCTGGGCAACCCGATACCCCTTGGTAAGACTGGTTGTCAGACTCTCTGCCTACCAGTAATGACTGCCAAAGATGTACAAACGTTACAAGTATTCTTTATTATTCGAAAACCAAATATCGACTTGATGCTTGTATTTAGCGGCCCCTCAGGGCTAGAGTCTGCCTGGGCTGCGGGTTGTTCGTAAGAGTTACCGTGGCCCTGGCACACAGGGACCTCCAGAAGGAACATAGTGGGTTTTAGTCAGTAAGAGTCTGACACTCCCTCCAGCTGCGCCCTCAGCGGGAGTCATTTAATGATTTCCCAAGAAAAAAATGCTTGTATTTCTATCAACATACGTTTGATATTTATTTAATTTTATCTTTTTTATTAAAAGACAGACATATAAGTATGCTATATTATCCACACTGTGAAAAAACCGGTCTTCGGTCTAGGCAGAGCAATATGGAATTCTGAGGTCTCTAATATTATGCAGACATTAACGGCCTGACCTCAAGCTTTTATTTACCCAAGAATAAAACGAATTACTATGTATCTAGCACTATTGGAAAACATAAAAATATCTTCAGAATTTACTAGCCTACTTTTATAATTGTATGCGCATGCGTCGCTCATAGTAGTCTCACTTTTACGTTTAACGGGATCCCATCTCCGAAACAGTTGGCAACTTGTTTTTGAATAAAGAATTGACATAGAAAAGAACCTGTCGACGTAGGGTTGTCAATTTTTTTTGCCGTCAATGTTTTTGATGAATTAATTGTGATAGTTTTTAGTGTACGGCAAGAATTTTTGAAGGAGGACTCCTTTAGTCAAATATCGTAGTAAGTGACGGAGCTCTGACTCTTAAATATTTTGTTATTGATGCTCCAAATTATAAATAAAACTGTTCTAAACAGCGATGCTTGTGACTATTTTTTAAATTTACAATTTTTTAGATTAACATCTACTTTACTGGACTTTTAATGAGCACACACAATGAGTCGCCAGCACATCAATAACATTCGCTTAAAAATCTATCAAGGAAATTTGACAGACTGTAGTAGCTTGATGTGCTGACGTCTGTACTATAATATAGTTATAATTTAAATTCCAGTTTAATAAAATAGTCAACCTAAAAAGGGTGCAGCTGGAGGAAGTGTCAGACTCATACTGACTAAAACCCACTATGTTCCTACTGGAGGTCCCTGTGTGCCAGGGCCATGGTAACCCGCAGCCCTACGGAACCACGAGCCTTACAAATATTTTTTTGCGTCCATTAATCAATTTCTACAACATGAAGCCTCGTGCGTGATTCGACACGCACCTGTCAGATTTTTTTATATTATTATTTCTTAATAAATAGCGGTTCTAATAACTGTCTTGATTTTGGGCCAGTCTCAACTGTGGTGTTTGATAGATACGATATATTTTTTTCGTCTATGTTATCCGAAATATGTGGATGATTTGTGGGTTCTATAGTATTATTGGTTGGGACTACATCTTTTAATCTTTATTGAACTGCAGGCTTAGCATGACAACCATAGAAACAAGTTTTGTCTACCGGAGAATGGACATAATGACAGAAAAGTGACAGATTGACGTAAGATTTCTTTTGACATATTTTGAAGTTATTTTTCTTTTCTTCGATCCATAAAAGGCAAAAAATGATTATATGCGAGTTTAATTGGGATGCGGACTAGGTCATAAATAAAATACTTTATCATATTCATTTTGTAAAGCATCTTAAAATAATGTCAGTTTAATTTATCGTTTTGAATCGAAAACTGTTTTTATTTTGTTATTGATAATTTAATCGAAATAAGTATACGATTTGATGCGAAAAATCTGTGACGTCATATGTGGTGTTTTCATACAAATTGCGAGAGTAACCGATTTTGACAGTTCTAAAAAAGTATTGAATTTGACTAGTTGTCCGCATCCCTATTATTTAATTGCCGGTGCATCTCCATAAGGGAAGGTTTCCGAATTTATCAAATTTTACCAACCGAATATTAACCTTCTAGTATTGCGATAAGGTTGAAAATATATTATCATTTGTATTATTTCCCAAAAACTTCTACTAATTCACGAAATAACTATTTTTATCTCCGTACGGCAACCCTAAAATATTCCCACAGCCATCGCGCCATCTTGGATAAAAGCGCGCCAATTGTACCTACCTATGTGATTCGGGTAAGTGTTTATATTCGCTCATTGTTCACCGCGCTGGTTCCCTCTGTGCTTTATGGGAAAATATAATGACTTTCAAACCATTGTTTTAGTTTAATAAACTTTAATTTTGCGTAAGTTTTGTTGCAATTTGTATGAGAATGTTTGATGATTTTAGCGAGCATCATGTTTTGAACAGAATATCAGACCTTCTGTTTTAGAAGGGTGAGAAAAAAGGGTACCAAATACAACAATTTTTTTAGGACCCTCATGAAACTGCATATCTGACCTCCTCAGCTCAGTTATCTGGGCAACCCCGATATCCCACGGTAAGAGTGGTTATCAGACTTTCTAGCTTTTGACTACCCGTAACGACTACCAAAGGTACCAGACGCCAGCACATCAAGCTACCCAAAACTGTAAATTTTTTTCAATTAACTTTGAACCGCTTCAACCATAGAGTTAAAATCTATTAAGGAAATTTTACTGATTGTAGTAGCTTGATTTGCTGGCATCTGTACATCACTACATAGTATAAAACAAAGTCGCTTTCTCTGTCCCTATGTCCCTTTGTATGCTTAAATCTTTGAAACAACGCAACGGATTTTGATGCGGTTTTTTTTAATAGATAGAGTGATTCAAGAGGAAGGTTTATATGTATAATTTTAGTATCAGCATTACACCCGTGCGAAGCCGGGGCGGGTCGCTAGTATGACTATAAAAATTAAAATCGATTAAACTTTGATCGAAAAAACGAGAGCAATCTAGTAATTAAATAATATTTTAAGTGCAAAATCAAGTGTGTCGTTAACATTCTATGTTTCTGACGTAATGAGTTTATTGCCTAAGCTATCGACTTTATTTGCTGGCAAATATTTTTATAGGTAGGTTAAATACCCCAATAAACATTTGGCAATTGCTGGGGTATTCAGCCTACTCTTATTTCTACAAATATACGCGTATGACTTCTCTATAACACACGTAGGTATAGTATTGCTTAATTAAGCGATGATTGCAATCATCATGTGAGTTTGATGATGGTTTTAGTATTAACATAGCCTTCCTAAGAAACGATTACTACACATTTAAATCTAGGTATACTAATATTATAAAGCTGAAGAGTTTGTTTGAACGCGCTAATCTCCGAAACTACTGGTTCGATTTGAAAAATTCTTTCAGTGTTAGACAACCCATTTATCGAGGAAGGCTATAGGCTATATACAATCACGCTAAGACACACTGGAGCGGAGTAGTAACCAAAGATGCGGGTGAAACCGCTGGGTACAGCTAGTAACCTATATTTAAATACGTATTGGACATAGTATGTACGAGTAGTTACGTTTATAAGGACTTGGGTTCGAAACATCTTTTTTAATTAGAGCCGTTTTGAGTTATTTTTGCGTTCTTTTTGTTTCACTGACAGATAGAATACGCTTTGCTTGGTTGTTGAAATATACAAAAAGAAAAACTAATATCTCTCAGGTGGCAAATAATGGCAGTATTACAATTAGTATATGTATCTTTTGACCTAGGGACTATAGATTCCCGGATTTTTGAAAGGCGAACGTGGGGCCGAAGCCGACACGCTGAAGCCCTTTTGAGACAACTTTAATGAAAGTAATGGTTACACAAAACCGACGATTGTCCCTGTATACACTATAGAAATGTACCCAAGGACAACTCCCCGTTTGAGCAAAACTATTGCTAACTATGGAAGAAAAACTACTTGGGATATTGTGATGGGATGCTAGTGGACTAGCGAAGGTATTATTATTATGATTAGGAAATATTTTAATTACTTTAAATTATAAACATTTATCTTTTATAACTGTCCAATATAATCACTACATAGTATAAAACAAAGTCGCTTTTTCTGTCCCTATGTCCCTTTGTACGCTTAAATCTTTGAAACTACGCAACGGATTTTAATGCGGTTTTTTTTAATAGATAGAGTGATTCAAGAGGAAGGTTTATATGTATAATAACATCCATTAAATAGTGGAGAAGTACTGTTATTTTTGAGGTTTCTAATGTGATGTCGTAAATATTTAAATTTTTTCCGCTTACATTGCAAACGCAGGCTGAACCCTACGAGTTTTATCAAAATAATGTACTAAGTATTGTACACATTGAAAAGGTCTACAGAAAAGTCCGTGATGGTATATGTCTATCTCTTATGGATAACCCACAATAACTCTTTTTTGTCATTTACTTTTTACGACAAATAATGGCTAATTTTCGAAGCGATTTTAACCAATACAGCATTAATCCTTAACCAATTAAATATCTTGAATACATTTTTCATTTAATATAGATCTATATGGCCCTTTACACCGTATGGTTTAAGTGAATATTTTCGAAGATATTACAGATTTAAAAATTGCGGGACGTAGCGTTTGCGGCGGTACCGGCCGGCCAGTATATTTTTATATACAACGTTCACAGTTTTTCTACCAGAAGTCAGCAGTAGCGAAATCGAGATCGCTCTGAGACAGCTCAAAAATGGAAAAGCCCCTGGCGAGGATGGCATTACAACAGAGCTATTAAAAGCAGGAGGTAAGCCCGTACTGGGGGAACTCCAGAAGCTTTTTAATGCCGTCCTGTCTGAAGGGAGAACTCCAGAGGCGTGGAGTAGGAGTGTTGTCGTCCTGTTCTTCAAAAAGGGAGACAAAACCCAGCTGAAGAACTATCGACCCATTTCCCTCCTAAGCCACGTATATAAGCTGTTCTCAAGAGTGATCACGAACCAACTTGCGCGAAAACTCGACGAATTCCAACCACCGGAGCAGGCTGGGTTTCGGAGCGGATACGGCACCATAGACCACATCCAAACAGTGCGGCAGATTATACAGAAGACCGAAGAGTATAATTAGCCCCTGTGTCTAGCATTTGTGGACTATGAGAAGGCCTTTGACTCGGTTGAAATCTGGTCTGTTCTGGAGTCCCTGCAGCGTTGTCAAGTAGATTGGCGATACATCCAAGTGATGAGATGTCTCTACGAAGCCGCTACAATGTCCGTCCAAGTACAGAATCAGCAAACAAGGCCCATACCATTGCATCGAGGAGTGAGACAAGGGGATGTTATTTCCCCGAAACTGTTTACTAATGCAATGGAGGATATGTTCAAGACGCTGAACTGGAAAAGACGCGGCATCAACATCAATGGCGAACACATCTCTCACTTGCGATTTGCTGACGATATCGTCATCATGGTGGAAACGCTGCAGGACCTACAACAGATGCTGAACGACCTGGCTAAATCTTCTCTACGCATTGGCCTACGGATGAACTTGGACAAAACCAAGGTCATGTTCAATGAACATGTTCTACCGGAACCGATTGCGATATACGGCGCCGTTCTCGAAGTTGTTCGGAAATATGTATACCTCGGGCAGACATTGCAGTTAGGTAGAAACAACTTTGAGGACGAGGTGAATAGGAGAATTCAGTTGGGTTGGGCTGCTTTTGGGAAGCTACGTCGAGTCCTAACATCGTCGATCCCACAGTGCCTAAAGACAAAAGTCTTCAATCAGTGCGTCCTACCTGTCATGACTTACGGAGCCGAAACGTGGACACTGACGGTACGGCTGGTCCACAAGTTTAAAGTCGCTCAGCGGGCTATGGAAAGAGCTATGCTCGGCATTTCTCTGAGGGATCGCATCAGAAATGAGGTAATCCGTCAGAGAACCAAGGTCATTGACATAGCCTACCAAATCAGCAACCTGAAGTGGCAGTGGGCTGGCCATATCAGCCGAATAACCGATAACCGTTGGGGTAAACGAGTTCTAGAGTCCACGCCTCGGCAAACGTAGTGTAGGACGTCCTCAGGCACGGTGGAGTGATGACTTGCGCAGTGTATTTAGTATCAGCATTGCACCCGTGCGAAGCTGGGGCGGGTCGCTAGTTTTACTATAAACTAACTAACCTCAAAACCGAAGAATACGCATAAATTTTCACATACACAAATACTAAATAGGCAGTTTAGAAATTCCCACGCCTCACGCATTAAAACAATACCGTGCGAGAGAGACGGAAGACGATTTTCCATTATACGCAGTTTTCCCAAAGAGGAAAAAATGGCGATTGTCTCTGAAAAGATTTTCAATGAACGACCTTCCTATTCTATAGGGTGATTCCTTTGTTTATAGTATTTTAATAGTTTGTGGTAGATGGTTTGTACTTTAAGTAAATAAAGTTGCATTGTTTCATGGGAAAATGCACCTGCTAATGGCCTTCTGCATCATTTGTCTATGCGTCATGTCTGTCTTCGTCAATGAGTTGTAAATTAGCTAACATAGTCATTATTTCTGAAATATTTAAATTAGTGGTAACACTTTACTTGATCTGTGCATTATATCATATTATTTCATATACCCTGTAGTAACACTTGCAATCATTTTAGATTAATGAGGCTAAAGCTTCTAATCCAATTTTTTCGATTTTCTAAATTCGATTCCCCTTAAATTGATAGAAATTTAAAAAGAATAAAAAACTTCTACTATTACAAATATGAAAATAATAAATAAATACAGGCAACTTTTAAACATAACAGAAGAATATCAATTCTCTTTTCAAAATAACGTTCGAATCATAACCGCCAAATTTTTGAAAGGGATCTCGAGTTCACTCACATGGCATATTGCCATAAAACGAACAATCCAAATTCAACCTTATTAGTACTGCAAACTTGTTCAAATTTCCACTTTATCACGTAGGAGTTAGGGTTCTAATTACTTTATCAGTTTTCAAAGATGTAGGTTGGGAAGGTGTGAATATTTCGAGGTAAATATTTCACAAGTCATTAGGTCTCTCAATGATACGCTGAAGGTTGTTATGCTCTTGAACTATATGTTATAGTACTATTATGTGTGGTTGTGTTTGATAGCAATGAGTATGTAAATGTACCAAACCGTAAGTTATAGGAACTGCGGGTTTGAAAATGGAAAGGTGCGAAAATTTTGTAAGAATATTTTCATTTCAGAAACATTTTTTTAAATTTAGGAATGCATACAAATAGACCTGCGATAGATAGTAGTTGATACAAGTTGGAATTTTTTATAAAATTTTACATAAAAATTTCTTTCTTATATATTATAACTGTAACTAGCTTCTGCAAATCGGACCAGTAGTTCCTGAGATTAGCTTGTTCAAGCAAACATACTCTGCAGATTTTTATAACACTATTATAGATACTACTTTTCTTGAAATTATACAATAGGTAATTAGGTACATTTAATTTATTTCAACAGAAACTATCTAAGTGACCCATATTCATCCTAAAGGAGGTATTAATTATATCCCATAGTAATTAATACCTGCTAGTACTAATAAAAAGCTAACATTAATAAGGTCGTTTGAAATCTCTTAATACAATTCCTGGTACCATCCAGTTTTTTTACAATCCGCCATTAAATGCACGAACAATGGCGTACTCCGGGACGTAACAACCGCTCATGACGTCACTTCCTATAGAAAACTCCACGTAATTGCATATTAATAATACGTTAGATTTTATGAGATGTTTCTGTTTATTTGTTTACTAAACGATTCCCGTAGTTTCACTTGCGTCAAGAGGAACGCATTTCTACCGTCGACGTCATAGTCTTAAAAGGCTACTTTTTATCCGGATGGAATGAGGGACATTAGAAAGCAGAAAAACCGCAGGAAAAAGCTAGTAGGTACAGAAGCCAGCAAGTTAACCTACACGAATCTGTAAAATTTTACCAATCGAATATTAACCTTCCGGTATAGTGATAAGGTTGAAAATCTATTAAAGAAATTTGACAGATTTTTTTTTCGTGGGAAATCATCACATGACCCCTCCCGCTGAGGGTGCAGCTGGAGGGAGTGTCAGACTCTTACTGACTAAAACCCACTATGTTCCTTCTGGAGGTCCCAACCTGGTTCTGGAGGAACAACCCGCAGCCCAGGCAGACCCTGGCCTTAAGGGGGGCCCTTATCCTATGTTGCTCCCATCTCTTGGAGGAGTGCGTAAAAAAAATTGACCGCTCGAGGTAGGTTGATGTGCTGGCGTCTTTACTATAAATACTAAAGTAATTCTGTCTGACATACTTACGCGCGAAAACTAACGCTAAAACGATTTCAATGGAATTTGGTATTCAGATAGATTAGAGGCTGAGAAAGAACATAGGCTACTTTTTACCTAGTTGTAGGGGTAGTGTTTCTCCCACGAGGTGGATTGAATCTGCTAGAAGCAGCCAGCACCACCATAAAAAAGCTAAGGTTATTTTCAATCACCCTTGAAAACGCGGAAACATATTTTTTTGGGGCTCATCTTGAACTATTAGGTATACAAAAAAAAAAAAAACAGACAATCATTTCGATAATGATACTCGCAACCGCCTAATTGTACAGACCCCAGCACACCAAGCTACTACAATCTGTCAAAATTCCTTAAAAGATTTTCAACTTTATCGCTTACTAGCGACCCGCCCCAGCTTCGCACGGGTGCAATGCTGATACTAAATACACTGCGCAAGTCATCACTCCACCGTGCCTGAGGACGTCCTACACTACGTTTGCCGAGGCGTGGACTCTAGAACTCGTTTACCCCAACGGTTATCGGTTATTCGGCTGATATGGCCAGCCCACTGCCACTTCAGGTTGCTGATTTGGTAGGCTATGTCAATGACCTTGGTTCTCTGACGGATTACCTCATTTCTGATGCGATCCCTCAGAGAAATGCCGAGCATAGCTCTTTCCATAGCCCGCTGAGCGACTTTAAACTTGTGGACCAGCCGTACCGTCAGTGTCCACGTTTCGGCTCCGTAAGTCATGACAGGTAGGACGCACTGATTGAAGACTTTTGTCTTTAGGCACTGTGGGATCGACGATGTTAGGACTCGACGTAGCTTCCCAAAAGCAGCCCAACCCAACTGAATTCTCCTATTCACCTCGTCCTCAAAGTTGTTTCTACCTAACTGCAATGTCTGCCCGAGGTATACATATTTCCGAACAACTTCGAGAACGGCGCCGTATATCGCAATCGGTTCCGGTAGAACATGTTCATTGAACATGACCTTGGTTTTGTCCAAGTTCATCCGTAGGCCAATGCGTAGAGAAGATTTAGCCAGGTCGTTCAGCATCTGTTGTAGGTCCTGCAGCGTTTCCACCATGATGACGATATCGTCAGCAAATCGCAAGTGAGAGATGTGTTCGCCATTGATGTTGATGCCGCGTCTTTTCCAGTTCAGCGTCTTGAACATATCCTCCATTGCATTAGTAAACAGTTTCGGGGAAATAACATCCCCTTGTCTCACTCCTCGATGCAATGGTATGGGCCTTGTTTGCTGATTCTGTACTTGGACGGACATTGTAGCGGCTTCGTAGAGACATCTCATCACTTGGATGTATCGCCAATCTACTTGACAACGCTGCAGGGACTCCAGAACAGACCAGATTTCAACCGAGTCAAAGGCCTTCTCATAGTCCACAAATGCTAGACACAGGGGCTAATTATACTCTTCGGTCTTCTGTATAATCTGCCGCACTGTTTGGATGTGGTCTATGGTGCCGTATCCGCTCCGAAACCCAGCCTGCTCCGGTGGTTGGAATTCGTCGAGTTTTCGCGCAAGTCGGTTCGTGATCACTCTTGAGAACAGCTTATATACGTGGCTTAGGAGGGAAATGGGTCGATAGTTCTTCAGCTGGGTTTTGTCTCCCTTTTTGAAGAACAGGACGACAACACTCCTACTCCACGCCTCTGGAGTTCTCCCTTCAGACAGGACGGCATTAAAAAGCTTCTGGAGTTCCCCCAGTACGGGCTTACCTCCTGCTTTTAATAGCTCTGTTGTAATGCCATCCTCGCCAGGGGCTTTTCCATTTTTGAGCTGTCTCAGAGCGATCTCGATTTCGCTACTGCTGACTTCTGGTAGAAAAACTGTGAACGTTGTATATAAAAATATACTGGCCGGCCGGTACCGCCGCAAACGCTACGTCCCGCAATTTTTAAATCTGTAATATCTTCGAAAATATTCACTTAAACCATACGGTGTAAAGGGCCATATAGATCTATATTAAATGAAAAATGTATTCAAGATATTTAATTGGTTAAGGATTAATGCTGTATTGGTTAAAATCGCTTCGAAAATTAGCCATTATTTGTCGTAAAAAGTAAATGACAAAAAAGAGTTATTGTGGGTTATCCATAAGAGATAGACATATACCATCACGGACTTTTCTGTAGACCTTTTCAATGTGTACAATACTTAGTACATTATTTTGATAAAACTCGTAGGGTTCAGCCTGCGTTTGCAATGTAAGCGGAAAAAATTTAAATATTTACGACATCACATTAGAAACCTCAAAAATAACAGTACTTCTCCACTATTTAATGGATGTTATTATACATATAAACCTTCCTCTTGAATCACTCTATCTATTAAAAAAAACCGCATTAAAATCCGTTGCGTAGTTTCAAAGATTTAAGCGTACAAAGGGACATAGGGACAGAAAAAGCGACTTTGTTTTATACTATGTAGTGAAGCATAAAGTTCAAAGTTGATTGGGAAAATTTTACAGTTTCGGGTAGCCTGATGTGCTGGAGTCTGTATAATTCTTGTTTGTTTTTTGTTATAAGTCATGTAGTAATAGTTTTATTTACTTTGGTGTGCCGACAGAGACAATCAAAACCATTTCGAGATTTCTTATAGAGATGTAGGTTTTTTTGGGTTTAATGTAAGCAATGATCAGCTATACGAAAACCAATTTACTTAATAGGACTGAATGACCACTTACATAAAAAATATAAACATGAAACTCATGTTTGTCTATGGCCATTTCCAATGAAAAGCGATTTCAAGGGCTTTGTAATAGTAGTCCTTTATTTTTCCAGGTAGAAATCATCAAATGATCCCCTCCCGCTGTGGGTGTAGCTGGAGGGACTGTCAGACTTTCACTGACTAAAACCCACTATGTTCCTTTTTGATCTTAGCCCTTAAATAGTCTTTTAAAGGTATAATAAATGCGCCTTTTGCTATATTTGATATGATATTTAAACTGCTGTTTCATTTATACATGCCTTCTGAAATCCTCTCGTCTTCATTAAAAAATGGTAAAATAATAATAATAATAGGGTCCAGACCGATTGCCGACCACATGGGCTATTTTCCAATTAAATCAGCTCGCTGAGCAGGACATATTTCAGTGCACAAGAATTATTTGGGCAGACCTCATTCCCGCACTTCCATAGTGCTTAGAGACGGCAATCCGACACGATCGGAGAGAGATCAGGCGCAGGATTGACATTTACGTGCTCTCCGATACACATATTAGGTTCTACAGTGCGATAATAGCCTCGTTGGTTTAGTGGTCGCAAGGCGCGACTGCTGTGCACGGGGTCTCGGGTTCGAATCCCGGGTCGGGCCGAAATCGCTTTGTGGGTTTTGAGGAACTTTCATAAAGCAGCCTGGAGTCTGGAAGTTGGTGATTGATTAACCCGTGCATCGGAGAGCACGTAAATGTCGGTCCTGCGCCTGATCTCTCTCCGGTCGTGTCGGATTGCCATCCCATCGGATTATGAGAGTAAGGGAATAGAGAGTGCACCTGTGTCTGCGCGAATGCTTGTGCACTATAATATGTCCTGCGCAGTTGGCTGATCTCCATAAAAGAGAACGGCAGCCGTAGCCGACAATCGGCATGGATGCCATCAATTAACGATACTAGTTTGCAACTTTATATATAAAACAAATACTTATTATAAACAAAGAAATATGTACTCACCACTAGTGCTATGATTATCATGCTGCCTGTATTCATTTCTCTCTGGCGAGGGCGCTAGATCGCTGCCTATCCCGGAGCTACCTCCCGAAGACTCGAGCTTACGCCTCGCATTCACCCCCACAATGTTCTGGTTGAGGCAGCGACGAGTGTCAATGTTCGAAAGGTTGCCTTTTTGACGGTGAACCGTGTCGTAGTCGCGAGGAGGCAGAAGGATCGGGCTTTTGCCTGTAAAGATAGGTGGGTGAGTGAGTTGGGGAATGTGAGTGAGTTTCGGTAAGTGTGTGATGAAAGTCGGAATCTTTTTCTTTTTAATAAAATGAAATAGTTATAAACGTCATTTTAATTAAAGTTTATTTAAAAAGGCAAGCTTGTTGTTTCAATAAATTATTTTAAAACTGTCAGATATTTATTGAGTTTGATTGTGTAATGAATGCCAAAATATTGTTTTAATGTTATCATAAAAATCATTGAAAGCGTGTAAGTGACAATGATAATTGCGCTTTTAGATCGCAAAGCTTAACATTGATTGACATAAATAAATAAGATAAAAATATATACTCATTAATTTTATCACAGCCGAGGTTAAATTACAAAAGCTTTTTTTAAGAACTTTATATTATTTTATGATTCATTAGGTAATTTACTGGGTATCTATAAAGATTATATAAGATATAAATCTTATAATATGTAGTAGATACTATTTTTAAAGTAAACATAATATCAGTTGGGTGTTTTATTCTATAAAAAAATCTATATGATTATGTACTGTAATAAACGACGTAATTAAAAATTATAAATGAATAAAATATATTTTTTTAAATATTCGAAAAAAAAATCGTATTTGTTATAACAATGAAATATAAATAAAAATACAATAAGCTAACTACATACCAATACCAGCAGGCCAGAAAGCGACACTACCTACGTAAATTAACAAAACTAACTGACCTAGTCCTTTTTTACCTGTCGACAACTTTTGTTTCAGCTCTGCAGCGAGACTGTCATACAGATTGGCCACACAGCGTTCCTCATTGCTCCCCGAATCCGACTCTCTAGAAACTTCACTGCCGAGGGAAGAATCTGGGGGTTTCTTCGACGAAGGCAACGCCCCCCTCATCTGGAGCTTTCGCTCGATGTCCGCGAATTTCTTCTGGTTTTCTGGTCGCTCTATTAATGCTTGTAGGTGGGTGTACAGCATTTCGGCTGTGTGGTCCGAATCGCATCTGGGGACAAAGGAATTTTGGTGGGTGAAAATGTGTGCACGGAATTTTGTTACGCTGGTATTTAAATAATCACTACATAGTATAAAACAAAGTCGCTTTCTCTGTCCCTATGTCCCTTTGTATGCTTAAATCTTTGAAACTACGCAACGGATTTTAATGCGGTTTTTTTTAATAGGTAGAGTGATTCAAGAGGAAGGTTTATATGTATAATTTTAGTATCAGCATTGCACCCGTGCGAAGCCGGGGCGGTTCGCTAGTAATGAACAAATTGTGAAACTTTATGAAAGACATACTTTATTGAGAGTAATGCAAGTCATAATGTTTATCGGAGAAGATGATTAACTTTAGTTCAGTATATTTTTGAAAAGGATGAAGCATTAGGTGTCAGCAAATATAATAGGCTTGTTTTGGTTTGGATTTGTTTTTGTATAAACCTGGTTTTGTAAGCCTTAACGACAGGTATGTGTTGCTGAGGACTTTGATTCGCCAGTTTTCTTCCCAGCAAAAACAAATGAGAAGTGGTGAAGGGTAGGCGTTTTTGAGGCTGTCTTTTGTTTTGACGTTCGATATTTGAGTTGGAGTGTGTACACTAAGCCAGTAGCTTCTAAGTGCGACATAAAATTACATACTTCACAATCGACAATCGTGCTTCAAACTAAATACATCTTACACAAAACTATTGTTCGCGCGAGATGGCCAATTCTCATGCAAAACGTTTCAAAATAAAACCTTTTCAACATCCATCATTTCTCGTGTCGTTTAAACACGATCGCTCTTGACAAAGTATGCGTTGCTCAATGATAGTCACGCATGCATTCCGAGAGCACCCGAATAAAGCCGAACGCTTCCGAACGAAAGGGAATGTCAAAGTTGGCAATATGGCCTCATCTGTCAATAGATTGACAGTTGCGACAGTGATCGTTGAATGAGTGATTGCATAAGGGCAAACGTTTTGAGTGACGAGTGACGACCTTCTTAAGTTACATACTAAGGTACAGACGCCAGCACATCAAGCTAATGCAATCTGTCAAATTTCCTTAATAGATTTTGAACTTTATCGCTGAAGCGTATGGTTCAAAATGGATTGGAAAAATTTGACAGGTTCGGGTAGTTTGATGCTGGCGTCTGTACACTGTGGTTCCACTGCAGAAAAATAGCCATCTGCTAAAGATTATTCCAACTTTTGACCTGATGTATTAAATCAACGTCTCTTTATAACGTGTTTTGATGAACCCAACAAAAACTATGAAAATGTATGTTAATGTAGTTAGATTGAAACGCACTAAGGTCTCGAACCTCCTAGCTTCGGAATTTCAAAGTTCAACAGTGTCAATGCTAATCCTAATACTACGTAATATATGTACGTATAGCTATAATATACAGCGGATGTGTTGCAAGAAGGACCGCGCATAGGCGGGCCCTACGATTACCATAAACTATAGAGTTATAGAGCATTAGCATAGAGTTATGTCATCGGGTAACTGGCTGGTTATACAAGTTTGTCTATTAATAGATTTATGTGAGAATGAGAGCAGTGACAGATGGTCGTAGGGTTTATGAAATAAAAAGTTCGTAATTTACATATGATTAAGCTTTTTATTTATAGTACCCATTTAAATGGTTATTTTTAGTCTTATCTTGTGAAATCGTACAGCATAACTTTGCATCTTTGATCGAGTAGTCGCATAGCGCGATTAATGTGCACGGGGTCTCGGGTTCGATTCCCGGGTCAGCCCGAAATCACTATGTGGCTTCTCTCTCTCTCTCTCCCTCTAAGATTTGAAGCTTAACCTCAGCAGTTCTATTTGATTACTATAAAATTAATTATCCAGTAAAAAATACCTACGGCCAGTTTCACCGGTTACGGATAAGTTCCAGATAGTTTATCTGGCAGATAATTTCATATAAATTCTGTTCCATTTCTGAATATATCTGTAACCGATGAAACTGGCCCCTAGAGTCGTATTATTTAAAAGTATTATTATATTAATGATCTCATTTGTTTGATTGCATATAGTTTCGTTAACTTGATTATGTCACATGTATTAATTACCATCTCATCTTGCAAATGTTCTAGTAACATAAAAAATCTATGTCCAATAAAGTAAGATGTCATTGCTAAATGATTACATAGAATTACACCAACGTTCATAAAAATGCATTTTTTTCATAACAAATGTCGATTTTTCATAATCTTTCGTCTTATATTACAAAAATACATAATGTGTCATGAATTAGAATATATAATATATTTAAATTATTTATAATAAGATTCTAACTGACTGATTAAAGCAACATTTAGCTCCTGGTGGCATGTACAGTCAGTTGCAAAAGTGTTTGACGATACTGCGATTGATTCTTACTATTATAAAAATGTAACCAACTCTGTGTGTGTGGTACGCAATCATGGTTGCACAGTTTAACCGATTGTATTGTGTGTGTTATTTAATGTGTGTATGTGAAGCTCTTAGATAGGTGTACCGATTGTATTGTGTGTGTCATTTAATGTGTGTATGTGAAATTTAGCTCTTTGACAGGTGGTACTCTGATGAACTCGTGGCTAAGTAACAGCCGCACGGGTCGATCGATCATAAGATTAAGCAACGTTTGGCGCCGCTGGTCCGTGGAAGGGATTTTTATATGACAAGTTTTAGGAAGGCAAGTTAATTTGGTGGGTCCCGACTGTTTTTTTTTTTCAAATCCATCAAGTACCCCCGAAGATAACGCGTTCAAGCAAACAAACTCTTCAACTTAATTTTTATTATGAATGTTTAATCCTAATGCCAACGCGAACGACGTAGCGGGCAACAGCTAGTTATGTTATAGTAATAGACAAATAATTCACAATAAAATTATATTACGACTACACATTACAACTACACGTAAGCTATCAAACTGCACACAAACAACATAACACGTATTTTTTATATATACGTATATTAAGATTAATCACAATACGATCTTTTGCCTACAAACTTTTTGTACTCATGTAAGTACATAACAGTGTATTGCTTTTTCTACACGTCTGTACATGAATGCCGAACGTGCCTGCGAGTGGGTCTCATTGAACCTGTTCCACCTCGTAGGTGGGCCTAGCGACCTGACTGTTGTACATTGTTGTGTAGTACTTGTATTTGTACTTACATTCTTGTATTGTCGTTTTTCTATTCATATTTCATCATTGAGAGCAGGAGTTACTTTTTTTTCTTCAATATTAGTTGTAAACTAGCCCGCATTGAGCAAGCGTGGTCTTTCTCCTTGTGAGAGGAGGCTTGTGCCCAGCAGTGGGATGGTGAAAAGGCGGATGATGCATTATGATGTTATTTATGTCCAAAAAGAGGACATCTGTGTCTCATTCACTGAATCTATAGAAAACTTAATTTATAAGAAAATCAAAATCAAAACTGCCAACCCTTCACCACTTCCTATGTGTTTTCGCTGGGAAGAAGAAGTCGCGCAACAAACTCCCCAGCAACCAGAGCGTAGAAAATCGCCTTTTAAAATCATTTTTAACTTTATTAAGTCTTATTTCGAAACTAAAAGGACCCTGTGTTTGCTGCCATATTCAACTTATGAACTAATCTTTGATTATACTCGTATTTATTGAACTCAGTCCCTATACAAAAATTAACGTTCGCAATCAACTTTGAACCAGCTTTGCTTCAGTAATAAAGTTAAAAATCTATTAAGGAAATTTTACAGATTGTAGTAGCTTTATGTGCTGGCGTCTGTACCTACATTTCCGATGGTTTCTGTCGATATTTTTGACACATCACTTTATTATCCACTAGAACACGTATCGTTATTAAAACTACAAATATTAAAATATTATTGAATGGTTTGTCGACATTTAAAGGTTAAATTCTTTAAGAGACATCACTTCACCTGCTGCTATTTTAAAAGCGATGAGTACGTACTTACGTAGCTATGTGTCGGCGGATGATTATCGAGAAAATTGATAGCATGCCACTTAATTGATAATTATATCGGCCGTCTGTTACACCGTTACCAAAAGAATTCAATAATTATGGATTTGTTAAAAGGTGTTTCTTTTTTGTTTCTATACATCACTCTTATCTTTTTTCTCCCGATTTATCTAAATTTCCTAATAGGTATAACCTAACCTAATTCAAAAAACTGAAACAGGATAAAACCAGAAAAATTGTGAATAGCTATCAAGAATCAAATGTCTTTCCTACTATTATAGTCAGGTCACATAATAGGTGATGTTTATTTAAAAATATATACATATAATATGCAAAAGATATTCAAATGTTAGGTTTTGAACCTGTCACCTATTCCGATGGAGAATAATAATGAAATTATGTTTTTCAATTTTACTGGCTCAGTTTAACATTAATGGATGCTGCGATGCCTCAATTATTTGAGGACCACACAACAAGATAAAAATAAAGCTTTCATCTCGTAAATGACATAATAATATCGGATTAAATTAATCAATTAAAATAATCCGATCGATAATAATCCGATTAACTACGGTGTGACAGGCGACGCATCTCATTACACGCGCAAAAGCAACAAAAACGAAGGAAGACGAAGATATCCGAAGTCACCCGATTGCAACCGAGTGATGTTCGAAACTCGCTCGATGAAGGAATGTTGACATTTTAAAGTCAAGGTTGCCAGTGTGTTGTAAATTCCTTTATTATATTATCTGTATGATAGAAGGAGTTTATATGAGCTTTTTTTTTAGGAAGATGAGCAGATATTTAGGTGTCCATACATATATTTCAAAAGCATCTTTAAAAACTGACCACCTATGCTTGACTCTTGACTTCACGATAGTCGAAATAACTTTGCCCCCCAGATATCAGTTAATAGATGTATTGATTTTGAGTTTGTCATACATTTTAACTGTTTCTCGGTTACTAGACGCTAACTTCAGAGAAGCAGTCTTTTATTGAGAGCTGTACCTGTCTATCAATTTACATTTACCACAAAAAATATGTGTAGAAATGCGAAAGTAGGTCTTTTTTGAGGGGGTTATCATCAAATGACCCCCTGTAAGTGCCGGGGCGGGGGGGGGGGGTTTCAGTTTCAGACTTTTATCTACTAAGTTTTTTACCTTCTAGCGACCTTTGTGTGCCAGGGGTACAATTACCCAACAATCCCGCAGCCCCAACCGCATGAAAAGTAGGTCTAAAATATTCATAAACTACTGAGCTGATTTAAGTCTTTCTCAAAAACAGCCGAAATAAAGAATTTTGTACAAAATACATGCAATACTGAGAACAATATTGAGCTCAATTCTGTTGCAAGCGACCTTTAGCTCAAAAGGCAATTTATCTGTTTATTTTGCTTGTACGCTATAGAATTTCAATTGAGCAATATTTATTCAACGAAGAAGCGTTATTCCGGGCGAATGATCTCAGTATGTTGCATTCTCTTGCTTAAATTGTAAAGAATATATATACGTATGTAGGTAAATAACATGTTTGTGGAAGATATTGTATACCTATTATAATTATGTTTTTTTTTATCTAAAAAATTCGTTCGGTTATAATCCCCTTTTTAGTCGTGGGTATTCATCAAATGACCCCTTCTTTGAGGGTGCAGCTGGAGGGGGTCTTAGACTTTTACTGACTAAAACCTACTATGTTCTTTCTGGAGGTCTCTCTGTGCCAGCGTTGCGGTAACTGCGTACAACCCGCAGGCCTGGCAGGCTCGATGCAAACCCTTGATGTAAGTGTAAACACTATAAAGGATGAAGTAGGTAGTTTTGCCAATTCTCAGGCAATTTCTGGCTTTGGTTCGGTATAGTTTCTATCTACTTACACAATACGCGTAAGTAGCTGTTATGTGCATTGACGATTGCAATTGATTGAAATTAATCAACTACTGTTTCTATAAACACTTCTTCTTCCTATCTACCTTCGCGGTTATCTGTGCAAGTGATCAGGCGTCAGCACAACAAGCTACTAGAAACTGACAAATTTTCCCAATCAACTTTGAACCATATGCGTCCATGTATTAAGATAAAAGTGACAGATTAGTAGCTTGATGTGCTGGCGTCTGTACAAGGCATGCTGCCATCAGTCTGAAGGCTATATATCTTGTAGGCGATCTCCACAGCGTGTCACGGCTCTCACAATAGACGCACTCAAGGTCCCAGTAGTGCTAATGTATCTACATAGTTTGATAAATGCTATTGTGAATCGCTTATGGTATTTGTTTTCTGAACATCTCTGTTTTATAAAAAAGATAGACTTAGGTTTATGGATTGATCAGTACTAGTTTACTTCGAGAATATTTTTATTATGATAATTCTTGCTATGATAAAAAAATAAACTGTTGTGAAAATATAAGGAAGGGCAGTAAAGGGAAGAATTTTTCAGTCTTATTCATGTTATTCACTACTAAAGTTAGTAATTTTTGTATGTAAACGGTATTGATTGTATTTTTTTTTTAATTTCGATTCGATTTTGGAATTAGATGTAAAACGTCAGCATTACATTTAATTTCGAGTTCGTTTGTTTGATTGCGTTAATCTTAGGATCTATTGAATGGATTTGAAAAAATATTTCAGTGTTAGATAGCCGATTTATCAAGGAAGACTATAGGCGATTTTTTTCTCCGAATGCGAGGAGTAGATCGCAGGGGACACGGGTGAAACCACTAGCGACAGTTAGTGTAGTAATAATGCGTTTAACAATATACTGATTAGAATATAATTTAAATGAACAGATGAGCATGCAAATGATCTGAGGTCAATTAATAATGGCTGATGACGTATTAATTAATGCGTTATCCTGTTTAACGTGACCTAAGAAGTCTGATTCATACGACCTGGCATTCTAAAATTAATGTCAAGGCGACAATCTGCTTATGATGAGAAGGATTTTTTGGCCTACAGGTAGGTAGGTATAATAGATTATGTGTGTGTGTATAATGGATTGAGGAAGCTAAAAATAATACGTCACCTGTCTTTTTTTAATTTATTAGCTGAAAGAAATACTTTACTACCTATATAAACTCTTTTGCAAAAAAACGGGCATTTATGTGAATCTTGGTTTTTAAGGAGTTTTTGTGTGTGGTTTTGGTGCCTGGAGAATGTCGCTAGTGTATAGAGGTATAGCCAGGCATGAATAAGAGTGTATTCTAAATGCAAATCTAATTTAGGTTTTCTTCAAGCATTAGTTTTATTTTGTGTTGGACTAATGTCCCAAAACTATAATTAGGTATCATGTGTCGGCATTTTTTTTATTCAGTTTTTTTTACAAAATCAGGAAAGCAATCGGACGCAGGCGCAGGACCGACTTTTATGACTTCCTATGCACTTCAAATCAATCAAACTTCCAGACTCCGCGTTGCTTTGTGAAATATTCTTAAAACCTATAAAGCAACATCATCCTGACCTGGGAATCGAACCTGTGACTCTTGCACAGCAGTCGCTTTTGGACCTCAGGGCATTAGATAACTCTTATTATAAATGATTGCACAGTTCCGGTAAGCTAATATTTGTACCCAAAATGTCTGTCACGATGATATCACAACGACCTTTGTATGACCAATCAAATATTTTATAATCCATGATATAATTTTACAAACGCACACTGTCATTGCTTCTAACGACCGAAATAACACGATTATCGAGAATGTTAACGTAAATCGATTCTATTAAATCGATACAAGGCACAACATAAAAGTGATTGTGCCAAATAAAAAAAAAAACACGTTGGCGGCCATTTTTTTAATTTTCACTTCACGCAACATTAACAAACTATCTTCTGTTATTTGTAACACCCAAACGTGTTCAATTGTTGCCGTCAAAATGTATTTGTAGTGACGAAATGAGTGAAAGTATTTTTTTTATCAAAGCCCGCCATTTTGGAATAGCTGTCAAAAGTCGCGAGCTGTCAAAATGCGTGAATTGTTTGTTGCTACGCGACTATTGATTTGGTGAAAGGTTACAAAAAAAGTTATTGTATAGACAACGCGCAATGTAGGTAGGTATCTGTTTTTCGTGTTAATCTCTTGTTTTTACTTTTTTCTAAGGTCGCCCTATTCACCTTTGCGCTAGAATTGACTTTATTTATGTTCATTAGAAAGTATGTTTTATCCTTGATTATTATGTGTGGTATTTGGCACGCCTTGAATTATTAATGAAGGAATTTATCATAAATTTGGTAGCAAACGAGTTTATTATTACAGAATTCGCGAATCTGTCGTTAGAATTAGTCATAAATTATGATTAGAAAATTAATACGTTATCTTAATTTTATGGTAATCCTTACTAATTTTGACGCGAAAGAAAGTATATTTCTAGAAAAAGGTTAAACCACTGAATTGTTTTCAGTGCAATTTTCGTACATAGAAAAAAACGATCTTGACGTGTTATTTTTTTTCAAGTACAGACGCCAGCACATCTGTCAAATTTCTTTAATAGATTTTCAACTTTATCACAATACCAAAAGGTTAACATTCGATTGGTAAAAGTTGACAGATTGGAGTCAGTTGACATTCTGGCATCTGTACCTACATATAACATGGCAATGACATTCCCATACAGCCAACACCTTATTCTACACCTAACACAAAAAAGCTCGATATAAAATTCTAAATCTCTTTTCCTATTTCCAGTACAAAAATAAAATGTAGTCAAGAGCAAGCTTCTAAAATGGCCGTAAGTGGGAGCAGGCAATACATTTTAACTGCAGTAGGTACAAGTTTCATGATTTTCATTAAAAATTCTAATCAAAACTGTCCGTGTTATGCAGGGCTTCTAAGTGTGTTCGTTAGGGAGGATAACAGGTAGGGGCAAGTTTATAGGGCTTCGCGTTTTTATAGGTTTTAAAATTATTATTTTATTTTTCTTGAAGGTAGTTGCTACTCGCGCCATTGATTTTTTTATGCTGTGGAAATATTTTTGTGATGTTTTTTTCTTTTATAAAGAATTATAACAAATCGGATAAAACATTGAATTTTTGTCATTTATTTTTTACCGACTTCAAAAAAGATTTTCAGATTTTTTCAAATGTTTTTTTCAGAAAGATTTTTAAAGGAGATTTTCAGTTTGACCTGTAAGTATGTATGTGTGTATGTTTGTTCACGATTTTCTCACGTTCAGCTGAACCGAATCTGATGGGGGCTTTTGGAAAAATATTTGTTATATTCAAGAGAAGGTTTTAGTGAGCTCAATTTCATTGAGGACATCTTTCTTTGAAAGAACTTTATTCAGTAACACTTCTACCTAGCACAGCCCTATGTTCCTAGATTATTGCCCGTGTCTACCGGTTTCCCGCGTTTTTGCCGCCATTACACTGGCACAGCTTTAATTTACAATCGCAGCTACATTGGGTATCTCAGTGTTTGTCGTAAACAGTTTTTGCTTATAAAGTGGATATTTTTATGAATAGAAATGTAGTATTAAACATACTACTAGTATGTATGTTGAAGAAGGTACGATAATAAGAAAAACAATTGTTAGTTATTAGCTTAGCCACTAACTACCACGACCAGATGGCGTGGTGGTTAGTGAACCTGCCTGCCACGCTATGGGTCGCGGGTTCAATTCCCGCATAAGTCAAACATTTGTGTGCATGAACATGGGTGTTTGACTTAGTCTGGGTGTTTCTATTTATAATATGTATGTATTTACAAAAGAAAAGTAGATAAGTATGTTTATCAGTTGTCTAGTACCCATAGTACAAGCTCTTCTTAGTTTGGGACTAGATGACGTTGTGTGAATGTGTGAGGGATATTATTATATTAGCCATTGATTTTGGCAATAAATGAATAAATAGGATTAGATTTTTTGGTATTGTATTTTGAGTGTTTTTAAAAACTACCCAAATGGTAGAATACAAAGTGACTGCTTGGAATATGCGCTAGGACTCAAAAATATTTAATAATCTGTTATTTCTTCATCATTCACATCATTCATATCATTCATTTCATTGTTATCAATCCAAGACATTTTTGATAAATTGACAAATATTAGAAAACTTTAATACTACTACTTTAATTACTATAAAGAAAAAAATAATAACACATGGATTTACATTAAAAAAAAACTCATACGTATTAATTGAATAAGCATAGCCATAAGCCATTCAACATGGCAATACCATAGAGATATACCATAAAGATTTAGTACCTTATGTTTGCTATTAGGACAAAAACACAAAAAAGATTCGCCCGTTTTATAGCTTTTGATTAGTAGCAACTAATTATTTAAAAGAATGTTTCGCACCTTAACAGTAATAATAAAACACCCATAAACTTAAGTAGGTCCCGTGCCCAATTCGCCGCTATTCTCCGCTAGATGTCGCTGTGACCTCCAGAGCGTAGGCGCACAAACGTGATATGTCATCGTTGCTACATTGAGATGAGACTGGTGGGTTGGTACGTTAGCGCAAGCTTTGTTTTAAAGATTATGTTTAAGTAATATTATAAGTCGTGGTGGCCTAGTGGTTAAAGAGCCAACCTCTCAAGTGTGAGGGCGTGGGTTCGATTCCAGGTCGGGCAAGTACCAATGCAACTTTTCTAAGTTTGTATGTACTTTCTAAGTATATCTTGGACACCAATGACTGTGTTTCGGATGGCACGTTAAACTGTAGGTCCCGGCTATCATTGAACTTCTTTGGCAGTCGTTGCGGGTAGTCAGAAGCCAGTAACGCTTGACGGGTGGCCCGGGTAACTGGGTTGAGGAGGTCAGATAGTCAGTCGCTCCTTATGAAACACTGGTACTCAGCTAAATCCGGTTAGACTGGAAGCCGACCCCTATGCCTATCTGACCTCCTCAACCTAGTTCGCCGGGCAACCCAATACCTCTTGGTTAGACTGGCATCAGGCTTCTGACAACCCGTAAATAGCTATATTGCCATATAATACAAAATATAGATGTACATATACAAAATAACAAAAATTACAACATTTTACAGTGAATCTATGAATTATTGTGGATGCCAACATAAATAATGGTCGCTACGGTAAGTTTACGTGTTGCACAAGGATCTGCGCGGGAGTTGCGACAGTAAATGTCAGATGTTAGGAAGATGGCACCCTTTGTGTAAGCTCCGTGTACTTTGTTGTAAGTGATGACATGATGTAAAAGTATGGTCTTGAACCATGTTTTTTTATATTAAATATATTCTCATACGCACTATTAAGATTTTTCTAAACAAATGGAGTCTTTTAACTTAAACTTGTAACTACTAGAACATTTAAATAAAACAAGTTTTGTTTGTTAATTATGTTTATACCCACTTTCTTCATTTTGTAAATATAATATTCCTCATAATATTATTCCTGTGAGGAATATTATGAGGATTTTTGAACCTTTTTTTGTTACTGAATAAAGGTCTATCTATCTTAACGATTGTTTCGTGATAAGTGCCATGAAAATTTATATAGTCGTTAGGAAGTTCAATTAGAATAAAGGAGCAGATAAAATAAATTGTTTCTAGTATATACCACATTTTTTTTGTTGAAAATACTGTTATTTTGAAATATATATCGACAGAACATTATTGATATTTACTTCGAATTTGATTTCTTAGATGTCACAAATATTCCACAATACCAGCTCTATAGTCATACACACTGAACTTAATAGCGAAGTAACTTATGTATGTACGAAGCTATTTACCTAAAAACCTAAATCCCCATTGTTTTCAAACGTTATCAGCTAATCATTACAACCGTATCGATAACAATACGTGCAGAATCCAATTTATTTCACATCACCACATAAACCTGCATTCTTATCATCACGCTTATCTATACGAGGTTAGCAGAACTATTTCTGCTTCAAGTATATTAGATTACCACCTATTTATGAAATGTATTCTCATTTCGGTAGCAACATTTTTAGCACCAAAGGATGCACCATTCTTACTCTCAGCATCGATTGGTATATAACATTATATAAGAGGAATACTTCGTTTAATACGTTATAGAAGATTATCTTCGTTTACCAATGCTTGGTTGTTGGTTTCTTTAAAGGGACTATCCGTTTTGCTTACGGGTGGTAGCTTTGTGACAGAAAAGCTATTATTTTTGACAGTATAAACTGTTGCTTCGAGTGGCTGCCTATCTGCTCTTAGCAAGAGTGGTCGCCAGACTTTCTGGCTTCTGGCTAAACGCAACGACGAACGGTCAAAAATGTACGAATGACAACTGGGAACTACCAATTAAACGTGTCTTCCGAAACACGGAGGAACTTTTCGTAACAAGATGACCTGGGTAGCTTTTACTTTTTTTTCGTGGGAAATTATCAAATGACCCCTTCCGCTGAGTGTACAGCTGGAGGGAGTGTCAGATTCTTACTGACTTAAACCCGCTATGTTCCTTCCGTGTGCCAGGGTTATGATAACTTTTGCGAATAATCCGCAGTCTCAGCAGATGCGGCTCGTATAATTAAATTTAAAAATATGAAGAAAAGTAATGTGTCAAGGTCAAATAGTCTTAACCTGTGTATCGTAAACCATTCAATACTGACTGTTAAACAAACAGTAATATATGAAATCGGTTTTATATTATTTTTTAAACATTTCCAAAAATGTGATTATTCTTTAAAAAAATACAAGTATAGTTCGTAAATCAGTGACATCATAATTTTATAAGTAAAGTCTGTCATTCTTGAGGATGTACGTAAAATGTTCAGTTTGGAACCAGTATACTGTGCTCTCGCACTCTTGACATTAACGGCGTGACCTTACAATGTGCTAAATGTCATTCGCTCATGCGCATATATTGATTTATTTGAATAATACTTGGAGTTATTTTTTTTCGGATCGAAATTTTTACTTTACTATATTTTTATAAGTAGCATTTAAAGTATGTACCTAATGTATGCTGAAGCTTTTAGACGATTTCTTGATACGCCATACGTATTGTAAGCTACTATAGATATTTGTATTCAATGGAAAAATATTTAATACCTCGAACAAAATTCGGAATTATAAAGTATAAAAAAAAATAGAATTAGTGTCACACTTTAAATAAAATATAAAATCTATGGTTTTATTTTACCAATAAATTGTTCATCAGTTTGAGTTTGAAACTATGATTTTTATCTTTAATCCCTTATCATGCCTTTATCAATTACCTATGCTTATTTCAAGCAACTCTTTCCTTTTTTCTTAAACATATTTGGTTTATTTTTAAATATATATTATTACTTATTTACAAATTATAAGGAAATAATCACATTTTATACAAATATTTCCATAAAATACTAATAGGCGTCTAAAAAAAATCATGGAAGCGTGCCGAAGAGGCTGGCAGCATTGCCACGTTATATTTCAAGTCCTTCATCAGGAAGGTATCTCACCTGTAAGCATGCACATGCACGGGACAGCCAGTCAGCGGGTTGTACAGCAGCAGCACGCAGGCCACCACGTCGCCCTGCACCACCGCGCTGGTGATGCTGCCGTGAGGGATGAAGTGCTTGATCGTCTGCTGTTTGCCCTTCGCCGTCACATTTTGGATTATCTTCAGGCCTTTGTGGGATACCTGGGGAAAACAATGGTCTATATAATATGGGAAATTGTAGATGATAATTGGAACAGCTGGCGTAGTAGTGGCGTAGGGGTATTGGGTTGCCCGGGGTTGAAGAGGTCAGATAGGCAGTCGTTCCTTGTAAAACAGTGGTACTCAGCTAAATCCGGTTGACTGGAAGCCGACCCCAACATAGTTGGGAAAAGGCTCGGGAGATGATGATGCGTAGTAGTAAGCGAATCTGCCTGCCACGCAGAATTCGTGGGTTCGATTCCCGCGTAAATCAAACATTTGTGTGGTGTCTGTCTGTCTGGGTGTTGTTATGTTTACTATGTTGGTATAGTATTTACAAAAGCAAAGTATATAAGTTTATCAGTTTTCTAATACTCTTTTTACAAGCCCTGTTTTGTTTGGGTCTAGATAACGTTAAACGTAAAGGGGACAGGGGCAGGGGGACAGAGACATTCCGCGAAAGGGACATTCTGAGAAAGGGCATTTTGCGAAAGGAAAATTTTGCGAAAGTCACATTCTTTGAATCTGTGAAATCGAACATTATAATCACCATCTATCGTCAAGAATATTACAAGGCGATAGTGTCGATGCCGATGTAATGTACAGATGCCAGCACATCAAGCTACCGAAACTGACAAACTCCAATCAACTTTAAACCATAAGCTTCAGCAATAAAGTTGATACTAAGAAAATTTGACAGATGGTAGTAGCTTGATGTGCTGGCGTCTGTATATAGTATATATCTGTATATTAGTATCGATCTCTCAGTTAGCAGGAATGTCAGTGAAAGTTATACAATAGCTCTAATTGATGGGCGGTCTTACGTAGTTATTTGTTATGTAACGCAACAAGATAATATACATTATGATTAATATTGATAGTATGAGGAATAGGGAAGATGCAAATGTAATATTATTGAAAATTTTATCATTAAAATTTTAAAAAAGTATAAAAGAAAGACTACTGTAACGTTTTTATTTTACATAATGTTGATTTTTACGAATAATTAAAAATTAAAGTGACTTGAAACGAAACGTATTTCAAAACACCAATCAGCGTTCAGTGACGTCACTCCCGTTATGACAACTTATTTGAGGTTATAGATAGTTGTAAAGGTGAACATTAATGTAATTAGTTTGTGCGAAAATTAATTGTGTTTTTCAGATTAAAATGGAAGTTGGATTTATTGATTTTTTTAGGTGATAATGCTACAGTCTTTTGGGGTATTTCCATTTCTACTTGAGCTTGTTTCGATCGTTTCTGAGGATATATAGACACCTGTACACTCTTATCATTGGATATTTGAAAATTTTCAGAATCATGTGTTTCTGTGATTAATGAACACTCTAAAGATGAATCTGAAACATGAAAGAAATAATAATTCAGTTCTTCATCAGCAAGTATAATAATATTACAAATGTGAAAGTTTAAATGTTTGTCTCTAGTATAATAAGGATAAATCTGAAGGAATGAATTAAATGCTCTCAAGAATTTCGCGTTTTTTTGGAGAATAATAATTATCCTTCCCATTCGCAGCTTGGAACCACTTTTTTCTTAGTTTTGGGTCAGAAGGTCCAGTCAAAACTTTGTTGAAGTAGATGGACACAAAACATGAGTCAACGCGGATTTTTTTCGGAGCATTGGTGGTATTGTTATGATCCCCTGATGTTGACGGATAATCCATTTTAAATTTTTACTGAAAAATATCTCGAAAGTCGAGAAAAATGCAAATGAATGAAAGCCGGCAACGAACAAGTATGACTAGTGTCAGACGCGAATGACGTCATCGGAACCGTAGGCCCGTTTTGGCGCGAAAATTTAAATTGTCAATTTAAAACTGCATTTTTTACAATAAATTGCAGTGTTTAAAATTTTTTATATATTTGTGGTCTATTCTACATGGAATTCTTTAAAATAAAAACAAAAATAAAAATATTGCATCTTCCCTATTGTGCGTGATGGTATAATATATATATATAGATAGATATGAATCATTAAGAGCATGATTGTAATAAATTAATGTTTGGTTTTTATAGTCAGTTCTGTAATTATATCGAAATTCGTAGTGAAAATATAGAGTACTATGAAATTTTGTACATAAAAATGTATAAGTAGTTATTTTGCAAATAGTTTAAAATCAATACTCTTCACGTTAATACATTTTTTTTTAATTGAGATGATGTCGGCATTTCCTAACTGATTTACATTGAGAAGAAACGCCGAAACAAACTCAAGGGCCATGTCTCTTTTAATGTCCAGACATAAAAAATAATTAAATATACAAGCATTCGGGTAAAAACATGTGCACTCTCATAGTCCTATGGAACGGCAATACAACACGACCGGAGAGAGATCAGGCGCAGGACCGACATTTACGTGCTCTCCGATGCACGGGTGAATCAATCACCAACTTTCAGACTCCAGGCTGCTTTATGAAAGTTTCTCAAAACCCACAAAGCGATTTCGGCCCGACCCCGGCTGGGAATCGAACCCGAAACCCCGTGCACAGTGCGACTACTCGACCAATGAGGCAGTTGGTTAAAAATATTAACCGTGTGAAAAGACAATATTTGCAAAATGTACTCAATAACACAATATAAGAGGCCAATAACAGCACAAATATGTCCGTCGGTATGTGTGTCAACGAGAGTGAAGTTGGGTGCGGTCGCACTTTTATAAACTTATTTACTCTTCCTTATTGCCTTACTCAGCCAAGTGAGTGACGAAATACAAGATTCGTGAGAGTTTCTGAAAAGCCCACAGATGTGAGGGTATAACTCCTATATTGGACATACGTAATCACAGTTTTTTGTGTCAGAATTAAAGTCATTTCATCATCATCTCCCGAGCCTTTTCCCAACTATGTTGGGGTCGGCTTCCAGTCTAACCGGATTCGGCTGAGTACCAGTGTTTTACAAGGAGCGACTGCCTATCTGACTCATCAACCCAGTTACCCGGGTAACCCAATATCCTTTGGATAGACTGGCGTCAGACTTACAGGCTTCTGACTACCCGTAACGACTGCCAAGGATGACCAGATGAATTCAAATATAGAACAAAATTAGAATGAAATTATCTACCAAATAAACTATCTGGAACTTTTTCGTAGGTTATAAACACGAACTTATACTAATAAAAGTAAAACTGAAGAATTTGTTAGCTGGGGAGTTTATTGCGCCACTCCTTCCTAGCAAAAACACACGGAAGTGATGAAGGGTGGGCGTTTTGGGGGCTGTAATTTGTAATTTTTGAATTTCAAAAAGGGCTATTCCGCAGCCAATTTTGAATAAATTATTTTGAGTTTATGTTTTTTGAAGGCGCATAATCTTAGGAACTACGGGTAAGATTTGAAAGGGACAGGAAAGTTATTCCTAGAGGAAGGCTATGAGCTACTTTTTAGTAGGTCATCAGAAATAATTAAAAAAAAATGTTTTTACTTCTGATACTTATTCAACAATAAACCTATAGCAATAATTATTATAACACATACCTGTAGAGTAACTTTAAAAGGTTCCAAATCCCTGGCTCTCTCTTCTAGTATCCTGATCGCGGGTATAGCGAACTCCTCCCCCCGTAGTCCGCGCGACTCCTGCGCACCCAGGAACCACACGTAGTACGACGCCTTCTTTATGTCTTTCTTCATTCGCAGCGCCATCTTGTGTGGGCTTATGTCATCTTTGGGGGACTGGAACAAGAAAATATTGTTTAAAAAAATAAAAAATGGTGTTGATAAATTTCTGAAGCTTCTGAATTCAGCCACAGGGTCAGAGTCTTCAAATCTTTAGAAAGTAATTGACAGGAGAAAGACATTATTTTTGTAGTACAGACGCCAGCATATCAACCTTCCTCAATCTGCCAAATATCCTTAGTAAAATTTCATCTTTATCACAATATTGGAAGGTTAGTATTCGATTGGAAAATATAGTCAGATTCGGGTAGGTTGACCTGCTGGCGTCTGTGCATTCACATAACTTCATCCAGTTTCAAACTAAGCATAGCTTGTACTATCGGTACTACACTATACTAGACAACTGATAAACTTTATTATACTTTTCTTTTGTCAAATAGACCTTTGTTAGCAATGGAGCCCCGCTGGCTTCCAATCAATTTACTGTAAGTACCTTCATAGTTGAATAAGTCGTGGTGGCCTAGCGGCTAAAAAGCCAACCTCTCGAGTGTGAGGGCGTGGGTTCGATTCCAGGTCGGGCAAGTACCAATGCAGCTTTTCTAAGTTTGTATGTACTTTCTAAGTATATCTTGGACACCAATGACTGTGTTTCGGATGGCACGTTAAACTGTAGGTCGTGGCTTGGCAATCGTTATGGGTAGTCAAAAGCCAGTAAGTCTGACGCCAGTCTAACCAAGGGTATTGGGTTGCCCGGGTAACTGGGTTGAGGAGGTCAGATAGGCAGTCGCTCCTTGTAAAACACTGGTACTCAGCTGAATCCGGTTAGACTGGAAGCCGACCCCAACATAGTTGGGAAAAGGCTCGGGAGATGATGACCTTCATAGTTGAATAAATCGTAAATATTTCCTATTACCTAGTTCTTTTTTATATGACGAAAGTTTGTGACATTTTTTCATAACGGTGGCAAGTGTTAACATCGAAATGTAACATTAGCTGTTAGCATATTAACACATGATGCATCTTTTTAGATCGGATTGCATAATGAGTGCATCGAGTTACTTCTGTAGAAACATCGAAGGTATTAGCCTGGTTTACTTACTCAATGTAATTTCAATGATATACAGAAGATTTTAGTTAGACAGACGTCTATAAATATGGAAAAAAATAAAGGTAAATGACATGGCATCCATCCAGGCCGATTGTCGGCTACAGCGGCCGTTCTTTTTTTATGAAGATCAGCTAGCTGCGCAGGACATATTATAGTGCACAAGCATTCGCGCAGACACAGGTGCGCTCTCATAGTCCGATGGGACGGCAATCCGACACGACCGGAGAGAGATCAGGCGCGGGATATTTACGTCCTCTCCGATGCACGGGTGAATCAATCACCAACTTCCAGAGTCCGGGCAGCTTTATGAAGGTTTCTCAAAACCCATAAAGCGATTTCGGCCCGACTAGACGCTATATAGCTTATACGACAGAATAATATGTAGGCTACATTTTCCCGGGTGCTAGAATAAAATAAAAAATATAGTTTTATTAAAAGAGTTTAAGCGTCTATCTTCCATATAATTATTTCTATGGAAAATAAACAGCGCGTCCTATATTTAGCTTTACGTTTTGTCATTCGGCTCGCTACTTGCGTGTTAAAATTCTGTGACCGTACACAATGTTGGCAGATTCGCCGATAATATTTTGTGAACGCAACTTGTTACCTAATAGGGACTTAAAGTACCTAATGTTTACTTAGGTACATGATTAGAATATAATGTTTCCGATAGTAGGACGTCGATGTCATTTTGGTATAGTCTAGACAAATGTTTTTTCGCTTCGGAATATTTCGCGAGTTGCTGCGCGTTGTTGCGAGACGGTGGGTTGCGAAGGTGCAGGGTATAGCCCAAATGCGCGTGGTTACAGTTGGAATTTAGTATCGCCAATGGGTTTAGTGGGAACTGCACATAATTTATTAACATTTTGACCGCCACAGTCACGTATGACAAGCCAATAAGTGCCCATGTAATCACCAACCCGCCTTGAGCAAGTATGGTGATTAACGCTTATTCCTTCTTTGTATGAGAAGAGGCCGCAGCCCTTTAGTGGTACAGACGCCAGCACCTCAAGCTACCTGAAACTGTCAAATTTTCCCAATCAACCTTGAACAATAAGCTTCAGCCACAAAGTTGAAATCTTATTAAGAAAATTTGACTGATTGTAGGAGCTTGATGTGCTGGCGTTTGCACAAAAATAAACGCTGACGATGACACAACTGATATTTAAATTCTGACAAAACCAAGAGTAGTGAAAACCATGTTAACTAATAAAAAATATCTCACGCGTGGTTGCTACACCCAACCTTGGGTTCATTTTAATTGGTTGTTACAACCAACACGCTGGTTACCAGACGTTGGGTAACAAGATAATTGTGTTTACTTCATAATAATTTGAATTTGGAATCAAATTGTTGTTGTTAGTGATTCTTGATTGTTCAGCAGGCTTAGCATGGCAACCGTAGAAACAAGTTTTGTTTACCGGAGAATTGACATAATGACAGACAAGTGACAGACTGACGTAAGATTTCTTTTGACACGAAGAAAATATTTTTTTCTTTTCTTTGATCGACATAAGTCTACAAGTGATTATATGCGAGTTGACAGGTCGCGCCATGCTCGGCTAGAAGACATGTTGACATTCACAGAAAGAGTTTTGCCTTTTTCTTGATAGAACAGACATAGAATCGCCATGCTGAGCCTGCAGGAATTTGTGGCTAAGTTACACCGAAAACGCGTCGATCAATGATAAGGTTAAACAACGCTTGGCACCGTCGATCCGTCGATGGGTGATCGTCTTGACGTGCGTCGGAAAGCACGTTAAATTGCAAGCAAGTCTCCCAACCAGTCCAAAGGGTCGAGATGCCCTAGTACAGGAGGTCAGGTAGATAGTCGCTCCATGTAAGATACTGGAGCTCAGCGCGGGCGGTAAGTGTGGTAAGCTCATCGTCCGCATGTTTAAGGACGACAGGCCCGTGTCGGCGGCGCGTTCTGTTCCACGCGCTCCTCGAAGAGATGTCAGCAACATAGGAGGGATAACGGCCAGAGTCTGCCTGAGCTGCGGGTTATTCGCAAGAGTTACCGTGGTCCTGGCACACAGAGGGGACATCCCGAAGGAACATAGTGGGTTTTAGTCAGTAAGAGTCTGACACTCCCTCTAGCTGCACCCTCAGCGGGATTCCTCTGGGCTATTTGATGATTTCCCAAGAAAAAAAAACTTGCTTTGATAATGATGTTTTGCCTTAAAAGATATTTGTATGTTTGAATAAATAAATAAATAATGTTTCCTTTAGCTGTGTAATATTCCACAAACTAAGCCCAGTGGTTCACCGTAAATAAAACCAAACGTACTTTACAGTTTGTTTCTATTAGTATTGCGTGGAGCTTCGGTTACTGACCCGTTACGTGATGCACTGGATTTTTGGTCAGCGTTCAACCACCTTTGAAAATAAAGATTGTTTTTACAAAGAAGAATTTTGGTAAAGAGATAAGAAAAAAAATCCAGGAAAATGAGCTGGAATTTTATGAATAGGGTATGTTCCAAATTAAATTATTGTATATATCTGACTACTACTACTACTAGCTGACCCCTTTGACACAAACTAAACACATCAAGCTATTTTAATAGACCGAAACCTATGACCTTGAGCGTCAGCGGTAAATTTGAAAATGTATTAAGAAAACTGGCGTGTGGTACTTGCCTGACTTGAAATCGAACCCGCACACTCGTAAGTAGGCACTTGTGAGGTTGGTACTTTTGTCACTAGGCTACCATGACATGACTTTCACACAGACCCAATCATTCAACGAGTTATAGAACTCTATAGGTACCAAACCCTAAAAATATTACGAAACATTAATATAAGGTTGGTTAATCCTCGTAATAATATAGGGTGACTGGTAATTAGTGATCGACATTTAAACACGTGATTGTACTCATGATTACAAACAACTTTCTTTTTTTATCATTATAGCAAAATTACTGACAACGCGGGCGCGGGGCCTCGCCGCTAACAGCTGATCGGGCGACAAGCGCGCGAAATTTGAATTTTGCTCTAATGATAAAAAACATAACAAAAAAAGTTTATTCGGGAAAGTTGTTTGTAATATGTAATAAATAATTGTAATATATACATAAATATCGGTCACTAATTACCAGTCACCCTATAACTTGATCAAAATAACTATCTCTCAAGTAACTAGTAACCGCCTTTCGCCACGCACATCAGGAGAAGGGGCCATTTAATCCATCACTTGTCCATCCATTAAATATTTACCGCTAAAACACACACGCCAGTCAACGTAATGGCGGCCGCCAGATACCGTAATGATAGAAATAATACCGTCAAATTACCGACACTTAATAACGTATACTGTATTAACTGATGGACCGATCTTATTTAGGTTAAGAGATCTAGTTTTTTTTTGTTTTTATTGTGGAATTTTATGTTAAACTAGCTGCTGCCCGCGATGTCGTCTTCGTGAGAATTAGGCGATTAAACATTCACCCCCTCCGTACGTGATAGCGTGATAATAAGTAGCCTATATGTTGACCCGACCTCTTATTTATATTCATGACAAATTTGAAGCAAATCCATGCGAGATTAGCCCGGACATACATACAGACAAACAGACAAAAATTCTAAAAACTATATTTTTGGCTTCGATATCGATTTTAGATCACGCCCCAATTGTTCTTTTAAAAGAATATTCAGTGTACAGTTTTGACTTTTCTACGATTTTATTATATGTATAGATTTTTTTTTAAATTTCACCTGTATAATAATCATGACATAGTTATAAGGAAGATGGCGTCCACTAATAATAATGCCAGACAATCTTAGCGACCATTTTCGAGACAACTGATTACATACATTTCACGAATACGTAACATATTATATGCAACCAGTTATAATAATAATTACATAATAACAAGATGTAGTCGCAATAATAATATAGGTAAACTGCCATTAAAAAGTGTTTGTGTTACTGTAAAAGCTCAAATTGTGACAAAGCCATGATTTCCGCAAAACTTACGCGATAAAGAGCGAACAAAAGAAATATATACTAAATCTCAGGTGACCTTTGAAAAATATATAAAAAATAACACCTTTAAAGATTCGTGCTGGCCTAGGGGTAAAGCTCTAGACTCTCGAATATGAGTGTGCGGGTCCTATTCCAGGTGAGGCAAGTACCAATGCAACCTTTGTAAGTTATATGAACTTTCTAAGTATATCTTAGACACCAATGACTGATTAAAGGTGAAGGAAAACATCTCGGAAGGAAACCTGGACTGTTCAATCTTTCTCAGCTTGAGAGAGGAGGCCTGTGCCCAGTAGTAGGATGTGATAAAAGTGATCTATCCCAGTTATATGTGTGTATATATGTGTTGCTTTACAAAAAGTATATTCTAACTTTTTCTTCTCATTTATTATTTACTTACCAACATGTGTGAGTCAATCGGAAAATTAGTAAAACTTTGACTAACTTAAATTCAGTCTTTAACAGTAACATGTTACAACAAGCAATTTAATCCAAATATTTCGCGAAGGTTGTGCATTGACACTAGAGCCCAATTATCTAAGGCATGTAGGTGTAAATGACATGGATTTGTTGATAATCACGGGTTATAGGTTCGACGCCAACGCTATGTATAAATATCCCATTTAATTTAGCATTAGAAGTGTAATTATCACTTACTTTATCTGAGCATTTGAAAGTGTTACAAATAGACTTAGATTGTTGGATGTATTTCAGAACGGTAGATAATCGAATTATACAGCTGCAAAGTTTGTTCGTTTGTTAATGTTTGCAACCTTATCTCAGGAACTATTCGACATATCTATACATATAATAAAATCGTAGAAAGGTCAAAACTGTACATTGAATATTTTTACGAATAATTGGGGCGTGATCTACAAAAGATATCGAATCCAAAAATACATATAGTTTTTAGAATTCTGTTTGTCTGTATATATGTCCGGGATAATCTCAAAAAGTACTGTATGGATTTGCTTCAAATTTGGCACGAATATAAATAAGAGGTCGGGTCAACATGTAGGCTACATATTATCTCGCCATCACATACGAGGGGGGGAGGGGGTGAATGTTTAGTTACCTAATGCCCACGCGGACGACGTCGCGGGTAACAGTTAGTGATATAATCTATTTTAGTGTTAGATGTTTAGTATTTTTATTTATTATTTTATTATAGCCCAATTATCCAAGAAGGCTATAGGATTGCTATACCCACTAAGAAAAGTGGAAATTTGGATGTGTAAATAAATGAAAAAGTACTGAACGAATTTCGATGAAACAGTATCTATAAAATACAGGCTACGGGCCTGTATAGACTGGACTTCAGACAGCTACAATTTTATAATCAAGTTCAACTAGTTATCACTTCCAGTCAAACAAAACCACGTTCACAGCATCGCAGTTGTTTTGTAAAACGTACCAATTAACAGAAAAAAAAACGAGTTACTTAATCACTTTTCCCAAAAACATTCCATCTTTGTTTTTGTGTTCACCATCGGTCGTTATATCACAATCCTATTGTGTAACAATTAATTGATGAAAGAGAAAAAGTTTTTGAACAGGTATTACTACCAATACTAGCGTCGGAACCCGGCGTTGCACGGATTTAAATTATATACCAAAACCTTCCTTGTTTACCATTCTATATATAAGTGGAAATTGCATGAAAATTCGTGCAGTAGTTTTTGAGTAAAACGTGAACAAACAGAGGGACGCATTGAATCCTTTTTTTTGTGGGAAATCATCAAATGACTTCTCCCGCTGAGGGTGCAGCTAGAGGGAGTGTCAGACTCTTACTAGCTAAAACCCACTATGTTCCTTCTGGAGGTCCCTGTGTGCCAGGGTCGGGGTAACTCTTGCGAACAACCCGCAGCCCCGGACACATTATATGCCTTTGTTTTATAAAATGTAATGATGTAATGTCTACTTTCTTATTATTATCTTAATCGGAAAGCCTTAGGGCATCACGCTGGCTGACATTATCGAAGTTTTAATTTACGTTACGTAACATATTGATTAAATTTTAACGTCACAGCCCTGCGGGGGAGTCATTGACTGTAGACTTGTTTATTTTGTATTCAGATTGTCAAAAGTTAAAGCTCTTTTTACGCAGTTTCTCTTTATATAAATAAATATGCTATAATTTATATATATCATCATCTCCCGAGCTCTTTCCCAACTATGTTGGGGTCGGCTTCCAGTCTAACCGGATTCTGCTGATTACCAGTGTTTTACAAGGAGCGACTGCCTATCTGACCTCCTCAACCCAGTTACCTGGGCAACCCAATATCCCTTGGTTAGACTGGCGTTAGACTTACTGGCTTCTGACTACCCGTAACGACTGCCAAGGATGTTCAATGACAGCCGGAACCTACAGTTTAACGTGCCATCCGAAACACAGTCATTGGTGTCCAAGATATACTTAAAAAGTACATACAAACTTAGAAAAGTTGCACTGGTACTGGCCCGACCTGGAATCGAACCCACGCCCTCATACTTGACAGGTTGGCTCTTTAATCACTAGGCCACCACGACTTTTCCTATAATTTATAAATATGTAGTCAAAAATTCATTCAACATGAATTAATATACGTTTCTTTGTGTTTTTTTTTATCTAATCAATATCCGTAACACAAGTTTTCATTTCATCATTCACAATAATGCAGGAGTCAAACCTGTAGTGTACCTTTTGTGTCCAGACTTTCAACTTAATCGCTGAACCATATGGTTCAAAATTGATTGTGAAAATTTGACAATTTCGGGTGGCTTGATGTGCTGGCGTCTGTACGTAGGTGAATAATATAGTAAACGATGCATGGGTGTATCAATCACCAAAAAGTATATTCTTTTGGTTTTTGGTGATTGATACACCAATGCATCGTTTATGTTAGTCCTGCACCTAATCTGTCTCCGGTCATGTCTGATTGCCGTCCGGGCTTGGAGAGCAGCGCCAATACTTGTGCACTATAAACTATAATATGTCCTGCGCAGTTGACTGATCTCCTTAGAACATCCGCCATTGCCGACAATCGGCATGGACGCCATTATTAATATTTATTAACGTCAAACCATTATTTTTTTCAAAAACCAAAATAAACATAAGTATGGATAATAAATTATATTCTCCTAAATAAGGCCCTAACCTCACGATCACATTTTCACCAACCAATAACGTAATTAAGGCACTTCAAGACGAGACAGTGAGAACGCAGCGACCGACTTGCCCCAATGTGTCGCATTGTTCTATCGCATTGTTTGTTGAACTTCAACGGTAATGCGGAGGAGCGTATGTATTTGTGTCGGTTATTTAGAACGGTGATTAAGTATTGTGAATGAATTTGGATTTTTCTTGTCTTGCTCTAAAAGGTTGTGTATGAGGGAGATGGAAGATTCGGTTTGGGGGTTTTAAGATTTTGCTATTATGAAGACTTTTTATTATTAATAGGGTAAATGAGGATACTAGAACCAAGTAAGCTTAATCTGTTATGAAGAATTGCTGATTTAAACCCGTGGAAAACGTAATAAAACTAATAATTTATCATTCAAAAGCGAACTGCATGATAATACATAGGTAATCATTTTATATCTTTCTATAGACGCCAGCGTATCAAGCTATTGCAATCTGTAAAATTTCGTGAATAGTTTTTCATCGCACTTTATCGCTGTAGCATAGGGTTCAAAGTAAATTAGGAAATTTTTCAGTTTCGGGTAGCTTTTGTACATTTTATTTACAAAACATTCGCCATATTTTTTCGTAAATATTTAAATTTCATGATACTCAACTATTTTTTTTAATACTTTTATCAAAATAAATCTGACTACTTTACATTACCGCACTAAAACTAAGTACCGTTTAAAAGACGTACAATTATCTATATGTAACTACTTTTTATTTCTTTCCGACGCAAGCGTGGAACTGAACGGTGTCAACGGTTACACGTAACTAAAGGTTAAGCCCCTCACACACGGTTCTACTATCGCCGATGTTATCTTATTAAGTAATCTGTTATTTATTGTGAGTTAATAGCATATTTTTTCACTAGTGGCATAAACAAGTTTATTGACTTTACGCTTATGCAATAGTAAACAGTTACGATCTAGTGGTTAAAGCATCAGTTTCTAAAGTTGTAGCGTGCCGGTTCGATCCCAGGTCAGGCAAGTACCAATGTACGTTGGATAAGTTTTATATATTTTCTAAGCATCCGATATAATAATGCTTTCAGGATGCTGGTGAGACTACTTCGATACTGAAGTGCCTCAGAGATATTTGCGCGAGCTCGCACTGATGGTTTTCACGCTATCTTTCGCAAAAAAACAAAACAGCATCGCTTCCGAGGAGAGTGAGAGACAGTTGCAATAGCATCCTGAGAACAGTAGGTGAGAGCTAATAGTTCTCCTTTAATGAGACTGTTTGTGCAAAGGGTGATGGGTACTGTAGAGATGTAACCTCTTACATTATATTTTATAACAGGCCGAAACACCAATTAAATATAGAATAGTTTTTATTATAAAAGTAGTTAGTCATTAGTTTGACATTAAGTCGCCCGTCAGCTCCCAAACAACAAATACAGCTTGAAGTTAAATATTAATAGTTTCATTTAAGATCCCAGATGCGGTACCTGGAAGCCTTCATCTTCACGAGAAGAAGATAGGTTTCCACAGTACTAACACTAGATAATACGTTTTATGTTATATGTCTGTTTTTACTAACACTATGGATTATTTAAAAATTATTTAAAAATATATATCTTCATATCTAAAGGTGATTCTATAATCTCTAACGCGGTCAGGCTAGTACTAAAAAGTCCGACAGTGACTTTCGTAATAACTAGATCTACAAGCTAGCATATAAACCGTGATATAATTACATGTAATAAAACAACGACATTTACGACCCTATTTATATTACCGACACCGGTCGGTGATAATAGTGTCGTGTGAGAGGGGCTTTATCTAAAGTTGCTATTTCATTTATCCAATATCTTAGCCAAATATACAGGCGCCAGCACATCAAGCTATCACGTAAAACTGTATTTTTTTAAAATCAACTTTCAACCATATACTTCTACGATAAAGCTGACATTTTGTTAAGGATATTTGAGGGATTGTAGTAGCTTGATTTGCTGGCGTCGGACATTAGATAATATATTTCAAATCAGTCCAGTTGTTTCTGAGATTAACACGTCCAATCAAACTAACAAACTCTTAAGCTTTATTATATTATATTTTCATGAGACTACGAAAAAAAATAGTAGACAACAGAAAAAAAAACATTCTAAACCCGCCGAGAACCTCCTCCTTTCTCTGAAGTCGGTTGACAAGTGTACTGCCACCATAATGAAGTTAAAATTGTCGCTGTGAGTTCTGCCGTTACTAGTACAGTAAGCGATAACGGTTACATAAGCGCGGTCAAGTTAATTGTGAGACCATTAGTTGTGTTGATTAGTTTAGTCGTCGGGTTTTAAATGGAGTGTCTAGATTTAATTATGACTCAGTTTTCAGTGACTGTTGTGTATTTGGAGAAGTTTGGGGCATGTGCTCAGCCTATGTATTTCGTAACATGTTTTATTTATTTTACCATAAAAATGCATGCAAACATACATATATGTAGGTAATAAAATCGTAGAAAAGTCAACTCTGTACATTGAATGGTTTTTTAAAAGAATAATTGGGGCGTGATCTAAAATCGATATCGAAGCAAAAAATATAGTTTTTAGAAGATAAAAGTCATTTATTCAAAGAAGGCTGAAAATCAGCACTTTTTGCAGGTCAGTTTTACAAAAGACACCAAAACGCCCGTCCTTCACCACTTCCTACGTGTTATCGCTGGGAAGAAGAAATGGTGGAACAAACTCCCCAGCAACTAACTTAACCGATTTTAATAAAATTACGCACCGTGTGCAGTTTGATCCAACTTGAAAGATATGATAGATGATAGCTTACATCTTAATTTATAGTCGCAATATTATTTTATTGCCAATTATTTGTCTATTATTATAACAAAAACCTTGACCACAGCAATGCCTGGCCCCGTCTGCTGGTTACTTACTATATGTTCATATATAAACGTCGACCAACGCTTATAAGCACTTATAGTAAGTAAAAGTATAAGTTATGTTTTCCGTAGAAGCTTAATAACGTATTGTTATCCGTTAGTCACAGTCGCGCATGTGTGGGTGCGACTGTACCTGCGCCTGCGCAGTACGTGCCTGCGAATAGAAATGCTTTGTTTTCGGTTCAGAGCTTGGTGAGTATTTTTTTGTCGGCATTATATTTTGAAAGTTATTTTAGAAAGAGTAAAGTTAATTATAGCTTTGTTGGCTTGAAAATTTGATATTTATTTTTAATGTGATTGTCTTATGATCTTAATGTGAAACTACAATTAAAAGCTCTTCTCAAAAAGGTCTATTGAGATGTCTTTCTACTATCGTGAACGCTAATAAAATGGAAAAATATATGGAATGATTTAGCAAATCAAGAATTTGCGTGCTTATGACGTGATTTGAAATGTCTTTTCCATAAGTAGGTACATGTTCTTCATTTCTACTAGCGTTTACGATTGTCGAAAGACATCTTGGTTAACCGCGCTAGAAGTCAAGCCCCAAATGACCTCTAGTCACCAATGTATTAAAAAAAGTATTCAGTTTGTTGGTCGGAATGTAAATAATAATTTCTTAAAATAAGAAAAGAGTATAAAGACAAGTGAAACTTTGCAATATAAATACTTACAAAAATATATGAGTACCTTCATCCACTACCGAATGCGTCTGCTTCGTCCACTACTATTGTTAGCAAGAGTTACCGTGGCCCTGGCACACAAAGACCTCCAGAAGGAACGTAGTGGGTTTTAGTCAGCTAAAGCCGGGCACTCCCTCCAGCTGCACCCACAGCGGGGTTTGATAATTTACCATTAAAAAACTTTCATCCAAAATAAAAAAAATATATAACGGTCGTATATCGGGTACGCGGTCAAATCGAGAACCACCTTTTAGAGAAGTCGGCTAAAAATAGCTTAACTTCAAGGCACGACAAGTGTCATAATAAACACTATTGAAATATAAAAAAATAGAATAAATATAAAGACCTCCTTTGTGCGTGCTGCCAGTTCCGCGCCTGACGAAATATTACGTGTCTATGAAACCTTAAAAATGTTGTCACCTAGATTAAAAAGTATGAGTTATTTAATGGTATTATATCAAGGCTTTTGTTAAGCAATGCGCAATCGATTTTTAGATGGGCGACCACCATTGATGTTTCTCAAATAAAACCTATTATGATCGCTCTAACCTTTTTCCTTTAAATCATATTAGATAAATAGGCTGTAACAAAACTAGGGCACCATATTTTTATAGGTCATCTAGTACATGCTAATGATCATGTTTACCACAAAAAATGTTGAATGACCTAGGGATCAACGATCGAGCGCCTTCATAGAGACCGGCGCTATGCGTACAATTTGGCAACTGTGATGATAAATTTAATAAAATATGTTGTTTTTTTTCATGACTTTTTTTGTAGTAAACATGATCCTTAGCATGTTCTGGATGACATGTAAAAATATGATGCACTAGTTTTGTTACACCCTATATTATGAGGATTAACCACACTTATTATTATTATTTTTTAGCGTTTGGTACAGAATTCTATAACTCGACATTAGTGAAGTTGACTTGGTCAAAAATAAACTCTCTTATCATAATTATTCATTTGGTTAAGCATCTTAAAAATAATGTCACTTTCTTTTATCGTTTTGCTAAAAACATAGAAACCTGGGATACCATGCACAGCATTCGCGCTTACTACCACTGCGATCAAGGGGGCAGTCCTTCGTTACGAAGAGCGCACTACCATACAACTGCTTACTGATTAAAAGCCAGATCAAACAATGACTGCCAAAAAAATCCAGTCTGCGGGCAAATGTATTTAAAATTGCATCATAGAAATAACCAACAATGAAGGCAACAGTTGCCTTTCTTCAACAAACTCATTTAAATGCAATAATGCAAGTTCAGTTCACAATAAAACTTATTCAGAATAATATAAATAGACTAGACATACGTTTCGTTCATAAAAAAATGTGACATAGAACAGCGAATTCAGTAAGCCAAGTCTAGAGAAATTGTTTGTTGGTACCATCGCCTTTTGTTTTGCTTGAGACAATATGAATGGAATCTAGGTGACCTAGTGAGTCTATTATTATTGTAAAATTGTAAAGGAAATGGGTTTTTTTATAGATTAACTCTGAGATAAGAAGCTTAATTTGGAGTGAAGATTATATTTTGATGTTGTATATTATTAAAAAAAATAGAAAGTTTGTTTTGATTGTGATGCCTTGATTTGGTTTGAGAAGATTTGGCAGGTTATTTTATAACCTGGATTAGAACATAGGATACTTTTTATCACACCTTTAAAAATTGTTTTTAGAAGTAATATTGCTTTAACAAACTAAAAAATCTGTCAAAACTGATTCACCAATTATTCTTTCTCAAAAGACACATAATTTTTCCTCCTTCCGCTGTGAGTGCAGTTGGAAGGAGTGTCAGAGTAACTAAAACCCACTTTCGTACCTTCTGGAGGTATTTTGTTATTAATTGATATTGTTATGTTTAGTAAATAAACATTTCATTCCGACTTAATCTACTGCATATCATTGTACTACACAACGGCGCCTGTTTATTACTTTTTCATACATTTAACGCTAAATGAAAGTCGGAAACATCGCTCGAAGCAATTACAGAACATGCACAAACTGCATCAGTTTTTGTTGCACTTGCATACTTCAACGCGACCGACGGAATTATTCCGTTTTGTTTCTTGCACGAACGGAATTTTTCCGTTTTGTTGGTGTTTATTTGAAAGTAATATCGCAAATTGTCAGCTTTATACTATATTATGTTTAGAATTTGTTTTAAAGGTTACTGTAGTTTCTAGTTTTAAGTAATAGGCGATTGTTCATTGTAGACCATTTATCATTTTTATGAAATTAAATATTATAGACGAAATTTATAAAATAGTGATTCAAATTACTCCCTGTTTTAAATTAGCAAAAAAAATATTAAAAACTTATTTTTTTGTTTTAACAAAACATTGAAAAAAATATATATATGTATAAGGCACTAAGGTTAGCACGGAAGTGGGAGCTTGTGACGTCACGTTTAAGTAAAATTAGTGCCTTAAAGTGACGTCACACGAAATTTCAATGTGTTGTGTTTTCGTCATTATTACTTGGTGTGGTTAACGAAAAAATACGTGACCAATATTTTATTACATTATTTTTGTTATACCATTTTATATATTATACCAATATTTTTGTTACATATTTTTATTCATCATGCCTATTAGGAGCATTTCCCAAGGAGTTTCTTACCAAATAAGAACAAAAAGATATATTTTGATATTGAAAAAAAAAACGAACAAATAACTCTCCCGAAGCTTAAGAAAGTAAAGTTGGCACACTCAACGATTTCCCTACTGACGTGCTTTATGACTAGAGAGAAGGCGCCGAAGCCACTAACGATAATGAGCGCTTGATGTCTGATACAATATACTCATTAGCCCGCTGACCTCGAAAACTAAACTATCATCAATAAATAGCGATTTGGCATGTGGGAAATCATCGATTGACACCTTCCTTCGCGGGTGTGTCAGAATTCTACTGACTAAAACCCACTATGTTCCTTCAGCAGGCTCAGCATGTCGATTTTATATCTATTCTGTCAAGAAAAGACAAAGCTATTTCCGTCAATGTCAACATGTCTTCTGCCCGAGCATGGCGCGACCTGTCATTTCGCATATAATCACTTGTAGACTTATGTCAATCGAAGAAAAGAAAAATTACTTCAAAAAATCTCAAAAGAAATCTTACGTCAATCTGTCACTTTTCTGTCATTATATCCAGTCTCTGGTAGACAAAACTTGTTTCTACGGTGTCCATGCTAAGCCTGCTGGAGGTCCCTATGTGCCAGGACCACGGTAACTAACAGTAAACTATCCTTCAGCCCCGGAAGGAATCTTCGACCTGCCTTAGGTAATACTTTTAACTTTTACTCGACAATGCTTAGGAAGTGAAATATTATTGCGTTCTGTAAGGAAATTAGTGGGAACGGTTTGTGTTTCTGCAGTTTAGATTTCTGCGATTTGAGAATTTGTTTTGAACTAATTGCTCGCCGCGGATCCGGGAGCTTCCCAAGGGTATTACTTCTCGCAATCGGATAAGAGTCTATATATATCTTTATAGGCATATACCCCTTTTCGAGCTCTAAACTGTCTGTGTACCACATGTTATTTTAAATTACTTCAGTAATTTTGGCTTGAAAGTGCGACAAACAGACAGAGTTACTTTTGCATTAATCATAATAGCAAGGATGGCTGTAGCTTTATGACAAGAGTCATCAACGTCCAGACTCCGGGTTGCTTCGTTAAAGTTTCTTAAAATACATAAAAAATAGATTTTGGCCATCACCCATCCATATTGTGGCTTAGTCAGCTTAGCAGCTTAGTCTGTAAGACTGCATTCGTAAGAGTCATCAATCAGGGCCTATTTTATTACACCAAAATACAGTCAATCATATACTTATTATTAGATAATCTTATAATGTACTGCCCCCAGCTGTCCCCAGCGGTTTCACCCGCATCTTTGGTTACTGCTCCGCTCCCGTGTGTCTTAGCGTGATGGTATATAGCCTATAGCCTTCCTCGATAAATGGGCTATCTAACACTGAACGAATTTTTAAAATCGAACCAGTAGTTTCGGAGATTAGCGCGTTCAAACAAACAAACAAACTCTTCAGCTTTATAATATTAGTATAGATACGTCGAAGTGATTGTCATACATATCACAATCTCTCTTGTATGAAACCTTTGGCATTTTATCAAAGATATGTCTTTCCTATAACTTGATTATAATGTTATGTATTATACTGGCTTGTAGATCGTGATGTAATATCCGGCGACGGAAGCATGACGTCACTTCCACGGTGCTTTCGAGTTAAAAGCTTTGCAAGTAGGTTTGATTAAGGCTTGTTTATTTTATATTATACTCTATTAAACTCGAGTTATGCATTAAAATATGGAATAACTAGCTTCCGCCAGCGGTTTCACCCGCTTTCTGAGGGAAGTACTTTCCATACCCGGATAAAAAGTAGCCTATATGTTATTCTGATGTATAAGCTATATTGTGGTAAAGTTTCATTCAAATCCATTCAGTAGTTTTTACGTGAAAGAGTAACAAACATCCATACATCCATACATCTATACATCCATACATCCATACTTACAAACTTTCGCCTTTATAATAGTATTAGGATAGGATATAGGATTTAGATATTTTAGTGGTATTGAATTTTAAACATTGTCTGCTAGACACTATAGTATTGTAACATTAAGCTATTATTAAAGATTCTATAACAAGGTCTGCTTTTTAAATACCAACTTGTATATTAATTAATCCTCATCAGCGGCCATTTTTTATATCCCATTGAAAAACACAGGTATCTTCTTCTTCAGGTCTTAATGAGAAGATATGAGAGTCAATCACCAAGCTTGCTTAAGGTAAATTGACGATTTCAGACTTAAACTTCAGCATTACTCAAGATCTTTTCCTTCACCTTTAAGTCAGTCATTCATAGAATCGAGTATAAGTTTAGAAAAGTTATATTGATGCTTGCTTGAACCCGGAAACTTAGAGGCAGGTGCTTTAACCACTAAGCCACCACGACGTGTATATTTTAACTAATTTCGAAGTAATAATTACCTTTCAATATAAATGGATGGTGTATTTGAGGATCTGAAACAAGAAAACAAACACAGGTTAATATTTACGCGTATATGTGTTCACGATACTGGACTGTCATTGAACATCCTTGGCAGTCGTTACGGGTAGTCAGAAGACGGTAAGTCTGACGCCAGTCTAACTAAGAGGTATTGGGTTGCCCGGGTAACTGGGTTGAGGAGGTCAGATAGGCAGACGCTCCTTGTAAAACACTGGTACTCAGCTGAATCCGGTTAGACTGGAAGCCGACCCCAACATGGTTGAGAAAAGGCTCGGGAGATGATATGTTCACGATACGAGATAATCAGCTTCATTTTAGGTTGTTTTCTAATGACAAAATATTTCTTTGACAGTAGTATAAGACTTCAATTAGATTAAAATTAAGCAACATTGCCACTGACACTAAGCTTATCATTTACTTGCGATTAAAATTCTATTAAGTAGTTGACAGTCAACCGCTAAGTGGTGCCCTTATCGCGGGTCAATGACCGGAGATAAGCACTTTTAGCGTACAAACTAACAAACACCTGTCACGTTGTATAAGAATATGCAGAAAACCCACTTTTTGCTGTACTTGAAAAATAATTAGATATGACATTCTTTTTTATTTATATTTATTTTATCTTACTGACATGTAAACCTACTATTTAAAGTAGATGCATTTTATTTTTTGAGTGTGTGAACAATGTGGGTTTCTTTGGTTTTTCTTTCATCGGGCGTTTTTCTCAAGGTAGTCAGTTAGGAAATGCCGGCCTCATCTCGTTTTTTTATAAAAAATGTGTTGACGTGTAAAATGTGGTGATTTCAACCTATTTGCAAAATAAATATCATTTATAATTCTTATGCTTCGAAGATTTAAATAAAATACGCACATGCGCAAGGCGTTTCTGGTTTTGTTGTGAAATTAGTTCAGCAACAGTGTTTTGTTTAAAGACTTATCAATTAAGTTTTCCGAAGATTTTGTACTGGTAGGCCGTTCTTTTTTTGACAGTAACTAACCTTGAAGTAAACATAGGGATGGGATTATAAGTCAATTTGGGGTAATCGATTCTATTAGTTCCGATTATCTATCGATAAAAATACCTTTAGTATTATATTTTTGCGTGAGAACCTTTCAATAAGGTTTGTAAACTAATTGCCTATTTGTAAACGAAATTGCGTTAAAAGAAATGATTTTTATCGACTAGTAATTTCTGATATAGTAAATGCTACTTAATATCACGCCGTGACTATCGGGAATCAACTAAAAGTAAAAAATATTCGAACCTGGCCATGCGACGCGGTGGTTTGTAGCCACGGGCGGGCAAAACCACGACATACACCTAGTATAACATAATACTATAGATATAAATCACATTGCACACGTTTTCTTGTTGTCGGGGTTCGACTACCCGCTTGCCCGCACCCGCGCAGACAACTAAAAAATAACACAAAAAATAATCGGAAATTGTGTTTGTTTATTTACAGAAAGAGCTTATTTTGTGCTTCAGAGACTTTGTAGCTTAGAGCTGTAAGTTATTTAAATCTATAAGAAGAATGAGAAATGGTTCATTTTGACATTTGAAAATAAGGTTGAGAAAGTAGTTAAAAAACTTGAATCTGAACGTACCCGAATCTATCCAATTTAACCAATCGAATATTAACCTTCCGGTATTGTGATAAGGTTGAAAATCTATTACAGAAACTTGGCAGATTGATGTCCTGGCGTGTGTATCTTATATTTATAGATTGTTTTCCCTACTCGAATAGTATACAAGCCTTCAATTGACGTTAAAAAATATAATATATTATATTACTGCATCAACAATATACAAAATTATAATCCCACGATTTATTCTGACATGCGCGCTTCAGAAAATTAATCACAAAGAAACGTGTGATCAATCAAAAGTTAAGTCGACTATAAGTTATAATTTTTTCACCATTATCGACTAAGTCCCTAATTGCACATCACTAGTCGCCCGAGGCGCTAAAAAGCTCGTCTATGGGAGGTTATTGCCCTGAGCTTAGACGAATGATCTTCACACACGATAAGTATTTCTGAATTTAAATAATTTTGTATTTAAAGTATGTTTCAAGATTTAATTCTATAGTAAATTAAAGTATAATCAGCCTTAGTTTCCTTTTTATTGAAGGAATTGTAACGATAGAAATTAGATTTTTTCCTCACTTTATGGGACAGACCTGAATATATGTACATACGGTTGGAATCTTAACATGATACCTTTACGCATTCTTAAAATAAAGGTTGGCGACAGATGGTCAACAAAGTCATATGATTAACGATTGAAAAAAAAATTAAGAAGAAAATTTTGAAGATCAATAGATTCGACATTTATAATTGTTAATTGTATGAAGCTTTGTTTTTTCAGAATGTAGGTGATACCACGTGAAAAAGCTAGTTATCCTTAAGTAAATATAAGAACAATGTTATATTACATAAATATGAGTTAAGAACATACTTGAACTTTAAATAAAATGTTCATAAAAGTTTAACTTCAACTAAACAACATTTTTATGTTAATGTTCAAGAGAAAAAAGTTTTTATTTTCAAATTAATCTTTGTCTCTGGTCAACTTTTTAAAGCGTAAATCTTATTTGTATTCATATTTAATTTTGCTTGTAACACAAAAAGTAAAAAAAAAAATACTTTTGCAAGATTTGCTACATGATAACTTTTAAAAATGTTGCAACAGCATAAGCTTTTTTATCATTTTCATTTTATCATTTTTTCATTTTAGGAAAACTGACAGCTTGTTAATAATATATTGATCACAATGAGTACAATAGTGATAATTATTATAAGTAAAATATGGCCAATATCAAGTTTTTACTACTAAACTTTACTGTTTTCTGTTTACTGAAAGGAAAATGCAAGCTAAAATACGTCTTCCTAGATGTTCGCCGCATCACGTTATTATCTCGATGCGATCGATAAGCCATGATACTTATAATTACCGCCCACCGACCGCGGACTCCGCACTATAACATGGGGACATACTTGCACAGCACAATTAATTAGATCTCTTTTCCGATGGATTAGTACATTAATTTGTATAATGAATTTGTTATAAATCTTTTGGATGATAATTTGTCAGCTTATGGCATAAATTGAATAAATAAATTAGTAAAAAGTTTTTTTACAATAAATGTTAGGAAAGAAACTCTGTCTTGCGGAATTAAAACTAGATATTCTTTCCTAACGTTTAATGATATTAAAGTTCTCTCCCCATTTCCTTGACCAAAAATTCAAGCTTTCCGTATTACAAAACTACTTAATTGATCGAAAACATTTAAATGGTGTCAACTCATTGCGCGCACGTATTCGGAATTATTTTACGGACTAAAGTGAAAAAACCTCACAACGCCTTATCTAATCCAAGGTTTTACAAAACTTCCTATTGAATAGGCTATTTTTTATTTGCTTTTCCTCGGTTACATGGTTAGACCAAATAGCCCTGATATCAAAGCCATTGAAATTAGTGGTGTCTTATTTGACATAGCGTAGGTTTTAAGTGATTTAAAAAGGCTTTTCAGTGTTTTTTTAATTTTTTTATTTATTATCTACTAGAAATTTAGAGGCTTTTGGTCACAATACGACCACGCCAATCCCATCATAACCTAATAAAAAATTTTTAACGCTATTCCGACTTAAAAACCTTATGGCTTTTCAGTGTATTTTTCTTTATAACAAATAACGTCACAAACAGCATACAATCTATAAGGTTTTTTCCAACTTATAAACAAACAGAATCTGGTTTCGTTTATGGCTAGAACAATCAACACTTTTTCGTGAGACTTTTTTAACCTCTCTCTGCTGGGCCTCCTTCCACACAGAGAAGGATCGAGCGTTAATCACCACGCTTGCCGAAATCAATTTACAAAATAGCCAGTTACCTACCTATGTTACCAATGCGGATTGGTGATATCAGACTTTATAGGCCAGGTTTCCTCGAGATGTTTTCCTTCACCTTTAATCAGACTTTGCTGTCCAAGATATATGTACATATGTAGGTACTTAGAAAGTGCTTATAATGTAGAAAAGTTGCATTAGTACTCGCCTGACCTGGAATCGAACACACTCATACATGAGAGGCTGGTGCTTTAACCACTAGGCAAAACTAAAATTCAAACTCAAACTCAAAATCATTTATTCAAACTTGGCTGTAAAACAGCACTTTTTGAACGTCAAATATTACAAAGATAGCCCCCAAAACGCCTACCCTTCACCACTTCCTATGTGTTTTTGCTGGGAAGAAAATCGTTTAAAAAAATCAAATATTCAAGAGAAAATATATTCTACCATTAATACAATAATATGTAGGAACCGCGCCAGCCCGAGCTGTAAGCACTAAGTTCTAGACACCGTTAGGTTTCCTGTCCTAGCTGAGTGGTTTGTATAGACGCCTAGATAGCCTAGGTACGCTAGGTACGCTAGGCAGGGTATGCCGGACAAATGACAGTTATATTCACGCCTATTTCCTTAATGGCAGAAGAGTTGGTATATGGTTAAGTTAGCTTTTGATTTTGCATTTTTTACACGTTTTAAGACAATAATTTAAAAAAAACACTGACTTCACAAAACGCTTAAAATTATAAGAAAATACTTTTGTCATAGGTCTAGAAGTCAATGTCTTGAAGGTGTTATTTAGTTTTCCATCTACTTCTAGCGCCATTTCTTGAAGCTTGTAGATAATTCATAAAATATTATCTATGACAACAGTATACCGGATTCGAAATTTTAGTAGGTAGGTTTTTGGAAAAAGGCATCTTATGATCTTACAATTTCAGTATAAAATGCATTAACAATTCATTTCATTAAAAAAATTCCAAAAAACCAACTTAAAACGCATTAAAAAAAAAACTTTTTTTTTAAAGTAGGTACTTGATTGGTTGCTTACCTAACAAACTGCGCTTTGTATGTGTGCTAAATAAAAACGCAAGCCACACGCGCGCCTGTCAACGACCGGCGCGCGCGCACCCAAACGCCACGAGCTTTGTCTTGTACTCTATGTATTAAGAGTTTTGGCTAGTCACTAAAATATGTACGTAAGCTGTATAGACGCAAACACATCAAGCTACCCAAAACTGTCAAATTTCCTCAATCAACTTTGAACCATAAAGCTTCAGCGATAAAGTTGAAAATTGATTAAGGAAATTTGACAGATTGTAGGAGCTTAATGTGCTTGCGTCTGTACATAGTGGCTATGCCTAGCTGTGTCGATACAAGCATTGATAACTCTGCTTACACCGTAAACGGTAACAGCGTGAAGATTCAGTCTTGATATAATTCCTTAAGTTTTTGTACCTATTAGTTTACTACATTGTCAATCTACAAGGGAAAATCAACCTTATTGCATAGGACAAAAAGCTTGTATTAAATCGACAATTTTCACTGCTATTTCGTATACAAGGTGAATTGAACTTTATTGCTTGATTATTAAGGTTACAATTGAAATGAAGCTAACTGATATGTAGCAGCAGAATTCCTGGCTAAGTCCTGATGCATGTACTTATTTATCTTGAAGATAGTCCAGTTTTGCTATCAGCTGGGAGCCTGATAAGTTTTGTACGCCATTAACGAAACATGGGATTGGTGAAATGGGAAATCTAGTACATAGGTAATAGCGCATATCTTTCACATTTATGGTTTTGTATAATTTATTAATCTATAAGTACTAATATTATAAAGTTGAAGAGCTTGTTTATTTGTTTGTTTGCTTGTACGTGATAATCTCAGGAACGACTGGTTCGATTTCAAACAGATGCCAGCACATAAAGCTACTCACATTTAAGTTTTTTTTGAAGTATTATTGTTTAAAATATACTGTGAAAATTTTGCAGTTTCGTGTAGCTTGACGTGCTGGCGTCTGTACCTACATATAACTTGAAAAGTTGATTAGGTGTTTGCCTGATCTGGAATCGAACCCATCCGATAGTACATAATATTATAAACAAAAACAGATGAAATTAAATAACTCTTACTACTTTCTTTACCGGCCAACTCTTTTTTAATTACAGACATATATCAAGTTACTACAATCAGACAAATTTCCTTCATAGATTTTCATCCTTATCACAATACCAGAAGTTTAATATTCTACGTTCTATTCTGTACGTAATCAATGATATCACATTCTTAATATCATAACAAAAACTAAGCATTTAAATAACAATTATACAATAACAAATTTCAGCTATAACATTAAAAAAACAATTCCAAGTTAAGAAATCAGTATTTTTGTGACTAACCCAATATTATTTCTGTCGAGTGTAAAAAACAACAGTGTATCAATACTGTTTTTCGATCGATACCTATCAATCATTCGAGTATAACAGATAAAGATGGAATGTGAAGAATTCTTTTAAGATTTGTAACAGGAAATATATGACAAAGATAACAGTTTGCTGGGAATGCAATACCTATGTATTTTGAACTGATGACTGTACTTTTTAAGATGATGATGATGATGGCATCCAGCCCGAATGTCGGCTACGGCGGCCGTTCTCTTTTTAAGGAGATCAACCAGCCGCGCAGGACATATTATAGTTCACAAGCATTCGCGCAGACACAGGTGCACTCTCTATTCCCTCACTATCATAGTCCGATGGGACGGCAATCCGACACGACCGGAGAGAGATCAGGCGCAGGACCGACATTTACGTGCTCTCCGATGCACGAAATTTTTAAGATACTATTTCATCAGATAACTAATCTCTTAGACATAGTGAGAGCTGATGGGGTTATCGGTTTGTTCGGACGAGATGCCGTGGCCCTGAATTGGAAGTGCTTCAGAAGGAACAATGAACATAAGTGGGTATTAGTCAGTAAAAGTCTGACACTCCCTCCAGCTGCACCTACAGAGGGGTGATCATGTGATGATTTCCCTGTCACAAAAAAATACAAAGAGATATTTCAATAAAGTATGAATAGCGTTCGAAAAATAGGATTTAAAATAGTTTCATAAATTATTTGATTAAGCACATTTTTTTTTTTAATTTTTCTAATATTTGTAAATAGAACGCTTATTTTAAAATAATAATTTATAAATCCTTTTTAAAATGGCGACTGGGCTATCGGTTATAGGTATTATTGTGTATAAAAAGCTGTAGATGGCACTTCTGAAAGAAAAAAAATAGTATGTACAATCAGAGTTATCAGTTCTATAGTTTAGAATTAAGATTCAAGTATGTTATTAAAATGTTTGTATAATAAAGTCTATTGTTTACAAAATTCAACATTCCATAAACAAAGAACATGCTAGAATCAGGAAGAATGTAACATAGGAATAACATAACTATTAGAATTTATTTAAAATGTTGTCGACCTCGCTACAGGCTGACCGCTTGTATGTAGAGATAGATTGCAGAAAATCAAATTATCGTAATAGTTGTAGACAATAAAAAGCATGTACAATATTTTTTTTCATTAATAAGGAAACTTTATTTTTTATTTATTTACATTTAAATGAATTTTCAAAATTATAAAAATTAAAGTTGTAAAAATACATTATTAATGATCAAATTATTCAGATGGATTTTTCAGGTAAATAATTTAACTAGGAACCAAAATTTTCTTTAGGCAATATGGTGTGTGTCTATGAGTGAATCGCAAGATATTATCGTTTTAAACCGTAAATAGTACGATGACGAATTAGTACAGACGCCAGCTGATCAGGCTACAACAATCTGTCAAATTTCCTTAATGAATATTGAACCTTATCGCTGAAGCATAAAGTTCAAAATTGATTGGGAAAAAATACATTTTATTACAATTTTATACCAACTAATGTAACCAATAGAGAAGTATATTTTTTTGTTAATTACTGCACTTCATAATAATTTCAATGTCTGCAGTAATGTACGATGTACAGGTTGATTTATAAATTCAATTCAAACGCCGACATAATTCGGAATTAGTTTTGAAGTATTCACCGGAGCGCGAACGTAACGGGTCAATCTATCAATCGACGATTGAAACTGATTGATTGATTGATTTAACGGATTGACGTCAAAGAGCCGCACTGACAAGAGAACAAGTGTCAGCTATATTAGTAAAAATATGATGTATTAATTTATTATTAGTTTTTAACATCATCTGGCTAGCCTTTTCCCAAGCTATTGGGGCAGCTGAGTAGATACCAGTGTTTTACACGGAGCAACTGCCTATATTACGTCCTCAACCCAGTTTTTCTTCCTAGCTGAATTCGCTGTGCTGGCTTCGCTGCTGCAGAGAACCTCAAACGGCGCAAACATAGTAAGCCTCGTTGATAACTATATTTTTGTGCCGATTGGGGTCTCCTCAGGGTCCAAATTTCAAGTTTCAAGTGACCTGAAGACTGTTTTTTAGGTGTTTTGTATTTAGGTGAAAATATAAGCATTGCCATCCATGATTTTTTTATAAAACACAAAAATTATCGCAATATTTTAAAATTATTTGACTTTATTCATACAAAAAAACTACAATTAGACATAATGTCTAAATTATATTATCTCAAAATACGTATTTTTAAACTGTTACTTCAGCTATTTTTACAAAATTCATTAAATATAAAAATGTTACAGAGAAACGATGTCCAATATGTAGGTATAATAAATACCTAACGAAATATAAATTGCAACATTCATTGTAACAAAAAAATATAATTTGTATCTTCAAAATGGATAAAAGCACTCGTTATTCAATACGGAATATCTGAAAATATCTGAAAAACTGTATCGATTTTTCTCGATTCTCGATTCAATTCAATGTAATAGTAAGTTAACTAATATAAAAATATGGAATTGATTCGTTCTATCTCGTTATGGTCGCATTGAAATGTTTTTTACTGGACAATAAAAACCAAGGAAAAGGCAATTGCATACATCGTTAGTCGGTAGCCTTTCACTGCTTTTGATCATTATTATTTTTTATCAAGTAATTATTGCAGTTCAACGGCATTATAAACACTATTAATTAACAATATATTTATTGTTTTGATAAAGTAATTATGAAAATGATACTTATGTTTATTTTAGTTCCAGTTAGTTAACTGGAACTTATTCGTAGGTGGTGAAACAGGCCGTGAGTTAGAATTTTACAAATCGGTCCTGTTCCTGAAAATTAGCGCATACAAATAAACAAACAAACTTTTCAACTATATTATAAGTATAGATATAGTTTTAGAAGAACATTCTAGTTTTTATTTGGGTTTCTTTCGGCGTTTTATTCAAAATTGTTTGTTGTTGTTCATTGTTCAGATACAGGAAACAAAAACATGATGCAATTATCCAGGTTACAAATAATCTATGTCGTTAATAAAATCATCATCCTCCTGCCCTTATCCCAAGTTTTATTTGGGGTCGGCGCAGCATGTTTTTGTCTTCCACGCCCTTCTATCTGCCGTCATCTCACAAGTTACCTTCTTTCTAGCCATATCAACTTTCACACAATCCATCCATCGTTTCTTTGGTTGTCCCCTTCCTCTATATCCATCCACATTCATGTTCAAAACCTTTCTCACAACATGATCCTCATTCCTCCGCATTACATACCCATACCATGCTAGCCGGTTCCCACATAGTTTTTCGGTTACCGGTGCCACTTTTAAACTTCCTCTTATATACTCATTTCTTACTCTATCCATTCGCGTAACACCACACATTCCTCTTAACATTCTCATCTCTGCTGCATGCAGTTGTCTTTCATTCATCTCTTTTGTGGGCCAGCACCCTGAACCATACAGGACGGCAGGCCTGACCATAGTCTTATAGATTTTCCCCTTAAGTTAATAAAATATGTCATAAAATAACAGTCTCGATTTATTCAAAATTAAGATCCATTTTAGCAAAAACAATGTATGTACATATATTTACCTCAAAATTGCATACCAAAAGGCCACATACAATAATCTTTAAACACATTATTATAGCACTGAAGATTGATAGCCTAGGTCAGCGAAGGACTATGATTGACAACCTAATCAATGAAAATTATTCTACACTAAGAAGCTGGACTGAGCCCTAAGGCAGCAGTCAGACCGCCAGCGAGAAAACGACTTACTATCGGTGATTTTCTCCCTACATTCCGTGTGAAAGAGATGCATAGGTTTATTAATAGTTGCTCTTTTACTGCTCAAAGTACCGGAGAAGACTTTACTAGTATTGTCGTTGAGAGACTAGAGCTTCTAAAGATAAACTCGCTCAGCGAAGCTCGCTTGGTTCATTTCTCTGGTGTCCTGGTGGAGCGACCATGGAGCTGTCAGCGCTCCGGTTTACGTACTCGCTTTTAGCCCAGCGACAAAACGATCGATTTCCACTGATCGCCAACTCTATTTACTGTTTAGTTCTACTCGTTCCTCGTTCATCTTCGGCGGTTAGACCATTGCCTATAGTGAGAAACTTGAGAATATGAACATTGTAATTACTCAACGCAATGTGAGTTACTTAATAAGTATCATTTATTTATTTATAAAAAAAAACTACAATTGTTAAAATATCTACAAAAACTTTTGAGAAAATTTCTTCCTTACTTTGGACTCTAGCAGGCTTAGCATGGCAACCGTAGAAACAAGTTTTGTCTACCGAAGATTGGACATAACTTAGAGTAATTTTTAGTAATTACTCTAAGGGACATAAGGACAGAAAAGTGACAGATTGACGTAAGATTTCTTTTGACATTTTTTGAAGAAATTTCTTTTCTTCGACCGACATAAGGCTACAAGTGATTATATGCGAGTAAATAGGTCGCGCCATGCTCGGGCAGAAGACATGTTGACATTGACAGAAAGAGCTTTGTCTTTTCTTGACAGAATAGATATAAAATCGCGATGCTAAGCCTGCAGCCATACGCACAATATTCTTGCCACTAACCCTACATTAGTACTAGCAGTACGTCACAAGCGACCTCTAACGGGACGTGAGAGAAACCCTGCAATTATCTAGTCACGCCTTCAATGTTACGCATTGAATAATGTATTTGTATTGCCATTGACAAAGGAAATGTGTTATAGTTAGTTTTTACTGGGTCTTACCTATAAGGTTATGGGCTGGCTGTTTTGCAGAGATTTATACAGCATTATATTTATATCAAGGAGGTAATTAACGCTCAATCCTTCTCTGTGTGAGTGGACGCCTGTTAAAGATAAGAGATAAAAAGTCATTTCTTCAAAGTTTGCTGAAAATCAGCACTTTTTAAAAGTCTATTTTACAAAAAACAGCTCCTAAAAACGCCCTTGCTTCACGACTTCCTATGGTGAACACCATAGACTGCCCAAAGGCAGGTCTGTGCCCAGCATTATGATGATAAAAAGGCTGATGATGATGATGTTGACCACTGCCTTAGAGAAATACTTTACAAACTCAAACATAAATTAAGGGCATAGTTCAAACTGTGAGGTTTTATGTTAAATTTCATTTAAAATCAGTTCAGACGTTTTATTGTGTAAAAGTGTTGTAAAAGCAAAAATTAAAAATCCCATTTAAAAATAAGTTCATAACAACGTTATATAAGATTTATTTTAAACATGTAATGTTTATTCTTTAGTACATATTTAAGTAATTTATTTAGCATATGCACGCAAAACAGCCGGCCATTTTTGTTTAGCGATATAATGCTAAAATATTTTGTGTTTTCACCTTAAAGTTTTTGTCATTTATAATGTGGTTTCAGGAACCACATTGATTAAGAGTATTAGGTACTTGTGAAATGACGTCATAGATGGAAGTATAAGTGAGAAATCGGAAGAACGCTAGAAGGCTCATAGACAATGATAATGGATTCAGTAATACGCAAACATCAAAGTTTACGCGAATGAAAGCAAATATTCGTCAACTTTTTATCAACGTAAATGGTATTTCGTCAGTAAATTGTATTGCACTAATAAGCTTTATATTTTTAAATAAAATATCTAAATTGTTTATTATTTTCAATACATTAGCAAAATTTAAACATAATGTTATATTTTACAGTATATTTTTTTCTTAATTTAAATACAAAATTCAATTTGGTCCATTTTTAGGTTATATCATTATGTTCTCAAATAAGAATTTCAAAAGAACGATAAATTTATTAAACCTATGAAGATAAAATAAGTACCTACACAACATCTTATAAAGTATCCTACATGATCGCAATAAATATTGGAAGTTTGAAGTTTTAAAAAGTCTTCAACGTCCCATTAAGAACAGACTGTGTATTAAACAGACACCAGCACATCAAGCTACAACAATCTGTCAAATTTCTCTAATAGATTTTCAACTTTACCGCTGGAGCATATGGTTCAAAGTTGATTGGGAAAATTTGAAAGTTTCGTGTAGCTTGATGTGCGGCGTCTGTACGACCAACGACCGTGAAGCCCTGAATGGTGTGATGCAATGATGACGTAACTTCTCAAATTAGCACCTTCAACTATTACTTACAGTACATTCTGTATTGAGCAGATTGTTTTTGTGTGGAATTGTGTAGATGTACGAGTACAAGGTTTGTTTATGACGTTGCAGTGGTCGGAAGCGCAATGAACTCTGGATTCGATTCCTGAGTTAAATCGAAATTGCTTCATGGGCTTTAGAATCTTTCACAAAAAAGCCCGGAATCTCATCATCTGCTTAGCCTTTTCCCAAGCTATGTTGGGGTCGGCTTCCAGTCTTAAACGGATGCAGCTGAGTACCAGTGTTTTACGTGGATCGACCGCCTACCTGACCACCTTAACCCAGTTGCCTGGGCAACCACGATATCGCATTATAAGACTGGTTGTCAGACTTTCTGGCTTCTGACTACCCGTAACGACTGTACAAGTGGCAGCACCTATCAATTTAACGTGCTTTCAGAAACACGGTGGAACTCGTCATGACAAGATGATCACCCATCCACGGATCGACCTCGCCAAGCGTTGCTTAACTTTATGATCGATCGACCCGTGCGGCTGTAGCTTATCCACGAGATAAAAGCAGCCGGGATGAATATTTAAAAACAATTTTAATGCCGATGAATACCCCCATAGTTGTATGTCTTTTAAAGCCCAGACAAAAAGCAAGATGGCGTCGCTTTTTTCCCGCCGAACTTCAAGACTCGTACACAAAGAACTTTTACAAGACTAACCAAGTAACCACAAATAAACAGAAAAAGTTCGTACTGTACGAACAATCACAAGCAAATAATATAATCGGACTAGCTCTAAGAGCATGTAAATAACCAGAGACGCCATAAGAACTCTCTATGCGAAAAGATTTGCAGCGGGGGGCAAGGCAACGCAACAAATAATGATACCGTGTTATTTGTATTCTCTATTACATTCACAATTTTTCAAGAACGGTTTCAGATTAGCGTATTAAGGTGTCCAGACCGATTGAAACTAGTCTCTCTAAGAAGATCAGCCAGCTGCTCAGAACATATTATAGTGCACAAGCCTACAGGTCAGCCAGCAGTTCAGCCTACCAGAATCTATCAAATTTTACCAATCGGATATTAAAATCTAAAAATTGATGTTAAAAATCTATTAAATAAATTTGTCAGATTGAAGGAGGTATGTAGTTTGATGTGCTGGCGTACGTACGTAAAAAAGCGCCCGTGTATCCTCTTCTCGCGTGTCCGGTTGGTTGTATGCTCTAAGTCTTAGGCTGTAACATTGTCCACTAGCTGCCCTCTAACCGAGGCTAGTTCAACCGGTTGCATTCCTTAACGCGCGCGTTTTGTTTTTTACACAGTCTACAACATTTACTTTACGGTACTACTTGGTGTACTGATTAGGTCAGACTGTGTCCTGTTGGTTGATGAAGTAGGGACTGATTCTTTATTCAAAATTAATTCGGTTCTCGTAGACATTTTTTTTCTAATTAAAATAAAGCTAGACTTTACTTACAAAAATAGACTTATATACTTTACTTATAGGCTTTGTTTATTTGTACGCGCTAATTTTCGGGAATAGGCCTGACTTGTAAAATTTGCTCTAGGGGCCTGTTTCACCACCTACGAATAAGTTCCAGCTAGTTAATTTATAGATAGTGGCTATCCGGACATTGTCATTGTCACTGGCTTCTGGTTAGGGCCAGTTTCACAATGTCCAAAGAGCCACTATCTACCGAATCAATTAAAAAATGGGACGGAATTTGTTTGAAATTATCTACCAAATAAACTAACTGGAACTTATTCGTAGGTGCTCAAACAGGCGCTTAATATAGTAAAATACACTACATGATAATTTTAAAACATTAGGTCAGAATTTTTTTAGTAGCGAATTCTGTACAATATTTCCATAGACAAAAACGATCAACCTATTCAGGTCTTATTTTGACTATCCGTTCTCAGTAAACCTACTTAAATATTCATAACACATCTTTCCTATACACAAATACAAACAAAATCAATATGTTAGTAAGTAAACAAACCAACAAGTTTTGTTACTAATAAACGCAAAGCAAGAACGTAAAGACACTATCAATGGAGGCGACCTTGCGCTTTCGCCACCAGAGGTCAGCACCGGTGAAAGGCAGCAATTGGCAGTTAAGACGAACCCCAAGCCTATCTTTGTTATTAAACTTTGAATATTAATAACTAGTTATTACACTTGCTTCCTTAAGCAAGTCACCATCAGCCTTTTTATCGTCCCAATGTTGGGCACAGGCCTCTCATACAGAGAAGGATTGAGCGTTAATCACCACGCTTGCTCAATGCGAGTTTGTGGTTTCAGACTTTATAGTCCAGGTTTCCTCGAGATGTTTTCCTTCACCTTTAATCAGTCATTGGTGTCCAAGATATACTTAGAAAGTATACATATAACTTAGAAAAGTTGCTGGAATCGAACCTGCACACTTATATATAAGATGCTAGTGCTAGTGGTCAAAGCACATCATAACTTAGTAACTATTTTATCTTAAGTAGGTAACTATCTTATTAAAAAACAGACAGACATACCTACATATATAATCATAAGCCTTCAATTTGTACTTATCACTTATCAAATAAACAAATGCTACATAAACAAAAATATCCCAATTAAAATACGATAGAACCCGAATCGCACTCGATACAGAACCGATTACGTAACCGCTCACATCGATTTTCCGGAAGAATCGATTCTCGGTAATTGGCGACTCGATACCGTAAAAATAATTGCCGTCGGCCAAGTGCCTGACCAATCGGCCAATGAGACTATTACATTGCCACGAAGCTTTGGCTTGATCAAAGTTATTGATTGCGAGTTGCTTGTCTATTGAATTATATTAATAATGGCGTCCAGACCGATAGCCGGTCACGGCGGACGTTCTCTCTAAGGAGAACACCTATCTGCGCAGGTCATATAATAGTGCGCAAGGATTTGTGAAAACACAAGTGCACTCTCTATTCCCTCACTCTCATAGTCCGATGGGACTGGAATCCGACACGACCGGAGAGAGATCAGACGCAGGACCGACATTTACATGCTCTTCTATCTACGCTGCAATCTGTAAAGAAGAAGCCAGAAAGTCTGAACAACTAGACTAACCAAGTGGTTTCCCAGGTAACTGGGTTGAGGAGGTCAGATAGGCCGTCGCTTGATGTGCAGACGCAGGACCGACATTTACTCAGTTTACTACCTACGCTGGTACATGATTTGCCATTCGTTCGTTACGGGTAGTAAGAAGCCAGAAAGTTGGACAACTAGTCTAATCAAGGGTTGCTCATGTAACTGGGTTGAGAAGATCAGATAGGCAGTCACTCCAAGTAGTACACTGGTACTCAGCTGCATTTGGTTAGACTGGAAGCCGATTAGACCCCATTTAGCAATAGGCAGATGATGATAACCAGGCTAAAAGAATATTATGTACATATATACACAATGACGTCAGATTTCGCGATGAGTTCATAGCAATCAACTTTGATAGCTTATCCTGTCAGTCTAGCTAGCAAACATTACATTTAGACACTGCGTACATACAGCTGTATAGTTTTTGTATACTAGAAAATATAATTTTGTATGTATACCAACTAGTTTTTTTCCTATGAAACAAATCTATTTTTTAAGTTTTGTTTGAATGCCACAAATGCACTGTGAATTAAAGCCTTATAAATGTCAGTTGTAATGAAATTTTCAAACATTTTTTTAACTGTACACCCTACCATTCGGATCCTACTAAAATGTTATTTTTTTTAAGTAGGTGGCCGTTGTAAAGTTATGTCGAACATAAAACCTTACCCTTTTATTTAAAGTTAAGAAGGCAATAGGCAATTCTCACTTCTCCATGAAAGATATAAATACGACCCTGAATATTTCTCACATAAATATAGATTTAAAAAGAACTCTTACAGTCTTCAAAGACTAAAAAAATACGAAAAAAGTTTCAATCCATGACATAAATGTCTAAAAATAATCCGCTCTCTGCTCAGGTCTCCATGCGCGAACAAAACAACTAAAGATATTTTATCACAAAAAATCTAAAGCTACAAAAAACAACAACAAAGCCGAGTATTAAAATTCCTAAACACGGCACGCGATCGGGAATCGAACCTGTACCATTAACGCGCCGGATGAGGAGTCACGCCTACCTGTATAAAAACACCCAAATGGTACATGCGAGCACTAAACTCGTTAGAAGAGTATATTGAAATAAATTTGAAGCTGATCGTCTTTTATTTTGTCTTAATAATGCAAGCTTGACTTTATCATTGTTTACAGTATTGACAAATTAGCTTATAACCTTTAAACGGCTAACCCAATTTAGATCGAACGTATCTAGGAAACATGGCTCGAAACATAGCTTACTACAAAAAAAAAATGCATCAAAATCTGTTCAAGAGCTACGGTGCTACAGACAAACACACATAGCGGTCAAACTTATAACACCCCTGTTTTGCATCAGGGGTTAAAATTGTAAACAATGTTTTTTTGTAAATAAATATAAAACATAAAGGAGTTTGAATAAAACCTTCTTATGTATTCGCGTCGCCAATAATGCGATTAAGCTCACATTTATTATGTATGAAACGATAGACTACGATTCTATCGAAAAGAACCCAAGTTTGCCTGTAGGACCTCCACAAAAGAAATCCTCTTAAATTACTAAGATAAAGACGACACGTAACGTTATAGCATACCATTAAAAATTAATATTGTGACCTTCAAAATCGTCGCAGTACTGACCAGTACCAAAATATTACGTTCCGAACTTGTTTAAGATAAAATATAGGCATTAACTTCACCGCGTTACAGAAAATAATAAAAAACCTAACCTTCGATAGAACCGCTTTCTTTACCTTGCATAAGAAAGCTGCCGCCAATTCCGCATTGTTAAGGAAATGTCTCGATCATTAGAAAGAACATTAGCAAATGAAATGCTTAGAAACTCGATTCTTGAGCTAAAGGGTTAGAAACTTAGTGAATGTGTCTTTGTGAAGACCTTGGTGGCGCAATGGTAACCACGGATTGCCGAGCTGATGGTCACAGGCTTGATTCCCGGTACGATTGATATTTGTGTGAAGAGCATGCTTTTTTGCTGTGGTCTGGGTGTTATAATATGTATTTATAAATATAATATATTATTATGTGTAAAGTATATTTAGTTTATCAGTTGTGTTGGCACCCATAAAACTCAGTAATTATCATCTAATTATTCCGGTGCAGTGTGAACGTTCGTGTAAAGAAGTATCGTAGGTACAGAAGCACATCAAGCTACTAAAATCTGACAAATTTCCTTAATAGATTTTCAACTTTATCGCTCAAGCATATCGTTCAAAGTTGATTGAGAAAATTTGACCATTTCGGGTAGCTTGATGACTTGATGGCGTCTCTCTATACAAGCTATACATATACATAAATTAGTTTATTAGATAGGTATTTATTTTTTAGTACTCCAAAGACAATAGTGACAAACATCAGGTAAACTAAGCTTCGTCTTGTGAACGAAGGCGCAAGGGCAGTCGCGAACTTCAGGAATGCAAAGTTATTTGACGCAAACCGTATAATGCTTCCAAAAACCTGTGACATTACACACGAACAAAAAATCCTAATTTTTTATACATAATGAAGCGAAAAACAATTTTCTCAAAGAAAACCACTTTTTTAGATTTTCTTTAAAATCTGCTTATAAAGTACATACGTCACGCAGTAACACACAGACAGACAATGGAGCCTTCAATTCGTTTAGCTATGAATATGTGGAACGCTAACGTAATTCGTTCGTTTATATAATTGTTTTTGTCCTACTTTTAAGAAAGAAATAACTTCAACAGCGGTAGGAGATTGAATGCGGAAGAATCGTGCAGGTTGATGAAATTTTAGAGAAGTTTTGAAATAGGTATGATGATAAGTATCAGCTTCTTCACATGACTGGGCTTATAATGAAACTAAAACTATATTTGGTAGATATTTCTATACCTAATCTACTGGCTGTTCACCCGCGGCCCGAAGAAACAATTTCCCGCACCTGGACAAAAAGTATCCTGTGTCCTTTCTCTGACTCTAGACTATGTGTCTACCAAATTTTATTTAAATCAATCCAGTCTTTCACGTGACCAAGGGAAATAGGGATACATTTTTTAATTTTATTTTATTGGCAACCTATTAATGTTCTAAATTACGTCTCAGTCGATTCACCGATTTTAGCGTGATATCGTAACGCACAAACAGATCGAATTAATATAAAAAAGAATTAAAAAAATATAAATATTAATATAGAACAAAAAAAAATACATGAATCTAGCCAAAATATTAACGAAGGATTCGTCGAAGGGTGCGAATAAAATAATTTGTTATAAAAATGGATATTTAATCTGACAAAATCATAACATCTATTTTTGGCAACGAAAAAACTGCAAAAACCAAATCAAGTTGACCCCTGTCTGCAGCGCCACTTGCTTAAACAAACTGTCAAAACTCTATACACAAAACATAGTTCTAAATTTCACCGCGTTGCAAATTCTACTGGTCTATTTATACATCATGCAATATATTACTGACACGGCTATCTCTTTTATAGAGAAGCAGTTTTCCAAAACGGTATAAAGCCACAGTCTATAATATAACAGTATATTCAGTTGCAGAGGTCAAATGCCAGTCGGTCGAGACATACGGTTCTTCTGCTGCATCTGGTTAGACTGGTCACTAATTCTACTTAATTATAGATGACCTAGAAATGTAGAAATTATCTTCCTTAGTCGTTTAGTATACGCGAATGCTTATCTGGCTGTTTGTTTGTCACGCTGTTAAAGTAAAATGGCGATATCTTCATAGGTTTGCATGGATTACTTAAGAGCGCGTATTCCAAAAGCTGTCAACGTCGCAAATAGCTGTCAAATAAGAAATAATGCTCTGTAGTGCACTAGGAAAATGAATAGGGAATGCAATAATTAATATCGTAACAACGAATATATGCATAGTTTTTTATACGTAAAAAATTTATTTGGAAAACTTTCCAAATGCCTTTTTTACACCTAAAACGTTTACAACATCAAATTTAGGGTTTTAATTGCAATTCTTATTCAATATTTTAGTGCACTACATAGCCATATTTCATATTTTCATACATTAAAATTGAAAAATTAATTAAATCGTGTAGATATTTGACAGCTATTTGCGACGTTGCCAACTTTCTGGATACGCGCTCCTTAGATTGCAACCTGAGAGTAATATCAACATCTGCCTAGCCCTTTCCCTTGTTGTTGGTGGGTCGATTTTCAGTACCAGTGTTTTATATGGATATTTAGTGGCGACAGTAACTGACCTCCCCAATACATTTATGGTAAATATAAATCCGAATATCCGATCATGACTCATAATTCCTCATAAAAAGAAATAAAGAGAAAATTCGCAGTCCACGGTCAGCTTACACCATAAAACAGGATTTGACGAAAGGTCAGGTGCGCAATGTAGCTTCTGTAGAAAGTATATACATAATACATGAACCAATTGTTTTCACTTCATCGCGTGCATGCTAATATTATATAGTAAAAGTGATTTGAGATTGGTAAACGCGGTTTAGCGTTGGGAAGTTCGTCCCATTGAATGTCAATGGCATTTTGTGGCTTCATTGATTAAAGGCCCATTTAGACGGGGAGAGTTTCTCGCACGTTTCGGTACGAGAATGTCTCCGCGACTATCGCAAGCAATAATCGCCATAACATAATCGTAACAAAATGTTTATCTGCAGGCAAGAACTAAACTGTCGCCAGAGAGATTCGTATATGACATATATGAAATTAGGGAAATGACACGTCGCTTGTCGCCCATGTCATCGGGCGAGAAGAGTGAATGTTTAGACGAAGGAAATGATCTATATTCCTTCATTAGCACCCATGAACGTCCAAGTCGATTGTCAGCTTCGGCGGCCGTTCTCTTTTAAGGAGATCAGCCAACTGCGCAGTACATATTATAGTGCACAAGCATTCGCGCGGGTGCAGGTGCACTCTCTATTCCCTCACTCTCGTAGTCCTATGGGACGGCAATCCGACACGAGCGGAGAGAGATCAGGTGCAGGACCGACATTTACACACCCATAACACAGCTAATCAATAGCTTTCCTAGTGAGAAAGGTGTCCCGATATTAATAAGTCCTTTTCATTTGAAATTCGTAAAGGAATTTTCATTCAGATTTCTGCATCACATAACGCCTTATTATGCATAAATAATTTAGCATTATTTTGAATTATGTATTATGTACCCACATTCCAAAGTTACGCACTCCAAATCACTTCCTTATATTCATGAACACTACTGAATGAATAAGTGATAGATAACATTTAAATACTTTTTCTTCCTTACTACTTAATTTCCTTGCATTAATATTAATCGTGCTTCGCTTTATTTCCACCATTAAGTCTAATTACATGGTCTTACTCTGGCCAGTAAGTCTGACGCCAGTCCAACCAAGGAGTATTGGGTTGCCCGAGTAACTGGGTTGAGGAGGTCAGATAGGCAGTCGCTCCTTGTAAAACACTGGTACTCAGCTGAATCCGGTTAGACTGGAAGCCGACCCCAACATAGTTGGGAAAAAGGCTCGGGAGATGATGATGATTAGGGTCTACAAACAGCGTCTGTGTATAGAAGAGTAATGTATGTTTTTTTAACGTGTCTTAGTCTAACACAGTTGCCAATTATTGGTTAACCAGCGTTTACAAAATGATATTAATGACAATGGGAAAAGAAGAATAAAAAACTAAAATATTTAGCTGTAAAATAACAAAAGAATTTTGTTTTTGGTTTAGTAAAAAAAATGCAACTTTACAATTTAATCTATTAAATATCTTGTATATTCAATTTAGTTTATAATTATTTTTATTAAAACTCAAAAACTTTTCTAATATTCCATCCCACCTTTATAATATTACCACCACCTACTTAAATAGTTTTCTGCCCTGTATAATAACAGAACTGTAAATTCATAACTGTCAAAAAATATATATGTCAAAATGTCACAACTTATCAGAATAAAGATCTCGTAGTATAAAACGTATATTTTATTAACAACCAAGGAAAAGATAAGCGCTAACCACTAATATTAACTTTAAGTAAACCGAGCAGATCTAGATAAATGCATTTGCGTTGGAACTAACCTCCTTGCTTATCTTGATAACTTCGATAACCGCGTCATTAAAGTTGACGCGGTTCTGTGCAGGCATTTGACCAAGAAGCTTGTAGGTATGACTTGAGATCAACGTAGAGAACATTGTAGTGTTTTCAAAAATGAGTTATAGTATTTATTAAGCATAATAAAACGTATTTACATGAATTACAAACTTATAAAGTGTCTATAGAAATTGTGTGTGTATGCGAATGCTCTGTCATCTATAAACGCATATGTTAAAATATTTTAACAGTGTAATTTCCTTGATGTCGGCAAAATCTCCGAATACCTACTAACGAAGGAGACATAAAAATTTAAAAAATATATATATTTTGATCATACTCAGATTTATCTTAATTCTGAGACTGCGGGTTGTTCGCAAGAGTTACCGTGGCCTTGGCGCACAGGAACCTCCAGAAGGAACATAGTGGGTTTTAGTCGGTAAGAGTCTGACATTCCCTCCAGCTGCACCCACGGGAGAGGTCATTTGATGATATACCACGGAAAAAAGGATTACCTTAATTTATATTCCATTGATATAATTAAAAATACTCAATACTCAATACTCAATTCTTTATTAGCTTTCCATATGTAATACAGATGTACATTTTATAATATAGAAGAAACAATATGGACCCGGTAGGGCACAGCTTAAAGAACTAGGAGAGCTATGCAGTAGCTTATTACTAAGATTATAATATTTAACAAATTTTGTGTGCATATACATATTTCTCTGTATCTGTATATGTGTGCGCGTGTTTGTATGTGTATATATATAGATATATATAAAAATGTGTTTGTGTGTGCGTGTGTATGTATTATGTGTGTGTGTGTGTGTGTGTGTGAGTGCTTTTCATTCAATTTTGTTTCATTTCTTAAAAGATTTGTCTTCCATGTATTCTTTTATAGTGTAATAGCATTTGGTATTGAGAAATTGTTTTAATTTGTTTATGAATATTGTACTTTTAGGTTCATTAGTACCGTTATTTAACCTCCACTTGTAAAAAAATAAGGTAGTAAACTGTACCATTCCATAGACACACAAACCATGACCATAAAGAGTTTAATCTCTCAGATAATGAAGGTGTTTACACACCGTTATCAAATGACTCAACTTTTTACCATAGATCTTGAACTCAAGGACATGTTTGATCATCTTAGTAAATTACTGGAGTAATTATTACTCCATAAACGAGTTGTTACTCACATTCTTGTAACAGGTGTACTTAACTGTGATATTTAGAGTTTATGTCGCGAATTTAGTTTAAATTTTTAACTGTGAATTTATTTCGTGAGAACTGTTTATTGATTAATGTTTTGATAAAGCAAAGTGGTTCTATTTACAGATAAATAGGATTTAAGTTATAAGTACATACGTTGATCTACTTAGGGCCTGTTTCACCACCTACGAATAAGTTCCATTTAGTTTATTTGGTAGATCATTTTATACAAATTCTGTTCCATTTTTTAATTTATCCCGTAGGTAGTGGCTATTCGGACATTGTGAATCTAGCCCTTACTTATTTATTTAATCGACAGTTCTATAATTCTATGAATAAACATGGATCTACTTCATTAGCTGCCCAATTAATAATGTTAATTATTAATTAATTTATGTTAATATGCTAAAATTCAAATTCTAAATAAACCGGTTCAAACAGACCAGTTAATTTTATTATCAATGCTAGTTAAAAATAACAGTAGCTGTCTTGCTTTCACACTAATTCACACATTACATATTGAATTTTAATTAAATACTATTATTCTGATTGTTTGACCGTAACAAACATAAATAATAAAACGTCAAATTAAAAAAACAATTTTCATTCGAATGCATCGTAAAGAAGTTTAATTTGACAGCTGTCAAAACGCGCGCCAAAACATGCGTCGTCAGGAAATGAAAGTTGTGTTTTACGTGCAAAACTATTTGCTTGAAACTCTTTGGCCGGTCAGCTTTCACGAATTTATGTTTCACACGTTTATGTATGTACGTAACTATGTATTTGCTGTGTGTGTGATATAATATATAATAAATAAGTTGTGTGGGAAACGTTTTGTTGTTAGGCTGTTTATTTTTCAATTACATATTGTCAGTGACTATGATGGTATCCAGGCCAATTGTCGGCTACGGCGGTCGTTCTCTCTTATGGAGATCAGCCATGAGCCAGCTGCGCAGGATATTATGTATTATAGTGCACAAGCATTCGCGCAGATACAGGTGCACTCTCTATTCCCTCACTCTCATAGACCGATGGGACGGCAATCCGACACGACCGGAGAGAGATCAGGCGCAGAACCCACATTTACGTGCTCTCCGATGCACGGGTGAATCAATCACCAACTTTCAGACTCCAGGCTGCTTTATGAAAGTTTCTCAAAACCCACATACCTAGCGATTTCGGCCCGACCTGGGAATCGAACCCGAGACCTCGTGCACAGCAGTCGCACCTTGCGACCACTAGACCAACGAGGATATAATATAATAATAAATAAGTTGTGTGGGAAACGTTTTGTTGTTAGGCTGTTTATTTTTCAATTACATATTGTCAGTGACTATACTTATTACACAGCCTTGCTCTCGATGTTTTCAAAACGAGGTCTCACAATAATTGAAGTTTGAAACATCTTGGGTAATAATTTCTGTTAATACATATTATTGTATGCGATTGAATTTTATTAGAAGCAAGCATTGTCTTTGTAATAATTATGCTTAATGTTGTAGTAAAAATAAAATATCAGTTCATTTTGCAATATGTTCAAAAACAGATTTGTTTATTTCATTATACCCTGCCTCATTAGTTGTTAAAAAAATTAACTACTAGATTGCCGATTATTATTAGAGTTCGATTCCAGGTCAGGCAAGTACCAATGCAACTTTTCTAAGTTATATGTACTTTCTAAGTATAATATATCTTGGACACCAATGACTGTTTAAAGGTGAAGGAAAACATCTCGAGAAAACCTGGACTATAAAGTCTGAAATCACTGGTGATTAATGCTCAATCCTTCTGTGAGTGATAGAAGGAATGTGCCCAGCAGTGGGACGATAAAAAAAGGCTGATGATGATAGAGTAATTCACACAAATAAAACCGCTAGAAGCTATTTGTATTAATAAGATACATATTAGCCGTCCAAATTATTAATACTTATGCCTATTTCTTAAAACTCGGCAATCGCATCTGCTCTCTAAAGATATTAAAAAAGCCAATGACGTCATAATTCAATAATTTATCGTTAAAATCTCGCGTCGTTAATGGAAGTGAAGACAGCGCTAATGTAAAATCATTTTCACTCATCGACATTTGCGGCGTAATCTTTAGCAATAACGTAAAAGTGTATATTAACTGACGGACAAGCGTTTTTTTATATAGTGATAATGTGAAATGACAGGATTATGGTATTATGTATTTATGTCATAAATATGGTTGTTAAACAGTTGGTTTAAATTTGATTGGGAACATTTACCTACAGTTTCGGGTAGCTTGATGTGCTGGCCTCTGTACATCCTAATCATTTGATAATAGTTTCAGAAGAGGGTGAATTTGTGTAAAATTGAAAGTTCAATACAACAAGTACTAAGAAGACTGAAGTTGAATGACCCGACAAAACAGATTATATTGAGAACATTTAACAAGGTAGTTTGGTAAGGCATGTATGAACGCGGATATAGGTAACCAGACCCAAAGCATAAATTTTTTATGTTTAAAGTCCTAGTGCTAAGCTAACAGCAGCCAGTATCGATACTAACAGTAACACTATAATTAATTGTTCGCAATTGTCAAAAAGAATTATCCGTCCGTACTTACAAATAGAACAGGAAAATGCCCCTTAATCTGAAACACAAAAAATATATTATGTTTATTATAGCAGTATTTTTTTCACTGAAAATTCTTTATAAATTAGTCTATGGATTATTGCGCTGATCACCATAAATATATTATTATTTCTTCAATTAAAACTTTAAATTTGATTAACTGTTCCGCGGGATTTCTTCCCGTAGGTACTTGAATAAAATACAGCCTACAACTGTCATTAATTGCGTGACTTTATATCTATCAATTTTTAAATGTATACGATTCAGTAAATTGCAACAATTTGCAACATCACTCACAAATTTCTCTTTACAACATTAAAAAAAAAATGCTACAACAATATTTTATACGCAGTAAGCTATTTTATAAGAAACTTATTACGAGAAAACTTGGCCATTCTAAAAAAAAAATATCGGCTCTTTCTTTTATTCACATTAATATTTACAATGTATTAATTTTTTTTTTTACTTGTATGTATATAGGTACTAATTTAAATTAGAAAAATAAAATTTAGATTTGGAACTTAACCATGACAAAATCATTCTAGTCTAAAAACGTACGCACCAACATACATAACATTTATGAAAACAAAGATTTTATCTCCATCCATACGTTTATGTAAATTCCATGCGCATAAATATATAACGTTTATATAACTACTTACATATACTATGTTAATTTTTACTAGAAATAGTTACCAGATATGTTTATATAGCCTTGATTCAACTGACATTAGATTGTTTTTATATATAATTAAGTAATAATATAATAATTTTTAATTTACATAGAAATTTTAAAAATATATATGATATCTTTGCTAAGCAAAACCTTAGTGCATCATATAAATAAAAAATCTTTAAAGAAACTACTTTTCTAAGGTTTAATCTCTGGTCTAAATTTTGAATTACACTTTTGTATAACATGAATAAAAATTGCTAACAGCTATTCATTGAATCCTACACAAATACAAAAGTCCGTTACTCCCTAGAAGTATTTTCGGCCGCTATTCTACCGCCATAAGTTGACAGGTCAACGTGCTAAACCTTAGAGCATTCAACCAACCGGATAAGCCATGACCGTTTATCATCCGTATGCTAAAAATCCAGTATACGGGTGAGGAGCGAGGCAATGCAACATATAAGGTGCTATAAAAATATCTGCCACGGCTTTAACGGTATTATTGTGTCTATAGATTACAATAGTGAAGAACTTTCATACCCTGGAGTAATTAATTCAATTTAACATTGGCTCTACTCTGCATAACGTGGTTCACAATTTATACGTACAGAGCCGACGGTCAAGCCGCCCCGAGCACACAGACCTACCACACAACGAAGCATCCACAGCAGCCACTCGACATAATCCCGGCGGCACTAAGTGTAGAAGCCTTAACACAAGCATCTGTCAAATGTGACGCACACATGAAAGTTCAAGTATGAGCGAACGCAACCTTTATCACAGAGTAAGGCACGGCCATTATGTCTCCAGTTGGTTACATAATCTAAGAATGAACCGTTTCAAGAACTAACAAATAGGTCTGTGTCATGTAGCATTAAGTAGTTACCGCACGTACGCAAACATCATTTCTTTATGAGTACACAACAATAGCTTTGTGAACCTATATATGAAATTGTATACGTATATCTGTCACATGCATTATTATGAAGAACTGTTATATGACCCATTATTTTTGGTACGAAGTTGCAGAAAGTGGGCTACACGGAAAAATTGAGACCAAAAGTTTTAACGACACTTTTGGCAAGTTCTAAGCCGTGCGGCGTGCGCGTGTTTCTCTGATTCTCTCTTTCTCTTTCTCCGTCTCTCTCTCTCTCTCTCTCATAGTGTTCAAGTTTTATTCTCATAGTGATTTATTTATTTTTTTCAAATTTTTCGCTATATCTTTTAGGGTCGTAGCACACATGTCAACTCACAGCGAGATCTTCACCGTTCAACTCCAGATTTCGTATAATTTTTACAACGCTTCCAACTGCGGGCCGAAAGGCATTTTTCAAAATCAAATCCTCATAGACTATCCTAAGCCTGGGGGGAGGCGGAGGGGTGTGCCGGACTCTTACCGACTTAAACCACCCCGGCGGCGACGTCTCGTCACACGTTTTAGCGGGGCCGCTTGAATCCAGATTCTTCTGCAGCGGACCCAAAGGCTAAGTTAAGTCAATAAAACCGTAGGAAACAGTATAAAAATAAACAAAAGTGATGATGAAAAGTACATGAGTACTATGTAATTGTACGCCATTTAAATGCATGATTATTAAGTTGTCATTCGAACAATAACAAACTAATTATCTCAACATTATAATAGCTTTAATCTCACTTAGAATTGTATGAACAGCTGTGAATATATTTAGCTAACCTGTTGTTGTACTTACTAAGCCGATTGCCGGCCATGGTGACTGTTCTCTCTTAAGGAGAGCAGCCAGCCGCGCAAGACTTTCCGCAGCGTATTATAGCATTTCCGCGGAGTCAGATTTACGTGCTCTCCGAAGCCCTGGTGTCAGCATATCAAGCTAGTAAAATCAGACAAACCTGAATATATTTTCAACTTTATCGCTGAAGCATATGCTTCATAGTTAATTGGGAAATTTTGACAGTTTCGGTAGCTTGCTGTGCTGGCGTCTGTATAATCGCCAACTTCCCGGCAATTTTTTAAAACCCTCGACGCGATTTCAGTCCGACGACCCGAGAATCGAGCCCGCGACTCCATGCTCAGCAGTCGCGCCATACAACTACTCGACCAAGGAGACAGTCCGATACATAACATATAACATATATAAACAGGTTAGTGAAAAGATCTCAAACACAGCTAATATAAACGTATTGAAATAAGCGAGTCATCGCCAGGAGAAAGCGCTTGCCATCTACGTCCATTGATAGCCGCGGGCCTGAAGCTTGAAGTTCGCGCACGTCGCTGTCTTTAAAGCCAACAGGTACAACGCAAAAACTACGATAACATAGTGTTTTTATGGAGAATTTGGTCAAAATGTTGATTATTATATGGAGTAGTAGGTAATTCTTTGCGGTTTTATCCGCTTTTGAGGGGAATTCTGGATAAAAGTATCTTATGTCCTTCCTGAGGCTGTAGACTAGAGTATCTGAGTATTAAAATTTCATTTTTAATTGGTTTTGTGTCTTTAGCGTGACAGACAGACAAACAAAGTTACTTTCGTATCCATAATATAAGTAACGAGAAGTTTTAAAGTTTAATATAAAGACAATCAGGTAAGAAGGAATACAAACCTTAATAATATTATAAATTCCGCTTTCACGCCAAAACTACTGAACCGATTTAAATAAAGTTAGGTAGACATATAGTCTAGAGTCTGAGACAAAACATAGCCTACATATTATCTGGGTACGGGAAGTAGTTCCCTCGAGCGGCGGCTGGAACCACAGGCAACGCTAGTGAAATATAAATATCTCAATGGCCATATTATCTTAAACAGTGAAAAAGCAATATATCTTGGAGACCAATAACTGTGTTTCGGATGGCACGTTAAACTGTAGGTCCCGGCTGTCATTGAACTTCCTTGGCAGTCGTTACGGGTAGACTGGAAGCCGACCCCAACATAGTTGGGAAAAGGCTCGGGAAATGATGAGTGAAAAAGCAAGAAAATAACCTGACGACCAGTTCCACAATGTCCGAATAGCCACTATCTACCGGATAAATTCAAAAATGTAACAGATTGTATGAAATTATCTTCCAGATAAACTAACTGGAACTTATACGTAGGTGGTGTAACTGACGCTTTATGTTATAAGCAAGCGAAATCGCAAACAAAACCTAGTATGCCTGTCTTGAAATGAAAACCAACAGATTTAAAACATTACACTATCAAAGAGGAATGCCGTCGTAAGGCCAACCGCATATAAATAAAGGTGATACAAAGCCAACCTGTTCTGCTAGTCGCGACCTTCTGCCTCCAAGCGATTTCGAATATGGTTTCCACTTTCTTCCGAGCATCATTTTTGAAGATAAGTTTTATTTGTTGGTCATGTGGGGAAACTGCTCGAAATGAGGAACTCGTGGCTAAGTAACAGCCACACGGGTTCGATCATAAAGTTAAGCAATGCTTGGCTCGGTTTGTCCGTGTATGGGTGACCATCTTGTCAGCTAAAAAGTCATTTATTCGAAGTAGGTAGAAAATCAGCACTTTTTGAAGGTCAATTGTATAAAAGACAGCCCCCAAAAACGCCTGCACTTCATCCTCCTCGAAACTTATCAGGAGCTCGTGGCTAAGTAACAGGCGTACGGGTTGATCGATCATAAAGTTAAGCAACGCTTGGCCCAGTCGGTCTGTGAATGGGTGACCATCTTGTCATGATGAGTTCTTACGTGTTTCGGAAGGCACGTTAAATTGGTGGGTCACGGCTGTACGATATATTTGGCAGTCGTTACAGGTAGTCAGTAGGCAGAAAGTCCGACAACCAGTCTTACCAAGGGATATCGTGTTGCCCAGGTATCAGGGTTGAAGAGATCAGATAGGCAGTCGCTCAATGTAAAACACTGCTACTCGGCTGTAGGTATCCAAGATATTCTTAGAAAATACAGACACCAGCAGATCAACCAACCCAAATCTGTCCAATTTTACCAACCGAATATTAACATTCCGGTATTGTGATAAGGTTGAAAATTTATCTTTGACAGATGGAGGTAGGTTGATATGCTGGCGCTGGCGCCATTTCAAAATTTTGGTTTAGGTACTGCGATAATTTTGGATATTATCAATATCTTTGACCTATTTAATATAAATTTTATCTTAGTAAAATTTCACGTTAAAGATAATTCTTAGTAAACTATAGTATCTCTCGAGACAGACTAATGAACAAGGAGATCTCCGTTTAAAGATGGCGGCAAATTTTCTTGTGATGTAGAGTGAATCAGTTAGATGTTAACTGTCGTATATCTTGTTTTGTTATTACATGGTTCAGAGATAAACTACAGTATTGTTGAAACTGGGAAAATTGGATTGCATTGAATTAAGAAGAAAATTTATGCAAATAGATATATCACTGATTTTCATTAGCAATTTGGTGAGATAAGTAAATATAACGTCTATAAGACGTTTGGTAGACACGCCTGCACAGCAAACTACCCGAAACTGACAAATTTTCCCAACTAACTATGAACCATTGTAGTAGCTTGATATACTGGCGTCCAATCGATCCAGTTTGAAAAATTCATTCAGTGTTAGATAGATAGCTCATTTATTGGCTGAAACTAAAGGCTAGCTTTGATCAGGATACACGTACTAATTTCCACGAAAAGTGGGTGAAAGCTAGTACTAAAATAAAACAGGAAAAAAAACATCAACATACCTTCACGAAGATCTTCTACAAACGGACAAGCAAAACGTAGATATAACATCTGAGGAAACGCTCAACTATTTTGAATCAAGTCATTCAGAACATAAATATATGCACTTAAAAACTCGTAGCTTGCATACATTTACAACGTACATGTAACATTTCCTTGATTGTAAGAGAAACTGGCTGTTTATACAGGTATATAATTTATTCATACTTGTGGTTATAGTCAGCAAAATTCAATCGTTAATTATCTTTGCTTATATCGTAAACAAGTTTCTACAGACGGTTACCCGTGGGAACAACTCTGCGCAACCGAGTAAAAAGTAGCTAAGGGATTTCTTCTGACATAACTGAGCCCTTGTACGTACCGACGCCAGCACATCAAGCTACCCGAATCTGTCAAATTTTCCCAATCAAATTTGAACCACATGCTTCAACGATAAAGTTGAAAATCTATTAAGGAAATTTGTCAGATTGTAGTAGCTTGATGTGCTGGCGTCAATTTTTTTTTCTTCTATATCATAAACTGTTAAATAAGTAAATATGTTACTTATTCACTTTTATTTATTTATTTATTATTTATTTGAAATAGTAGTTTGTTTTTATATATATATATTTGAATTTTATGTATTTAATGTGTGTCTATGGATTTATGATCCGAAATAAATGTATTATTATTATTATATTTTGTATGTCTTTTTCCGACCACGGGACTATAGAGTCCCGGATTTTTGGAAGGCGAACGTGGGGCCGAAACCAACACGCTGAAGCCCTTTTAAGACAACTTTAATATTATGTAATGGTGACACAAAACCGACGATTATCCCTGTATACACTATGGAAATGTACCCAAGGACAACCCCCGGTTTGTGCTAAACTATTGCTAAGTATGGAAGAAAATCTACTTGGGTTATTGTGATGGGATGCTAGTGGACTAGGGAAGGGAAAACTATGGGAACTATGGCCCCTGCCGATAACAATGTAATAAATACATGTAAAAATGGCAGGAGGAGACTCGCCAGCTCACTTACCGGGCCCCCGGGAACTAGTCGCTAAGTCGCAACAAGGGGGCAACGGGGACGTGAGCGGCTGAAGGGTGAGGTTGCCCCGGCCGGCTTTCTACCCAGATCACGCGCCTTAAAACCGGCATCAAGCCAGGGTCCAGCATCTCTGTGCCCACTCGCCACTTACCCGAGGCATTCACCCTCCGAGCATTGCTCTAGCGACTCCACTCTGGACGGCCAATGAAGGCAAGCCAGAGGCGGGAGACCTGTCCCCCCTCAGGGTTCACTCCGGCGAGCCGGAGATGAGGGACAGTATCCTCTCCCTGGAGCACTCGGTACCCGCGGGGTCGCTACTCCCCGACATCCGCCTCAGATGCCCTGCGGGCTTATTATTATTATTATTATTTTTGTATGTCTCTACTAGACCACGGGACTACAGAGTCCCGGATTTTTAGAAGGCGAACGTGGGGCCGAAGCCAACACGCTGAAGCCCTTTTGAGACAACTTTAATATATGTAATGGTGACACAAAACCGACGATTATCCCTGTATACACTATAGAAATGTACCCAAGGACAACCCCCGGTTTGTGCTAAACTATTGCTAAGAATGGAAGAAAATCTACTTGGGTTATTGTGATGGGATGCTGGTGGACTAGGGAAGGGAAAACTATGGGGACTATGACCCCTGCCGATAACAATGTAATAAATACATGTAAAAATGGCAGGAGGAGACTCGCCAGCTCACTTACCGGGCCCCCGGGAACTAGTCGCTAAGTCGCAACAAGGGGGCAACGGGGACGTGAGCGGCTGAAGGGTGAGGTTGCCCCGGCCGGCTTTCTACCCAGATCACGCGCCTTAAAACCGGCATCAAGCCAGGGTCCAGCATCTCTGTGCCCACTCGCCACTTACCCGAGGCATTCACCCTCCGAGCATTGCTCTAGCGACTCCACTCTGGACGGCCAATTAAGGCAAGCCAGAGGCGGGAGACCTATCCCCCCTCAGGGTTCACTCCGGCAAGCCGGAGGTGAGGGACAGTATCCTCTCCCTGGAGCACTCGGTACCCGCGGGGTCGCTACTCCCCGACATCCGCCTCAGATGCCCTGCGGGCTTATTATTATTATTATTATTTTGTATGTCTCCACTAGACCACGGGACTACAGAGTCCCGGATTTTTAGAAGGCGAACGTGGGGCCGAAGCCAACACGCTGAAGCCCTTTTGAGACAACTTTAATATATGTAATGGTGACACAAAACCGACGATTATCCCTGTATACACTATAGAAATGTACCCAAGGACAACCCCCGGTTTGTGCTAAACTATTGCTAAGTTTGGAAGAAAATCTACTTGGGTTATTGTGATGGGATGCTAGTGGTCTAGGGAAGGGAAAACTATGGGGACTATGACCCCTGCCGATAACAATGTAATAAATACATGTAAAAATGGCAGGAGGAGACTCGCCAGCTCACTTACCGGGCCCCCGGGAACTAGTCGCTAAGTCGCAACAAGGGGGCAACGGGGACGTGAGCGGCTGAAGGGTGAGGTTGCCCCGGCCGGCTTTCTACCCAGATCACGCGCCTTAAAACCGGCATCAAGCCAGGGTCCAGCATCTCTGTGCCCACTCGCCACTTACCCGAGGCATTCACCCTCCGAGCATTGCTCTAGCGACTCCACTCTGGACGGCCAATGAAGGCAAGCCAGAGGCGGGAGACCTATCCCCCTTCAGGGTTCACTCCGGCAAGCCGGAGGTGAGGGACAGTATCCTCTCCCTGGAGCACTCGGTACCCGCGGGGTCGCTACTCCCCGACATCCGCCTCAGATGCCCTGCGGGCTATTATTATTATTATTTTAGGTATATATTTCAGTAAACATTACTAATAATAATGTTTTCTATGATTACTTACAAGCTTTAACCTTCCAATTTAAAAGAACAGGTTCACAAGCCGACAAAAATAGAACAACACATACCCCAAACAACAAAAACCAGTTTACAAAAAGAAAAATTACTTAGAACCATTCACATGAAATTACGACCGAGCGTGTAAAAAGGTTTGTATCGACGCATCAATTTGATACGAGCGATCCTAACAATAAATTTACCTAGGGCTGATACTCATCTCGATTACCCTAGGCTTATTGAAGCCTAGAGGGTATCCGATTTGAAGAATCCGAGTTGGTTTTAAGACAAACCAAGTTATATTAAAAATGATAAGAGCGCCAGAATCAGGATATCTCTTGCAAATCACCCGATTGAATACTTTGGAATATAAAATCAGCCGTGGATCGGTCGCTTATCTACTCTCTGACCACGTAACTGAGCTCTTGGAAAAGTGAACCAAATAAGAAGTTTCTATAGCAAGCGTGATGATAAAAGGATACAAAAACTGTTGAGCAAGTCTCTCACTTTTGCTACTTTAATGCCCTCTCCACGCGGACGACGCTAGTTAAAAATAGAACGAAACGATTTTCTTCTCTTTTTGAGTGTGATATTATCAAATGACACCTCCCGCTGCAGGTGAAGCTAGAGGGAGTATCAGACTCAATTATAAATATAACATAATATAACACCTTATTATAAAACGTGGTCTTAAAAAGGTACCAGCTTTAGTTAGTGCTCGGTTTAAACACTGAAACAAAATTAATGCTAAAACTATTACTGAACCCGGTACTTTTTAAAACCACGTTTTATATAAAGGAGGTTACTGACTAAAACCCCCTTTTTTCCTTCTGAAGGTATTTGTATGCTAGAGAAATGAATATTGTCCTAGCAGCCCTATCAATCCAATACATGTTAATTACGTAAGAGTTGACCACAAAGCGGCGAAACTTATGTAAGTGTGTACGTGTGTAGTTGCTTTCCAATAAGTTAAATACACGTGCTTTTGGCAGCTGGCCGGTTAACTTAACTTAAGGTGATTATTTCGTTACTTAACTGTGTTTTGCACGCTTTAAAATCTATAGAACACCTGTTGTTCTTATCCAGTGAGTAGCTAGTTTAATCGCCGAAAAAGCTCTTGTATAAGATTGCTCTCAAATCTGCTGGATAGTCACTGACGTGGAATTGTAACTATGTATGCTCCTAGGTAAAAGTCAAAGACTTCGGATTTAAAAGTACCCTCGCAAGTACGGAGTTGCCAATTTTTTTTTTCTATGGGAAATCATCAAATGACTGCTGGAGGTAGTGTCAGACTTTAAGTGAATGAAACCCACTATGTTCCTTCGGAAGTCTTTGTGTACCAGGGCCGCGGTAACTCTCGCGGAAAACCCGCAGGGTCCAAACTCCCGACTACAGTGAGAAAGTTACTAAAATTCTTTTGGGACGGCCCAAGAATCGAACTCAGATCCCGCGCACAGTAGTCTCGTTTGCTACCACTAAAGCAACTAACTCAGCCATTTGTCAGACCATAAACAAAATCTTGAATATATGTATAATCCGTGCAGTCGGAAAAATGTTTAAACTCAAAAAATTCCGGCATTAATATACCCAAGTTATAGGTTAATATAAGTTCAAAATCACATAACATTAAGGTTAATTGGATCTTCACAAAAATGCCGACAAGTTAAAAAAATGGAAAGATATAATGTTGACTGTCCTGATTAATTTTAAGTCGTAAAGTTTAACACTTTCCAAAATTCAGTCATTTAGTTGTGTGTTTTTAATTTTAACTTGTATTTATAACTTACTAATATGTATATGTATAATGTAACTAGGTTCAATTCAATATTTAACTGTTACTGTTGTAACTCTCAATCTTCAATTCATTGTTGTGTATGTCATTTTATTATCCTGTATGTATGTGCGCTCGCGCAAAATAAATAACTTGTCTTTCTGTTTTTTCTTTATTTTTTTAAATAAAATTAGTTCACACTAAATTTTTCTTGCGGTTTGACTCGTGTCTATAGACAACAACTTCTCGTACTCGGATAAATCACTGCCAATTACAATCAGGGATAATGCGGCATTATAATAATGGAAGATTTTTCAAATCGGCCCAGTAGTTTTCGAGTTTTTACAAACACAAATCTTTCCTCTTTACACTGATAGTGTAGTGTGAACATGTATTTAGACTACAATTCTTCTATCTGCGTGTAAATACAAATGACGTTAATACAATACACGTTAATTACAAATACTAATGGCATACATAACATTGTTATAAAAAAATGATAAACATTTAAATTTACGAATGCATAGAAAGTGTTTTAATTCCGAACATTTAAACGCGTGATATTAATTAACTGACTCCTAACAATCGTATTAGTGTCGTGTAAAATATTAACATGGCGTGCTGTCGTGTGTGATCAGCTATACATGTTACATGAATTCTTTGTAGTTCTTATTGTCAAAAGGAATTTATTACAATATTAGCGATTTTAGTTGTTTTCTTGTCAATTATTTTTGCCTCGTTGGTCTAGTAATCGCATAGCGCGGCTGCTGTGCACGGGGTCTCAGATTCGATTCCCGGGTCTTGCCAAAATTGCTTCATGAGTTTCAAGGAACTGCATATGAAGCAGCCCGGAGTCTGGTGTAAGGTGATTAATATACCTGTGCGTCGCAGAGCACGTACATTTTGGTCTTGCGCCTGGTCTATCTCCGGTCGTTTCGTGTTTTAGTCAATAAAAGTCTGACATTACCTCCAGCTGCACTCGCAGTAGGAGTCATTTGATGATTACAAAGTATTTAAGGTCCGGGTTTCCACATGATGTTTCCCTTCACCGTCAGTCAAAGGTCTCCAAAATACCTTCTCTAGAGAAGTAGATACATACTTTTACTATACCTACTACATTTGTACTAGCATGGATTCAAACCCACACACACACATACTTGATACTTGATTGGCTTAAAAATATGAAAATGTATTTAGAATTAAGAGCTTGAAACTCATCCCCACTTCATTCCAATATCTAAAACAGCGAGCGAAATACACCAACCCATTAATTCACAATTATTTTCCGAAAAAAAAGTCTCACGCACAAATATTTTAATACCATGTTCAAGTTTAAGTGTATCGTGTGAAAGAAAGTGGCTGTTGTGGGCGTCATGTTGCATGTTTACAACTTTCAACGTTCATCAGATTGTGGCTCGCGAATTTATCGCTCACTTTATGGCCCCACACTTGTTTAGGAATGTGATAGTCGGGAAAGAAAGAGGATATCTTACGCATCTGTGTCTGGTCTGTGTTTTCTACTTTTATTTAAAAAAATATTATTATTTTTGCTATTTTCTTGCTGTTTGTCTGGTTAAGTTACAACTTAAGAAGTCAATTCTTAATTCAGAATAACCAAAACATACTATAGAAAACCTTCCTATACTATCCCCTACTTCCTTTAAATATAAACTTAACAATCACTATGCCTATTTAAGAAACTGGAAGCCGACCTCAGCATAGTTGGTAAAAGGCTAGGCAGATCATGTAAATATGTAGCTCAAAATTTCATTTTTTTTTCAATATCCCTAATCTCGAAACAAAAATAAGCAAGTATCAAGAAGCTTCATCCAAGTATAAAAACGACTTAACTAACACCCTGTATAAGCATCAGTTCGTGCCTTTCCTGTCACGCGTAGCACGTTCTTCATACATTACGGGCCTCAGAGAGCGTATTATAAATAATTATTATGTTCAGGCAAAAACGTCTACTTACTATTATTACTTATGGGTTATATTACGCATCGATATTTGTAGCGTATGATGGCAGTTATAAAAAAAGGTTTTAATATGAGGTAATAGGCGTATTAATTCCTACTATAGTAATTAATATAAACAAAGTCACGACTTCTTCTCATTAATTTTTAGCATAAAGTACATATTGATACCGGCTTTAATCCTTTTACGTCGTATACATCAGGTGTATATAAATACTACGTCTTGACCTTTTTGAAGGACATCACCGATAAATGTCCCCCTCTGGCCATTTCCAGTTCTCATCCTGTATGTCTGCGTACTTTTTATAGGATGCCTTAACAAATAAACGCTTTACGCCTTAAATAACTTGTTTACGGGGCTATTTTTCGCAACATCAATATAAAAATGGCAATGCCCAACGTGGCAATGCCGCCAGCTTATAGGAGGATTTTTTTCTTGACGCTATTTTATAATTATAATTTTTTAATGTAAATATTTTAATTAACTTTTATAAATAAATATAAAAATCAATTAATTCAATCATTAAAAAATAAAATAATACACGACATTCAATAATTGAATTCAAACATTTCGATTCAACAAATTAATTGAATTTGTATTTGTATTGAACTCTCGTTGATGTCTTTTGTTTGGCGTAACTTAAAATTAACAGGAGTTGTTGGTTTTGACGATTTTATCGCATAGAAACAACATTTTTATTTACTTAAAATAATATTTATATAACCTCAAATTTAAAAAATATATATATACCTTGAAATTAGTGTCAGTAAATTAAAAAATGTGATTCATACAAGTTCAATGCAATGCCAGTATTATGTTGCAGCATCAGAGTACTCAATGTATCAACAGTGTCAATTCAGATGTTTGTACAAACAACAACAACATTCTTGTACTGCTGTTGTTGTTGATAGTAATTCAATACAATGAGTTGTAACATTTTTGTGAAAAATTTTTCATTATTCAATTATTTTAATATTTACAGTAATTGTATATATATCTCTTAAATTAAACAAAATTAAACTTAAATATTTTTTTTAATTAAACAAAATAAAATTAAAACCAAACAAAAGCATAAAATATTTATATATACTAGCTTCCGTCAGTGTCTTCACCTGCATCCCTTCAGAGCTATTTCGCACACCAGGATAAAAAATAACCTATTACTTTCCGCGATATTTAACACTTAAGAATTTTCCAAATCGGACTATTAGTTCCTGAAATTAGCGTGTTCAACGCAACAAACAAACATAAAAACCTATTCAATAGTACCTATAGATTTTACTGATATTTTGATTATACTGTATAAGTCAAATAGTTTCGTGTGTTTCTGAGTTTTTTATTTGTCATTTATGAAATATTTTATTTAGTTAGTAATGTGTATTCTGTACATAAATAAATTAAGGCTATTGAACATGAATTTAAATAGGTACACATATAAACTGCGAACCTGGAAACATTTTAACTTAGAAATCTCTATTGTTTAAAATATTCAGCCTGAACAAGACAATAGCACTTATCATCCCAAATCTAACATTACTAAATACCGAACTTCTTTAAAAGTTCAACAGACAGGATTTGAACCTGCAACCTTTTGATCACCTGCTGACATTCTATAACTAGACGTACTTGAACTCAAAACTACTCAACTGTCACTAAATGTCTTTGAGTTCAATATCAACGACTGAATTTGGTTTAATTCAATGCACATTTTGAGTATAATTAGTTCAAAGTGGAATTTAATTATTTTGATTATATATTTTACTATATTACCAGTAAGTCTGACGCCAGTCTAACCAAGGGGTATTGGGTTGCCCGGGTAACTGGGTTGAGGTGGTCAGATAGGCAGTCGATCCTTGTAAGACACTGGTACTCAGCTGAATCCGGTTAGACTGGAAGCCAACCCCAACACAGTTGGGAAAAGGCTTGGGAGATGATGATATTTTAGTATATTAGTTTTAAGTATTCTATATAAGTGTGAACATATGTACATATATATAACCTATATTTGACAAATAAAAATCACATACCTATTAGAGTAATAAACTAAAAAAAACATCAAATAAGTAAGCTAGTGACGTCATTGTAGACCACGTAGCTGGGTTGAGGAGTCCAGATAGGCTATCGCACCATGCCAAACACTGGTACTCAGCTGCAGTAGTCTATAAAAATAATGACCACCTTCTGCAATGTTGGGAAACGTGACAGTATAGTTCTGTTCGATTGCTTGTAGACAAAGCCATTGACTAGTGATTGCAAGGTCACAGGTTCAAATCCTAGCCCAATCATTCGCGGCAGTGACGTTTAAATCTTATTGCTTTTATTTAGATAGTGTGATTTTAGTACTAACGAGTGCCTCGTTGGTCTAGTGGTCGCAAGACGCGACTGCTGTGCACGGGGTCTCGGGTTCAATTTCGGGGTCGGGCATTGAAATCGGGAAATCGCTTTGTGGGTTTTGAGAAACTTTCATAAAGCTGCTTAGAGTCTGGAAGTTGGTGACTGATTTACCCGTGCATAGAGAGCACGTAAATGTCGGTCCTGCGCCTAATCTCTCTCCAGTCGTGTCGGATTGCCGGCCCATCGGACTATGAGAGTGAGGGAATAGAGAGTGCATCTGTATCTGCGCGAATGTGCGTGCACTATAATATGTCCTGCGCAGCTGGTTGATCCGCCGACAATCGGCCTGGATGCCATCATTATTATATAAGAACAGAACTTTAACCAACTGTGGGATAGCAAAAAATAATGATTAACAAAAGCGAAATTTGTAATCTAACATTCAGAAAACACTAGACCGATCTTAATGTAACTTTCACTATCGCAATCCTTCTATAAAATGGTATTAATTATATTTTATCACGCTATGACTAAAGGCTCGCTGTAATATGTAATGTTATGTATGTTTGCGCTCCAACTGTTATGGGCCCGACAGAGAAAGTTGGAAACAAGAAAACAAAAACTTTTATTGATGTAAGCCTTACGTTTGAAGGTGTATATTTAAAATACATACATATTGATTATAGCCGTTCCCAGCGGTTCCGCATCTTTGGTTACTGCTCCGCTCCCGTGTGTCTTAGCGTGATGGTATATAGCCTATAGCCTTTCTCGATAAATGGGCTATCTAAGACTGAAAGAATTTTTCAAATCGAACCAGTAGTTCCTGAGATTAGCGCGTTCAAACAAACAAACTCTTCAGCTTTATAATATTAGTATAGATTTCCAGCCTCTTTTTTATTTTGTACTTAAGATAGATGCGAGAAATTCATGTACAAAAGTTTTTTTGTATATATTTTACCTAAGTTAAGTCGTAATTTGATCACTTGCGATAATAATACCATTACCTGAAAGTATTTTTAATGACTTTGTTTTAATTGTTGTAATTACGCGAGTTCTATCAATCAAATGTATCTTCAAAATTGTTATTTTAGAATCTATCTGTACTGGTTTGATTCCCGGTCACGCTACCTACGTGACCTATAAATATATCCGCGAAAATTAATTTTATAGATAACAGACTCACTTTCGCATATTTCAACTTAAATACGTTACTTCACACTTCAAAAAAAACCATAGACACCTCATAAATTACTTGGCAATTAAAACAGAACTTATAATTTATGGTTTGAAGCCAAAGTGCTATAGCTATGTAAGCGGTAATTACTTTATTATGCCTCGTTAATATTCACTTATGCTCCATACGGAAATAATGTAACACGTATCTCGTATCTACAGCTTTTTACGTATTTGAGTTAGAAGGTACAGACACCAGCATATCAAGCTACTTACTACAATCTCTAAAAAATCCATAATAGACTTTAAACTTTATCGCTGAAGCATATGGTTCAAAGTTGATTGGGAAAATTTGACAGTTTCGGGTAGCTTGATGTGCTGCGGTCTGAATAAATAAAGTTGAGTAGCCTACAACTGTTTAAAGAAAGTCCTGGTGCTAGTATATTCGCCCATAATTTATTAACCCTACATATTAGATTAGTTATAGATTAAGGGTCGGTTTCACCGGTTACGGATAGCCACTATCTACCAGATAAAATAAAAAATGGAACAGAATTTGTATAAAATTATCTGCCAGATAAACTATCTGGAACTTATCCGTAACCGGTGAAACTAGCCGCAAAACCAAATCACATGCTTATGCCATCCGTAAGCATGTGCATTAGTTTTGGAAGAGATAGATTGATTGCCTGAAAGACGATATGATTAAGAAGGGAGTGCATAGTAGTATGACGGCTAACAGATACGAATGGAAGCGGAAAACATATTGCGCCGACCCCAAATAGCATTGGGAACAGGGCAGGAAGAAGACTTTTATTGTAATATACGAACATAAGGACCTAAGCTTAAATACTATACCTAGAATCTACAATAAATGTAGTTTTTTTTTTTTTTTCGTGGGAAATCATCAAATGACCCCTCCCGCTGAGGGTGCAGCTGGAGGGAGTGTCAGACTCTTACTGACTAAAACCCACTATGTTCCTTCTGGAGGTCCCTGTGTGCCAGGGCCGCGGTATCTCTTACGAACAACCCGCAGCCCATATATGTAGATTGAGCCAGGAATCTAGGTTTTGAAGCAACGAATTCTTTCTAATCGTCTTTTGTTTTAGATTAAATTACTAGCAGAGAAACAGCTGGCGATGTCATAACGTCTTGGCTAGACAAATTAAGTAATACTGCGGCTTTGCACACGAAGTTTATAGTTTGTTGTAAGATTTCTGTATTATTTTTGCAATGTGTTGTAAATGGTTGGGTTTTTTACGTCTATTAGTTAGATAGGCATCTACTATTTCTAATTGATGTTTAAGTCTGCTGCGGTGTGTTCTAAACGATAAATTATGTATGTGATTTCAATTCGATCAAATTAATCAATAAATTCCTTCATCTTCCATATTACTTTTTACTTATATCAATAGGTTTTCTTTCTCTAGTCATATTCTAGTAGTAGTCAGTCTATTTATGATATTTTAACTAGAAGTTTAATACTAACGCTGTTACATATATAATGACGAGCATGTATAATACTGTATTGTTAACTTTATGAGCGTTTTGGATGTGTCATCTGTTAGCTTGTAAGATGAAATGAAATAAATAAATTATGCTAAAAAAATACAGCACCTCTGTAAGCAGATTATACATTTACATCGGGACACTTAACAACAATAGTCGATATAATATTTTATATCTTAAACGTGTTATTCCCTTCAAATACATTACGCACAGAACCAAATAAATCTATACTCTGTCTGAATTTTCTTAATACTTTAAAGTACTGTTGTCAAAAAGTAATAGACAATCAGTCTTGATCCGCCAACTCCAAAACCGGCCCCAGGCAGTCCTCAATTTTCCATACAACACCTAAACGGCCCCAAAACTCGTATTGACATTGCAAACGACAATTTCTTCACTTTTACTCGTGTGAAAGTCAAAATTCTGGCTTCAATTAAAACTTGGCCCAGTTACCGTGCATTATCCTTGAGAAAACGCTGATTTCGACTCGCAAAATTAACTTCACTTTCCGAGTTTCATATCTTTAAATGTATAAGGTTACAATCACTACTCAATTAGGGTCAACAACCTTCTCTGTAACCATCTTAAAAACCGTTTTTTGTAGTGTAATTTTATCGATTGACCTTCAACTATTTACTTAAAACACTCGGAGAAAATGCCTTCACAATACACCGCACACACACATTGAAATAGTTAAGTTCCGTCTAAGTTAACTGTACCGAGTTCATCGCACAGCGCAACAACCAACTAAGACTAACAAAAACTTTAACAACTTAATGAAATTAAACCTTTTTGCAACTAACCTTTTCGATCCACAATGGCAATCCCGGAATTGAACAGAAATTGTTACCAAAACACTTGGATTTAATACGAAATTTGTTGTAACACTGTCCTTGAGAATATTTCACAAAACTTACCGAAAAGTTCGATATAAAAACGTAATATGAATTATTAAAAATGTTATTTTTAGAACAAACACAGTTAGCGACACCAATTAATAAATTAGTTATTTTTGAGACTGTATGATACACAGGTCCGTCTCTCGCGGCGGTTCGCGGCACACTGAGGCGAGAGAAGTGAGAAGACACGTCACTGGCTGCGTCTGAGCACCTCACCTTTACTTATTTTTAGACGAACCCAACGAACTTGATACTTGACTACAAAATTTACATTTTACGGAGTTTTTTTTTGTTTACAATATATTTTTTTGATTTTTACAATGAAGAAAAAACAAATAACAAATTGATTATATTGCAAACATCTAAAATAAATTAATAACATATTATATTTGCACAAAAAATGGTCATTAAATATCATTACTAAACTTGTTAAATACTTGAAACTACCGCTTCATAACAATTAATAATTAATTATTGATTTATATTAGGAAGCCGACACAACCGGCTTGTGAACATTATCAACATAATTAAGAAAATTCATACCAGTTTTATTCTTTTGTACCGACCAGCACATCAAGCTACAATACAATCTGTCAAATTTCCTTAATAGATTTTCAACTTTGACGCTGAAGCATACGGTTCAAAGTTGATTGGAGAAATTTGACAGTTTCGGGTAGCTTGATGGGCTCGTGTATGTACATTTATCCTTGAACTCACTTTAAGGCTTCTTTGGCTGGTAATTTGTTTAATACTTAAAACAATAAAAACATTAAGGAAGCCTACAAGTCTGTCTGAATAATTATGTAAGTAGAAATCGTCACCTTATGTCGTTGAAATATTATTAAGACGCGTGTTCCAAAAAGTTAAGTATATATTTTTTACAGAGCATTATTTCTTCTCTTTTTTTCGAATATAGAATAACTGGCAAATTAATTAAATCCTATAATTATTTGACAGATATTTGCGATATTGCCAATTTTTTGTGTGTGTACATTTTTTTTCCTCAGCCTATACTGTCCCACTGCTGAGCATAGGCCTTCCCCAAAGTGTTCCATCTATCTGAAGCGTGCAGCGGTGAAAAACTGATGACCTAAATGTAACCCATATTTGAGCATATCACATAGTTAATAAAAAAGCAATATAGTTACCTATTACAGTGTAGGAAACATGAATTCTAAAAAAATGTTTTGACGTATGATATGTTCATTTCGCGCTCCAGTAGCTTAGCCGACTGCGTTAGGAAACAACTAGAATACAATTGCTTGAATAAGAAATAATAGTAGGTAACAATCCAAAACGCTAAACTATACTTGCTTGATCGCCTACTAATAATTTTTTAAACGATTTAAAAATCAAAGTATTTTTTTTTTCAGAAACACATGTAAAATAAAATTTCAGTAATGAAATTCCTGATGTAAGCCCATTTAAATAACTGAATAGTATAATTTATATATTTATAAATTTTCCGGTCTAGTCGGAGTAACTACCAGGGCAAACATAAATGTACGGAAACCCATCTTCATCACAAACAAACGAAAATACTATCTTTACTAATAAAATAAATGTGAAAGTAAGTTTGTTATTCATACTTCCACGCTAAAACGACTAAACCAATTGAGATTCAATTTTCATGGAAATGAGTACATACGTAGGTATCAGTAGACCAAGACCTCTTTTATTAGGAACCTACATTAAGTTCCTATAGGATGCTGTCAAAAATCTATCAAGTATCATTTATCTGACATAACACATGCACATACTCTCAACATTGGAACACCTTGCATCATCTTCCAATCAGCACTAGAAAGAAAGAAAAGAAAGAAAGAAAAAGTGTTTTATTGCGAACTTGAACGCATACATAACACAACAAACTAATCTATACTAATATTATAAAGCTGAAAAGTTTGTTAGTTTGTTTGTTTGAACGCGCTAATCTCCGAAACTACTTATTCGATTTGAAAAATTATTTCAATGTTAGATAGCCCATTTATCGAGCAAGGCTATAGGCTATATACCATCACGCTAAGACACACAGGAGCGGAGCAGTAACCAAAGATGCAGGTGAAACCGCTGGGGACAGCTAGTATAACGTAAAGAAAAAGATATAACAAAAAAGAAAAAAAAAAATATATCTATACATAATATAATAAAACAGTAAAAAATCCGTGTCTGTACAAATAATATATAGACAAAAATAATAACTGAGGGGGGTTTAGAAAAAGCAATAGAACACGAATCCAAAAAAAAATTATGTCTGTTTGTCTGTTTGTCTGTATGTCTGTTTGTCTGTTTGTTTGTACGCGCTAATCTTCGGAACCACTGGACAGATTTGAATGATTCTTTTTTTGTTGTATAGGTGTTAGGTCGGGGCAACATATAGGCTATAAATTATCTTGGAAACTTGAACACCTGATGCAGAACAGCAACAGACCAGCTTAACTATAAGAGATAGAGAAATGCTGCCATAGCAAAAACTGTTCCACGTGATGAGCATTTTCTTATGCGAGATAAAATTTGAAGATCTGGAACAGCTGTTTTGGACCTCCTAGAGCCCAGCTACACCATTACACATATAGAAATGGCGTCTTAGCAAAAGTTGTTCAGCCTGATGAGCACTCGCTGTTGACGTATAAAAATTGAAGATCTAGAACACCTTCTATGGAACTCTAACAGCCCAGCTACACCATAAAACATATAGGACTGACGTCTTAGAAAAAGTTGTTCGGTCTGATAGGCATTTCCGGTTGACTTATAAAAATCTAAGATCAGACACATTTGATGTGAAGAACCTCCCTTTTATGAAATCGGTTAAAACAACATCAGCTGAAAGTACCTCAGCGCGGTGAAAGCTGTAACAGTTTAGGACTGCGTTTCGTATAGACGCCAGCACATCAAGTTACCCGAAACTGTAAATATTTTCCAATCAACTTTGAACCATATGCTTCAGCGATAAAGTTGAAATTCTATTTAGAAAATTTAACAGATTGGAAATTTTGACTTTGGTAGCTTAATGCGCTGCATCATTGAAGATTCCGGCCAAAACTCCCATTTCTTTTTATTTTATCGCATTAATATTCCTTCGCATTTACGTTATTTCAGTTTTTAATTTTCTGTTCATTGTTTGAATTGACACGGTGGCTTGCCAGGTAGTGCAATAGAGCAGACGTTTAGATTTTTAAGGATCAAGTATCTTCACAACAAAACTATAACTATGCTTACAAAAAGTTAAATTGTTTCCATTGTCCAAAGAAGCTAAGATTCATCGGATCATAAGATCCCTAGAATCCAACGAAGAGTAATATAATAGGCTAATCTAAGTGTGGAGAGGCTTGATGCTGATCGAGGACATAAGGCTGCAACTCGCACCGTTGAAACCTTTTCGGATCGAGAATTACGCCTGCGTGTTCAGCGTATTTACGCTTCCACATCCAGTTCTCTATATAGAGACCAAAGAAGGGTATGTTGCGCCACTGACCGCTGGTTCGGAGAAACCAATTACCGATACAGGATCATGCTTGACTTCTCAGCGTATTCGCACATCTACTAACGCTTATGAAAGCAGTAATTAACCTAATGCACGACTAATTTCTGATCGAGATTATCATACATTGTCCAGAATGATGGCATCCAGGCCGATTGTCGGCTACGGCGGCCGTTCTCTTTTACGGAGATCAACCAGCTGCGCAGGACATTTATTATAGTGCTCAAGCATTCGCGCAGATACAGGTACACTCTCTATTCCCTCATTCTCATAGTCCGATGGGACGGCAATCCGACAGGACCGGAGAGAGATTAGGCGTTGGACCGAAATTTACGTGCTCTCCGATGCATGGGTGAATCAATCACCAACTTCCAGACTCCAGGCAGCATTATGAAAGTTTCTCAAAACTCATAAATCGATTTCGATCCGGGAATCGAATCCGAAACCCCGTGCACAGCAGTCGCGCCTTGCGACTACTAGATCAACGAGGCTGTTCAGAATAAGCACATAACGAAATATTCATAAGCAGTTAGAAAGTGGAAGAGACGTATAAAATTGAAGATCTGGAACAACTGTTATGGTATTCCAAGCGCCCAGCTACACTGCTAACTATTAGGATTGACGTTAACAAAATGTTCAATTTGAGGCATTACAAAAAGAAATCGTCTCGCGCATAATGTTGTTTTCCCGTCTCCGGACTCATAGAATTCGATATCAGACGTTTCAAATCTTCGTTTTGACGACCCCGGAGTCGCTGCCATAAGCGACTGGATCCGCGTGCGAAGTCGCGGGCAGAAGCTAGTATATATATAAAAATCAAACACGCAGCATCTTATCAAGTATCAAGACTATGTGGTCCGCGTATACATCTCGCGTCCTCGTTATTCGGCTAGCACCTCTCCACGCTCCAACTAGCTATTCCACATTCATGCGTGCCAAGCGTTTGCTAAACGCAACACACCCAAATATTAGTAGCATGTGTAGGAAAATGGGGTAAGCAGAGAGACTGATTGAGCTTTTGGTGGGTTCTTGAAGAAAATGTATCTTACATTAGGAACAATTTTTTTAAAGATATTTTTTTTGTCTATCTTTATTCGACCTAGGAGGTTTTTAATGCTTAGCTGGATAATCCCTGTGGACGCTTCCAACCAGGGGAAAGATTTTAAAAAAATATTGAAAATAAATACCTAATAATAGATAGGGAACTTTCTTTTTATTTACAAGAAGTTTTTTTGTATACAGAGTGAGAAAAGTATTCTTCCATTTTTTAATACTTTTTAGCCAGCAGTTTTGAAGTTTACAAAGTATATAAAAAATCACTGTGTTCTAACTCTATAACATTCATATTGTATTAGCATATAGACTCTAATTTTATATCTATAAAATATCGTCATTGAGGTTTGTATAAAATCTGTTCTTTTATTATAATTTTATTTAGATTAGATTTAAAGAATTTCTCAATGCTATACTTTACGCTATATGTATTTTATTATTTAGCACAAATTGACTTTGAGTTCATATTCATGTTTTTAGGTCATCTAGGAAACTAATGCCTGACACTAATATTAATAAATGTACAGACACCAGCACTTCTAGTTACTGCAAATGTAATATTTCCTTACTGAGTTGCCCTAGTTGCTGGGGAGTTTGTTCCACCGTAGGAAGTGGTGAAGGGCGAACATTTTGGACGCTGTCTTTTGTAGAATTGATCTTCAAAAAGTGCTGATTTTCAGCCTACTTTGAATAAATGACTTTTTATCTTTATCTCAATAGATTATAGCAGATTTTCAACTTTATTGCTCAAGAGTATGATTCAAAGTTGATTGGGAAAATTTGTCAGTTTTGGGTAGCTTGATGTGCTGGCGTCTGTAGATTATTTAGCTGCGATGTCAAATTATTTACTAAAGAAATACCCAAAATAAGTTGGGCCTCTAAAACTCGTATCGTAGACATAAATATTTTATCACTTTTTGGATCCGAAACTATTTTTATTGCGTCAATTAAAATAACTTAATTTCATTCTAGTGGATCTATGGATCTATGGTTTTTATAGCATCATGATTTTGATGTTCGTTAGTCGATAAGGTCCTCTTTGCTATATTTTTAAGTAATTCCGAAATTTAGCAATTAGTGTTTGTAGAAAGAAAGAAAGAAGTTTTCATAAGTGAAGTTACGGGGAATGGCTAATTTTATATACAAAATTACAACAGCGAATGTTTTTTATTGCAACTCTTTGACAAAATGACTCAACAAGCCATGTTCTAGATGAACACACAGAGGAAAATTTTAATCTCAAAAATATGTATATTACATGAGGGACGCAATCATTTTAAAACAGTTGTAAATTAATTTATGGAAAATATTGCACAGCGTGAGAAAAAAAATGCAATATTTCATGCATATATGTATATACGTAATATTACTACATATTAGTAACAGACATCGGGTAAGTTTCAAAATGTTTATGTCATCAATATTGTGAATTTTATAGTTAAGAAAACTTTAGGTAATTAATTAAAATTAATTTGTTTAATAATTGGGTTGCCCGGGTAAGTGGGTTGAGGTCAGATAGACAGTCGACGCTCCTTAAAACTCTGATAACCAAGTGAATCCGATTAGACTGGAAGCCGACCCTAGCATAGTTGGGAAAAAGGCTCGGGAGATGATGATGATTCGTTTTTTTCACCTACTTTTAAAACACCATATTTCGTCTAGACACACCGCCGTAAACAGAGAAATAAAAGATAATTCCGGGAATCGAATCCAAGTCTTGAAACTAAATAATATATGTAAGTGCTTAAAACTTAACTGTTGCGCTAGCAAGTATTAGACAACGAAGCAATCAAACAACTTTGAATTAATTAGCACGAGAAGTAAACCAATTACTTCAAATAAAGAAACAAATGAAGGAATTCTTCCTACATTAGAATAGATGGAGGAAAAATAAAATTTTATGCTTCTACTATATTTATTAGAAAATAATATTGAACAGATTATAAAAATTCTTTGACCAATTGAAAACCATTTTTGATTGCTATAAAATATAATGTGCCTAAAATGCGGGCAACGCCGCGGGCATAAGCTAGTAGCCTATAAATTAAAAGAAAATTACACTGAACGGTATACCGTTTTTTTTTTATATTGCAGAATGATTGATGGAGAATGTCAGACCATTTTAGACGAATTTTATAGAAAAAATATGCAAATATATATAAACTTTTTGCCTACGTAGGTTTGTTAAGATGTGAAAAGTGTCGACATTAATCATAAATGCTATTCTGATTCATGGGTATTCCTCACACATTCACAAAACGTCATCTAGTCCCAAACTAAGCAGAGCTTGTACTATGGGTACTAGCCAACTGATAAACGTACTTATATACTTTTCTTTTGTAAGTACATAGGTACATATTATACATAGGAACACCCAGACTACGTCAAACAATGTTTGACTTATACGGGATACAAAAAAATCTTCAACTTTACCTTATACGGGAATCGAAACCGTGACCTCCAGCGTAGCAAGCAGATTCACTTACGCGACGCTATCTGATACAAATTTAAAATTGTACTGACTAGATATAATTCTTTAAATAAGATCCCTTCGTCCCTCCAAAAATAAGGAGTGGTACCCAAAAGTCTGACAGCACATATTAGCCAGATGGGTCTTCCTAAAATGAGGAGCTCGTGGCTAAGTAACAGCCGAACGGGTCGATCGATCATAAGTTTAAGGAAGTCTTGAAGCGGTCCTCTGTGTTTCGGAAGGCACGTTAACTTGGCAGGTCCCTGCTGCCATTTGTACATACATCTTTGGCGTTACGGCTAGTCGGAAGTCAGAAAGTCTAAGCCCAGCAGTGGGACGATAAAAAGGCTGATGATGATAAGCGCAAGAAGTAGTCACATAACCACCGTCATATCCTCATTTTGCAAATATCTTATTTGTTACAAATTCTTACATAAAACTATTAGACAAGTTAATACATATTTGTGTGTGAAGTAATTGATTGATATCACCTTAATTATTTGCTATGCATTGGTTGGGAAAGACCTTTTAAAACTGTGTTTATCTAATGTTTAATTTATTTATATTGCAGCTTTTGAATGTAACTGACCTTTTGTCAGAATATGTAGACTAAATAAATAACAGCTTTTCGTTTGACTGCCTCGTTGGTCTAGTGGTCGCAAGGCGCGACTGCTGTGCACTGGGTCTCGGGTTCAATTCCCGGGTCAGGCCGAAATCGCTTTGTGGGTTTTGAGAAACTTTCATAAAGCAGCCTGGAGTCTGGAAGTTGGTAATTGATTCACCCGTGCATCGGAGAGCACGTAAATGTCGGTCCTGCGCCTATACTCTCTCCGGTCGTGTCGGATTGCCGTCCCATCAGACTATGAGAGTGAGGGAATAGAGAGTGCACCTGTATCGGCGCGAATGTGCGTGCACTATAATATGTCCTGCGCAGTTAGCTGATCTCCATAGGAGAGAACGGCCGCGCCGTAGCCGTGAATCGGCCTGGATGCCATTATCATCATCAACATCAATAACGTTTCGTTAGTGAAATACGTTAATAGAGAGAGCAAAGCATCGAATCTGTGCAAGGAGTCTCGGGTTTTATTCCCGATCGAGTAATATAAAGTTGAAGATTTTTTTTGTTTGCTTAAGTGCGCTAAGCTTATACACTACTGGACCGATTTTAAAAATTCTTTCAGTGTCAAATAGCACATTTATCGAGGAAGATTATACATAGGCTGGCTAAAGAATTTTTTTCTAGGCGCGTAGAGTAGTTCCAATAGGACGTGGGTGAAAACCCTGGCGGAAGCTAGTGGTAGGTATATATGTCTTTCAGGTTTTTACATCTCGTTTCAAAGGAAGGAAATCTAAAGGCTAGTATTAAGGCCTTAAAAGTTCAAAATCATTTATTCAAACTTGGCTGTAAAACTGCACTTTTTGAACGTCAAATATTACAAAGACAGCCCCCAAAACGCCCACCCTTCACCACTGCTTATGTGTTTTTGCTGGGAAGAAGTGGCGCAACAAACTCCCCAGCAAAGCAAGCAACTTCATAATGAAAGTTCAACTTCAGAATATTACAATTTTAATTATTCACTTGACTTGAGCACTTCTGTCACCCGCGTGGGCCGATTTTTGTGAACCGAAGAAAGTTTCGCATGTATGTCACAACCTGTGCCCAACCGGTCCGATTATGTGCCGGCTCTGATACGGCCAAATTATAGGTTACCGACACACATACAATCGTACTAATCGATTCCGATCGCTTATCTTAAATGTTTATTAAAATTTGGTCGTTTTTAGAGTGTACTTTAAAATGATATCTGGTTGTTATTTTGACCACACATTGAGCGGTATTTTGAAGAAGAGAAGTGGTGGTTTAGGTTCGATTCCCACGCTAGACCAAGGGCTTACATATTTGTTGCATCAGAATGTTCTTGGTTATCGATTCGAGCGATGATTTGAGAGGGGTTGGTCAAGATGTCTTACGGCAATGAAACCATCAAATAACCCTTGCTGCTAAGGATGCAGCAGTCTAAGATGGTAACTCTTGCGATCAGCCCGCAACCAAATACCCCGCAACCCGCAACCCGCACGTAAATTTTGTATATAGAAATTGTTAAACTTAAAATGCTTGTGAGCAGCAATTTGGCCAATTATATAAAAACCAGCTAAACCAGCGAAGTTTTGGCGTAACTACTAAAAATGTAAAAGTGACTTTACGTTATTTTCAATCCTTTATTATTTCAGCGTCAATTTTCTTCACAAATTTCAGCCGGCCGCTAAACAATTTGTTTATAGCAAGCAACAATGTACTTGTCGCATATTGTTGCCGCTGATATTTACAAAACACATTGCTTTTAGAAAATATGAAACATTCTTAGCATACTTTAAACATACTATATATACCTAGGGTGTAACAAAACTAGTGCACCATTATTCCAGGTCATCTAGTACCACAAAAATAATTGAAAGGCCTAGGGGTCCACGATCGAGTACCTTCACAGAGACCGGCGTTATACGTACAATTTGCCGACTGTCATGATAAATTTAATAAAATATGTTGTTGTTTTCATGACTTTTTTGTGGCAAACATGATCCTTAGCATGTTGTAGATGACCGGTAAAAATATGGTGCACTAGTTTTGTTACATCTTATATATGTACATACATATGTATGTATGCAAGTACAATGTCTTTATGTTTTTCTTTGTGTGTGTAGTGGTAGGGTGTTATCTATACTAATATTATAAAGCAGAAGAGTTTGTTGGGTTAAAAGCGTTAACCTCAAGAACTACTGGTCCGATTTGAAAAATTCCTTCAATGTTAGATAGCCCGGACATACATACAGACAAACAGAAAAAAATCTAAAAACTATAATTTTGGCTTCGATATCAATTGTAGATCACTCCCCAATTGTTCTTTCAAAAAATATTAAATGTACAGTTTTGACTTTTCTACAATTTTATTATATGTATGTATAGATATTATAGAATTGTGTTTATAATTAGAATTGTGAATTATTACAGAATTTTGTTGCTGGGGAGTTTGTTCCACCATTTCTTCTTCCCAGCGATAACACATAGGAAGTGGTGAAGGGCGGGTGTTTTTGGGGCTGCCTTTTGTAGAATTGACCTTCGAAAAGTGCTGATTTTCAGCCTACTTTGAATAAATGACTTTTTTATCTTTTATAGCTAAGTCTGTGACGGGCTTAAGTAGGTATCTCTTAGTCTGACGGTATCGTATACCGCTGCGCTGACCGTAGAGACACGTCCGCAGCAAATTATACGCCAGTCGACATACCAGCGTTATTATAGAGCTGTCCACATGTTTATATCGCTAATCAGAGGTGCACCTCTAATGTACAGTATTAAAGGCAGAATTATGTCGATATTAGTTGCAGAGAATTTGTTACAAATTATGTATTCCGTTGTAAATTAAAACTACGTGGCCAATATAATTCTGTTACTTACTAATATAATTAAGTGAAATAGCGTTCATTAAGATTTAATTAGCATCGTAAATCGGCAGATGTGTGGCTGCTGACTAAAAAAAAATCAAATCTCAAACTAAGCAGAACTTGTACTATGGCTAATGCTAGACAACTGATAAACATACTTATAAGCATTAATACTAATTAAGAAGCTATTTAGGAAGGTGGTAAGTATAGTGAATGGGTGACCATCTTGACATGATAAGTTCCTACGTGTTTCGGAAGGCACGCTAAATTGGTAGGCAGTCGTTACGGGTCTTCAGAGCCCAGAGAGTCTGACAACCAATCTTACCCATGGATATTATGTTGCCCGGGGAAAAAAATATTTGGAGCGGTTTTGATGCGTGTCCACTATGGAATTGAGTCGAACCCATAAGAGACAACTGCCATTATTACAGGCACATTATATCTCCTACCTATAGGTCATTAGCAATTGACACCATCTGACCTCTGCCCACTACATTGGAGTGATTGATCTATTAAAGACGATATTATATTAATTGAACACAGCATTTGATAACAATATATTTTTTTATCAAATCTGTGAAGTCTCGTTAGCGCGATGGTAACCACGCCGGACTGCCGAAGTGATCTATGTGTCTCTTAAAACCCACAAAGCGATATCGGCCCGATCCGAGCATCGAAACCGAATCCCCATGCCCAGCATTCGCGTTATGCGACTACTGGACCAACGACAATTATTATATTTTATATTTTTTAAACATTAAAATAATTTAAGTAGTTAAGAATTTATTTATTTATTTGACGACCAGATGGCGTGGTGGTTAGTGAACCTGCCTGCCACGCTATAGGTCGCGGGTTCGATTCCCGCATAAGTCGCCGCATAAGTATGTATTTACAAAAAGAAAAGCATATAAGTATGTTTATCAGTTGTCTAGTCATATATATATGTAGATAGTACAAGCTCTGCTTAGTTTGGGACTAGATGACGTTGTGTAAATGTGTGAGGGATATTGTATTATATATGTCATAAAACATCCTTGGCAGTCGTTACGAGTAGTCAGAAGCCAGTAAGTTTGACTCCAGTCCAACCAAGGGGTATTGGGTTGCTCGGGTAACTGGTTTGAGGGGGTCAGATAGGCAGTCGCTCCTTGTAAAACACTGGTACTCAGGTGAATCCGGTTAGACTAGAAGTCGACCCCAACATAGTTCGGAAAAGGCTCGGGAGATGATGATGATGAGGTACCTAATAATAATTTATTATAATATATTTGATAAATAATTCCAACACTCACCCACTCATTCTCACAATTTCACCCACATTAAAATACTCAAATGGTTTCAATTCCAATGCTGCGCCACTCGCACTTGACCGGTAACGGTCTTACTATCGGTAGTTCACCGACTTACGGCAGGTAGTTACCGTTGTCGCAAAAAATGGGGACCTCACTTGTCTTGACATATCAGGTATGAGTTCGCAATATGGTCAGAAGGGTACTCTTATTGTTTTTTTTTTTTCCTATAAGTTGGTAGGTAGATGTATTTGTCTTCAGGTATTATGTTACCAGCAGGCTCAGCATGGCGATTTTCTATCTATTCTATCAAGAAAAGACAAAGCTCTTTCTGTCAATGTCAACATGTCTTCTGCCCGAGCATGGCGCGACCTGTCAACTCGCATCTATAATATCTTAAGCTATATAATATCTTGCAGCCCGAATGTCAATCGAAGAAAAGAAAAATTTATTTAAAAATGTCAAAAGAAATCTAATGTCAATCTGTCACTTTTCTGTCATTATGTCTATTCTCCGGTAGACAAAACTTGTTTCTACGGTTGTCATGCTAAGCCTGCAGCAGTGTCGCCTGTGTCCAGAGGCTACTACTCCGCGCACTCGGATAAAAAGTAGCATTAAGCCTCGTTAAATGTGCTGTAATCATCCTCATCATCCTCCTGCCCTTATCCCAATTTTTATTTGTTGTCTTCTTCCACACTCTTCTATCTGCCGTCATCTCATAAGTTACATTCTTTCTAGCCATATCAACTTTCACACAATCCATCCATCGCTTCTTTGGACGTCCCTTTCTTATATATCCATACAAGTTCATGCTTAAAATCTTCCCCACAACATGATCCTCTTTCCTCCGCATTACATGACCATACCATGATAGCCGGTTGATAAAATTAAATGTGTTGTCTAACACTGAAATATTATTTCAAATCAGACGTCATGTTTCTTAAATGTACCTACAGATGGCACATCAAACTACTCGGCACTGTCCAATTTTCCCGGTCAACTTAACGTTACCTTCAGTTGAAAATCTATTGAAGAAATTTAACATATTGTAATAGCTTGATATGCTTGCGTCTGTAGGTACATTTTGAGATTCATGTACAGCAGAGGCATATTGACATATTCAAGTCAACTACGCTGAAAATTAATTGTAAGAAGTTGTTTAGTGGAATAAATTAACATTCAAGATCATTATCGTGAAACCTTCATAGTTAAAACTAGCAGACATTAGTTAAGAAGAAATTGAAATGACTAATAACGTTGGTTGGTTGATTGAATAGCAGGTATACAAGTTCGTCGCAAGTGCGCTTGTGGCCATGAAAACAGCGGGGTTTTTATTCAAGCAGTAATTAGTATACATATTTAAAAAAAGAGGGTTAAGGCCAGCACATCAAGCTACCCGAAATTGCCTATTTATCTCAATCAACTTTGAACCATATACTTCAAGCTACAAGTTGAAAATCTTTAAAAGGAAATTTGACAGATTGTAGTAGCTTGATGTGCGGGAGTTTGTACCTATCCGATCGAATGCTTAAGATAATCTCAATATCAGTCAAAACTGAAGCTTCCGTCCATTACGAGTCCCACACAGACGAGGCCCCTAAAACGCTCATAAAGATCGTTCCTGATTTTTTCGTACTATTGATAGAATATTCGCTTACTTTATAGCCCCACATTATGACAAATGAAGCTCTCTAGCTAAGCATTCATTATCTGAATCTAACAAACTTCCAAACACAAGACAGTTGGACGCCGCCATCAATTCGCTCACAACTCAATTAAACACGCTGTATCAGTTGAAGCATTTCACTTGTCTCGAAAGTTAAATACAGGGTGTGATCGCCTGCGGCGGGCTAATCTGTTATATTTTTTATTGCCATTTCTTTTATATTTGTTTCGTTTCAAGCACTTATTATGACATTTGAAAACTGCGCTTTTAATTGTTTTAGCCTTTCAAACATAAAGTATACGATAAATTATTAAATTAGGCATAACTTAGCGAAAATCAATTACTTACAATAAATGTTAGGAAAGAATATCTACTTTTAATTCCGCGAGACCAAAATCCAGCATTGGGTGCAGGGCTTGCTGCCTTTTCTCCGTGTGCAGGTGCATGAGGGTGGTACCTTTTCTTCCTGTGTTTGAGTACGTGGGGGGGAGGGTGGTATTGCGGTGCATCCTGCACACAATGCTAGATTTTCGTCTCGCGGAATTAAAACTAGATATTCTTTCCTAACATTTAAGGTAGTGGATTTTCGCAAAGTTATGCCTGATTCAATAATTTATCGTATACTTTAAGGTAGATGTTCTTTCCTAAAATTCATTAAAGTATATGACTGAAACAAGTTTTTATAAGTTCCGAGCATAAAATATGTGCATGGTTACAGACTCTCCCTCACCTGCGCCACCCGCTGATTTCACACGTTGTACAGCAACTCGCGCAATGTGCGTTGACGACGACGAAAACTATACAAACGAGCATTTTTTTCTTTGCCAAATTGTGTAAAATCCTATATTCTGAAGGTGAGCAATAGTGAGTTTAAACTGCCTCATTATCTCCCGAACCTTTTCCCAACTATGTTGGGGTCGGCTTCCAGTCTAACCGGATTCAGCTAAGTACCAGTGTTTTACAAGGAGCGACTGCTTATCTGGCCTCCTCAACCCAGTTACCCGGGCAATATAAACTCACTAAATAGTCGAATTTAAATCTATAGTAATGTTATAAAACTGAAGGGTTTGTTTACTTGAAGGCGCTAATCTCAGGAACTACTCGACTGAACTGTAAAACTTGTTAGATAGCCCATTTATTGAGGAAGGCTTCTATTTATCTGGGTGAGCGGGTTAAACAGTTCGAGGACGCTCGTTATGAAATAAAAGTCATTTTACAATATAAACAGATGATATAATTATTTTGACACAGTCAACTTATAAATATTACATTATACATAAAGGTACCAATGTCTTTACAACATATAATCACTACGTGACAAATTTTAGTTTTAAAGAAATTAGTTTGAATAGGCAATGGTATCAAACTATAGTGCCTGTGTTCCCTTCAACCCATTGGAAATGTGTTTTTAATTTAAAAAGAGTAGTTTTTGGCGAAAATTTTAAATTATAATTAACAGTTAACGAGTACAATCAAAATAAAAATTAAAAATTCGAAAAAAAAAATTAGCTCAAAAATATTTATATTATCAACTTTATTTAAAAAAATAAGATGTCAGTTTAAAAAATTCCCGCCAAAAACTCTCAATCACAATATAATCAACCCCTAAAATCTAGTACCCAGCAGCACTGTGACTAGAATTAAAAATAAAAATTAAGAAAAAAAAAACGTCAGCCTAAAAATATTGGAATGATATTCTAAAACTACACTCGGGGACATAAAAACTTGCCCACACGACACAGATAACGGATAGCACATTGTTTTTTTATTTCATTATTTATAAATAACCGTTAAAAACTACTTAGAAACTGTTATAATTATATATTTTATTATAAAGACGTGTATTGTGATGAGCTGTAGGCACTTCACATCGTGTTGAACGCATCGTTATTATGTGTGGGAAATGGCAACATTATTTTTGCAAATTTGCATTTTGTCGAGTCAATTATTTTGCTAGGTACGTTCTAAAAACTATATCATAATACTGTACGTGTACAGACGCCAGCACATCAAGCTACCCGAAACTGTCGAATTCCCCAAATGAACTTTGAGCCATATGCTACAGCGATAAAGTTGAAAATAAATTAAGGAAATGTGACATATTGTAGTAGCTTGATGCGCTGGCGTCTAAACTTAGTTAGTCACTGAGTTGCACTGGAAATATTCAATTTGAAAACTAAAACTATTTGTTTATTTTTCTAAATTTTTCATCACACAAGCTATATATTGTTAATAAATTAATTTATTTACTAGCCATATTGTACTTATTCACTGTTAGTACAGACAAACACATATATAAGAAAAAAAAATGTACTTTTTTTCATACAAAAGCCTTTCCCAAACAAAATAACGATGCGTTTTGAAGGAATATTTGTGTAAACTTGAAAATATTCTTACCATTACACTATTAGATGGGCTTGTAGCCAAGATGTCTTTCTACAATCGTAAACGCTAGTAGAAACGACATTTGCTAGTACGGAAATGACATTTGAAATCGATAAATCACGTGGTCATAACGTCAGTCAAAATGTCATTTCCATACATTTCTGTCGTTTCTACTAGCGTTTACTACGTTTTTCTACGATTGTAGAATGACATCTTGGCTAAAGCCCCTGGTCTATTTATTCTAAAACTGTTCACTATTCATGTCAAACTTCAACTGGTTTCCTAGTCTAGTCATTTTTCAACTTTTTCCCCCGAAAAACGTGTCTTATTGTCGATGTGCTACAATTTGTAATATCTAGTGAAATAAATATTTTAAAGTATTTTTCGAGCAAACAGTAGTTCGTTTGTGACACTATTCATATTATGTGGCCATATTTTCTGTTTTTTTTTTTTTTTCAATAAGGGAAGGTTCATATCTGACGGAAGATGCGTTGCGTATTATCGGTCGCGTAACGCCAGAACAGACATATGTATAGAAAAACACTTGACCGTTCACACTCAACTGATGATACGTTAGTGCGACTGATGATACGCTCGGCGTATTTTACGTCAGATATGAACCTTCTCTTAATTATCGAGATGAAGCGACGCTACCTTAGCACCATAAAAACTATAGCGGCAACGCATAAAGATGGCAGTATATAATAATTGCATTTTTATAAGCACCAGAACATTTTTTTAACTACTGTTTAACTCAAAAAACACTTCACTATTCAAGATTTAGGCTATTTTTATTTTATTTGGTAACTTAATACTTTTAATATGAAAATGAAATAATAATAAAATATGTTAGGCCACAATTGAAAAATACTGATGGTCAACATATAAAAATCGCATATTTCAAATTTATTTTTATGACCCATTTTTCATGGCCAACAGTGCACAATGAAGTGTGTATATAAAAATGGCCGAAAGTGTACAAAAGATAGCACATCAGACTACAACAATCTGTCAAATTCATTTAATGGATTTTCAACCTTATCGCTGAAGCATAAAGTTCAAAGTTGATTGGGAAAATTTGACAGTTTCGGGTAGCCTGATGTGCTGGACGTCTGTACAATAAAGCGAATACAAAATGTCCGTAGCCTACACCAAGACCAAAGAGGATATGTTATGTTTGGCCTTCTTTAAATAACTTTCATGGCACTCACTCTTACAAGACAGATGTAGAGAAGTATAATTTCAAAATGATACAATTTACAAGTCATGAAATATATCAAAACTGTACTTCTATAGCAGACGCTAAAATATTCGAATGATTTCGTAAAACGTCAATAATCCCATATCATTCACTCACTCATTCATTATTTTGCTCTTCTCTAAAAATTTTACATTTACGTGCATTTTCTTGGGTGCATATTATAATTAATATATTTTTTATATAAAAATGTATGTCTGTCTACAAGAGAAGTACAGTTTGATTAGAAAAATGGAAGAACATATCAACATTCGCTGCGATATCACATACAATGTATTCTATACTTCTTCACACACATTTCAAAGTCAATTCAAAAACAGTTCTTTTCACTAAAGAGAAACTTTTTATGTGTTAACAAGGACTGTTTTACCAAATATTTATTTGTAGAATTATTTCAAATATCATTATAAAACTTGGTCTTAAAAAGTACCACATTTAGTGCTAGCTTTCAACCATCTTCTTGAACAGAGTTAATGGTCTAAATCTAGAACTAAAGCCGGTACTTTTTAAGACCACGTTTTATAGTAAGGGGGATAGTTGTTACTTTTTTGCTCGGTTATAAATTCCTTTTAATAATTCCACCGCTAATATTTCGTTATACAGTTAAACCCTTTTAGATTATAATATGGGACAGATGGTTGATGCACTTCTTGTTCCTCCTACATGTGCACTTAAAATGCAAATAAGTAGTTCACAATTTTTTTAGACAATTTCAAGCCACATGCAGCGATAACAATTTTCAATAAAAAAAATGTTGTCCCATTTTTTCTGTCCCGAAGTGTAAAATAGTTTTTCAACTCTCCACCTTCATAGAAATTGACAAGAATACAGTATCATTGAAGAATAAGGCGCTAACACAGTACTTAGAATAATCTATGTATATGTTGCTACGTAAAAGGTTATATTTTTTGCATTAGTCAACATTATACTTTTTGTTGCACTCGCATCTGCATTCCCTGTTCCTGCAATACCTGTTAATTATATATATTAAAGATTTGAGTATTATCAATGTAAAGACGGCAGCAAATCAAGTTACCCGAAGCTGTAAAATTTCCGCAATTAACTTTGAACTATACTATGCTTCAGCGATAAAGTCGAAAGTCTATTACGGGAATTTAACAGATTGTAGTAACTTGATGTGCTGGTGATTGTATGATTCAAGTAGCACATGGCCACAAATATTGTGTGCATCATATCAAACTGTGTTTCGTTTCATTTACCACATACATTTTGTAAAATTATGACGAGAATTTAATTTTTTGACTATTAACGGGAACAGAGAAGCCTCACACAGCCTCTTTATACAAAAAACTTACCTAATTTCCATACAATATTTTGACGATAGACACATATTTCAACAATAGCTGCACACCGAGAATTTCTGTAGATAGCTTGTCATACTGTAAGCCTTACTGAAAAGACTACTCGTCAATTAATTTTCAACCTTTTTCTGATGGTGATAAGATTGATTTTTGAATATCGTAATTAAAGTATTGGAATGCTAAATATACCCAGCCATATTCAATAAAAACCAAATGCTTGACCTAACGTAAAACTTTCAATTAGCAAAATAAATAAAAATCACAGAGACATACATTCGCTTCCCTTTAAGAAATAATAAATTGCTTAGTACAGAAATACGTCAAATTTACCCTAGCATTGTATTCGCAGTTGAATTTTAAAAGCTGCTAAAATTATAACATCGAACAACATAATTACAATACTTTAAATAGGCTATTAACATTCAATTCTTTTTTCAAAGGAATATTTCTATCACCTTCTATCTGGCAACACTAGAACGCGATGGTAGAAACAAGTGTCAACTTCTACCATATTTCTTCTAATAAAATATGTGGCAATATGTATTTTAGACGAAATATTAGATTAATCAGGTATTTATTTCTCAGGTTATCTGGGAAGAATAAAAATTGGATGTCATTACCCTATTAGTTATGGTCGAGATGTCTCAACCACAGTCCTAACATTAGTTTCAATACATGCATTACACACTTATACATCTCACTATCATTCAAATTATTATTCTCGTCCCAATACAACTTTCTACTTTTACAAGAAACAATTTTAACAAACAACTTACTAAGCGCGCTCCGTAAGAAATATCTTCCGTCACCGTTCCTACATATTCGACAATCACAATTTCTACTTATTTCTACGTAATTGGAAGTATTTGATATATTGGCAACACCGGCGTGGGAGTCTGCGGGGGATATAACAATAGTTGGCAATGTCACAGAGTCGGTGTTGCCCGAAAATGATACAGTTCTGCTCAATTTAAAAGAATTCGAGTCTGGTTTTAGATATTTGGAAGTTTTAGCGAGTTCCGACGATCCTCGACTCCTTTCGAGGTTTTCGCAGCTCTTGAACCCTTGTTTTACTAGAACTTTCTTTCTCAAGTCAGTCATGACGGTGTGGAGGCCAGATCTCCTTTGCTTTACTTTGGCACCCTCCTGACTCCACTCCGTAGAAATGCTTCTATACACCGGCTCCTCCACTTCAAACACTTGGTCCTCATCATTAGACATGTCGGTACCACCAGTAGCTGCTGTATTTGGGAAGAAACTCCTCAGCCTGCTGATTTCTGGTGACACTGGACAGCTGTTGCTGTTCCTCCTATTTGGGATCATCAGCCTAAGTTTTGGCTTGACCATTTGTTCATTGACAGTCTCTATGGGACACCTATCCTTAATGCTGTCAAAGCTCCCGGCGAATGTGAAACATCGTTGTAGTTTCCTTATCTGGGGGGACACGCTACCGCTCGGGGCATCCAGACCCTTATAGCTCTCATTGAGTACCGCCAATGCTAAGTCACGTTCAGAGAACGTTTCCATACCAAAAGATGCACGCCTGCTTCTCGCTCTATACGGAGAAGTGGGGATATCTTCGAAACTTCTGTATCTATCTGTAAAACTGTCCCTTCCATCCGAGTCCACCGTCCATAAGGAACTAACGCTGCTCGTCTCGGAGCCTATGGCTTGTAAATGATTGAAGATGTCTATGCCCCTGTCTAAAGATATGGAGCGCTGGAGTGGAATATCGTGCACAAACCTCGGGTCGTAAGTTCCAGGTTCGAATTCATCGTTCTCTTCGAACTTGTTTCCGAGCCAGGCGTCGAACTCCTGCGTTCCGAGGTCGAGATCGAGCAGTTCCCGTCGGAGGTCCAGTTTGGAGGTCGGCGGATGTTCAGAGTAGCGTCGGCTGGCGGCGGGCGGGCGTGAGTGCGCGTGCGGGGCGGGCGGGAGCGAGTGCCTACGCGGGGGCGGAGGGGGGCGCGGCGTGGGGGGCGGGCGGCGCGGGGGGCGGGGCGCGGCCCGCGCGACGCTGGAAGGCGCCCACGGTGAGATCAGACTCAACAAAGAGCTTGCGAAAACTGTGGACACAAATATATTCATGTATAAGTACAGGCGCCTTGAATGTTACAACAGGGTCTGTGTCACTATAACTTGCCCAATTGCCTACAAAATTATACATAAGTTCGATTGCACCACAGACCCTAAATGTAATATTGAGTTCAAAAATGTATGACTGGTTACAATGTATGAATTGGTTAAAATGTATGAGTTTCCTAGTAGGCACCTATTGTACAAATGAAAGATTATATGACGTCGTCAACTTTCCCTTACAACATATCGTAACGCTACATCGATGTTCCATTTTTTATACCTAACTTATTTCCTTAAACATAATTATTTTATATTATACTATCTACTGCATTGTGTGGTTGTGAAAGCTGTGTGTGTATGAAAACATTTGCTGTTCAAACGAAACTGCTTCAGTCTTTGATCTCATGATAATGTCTTTCAATTGAAGGACGCTCTGAAATAAAAGCGCTGGTGATTGGCTGTATGTAAATAAAAATAAAATAAAAAAAACTACCAAACAGAAACTTATTTTCTAAATGGGCAACACTGATGTCGAACACGCGTTATAGAATCCACATAGCGACGCTTTCTAGAATTTTAGAGAAAAAAAGATTAGTTTCGATTGTTGAAAAAGAAATAAAATATAAACATCATTTTTGGGAACAATGAGGAACTTATATTTTTATAAATATCAAAAGCCAAAGGTTATTTTTTTTACACAATATTTTACATCCGACTTCACGTTTTATTTTTTTCAGTACATGTGAAACACCCCTAAAAATTTGATAACCCCAATCATCAGCACAGATTCAGAACGCCCCACAATCCCGCACGTACCGCTGACAAAAACATCTTCAATACCAAGGGCCGAAAGAGATTCGTGGCGGACCCTCGCCTCGCCTCTCCGGCCGCGACGACAGCGCCAGCCAGAACCTACCCGCCCCAACAAACAAACGTCAACACAAACTAAATAAGGGGAAAATAAAAAAGAGGGGAAAAAGGGTAAAAAATCGGTCAGTTTTTTTTGCGACTGGTCACTCTATCTGTTTGAGAGTTCAGTCGTTCGTCTTAAAACAACGTGTGAGAAAAATCTACCTAAGATAAAAAATAAATTGACTACTCAATACATGAAAAAGTATTCTCAAAAATCTATACTTATTAATAAAATATATTATTTAGTTAAAAAAAAATATTAGCATCGATCTACAGCACATTAAAAAGGTACTAAAAAATATATTAGAAATATTAAAATTTTTGTTACAAACAAAAAATGTGCCATAATGATCTTGCTGACCGTATTAGCAAGTAAAGTATGAAAATAACAGAACAAAAAAAACAAATGAAAGGTGCTGGACATAAAAAGTGTAGGTTAAACAAAATAGGGGATGGGATCAGGGAGAGTGGTCAAGCGTGAAGCGTTCATGACAGTGTAGTGTCGAATGTCGTATTAACATGCAACACCGTGCATTGTCGTACCGTGCGCCATCTCTTTCGGCCCTGGTTGCATTTTTCATACTTTTTTAAACTACACAAAACACCTAAAAACAAAGAAATTTTGAATCAATCAACCGAATAGTACTTAAGGCTAGTTTCATGCTTTCCATAGATAAAAATATGGGGAAAAATGTACCAGAACCAAATATAAGCTGGAGTGGGGGGTTAAGATTTTGATGGTTAAGTACTAATTCGTATAACAAAGTGCGGGTTAATATGAGGGCTATGTAGACTAGATTTTTGGAGTGTTACTAGCTTATAATACTGTACAGATGTGAGTTAGTAATAATGAGAATGTGATTTTATTATTAACGTTTTCCAACACAGAAATGAAAAATGCAATATTTGATTGTGACAATGGGCATGACGAATAAAAAATTGACAAATCAGAAAACATTGGACACGTATTTTTTCTTTTCTACCACAAACCAATAATGATGAGGATACAACACGTTGAAATGTTGTCTTACGTCACTCTTAGGCATAAATTTTACTTAAAAGTGACGTCACAACCCCCTATTCCCGAACTTCAATGCGTTGTATAATAGTGTGCCCAATATATTGTGCTGATCTGAAACGCGGAGTTAGTTATAATGACTAGGTATATTTTATCATTGTCGTCACGCCTATTCAATTAAATGTATTGTAAAGTGATAATTTTTGAACACTATGTGTAATATTATCCAGGGTGCACTAATCGAAACTATCACCTTATTGAATAAAGATACGTGCTCTTATTAAAAACAAATCAATATGTACAAACTATCCCTAGTTCAGTGAAGGCTATTTATGTATATGCATGCTGCTGGTGCAATATATATTTCATAACATGCCTTTTTGTGATTTCATGCATTAATCGATTACTTGTCGAATCCAATCGATACTTCGTCTTATATAAACCTTCACCATCCACACCTTAAGGTTGCTTAAATATTATATTTGCCAAAATGTATCATAAATATAATATCAGCATGCATTGTCGTCCACCAATTTTAACAATACATTAAAGATTATATAGGGTGACTGGGAATTAGTAACTGATACTTAAACACGTGATTGTACTCATGATTTCAAACAACTTTCCCGAAGAAACTTTTTTTGTTATTTTTTTTATCATTACAGCAAAATTCAAATTTCGCGCGCGCCGTTGCCCGATCGTTAGCGGCGAGGCCCCGCGCCCGCGTTGGTAGTAATTTTACTATAATGATAAAAAAAAGTTTCTTTGGGAAAGTTGTTTGTAATCATGAGTACAATCACGTGTTTAAATATCAGTCTCTCATTACCAGTCACCCAATATACAATGAACTAATTTTTAATCGTAGTAAATTTCTACCATCTATAGTAGTTTTCTGTTAGTCACCAACACCGACCCAATTATTTTTTATTTTCCACACTCCAGTAACTAGCCGAATCAATTTATCCCCTCTACAATATGCCAGTATCATCACTATTCAATCAGAATATTATGTAGAATGTTTAATGTACAAATAAACTTTATTATTATTAAGGGCCTGTTTCATCACCTACAAATAAGTTCCAGTTACTTAATTTGGTAAATAATTTCATACAAATTCTGTTCCGTTTTTGAACTTATCCGGTAGATAGTGGCTATTCGGACATTGTGAAACTGGCCCTTTAATGGTGAGGATCCTGGGAGCTAAGAGAGAGCAGTACTCACAACTTCCTGATGCCGCTGTTCCGCTTCCAGGGCGCGTCGTCGGGCTCTGCGGGCAGCGGGCCCTGCACGGGCGCCTCCGCCGCCTCGGCCGCGCTGGCCGCCGCCCACGTGTCCGACCCGCTGCTGTTGTCGGGCGGACTGACAACCAATGGAAAGGGTTCAGTTGACAGCACGTATTCATCTCATCTGCCTGGGCTTTACCCAACAATACTGGGGTCGGCTTCGAGTCTTAACGGGTCTAACTGACTTGCCTAGGCCGTTTCTATAAGGTGATGTTTATGTAAGTTTCTACTGTTAGACGAGTTAGCACCCATTATAGTACATTGATAATTTTTGCCGTGATATTACTCAGTCAAGACCCCAACCTGCTTACTTAGATGCCTTTGATCTCTTATCAATGCTATTGAGGCGAAATTCAAGGAAAGATTCATACTAACAAACTAACAACAACCTTGACAATAAATACCTAAGACAACCTCTAAAGTGTATGCCCTCCCTTTGCCACTTTCTACATATTTTTGCTGACAAGAAGAACTGGTGTAACCACCTCCCCAGCAACAAAAGAACAAGTCAAATATGATGTGATCTCACCTGTCGTGCTGCTGGTCGGCCTGCAGCGCGTGCAGCTGTTCCTCAGCGCGGCTGAGCTTGAGCTTGAGCTCGTTGCGCTCGTGCAGGATGGCGCGCAGCTCGCGCACGCTGAACGTGGGCTTGGTGGACTGGTCGTCGTCCTCCGCGCCCTCGGGGGTCGCCACGCCGCACGTCGGGCACTTCTGGAAACAAAATAGTGAACAATCAAATACAATATTTAGACAGTTTGTAGACTTGTGAAATATGCGCTATATTAAAGAAATAGACTTTCTTGTTACTCCAAACTCAAGGATTGTTCGCTATTATGCAAAACTTCTCCACAATTTTTCTTGTGCAAACCAATTTGGATAGGGAGCTGCGTGCGCGCACAGACTATGCGCAAACCCAAACAGTATCAAGCAAGCTTCCGTAAGCCATATAGTGGAGATCTTTAAGAGAGTAGTGGCTCCCTTAGGCGCGTATCAGACGCTAGTATTTGATTAGAAACGTCTGTATCATCATCACAGCCTATTTATCGTCCCACTGCCGGGCACAGGCCTCCTCTCCCAAGGAGAAGGATTGAGCATTAATCACCACGCTTGCTCAATGCGGGTTGGTGATTTCAGACATTATAGTCCAGGTTTCCTCGAGATGTTTTCCTTCACCTTTAATCAGTCATTGGTGTCCAAGATAAACTTAGAAAGTAAACGTCTGTATATTTGCAATGTATTTCTCATACTTGTAAATCTTGAAAAAGTACATCAAATAATGTTCAAGCTACACTGACAGTAAGCTAACCTTGTTCTGTGCGCTGTCCTGCTGAAGCGCAGCGATATCCCTCTGTTGTGACTGTACTATGGCCGTCAGCTCCGAACGCTCCTCGCATACTAAGCGCATCTGAAATGGTATTTCGAAATATAGTCTTATTATTATGGACATATATCTCTAGTGACCTTTTGTTAAAAAATATTGGGAATTGATTTTAGTATGACGACTGACAGAGAAGAATGCAAGCGGAAAAGATATTGCGCCGACCCCAAATTCCTTGAGGAAGTAGATCCTCATGTGAACCTTCATATACGAGTGTTTGATACCAAAGCGATTATTTTGAAGAAATTCTTTGAAAATATCAGAAATAGAGAAAATAATAAAATGAACTAGCAACCGATTCATATTTAAAAACCACTACTAGGATATAAATTCCACAAATTTTAAAACCCGTGTGCCAAACTCTTGTCATGTTTGGCCGTTATTTTTTTCCAACATTAAAGGTCAGTTCCACAGGTTACTGATAGCTGCTATCTACCTGATAAATTCAAAAGTGGAACAGGATTTGTATGAAATTATCTGCCAGATAAACTATCTGGAACTTATCAGCAACCTGTGAAACTGGCCCTAACTGTACGAGAAGAGAAACTCGAAAATTGGAAGCATGCACATACCAAAAAAAACCGCAATTACAGTACATGGTGCTAGTAGTACATGCAAAACAGTAAAACATGCTCATTAGTCACACATGAATGGACAAGTTATTAACAATATTTAATCATGCAATTTCGTAGTCACTACGACAATTTTAAGTTAAATGACAATTTTGACAGTTCAATAAAAGTAATGAATTTGACTAGTTGTCATCTACCGTGTTAGTCTTACCAAGGGGTTTCGAGGATAGCTTCATCCTGAGAACCCATGAGTATGAATCTTTAAATAAATTATATTTATTGGCTAAATAAAAACTAGAACTACCCAGTTAGGCGTAGTACTGAGGATATCAGTAATAATGGGAATTTTAGCAACCAAAAAAAAACAGGAATTATCCCATACTACAAAATACCAACAAAATCTGAAATACTTTTCATAATACACCTTCTTTTAATTATAATCTAGAACAGTGCAGTAGAAGCGAACACGGTACCGATCCATTTCAAGCTGTCAAAGTGAAGCAACAATCGATATTTATAGTTGAACCAAATGTGTGTCAAATATAGTACTGACTAGCCATAAGTGGATTAGTCTACTTCTTGTGGTAATATCTTCAGGGTAATATTCTATTGTGGGTGAGCACGAATCCTTGGTAATCATGTAAGTCAACTACGCTGGTAGCACTAGACCACTAAGCCGATTAAGATGGAATTTGATTAGATTGAGGTAGAGAGAAGTTCTTTCAGGATATGCAAAATCTTCCCATTTAGGTCTGCCCTGGCTTCTAAACTACCTTATGGAAAAGGACTTTCGGAGACTTTCGGACTAAAGGACCTTCAAACTTTAGTTCTCGCCAAATAATTTTGCAATTCTGAGGATTTTGACTCTGAACATTTGTTCATATAGATATTGGCGAATCGCTTTGCTTGTTCGAAGTTGGTCTACTGCCTTCACAATAATAAAAAAAATATGAGCAAACCACTACTGCGCATGGGTTAGGCGCCAAATGTTTTCAAAATTGCAAAGTTTTTTGGGCGAACTATACGACAGCTTAGAAATGCATGTCTCGCCTGAACTCCATAAACTAGCCCCGTGTTTTTTCATAATATCATCATTATCCTAATGCCCGGTTTTATTTCAGGTCGGCGCATCAGTTCTTCTTCTTCTATACTTCTGACGTCATCTCACAAGTATCATTCTTTCTAGCCATGTCCTTTCACACCATCCATCGCTTCTTTGGTCGTCGTCTTCCCCTATATCTTACGTATACGTTTATAGTCAAGATTTTAAACCGCGAAATGAGCTAGTACATTGATTATGATATGAAATCTACGAACGGCACTATCTGCATCATAAAGTATTCCCCAACTAGCGTTCATCAGGCTTTTTGTTAAGGAGTATGTGTAGACCTCATTGCATTTTCTAGATTCCGTATTTGCGTAGCGTCAATTTATGCTAGATCACGAACTTAAGCGGAGGCACTCCAGCTGTTACACTTGCTTGCTGAGATAAGCGTCACATGTAATGTTTGGGGAAACCAATACAGTGTTACGGTGAAATACGAGGCACAACATACATATTTCACGAAAATATTAGTTTGTTCTAATATCGATAAAGTCATTGAGTTATATTTTAGCACGCATTGGACTTGGGTAAGCCGAAACAAATTTTCTTTTTTGTGGTTTGCAGAAGCTACCTCAATATGTAGTTAAGTTTCATCCAGATCTAACATGTATTTTTTGAGGTATTTTTTTGAGTCTGATAAAACTTTCATACATATATGTTGCCGGCAGTTCTATGAATTGCCCGTATATGTTGAGAGATGTAAATTGTTTTGAAAAATTAACAATTTTAAATCCCATGTGACATAACGCAAAGCGGCTTAGTAACAACAAAGGTTTCAAAGTGCTGACAACATTTTTTTGTGCAGGGTTAAGCCCCGAGTAAAAAAGTACAAAATGAGGGGAGTGCAAAAGCAGAACAAACAACCTTGTGCAGTAATCTAATTAAACATAGGGGCATACAACACACACCTTGATTAAAAACCCTTCACATAAGGAATCAAGCATTCATTTTTAGTTCCTCTAATTAAAAGAAAAAATTGCATACAAGAGGACGAAAATATTTGTAAAGAAAACCCAAAAAAAAAACTAAAGCATGCTCGAGTTCAAAAATACTGCGAATATTCCGCAACAATAAACAAAAAACACAAATGTCATTTCCAATTTGACATTTCATACGTCATAGTTTAAAATTACTTGATTATTAGCGGGTATTCTGTACCAACTACTTCAGTCCTCTAAAAGCAATGAAAACGAACCATACCTGATTTTGTATCTGTTTATGTTTCCGCCGGAGGTCCCTGCTGACTTGTGCCAACTTTTCCACTTGATTCGACAACTGTAAATCATCCAAAATTGCCATTTTTTAACCACAAAACTCAAAAAATGCCCACGATTTTCTGACAGTTTTCAAAACACGTGACAATGTAGTCCTAACGGTAACATCTAGGTGCGTATTGGAGTTCTTTTTTTATCTTGAAATACAAATGTACAGATAAAAACGCGGTGAAAATAATTGATTTCTGTGCGATGATAAGATACTGTCAACGTAACAAGATTCGGGGGGCATGACATTGCTCGCTGACAGGTCCACTTTTAGATTGGGGAAGATACAATGATAACGCTTGTTGTTGTAAATTGTTTGGAAAGCAATATTTATTTGGAAAGTGGAAATTAAATCTAAAGAGTATAAATAAAACTAAAATCAATATTGCTATACGTTTCAATGATGTGCAATTTCATATTCACACATATATATTTATATTTTTAATAAAAAAAGAACACGACAAAGGAGCGTCAAAGTGGAAGAAAAACAATAACTCTGAGTTAGAAGTACCCTCAAAAATCTCAATGCTCCTTTGGCACAGTAACAAACATTCGCAGTATGCCTTATTCGGGATACCAAAAACTTTTCTAATAAAAATAAAATTACCATTCAAATGTGATTTCTGAAAAAGTTGTCCAGATATCGCGAGCGAATAAAAACCGTGCGCTATATTACTAACTAGCTTCCTCGTGCGGTTTTCCCCGCGTACTGGAGAAAATACTCCCATCCCCTCTGGATGAAAACTAGCCTAAGGCCGCCTCCAGGCCACCATATATATCTATATCTCATAAGCTATGGACGTGATTGCGCCTAATAGAATTACTTTTGCATTTAACATATTAGTATGGATTAAGAGCTGTCTACTAGCTCTAGCTGGATGATGTCATCACAGGATAAGTGGGTAGTTTATTAAAATAGAGATAAATGTCCTATTGATTCCTTTCGAATTGTTTCGCCATTTCGACATTGTCCACAGTGGGCGGTCCACTTAAAGGCCAGCACCCACGGACCTAATAACTAGTATGACCTTTTGAAGGGACTGCATTACCTGTGATAGTTTGTATAGTCACCCTATTATTAACGAGGTCTATTTACTATAATTTGACCAAGATTCATGGTGTAAACATTGACAAAAATACAAAAATCCTGCCATAATTATGTTCTGTTGTTTCTAGTCTGTCTAAAAAAAGTTTTAAGTTGGTAAGTAATGGCACTGTCAATTTTTACCCGCATCGCCTTATGATAAACAAATAATAGATTTACGAATGTATGCAAAGGAAGACGACCCAAAACAACCTTCCAATCTATTCGACCATTTTCAAAATCAGCCTGTCAAAAATAAAGAAACAATTGTATCTCCAGCAGATTTCAAAAGCAGAATCTTGTTCGTTGCTATAATAAATAAGAACGAGACTAAAAAGTCTGGTATAATTTAATTGTCTTGGCGGAGACGGTAAAATTGCCAAGTAAGCTCGCCAAGTTGCTGCACAGCTAGCCGAGCCACGCGGTTTTATTCGGTCATGATTACCGACTCAGCACTTTGAATCGCCCGCGGGCTTTTTTGCTTTTTACTCGACTCCAGAGAGTCTTAGTGCGATGGTAAATTTTCTTTAACCCTCACCAAGGATTTCGCTTCGTACAGGGTGTCCTAAAACTCAACGATAATTTGGTACGGTACAATTTTGGAAAAAAGGCTTTTTAATAATCACACTTTTTTGTTTTATGCCAAACTCTAAGATTTTGCCAATATCTGAAGTGAAATGAGAATCAGCAAAACGGACAAACAAATTTTTCAGCTGTGTGAAGAAGTCTATATAGACATGAGTTTTGGAGACACGCCTGTTCTCTGACAGACAGTCCTTCGGGAGACGAGATTTTTCCTCTAATAGGATTACGATTGCTTTTACTGGTTTCTGTTTTAGCAGGCATTCACGTAAGTGCTGGCTGTCGCGTCAAAATTGAATTAGTCCTGGTATATGCCGTACATTTTATCTGAAAATCTAGAACGTGTACAATGTTCGCGTCCTTATGGCAAAATATATTCCTTCGCTGGAGAAATTTTCGCAATTCACACCCGTTTTATTTAACCGGAATCTTTTTTTGCTGCTCATTGTCTTTCTAAAGTTTATAAATCCTAGCCTTTTCCGAAGCTATGTTTGGGCCGTCTTCCATTCTTAACCGGATTCAGCTGAATACCAGTGTTTTACGTGGAGCGACTGCATGCCTGACCTTTTCAACCCAGTAACCTAGGCAACCTGATACCCCTTGGTAAGACTGGTCCAAAGCTCAAAGTTTTAAGTACGAGCTTTAATTTCTCTTTCCATTTTTATTTATATTTTCATTTAAATTCACTTCAAGACCTAAAATAGCTTTACAGATACCTACGCAATTTCATCCCTATTGTATTTCAATACCTTTATACGTCTAGGCTAGATTATTCAAGGCACGCGATCCTGCAAGTGAAATGAATACGCCAACCCGCTGCGTCCCGGTCAGACGGTAGTTCCGAACAGACATCGTTTTGTAGTGAACGCTTGAATTTAAGCAGAATATACGAAGCAAACAACTGTTTTGTGGGGCAGTGGGTGGTATTTGAATAAATATCTGCGGATTTTTATCTTTTACACTAGATGAAATTTTAAGCTTTGCCCCATTTTTCATGAAAGGCAGAGAGCATGCATGATTGATTTTACGTCCATTTAAAAGACCACTGGATTAATTTCAATATCTCGTATTCGATTATCAAGCATCAACTAAGTTTTGACTGTCGGTTACAAAACTCAAAAGCTTAAAATAAAGATTTTTTATCATTTTTTTTTTTTTTCAAACTGAATTTACACTAGGTGTAAATATTTCCCAAGGAAAATCTACGTCATCTGCAAACAAATTAACCTTGAGTTGCCCTACACTTTCTTTTGGGCGCGTAATTTGTTTGATCTGTCACTTAAGGTTTCATCAATTATGTTTTATTACTTTACACAATTCTAATAAAGTAGGCGTAGTAGAGTAAAGAAATTTCTGCCAATATTATCCCCCACCGAAAAATGAAATATCCTGAGTAATTATTGAACCACACAAGGAAGTGCAATGTATTTAAATAATTTTATTACCGAATGACTTTAAAGTCTAAAGGATAGCAGCGTAACTAAGACGTTAAAAAAACATACCGTCTAATTGATAACCTCCTCCGGTCGGTTAAAAAGTAGAAAACAAACAATGTATTTTTAATATGTAAAATGGAGATAATGACCCAAAAGAAAATGGCCAATAAAAAGGCAATAGATTTCTACCAAATCCAAACACTAGCATAGAATACACAATAGTAAACTAGGCATACGACTCGGTAGCTTTGCCGTTATAGCCCCAAACGATCGAACATAGGCTCTTTAGCATACCACAAAGGTCCGTGACTCATGCTAACAAGGGGAGTCTAGCTATTTGCATAAATACTGAAGGAAATGTTTGGAATGACTCAACAGAAGAAACGACTGGATTTTCGGTACAAAGTTCCTGAAATTGTCTTTTAAAAGCGCTAGTAAATCTGGATAAGTACTAGAGTAACCGCAATCGGCGAAATATGGTCCATAAGATCAACACTATTGTAAAACGACAGAGCCAATTTTCATCTAAAGATAAGTGACGGAAACCATCAACTTGTGGATCAAAGCTTTTAACGGAAAAACGGACCTAATGCTATGTCTTGAACACTATCTTCATAAAAATTATAATGAAGCAAATTAAGCAATTTCAAGCTAAGGAATTAGTAATTCTTTGTTAAGAAATCTAAAATGATGGGAATAAGGTTCAAAATGCAATAATATTCCACAGCTTTAGTACGCAGAAAATTAAGTACTTAGGGTTTAGATTCGCACCACGCCCCGTCCAAATAGCCCATGCTTACGTGCCTCCGGTCCATACGGAGGTCGTCCACATACATTAAGGGTATTGAAATTCAATAAATAAATATTACGACTTAGTCTTTTTATAAGTCCTTAATAAAAAGAAGAGATTGCATAAGCCTTATAAAAAAATTGGATATCTAATATTTCATCTTCAAGGGAAGAGGAAGAATGCAAAAAAAATCTAAAAGCGTGTTTTTTACATATCTCACAAGCATCAATCATATCTAATTTCCTGAAACCCACTAGCTTCTGCTATCAGTTTCACCCGCGTGCCGTAGTATATATATTCCGCACTGGATAAAAAGTATCCTATAGTTTTACCTACTCAATAAAGGGGACCCCGAAATAATTTTTCAAATTGAAGCACTAGTTCCTCAGATTAGCGCGTTCAAGCAGGCAAGTAGAAAACAAACAAATAGATGAAACTTAAAAAAGATGTCCTGAAAAAACCCCTTAGAATCGCACTTTAAAATAGAAAACCCTGTCCTTTCTCCCTTCTCAGTAACCGAGAATTAACTATGTCATTCAGACTGTGCTTCAAAGGTTTATCTAAAACAGAACCCAGCTTAAAGAGAAAAGGTAGCTAGCTAGCAATCACTCTTTGAAATACAATATTCAACCACTGCTCAAGCTTTCAGTCTAAAAGCTGAAACTTGTGTAGGACTAATTTATGCAACCGATGCACCGGCCAGCTTACAAGTACTGCATTAACCCATTTCGACCCCTTGACCCTAAAAGTGGAGCTTGAAACTTTATAAGTTGTACGTTGAAATTTGTACCTTAAGTAGAAGTTTTTAAGGATAGTTTTAACTTTGTTTTTGTTCAATGGTTTGTTAGGGGAAAATTGATCCATAGTTTTAAGTAAAAAAGGTTTTCTTAAGGAAAATGGAAGTGAAGGAATTGTATTAGTATCAATTTACGAATATCCTCAAATAATAAATAATATTTGTACGTGAATTTTGCGTTCAGAGGATAAAATGAAATCATCTATACACATAAAAGTTCGTTTTTTTTTTTACTGAACCCTAAATTTGTCTATAACACGAAAAAGATGATTTTCGTTCATTTTCATGAGAATTCTAGACAGGTAACGCGAAACGCGCGGTTTATTATGCATGACACGTAAAATAGAATCATAATGAAGGCTTTGTTACTTTGCTGATACCACGAGAGTACCTCGGTACCTATAATAATAATACATATGGAGGATAATGTATAACTTTTTACAGAGATCGGGTGCTTGAATAAGCTTGTATGTAGATGTTTCTGTTGATTGTCTATTTGATATCGTAACACATGTAAATGGTATTTAAACAACAACTTTGTTTTTTAAACAAATAAAACCAAAGAATTTAGAGGACAATATTTTTTAGTGTATTACAAAGAAAAAAGTGTATGACAAATGATATCCAGCAAATGTCCATCACGACCTCGTTGACAGATGTTGATTCTTTCATCAAAATTTTTAATCACTTTTCGGCAAAATGGAGGGACTGTTTCGTAAATGACATCACGGATTTTAAACCACTTAATATTGGCCTAGGTTCTTGTTTAAATACCCTTTACATACAAGATGTATTACAAAGTTTGACTACTATGTATGCGATTCAGTATTCCGGTCTATAATAGTTTTAGGCCAGTATTCAGGGACGCAGAGTTTCGTGTAGACAAGGATTCATAGCTAGTTAAATCAAATTTTAAGTGACTGACAGTCATGATTATAAACAACTCATATTTACTTCGTATTGTACATCAAAAGTAAATACTACCTTGTACCTAATTAAGTGTAAGAAGTATATGCTACTATAAATAACGTATTTTCTTCGAACTCATGAACTAACAGAAAAAAATGCACTTACAGAAATCTAAAAAATCATCCATATCTAGCTGTCAATGACCGGAACACCAACCTAGATAAAGGATTACAATAATATCACACATTCTCAGTAAGTTCTATAAAGTGGGCATGCAAATGCGACCTAAATTGATTAGGTACGCTCAATCTCAATCAGCTGTCGGCTCAATATTATCGCCGATAAACCACACACCTTCGTCACGTACGTGTTTACATAGATGTTCTTGCATTTTCGTCTTGGGATCCCGGAATATGACTAACAGTGTCATCTGCCGGGGCTGCGGGTTATTCGCAACATTTAACCGCGGTATTGGCACACAAATACCTCTAGAAGGAACTAAAATGTGTATTAGTCAGTATGAGTCTGACACTCCCTCTAGCTGAACCCACAGCGGAAGAGGTTCATTTAATGATTTCCCACTGGACACAAAAAAGACTACCACTATCTTAGTAATATTTACTTCGAAAATAATGAAGTTCTAGGTACATGTATACAGTAAGTTAGTAGTTTCAACTTCAGTTTGATGTTTTTATTTTTCGAACATCATTATTTCCCAGAGCTTACTTATGCAATGCTTTCTTTATTTCCCTAGCCATACACAAGTTGTTGACTTCAACTAAGCCCGACTGACACTCAAAAAAAAAAAATTCACATTAGAAATTTCTCACGTGTCGTGGGTTCGTTCACAAACTTGCCTGGAATAATTTTATTTACTGGAGGCTATCGATCACTACCCTCCTAAAATGCGATCTTATTTTCTTTAACTCGCTATATTTTCCGGAGAATTAATCGCGTGTACAAAGCCAGTATGCCGAATGGGTAGGATCTAAAAGACATAGAACGCAGACAACTTTTGGCAGGCAATTCCCTGATCACAGATGGTCGATCTTGGCCTACTGCCCAATGTCTAGACATTACCTAACATAGCTACATTTATTTTGTAAGGATTAGAGGCTTTCTATTGAAATTGCAGTTTGAAAACCCTGTTACATAATAAAAAACAAGCGATTTTAGCATTGTAATGTTTTCTTATTCTTTAAAGGTTCTTCAAACCAACAGACAGACATGTGTTGCTGGGGAGTTTGTTGCGCCACTTCTTCCCAGCAAAAAGAAGGGTGGGCGTTTTAGGGGCTATCTTTTGTAATTTTTTACTTCAAAAAGTGCTGTTTTACAGCCAAAAGATTGAATAAATGATTTTGAGTTTCTGACTTGTGTCAGGAAGGCAAACTTTTAGTCACTTGTAAAAGTTGCTTGTAAAATTGCCTATCGCTATCATTGGAAAAATATAGACGCTAGCAATTAAAATTTGAATAAGCTAAAAATTCATCATATTTATGCTAAACTATAAAATAAGTATTCTACTAATACTGAACCTCTTTTTAATTTATTTCTAAATTACACTCCACAAGAACTGTTTACATGGACACGAGGTCGAAAAGAAAGGCTTTTGAGTGTGCGTGCTCAAATCGCTTCACACGCAAAGAAATCATCTATTACGCCCGTCGGAAATAAATCCCAAATATTATAATAAACTTAATTTGATCATACAATTATCGATGTTGATTTAAATCAGTTTATAATCGGCATTTTAATTACATTTATAATGGCTGTTATTAGGGGTCGTGTTTCTGTATACCACTTAGAAACAATATTTTCTTAAACCCTCCAAAATTTTAACCGAGATAAGCCTCCTTTTTACTTTTAATTAAAAACAACAAAATACCCTTTAAATATTATAGCCAGCTTCGATCATTATAAAACCTCCATTACTAAGACAACATAGACTAAAATAAAGAAACAAAATCTACGTTCCATTTTTAAAACAGTTCTAAAAAGTTCCTAGGCCTGATGCCAACCTCATTTAGCATCTCATCAAGAGCTGAGTCGAGCCGGGCGTAATAATTCAACGTGTAAATAAGCAAGAAGGTAACATAACGAGATTTTCATAATGCTATATTAAATTTTTCATTACGACTGGCTGTGTATATTGTGACCTTTGCTCTGTTCTGTGCCCTTTATGCTTGTACTTGTGTTTGCGGCGTTTCGCGGAAGGGCAAAATTTCACTGAAGAGAGGAATGCAGTGAAAGGTTTTTCCGAATGGGCTGTATATAGGAATACTGTGTGTAATTCTGAATTGATTTTCGAAAAAAAAAAAGAAAAATGTGTTATTCAGCAAAATTAATAAAAAAATGTGTTGCCATGAATAAAAAGTAAAATATCGAAGTACCAATAATTTGCTAGTTCCCTTTTTCGTTGTTAATGTTGTAGATCTATGGCTATTAAAATCCGTTACACATGTTGATAGGCTTTGAGGAGTTGAAAACGAGGAGAGTAGTTGAGTTGAGGAAATTGTTTCACCAATTCTTCTTCCCAGCGGTAAAACAAAGGAAGTGGTGAAGGGTGGGCTTTTTATCTATATCTTGACAACTACTCACCATGGGAGACTTATTTGTCTGCCTACGATTATCTGATCACAATAAGAACTTTTCTCTGTAATCGAAAACCCACTCGAAAACAAAGCACATAATTTCTCGAATTTCCTAATACACTGCCCTATCTTCAAACAATTTAAACATCTCTTTAGATAAGTTGTAACATCAAAAGCGCCGCTCAAGTACACATGACATTAATTCAAGGTCAATGATACGACAACAACTGATAACGCAAATGGACTCCCTGAGAGCCTTGGTGACACCCGCTTAGCCTTGCATCAGTTTTACGTAAACAGTAGAATTAATAGCCTTAAACTGATAAAGATGTTCAATGTTTGGGTACTTCTCGAAGGTCCTACCAGCAGGCTTGACGACCAGATGGCATAGCAATAAGTGAATCTGACTGCCACGCCGGTGATCGCGGGTTGGATTCCCGCGCAAGACAAACATTTGTGTGTATGAATAAGGGTGTTTGACTTAGTCTGGGTGTTCCTATGTATATTATGTATGTATGTACAAAAGTGTATTTAGTACAGTAAAATTATAGTTAGTTTCATATATAGGGAAATCATCAGACTACATTCAGATCCACTCTCTTCCACTTTAGGTTCAACGGGTGGGGGTGTCAGACTGTTGACTAAAACCTGCTGTTACTATTTAAGACAATCCCGTAAACCCAGCGACCAAACGATGACCTTAAATCTAGATCTTACCAACAAACCCTGAGCATCACTCACGTATTTGATAACACTAATGCTTAGTGCATAATGCATTCATAAGAAGTCATGGTATAATCGCGCAGTTCCGTGTGCCATCCGCTTTGTTACCGGCAGGTTACACAACCTCTTTGATGTTAGAACGAATAATTGTTGAAGGAACTCGCGAGGTAGTTATTTCTTTTTTTTATGTGGTCGATCGTTCAAATGAAGGTGTATCGTGTGGCTCTGATAATTGAGGAGGTCACATAGGCAGTCGTTCTATGTAAAGCCCTCGTACTTCATACCCCAAAAATGAGAACGGCTACGCAAGGATGATATGTTAACAGTTTATTCGAAGCTATCAAAGAATCTGTAAGCAAAATAGTGCAAGAGGGAAAGAATAATATAGTGCTAATATAGTCGCCGAAAGACGATGGATGCAGGTCGCTTCTAACCGGTATATGTGGAGATCTAAAGGGGAGACCTATGTTCTGCAGTGGACGTCCTATGGCTGAGATGATGATCATGTTCTTAAAATATTAATAGGGTTTTTTACACTTGACATAATTTTTATCGATTCGGATTAATTTGTAACCATATCCCACGTAGGGAACGTGGACGGACCAAAAAATTATGTGCTCGAAGTTATTCTTCGGATTGAAAAAAGTTCTTGCCGACTATACTACTCGTATCAGCCATCCAGTTCATACATTAAGTTAGCCAGACGCTGCAGGAATCCTCCTCAATGCAGGTTGGCTATGAATGGGTACCGGCGAATGAATGGTAACTAGCGGCAATACATCCCAAGTGTTTCATACCTTAGAAACAGACTTATATTCGGGGAAGAGGAGGCTCCTACGTGCCTCGGATATCTGTTCAATTTTTAGAGAGGAAAGTGTGTGATTTGATTGATCTAGGATTGTCAGTTAAGAGTTAAGTTAGCCTGGTACTAGGCAGTAAACCGCAAAAGCTAAGCTTTCGTAGGAATTACTTAATTCACTTTGCAGAATTAAATGTCCGCGTAAACAAGGCTTGGCTCAGTTTAATACATAATAAGTAGCTTCAATGTACTTACATACATGGTTTTTTGTACAGACGCCAGCACGTCAAGTTACCCAAAACTGTCAATTTTTTCTAATCAACTTTGAACCATATAAATGCTTCAGCGATAAAGTTGAAAATCTATTAAGACATATCACAATCATTATACAGATTGTAATATTTTTTTTTATGCTGCATATAGGTACATATACGTAGAAACGTCGATGAGACGTTTTTTTTTTTAATATTCTTACTTTCAATTGGACTGGAGAACAAAATAACTTAACCAATTGGAATTCACTGTCGATCTACAGAACTCTATATCATCATCAGATATATAATTCGCAATTCACGTCACAACACAACCAATCTTAACAAAACATAACAATGCAATCTTATCTTGATATTTGCGATAAAAATTATACAAAGAAATAAACTGAACGATGAAATATTCCTGGGATTTTTAATAAAATCTCTGTCATTTTAATAAAAGAGCGACATTTCAATAAAGTTGCGAGGATGTGCAGCGGTGCGGCGACCTACCTTATTGGAAACAGTCTATCACTTACAGAATAGATGCTATCGATACCAAGCTAATTCTTATACAACCGAGTATAATAATATTCGTTTGAGTTATAGTTCAGCAGGCTTAGCATGGCAACCGTAGAAACAAGTTTTGTCTACCGGAGAATGGACATAATGACAGAAAAGTGACAGATTGACGTAAGATTTTTTTTTGTCATTTTTTTAAGATTTTTTTCTTTTCTTCGATCGACATAAGTTTACAAGTGGTTATATGCGAGTTGACAGGTCGCGCCATGCTCGGATAGAAGACATGTTTACATTGACAGAAAGAGCTTTGTCTTTTCTTAACAGAATAGATATAAAATCGCCATGCTAAGCCTGCAGGATTCCTCGAGATGTTTTACTTCATCTTTAATCACTCGTTAATGTCCAAGATGTACTTAGAAAGTACATATAACTTAGAAAAGTTGCATTGGTACTTGCCTGACCCCGAATCCCGAATCGAACCCGCTCATTTGTACTTGAGAGCCTGGTGCTTTAACCACTAGGCCGCCACGAATTGATAAACATCATTTTAATTTAATTACTTTTGTATTTACCAAAAAAATGGGTTATTTTGGGTTTATTTGAACCAGCAAATTTTCTAAGAAAAGTCTTCAAGATTTCCAGTGAAATATTTTTCATTTGATTACTAAGCTTCAGCATTTGTACTACTGACCCTATAGGAATTTCTGTGCCAATGTAATGTATGCAATCCAGCACACTGCAGTATTTCTTCACTCAGTAATATAGCTACGAAAATACCGCACAAGACAAGTACACCCACATTCCAGTCTGCGTTCCATTCTACGAAAATCAATATTCAGCTTATTCTATAGCCTAACCCTCCCCCATAAACACGTATTTAAGCATTCCTAGCCCTACGACGCAATAGTCTTTTTCATATCAAACACATAAAAGACATGCCGTTACTGCCAAACTGCCAACTATTCAAGTTTAGTGCGACATTCGACCTTATCGCCATACAAATAAAGGTTAGGTTGTTAACACAAGATAATGTTTACGGAGCCTCGTTTCAGTTTATGGGGAGGCGCGATTTATAGCGCTGAACTTAGACGAAGGGGCTGATGAAAAGGTTCGAAGCTAAATTTAGACTGGGTAATAGATTTGAGTCTACTTGATTAAGTTTTAAGACGTTGTTTATCGTCAGGATTAGGTTTTAAGGTAATCCAACGTATTCAGGACTTTTAAACATAGAACTTAAACCACCTTATTATAAAACTCGGTCCTAAAAATGTACCAGCTTTAGCAATATCTTTAAACCTACCACTAAACCCAGTACTGTTCAAAACCACGTTTGATAAAAAGGCAGAAAGAGGTATATCCAATAACTCGTATTTATAGAAACAATTGAAAAACTTTAAAAGTATTCAGTCTTTAGGACCTCATAGTTCTCAACTATTGATACTTAGAAGGCAGTCAAAAAAACATAAAGAAATAATTTACAGTTACATAAATCTCATTGACATACTTTCGCAAACATATCACGTATTTCCGTCACACCTGCTACCAAAATGAAACAACCCAAAAGTCGAAAATCCCTGTAAAGATGACAAAAAGACTTAGCGAAAATTTTAGACACTAAAATTAAGCATCGAATTTTCTTTCCCTTACAAAGGTACAAGTTTTAAGAACAAAAAACCTTCTAAAGCCTTCAGAACTGACCTTTAAAGTTGGATGTAATATTACACTGTACCTTTGTCACTTGAAACTATTAGAAGAGCCCTCTTGTATTTTGTTCAGAACAAATTCGTTGGGGTTAAAAGACAGTTTGCCGTCTTGAGGGAGATGTTTAAGGCGGTTACTTCTTTTGTTTTTGGATATAAAGGCCTAAAACATTCCCTTATGTGTAGTTGAGGAACATTTGTAGACTATCTCAAATTGGATGGAGCATATCTTAAAAGATTATGATATGAATATGAAGTTTTAGGGGTCAAATGCTCACTTTCCCACTCTTCACATCAAGGGTTGTTTCTTGCGTACTCAGAACTTTCCTAGCAATGTGACACTTTTCAAAATCATCTGAGTCTCTTCATGAATACTAAAAGTTAGATCTTCAAATGCTTTCTCAAGACAATCGTAAAGAAATTGAAACCCTAACCCATGCATCACAAAGTCCAAAATACCAAAAACATCACAACCCACCAGCATTCCATTCCGCATTCAAAATTCAAACAGTACTCACGCTGTCAATCAGCTGTTGTTTCTCTTGCAGCTGCAACTCTTGGTGACGTAAGGTCGCCCGTTGCTTCTCAGCTGTGCTGCTGAGCCGCGATAGAACTTCTTGGTCGTGTTCCCGAGCTGGTGACGGGGGCGCACTCGAGCCTGTGGGGAATTGAACCTTTATTGATTGCAAATAAGACATATTTTCAAATGAGGTTTGTTATGTAGGTACTCCTAAATTGGTTTCGTAAGGATTGATAGCCATCCGTATCATCATTTGTTTCAAACATCGCGGTTCTTATTTTTGTAGGTTGGTCATTACTGCGTGCCTATGACTTACTTTAGCATATTCATATTCTTTATTTGCGTTAAACAAGTTTTTATAGGTGTTACAAAATGCTTAAAAGCATAAAATATATATAAGCATTCTAAGCAATAAATTACTATAAAACTAATTTGTTAGTAATATTAGGGTTCTTCAATTGTTAGCTAAACTTTTCATAAATACTTGAAGATAACCTTCAGAAGTACAAAGTGTATTGAGTAACTTTGATGTTCAATAGAGTCAATTCCTGCTACCAGTGCTTATTTCAAACTATCTTCTTAAACAAAGTTAATGGTGTAATTTTTTGTTACCACCATTTATAATAAGGGGGTAAATAATAAGCTTACGTATAGTCTAGCTACGTCATGTTTTGTCTGAGACGCATAGCCAAAACAAATGAATTACCTACTAATGTTCACATAATACCTAACTAAATACAATTAGAAACAGCAACTAGGTCACGTTATTATTATCTGTAGAACAATCAATCTGTAATGCTTGTTTGTTTTTGTAATAGAAATATACGTACTATTGTTTGGTCTATTTTGTAGACACATCACACTTGCGTGTTATTGTGACTTGGAGTAAAATAGTAATGTTTAGAAATCTATCTGAAGACTAAAGAAAAATGATGTGGACTTAATTTGAAATGCCTTAAAAATCCTAACAGAAAGCGATCCCGCTATATCCTTCATAGTTGTGTTTTATTGTAAAGCCAATTTGGACCATTTCATGACCATCATGAATGTCAATGGCATGACCTAAGGTAGTCTGTAATGTATTTAGTCACACTACGCCATTGATATATAGCTTACTAGCGACCCGCCCCGGCTTCGCACGGGTGCAATGCTGATACTAAAATTACATATAAACCTTCCTCTTGAATCACTCTATCTATTAAAAAAAACCGCATCAAAATCCGTTGCGTAGTTTCAAAGATTTAAGCATACAAAGGGACATAGGGACAGAGAAAGCGACTTTGTTTTATACTATGTAGTGATGATACATCAATAGTATACTACATCTATACAAAAAATGTGTTTCTTATGAATCATTGTGATTTCCATAACATATGACACAACATTGATGTCATCTCCAGAAACGTAATGCTGACTTACGGTAATAGCAAAAAAAATACCGAAACTGTACAAGTGTCTAACTATTCACAAAAACAACAGTCGTTAGCGGCGACGTCAATATTTTAATTAGGATGAAGACATATGTAATTAAAAGTCGGAACAATGACAAGGTTTTTAATTATGTCGTAATATCATAATCATAACAACGACGCCTTTTACACATCGGTGGTAGCCTACTGAATAACTTGTATTTAAGGTGATAACAAAACTGTTAATCTAAATATACATTTACCAGGTTCCACTAACTATTTCACCCGCGACCAATGGGAACTACTTCACACAACCGGAAAAAAAATTGCCAACAGTCTTTCTCGATCAATGTTCTACATATGTAGCTCGTTGTATGTGTATTTTTGACATTTGACCAATAGTTTCTGAGATTAAATCGTTTAAGCAAACTAACTCTTCAGCTTTTTTGTAATAAATATGTAGATAATCCGAAGCAACATAACGCTTCAGCTTTGTAATAAATAGATAAAGCGCAGGCTTTACTACTCGGAAACCATTTAAAATCCCAGGCTTTATCTGAACTTAAAGGCAAACTAGACAGCATTTTGAATACTTGGACCACCTTATTCCCCCACAGATCTTTTTTCGTGGGAAATCAACAAATCCGCTGCAGGTGCAGCTCGAGGGGGTGTCAAAGTGTGTGTACTCTTACTGAGTAAAACCCACTAAGTTTCTTCTAGAGGTCCTTGCGTGCCAGGGCCACGATAACTCTTGAACAACCCGCAGCCCCAGCAGCCCCCCACCCAGCTTAAGAACATTAGCTATCACGAGAAGTGACTATGTACCTATAAACCGATCTCCAATAGGCAAAACGATCAGCCCGACTTTCCCATCAAAACGGTAATGATCCACAGTAAAAAACGCCATCACTGCCAGCCATGCATAGTTGAACCACCATCACATAACCCATAAGAGAAAGGACACGTTACCACACTAGGAAATTGTAAAACGCTACAAATTGATGTAAGAACACCTTTGTTATTGTTGCTCAATAGAAGATAGCATCGTGTGGGACCGTGTTTTATAAAGACGTCAAGACAAGCGGTGTTTTGTAAAGTAAGTCATCTTCGCAAGATATGGAGGCAAAGGTGAAAAAGTTCAACGTCTTCAAGACAAGAATTTCGTTGCTATGAGCATATAATAAGTCATTTATTCAAAGTAGGCTGGAAATCGGCACTTTTTGAAGATCGATTTTACAAAAGACAGCCCCCAAAACGCCCGTCCTTCGCCTCTTCCTATATGTTATCGCTGGGAAGAAGAAATGGTGGAACAAACTCCCCATCAACACTGTCTGGTTATTAATTATATCATATCTCATAAGCTCACCGGGAACCTTTCACACGCCATTGCTGGTAGCTTATTGATTAGCTTGTGTTATGGATGCTAACACGACTGATAAACTAAGCTAACACGACTGGTAATGGTTTCACTTGCGTCCTCTAGGATCTATTCCGGAATAAAAGTACCCTATAGCCATCCTCAATAAATGGACTGTCTGCCACTGAAAGATTATTTCAAAATCGGGCCAACAGTTCTTGAGGTTACGGCGCTCAAGTAATCAAACAACTCTTAAGCTTTATAAAATTAGTATAGATTCGTACAAATTATTTTGAAGATTTAACTTCCATTTGAAATACTTACCGATAGCTAATACATATTTATTTTCCTTTGTTACAGGCAACTAGGTCTAATCTTTTCAACAGACGATCTGCCAGCAACAACAAGCTCAGAATATCAAGAGAAAATTCTCGAATCAAATGTTAGAACCAAAAACTTCTTTTAGCAAACAGGAATGTGTGTACATTCGCAAGAAAATATTCCATTTCAGCCGTTTGCTTTCAAAATAGAAATTCCAGAGAAAAACGAATGCTTAGCGAACCTTCTTTGTAGCATATCAAATAAGAAAATGCTTAGAGTGTTCATATTTAGTATTCCATAAATTAAGGACATTATGAACATCTAAATATTTGTGCAGAAATAACTTGAATCGACAGCAGTTTTGTAATTTATACTGAGTAAGAGTTTGTTTGATAGAATGCCCTCATCTTAGGAACTACTGGATCGATAAAAAAATCTATATTAGATAGACCATTTATCGAGGAAGGCTATGTGCTATTTTTTTACATAATTTATTTTTGTTTAATTAATTTCAGTACTTTGTTTAGAAAACGTTTTTCATTCTGTTTGAATTTTTTAAAAGTATTTCTTCTGTACATTTTTTTTTACTTTTTTTATTTCCCATAAAGCAGCATCCTTCAATCTTCTATTAGAGTATTCTTATATATAAAGAGTTTGACATCAATAACGGACGAGAAGTGTTCGATCTAGAAAGCTCTATAGTCAACCCCAGGGAAACACTTATACACCAAAACTCCGAAAAACTAATTAAAAACGTTGTAGCCAGAAATATTGCTCTGTTCACTTTTTTGCTCGTACACTTAACCACGTGCAACAAAATTGGGTCAGTCTCGAAATACCAATCTGCACTGCAATTTTAATTAACATATTGAAATGAAAACTTTTATGTTTTATCGTATATATTTCAGAACTCACCCTATTCAAATATTAATGAATAGAGCGACCTGGATTTTAAGCTAGACAGTATATAACACTCGTATCTTTTTTATTCCTAAACGAAAGGTTGAATTATTATTTTTTACGACCAGATGGCGTGGTGGTTAGTGAACCTGCCTTCCACGCTATAGGTCGCGGGTTCGATTCCCGCATGTGTGCATGAACATGGGTGTTTGATTTGGTCTTGGTGTTTCTATGCATAATATTTATGTATTTATAAAAGAAAAGTATATAAGTACGTTTATCAGTTGTCTAGTACCCATAGTACAAGCTCTGCTTAGTTTGGGACTAGAAGACGTTGTGTGAATGTGGGAGGAATATTATGTATTACAAAATTAAGAATCCGACTATAAGACTGCTAGATGTCGGAAGAAGAAATCTGTATTATTTTTCTTTTCAATAACTAGTAGTTTGTATCCAAACATTTTCTAAATACACCTATATAATAAGAGGCAAGACATCAAAGTCTGATATCAGACATTCCTAGTGCTTTCACTCATATCTAGACACAATAACACTACACAATAAACTTATTAATAGAAACATTGATAGCAATTCTCTACAGGCTATAAACACAACCATTTATCTTTTAGGCCAAGTCAATCATTCTACCACTTGGAAATACAGTGGACTAGTCTCTAGGGACGTATAAGACTAGACCGAGAGACAAAATCTAATCAGACGCGATGTGGGCGGCAGGTACTTACTTTTATTCTATTTTTAGAAAGGGCACCAACATAAAGTGCGTGGAGGCTCTAAGATAAAGGTTTGTGTGGATGACAATATCGTAGGAATGTTATAAGATAAAATGGAGCAGCCTGTAGGTGCTTCAGGTGAACCCTATTTGACATTGTCGACGATAGACAAAATAATGGTTTAGTCTTAAAACCAAGGATTTGAAGAAAATTGCGTTGAAGGCAGCATAAATATTGAAATCTTCTAACTTGAAACAAAAAGATCATAAAGACATGCACCCTCAAAATATCTCAATTCCTTACCGTCTGCAGGCGCATTGATAGTTCTTCGTAGACGTTTGTTCTCGTCCTGTAGTCTTGCTACAGCAGTCACCAGCTCTGCTGACTCTGTCCGCCATTGTTCTTCTATTGCTTCTATTTCCTGTAAAACAAAAGAAAAGAAAAACATTCAATCTTTTTGACCACGATTCACGACTTAACATCAGGATTTAAGTCTTTATTCGCTGAACCATCATCTGGTCTCATTTTTTAAGACAATAGACTAGAACGTTTTACAGATAAGGCGAGGGATCTGTGTAACATCCGAATAAAACTAGACCGAAAAGTTTTACCTGGCTACAGAACTTAATTCTTTGAAATTATATTGAAGTTTATTTCTGCTTTCATAGTATTCTAAGCCCTTATTAAAAGGCGCGGCCAAAATTACACTTCGCTATAGAAATAAAAGGCCAGTAGCGACCCAATTCAATTCACCACATCCATCAAATAAATCACGCCTAAATACACTCCACGGGCCTATTCCAACAAGTTAGAAATTCATAGTCCAATGCCCAGTAGCCTTTTAGCCAGTATATCGAGATTTTAATCAAAAGCCAAGCTTTACACTGCCGGTAAACCAATAAAGCCCAATCACGGTTAACTAGGTTGCCCGTTAAAAAATAAACCCCCATTCGTGGTTGTTTGCTTATCAAACATGGGGACCGCACACCGCAATTCCATGAAATGGTCACTGGAATTCCTAAATCACCTAAATACGTACGTTCATTTGGAACCGTAAACCGTTCACAGACAAAAAGGAGTTCATAGTTTGTACGCAGCCTCGTTATCTTAGAGACAGTAGATGACAAAGATATCGTTTGATTTACAGAAACCATTTCTTTCACCACACTTGTAGACAATGTTCTGATTTTTTTTCAGAACAAAATCCAATAATGATCCCATTGTTAGCTTAGTGGTTTGGTATTAAAATGTGATCCAACCAACCGTGATGAATTGGTGTACTGACCAATAATGCAAATTTTCCAAACAGAATAATCGTAAGCATAATTGCCTTTTTCATCTTGTTTAGTTATGAGTAGTTTTCAAGTGTCTAAAAACTTTTAAGTTTTAATTAATTCAGATTTATACTGATTAGAAGGATGAACGCTCTAGGCGGTAATTACTGCTGGCATGCATACTGTTAACACGAAGAATGTATTAAAAACTACTGGTAGTAGTCATATTAAAGTATCAAATATACTCGAATACAAAAACATATCGTCGATATAAACGAGTACAACAAACACAAAGTCTGAAAACACGTAACATTCCTACTTGTTATGACTCCATATCAGCTAAACGTTTCTCTGAAATACAACAAATACGTTCGTGACAGTTGGTCAATTTCACTGACGATGTGCTAAGACGATACAATTCAACAGCTAATGAGTTGAACCAGCCAAGCGTGCTGATTGATGAATGAATACATAATCAAATGCATATCGGCCAGTTCAATTGGTACCCATGGACCGTTATGACAATATGCCCTATATCGAATATAGTAACTAACATGGCTCTCAGCAGCGTCAAAGTTTATCAATAAATTTTCGTCAATGTTCGAAGGATCCAAAATTAGACCCATTCTCGTAGAAGCTATGTAGCGTTGTTGTATTGTTCAGAAAACTTTGCAAGGAAACGGCAATTTCAAGAAAAGGGGGTATATTTTAGATGATAGGAGTCACTTATTTCCGCTACATGCATAGTCGATTTTAATAATACCCTAACCTAAAAAATATACAAATAAAGCCATTCAGACTAAGATATACAGGTCTTTATTGCCCAAACAAAGGAAAGAAATTATCTATTATGGTTAACAATAAAATACTAACAAACACTGAACCGTGACAGTCAAGCTCAGAAATGCCTGCTTTTGAATTGCCAGTCTGAAGCCATTGCAAATTCGCTTTAGCATCATAAAATATGAAACCCAGTGTCCATAGTAACAAACTGGTAGACAGGCTTGACCATCCCTCGGCTCCCACAAATCTAAATGACGTCACTTCTCATTATGTTCAGGCGTCCGTTTCTAACAACGCAAATATTCGGTTGGCTTAATTTTTTCAGCAACTTTTGTACTTGTGCGAAAAATTTTCTGCCCTTTTCCAGATCGGTAAACAAGAGTCAATTCATTGGAGTGGTATTTGATTGTGATCGTAATCTACAGGGCTTCATAAATAAATTCCATCTTTTATTGAGGAAATCGGCATTCTAAGTAGTCCCGCAAATTGGAAAATGTTGTAAACACGGTTAACCACGGTCGGTCTAATTCGGCCGAAACGTCGGGAGAAATAGAGGTAGCGTACATGCCTTTATAATTTTTTAATCGCGACTAAGACCTGTGTGTTGTGTTTAAAATGTTGTAAACAAAATTAATTTCGTGCTTTCATTATTATGACGTTTTGCGTCACATATTAACTACCTTGAAAATTGTATAAACGTGATCGTCACGGTCCCCTCTGCAACTTCTGCGTAATACGATTATGAAGTTAGATCCCCCGTCCATCTTCATATAACCGTTTAGTCGGTTCTCAGAACGTTCGAGAAAAGGGATCCTCTATTCATAGCCGACCACAGAGGCAGATCAATCTGAATAAATCAGCATAGTAGCAAGAAATGTATGGGGTACCCGAGCGATACCTTTGTCCTATATTCGTCCGATCCATATTCAGTAGTACACTTAAGCTCAGGTGAATATGTTTTGTCACGAGCCTCGACGGTGGTTCATTTTTGCTGTCGATTTTAGTGATATTTTGCTACGCTATTGGAAACTTCAACACTTTTGGTTGAAACCATCATACATTTTATTATAGGTACTCCGAATAATTTCCAATCCTTCTTGCAATCACACAAGACTCCGATCCATTTGTAGAATTGCTGTTCCACCTCCATAAGTAGAATCATCTCTCAAAGTTCAATTTCGCCTACTTGATAAAGTAGTATTTAGGCATTAGACGCTACGAAAGTTATTATCAAACTGCTAGTCTAGCACTAACTTTCAATATCACCGGTCAAGGTCGTGTTATACTGATGCATTTCCTCTGCGAACAATGGTTACACTCGTGGCCAACGTTAACGGACTTACGCTATTTACCGGTGCATTGTTTGTACTAATTTTGTCACTAATTAAATTATGTATGTCCCTTTAACCCTGATTAATATTAGTGATGGAAATGTTGTTTATTTTGATGGAATTAGATATCTATGAATATTAAACCCGCTTATAGATTTTTTGACCAAATTTTAGGAATGTAATTCCTTATAGTAGTATAAGGATATAATTCCCTATAATTTAAGCCATTTATAAGTTATCAGTCTTCCAGTAGCCATTCTCTGGGGAAATTGTTCTAAAAGACTAAAGAATGACTCTATCTTGCGATTTCCTCCATATTTTTGGAGCCGCCAATTGTGATACAGGGCTCAGGGCCATTGCGCTCTACTGTTACATATTTAAAGGACCTAGATAGTAGTTAGATTGACTGGGCAAGATGTCTACCCACAATACGCACGACAAATAACTTCCCAATGAGCAAACCAGTTATACCTAGTTATCAATACTTACTTGACACCGTAAAAGAAAACTAGTATTAGAAATTTTACTGTACTACTATCACCACTACGACCGGCCATTACACACACATTTATTACTCACCTACTTTTACTATTAAACTTTATTTACCTGGATAAAAAACACCATAATCTTTATCTTCAGATATCTCCAAAGTTTCATAGAAAACCATTCACTGGTAAAACCACGTATACGATACATGCGGATTTCCTATCAAATATCAAACGATATGCCAGTATAACCAGTCCATTTCAGCACTAACCGAGCATGTCGATAATACCCACATTTTTTTTCCTTCAGCCATTATTATTACTATTATTTCTTAAACACCTCTTAAGCATTACCGCAAGTGATTGCATTCGGTCATTACGTAAAATACATGAAATGTAGTAACTACGTTGTCAAGCAATGTATGTATAATTTTTCTATAGCGAAGTGTCGTGAAATCGCAATATCGCAATGATTTGCTCTCTTTAGCAAATAGGTGTGGGTAACGTCAAAATTTCTTCGAAAGATATATCGGAGTCTATGGTAGGCATTCTCTTTTTTGTTTACGAATTTGGAATTTCGAGGTCACTGCGAGAGGAATAAAGTATTTTTCAGTTTATTTATGAAGGAGCCGGTTTGAGATGGGTTGCTTGTAGAATTCTGAGGTACTCGCTTCCGCATTATTGTGTATTGCCAATTATAGCCTGGAAGAGAATCGGTAGATATTTCACCCAAAGGACAACTACACGAAGAACTAGTACCTATAGTACCATTTTCATTGAAAGTCACTCAACAAGAATACATTGCTTTTTTTTTTAATCAACTGTTGTTGTCTTCTTCATTAGCTCCTTCTACTTTTTGCCCAGTATGTCGTTAAAAAGATTTTTATTCAGTCTTGATATCAGAATTTTCAGGTTACGTCTGACCATTCTAGAAATGTCTCATTCAGATTAATAACAGCTCTCTACCAATTTTTCTACACCTTTTTCAATAATGACAACGTTTCTTCAGAAGCAAATATCGTTAAAACGAGGCGATCAATTCAATCGCATTTTAGCTGTGCACATCAATCTTTTGACGCCAACGGTGCCCCCAGGTTTCTCTGTTATCCGTTATATTTATTGATTCGGTACAAACCGAGGGATTTTGTTCGCTTGGGTAGATTGATTTATAGAAGCTTGGTTCTTTTTCAATATTTTTGAGGAAATCATCTAAATCTGATATTCCAAACTGGTTCATGGATTTTATATTCGAGTACATTTACTTTTGACAATGTCATCTATACATCTAATTCAAAGAAACACTAAAAACTACTAAATCATTGTTTTCCTCTGTAATTATTGCAGCGCAAATCTTCGCTTAAGCAAATCTTCAATTTAAGATAGAATTCTTAAACGTGCGGTCTTCCTGAACAGTAGTAATTATCCTTAATCCTTTAGCTAATCTATATCTCGACTATCCAGTTCCTGCAGTAATTAACTCATCATATGAACCGCAAGTTAGTCCGCCAGTTATACAGCAATTAGGGCACGAGCGCTTTCCGTTAAATTAACCAGCACAGAACCAGTCTACTGTTAATCTCATCTGGCCAAAGCTGCTGCATCATGTCATTACGATGACGTACCACAAATTCTATAGATACCCAAACAAATAATATGGAAGTGTCTAAATATTTGTTTGTGTTGAAATGATTTATTACGAGTGCTTTGAATAACAATCATACTTATGTCTGTCCATTCTAAATTGATCTCCGAATCTGGATAAACTAACAGATATTCGGAGATTTTGAGGAGTAACTAAGGCTACATTTTTAAGAATACCTCTTTCTAGAAAATCTTCCTAGAATTCTGTTTAATGACGCATGTAATAGTTGCAATAAAATACAAGTCAGAGGTTCTTGTATAACAACAAACTACCTAAAACATTTTCTACTAACAACAATAGTTTATCATTATATGATAATAAAGATAACATTTTGAAAAATTCTAATCCTTTGATGATGTTAGATAGTGAATATTGCAAACAACCGTGAGAGGCAAAATAATCGATCCAGAAACGTCTTGTATGATAGCCATTTTCTGTACTTGACATATTCTGTACTTCGTAATCAAAGAGTTCATCAATAAGACCACCAATGATACAATATTATCAAAGATCAAGTCATGTTTTTCTGGTCAATAATGCAAAAATCCAGTGTAACTTCAAGTGAAATTTAAAAATGAAGGATTTTATTGGCTACTAAATCGGTGAAAGGAAATGTCCCTAGTGGACTTCTGTATACAGGGTGTGGGCTAACAGTTCAGGAAAGAGCTTTTTAAGATTGTTTAATTTTCTGCTAAATTCTACGTGGAAGGGTATAATTTGACCACTTTACGTACAATAATGAAATCTAGCAACATAACTACACGTTCAACAAGCAGCAACAATATCGAAGGCCAACATTTTACTTTTCATTTCATTATTGTAAGTACAACAAATTGTGGAGCAATGTTTTACATAACGCTCCGTTACGGCCCAGTCTGTGGGCAAGTTTGGGTGCTAGGTTCATGATGACAGTCACAAGCCTTTGGTGGAAAGGAATGTTCTCTTCTTTGTAAGGTAACAAAACCATACGCTTTTTCTCAGAGCATCTGGCTTTGGGGAATGTATCCCAGCTACTTCGGTGTTTGGCGAAAAATCAGGTATCAACAACAGAGAAGAAATACCAAAACTACAAGAAAGTCGTCAATAGAATATTGCCATTATTCTTTTGGACTTTGCTGGTACCGAACTTGAAGGTATGGTTCCCAAAAACCTGAGGACCAATAGCCTCTGAAGTGTAATTGCAATGAGGAGACTCCGAACTACTTTGTAAGTTTCTTAGACCCACAAAGCTATTTCGGGCCGACCCAGGAATCGACGCCAGAACCCCGGGCACTACAGTCCATGCTGCCAACGAGAAATTAGACGAACACTGATATAGCAAGTATTAAGAAATAAAAAACGCGAGTAATGTAATGCAAGAATGTAATACAAAAATTTTAGATGCCCAGATAACAAAATTATGGGACGAATATATAATTCAAACGGAATATGTAACAGCAATTATTTGCTAATCCATGCATACCTAATGTGAGATCAAACCGCATGTCTGTTTGTAGGCTTATCTCTGCACGTGGCTGCTGCTCTAAATCCAGTGTAATTATAAATGCTAATTATGTTATGAAGGGGCTTTTGTTTGGGAGATTATTTGAAAATATTTATCGTAATGTATAAGGAATAAACACATACATACAGTGCCAAGCAAGGCACATGCCTTTTGTGATACAGAGAATGAATGAGCACCGGTTCATCACCACGCCCAAGAGGCAAATGAATTCAACCATCACAACTACTGCCCTTGTCATGAATATTACCCATTGAATAGAAAACGGCGGTTTTTAACACCCATTTTGACAGTGACAGAAAATGCAATTAGCAGAAGAACCTTTACACCTTTTCACTGTTCAGACTTCAACGTGCTTCCTTGCCTAACATATTTCTTTCCTATTACGTCTTCGAGGATAACAAATAGATCAATAAGGGACATGCATTGTAGGATGACGTAATCTGATGTTAATGAACCTTTCTTAGTTTGTTACTTAACTTGAACAATAATATCATCATCATCATCACCTTATTAACTGTCTCACTCCCGTCCTTTTCTCAACAAAAATATCGCCACCACAATAATTCCATTAGCCTTTACTGCTAACGGTAGGTATCACAGACAAATTTGACAAGTAACATGTCACTACCCATAGGCCATAATCGATAACAACAAGATCTAATCCTGTCAATAATTATCGTACTAAGCAACGTCATCTAGAACATAACGTGCAATAGAATGCAATATGCAACCAGTCATGCATGCACGCCGGATACTGAGTAGATACAATTATTCAATTCAATACTTTACTGTACTAAGGTAATGTATTCTTGATGTTTTGTTATTCACATATTACTTCGGCTTTGATTAAAAGAACATATACACACAAATTGGTATCTACAGCTCTTGTGAAATCATTTTGCAGCCAATACAGGGGTCAATCGCCTCGATGTAAGCCAGGACTCGTCAACCTGGTCTAATTTGACGGTCCTTCAGATGTACTCAACCTTCATTGGTGGTAACATGAACGTGATAAACACTGAGATTGAAACGTATAATGAGCAGCTTCGAATTTGGTAATTAGTGACTTGGCTATAGTCAAAATGTAGATCAACACTACTACACAGACGGAAGACATCAATAGCTGACCTCTGATGGGTAAATAAATTGCTGCGGAATTTTTCGCAAGAGTTACCGTGGCCCTTACACACAGAGACCACCAGAAGGGACAAAAGAGGGTTTTAGTCAATTAAAGTTTGGGTCACAAAACGCTTTTAAGGGATCTTGGAAAAGAGCTGTAGTACCAAAAATATCAATACAGTACTTGGTTTCAGTATATTGAAAGGAAAAACTAAAATTGCATTGACACACTGCAAAAATATTGCCCATTAAACTGTAGGTCCCGGTCCTTGAAAAATAGAAAAACCAAAAAAATGGCAGCCAATCATGCAGGTAACAATAAAATTCAATTAACATATTTTCAATATGATGCATATTTGCAATGGAACAACACAAAAAATACAGATTTTTTATCTAATGCCTCAGTTCCGAAGTACATAATTATGACTCATTAGAAACTGACTTGTTTCATTCAAGGAAAATAATAAACAGCAATGATAAATAAGTATCATATAAATCTAGCATTTCTCAAGATGTTTTCGTTCTCCTTTAATCTGTCATTGGTGTCCAAAATATAAACGAGGAAACCTGGATTATATAGTGTGAAATCACCAACCCTCATTGAGCAAGTGTTGTGAGACCTGAGCCCAGCAGTGGGAAGATCAAAGGGCTGATGATAGAAATCTAACATACTTATAATGTCTCTGAAACTATTGAACCATTCCTTGTAAATTGAGACAGTAACCCATTTCAGCAAGACAGACAAAATTGAAAGACTCTACGTCTTAATCGAAAAAGATTACTAAACAAAGATGAACAATAAAGATTAAAAACAACAGCTACTGTAACAAATAAACATGTAATACGAATCCTCGCACTATCATATGGCCATGAAAAGTATTCGGATGAAAGAAAATTGCAAAATTCAATGTTGGTTGGAGATAAAATCAAAAAAAATCTCAAAGCTCTTCTATTGAGAAATGCCACTTTTAAAGGAGGTTCTGAACAATTCATTACTTTTATCGCCCTAAGCTATTAAGGAGGAACATGATGAACGATCTAATCAATTACAATAAAATACATTTGACAGACTTCCAGGCCATTTAGAGAAATATCGGTATGGCTTCATTGTCACATCTCTTTCCCATAAATATACTCGTATATAGTGAGTCTTGATGCCTTTCGACATGGTGCCGGTTCATTGCCCAAATGTGGAATCTCTACTAATATTTGAAAATTAAAGAGTACCTATGTATGTTTGAACGCGCTAATCACAGAAGCTACTGGTCTGATTTCAACTGGTTTGATTTTTTTCAAATTGGTTCAAGTTCAAGTCGGTAGTTCTTAAGATTACCGCATTAAAGCAGGCAAGCAAGAAAACAAGAAAACAAACATACATACACTTCAGCTTTATAATATTAAGTATAGATTGGAACTTAAATTACGGCAACCTCGTAAAATTTTGCCTCTGCAAATAAATAACTGTAGATATTGTGTCTAACCGCGAGAGTCAAAGAAAAGCAATCAACCTAACAGTAATATTATTGGACTTGGTACATTCTGACTAACTGAATATGAAAATATGTCTAATCATCTAAACAGCAATACAGAGAGAAAATGTTCTCGTCAAATTAATTTGCCCGTCTAAGGTCGGCCATTAGATGTCTTGCGCATGTCCAATAATGGTTTGTTCATGCATTTTAACTGTTGCGCAGTCACCATAGTATATTGTATACTCTTTGGCAGTCACTAAGTAGTCAGAGCTGTATTGAAGACGTGTTTAGTGTGAGAGATCATAGATAAATCGGCTCTTCTGTAAAAGTACGAAATTGTCTTATGCGCAAGGAATAGGCTTACTTGACGTTCGCTCAGAAAAGACGACCAAAGCGCAAGCAATTTTTGTCCCTTTACGTCTTATGGTGAACGCACACTAACAGAATTAAAGGCGTCAAATGAAGCGAATTTTCTTTTAGAATTCTTTACATAAAAATTATATGAAACCTCGCACACTTCACAAATCTGTCAGGCGCGTTCAATTCTAATTACACTGCATTCACTATGAAAGTGCTAATTTCCAGTATAAACAATATAACAGAAAAGCTAATAAAAGTTTAAGAGATATACCAGTCACTCAATTTTATCGGCGATTAAATCTCGTACTATCTTTGTGACTATCAGTAAACCAGCTAAGTTAGAGAATGTGTACTAACAAGTTTGTATTCAAAGGCATATTAGCAACACTTTTACGAGTCTAATAGAAGCTTTCTCTACTCAATGAGCTTAAACTTTCACTTACATAATAATACATTTTAGACACAATTATCCATTAAGATGTCTGCCAATACACCTGCTTATATAATAAAAAAATATTTTTTTGATCATGCCTCTCATTGCCATTCCCAGGAAGTCAGGGTGAAGTGATCCTAATTATATATATATTTTTTTTTTAATGGGAAGTCATCAAATGACTCCTCCCGCTGTGTGTGTGCAGCTGGATGGAGTGTCAGGTCAGACCTTTGCTGACTAAAACCTACTATATTCCATTTGGAAGTGCTGGGGCTCGGTAGATCACAACTTTTATACATTATCTAACTAACTTGAAAGACAGGTTCTCAGCTGCTAAAATGCTAGGAAATAAATCAATATTACATAAGTTATCTAACTACATCTAATCAATGAAGTCTTGATTTTCCTGTTCATTTCAAAAAGCAGGCTGCATCAATATCTTTTGTACAAATTATTATTTTAAAAAGTGAAAGTTTAATTAATTTGTAAGTAGGTAGTCTATAGAATATTAACAATTTGTTGAGTCATTGTTTAGCACCTACATCAAACAAGTTGGTATTTTGTACAGTATGTTTGTCTATCGGAAATTAAATATTTAATGTCTCGCCCATGTGTGGTAATGTTTTGTTTGTAATTTTTTTATTATTGTGAAGAAACTAGGAGACAAATTCGGACCAGCAGTCATTGGATAAGAAATATGAATTATAATTACCACCTCCTGCCAATTTTCAGCTAAATTGGTTCAGCCGTTCTAAGTGGAGTAAATAAAACGACTTTCTTTTATAAAGATAGATAACACCACTCCTACGATTTATTACTTTTTTTTTATTACTTTTAATTTAAGTCCCCATCTTTGCTAATTTATTGTTTTTGCTCTCACATACATTATTTTAAATGTCCAGTGTACTCACCAAAGCAAAATAGATGAAATTCGAAAAACATTGAGGCAGTATATTGTAAAGAATGATATTATTATATTTAGTATACCTAATCAGTCATTGTTTAAACAGTACAAACTATCCCACACATACTTATTATATTAATTATACTTATTATATAAATGTTATCTTTTGTTGTAAATTTTTATGAGAATTATGACAGATTTGTATCTGCTTCTTTATCAGTTAAATATGTTTACTTAATTATCAACTGCAAGACTTGCAGCTAAGAATAATTAATGAAGCCTGCCGCTAAGTTTATGGGGCTGTCTTTTATTAGTTTAACATTTGAAAAGATTTTCAGTACATTTTGAAGTAGCTTTTATTGAATGTAAGTTTTGTCTAGGTAAAGTATGAGAGCTATTAAGTAGCAACTTACATAAAATACAATAAAAATTATGAATGATTTTTCTTCAATTTAAGTACCTACTTATTTTTCTATATCATGTTAATATTTTATACCAAATTTTTTATCAATTGTAATTTTTCTACGAACAACTTTAAACCATAATATTCCTTTTTTAGTATCCAAAATATATAGAGAAAAAACTGGATCCTTAATAATAAGACTTTGCTGACCGTCTATCCAACAACTGTATCCCATGAACCATGGCATTATAGCAGTGGATATATCGCCATTGTCGCTATAATAATAAATACTGGAAACTAGAATTAAATTAATATTTTAGGGGCTGCCGTACAACTAAACAACAAATAGGCTGCCTGTCAACAGATTTCGATAAATATTCAAATAAAATCATGATAAACCTATAACAAGTTGCTCAAAGAACACAAATGAGGTTTCTATACATTATTTAAAATTTAGAACAGTGTGTACTCACAAAAAATGGGTTTTAATGGACACTAATTATCGTTCAGACGTGAACGGCGACTCCAGCAGGTTGGACACTGTCGCGCAATACCAGCGCGCGTTCGCTTCTGTTGCAACGCAGACGATGCACACGGTGACGAAACAACCAATGTTTCGTGTATTCCGTGCTAAACACGCACTCTAAACCAACTAATAACACTTATTTACCTAACAGTGACCTCTACAACCTACCTTCTCGAAACGTTGTCTGTATTCAGCCTTTTCTATCTTGTCATTCTCCAACTGTGAAATCTTTGCCGTCAACTCCTGCAGCGCCTGATTCTCCTTCTCATTCCTCACCGCCAAGTTCTCCAGCAACTCGAGCGCATTAATCACCTTCGGCAGGAGCGCTGTAACGGCGTCAGGGCCGTATTTTTCAATAATTATCTCGCATTCCTTGCCAATATCCGATGCCAGGTCGTACACATCGACGACAGTGACTTCGTCGTCGAAATCTGGCATCTTGGCTGAGAAGCGCCTGCGGTACGGCATTAAAACACTTGGTTTTCACTTCACGGCACTACATAAAAATAAATGTTACAGTAAACTAAACACCTTTCGCAAGTGCGCCATCATTACTGAAAAAGTGAAATGTCAAATTTACTAGTGTTGTGAACGAATAATTAAAATAACGTTTAAGCTTCTTGTCTGTAACCGTGGAACTGATAACCGTTACTCATTGTGTTCGTTACTCCTTAGACAATCAACTGTTTTAGTATTTTTATAGCACAAACAGCATTTCCAATTTAATCCGTCAAAGCTTTTTTTCTAATTTAACAGAGCAAAAAACTAATTGATACTCATATATGTATGCGTTTAGTAATAAGTTTGTAGTAAATGTAAAACAAGTTTTACTTAAAAAAAAAATATACTCCTGTATATCCTATCATCTTCCATGACTTTTAATAATTTTAAATTACTTACAACTTACTTACAAAACATTTACTCACTCTCAAGAAAATACAATTCTAAAACCATATTTCGGGAAATAACACATGCTATCGTTTCGTAGTTTATTTTTTAACTTCAACGTTTTAACAGGTTATAACACTACGCGCACATCACTACTGTCATGAGAGAGAAAGAGATAGAATACTACTGCCGTCTCTGTCTACGTTCGGATACATTTACGAGTGAAAATAACGTCGATTTAATAAGTTTCTGCTAATATAATAATTAAATGCAATGAATTAATTAAAATATTTCTTCTCATATTTGGTTGTTATACTTAATAGAAAAAAAAATCGTACAGGCCAGGTGTTCTCCTTAGAATTCTGTAACATGTGTGGATTCGCCTTTATGTTGACGTCATATCCTATTCTTCTTTTCTTAGTTTAAATTTGAAATCACGTTTGATAAAAGAAAAATCAAAACATCCTGACGATGACTTTTCTGGAGTTTTTCTTTTGGAGAAGTATTTTAGTAAAGAACTAAATTTCTGCTGCATACACCAACTACAGTATAAAAATAACAGCTGAGTTGTGTTCGTAGTTTTTTTTATCATCCATTCAACTATCTTTCGTATTTTCACCCTTCTAGATTAGTCCAAAGCTTCAACAAACAAACTACAACTTATAAGTACTTTCACAGAAAACTTATATAAGTACATGAACATATTTATCTTACTGATAAAAGGATGTCGCTACTCGCAACATATTGTTAGTTTCAAGAGCGTTGTTAAAATATCGATTATTGTGAGTCGCCACGCGCGAAGCAACAGTTGAACGGAATCAACAGGCGCGAACGCGCGGCGCCACTTTCCCGCGCGCCCGAATATTTTTAAACATTTTTTTTTATTATTATTTTTAAATAGTGCAATGAATTTTCAAAGTAAAGCGAATAAGTATGTGTGTCCGAATGATCGTCAGCTGTCGTTGAGAGCCAAGTGAGCGTATAAAACTTTTGTTTCTTATCTTATCTTTGGACAGTGTTTTGTTTATATTTTGGACCTTCAGCGTCCCTTTGATGTTAATTACTGTTTTAATACGTTAGATGAATATAATATCTTGTTGTTTATACGTGCTTGTTAAAAATAGGCTGTATACTGGTTTTGCCTTGACGCTAAAAATGTACTGTGACAAAAATTTTATTTTTCCTTGATTAAAAGTTTGGAAACGTTTGATAAGTTTAAATTGACTACGTAATTTTTGGGTTGTTAGCTAGTGTACGTTACAAAAATAATCTTGTTAGCATGAAATCAAGGACCTTTTCAATAGATAATAAGAGGATAATGCAATCGTTTTTCTTAGCCGCGGCTTTAGTTGCAATATAAAAATAAAGGCAGACGTAAATAATGATCAGACAGAAATAAAAATATAATCCTCAAAGCTTTTGAACATAGATAATAATAATAGGTACTCGTAGAAGGCCAAAATGATAAGGGTTTACAATTACAGCGAACATTGTTTATGTTTGTTCTTTTGTAAATTGTTTTGTATTATCTAAGCCAGCAGGGTTTTGACTTAAAATCTCTTTGTCCTTTTTAGATGTATTTATCAGACCACAGGTCTGTAAAGTCCCGAATTTTCTTTTTGACATATCTACCTATAGGTACATTTAATAAAATCGTCGAAAAGTCAAAACTAGTACATTAAATATTTTTTTTAAATAATCATTGGAGCGTGGTCTATAATTGATATCGAATCCAAAAATATAGCTTTTAGAATTTTTGTCTGTTAGTCTGTATGTATGTGCGGGATAATCTCAAAAAGTACTGCATGGATTTGCTTCAAATTTGGCATGAATATAGCTAAGAGGTCGGGTCAAAATATAGGTTGATGTGTTTGCGTCTGTAACCAAAATCAATCTCCAGCTGGTGCTAAGCTGTTGCCGAACAAGCTAAGAAACACTAGCACATGGTGTTTTTTTTTAAAGATAAAATGAAACATAACCACAATAAAAATATATCACGCTTACCTAACTATACAATACATAAATAGTTTTAATTGAATAAGTTGTTCGTTCTTAGCAACTTGAGTCAGACCGCAATGAGCTAAGTTTGTTCATCAATGGCCATAAATTAGATATTAGCTCGTGCTTAAGATACTTTGTTTTATCTTGTCTTGAAAGTCCCGTGGGGCTATTACTTAGCCACGAGCTTTTCCCCTGAAAAACAATAAAGAACGGCTAATTAGTTAACATGGACATTAGTATATAAAAAACAAGTATATTACCATTTAGTTTTAAACCTAACCACTTCACTTATGCGCTTCGCTATTCCCCGTGGTTTCGCCCATAACCTATGTCCTATCGTCTTCGTCGTCGTTTCAGCCGAAAGACGTCCACTGCTGGACAAAGACCGTCAAAGAAAAAAGTCGTGGTGGCCTAGTGGTTAAAGAGCCAACCTCTCAATATGTATGAGGGCGTGGGTTCGAATCCAGGTTGGGCAAGTACCAATGCAACTTTTAGTATATCTTGGACTCCAATGACTGTGTTTCGGATGGCACGTTAAACTGTAGGTCCCGACTGTCATTGAACTTCCTTGGCAGTCGTTACGGGTAGGCAGAAGCCAGTAAGTCTGACGCCAGTCTAACCAAGGGGTATTGGGTTGCCCGGGTAACTGGGTTGAGGAGGTCAGATAGGCAGTCGCTCCTTGTAAAACACTGGTACTCAGCCGAATCCGGTTAGACTGGATAGCCGACCCCAACATAGTTGGGAAAAAGGCTCGGGAGATGAAGATGCTGAACAAAGACCTCCCCCAAGGCTCGCCACCTTGCGCGATCTTCAGCAAACCGCATCCATTCCTTCCCGGCGACCTTCACTAGATCGTCCGTCCACCTAGAGGGGTCCCTGCCAATGCTGCGTCTTCCGGGTCGTGGTCGCCACTCTAGAACTTCACTGCCCCATCGGCCATCTGTTCTGCGAGCTTTGTCGGTGATTTTGGTTCTTCTGCGGATCTTCTCATTTCTGATTCGATCTTCGCAGTGCAGAAGTCCTATCGCAGGTTCCAAACTATTCCGTACCAAATTTCATTTAAATAAGGAGGTACAGTTTTGGCATGAAACCGTGACAAACAGACAGAAGGAGCTACTTTCGCTTTAATTATATTAGTAGGGATAAGTTTCCTAGAACATATACTGAGCACATATACATGATTTTCTGGAATAACAAATATTACAAAATACATACAGTATTAGCTCAGAGAAATGAGATTAGTTCAGAGAATATGTTGTATATTGTATTTTGGAATGTATTCGTGTAAGTTTAAACTTTATTTAGTGTGCAATAAGGGATATTCTATCCAAATCAGTTTGCAGAATTGTTTATGAATATTCCAAAGAAATACCTACGTGAACAATTCCAAAGCTAAATTTAAATATTCAATACTCTTGATTAGAATACTATAAGCTATATAGGTGGTACTTTTTATAAGATGGACCGCACGATAAGGCACAGCTTAGAGAAACTTAGCAGCAGTAGCTTATTACAAAACATTTATATATCGCAAACGTATCTCCACAACTAAAAAACAAACATCACATCCATACAAATATCAAAACATACAAGTCTGGTTTAATCTACACTTGTATAATAAAGTTGGAGCGTTCGTTTGCTTGAAGGCGCTAATCTCAGGAACTTCTGGTCCAATTCGAAAAAATCATAGTCAGATAGCCCATTTATTGAGGTGCGTGAACTATTTCTAACGAGACGCGGGTAAAACCGCTGGCTAAATCTATTCCTTTTTACTAAATCTTCGAAAATACATCTATTGTCATAGAATCTATTTATAACGGCTCCTTTTCATCGATTTAATAAGCCTTAGCTCAGTAAAACTTATTTCTACCTATTGTTGTCAGTCAAAAATATTCCACGAAATCAAGTAAACAAGCTTTTCTAATTTGATAAAATTGTGGGTAGTTGTGTCGAAAGTTATTGGCCACCCACACTGGTCTTTAGGTGTCTAATGACATTCTGTCAAAGAGTACACTCGTGACACTCAAGAGTACACACGTGACACTCGAGAGAACACTCGTGACCCTGATACTGACACTCCTGACACTCGTGACACTCGAGAGTATACTCGTGACACTCGTGACACTCGAGAGTACACTCGTGACACTCGAGAGTACACTCGTGACCCTGATACTGACACTCCTGACACTCGTGACACTCGTGACACTGATACCGACACTCGTGACACTCGAGAGTGCACTCTTGACACTCGTGACACTCGAGAGTACACTCGTGACACTCGTGACACTCGAGAGTACACTCGTGACACTCATGATACTCGAGAGTACACTCGTGACACTCGAAGGTAGATCTTCACGGTAGACACGGTAGATAACTTCACGGTAGACTGACGGTGTTAGTGACACTCGACTGTAGATCCGTGACACTCGATTGCATGCCACTGTCACTCGTTACACTCGTGACTCTCGAGAGTGCACTCTTGACACTCGTGACACTCGAGAGTGCACTCTTGACACTCGTGACACTCGAGAGTACACTCGTGACACTCGAGAGTACACTCGTGACACTCGAGAGTACACTCGTGACACTCGAGAGTGCACTCTTGACACTCGTGACACTCGAGAGTACACTCGTGACACTCGAGAGTACACTCGTGACACTCGAGAGTACACTCGTGACACTCGAGAGTACACTCGTGACACTCGAGAGTACACTCGTGACACTCGAGAGTACACTCGTGACACTCGAAGGTAGATCCTGACACTGATACTGACACTCCTGACACTCGAGTATACACTCGTGACACTCGAGAGTACACTCGTGACACTCGAAGGTAGATCCTGACACTGATACTGACACTCGTGACACTCGAGAGTGCACTCTTGACACTCGTGACACTCGAGAGTACAGTCGTGACACTCGAAGGTAGATCCTGACACTGATACTGACACTCGTGACACTCGAGAGTGCACTCTTGACACTCGTGACACTCGAGAGTACACTCGTGACTCTCGAAGGTAGATCCTGACACTGATACTGACACTCGTGACACTCGAGAGTGCACTCTTGACACTCGTGACACTCGAGAGTACACTCGTGACACTCGAGAGTAAACTCGTGACACTGATACTGACACTCCTGACACTCGTGACACTGATACCGACACTCGTGACACTCGGGAGTACACTTGTGACACTCGAAGGTAGATCCTGACTTTGATACTGACACTCGTGACACTCGTGACACTCGAGAGTACACTCGTGACACTGATACTGACACTCCTGACACTCGAGAGTACACTCGTGACACTCGAAGGTAGATCTTGACACTGATACTGACACTCGAGTATACACTCGTGACACTCGAGAGTACACTCGTGACACTGATACTGACACTCCTGACACTCGTGACACTCGTGACACTGATACTGACACTCGTGACACTCGTGACACTCGTGACACTGATACCGACATTCGTGACACTCGAGAGTACACTCGTGACACTCGAAGGTAGATCCTGACACTGATACTGACACTCCTGACACTCGAGTATACACTCGTGACACTCGAGAGTACAATCGTGACACTCGAGAGTACACTCGTGACACTCGAGAGTACACTCGTGACACTGATACTGACACTCGTGACACTCGTGACACTCGTGACACTGATACCGACACTCGTTACACTCGGGAGTACACTTGTGACACTCGAAGGTAGATCCTGACTTTGATACTGACACTCGTGACACTCGTGACACTCGAGAGTACACTCGTGACACTCGAGAGTACACTCGTGACACTCGAAGGTAGATCCTGACACTGATACTGACACTCGTGACACTCGAGAGTACACTCGTGACACTCGAGAGTACACTCGTGACACTCGAAGGTAGATCCTGACACTGATACTGACACTCGTGACACTCGTGACACTCGAGAGTACACTCGTGACACTCGAGAGTACACTCGTGACACTCGAAGGTAGATCCTGACACTGATACTGACACTCCTGACACTCGAGTAAACACTCGTGACACTCGAGAGTACAATCGTGACACTCGAGAGTACACTCGTGACACTCGAGAGTACACTCGTGACACTGATACTGACACTCCTGACACTCGTGACACTCGTGACACTGATACTGACACTCGTGACACTCGTGACACTCGAGAGTACACTCGTGACACTCGAGAGTAAACTCGTGACACTGATACTGACACTCCTGAAACTCGTGACACTCGTGACACTGATACCGACACTCGTGACACTCGGGAGTACACTTGTGACACTCGAAGGTAGATCCTGACTTTGATACTGACACTCGTGACACTCGTGACACTCGAGAGTACATTCGTGACACTCGAGAGTACACTCGTGACACTCTAGAGTACAATCGTGACACTCGAGAGTACACTCGAGAGTACACTCGTGACACTGATACTGACACTCGTGACACTGATACTGACACTCGTGACACTCGTGACACTCGAGAGTACACTCGTGACACTCGAGAGTACACTCGTGACACTCGAAGGTAGATCCTGACACTGATACTGACACTCGTGACACTCGAGTAAACACTCGTGACACTCGAGAATACAATCGTGACACTCGAGAGTACACTCGTGACACTCGAGAGTACACTCGTGACACTGATACTGACACTCCTGACACTCGTGACACTCGAGAGTACACTCGTGACACTGATACTGACACTCCTGACACTTGAGAGTACACTCGTGACACTCGAAGGTAGATCTTGACACTGATACTGACACTCGAGTATACACTCGTGACACTCGAGAGTATACTCGTGACACTGATACTGACACTCCTGACACTCGTGACACTCGTGACACTGATACCGACACTCGTGACACTCGAGAGTACACTCGTGACACTCGAAGGTAGATCCTGACACTGATACTGACACTCCTGACACTCTCGAGTATACACTCGTGACACTCGAGAGTACAATCGTGACACTCGAGAGTACACTCGTGACACTCGAGAGTACACTCGTGACACTGATACTGACACTCCTGACACTCGTGACACTCGTGACACTGATACCGACACTCGTGACACTCGGGAGTACACTTGTGACACTCGATGGTAGATCCTGACTTTGATACTGACACTCGTGACACTCGTGACACTCGAGAGTACACTCGTGACACTCGAGAGTACACTCGTGACACTCGAAGGTAGATCCTGACACTGATACTGACACTCGTGACACTCGTGACACTCGAGAGTACACTCGTGACACTCGAGAGTAAACTCGTGACACTGATACTGACACTCCTGAAACTCGTGACACTCGTGACACTGATACCGACACTCGTGACACTCGGGAGTACACTTGTGACACTCGAAGGTAGATCCTGACTTTGATACTGACACTCGTGACACTCGTGACACTCGAGAGTACATTCGTGACACTCGAGAGTACACTCGTGACACTCTAGAGTACAATCGTGACACTCGAGAGTACACTCGTGACACTGATACTGACACTCGTGACACTGATACTGACACTCGTGACACTAGTGACACTCGAGAGTACACTCGTGACACTCAAGAGTACTCTCGTGACACTCGAGAGAACACTCGTGACCCTGATACTGACACTCGTGACACTAGTGACACTCGAGAGTACACTCGTGACACTCGTGACACTCGAGAGTACACTCGTGACACTCGAAGGTAGATCCTGACACTGATACTGACACTCGTGACACTCGAGAGTGCACTCTTGACACTCGTGACACTCGAGAGTACACTCGTGACTCTCGAAGGTAGATCCTGACACTGATACTGACACTCGTGACACTCGAGAGTGCACTCTTGACACTCGTGACACTCGAGAGTACACTCGTGACACTCGAGAGTAAACTCGTGACACTGATACTGACACTCCTGACACTCGTGACACTGATACCGACACTCGTGACACTCGGGAGTACACTTGTGACACTCGAAGGTAGATCCTAACTTTGATACTGACACTCGTGACACTCGTGACACTCGAGAGTACACTCGTAACACTGATACTGACACTCCTGACACTCGAGAGTACACTCGTGACACTCGAAGGTAGATCTTGACACTGATACTGACACTCGAGTATACACTCGTGACACTCGAGAGTAAACTCGTGACACTGATACTGACACTCCTGACACTCGTGACACTCGTGACACTGATACTGACACTCGTGGCACTCGTGACACTCGAGAGTATACTCGTGACACTCGTGACACTGATACCGACACTCGTGACACTCGGGAGTACACTTGTGACACTCGATGGTAGATCCTGACACTGATACTGACACTCGTGACACTCGTGACACTCGAGAGTGCACTCTTGACACTCGTGACACTCGAGAGTACACTCGTGACACTCGAAGGTAGATCCTGACACTTATACTGACACTCGTGACACTCGTGACACTCGAGAGTACACTCGTGACACTCGAGAGTAAACTCGTGACACTGATACTGACACTCCTGAAACTCGTGACACTCGTGACACTGATACCGACACTCGTGACACTCGGGAGTACACTTGTGACACTCGAAGGTAGATCCTGACTTTGATACTGACACTCGTGACACTCGTGACACTCGAGAGTACATTCGTGACACTCGAGAGTACACTCGTGACACTCTAGAGTACAATCGTGACACTCGAGAGTACACTCGAGAGTACACTCGTGACACTGATACTGACACTCGTGACACTGATACTGACACTCGTGACACTGATACTGACACTCGTGACACTAGTGACACTCGAGAGTACACTCGTGACACTCGTGACACTCGAGAGTACACTCGTGACACTCGAAGGTAGATCCTGACACTGATACTGACACTCGTGACACTCGAGAGTACACTCGTGACACTGATACTGACACTCGTGACACTGATACTGACACTCCTGACACTCGAGAGTACACTCGTGACACTCGAGAGTACACTCGTGACACTCGAAGGTAGATCCTGACACTGATACTGACACTCCTGACACTCGAGTATACACTCGTGACACTCGAGAGTACAATCGTGACATTCGAGAGTACACTCTTGACACTCGAGAGTACACTCGTGACACTGATACTGACACTCCTGACACTCGTGACACTCGTGACACTCGTGACACTGATACCGACACTCGTTACACTCGGGAGTACACTTGTGACACTCGAAGGTAGATCCTGACTTTGATACTGACACTCGTGACACTCGAGAGTACACTCGTAACACTCGAGAGTACACTCGTGACACTCGAAGGTAGATCCTGACACTGATACTGACACTCCTGACACTCGAGTATACACTCGTGACACTCGAGAGTACAATTGTGACACTCGAGAGTACACTCGTGACACTGATACTGACACTCCTGACACTCGTGACACTCGTGACACTGATACCGACTCTCGTGACACTCGGGAGTACACTTGTGACACTCGAAGGTAGATCCTGACGTTGATACTGACACTCGTGACACTCGAGAGTACACTCGTGACACTCGAGAGTACACTCGTGACACTCGAAGGTAGATCCTGACACTGATACTGACACTCATGACACTCGTGACACTGATACCGACACTCGTGACACTCGAGAGTACACTCGTGACACTCGAGAGTACACTCGTGACACTGATACTGACACTCCTGACACTCGTGACACTCGAGAGTGCACTCGTGACACTGATACTGACTCTCGTGACACTCGTGACACTCGAGAGTACACTCGTGACACTCGTGACACTCGAGAGTACAGTCGTGACACTCGCTCGTGACACTGATACTGACACTCCTGACACTCGTGACACTCGAGAGTGCACTCTTGACACTCGTGACACTCGAGAGTACAATCGTGACACTCGAGAGTACACTCGCGACACTCGAGAGTACACTCGTGACACTGATTCTGACACTCCTGACACTCGTGACACTCGAGAGTGCACTCTTGACACTCGTGACACTCGAGAGTACAATCGTGACACTCGAGAGTACACTCGCGACACTCGAGAATACACTCTTGACACTGATACTGAAACTCCTGACACTCGTGACACTCGAGAGTGCACTCGTGACACTCGAGAGTACACTCTTGACACTCGAGATTACACTCTTGACACTCACACTGACACTCGTGACACTCGTGACACTCGAGAGTACACTCGTGACACTCATGACACTCGAGAGTACACTCGTGACACTCGAAGGTAGATCTTCACGGTAGACACGGTAGATAACTTCACGGTAGACTGACGGTGTTAGTGACACTCGACTGTAGATCCGTAACACTCGATTGCATGTCACTGTCACTCGTTACACTCGTGACTCTCGAGAGTGCACTCTTGACACTCGTGACACTCGAGAGTGCACTCTTGACACTCGTGACACTCGAGAGTACACTCGTGACACTCGAGAGTACACTCGTGTCACTCGAGAGTACACTCGTGACACTCGAAGGTAGATAACTTCACGGTAGACACGGTAGATAACTTCACGGTAGACTGACGGTGTCAGTGACACTCGACTGTAGATCCGTGACACTCGATTGCATGTCACTGTCACTCGTGACACTCGTGACTCTCGAGAGTGCACTCGTGACACTCGTGACACTGATACCGACACTCGTGACACTCGGGAGTACACTTGTGACACTCGAAGGTAGATCCTGACTTTGATACTGACACTCGTGACACTCGTGACACTCGAGAGTACATTCGTGACACTCGAGAGTACACTCGTGACACTCTAGAGTACAATCGTGACACTCGAGAGTACACTCGAGAGTACACTCGTGACACTGATACTGACACTCGTGACACTGATACTGACACTCGTGACACTCGTGACACTCGAGAGTACACTCGTGACACTCGAGAGTACACTCGTGACACTCGAGAGTACACTCGTGACACTGATACTGACACTCCTGACACTCGTGACACTCGAGAGTACAATCGTGACACTCGAAAGTACAATCGTGACACTCGAGAGTACACTCGTGACACTTCGCGGTAGTCATTGGTCTTCAAGATAAACTTAGAAAGTACATTATAACTTAGAAAAGTTACATTGGTACTTGCCTAACCTGGAATCGAACCCGCACCCTCATACTCGAAAGGCTGGTTCTTTAACCACTAAAATAAGGCGGGAATATTTTAGATGTCAATTTTATTATAGAAAAAAAAATCAAATCCAAAAATCATGCAAAAATCATTTTATTCCTTTTATCATATTCTATTTTTAAACTTCGGAAATCTATACATGAAACAACGTAGCTATAAAAGATATATGCCAACATAATGAATTCAGGGCTCCGTCCTTGCGTTGTGGTATCAGCGCGATACGTCATATCCGCTTCCTGCAAACTAATGTATTTATAGATTTATTTGTTTACTTACATTGATTGAAACATTTTCTGTTTAATGAAAGCGACTCTGGTTTTGGACTTTTTTTGAAGATTTCATTATTCAAGAAGTTTGTATATCGTATTAGTGTTCTATTTTATATTCAATATACATATTTTATAATCACTGGATTTGGCTTTATCAATAAACAGACGCCAGCACATCAAGCTAACCGAAACTCTCAAATTTTCCAAAGCTCTGAACCGTATGCTTCAGCGATAAAGTTAAAAATTTATTGAGACAATTTGACAGATTGTAGTAGCTTGACGTGCTGGCGTCACAAATTTAACAAAATTGTTCTAAAATATCAAAATAACAGATTATCAAAAAAAAAAAATTATAATGTTAAATTAAAAAAGATAAGATACTTCCTTATGAATTTAAAATTAGAGAAGTACCGCTCAAATATTCGAATAAAAAGGAAATAAGGAATCAAATTTTAAGTTTTTCACTGGCTTTCTTGAAAAGCAAAAAATACGTTAAATATCCAAATTTTAAAGGTACGCGGTATCTATTAAGAAAAAAAAATGCCTCTCCCAAGTATTTTAGGTAGCAAAAATTACAAGCTCTACAACCATTTAAGTAATTGCTTAGACGCCAGCAAATCAAGCTACTACAACCTGAACTCACCCCATCAGTCTGTATACAACCCTTACGCCCTGTATACAACCCTTTAAAATCACATTACCTACCTACTCGTAAAACTGATGACATTATACTCAAACCTTACCATGAATATTCAATATAAATTTTACGGAACATCATAGTCTACCTGTAATGTATTTAGTTCCATAAATCGTTTACCCGGAGCCAGTAACCGGACGCCCGGCCTGTCCGGGCCACGGTAGACGGATGGGGCGTAACACGATATTTCGAGTATACCTTGTTGAGTTTATATTGAAGGATTATGTTTTTTGTTTATTCTGTATAGGTTTTTTAAAATAAAACTTATGTCGACTTACATCATAGACTAGCTTCAACTAGCGGTTTCTCCCGTATCCCGTGGTAGCTATTCTGCGCACCCGGTTAAAAAATAAAGCCTTTTTTGATAAATCTCGCACGCAAATTTTTTTTTTACTCGGATGCACGTATCTTGATTGTTTTTTTTTCGTGGTTAATCATCAAATAACCCATCCCGCTGTGGGTGTAGCTGGAGAGAGTGTCAGAATCTTACTGACTAAACCCCACTATGTTCCTTCTGGAGGTGTTTGTGTGGCAGGGCAGGTAACTCTTGCGAACAAACCAAATCTTCAGTGATCTATCTTATCTGGTCTTTTCTGCAATGACAGCCTAACTTCAAATTTTAGACTACTTCTCATCAGGTACCTACGTCTATGTATCTCAAAATTGCTTTATCCTGCAGATAAATACGGATGAAAGGTATTTTTCGCGAACATTATTAAATTATAACATACAGAACGGATTTAAAATCATTACAGACGCAAGCAGGTCAACCTACCCGAATGTACCCTGTCAACTTTTACCAATCGAATATTAACCTTCCGGTATTGTGATAAGGTTGAAGATCTATTGCAGAAATTGGACAGATTGAAATAGGTTGATGTGCTGGCGTCATTACGTAGGTAAGAGTAAAAAAAATACATAACTTGTGTATAATAAAAATAAACAGAAATAAATCCAGAATCATTTTCATTGTGTCAAGCCTCTCTCGAATGGAAACGGAAAGCCCTCAAATATACCTTTCGATATAAAAAGGTTTTATCAAAATCTTAAACAAACACTACTGGCGCCCTTTCTATTCACAGTTATCTTCCAAGGCTTTTATTGATCGAATGTACAGACGCCAGCACATCAAGCTACTACACTATGTCAAATTTCCTCAATAATTTTTCAATTTTATCACTGAAGCATATGGCTCAAAGTTGATTGGGAGAAAAATTTCAGTTTCGGCTTCTTGTGTTGGCTATATATTATTACTAGCGACCCGCCCCGGCTTTGCACGGGTGCAATGCTGATACTAAATACACTACAAAAAAACTGTGAACGTTGTATATAAAAACATAGCTAATCTATCAAACAAACTATTTAATGGATGTTATTATACATATAAACCTTCCTCTTGAATCACTCTATCTATTAAAAAAAACCGCATCAAAATCCGTTGCGTAGTTTCAAAGATTTAAGCATACAAAGGGACATAGGGACAGAGAAAGCGACTTTGTTTTATACTATGTAGTGATTGACTGCCTCGCTTGGTCTAGTGGTCGCAAGGCGCGACTGCTGGGCACGGGGTCTCGGTTTCGATTCCCGGGTCGGGCCGAAATCGCTTTGTGGATTTTGAGAAACTTTCATAAAGCAGCCTGGAGTCTAGAAGTTGGTGATTGATTCACCCGTGCATCGGAGAGCACGTAAATGTTGGTCCTGCGCCTGATCTCTCTCCGGTCGTGTCGGATTGCCGTCCCATCGGACTATGAGAGTGAGGGAATAGAGAGTGCACCTGTGTCTGCGCGAATGCTTGTGCACTATAATATATCCTGCGCAGCTGGCTGATCTCCATAAAAGAGAACGGCAGCCTTAGCCGACAATCAGCCTGGCTGAATGGCATCATATTTTATTCGCGTACGAGGTGTGTGTAAAAACGCTAGCAAAAGCTAGTTTCTAATATAAATGGAATCTTTAAGATAATGCTGTTATGATATTTGCAGATTGCTGTATATCGTGAAGTTAGGGTATTATTTGAAGAGATAACATGAGCCTACATAAGTATTAATATCTGATGTTATGTGTGGTGAGTGGGGGCGTATCTCCACCCACGATGAAATAAAAGGTTAAGATCCCATGGGGCTATGGTACGCGTTCCACCGTCTTCGAAGAACCAAACTTTTGGCTGTTCGTACGAAGGCTATTGGTTTATTTTTTATGATATCGGCTTGACTATCACAGCGCCCCGTTGTGCCTCCATATCGTCCGGCCGCCAATACCTGGATATAGACAATGCACCGCGCTGCGTATAACCGAGACGATAGATAGCCATACCATAGATGTGGCATTTGCATACGTAATTCTCTCACTCGTATATTGTGATTGACGGAGGCACTACCATGCCCCCATAAGTAACTATACAAAAGTAAATTGGTGGTTGTAAGCGCGTCCCGTGACACCTACTTCGCGTACTCGGATAGAAAGTAATCTACGGCCTTCCTCGATAAATAAGCTATCTAACATTGAAAGAATTGTTGAAATCGGTGCAGTAGTTCCTGAAATTGGCGCGATTTTTATAGTGTTATTGAAACATATTAAACAGTAAAAATACATTTTTTTCTCGAGTGTAGAGCCAGCAAATGTACAAACATACTTTCACATTATAAGACTACTAAAAGTAAAGACTAAAACTTCAGTCTTGCCTGTACACACTAGGTTGGTAATCCATTTATGCACTTTTATGCTGCACTCAGGTTTTTACCGTGTATGAAGTTAATGTAGTTGTTATAAAGTGATTACCTCGCTTGCAATATTATAAAAAGGATACGGAAGCCTTTAATAAGATCTCATTTAATTATAATTAACTGTATTATGCTTGTGTGTATGCATGTATTAATTTCATATTCTTGTGTTAATTGTTTTTATTGTGATCATAGCTATATCCTACTGTAGAAGCTTGTGCCTTAGAAACATCCACACAGATCGATCGATCATAAGGCAAATCAAGGCTTGCTCGGTCCGTCGATGTGTGGCGATGAGTTCCTCTGTGTTTCAGACGGCCCCGGTTCGTTACGGATATTCAGTAGCCAGAAGGTCTGAAAACTCGTCTAGTCGAGGAGTATCAGGTTGTCCAGGTCACTGTGTTGAGGAGTAAGCAAAAACTGAGACTCAATTGCATTCGAATGGACTACAAGCCGACCTTAACCTTGGTCGCATCTCGTCGTCCGACAGTGTTCCACACGGTTGGGGCTAACCACGGACAATGTCGCAATGGATGGGCTCCCGGCCAAGGTCGTCCAAAGTCCAATTCCACACATATCTGGTCGGCCGACCAACGTCTACACGATAGATTTTCACACCAACTGCAGGCTCAGCATGACAACCGTAGAAACAAGTTTCGTCTACCGGAGAATGGACATAATGACAGATAGGTGACAGATTGATGTAAGATTTCTTTTGACACGTAGAAAAGATTTTTTTTTTCTTTTCTTCAATCGACATAAGTCTACAAAGGTTATATGCGAGTTGACAGGTCGCGCCATGCTCGGGCAGAAGACATGTTGACATTGACAGAAAGAGCTTTGTCTTTTCTTGATAGAATAGACATAGAACCACCATGCTAAGTCGGCGGTTAGTTTGTATCGTGAAGAAGGTCTATAAGACTCGCATAATCTCGTTATAACAGCCTTCATAATCTTAGCTACGCTATAGCTACACCTCGATGCTTTGGTTTCCAAGTTCCAACCCACGCATTGTCTTAGTAAATTGTAGCGTACATACACAATGTTCTACATAATATTAGTATATATATGTATACAAGTATATGCGAGTAGGTAAGGCTTATATCAGGTAACCTAGTTCGCGTAACGACTGCAATTTGCATAGTGTGGATTAAATGCTATGAAGAAGTTTCAGATTTAATTATGTTTTGTTTTAATAAATACATAAGGTATATGTATGTATTTTGAAGGAGATTTTAAATTACATGACATTTATTGTTTGTGGAAATGAATAATTAGATCAATTATTTAAACATATACATATTTCTTCTTCTGTTTCTCTTTCTTTTTCTTTCTTCATCTTTATCCCAGCACATTACATAATATGCACATTATGAAAAAGAAGGGCGGGCGTATTCGAGGGCTATCTTTTGTAAAATTGACTTGAAAGATACAAGATACTTTGTTTATATGGACATAAGTATACATAGAATTTTGCAGGTTATCATAAAAAGTGCTAACATCCATCATGCATTGAATAAATGACTTATCATTATCATTGATCATTACATATTATATCTCTTAGGCTTAGTTTTTGTTTCTAACTTTTTGTTCAAGTGTATGTAGTCACACAAGTATAATACCTTTATGAAATATACATACCTACTACGGATCGTGTTACATCAGATAAAGCTACTCGATTTATTATCTTCCTTATACAGTATTTGATACACGACCCTCACTGTATAAATACATCATTCAATTCAAAAACCATGTTAACAACCTTTAAACAATTATGTAAAGTCGTTCTAAAAGGCTTCCACTTCTCAAGGCATACAATTGAACGGCATACAGCGACTTCAAGAATAACGATCCTGTTTTCATTCAATGGAACAATTGCATTTTAGATTGAAGGTTTGCATTTTCAAGCCTTTTTATTTGAGCACTTGAATGGTAAGCCTGACTTTCGATAGCACTTGTTGAATGGAATGTTTTATTGGTCTTCAATGGGAGAACGGCAATCAAGGACTTTGAGGTGATTAATGGAAGATATGATTTAGTTTATATGTAAGGTTCAACTAAGTTCTGCCTGGGCTACGGGTTGTTAGTAAGAGTTACCGTGGCCCAGGCACACAGGGATCTCCAGAAGGAACATAGTGGCTTTTAGTCAGTAAGAGTCTGACACTCCCTCCAAGTGCATCCTCAGCGGTAGGAGTCATTTGATGATTTCCCACGAAGAAAGGTTCATCTAAGTTCTTTTATTAATTGAAGTGCTCTATAATTAATTGATCCTTAAAGTTAGTTATTCTATATGTATTTTCAAAAAACGGACCAGAAGGTGCTTATGAAATAAAAAAACAGGGCAATGTCTGTCGGATCAAAGGACCAGCAGGCAACCGTAGAAACAAGTTTTGTCTACCGCAGAATGGACATAATGACAGAAAAGTGACAGATTGACGTAAGATTTCATTTGACAGTTTTTGAAGTAATTTTTCTTTTCTTCGATCGATATAAGTTTACAAGTGATTATATGCAAGTTGACAGGTCACGCCATGCTCGGGCAGAAGACATGGTGACATTGACAGAAAGAGCTTTGTCTTTTCTTGACAGACTAGGTATAGAATGGCCATGATAAGCCTGCAGGGAATCTAAAATAAAAGCTGTTCAAACTAAAAGACAAACAATGTAATAACAGTGAACTCTCGCTTGAGTAAGCATAGTAAACATGCAGTTTAATTAAAATTTGAATGCAGTTCCGAACTATTCGAATTAAATGCTTGAAGAATTTTTGCAAAGTCAACGGAAACTGTTTGTTCAAAAGTTCAAAAGGCTGTGTGTTCTTGAATAATCATTTTATTGTATTAAGTGGAGGTAGTCGCCTAAAGGCTGCCATTGAACATCCTTGGCAGTCGTTACGTGTAGTCAGAAGCCAGTAAGTCTGACGCCAATCTAACCAAGGGGTATTGGGTTGCCCAGGTAACTGGGTTGAGGAGGTCAGATAGGCAGTCGCTCCTTGTAAAACACTGATAATCAGCCGAATCCGGTTAGACTGGAAGCCGACCCCAACATAGTTGGGAAAAGGCTCGGCAGATGAGTCGCCTAAAGGCATGCCAGGACTTGTCAACCTGGATTGCCGGTCCTTTAAAACACCAAACTCAGAATCTTTTATTATAATCAGCATTTTTCAAGCGTGAAAACAAAAGACAGCTTCGAAAACGCCCACCCTCTTTGACATCCTATGGTTTTGACTAGTGCACGAAGGTTATTCATCATCAAAGCAGCCAAATATAATATTGGTTGTATGGGGGTAACGGGGGATTAACGCTCAATCCTTCTCTGTATGAGAAGAGGCCTGTGCCCAGCAGTGGGTCGATAAAAAAGGCTGATGATGATGTATGGGGGTTCCCTAAAATATTAATTGTATTCTAGTTTTCAGTATCTGTTGTTATAGCGGCAACAAAAGTACATCTTCTGTGAAATTTTCAACTGTAACACTGTCCCTGTTCATGAAATACAGTCGGGTGACAGTGAAGTCTTAGTAATTGGGTCCCATTTTACCCTTTGGGTACGGAACCCTAAAAATACTCACTTCATTCGCCTCTCTCGATAAGCCGACAAGCGTTACAGGCAATCAATCAAACTATTTCTATTTCTGACAGGCAGGGCTATAACTTATACTGTGTTTCATACATATTTACAATTTATTTACAAATGTAATAACATTGAAATTACCCATATGGCAAAGTGTAAGCAAAATGTAAGCATTGCCATACAACGTGGCAATGCTGCCAGCCTATTGGGTACACTTCCAGTGAGCAGCGATGGGGAGGAATTTTTTGACGCCAATTTTTTTTATGTAAACATTTTACTTATACTTACCTATCTATTTACATACTCTACGTTACGACATCTCTTTGAAAAAGGTATATTCGGGGAACAACCTAATTGGATACTAACTTAACACGAACTTCCATTTGAGCACCAGTATTTCAACACCTTAAGATGTAACTTTTCTGTGCTTCGCAATTATCACCTTCCTGGAAACGTAATAAAATATATTTGGGCAATAAGGCACTTGAACCGAGATCAATTTGTACTCTAAGACTATATTGGGTGACTGGTAATTAGTGACCGATAGTTAAACACGTGATTGTACTCATGATTACAAACAACTTTCCCGAAGAAACTTTTTTTTTTATTATTGCAAATTCACTGACAACGCGGGCGCGGGGCCTCGCCGCTAACAGCTGAGCGGGCGAATGCGCGCGAAATTTGAATTTTGCTGTAATGATAAAAAAAATTACAAAAAAGTTTTTGTAATTTTCCACAGTCTCTGCTTAGTTTGGGACTAGATGACTTTGTGTGAATGTGTGAGGAATATTATTTTAAAAGCCTAGTAACGGTTTAGAAATATTTAGTTACAAAGGTACTCCGTATAGAAGGGTTCACTTACTAACATTATAAACATGTGTTATATTCGGAGTTTTGTAAACACATTTACAAAATAACGGGGCGTGTAAAGCTAACACATGAGTGACTCGCCCTAATACAAGGGTATCGAATTTTATCGTGATTTGTTTATTATATAGTTCGACGAACAGACCCGACCACGCGCTGTGGTTAGAATTTTTGTTATAATAATAGACATTTTGTTATTAGTGATTGTAGTGGCCAAGTGGTTAAAGCACCAGCCTCTTAAATGTGAATTTGCGGGCTCAGCATCACAACCGTAGACAGTGCCGGTTTTAGTACTACCAGCGCCCTGGGCGAGATTTCTACGGCGCCCTCTAATTGCAATTCAAACCCATACGAAAAAAGGCGAAGGATAATAATGAAATAACCATTTATGAAAAGTTATAAACATTTATAAAAAAAAAAAAAAATCATAATAAAATTTTACTTTTCTAGCCTTTCTATCGGCGAACTCTAAGGACGTAGTTATGCAAACTAGAACCATCCCACACTTTGGGGTAAATTGAGTTATTGATCTAGATAGACTTTGTATGGTGTATAACATCTCCTCAGAAAAAATCCTGGTCGATATAGCAAGCCACAAAGCAGTAAAAAGGAGCCTTTTAAGGTACCAACCCGTGTCTGAGTCACTTTTGCTAAGCAATACGGACTCATGTAGCATCCTACTTATAATATTTTTCATTTTTTTAAATGCAATGCAAACCTAAGCTTTATAGACCCTTATTTTTTTTATGATTTCATAAAACATAATTATCGATATGGAACTAAGCATCTTGATTATTTTTAAACTCATTTATTTTTATTACGAAGAATAGTTGGTTCATGGTACATGGTTCCCAGAAGGCAATAAAAATAAAAATTATATATTTTTTTTTCTCTAAAGAGAACCATGTAGACTGTGTTCTAATATTTGCGAAAAAAATAAATGCTTAGTTCCGATTAGATGCGTATGTTCAAGTTGCAATAAACAAAATTATGAATAAACCATTTAACTAACATTTATTTTTCCTGAAAAAAAATCAACCAAGAACCAAACCACGATACAATAATTTTGCTATGAGGAACCATCAGGTTTTTGATCATAAATAAACACTAAACTGTCATAAAATTGAATTATGTATTTTTCCTATATTCTTGCTAATACAGTCCTTTAACGTTGTTAAGTTATTTATCTCATAAAACTTACCTATTTTTTTCTACGCACCTTTAAAACAAAAATCTAATTATCTCAAAACTCATATGTTGTGGGTTAGTTCTAGTTTGCATAACTATCTCCTTTTATTAAGTTATCAAAGTCGATGTTTTCAGCAATTTCATTATCGATTGACAAAGTTGCCAAGTTTGTCAATCTAGATTGAGATATTGTCGATCGCAGATAGTTTTTAGTCGCGCCGGACTTTAAGGGGCGCCGCTTTACGGCGCCCCTTAAAGTCCGGCGCCCCTGGGCGGTCGCCCAACCGCGCCCTACCCTAACGCCGGTACTGACCGTAGAAACAAGTTTTGTTTGCCGGAGAATGGACATAATGACAGATTGACGTTAGATTTCTTTTGATACGGAGAACAGAAATTTTTATTTTCTTCAATCGACATAAGTCTATATGTATATAATATATAGTATACAAGTGATTATATGCGAGTTGACAGGTCGCGCCATGCTCGGGCAGAAGACATGTTGACATTGACAGAAAGAGCTTTGTCTTTTCTTGATAGAATAGACATAGAATCGCCATGCTAAGCCTGCAGATCAGGCATGTGCCAATCTAACTTTTCTAAGTTATACATACTTTCTAATACATCTAGGACTCCAGTGACTTACAATATCGGTGACCTTGAGCACCCCCACAGCCGACACTTACGAAATACACTGTAATAAAAAAATAGGTCGAAAGTACCCCCGCCCTATGCCCATGATCGGAATGCCCTGTCGGTGTTAGTTTAGGGTTATAAGGAAAACAAACGTTATTCGAATGGGTAATTTGGGAAAAATCCTTATTTTCATTAGACGTTAATAACTGGATCCATATATAAACTGAATTATTCATTTTTGGATTGAAAAATAAATTAAATTGGACTATTTATCTACAGATTTAATTAAATGCAGAAGGATAAAAAGGCTGTAGGTAACAAACCCGACCCACACATTCCCCTTAAAATCTACAAAGCCAGACCAGCTGTCGTGTATAGTTCAGAGTGCTAGCTTGCAAAAGAGATGGATAAAAGACAACTGCATGCAGCAGAGATGCGAATATAAAGGGAGGGACGTCTTCTCATTCAGGGCCTGCGGGTTGTTCGCAAGAGTTGCCGCGGCCCTGGCACATAGGGACCTCCAGAAGGAAACATAGGGTTTTAGTCAGTAAGAGTCTAACACTCCCTCAAGCGACGCTCTCACCGGGTTCATTTTATAATTCCCTACGAAAAAAGGGACCTCTTCTCATAAAGGGAAGGAATGAGCGTTGCTTAAGGCGATTGGCATGTCCAACACCAAGATATAAAAAGTGTTAGTTCTGTCTGAGTCATCGGCATCGAGATTACTATTCTCCACCCCCTTCCCAAAAGCTTAATAACATAAAACGGTCCAATAGTACGAGTTATACGCATAAAGACTTCGATCGACCTCTTTTTTGCAATCTATACTTAATATTATAAAGCTGAAGAGTTTGTTTCTTTTGAACGCACTAATCTTAGGAACTGCGGGTCCAATTTGAAAGGATATTTCAGTTTTAAATATTCCATTTATCGAAGAAGGCTATATGCTAATTTTTATCTTTGTGCACGACATCAGCGAATAACAAAATCAGTGTCAATATTATTGACAATAGTATCATGTTTTGTGAGAACTACGAAAACGGGAAAACACTCTATTTTTAACACACACATAGAGGTTGTACTCTTGATCATGCTTATAGAAATCCTATATTAAACCCTCACCTTGTAAACATACGTGCAAAAATACCGACCACACATTAAACACGTAACCGACACGAGCGTGTGTTCCCCTTGATATTTATTCCATAATATTGATCACTAGATACAGTAATCCGTGGCCCGATAACTTTGCACCACAATGTAATGACTCACGCTTGATGTGACTGATACGAGTTGGCAGGTATTATGTTAATCGGTGTTTAGTTAATTTGCACTTACGTGTATGCGTTTATTAGAGGTCACTGGTGCGGCGGTGAACGGACTTTGAGCTTTATCTCTTTAATTATAAGTGTCGTTTTTGCAGTCCGCGTTGTTAGAGATAAGTCCTATCTCGTAATTAGCTGCTGCAATTAGTTTTACAATATTTATGGGAAAATGTTTGCAAAATTAATTTATATATTTCTACATTTCATAATGTGAATAACGAATCTAGCTTACCCGACAAACGTTGTCCTGTTATTTTTTTCTTTCATAAGAACCTTCTACTGACAATAAAAAAGTGAAATCGGTCCAGCCGTTCAGGCGTGATGGCGTCACCAAGGGAAATAGAGATTCATTTTCATATATCCTATATGTATTTTATAACTACATTTTTAGTGCTTTCCACTGAAATTCACCTGTCTATCAATATTGCGGTTTGAACCAACATGCCTGATACAAAGCTCATCAAAAATTAATACAATATTTTGTAATAGGCCCCGCGACCACGGCGACATTTTGTAGCGACGCAGTCGCGATACAGACGCGAAGTTGTCGCTAGCTGTCTGCCCTTGCCAACGGGACCAGATTCTGTAGCGACGCAAACGCGATTCGGTCGCGATACAAACGCGATTCGGTCACGATGCAGTTACACTGATGTTCGGCACACTCCCTCCCCCTCTGTTCTTTCTCCGATGTCGTCCACCGCTGTCGCGCGTTTGTATCGATACAATCACGACGCAGTAGCACATTAGTAGCGCGGTGCAAATGCGACTAACACACGTTGGAAGCGATGCTGTCGCACAAAAAATTAAAAATTAAATTTGCTAAGCGCGCGACTGTATCGCTACAAAAAATCGCCGTGGGCGATATGCCTAAAATATTATTTTTTAAATATATATATTTTTTTGTATACAGAACTCCTTATCTTTTAAGTATTCAACCATAAATTTGACCTACACTAAACATTTTCCTTTCTTCACCAGGCTAAGAACAGGATGGAGTGCAGCCCGCAGCGAGCCTCCCCTCACGCCGAGCGAGCGGGAGGCGATAGCGGCAGTCGTGAAGAGGGCCGAGAAAATTGATGAAGTGGAAGCTAAGAGGGTTGGCAGGCTCGTAGCTAGGCTTGAAGGTATGGTGTGTTCGATTTATAAATTATGTGGAGTTCAGTTAAAACTGATTATTTTAGTCTTCCAATAGCGGGTACAAGAACTGCTGGGTAGTCAATGACCAAGGTCTAATTTCTAATATACTTAGGGCTCTTTCTCTTTCTTTTAAGACTGAAATATACACTGAAAGACTAAACCAATGACAGTGACACCATGACACTCAACCTTCACAGTTTACAGAATAATCACAATAAAATTAATTACAGACAGACGTACAATCATAAACCCAGGCCATTAACCCCGTCTCAGTGCTACGCCGTAGTCGCGTAGCGCTACAGCGTAGCACGAGTAAGAACACATTAGTAGCTTGTATATTTTAGTGTCGTAGCAAAGCAATGTGTGTTGATCTTTGTAATGGAACTTTATGAATTGTTGATTTTCAAAATATTATTCAAAAAAATAAACAAATGCTACGTAAAAAAAATATATGTAAATCTTGATTTAAACATTATAGTTAGTAGTGAATTATAGTTGCAAATATTCTCCTTATAATATAAGCGTTTACGAATTTCTGCGCAGACATTAAAATTCAAAGACACGTATTTCTATTGGCTATATACATATTTTTTAATAAAACTATGTATACAGCCTGCCAGCAGTATTAGTTTGTTTCTTTGTAATCGAGAGATAGTTCAGTCATCATTATTCTTTTTATAATAATCATCCCACTACTGGGCATAGGCCTCTTTTCATATAGATAAGGAATCACCAAGAATCCTCAAAGCAGATTACAGATTTCAGACTTTTAAGTCCAGCCTTCCTAAAGAAGTTTTCCTTCATCTTTAATCAGTCACTCATGTCAAGTCAAGTACACGTAACTTGGTACTTGCCTGACCAGGACTCGAACCGTCAGCCATCACGACATTCTTCTTCTTGTTTACGTGCCTCTTCATTCCTGAAGGTTGGCCGTCAGCTTTTTGTACTCCTGTCTGTCTATAGCCAGCTGGAACAGCTGCTCAATGGGGGATATGCCAGTCCACTCCCGTATGTTCCGAAGATATGACTTCCTCCGGCGTCCAGCTCATCTCTTACCCACGACATACATGAACACATTTATGAAAATACAGAATAATATACAACAATAAAAAAAAATAAGAGTCCTAATTCCCTTATACTGTAATTCCGAAGCCGTCAGCGGCAGCTTTCAAAAAGCTCTGTCGCTAGAGCTTAATACGTTAGTAAACACCCACACAGCGAAAATAAAGAAAAACACTTTAAGTGGAAGCTTTTATTTCGTTTAGACTAATTTCAGGAACACTTCGTGATTCTTAATTTAATGGCGTCGCGGAACATCGCGTCTTGCTGCGCAGAATATGTACATCACTACATAGTATAAAACAAAGTCGCTTTCTCTGTCCCTATGTCCCTTTGTATGCTTAAATCTTTGAAACTACGCAACGGATTTTGATGCGTTTTTTTTTAATAGATAGAGTGATTCAAGAGGAAGGTTTATATGTATTATTTTAGTATCAGCATTGCACCCGTGCGAAGCCGGGGTGGGTCGCTACTATACATATATATCTAGAAATATATCAGCGGATACGGGAAAGTGCGTTCTAATAGCATAAATGTGAAAGTAATTCTGTCTATAGGGCTTTCATGTCAAAATTAATGAACCGATTTGGATAAAATTTGGTTTATACATAGTCTACAGCTGGAAAAATAACATGGGCTGCATTTTATTCGCGTGCGTGTAATAGTACTTTCGGAACACGGGTGGATCCGCGGGGAATGGCTAGTCTAGCTATTAATAATTCACAAACCATTTCTCTTCAAGTGAGTTTTCTGCTGAGTCTTGTGATTAACGAGCCAAATGAATTATGTAACGCCGAATGATTAATTAATCGTAATATGCTAATGGATGCTTAGTTCACATGGATGCGAGTCACTTAGGACAATTATAAGATACTAGCTGGTTCGGTAGTTTTGCTGTGAAAGCCTGACAAACAGATATATATAGAGTTAATTTCATATTTACATAATTAGTAAGTAAATTAAAAACTTGCAATTTCTTCTTCCTGTACCAGGATAAAAGATCTGCTTGAAATATGTTCACCGGGGATAGTGTAGCTTCCTAACAGTAAAAGAATTATTCAAATTGGTCAAATAGTTTGGGAGCCTGTTCAATTCAAACAAAAAAACGAATCTTTCCTCTTTTTATAATATAAGAATGGATTAGAAGTTTAAGGGCCAGTTTCACAGGTTGGTGATAAGATCCAGATAGTTTATCTGGCAGATAATTTCATACAAATTTTGTTCCATTTTTTCATTTATCTGGTAGATAGTGGCTATCGGTAACCTGTGAAACAGGCACTAAATATATATTAACTAATAAGTGCTAAGTGTTTAAGAAGTCATCTCCCGAGCCTTTTCCCAAGTATGTTGGGGTCGGCTTCCAGTCTAACCGGATTCAGCTGAGTACCAGTGTTTTACAAGGAGCGACTGCCTATCTGACCTCCTCAACCCAGTTACACGAACAACCTAATACCCCTTGGTTAGACTGGCGGCAGACTTACTGGCTTCTGACTACCCGTAACGACTGCCAAGGATGTTCAATGACAACCGGGACCTACAGTTTAACGTGCCATCCGAAACACAGTCATTAGTGTCCAAGATATACTTAGAAAGTACATACAAACTTAGAAAAGTTGCATTGGTACTTGCCCGACCTGGAATCGAACCCACGCCCTCATACTTGAGAGGTAGGCTCTTTAACCACTAGGCCACCACGACGTTTTTAGGTGTTTAAGAAGTAATTGAAACAATTGTACCCAGGAATGCGTCGGTCAGCGCAAGGCCCAGCGCCGCGAACATGTCTGCTCTGTGGAGAGACAGCGCGCCTCCTCGCTCCACTCAGGACCTGCTCCATCTGCAGGCACACGGCCTGCTCCAAGTGTGTCATTGAGAACCTCCCACATAGGTAAGAAATTGATCATTTAATTTTCTATATAGTATTTAATAAGCTCTTCTATTAAGTCTGAAATCACCAACCCGCATTGACGCTCAATCCTTCTATGTGAGTGACCTTGGCGATTTCAGACTTTATAAGTCCAGGTTTCCAAAATAATTTCCTTCACCTTCAATCAGTCATTAGTGTCCATGAGATACCTACTTAAAAAGTATAGACGTCAGCAGGTCAAGCTATTCGAAACTGTCCAATTCTCCCAATCAACTGAACCTCTATTAAGGAAATATGACAGATTGTAGTAGCTTGATCTGCTGGCATTTGTATCTACAGACGCCAGCACATCAGGCAGTACAAACTGTCAAATTTCCTTAATGGATTTTCAACCTTATTGCTGAAGCACAAAGTTCAAAGTTGATTGAGAAAATTTGAGAGTTTCGGGTAGCCTGATGTGCTGGCGTCTATACATAAATCATAAAAAAAAGTTGAATTGATACTTTCCTAAAATCGAACTTGCTTACACGACTAGGCCACACAACAACACAATTCATATTACTGAACCCTAATACCCTCTTTCACTCACCATTTACAACGTAAGTCTACTTGATCTCTCTTGATACGGCTCCGAGTCCCAGCGAGTAAATCCCAGTATTTTAACAAAGCCTGCATCGTCAGCGTCCAAGTGCATACGTAACGCAGTTAGTGCATATTTCGCGGAGCTCACGTACCCTCGATATTGTGTTTCCAAATACACTGAAATTCCAACAGTCCACTTAATCCTGTACGAAGAGAATGGGTATTGATGATTTGGAGTAAAATTTATGCAATGTTTTAGAGTTGACTGTATATGTTAGAGGGGCTCGTGGCTAAGTAAGAGACGACCTAAAAGGTTTTTGGTTTATTTAATTAATGGTATATTAAATTAATAAAAAAAATAACAAATAAATAATCTCGTTGCCCCTTGTTGCGACTTAGCGACTAGTTCCGCTAGGTAGGTAAGTGAGCTGGCGAGTCTCCACCTGCCATTTTTACATGTATTTACTACATTGTCATCGGCAGGGGCCATAGTCCCCATAGTTTCACAGGTTACGGATAGCCACTATCTACCAGATAAATAAAAAATGGAACAGAATTTGTATTGTATGAAATTATCTGCCAGATAAACTATCTGGAACTTATCAGCAACCTGTGAAACTGGCTCTAAGTATAAGATGAGAAAAGTTAAGCTACACTTGGCACGGTCGATCCGCGAATGGGTCACCATGTTCCTGTATGTTTGCATGTGCTACTAGGTTCTGAGGCTGCGGGATTGGTAATGAATTTGTGAAAAAAATTGGTGAAAAAGACCTCTAAAATGAACAAAAGTCAATAAAAGTGTGACTCTCTCTCCAGCAGGAACCACAGCGAGAGGGGATATTTAATGGTATCCCATTCCCATCCCACGAGCCACGTCCAAAAAAGTTTGCCAATACAATCAACCACAAACTCAGCAATCTTCAAAACTAAATGAGCTGATAAACTTCAAACTCTTACCAACCGCAGTAAAGTGAAACTTGGTAGTTAACTTATAAGTAGCTTTCTTCTCTAACAATACAAGTAAAGTTTATTTGTTAACTTTAAATATACTTTTAGATTATTATGAAGAAAATATGTAAAGTTAAAGCATCTTTTAGGTAACACCTTGTTATTTATTCAGGCCTGAGATAGATGATAAAGTGTTAGTAATAAATAGTAAAAGTCGTTAGTTTTTTGCACTTAATCCATACTAATATACATATATAGTAAAGTTGAAGAATTTGTTTGTTTAAACGAGCTTATCTCTGGAACTACAAGAACGATATTGAAAAAATCAGTATTGGATAGCCCATTTATTGAGGAAGGCTATAGGCTACTTCATATCCAGGTGTGCGGAGTAGTTCCCACGGAAAGCAGGTGACACATCTGGCAGAAAGTATTAAAATATAGGTATTAATTTAAAAGGTACGTTAGGAGGGACTAGAGATATTTTTTTAATGCGCTCTCGTTTGCCGTTGACATTAAAATGTTTGGATTGAAAATCCTTACTTTTTTTAGGGTTCCGTACCCAAAGGGTAAAACGGAACCCTATTGTTTTCGCTCCTCTGTCCGTCCGTCCGTCCGTCTGTCACCAGACTGTATCTCATTAACCGTGATAGTTAGAGAGTTGAAATTTTCATAGATGATGTATTTCTGTTGCCGCTATAACAACAAATACTGAAAACTAGAATAAAATAAGTATTTTGGGGGGCTCCCATACAACAAACGTGATTTTTTTGTTCATTTTTGCTCAATATCGATAACGGCAACAGGTAGATGCTTGAAATATTCACAGAATATGGAATGTATTACTTACTTTAAAAATAAGTAATTTTATTAAAATTAAATTAATATTTGAGGGGGGCTCCCGTACAACAAACATGATTTTTGGCTCGTTTTTTACTCGATATTGATAACGGCAAAAGGCAGACGCTTGAAATCTTCCCTGAATATTGAGTTTATTATTTACTTTAAGAATAATTTACTATATTATATAAATAATGGTACGGAACCCTTCGTGCGCGAGTCCGACTCCCACTTGGCCGGTTTTTTAAAGTTACTAGTTTTGACTATTACGCTTAGAGCCATTAGATCTTCATGAATTATCTACTAGTGTCTTACTGGATCAAATAGTGTCCCAATGTTATCTACCAACTAAGCAAACCTGCGAATATGAATGTCTATAATATAGCGCTTCGATTTTTAGGCAATTCTCTCTTTACATGTCAGTAACTTCATACTTTGTGACCAGATCACCACTGTACTCCCGAGAAGCCTACATGTGCAACCTGTGTGCTGAGACCAGGGAGATGTGGAAGAAGTCAGGCGCCTGGTTCTTCAAGTCCTTGCCGAAGTACATCCTACCAGATCGGAGGACCACTGGACGGTACCTAGACTCGGAGTTGGCAAGGTCTTTACAGGTTAGTTGGAGTATTGAATAGACTTTCAGATTTTCTTGGTCCTCTAGGGACCATTACCACGTAATACATTATTTTGCCAGCCGTGTTACCATGTATTTTGTAATAAAATTCTAATGGCCAGTTTCACCGGTTGCTGATAAGTTCCAGATTAATTTCATACAAATTCTGTTCCATTTTTTTATTTTATCTGGTTGATAGTGGCTATCCGTAACCTGTGTAACTGGCCCTAACAGTCTTATTTTTTGCAGTTGACAAATTTTAACAAATCGATCTGTTTTGTTTTTCAAAACAGTTAATCCTGGTTTCCATAATGTTTGACGATAACACATTTGGTTTTTTGACTCTTTTTTTTTAATTATTCATATCAAAAGTAACATTTTACAAAACTAGAAACAGAAATATTTTTTGGAACCCGTTGAGAAATAAGTAATTTATAAACCTTTCAAAAGTGAAATAGTCAAATAACAGAAAAAGGATGCACATACAAGCTTGTGACGTCAACGCTATTAAATCACGAATGTGCAAAAGAGATAGCAAGATGTCCCCACTATGATCACACTCTTATCATCATACGAATGTTAAAAATGTTGATTGCTCCATTTACCAACCACTTTTGACGCTGTTTTCAGAAAAATGTTCCTTTTGCATTTGTTTATTTGTTGTACAAAATCAAAAACAGTCAAATACCCTATACCAAAAAGTTCCAATCTATTATGGTCGTAATATCCATTGCCACAATCCAGTTAGAGGAATTATATCGATAGCGAATCGTAATCTGTAACCATGAGCCCCGCAGTACAGTCCGCTAGCAATGCTACATTCAGGGAACTCCGAACGGATTATGGGCTAACTAGGCGTGTAATAGATTTGAGGCTGGTTTAGATGATATAGTAGTTTTATCGCTTTATATAACATTATAAGTTTTATATTATTTAATGCTACTCTAGGATGCTACTCGAGGAGCTAGAGTCTATGTAACAGCCGCATAGTGCTATAAACCATAAGGTTAAGTAATGATTGGTGCAGCCAATCCGTGGACGGATGACTATCTTGTCGTCGTGGTAAGGACTGTCATTTGAAAATGTTTGGCAGTTGTTATGGATTGTCAAAAAATCTACTCGAATGTGCAATTCTTTAAAAAAAATATATAGATCTGGTCAGAAGTCACACAGAATAAATGCTCCATGTAAAACAATATGGTAGCTAGACTAAGGGCGGCCGTACACAGACTGCTTGAAGCAGTTGAGACCGACTGCTTAAAGCCGCGAACGCGCGGTGACCTACAGTTATTCATTTCATTCAGTTCATTCGCTCCCTATTCATACACATGCCTACTCGGGTAGGAGCAGTTTAGAAGCCCGCTTCAAGCTGCCACCTGCTCAAGCGGTCGCGAGGCATACATCGACTGCTCTAGCCGTTGACTGCGCTAGAACAGTTGACAGGTCGCCGGCCTCCGTCGTCCGTCTGTCTGTCAACTGTGTTAGAAAATCAACTGCTCGAGCGATCCAAGTACGGCTAAAGATGAAGTATCTACATAGCCCTGAAAATATAAATGAACAAATTAAGTTACTTTACTTAATTGCTTCTAAGTTACAGCACACAATATGGAAATACTAGCTGACCCCAGGTTTCACCCGCATCTTTGGTTACTGCTCCGCTCCCGTGTGTCTTAGTGTGATGGTATATAGCCTATAGCCTTCCTCGTTAAATGGGCTATCTAACACAGAAAGAATTTTTAAAATCGAACCAGTAGATTCGGAGATAAGCGCGTTCAAACAAACAAACAAACAAACTCTTCAACTTTATAATATTAGTATAGAAAGGTACTTAAAACAAGGAACAAATAAGGCCTTGTTTACAACACAAGAACATTTATATTATTTAACATGCAAATTAAGTTTACTTGTAATGCAATTCCACTTTGAAGCTAGACTCAAGATTACCATAATAGCGTGCCTTTGATCCGTAGGATTGAAGGAACAATTTTGTGGAAACCGTAACGTGATACGTGGCAAAAGCCAAATAATTTACATAATTGGAAAATTAAGAAGTTAATGTAGTATGTTTTTTTTTTTCAATTTTATAAAATACACAGATTCTTTGAAATATACGGATATTTTTAAAGGACACATTTTTGAATTTTATTTTATTTATCATAATGTCTACAACAATATACAGGGTGTAACGGAAAGGGGGTATACATCCGAAGGTAGGTCAATGTACTCGTAAAACTGAACTACTTTCAACAGAAAAAAATACCGTTTGGGTTTTGAACCGTTTGGGGTCTGAAATTATCTGCCAGATAAACTATCTGGAACTTATCAGCAACCTGTGAAACTGGCCCCTAGAGTATTCGGGCCACACGACCCGAAGATTTTAAACCGTTTGGGGTCGAAACCCTCGGGTCGTGTTAGAACTTAGGGCCAGTTTCACAGGTTGCTGATAAGTTCCAGATAGTTAATCTGGCAGATAATTTCATACAAATTCAGTTCCATTTTTTTAATTTATCTGGTAGATAGTGGCTATCCGTAACCTGTGAAACTGGCCCTAAGTTTCTACAACTAGCTTCTAACTTCATTTCCTTTAGTTTCTTTTTTAAATTAAATACGTATTATATGATACCTTTTATATTATATTTTTTTATATAATTTGTAAATAAGTTAAAAATATATAGATAAAACATTATATCTACAAACGCTAGCACCACATTCACCCGTCTCACAAAGCGACGGATATTAGTTTCTGGCGAGGATGTTCGATTTTGTGATTAGTACACATTGCCACTTACCCGAGGAGTTCTAATTAAAGAATATGGACTAAAGCCTTTGGTAACAGTATGTAGGTCGTCTTTGATATCTATTTCGATAGGTATAAACAATTACCAAGAGAAAAAAACCTTATTATAAATGCGATAGTAAGTCTGTCTGTCTGTATCGCATTTACGCCAAAACTACTGAACCGATTTAAATAAAATTTGGTAGACATATAGTTTAGAGTCTAAGAAAGGACATACTTCTATTTGTTATCCGCGTGCAGGAAGTAGTTCTCTCGGGCGACGTGTGAAACCACGGGAAACGGCTATAACCAATATTTAACATTTTTTAATCATAATTTTTGGTTGGTTTTAAGTCTTTATAGTCTAGGTTTCCTTGAGATAACCTTCATCTTTAATCAGTCAGACCTTAGAAAATTGCTATTTGCCTGACTTGGCATGGAACCCGCACACACATACTTGAGACGTTGGTGGGATTACCAATATGCCAGCACGTTTTACAATACAATGACGTGTAATATGGAAACATTTAAATTTTTGACCAGTTATCTTACAATTTATCCTAAAACACTAACAATTGCCAACAGGAGGCCGGCAACAGTAGCAACGAAGGCAAGACAGACTCAGAACCAGGGTCACCCCTCAGCGTACACGCACCCACCTTCTCCAGGCAAGCCAGCAACACTGACAGCAGGAAGTCCATCACATCACCACACGTGAGTACCGAATACCATCGGCATTTGAGAGAGAGGGAATAGAGAGTGCACCTGTACCTGCGCAAATGCTTTTGCACTATATGTCCTGCGCAGCTGGCTGATCTCCTTCGAGAACAGCCGCTGGTTGAGTATCAGTCGGGAGGACTCTATTACTTCATTATTTTTTGGTCCTTCGAGTCGACAATAGGATGTATGGGTCCAGGAGCTGGGTCCAAGAGTTTTCATTAAAAAAACATCAATTATATTAAAATATCCTTTAGACATCTAATGTACCTATCAAAATTATGCTTTTTTTTGTGGAAATCATAACCTTCCTTTTTATCTTTTCTTCTTTTTAATCTGTCCTAAAGTACAGAATAGCAAGAAATAGGTAGAATTAATGCAATAATTGTAGCTTTTCAAAAATATACCTTCGTTAGTCGATTTGATACATAGATAAAACATTTAATCAGCAACAAAAAAAGACAAAATTAAAAGTTGGAACAAAGATTCAACAACACACACGAAAAAAAGTATAACTGTGCACTGCAGCGTGTCTTAAATTTCCACCGAGTGGAAGTCCAGCTCAGCATGAGTCAGGTGGAATACCTGACGCTGGTATTCTGCTACAATATCAGCGTTTACCAGCAGAATATTAGAGAATATGACGTGATATTCTCTTAATAGAACGCTCTGCTCAAAATCTCCTCACTTCCGAATTCCACTTCTCTTTGACCAATCCTGGGTCCTTGATTACATTAGCCCACATTTTGTTCACATACGGAACAGGCAACGTCATGCCGAAGCTAACACAGTATAACACAATCAATTAACATAATTTTCATATGTATAACATCGTCGATGCTCGCCCTATGCTCTGGGGAGCGCGTCAACATGGTTATGACGTCACTTACCCCCACATCGGCTATGTATGTACCATTGTTTATCTTCTGGATGAAATCACTTTATCGTCTGTCAATAAAGTAAACATGATTTTTTTGGCTAGGAAACTGATATGTATGGGCTGATCATTGGGGATATCGAAGTAACTTTTAGTTTGTTTTTGTGTATGTATGGTTTTGATGATGTATTTTTTTAAAGTTGCCACCTTTTAAATATAGTGGAAAAACGTCTTATTTTATAAAGAGCGTTAAAAAATACCCATAAAATGTATATGGGGTTTGAATTTGTACAACATTTTTAATTCGTAATTTCACTGTCTGACTTTACGCTTGAAAAAATATAATAAAAGGTTTTAAAATATAATAGTTGGATATCATAATACCACAGTCTAACCAAGGTGTATTGGGTTGCCCGGGTAACTGGGTTGAGGAGGTTAGATAGTACAGGTACTCAGCTAAATCCGGTTAGACTGGAAGCCGACTCCAATAGTTGGGAAAAGGCTCGGGAGATGATGATATCATAATACTACAAGCTAACGACTTGGAACTGTTTATGCCTACGTCTCTTAATTGCAAACTCAGGATTTCCTCGCTCAAACTACTCATCCAAGCTGAATAATTCTCTCAATGTTATCCCATATACCGAGGAAGACTACTTTTCATCCAGATGGAAGCTAGTCCTAAAACAAAAAAACAAACCTTGAGTTAACCCTACAGGACAGTAATAAATCCTAGACAGTGACGTCACCGTCATTAGCAGCTCAAAGGCTTAGCAACGGGATCGTGGACGTCGTTAGGCGTTTACCTTGTTAGAGTACATTGTAAACTAATTGCACAGATAACTGGATAACATACGGGGTCGGGTGCGAACCGTCGAGATAAACTCCCCTGGAACTGATAAATCTCCCGGCGTTAAATGCATTTACGAATGTTTGAAAATTTTTTATTACAAATTTTCATAGATATGTGGAGTAACCAGAATGGATAAAGTGAGGAATGAGTATATCAGAGGAAGCCTGAAAGTAGCACCAGTGACAGAAAAATGAGAGGTCAGCGTTTGTCGTGGTATGGGCATGTCATGAGAAGATGTGAGACACATGTTACAAAGCGTATGTTAAGCATAAATGTGAATGTATGGAGAGATAGAGGTAGACCAAAGAAGAGATGGATTAATTGCCTGAAAGACGATATGATTAAGAAGGGAGTGGATAGTAGTATGACGGCTAACAGAGACGAATGGAAGCGGAAAACATTGCGCCGACCCCAAATAGAATTGGGAAAGGGCAGCAAGAAGAAGACTAATTTTCATGCACCAGGAGCTCGTGGCTATGTACCAGCTGCACGGATCGATCATAAGGTTCAATACTCAATACTCAATTATTTATTGCATTCCATAATGTTACATAGAGGTTAAGCAACGCTTGGCGCGGTCGGTCCGTCATGACGAGTTCTTCCATGTTTCAGAAAGCACGTTAAATTGGTGGGTCCCGGCTGTCATTTGTACATCTTTAGCAGTCGTTACGGGTAATCAGTAGCCAGAAAGATTGACTACCTGTCTTATCAAGGGGTAGTGGGTTGCTCAGGTAATTAAGTTGAGGAGGTCAGATAGGCAGTCGCTCCACGTAAAACACTGGTACTCAGATGCATCCGGGTAAAGACTGAAAGCGAACCCCAACACAGCTTGGAAAAAGGCTGAGCAGATGTTACTAATTTTCATGCAAGCGGGTTGAACCAGGCACTTAACTCCTAATTGTTTTAAACTCATTCCGAGGCACGCGCCATTTATGTGAATTAGTAAACTGTATGCGATGTAGGATGTTAGTAATGTACATATGTATTTTTATTATTACAAGAAGAGCTTTTATTTTTTCTTTTTGCAAATAAATGATGGCACTTTAAACTCTAGGTCCCGGCTGTCATTGGCAGTCGTTACGGGTAGTCAGAAGCCAGTAAGTCTGACGCCAGTCTAACTAAGGGGTATTGTGTTGCCCGGGTAACTAGGTTGAGGAGGTCAGATAGACAGTCGCTCCTTGTAAAACACTGGTACTCAGCCGAAACCGGTTAGACTGGAAGCCGACCCCAACATAGTTGGGAAAAGGCTCGGGAGATGATGATGGTTTCTGCACGATTTATTTACAAAGCCAAAAAGCACATTAATAATATTAAATAGAATATTGACACTCGATCATCCGTGATGTAAATCGTAAACCACATTGACAGGGCGTTTTATACTACGTTATTAAATTTAATTTTAATAGTTACCTAGTGTAAAATATTCACATAGAAAACATTACTGAAATATTTATCGTCATACACGGTACACAAGTTTTCATCTGACTGATTTATTGAAATATATTTAATTTGTGAGCTACAATAATATTCACATGAAAAAATATAAATCTGAATTTTTTAACTCGGGATTTTCAAAAATAATTAGACATACATATTATACCCTGAAGTCATTGGATTAAATTTTCAGTTTTTTTTGATTCAGTCAAAAAGGGTGTCAGTCGCCTCGAGGTAAGCCAGGACTCGTCAACCTGGTCTAATTTGATCAATCTTCATTGGTGGTAACATGAAAGTGATAAGCACTGAGATTGAGACGTGATAAACACCGATTGGGGAGTGATTAAGATGAAGCTGGAGGGAGTGTCAGACTTTTACTGACTGAATCCCACTTCTGTTCCTTCTAGAGGTCTCGGTGTGCCAGGGCCACGGTAACGTTAACAAACAATCCCGCAGCCCCGACAGAATAAAATCTACAGCTTACAAGAGCTTGTAAAAATAAAACGCTTTCTCTCGCAACGCGATTTAAAAATACCGATTGATATAAATTCATCCATAGCGACACAAACAAATGTACAGACGCCAGCACATCAAGCTACCCACTACCCACACGAACTGTCAAATTTTCCCAATCAACTTTGAACCATATGCTTCAGCGATAAAGTTGGAAATCTATTAAGGAAATTTTACAGATTATAGTAGCTGGATTGTATAGCTGGCGTCTGTACATTCGAACACACAAAGAACATCGCAAGTAGCATTATTATCGCATAATCGTGTCTCACAGAGCGCCCACGATATAAATATAAAATGGCTTTAATAAAATCTCTTTAGCTCCTGTTTTGGGCACAAAGAGTGGCCTCGGGCTATTTCTGGTTATAATATTCTGTTTGAGACTGTACATGCTGTGGGATAAGTTTAATTAGTATGGCATTATGTCGGGTAAGTCGTATTGAGGTTAGTAAACTAGCTGTTTGACCCGGATTTAGCTAGGGACAATAATTTCCAGGACAAGAAATTTTGCAAAGAAGTAAATTTTAGTAATACGTGATTTTATTCAACAAATAAATTATGTTATTTAGCAAAATTTTATTATTTATAATTTTTTCAATAATTATAATGTATTTAATATGTAAACAATTATATTTAATAGAAATATAATAGAAAATAGTGTATTTCTGTAATTACCTCTACTGTGTGTGTTATTAAATCTACAGTTCTTTTGAAATTTTATGATATTGAAAACATATAACATACTAAATTAAATCTATCTTCTGAAAACTATTTTCTGTTTTAAGAAATCAGCTAGCAGATACATTCTTACAGATTGCTTTAATAAGCAGTGCCTTTGAAAATGATTATTATATTAAAATTTGTCTTCTTGTCTCATCTAACGTATATATAAACTGTTAAATAAATAAAAGTACAAGGATAAAAAACTATTTGAACTTTTGCACCATACCTCAATACACAATGTATCCATACATATTTATGTTTAAAATTAAAAAAAATATGGAACGAATTTATAGGTTCAATATTGCAATAAAGAGAACCAATCAAAACTGTCCCGGGTTACCAATTATATTGACGTATATCCGACTCATAAAAATTGCAATTATTTTTCCACTTTGTATCCAAACCGCATACAAAACTTCATATTGTAATTATAGCTCTATCCAAATACAAATATATTATGTTTCTAAAAAAGGTTAACCAATTCAAATAAATAGCTTTTCAACTATTTCTATACCGCATAGTGACTACAAATATTCCTTAAAAGCCATCAATCATAATAATTTGAGCAAGTAACTTAACTCACTATATTACTAGGTACTAGCTTCTACCAGCGGGTCACATGTCCCACACGAATTACCTATTTCACGCATCTGGATAAAAAGTACGGACACCCATAGCCATTTTCAATAAAATATCTATCCGACAAAGATAAGAGCGTTCAAACATTTCTCCTCCTATTGTAAAACGTGGTTTTAAAAATTACCGTCCTTAGTCCTAGCTTTAGACCATTAACTTTGTTCCAGAATATGGTTTAAAGCTAGCATGTACTAATGGCAGCACTTTTTTAAATCCATGTTATATAATAAAGGGGTTCAACGGGGCGCGCCCCGTAGGAACAACTCCGCACACCCGGATGAAAATATCCTATAGCCTTCCTCGATAAATAGGCTATCTAACACTGAAAGAATTTTTCAAATCGGACCAGTAGTTCCTGAGATTAGCGCGTTCAACCAAACAAAAAACTCTTCTGTATTATAATATTAGTATAGATTACTTCAGAGCATGACATACTAAACATAAGTTGTACTTACACTTTAATACAAGCACATGTCGAGTAAGTGTGACCTAAGTGAAGGCTTACGTACCTACTCATACCTACGTATAGTTGAGCATGTTACTGAAAGCTTGTTTTTGTTAACAATGTAATTGTGTTTGTGTGGCTGTTTGTGTGTAAGGAAATTGTTTCACCAACCCCTATACTCGTGGCTAAGTAACAGTCACAAGGGTTGACCGATAAAAGGTTAATCACTGCTTAATAATGACCGACTGTTGGCCATGGCAGTTTTCTATAAGGAAAACTGCCAGCTGTTCAGGACATGTTATAGTGCACAAGCATTCGCGCAGACACAGGTGCTCTCTCTACTCCCTCACTCTCATAGTCCGATGGGACGGCAATCCGACACGACCGGAGAGAAATCAGGCGCAGGACCGACATTTACGCGCGCTCCACTGCACGGGTGTATCAATCACCAATTTCCAAACACCCCATCCCAGCAATTTCTACTCGACCCGGGAATTCAATCTAAAAACTCGTGCTCAGCAGTCACGCCATACAACTTCTAAACTTTCTAGGCAGTTTACATGATACATGCTACATTTTTAAAAGTCGTCAAATCAAAACCCAGAAAGTCTGTCAATCATTCTTACCAAGGCTTAAAATAGGCGGGCGACGCAAAGCAAGGCTACATGGACATGGTAGAATCTAGGATATATTTCCAGTCTTTCTGTAAAGCCGGCTCCGTTCATCCATTTGCTATGTTCAAAGCTGTTGCTACAGAGTTCTAGTGTACGTTCATCAAAGAGATATTTTGTGAAAGATACAGACGTATCTTCTATTCCTAGACTACAAAGTCCGAAATCACCAACCAACATTGAGCAAGCGTGGTGATTAAAATGAAATTAAATATATTTAAATGATAAATGATATTTATTTAGCAAATAGGTTGAAATCAACACTTTTACACGTCAACACATTTTTTATGAATAACGAGATGAGGTCGGCATTTCCTAACTGACTACCTTGAGAAGAAATGCCGAAACAAACTCAAGGGTCATAGTCTCTTTTAGAGTCCAGACATAAAAAGAGATTACATACTAAAGTATGGATGAGCAAGTTAAACAAGGCATAGCAAGCAATGTCACGGTAATCAATTAATTGGTTATATATTTTTAATTGGAACACAATAATTATCAATCTTTGCAAGAATAGAATTACTTTTCCAAGAGAAGATAAGATAGGTGCTCCCACAGCGGAAGAGGTCATCAAAAAAAACCGAGAGACGACCGACCATTATAGAAAACATAAACAAACTTAATAAAACAAAAATCACTGAATTAAGAATTCCATGAAACAGTATTTTTGTAAAAAGAAATACTGTAATAATAAATTCAGTTTACATAGAAATAAAATTCTTTTGATTTCACTAAAACCTTTTTATGTACCCTAGTTTTTGATGAAAGATAAAAGACATAGTGAAAATTGTTATGATATGAAATGTAACATATTCATAAAGACGAGATATGTTTTGAAAAAAATATATAGCTGAAAGAATGGTCATTCGGCAAAATAAAGTTCAAAAAATATTATGATATTTAAATAATGAAATTATAAATGCTTATCTTACCCTCATGGTTTAAGAAAATGTTTTTAAAATCGAAATCAACCTTTTTATCATTGGTAAGAATAAATAACGTTTAAAAAAAAAAGAAAACCGACTTCTAAAAACACTGAAAAACGAAAACTATTTTTGTTACTACATTAAAATATTACAATAAAAATATTGTTTCTACTATTACTTTTTTTTTCTAAATAAAATATTATTGTATACGCGTAATAGCACTTGATGTAATAGAAGTCAGTCGGTTAACAATAATTTAGTCACAAAACTCATCGTTATTTTAAAAATGTCCCACAGGCATTTGTTTTATTAGACTTAACCTTTTTTCGGGTGATGCTTTTCACCTTTTGTTCTGCGAATCAATTGGAAATTGTCAAGAATGACCTTGTAATTGCCTGATGTTTTCAATTTGAATTGAAGCTTTAGACCTTCTTGGAAGAATTTTTAAGGGTAGACTGAGTATGTACAGAAGCCGACTCTGTCAAATTTTACCAATCGAATATAAACCTTCCGGTATTGTAATAAGGTTGAAAATCTATTAAAGAAATTTGTCATATTGAGGTTGATTGATGTGCTGGCGTCTCTATGACTTTTTCTTGCGGTTTTGCTTTTAATTCGATTTCACTTTCGAATAAAAATATTCTACGTTGTTCATTTAAATTTTCTTATCTTGAATTAACTATAGTCTTGGTAGTACGGGATGATTAATAGTTGAAGTGTTTTACTATGCTTCTGGAAGCCGTTGTGTGAATGCTAGCCAGCGCGTGGTGAAAAGGTATTAAAATTTCTTTAAGGCATTTCTTTTTAATACCATTGATTTATATTTTATACATGTATATAATTATAGTATTTACCAATATACAAACTGTGTATAAGAAAGTATTGTTAAAAGGTTCTTCAAACCAACAGACAGACATGACGACAAACAGCAACAAACTCCCCAGCAACAGCTGGGGAGTTTGTTGCGCCACTTCTTCTACCCAGCTAAAATCAAATAGGAAGTGGTGGCCTTTTATATTTGACATTCAAAAACTGTTTTGCAGCCAAGTTTGAATAGGTAAATAATTTCGAGTTTGAGTTTGATTTTTGTAAAGACCTTTAATAAAACTGACCAAATGCTCTAAGGACCAAAACAACTACGTTATAAATGCTTCCCTAAGGTCGTTCATAAGTCGGTCTCCGGTTTCCAAACAAACTAAGAGAACAAAGTGCATAAGCCGCTTAGCTGTCAACTTGTCCGCCAAAGCTGAAGACACGGCGATGCTTACATGACAAGCAAGGGAAGTTGGGAATGGCCCTTAGTGATGAACAAACATCTGTATTTATGTACAGACATCAAGCTACTACAATCTGCCAAATTTCCTTAGTAGAATTTCAACTTTATTGCTGAAGCATATGGTTTAAAGTTGATTGGGAAAATTTTACAGTTTCGTGTAGCTGTTGTCTGCACTACGTGTAGGGATCTATATTAATATTATAGAGGGGGAAATGACTGTTTGTTTGTTGGTTTGAATTGAATACGCTCCAAAACTACTTGACTGATTTGAAAAAATCTTTGCTGGGAAGCTACACTGTCCCTGATGAACATAGGCTATTTTTTATCCGGGTACGGGAAGAAGCCACGAGAAACTGCTAGTTGCTTATATAGATTGATTACTATTGACACTATACAGAACTTTTTCTTTAAGACTCCTTCATAAAAGAAGGCTGGATTCACGTCAATGACGATTGTAAATAAAATAACGATCCCTTTTTCCTCCGCCTTTTCTTGCTAGTCAACCAGTATTTGTTAGTACCCAAATTATTAAAATTAAAAAAAATACTTTTTCTGGCTTGTCAACTAGTGAAAATGCAAATATTTAGACCCCAAAATTGTTTGACCTGTGAAAACAATCGCAGTTTATTTATCAGTTTCTACTCAAATATAAAAATTCGGATGGCACGTTAAACTGTAGGTCCCGGCTGTCATTGAACATCCTTGGCAGTCGTTACGGGTAGTCAGAAGCCAGTAAATCTGACGCCAATCTAACCAAGGAGTTGCACGGGTACCTGGGTTGAAGAGGTCAGATAGGCAGTCGCTCCTTGTAAAACACTGGTATTCTGCTGAATCCGGTTAGACTGGAAGCCGACCCCAACATAGTTGGGAAAAGGCTCGGGAGATGATACTCTATCTATTATAAAAGTTGAATCCAAAAACAATACCTACCAAGCCTCACACCGAGAAATCTCCAAAAAATTCCGAACTACGTACATTTAAATTCCCTATCTCTTATCTGGCCTCATTAAGTCGAGCGAGGTGTCAAGGAAGCAGTAAACATCAACACGAAGGACTAATTCATTCAAATCGTAACGGCCGTGTCGCCCGAAATAGATTTTAACGTAGACGGTACAGACGCCAGCACATCAACCTACCTTAATCTGTCGAATTTGTAGAAAATTGAAAGAAAAATTGAACAGAAGAACTCAGAATATTTTTTTATTCAAAAGTGAAATGGAATTGGGACCAAAATCGCAAGAAAAGGTAGTACAGACTCCAGCACATCAACCTACCTCAATCTTTCAAATTTCTTTAACAGATTTTCAACCGCATCACAATACTGAAAGGTTAATATTGGATAAAAAAATTATCAGATTCGGGCAGGTTGATCTGCTGGCGTCTTTATGTTCAAGAATATTATGCCCGGCTCCTAAAACCTCAATCATCAACCGTCACTCCCTCATCACCATCAGACCCCGTTGGCGCAACGGTAACCACGCCGGACTGACGAGCTGAAGTTTCTAGGCTCGATTCCCTTAGCATGCTTGTTGGTTGTGGTCTGGGTGTTATAATATTTATTTTATATAAATACATGTGTAAAGTATGTGTAGTTTATCAGTTGTGTTGGCACCCATAACACAATCTAATCAATAGCTTACCTCGGGGCTAACCGACCGTGTGTGAAAAGGTGTCCCGATTAAAAAAAAATATCTAACGTAAGCAAACCGAATCGTTTACCTAACCTTCTAAGCCAATAATTGTTCGATATCTCAGACTAATTAGGTACAGACGCCAGCACATCAGGCTACCCGAACCTGTCAAATTTTCCCAATCAACTTTGAACTTTAGATATGCTTCAGCGATAAGGTTGAAAATCAATCAAGGAAATTTGCTGAGGTCTGTACATGAACTTAATTAGACGAAATATTAATTCGATTTTAAGCGAGTTCACTGCCTTTTAATAATTATTAAGTGAAATATATTCGATAAAATATTTTAATCGAAATCTATGAATCAAATATTAATTACTGGCTTCATTAATTACTAAGCTAAATACTTTAATATTGCTAAAATTTAGGCTGAGCTAGCTCTATTAAAATTAGATATGTTGTACAGCTTGTTAAACGTACGTACAAGCTCAGAAAGTGAGCTTATTAACTAATTTTGTTTTCCGATATAAAGAAACATCGATATTACTTTTCTAATATTATTTGAAGTCACAGTATTTTTTTAAATATATTTTATGAGATTGTGGGCCAAGTTTACCGTTTGCAGATAGTCACTATCTACAAGATAAATTTTTAAAAATGTCACAGAAGTTGTATGAAATTATCTGCCAGATAACTATCTGGAACTCATCAGCAACCTGTGAAACTGGCCGTGTACCTTTTTATATGGACTATATGGTCCGAAATAAAGTTTTATTATTATTAATAATTATCAAGAAAGAAAACCGTAATATTACGTACTACGACTAAAAAATAAAACTATTTTTCTGTTACTTTTTAACATCAAATAAACTCACAAATCCTACAAACCGAAATAACATCACAAAACCAACATTAACTGTCAACAATCACTACAAATACATTTTCATCCTTAAAGAACGAAATTCAATACCTACTAAATAACATCAGCCAATACTAGCCAAGGTGTAGTGGTCTGCAAATAGTCGAAGGTCGAAGGAAATGAGCTGCAATCCGGTACAATTACATCCCCCGGGCTGTTCTTAGGGATAAGCAGATACACTGACCTACATACGACGCCTTTCTGAGATAACTGTTCATAGTTTTGTGTGTGTTAAGTAAGGTTATGAAGGAATTTTGTAAATTATAAACTATATATATACTTATAATATTATAAAGTTAAATTATTAGTTTAAATAATTCTTGTAGTGTTAGCCTATTTATCAAGGAAAGCCGTCGGCTATATATTTTTTTTGTTTTTTTTTTTTGTATATGTTGGTTATTTTGTATATATTTGTTATTTTGTATTTTTTAACAACAGAAAATTTGTTGTTTTTTTAGAATATTATTATAAATCACACTTTTATAATAACTGGGGTTGTCTGCACCTAGTTCTAGCCGGAATGATATCGGATAGACCTAGTTTTATCCAATAGGGAATGGCTGGACCCAGGTGTAGCCGGCACGATGAAGGATAGACCTAGTTTTACCCGACAACAATCGGCTAATACTAGTTGTAACCAAGAGTGAGTGGCTACACCTAGTTCTAACCGGCTAAAACTAGGTATAGCCGCGCTTCATATTTAAGCCGTATCATAAACACTAAAGTACCTATTCTTTTTACCCATGAGCGGGAAGTTGTTCCCTTTGGTCGCTGGGGAAATAAAATAAGAAGCTAGTATCGAATAAAATAGATCACCTAACTAAACTAGTTTAAGACTAACAAAAGTAACCTTTAAAATCTTAAAAGAATTACCCCTTTTTAGTTTACTTTCCAATAAGTTTGAAATAATTTTTCTTCCCATTATTTATTTTATAAAATTATTTAATACATAAATATCGATAACCTTTCTATGTATTCTTGAACTTTACTTTTCTGAAAAAAAGAAAATAATTTCATTAATATAATATTCACTTATTTAAGACAATATCACCCACAAGTACTCAGAAAGTACTCGGACATATATTTAACTTTGATAAGTGATTAAAATAAAATATTACTCCCTCGAGATTTCATAAAACTTTTTATTTAAACTCAACAAAGTGTAAATACTATTCTTTAAAACTCTTTGGTAACGAAAAAAAGAAACGCTTATTCGAATTTTCTGAGAGTACAGTCACATCAGTGGAAACATTTGAACTGCGAAAACAGCTCTTATGGCGTAGGAAATAGAGGCGGTCTCAAGGTCAAAGTGTGTCTACTGATGTGCGGGTGACTGTACATACCTACGCATCTTTTTCGTCGGAAAACGGTAATTAGGGTGTACCACAGAGCGATAACAAGTATAGACAGTTTGTCAGTGAAATCGGACTCATTGAATTTCATGTAATTTGCAAAATTTAAGAAAATTTGTTGATCAATTTTTTCTTTCACGTAATAATCGAAAGATGAAAACAACGAAATTTGTTGCCATCAATGTGAAATGATTTTACGGCAATGACTGTCTAATATTATCGAACATATGTAGCTTTTGATTAGAAGTAATTGAAAAATTTGAATTTGAATTTGAAAAAGAAGTGCCCGCATATGCACTACAGTATGATTGCAATATTTTCACAAAACTACGTAAAAAGAAAAACAATACATTATGTCAAGAAAATATATGTAACAAAGTATGTTTAACGTATGTACGTCTGCTCTAGAACATAACGTGCGCCATAATAATTATTGTCCCTTTCGCCAACATATACTTCGTCTCATTCTCTCCTTTCATACAACCACAGACTAATCAAACATTCACTCGTGCAATCTCACAATCAACATATTGTTTTTAAACCTTTAAATTCCCAACTGAAAGCTCTATATCTTCATCGCTCTACATCCCACACAAATACAATACAAAAAAATATGATAAAGTGAACATTATCTTCCACAATTTTGGCGTTATTAGGGAATTTTTGTGTCATCCCTCAGCTATATCCCTAGGGGAGACCCCAGACCTGATTGTGACAGGGGGTTATGTGTGTAGCTCATAACTTTTTCAAAAAATGATTTCATATAGAATAAAGTTTCCTATAGCTTTAATCAATAAATTTGATGACCAGGTGGTGTAGTGGTTAGTGAACCTGCCTGCCACGCTATAGGTCGTGGGTTCGATTCCCGCATAAGTCAAACATTTGTGTGCATGAACATGGGTGTTTGACTTAGTCTGTGTATTTCTATGTATAATATGTATGTATTTACAAAAGAAAAGTATATTCGTATGTTTCTCAGTTGTCTAGTACCCATAGTACAAGCTATGCGTAGTTTGGGACTAGATGACGTTGTGTGAATGTGTGAGGGAATTATTATTTTTATATAAATGGACTATCGGACACAGAAATAATTATTGTTCAAATCGGTTAAGGAAATTCAATAAAACTGATGTGTTTTAAAACCTCAAAAAAAATTAACTGCTCATTTCACGCTTCGATCGTCACAATTATTTCAAAATCCATTGCTGGATTTTTTTATTTTAGCGGTATTATTTATTTTAGTTAAACGAAAAATAAGTTCTGCGTGTAAATAATGTAATTTTGCATTGAAAAAAAAAAGAAAAAAATTACACTGAGTAATCGTTTTTTTTAATCCTGAGAAAAATTCTAGTGAAATGTGATTCAAAATAAGGAGCTGAATGCACCCTATCAGTTTGTGGAGGGCTGTCCCTCACACCCTGTATAGTAAGGATAGCGATATCAAGAAAACATTTTACTCCAGTAATGGCCGCCTCCCGCGGACGGCTGTCCTGTTTCTGACATTCTCTATTTATGTACTCTATAAGCTATGCTATGTATAAAGACGTTTATGTGTTGATATTTGCATAAAAGCCAAGCAGCTTCATGCTAAGGATTATGTTTTTATCAAAGTGTAAGTCAAAGGTAGTGGTGAAGGGCGGGCGTTTTTCGGGCTGTCTTTTGTAGAATTGACCTTCGAAAAGTGCTGATTTTCAGCCTACTTTGAATAAATGACTTTTTATCTTTATTTGTCTTCTGTGCTGGGTATCAATCGTGGTAAAAAATATTTGTGGACATATAAAAATATATATTACTTGAGTTTGTAATCGGTGGCCTTATGGTTAAAGCGAGCCTTTCGAGTATGAGGGTGCGAGTTCGATTTTAGGTCAGGCAAGTAGCAATGTAACCTTTCTAAGTTATACGTACTTTCTGAGTGTGTAGTTTGTTTCATTCCTAACTCTATGGACACAGAACGGTCTTATATAAAGCCGACCAATCAGGGACTTCCTTCGGACAGTTGACAATTTTAAGATTGCAATTTGACGGTTTCACTTCGAAAGATTACAATCTAACGAATAATAATGGGTTAAATTGTAAGCTGTTGTACTTTGAAGTTTACAATCTGTCGACAGTCCAGAACGGTATTTACAATTTTACGGTGACATATAGGTATATGGTTATCTAGAACACGAACCCACGCTCAGTAATCGTATTATCTAAATAATTTCGATATAATAGTATTCATGGGATGATCCAAATCTGTCACCCCTATGCTATAGAGCCTCGACGCCAAGCGAGACGACTGTGCACGGGCTTTAGGCTCGATTTCCGGGTTAGACCGTAATCGCTTTGAGGGTTTTCAGTAACTTTCATTAACCAGCACGGAGTTATGAAGTTAGGGGTGATACCAGATACATATGTAAAGAATACGTAAATATCGGGCCTGCTTATAATCTCGTCACGGTCGTGTGGGATTGCCAACAAAGTGCAATGCATACTATAATCTATAGGTACTAGCTGGCTGATCTCTAAGGAATAGAGAAAAGCTAACGCAGTGAATGGATAATTTACACCACATAACTTTGTATATTGATACACAAAATACGTCACTTCAAATACATCATCATAATTTTTATCGTCTCGCTACTGGGCACAGACCTACTCTCACACAGAAAAGGACTGAGCGTTAATCACCACGCTTGCTAAATGTGAGTTGGTGCCTTTAGACCAGGTTTCCTCGAGATGTTTCCCTTCACCTTTTATCAGTCATTGGTGTCCAATATAATATACTTTGAAAAATTACATTGGTACTTGCCTGATCTAGAATCGAACCCGCACACTCATACTTGAGAGTGGTGCTGGTGCTTTTACCACTCGGCCATCACCACTTTGACACAAAATACCCTGTATCAATCAATCAATTTCTACTCATGTTATATCTAACATTTTTTTTAACCGGCGGCTTCCCAAAAAAGGAAGTTCTCAATTCGATAGCATATATGTATATTCTCTATATTTTATATAAAGAAAGAAAGAAGAAAGAAAGAAAAACCATTTATTCACACATAAAATCGACACAACAAACAAAGAAAAATATTATATCTATCATTATTACCATTCACTATTAACATACTGCAAAAATCGCGCCTAAATTATTCTCATTACACAAGAGACTGCAATAAAATCAGTGACAATGTTGCCATAAATGAAATATACACTTCCCCGACGTATAATGCGTCAATGTTACGTCATATCATCTCAACGGGGGATGGGTGTCGGACACTGTCGGACAGACGACGTAGGTACTTTTTTATTGATTCAGTGTTAATTGAGGTCGAGACAATTTGTCAGCCGCCGGCAATAGCTGCTTGATTGATTCCAGATAAATGGTTTTATAACGATTAGAATTAATTGTTATGGGAGATAAAAGTAGGGATGGGGAAAAATTCGGTGTGGTGAATTAATTTATAAATTGTTTCAACTCTCCCTCCTATTTTAGAAGGGAAAGTTAATGAAATGATAGCCACACTTATTTATAACTCTCTAAGTAAAGACTTCATCTTTAAAAAAAATGAATATCTGCCACGACTTTATGGGAGAAAGTATTATTATTGTGTTTATAGATTACAATAGTGAGGAACATTCGTACCGCGGAATAGTTAATTCAATTAAGGGAAAATAAAATAGTTATATTAACATTGGCTCTACTGTGCATAACGTGGTTCACAATGTACAAGTAATTTTTTTTTTGTAAGAAAAAAAAATATATGGCCTATAATCAATACACACTATACAACCTCCCATCAAAGCCGTGGCAGATATTTTTATACCACATTATATGTATAAAATCTTTACTGTCGCCTTGACTGTTTTACGGCCGAAATTAATAACCTATCTATCCGTTGTTTTGCTTACTAGAGACTGGATTTTGACATTAGCCCCATATAATTTGTGTCAAATTCTTATCCTTAGTAAGCAAAACAACGTATAAATAAGTTATTAATTTCGGCCGTAAGAAATGAGCGTCAAAAATAACACTTCGAGATTGTTCGACTGAATTTAATTACAATTAATTAACTTCATAATGGACAAAGGCAAACGCAAACATTTGAACTGGGTTCAACTTGATCCCGATCACTGATTGGTGGAATCAGCCCTCAACGGTAATCGAGCATCGAGTAGCGACAGAAAAGGACACGGTTAATATACCGTTGCCATGGCAACGATTGAGGCGCGAAAACCTGTCAATATTAATAATTCACGGACCGCTTGTTTTTCCGCTGTCAGATAAACGAGGTAAGATCGGCGTTTCTGTATCATATTTAATATTATTCAAATTAACTTAATACGCAATCAAGAGCCTAGATTTTACGTACTATCTTCAAGCCGATTTCTAATGGGGTCAAGACTGATTGCCGGCCGCGGCGGCCGAGGAGATTAGCCAGCTACGCAGGACATATTATAATGCACTAACACTCAAGCCAAGCATTGCGCAGACATAGGTGCATTCACTATTCCCTCACTCTCATAGTCCGATGGGACGGCAATCCGACACGACCGGAGACAGATCAGGCGCAGGACCGACATTTACGTGCTCTCCGATGCACCGGTGTATCAATCACCAACTTCCAGGCTGCTTTATGAAAGTCTGTAAAACCCACAAGGGCCAGACCCGGGAATCGAACCCGAGACCCCGTTATGCGACTACTATGTACTTGTAGACCAACGAGACAGTTGATTACTAGTATATTGTAGCCGTAACAATGATCTTCTTAAAAATAGTCACCCATCCGCTGTCCCATCAGCTGACCGCGTCAAATGTAGCTTATTCATCTAGCTAGCCTTTTTCCTATGTTGGGGTCTTCTTCCAGTCTAACCGCAGCAGCTGATCGTTCTTAGACTGACAGCCGACTTCGTCATAGCTTGGGAAAAGGCTAGGCAGATGATGATGCTAAATAGTTTGATATTAACCGGAGGCAATGACCAACCCGCATTGAGCAAGCGTGGTGATTAACGCTCAATTCTTCTCAGTGTGAGAGAAGGCCTGTGCCCAGCAGTGGAATTATAAAAAGGCTGATGATGATGATTAACCAGAGGCGATTGGCACCATATCTTAACCCTCGTTAATTAACAAACAAATAATATCAGTGCGAAGGTCTCAAAGTTAGTGAAGCCTGCAAATACTAAGTTCAGAGCTATTTAAAGTTACTCCAGATTGAAGAGATTTCGTTGTAAATTATATAACAAATTGGATGTCGGTTCGTGGACTATTTCATAACGATTAAGGCTGAGCTGGCTGTTTGGTTGAGCGATTTAAAACTTTGTTTGAGTTTATCTAAATTGTTATATATTTTAATATCTAATTGTTATTATGTTTATGTTATTATATGGCATCATGAATTATAATAATTGTGATCGAAGAGATAAGTATATATTTCTTAGGGGACACAGGTGAAACCGATGGTATTACATACTTTAGAAATTGATTGGACAATTATGATTGTATTATTTGAAGATAGTACAGACGCCAGCACATCAGGCTACCCGAAACTGTCAAATTTTCCCAATCAACTTTGAACTTTATGCTTCAGCGATAAGGTTGGAAATCCATTAAGGAAATTCGACAGATTGTTGTAGCCTGTGCTGTGTCTTGTGCTGGCGTCTGTACATTCTTTTCTTATTTTTATTTTCCAAAAGAGACTTAATTGTCATTGCTATATCTGTTATCTGCTTCATCTTGTAAATGATACATAATCTATACTTATAATAAATCTGTAGAGAGGTCAATTCTGTACATTGAATATATTTTCAAAATAACTATCAGGGGGTGATAAGTGATCGATACTGATGCCAAAAATGCAATCGGTAAAATTTTTGTCTGTCTGTCTGTCTGTCTGTCTGTCTGTCTGTCTGTATGTTATTAATAGGAACAAAAACTACTGGACGGATTTTAATGAAACTTGGTACAATTATTCTTCATACTCCTGGGCAGGTTATAGGATACTTTTCATCACGCTACAATCAACAGGAGCAGAGCAGTGAAGGAAAATGTTGGGAAAACGGGAGAAGTTACACCATTTTTTAAGCTTTCGTCGCGTGTGCAGCCTTAATGGTTAAAGCTACATAGAAATCATGTATAACGGAAATATTCTACATAAAATTATCTAAAAAATATTCCTCAACAGCATATGTCTATCTTTAATGGTTGACTCACAATAACACGTATAACTCCCGATAGTTTACCAGTTCGGAGCTTTCTGATTATTTGTTATTGATTTGTTTACTCTTATGTTTATAATATTCTCGCTCATGCCTAATTAACAAAAGATAACATTATAACATATTCTATAAAAAAGAATCATAGAAATCGGTGTAGAAATACCAAACTTATACATAAAATACGATAATCAGCCATCGCCCCGTGTCGTTGCCGCGCTCGACGCTGGGCGGCCGGTAGGTATATAATTAGGCGGGAGGTCCGTCTCATCGAGGGACGAGGTCTCATCCCGACAACAGTTAGGCTTTGGTAGCGGTAATCGACATCCACACTGGCGTAGCCGCGGGGGTCCTCTATAGGTTATATATCAGAACAACACATAGACTACTTTTTGTCGCGAAAACCGACATCCACGCGGGCGGAGCCGCGGGCGACCGCTAGTAATATAATAATAAGACTATATTATGTTATTTAGTAGTAAACTCAATTAAATATTAAGTTTATATATAATGTATATTCCTATAGAAAGTGATTAAAACTAATTTTTCTCCTGCTCTAAATAACTTCACAGCGTTTCTTCAAGAAATGCAATAAAAATTAATGCGTCCATCATCTCACTAATGTGTTTCTTGAAGGCAACTCGTAAACAATGGCTTCAGAACACCAGGTCTCGTTTATGACGAACTGCAGTCAAGTAATTTTAATGTCGACTCTTAAACGTCGGTTAGTGCGGTGCAATTTACCGACTTATGACGTCACTTCCCAGTATTTTATTGTTACTGTGCAATTAAGGATTGTTGGTAATATTTTTCGCTCTATTAAGTAACCATTTTCGTGGAAAACAAGATATGGTTTAATTATGGAGAAGTGATGGAGGTTTTCCACGAAACGGTAGCGTACCACAGAAAACAACTTCATCGTTGAAGCATAAAGTTCAAAGTTGATTGGGAAAATTTGACAGTTTCGGGTAGCTTGATGTGCTGGCGTCTGTACATGCTTACGGTACATACCTATACCAATATAACAAATTTTCATAATTTTTCCTAACGGCGTCTGAAAAGGTTGGACCGATTTTGACGGGACTTTTACTGGCCCCTGCCGGCTACCTAGTTGAAATAAGAAGGAGCTACTTAGGCTACTTTTTATCCGGGTGCGGAAATGAAGTCTCTTTGGACGCGGATGAAACCGCGAGAAACGGCTAGTCAATCAAAATAGTTCAAAAAGAATGGCAGTCTTTGTGTCATCCTAAAAAAAAAAAACCCACAAACAGACAGACACAAAATTCGTCTTTAAATAAAATTATAATATAACATTTGCTATCTGACCACACGAATCAATTACACAGACTAGCAACAGGAAACCTTACTCGAATAATCGAGTGTACTCGATACCGGTTATCGCGTTACGAATAATCGATCAATATCTACCGTATGTTGTTATTTACGACCCATATCACCCCTTATGCTATCGATAGAATATGTAAATCGAGCGCTGAAAGCAGCTAACGTAGTAGGAAAGCGCTTGAGAACTATCTCAGTACATTTTATATGCAAATCAGGTATGCAGCGGAGCGTGGTAGTATCGGAGTCGCTTGTTCTGCTTTATTTGTAAGTTTTATTATTCATGAAGTTGAAAGACCTTTGAAGAGATATTAATGAACGTTTTATGTTTTCTTTAGGGACCTATTTTTATTAAAACCACTGCTGGGCACAGGCCTCCTCTCCCACGGAGAAGGATTGAGCGTTAATCACCACGCTTGCTCAATGCGGGTTGGTGATTTCAGACTTTATAGTCCAGGTTTCCTCGAGATGTTTTCCTTCACCTTTAATCAGTCATTGGTGTCCAAGATAAACTTAGAAAGTACGTATAACTTAGAAGTTACATTGGTACTTGCCTGACCTGGAATCGAACCCGCACCCTCATACTCGAAAGGCTGGTGCTTTAACCACTAGGCCATCACGACTTTTTTAAAAACATTATCAAAGAAAAAGTATGTTTATTGTCACAAATATAGACTTTTACTGAGAAATTTCATATAAGGCGTAGGAACAACTTTCCCGGGAATCCGTTCACGTTGCTTATAGTGTCATCATAACATCGAGTACCTGGAACTTTGCTACTTGATAAGAATATGCGTTCCTCATACTCCAATTGACTTACATAGGTAGACGTGCCTACTTGGCTTGAAATGGGCAGTTGACTAAGTCAAAAATAAAATCCTTAAAATATTAATTTGGTAAAGTACCTTAAAATACATAATGTCACTTTCATTTATCGTTTCGAAGGAAAAACTTTGTTTTTTTTTATTGATAAATAATTATATGGCTATAATAAGTGCCTGTTTCACCACCTACGAATAAGCTCCATTTAGTTTATTTGATAGATAATTTCATACAAACTCTGTTCTATTTTTGAATTTATTCGGTAGATAGTGGCTATTCGGACATTGTGAAACTGGCCCTAAGTATTTATAACCCGTATTTACAAAAATAAGTAGGTATACAAAAAATGATAAATTAAAAAAATTATGATTAATATAACTTTTGTTCCTTCTAGGACGCCCACTACGAATGGAGCGAAACAGACATCCTGTCTCACGGTTTCAGCGGGCTGAGTCTCCACCGAGCTGATAGCCTCACCCAAAGACCTCTCGCCTCTTTGAAAAGAACAGGCAGTAAAGGCAGTGCTTACAGCATTCGGAGCATGAGAAAGGAGATGACCAAGGCCTCGCAAAACGAAAGGCCTCCTACGATACCTGATGCGGGGTTTGGGACTTTGGAGATCAAGTTGGCGTATGAAAATGCTACCTCGTCCTTGGCTGTGACGGTTTTGAGAGCTAGAGGTCTGATCGGCATGGATATGACGGGACTTTCGGATCCATTTTGTAGATTAGAAGTTTTGCCGAGAGGTGAGTATGAGGTTGTTTAGTAGAATAATCTTTTTGCGAATTACAATATGTTGCCGAAAAAAAAGTCTTCCCAATTTCAAAGTATAGGTCGGGAGCGAGTAAAGAACTCAGACAGTTAAGTAATAAATAAGTAGCATATAAGTAAGTAGCGTCCAAACGGGCGGATTGAGTAGTCATAAGTCGCCGAAAAGAAGACTAGTCGCTTTTGCCTTCTAAACAACATTAACAACTTAACTGTACTTATTGAAGTGTAAATCGGTCTATATTACATGGAGGCATTTAGGCTATTTTCTATTATCAGGAACTGGTTTCCAAGTGACGTCAACAAATGTATGAAAGTTATGCTGCCAGAGTTACTACGCCCTTGCGTACGAAGTCGCAGGCGATAGCTAGCAATGTAATAATCCTAAAGGTACAATTCGCGCGCGGTCGTGCGTCAATTTGTTAGTTTACGGAAATTCTATCGAGAACCACGCACGTATGTCGTGTATATATGAAAATGATTCTCTAGGAATTACATTGTTTTCCATACTGAGATGTGGCAGGCTGATTACACTACCGGGAACAGCGAACGACGCACAGCTCTTGAGACCCGCGCCTCTAGGAATTCCGGCTTTCCAACTTCCGAAGCTTTAACATTATTGACCGTTTGATCGCTACAGTTACGTATACATAGATGACAGGCCAAAAAGTGCACAGCAACAACGGTCACGACTACGTGACCAAAACTTTTTAAGTTTAAAATTAATAGTCAGTTTCAATCTATATAATTCGTAACTACTACATATATACTATAGGTACCTATATATAGATGAATACTTAGCTTGACGCTGAGGACACGTCTTTCTTTTTTGACGTGACTATCAAAAGATTAAGTAAAGTAACAGCACCTACTGTTTGTTCTATGACCTTCCAGAAGGCACATACTCCAACAGACTACGCACGAAGACGGTCCACAAGACGAAGAACCCGGAGTTCAACGAGACGCTCCACTTCTTCGGCATCACGGAGTCAGACCTCGCAGCCAAGTCGCTGGAGATTGTGCTGTTTGATGATGACAAGTACGTAGATTTGTCGTAACCGCTTTCCATACAGACTAAGTTTTCATAAGCTAAGTTAGGCTGCGGTGAGCTTCTCTATTCAAAACTAAGCCTATAATGTTTTTTGGATGGGCTGCGGGTTGTTCGTAAGAGATACCGTGGCCCTGGCAAACAGGGACCTCCAGAAGGAACATAGTGGGTTTTAGTCAGTAAGAGTCCGACACTGCCTCCAGCTGCACCCTCAACGGGAGGGGTCATTTAATGATTTCCCACGAAAAAAAAAACGAAAAAGGCCTGTAATGTTTTAACTCCTAAAAAAGGATTTGAAGACAATTTCAAATGTAATATTGCAAGCAAGCCTACCTAAAGTTTTTTTTTTTTAATTAAACGTACTGGCTACAAAACTAGAAGGACAACGCGTGGTTACTGATCAGCACCCATTCTTCTACAGATACCTAACTAAAGTAGATAAACTCTAACAAGTTTGTTTCGTAACTCATAAAACTTAGTAGAACGTGAGCAACATGACACGTGGCTAGGATATCGAAGATCTCAAAAAGGCACAGGCAAAGATCCTTGCAGACAGTTACGGGTATTTTACTACCGTCACTCCGCACTTAGAATGGAAGGAAATAACTGAAATAAGCTAGGTCTATAGCAACCTCATTTCCATTACCATAGTGAAGGATATACATATATTTTTTTTTGTTACGGTTATTTGAAAATGGAAATGTAAGAGACTTTTGTGTGAAAAAGGATGATGGGACATATTCTGTGAGACTGGAACTATAGTTTTATCTGAGTTACTTAATAAAATATGTAACAAGAAATTAAGGTTAACGAATACGATAAAATAGCTTTCAGTTTTTCAAGGCTTCGTGGTTCCTTTTACAAAAAAGTGATAATAAATGGCTGAAAAAGAAAATTAAAATATAATGAATGTCAATTAAACAAAAGACAATCCCAAAAACGCCCACCTTTCACTAGTTTCTATACTATCGCTGGGAAGAAGAAATGGTGGAACAAAGTCCCAACAAGTAGAATTACGATATTATGACCATAAATTTATATACACATTATTAATAATATTTATATTACAATAATACTTAAACTACTATCTAAAATAAAGTTAAAACAAAAAATATATATATGTATCTAAATTAACAAACTAAATAAATAAATGTAACTACGTGAACTGCTGCTTCTTATAATAAATTCTATACATACGAGTATAACACCTTCTTTTTATGTGAGTTCTTTCTGGTATTTAATTGAAATGTACCCCACTTGCGCTGTATAATAATTTTAAAAAGAACCTATGTATATACCTACAGCTGGTACCTAAATTAAAGTGGAAATTGTACGTGCTCTTAAAACGACAGATTTGGCATTCAAGAATGAGTGAGCAGATATTTTGTTTGGCATAAATCCTTGTAAGTAGGCGATCTTTGAATGCCACGGCTTTCGTCAAAGTAGGTCAAACGGAGCACTTAACTTTTCCTCTTTGGAGGACAGGCGAGCGAATGTCTTTAGTCGTTGAAATGTATATTAATCAAAAACGTCTTTAATAATTAGTCATTTTCAGCAAATTATTTTTAAAGGTGAATGCCGCGACTAGGCGCGGTAATTCAGATATTTTTTTAAATTTTATCTAAATTAACATCAGATATGAAAATTCCAAAGTTCTTTAATGTATTTTTTTATTTTTATTAAGCATTTTTTTTAATTACTAAGTTCGTTATTCAGTACTTAATCTATACTAATATTATAAAGAGGAAACCTTTGTATTTTTGTATTGAATAGGCTCAAAAATTACTGGACCGATTTCAAAATTTCTTTATATTCTTGATACTTTATCCCGTAAAATAAATAGGATTTTTCGTGGTAGTGAAAATTGTGGAGTAAGGCGTCGAAAAAACTGCCGTACGTTTAAAATAAATAAGTCCACCCGTGCGAAGCCGGGGCGGGTCGCTAGTATACGTATAAATTTCTAGGTATAGGGTATACTCAAAAACATGATATCAACACAATCAAAACCCCGTGGAGTTTATCCTCCTGAAGTCTTTTTAATGGCCGTCTAATTGGGTTCCGTTATTTCTATAACCAAAATGTTTCAAATGGACCGCGGCTCGTAAGCTGTAATAAAGGGTCAAAGACTAACTGCTCGTAAAGTCTCTCGATAAAAATAATTGAATTTTGAATTCAAACATTGAAGTCATTGAATTGAACATAGAATAACATCCTTCCATTTGCAGATACGGTTGCGATGAAATGGGATCAGCTACCGTCGCTCTTCGAGAATGTGCGAAGTCGCCCGCACAGCTTCGGCTAGCCCTCTCGGGAACTTCGGGCTCCGAACCCACAGGGCCCAGGATCCTGCTGGCTTTGTGTTACAGTACGAAGCGACGGGCCCTCGTGGTGACAGTCTGTAGAGGAGCTGATCTTCCGCCTCAGGATAGTAATGGATATTCAGATCCTTTTGTTAAATTGTAAGTAATTACTACCTCCTTTTTTTATTTCTATCGTTTAATAGGACTTATCCACCGTAAGTCAGTGCCTGAGCCTGACCAGCACAACCCAATAACCGCAGATATTATATATATTATACTTTTCGTGAGAGGAATGCATGATTGAGTTTTTGTCTATTTTCCTTTTTATTAAAACAGTTTTTGGTCCTTGGCCACTCTATTTAAATTAAATTAAATAAGTACGTGGAATTGACTCCGCTATGTACAGACGCCAGCACATCAAGCTACTACAATCCGTCAAACCTTAAAAGATTTTCAACTTTATCGCTGAAGCATAATGGCTCTAAGTTGATTGCGAAAATTTGACAGTTTCGGGTAGCTTGATGTGCTGGCGTCTGTACCTACCTGTTCCCGGTCCTTTATGTCAATACTACTTACTTAACTTGGTCGTTTCAATCATAAGAGGTAGGTTCAAAAACTCTTTTATAAAAAAACATCGTTTCTTATTTTTGTGACCCTGACTTTTGTGTGACTTCGTGCCCTTTATCTATTCAAAACATTTACGACCGAGTTTTTAATATAAGAGATAAGAGAATATTTTAAGTAAAGGTTCGTCCCTCCATTCCCCGTAAAGGCTTTCCGGTCCAGTTGCAAACATCTGAAATTGTAAAATAAGAAATATCTTTTATCTAGTATTGAAATTCTTATTTTTTGCTGACTTTAGATTTTAGAAATGATGAATAAATTCTTAAAGGTTAGTAGAAGTCAGTAGATACAAGAAAAAATAAACTATTGAGATTGAGGCCACTGAATAGGCGTACATGTTGTATTGAAAAGGTATAAAACTGAACAATTTATTTATTAACTCACGTCTTTTACTTTGGTTTCAGGCATCTAGACCCAGACCCGTACCACAAGAAACACAAAACATCGATAAAATGGCGAAATCTAAACCCCGTTTGGAATGAAGAATTTTTCTTCGAAACTCGTCCGACCGAACTTTCCCGCCAAAATTTGACATTGACAGTTTGGGACAAAGACTATGGCAAGCCCAACGACTTTTTAGGGAGCCTAATTTTAGGAGCAAGTTCCAAAGGAAGGAGGTTGAAACACTGGATGGACTGTATAAAGTTTCCTGATCACCGTCACGAATCCTGGCACTCGTTAACTGACACACAACATCTATAGTTATTTTTTAAATTCTATTGCGTGTAAATAAAATAAAATCCATACTTCTTATACCTAAATCAGGGAAACAAATACCTATCTACTTATTTATATAGGCATTTACTAAACTGCTTATTTTAATGTCCGACCAGTGGCTAGTAAGGATATACAGTCAGAGACTAGTGTTCCTAATTACGTATTTACATAAACATGCGTGATTTTGCTATTCAAGCAAGGATGATAAAAAAAGACAAATATTTTGAAATATAATGAGCTTCAAAGGCGAAGGGTGCTGGACGAACTTATAAAGTGTTCAGTGACTAAGTAGATAACTTAAAAAACTGAGCTTTCTCAATCTCCTGCTCCTCTTACTCCTAGAATGGTTATAAAACCCGTGACCGTTGTTAAAAGTACCTATAATCAAAATATTTATATTCAAGTTGCATTTACATTATACAAGATGTTATTTATGGTTCCAGCATAAAGTTAAGGCGTTCTATAGCTAGAGATTACCAAAGATAGAAAAAAAAAATAACTATTACCTATATCAATGTATGAAAAATATATATTTGACGATAATATTGTATTTACTAGTTACGTTTGATTAAAATTGAATGTTCTATAGATATATTACAATAAGTAGTTAAAGTTAAAAGTTGTTGAAAATAATTCGTGGTGTATTTTTGTACTTTGCTGTTCCAGTTTGCATGTGCCAAATGTATCTTTGAAGTTTAGTTTTTAAGCTGACGACTGCCTTTATATCGTGTACCTACCTAATACTGTGAAAATAAATAATTTAAAAAATACCATTCGTATTTTATTCTGTTTTAATAAAAAGCTCTATCATTTAAAATCTTAACCTAACTTAACCATATATTTTATAAACATTCCTTATATTCAAATATTAACTTATAATTTATTCATATAGATTGATTCATCTAAAAAAATATAAATTTAAAACACATTAATAAACTAATTAAGTAACTAAAACCTTAAATAACTAGCAATCACAATGTTCAGTACGTTTACTGTTTGCGAAAAACGAAACGTTGCAAGAGCGCGCAGTAACGAAACGTAATAAAAAAAGTTGTTTTGTGAACTTTTTTGACATGTAGGAAATCGTGAGAAAATCGTATTTTAATCGAAGTAGTGACTATAACTTGATGAATTAGACTTTATTTTATTAGTTATGTGTTAATTTAAGTTTATAACAATATGGCGTTTCTGTGTCCAGTTAGAATTAGAAGGGGGAAGAAGAAGAAATGTAAGTATCGAGCTTTCATTGGGAACTTTTCAAGTCAATGACCTCAGACTTTCTATATAATTATAAATATATAAAACTAGTAATTTCATCCTGTTTCACCTGACAACCTGTATGCCCAATACCCTTGACCGTGAGAACCTCAATTTAGGTGTTGTAAATGGCTGGCTAAATAAAAAAAAACTTGATGAACCATAGATAGATGCAAAAGTTTTTGTGTTATTCAGAACTTTTAAATTTAGAATTCCAGAATAACACGTTTTTAATTATTTATGAATTAAGATTTGTTAGTTATTTAAATGTTTATCACATTCCAAGTCAAGTGAAAACTTGTTTTTATTATTCAATCAGTATTTCTTTATTCTACAAATTAAAAAGCTTAGCACTGAATTTTAATAAATGAGGTATCTAACTATCTACATAAAATATATGAGTAGTAAATAATGTACACTGTATCAAATGATTTTTATAAGTCAATGACTCACAACTTTTTTTGCAACTATTGTATGCATCAGTTGCAGTTCACGAAATCTGTTTTACACAGTTACATGAGGTATGCAAAATCAAGCATGTAATTTAGCCTTCCAAATTGACAAAAACTTAACTAAATTCACACATCATGTGTTTTCAATACATGAAAAACATACTTATTTTTATATCTCTTTTGATATACTTACTATAGCTTTTCATCCCTGCCCATAGCTAGTTATTATGAGATAGACGCTAGATGACGTTGTGAGAATGTGTGAGGGATATTATATATTTGGCTTTACTCTGATACTTAATCTACCATTCACCTTTCTAGCGAGCAGCGGTGACTCAGACAAGGATCTATCTCGTCCCGGCTCAGGGCTTAGCCCAGGTATGGGCCGTATCACAGGATCTGCCAGTATAGAGACTCTCGTTAGGGTTGGTATTGAGAAGGAACATGGACTAAGTCCGGACTCCAAGATGGTGGTGCTTCATGACTTTGCTCCGTGTGTTGACGATGAGTTAGAGGTTAGTAAAGTTTACCTTCAGCGTTTCTGGGTATAGTCTGTGTATCGTCATTAGCCATTTATTGTCCTTACAGGCTTTTTTCATACAGAGAAACAATGAGATTTATGATAAGATATTCACCATGCTTGCTCAAGGTGGATTTGTGATTTCAGTTTGATAAGTCTAGGTTTCCTTAAGATGTTTTCCATTAGTCTTAATTAATGAAATTTAATGATGGAAGCCTGGAATCGAACCCTCACCCTCAATGAAACTACTTTCTAAGTATATCTTGGACGCCAATGATTGTGTTTCGGATGGCACGTTAAACTGTAAGTCCCGGCTGTCATTGAACATCTGTACGGGTAGTCAGAAGCCAATTTGTCTGACGTCAGTCTAATCAAAGAGTTGCCCGGGTAACTGGGTCGAGTAGGTCAGAAAGGCAGTCGCTCTATGTAAAACACTGCTGCCTGCTGGTAGTCAGCTAAGTCCGGTTAAACTGGAACGAGACCCCAACATAGTTGGGAAAGGGCTCGGGAGATGATGATCTTAAAATATGTACATTGTATAAGCACCCTTACACAATTTGCAGGTGAAAAGGGGTCAGATAGTAAACGTGCTATACCGCGAGAACGACTGGGTGTACGTGATAGTGGCGGAGTCCCGGCGCGAGGGCTTCATCCCGCACTCGTACTGCGCGCCCTGCGAACATCATGACCTGAAGAAGAAGCTGCCCAGGAGTCGGTCACCTGCTGATCTAGCCCATCGAGATGTTAGCCAGTAAGTACTAGACACGTTTCTGTTTTATCTACAACTTTAACCTTTTTACCATATTGCTGCACCAAGCCTACATTGCTCATCCATATTAGTATGTAATCTCTTTTTTTACGTCTTGACTCTAAAAGAGACTGTGACCCTTGAGTTTGTTTCGGCGTTTCTTTTCAAGGTAGTTAGGAACTGTCGACCTCATCGCGTTTTTATAAAAAATGTGTTGACGTGTTGAGTTCAACCTATTTACAAAATAAATATCATTTATCCGCCACAGTCACGTATAAATGACAAGACTAAAAGTGCCCAGCACGCCACCGTCACGACTATATGACAAACTTCTAAAGTTTAAATTAGTAGTCAGTTTTAATCAATACAAAATCTCACTACTATATTGTAGCTCTTTATGGATGAATTCTAAGTTTGGCGCTGAGGGCACGTCTTTCTTTTTTTGATGTGGTGGTCAGTTGAGTATATCATTTACAAATAAAACAATGCCAGCAACTATAGTTTTCTACAAGAGGCGCGGCGCATGTGTTTTTTATTACTAAATGTTTGACTTATGCGGGAATGGAACCCACGACCTCCGGCGTTGCAGTAACTACTACGTATCTGTTATGATGATGATGATGACATGGTCCGTATCCTCAGGCTGTCGGTGTCAGACGGGGTGACGAACGACGGTCACTCAGAGCTGGGCAGTGAGGGCGAGGCGTGTCCGTTCAGCAAGGACCCGTCGGGGCGGTACGTCGTGCTCTACACCTTCACCGCCAGGGATGAGAATGACGTCGACGTGGAGCGTGGGGAGTTTGTTACGGGTGAGTTTTTATCTATACATACATATAATAAAATCTTAGAAAAGTCAAAATTGTACATTGAATATTTAAAAAATATATATTAGGGCATTAAATGGATATTGAAGCCAAAAATATATTTTTTTAATTTTGGTCTGTTTGTCTGAATGTATGTCGGGGCTAATCTCAAAAAGTACTGCATGGATTTGCTTCAAATTTGTCATGAATATAACTAAGAGGTCGGGTTAACATATAGGCTACATACATATTATCACGCTATCACGTACGGAGCGTGGGTGAATGTTTAATCATCTAATGCCCACATGGACGACGTCGCGGGCAACAGCTAGTCTTTATTATAAAGCTATAGAGTTTGTAGGAAACCGCTAATCTCAGAAACTACTGGTCCATTTTAAAATGGTTCCCTTAGGACACGGGTACCAGCTAATTTGCTATCTCCATTCACCAATGCATACTATTTACTTACTGCTAATAGTCAATTTATATATTTCAGTGCTAAACAGAGAAGACCCGGATTGGTATTGGATCGTGCGCAGTGACGGCCAGGAGGGATTTATACCTTCTGGGTTTGTGTACCCTGCTGTCGTACAAGGTAATCATAATACCTTGAATAATATCAAACATCATTTGTCTGCAATAGATATAGACAGGCAGACGCGGCAAAGGCCTTTTCATATAATAATGTTTCATATAATATTAGATTATAACCTATCTTACGAGATTGTGAAATAACCTTAACACATTATTTACAATTTGACGTATTTATTATTCGTCAGATTGTAATCTATCGAAGTTACACCGTCCAAATTGTGAAACTGAACGCATCTCGCGTGCTGATTGGTTGAACGGCATATGGCTATGAAGGCAATACGATATTTACAACTCATCATCATCATCTCCCGAGCCTTTTCCCAACTATGTTGGGGTCGGCTTCCAATCTAACCGGATTCAGCTAAGTACCAGTGTTTTACAAGGAGCGACTGCCTATCTGACCTCCTCAACCCAGTTACCCGGGCAACCCAATACCCCTTGGTTAGACTGGCGTCAGACTTACTGGCTTCTGACTGCCCATGACGACTGCCAAGGATGTTCAATGACAGCCGGGACCTACAGTTTAACGTGCCATCCGAAACACAGTCATTGGTGTCTAAGATATACTTAGAAAGTACATACAAACTTAGAAAAGTTGCATTGGTACTTGCCCGACCTGGAATCGAACCCACGCCCTCACACTTGAGAGGTTGGCTTTTTAACCAATAGACCACCACGAAATTCAAAACTAAAATATCAATATTAATAACAATATTCCAGCTACTCAACAAGACACTCCACAAGCCATCCTGTCCCCGCCCGCTACAAACAACTCCATGTTGAGCGGCAAACTCAACGCACAGACAGACAGCGACGGACGGTACCACGGGACCGAGCTAGTCATGCTATATGATTATAAGGTAAAGTATGTTTATTTATCTCTGCCTTGTTGGCCTAGTAAGTAGTAGTGACTGCTGTGCACATGGTCTCGGGTTCGTTTCCCGGGTCGGGCCGAAATAGCTTTGTGGGTTTTAAGAAACTCACTAAAGTAGTCCGGAGTCAGGAAGTTGGTGATTGATACAACAGTGCCTCGCAGATCGCGTAGTGTCCAAAATAGACTTGATGAATACACAGATGTAGACCAGACAAAAAAATACGGTTTTGTACACAAAAAGTAAAATGGGGTTCCATATCTAAGGATTCTGTACATTCATTGTTCTCATTATTTTCTTGTAAAATCCTGATTTTCAGAGTAATTGAAAAAATAATAATTACAGGCGCAGGCGCCGGACGACCTGTCGGTGAAGCGCGGCGAGTGGGTGTACGCGGACCTCACGCAGCAGACGGTGGAGGGCTGGCTGTGGGCACACGCGCCCAAGTCCCGGCGCTCCGGGTTCATTCCCACTGCATACGCTAGGGCTCCGCATACTACCGAACTCTGAAACTTTCAATAATCCTATGCTCCATCCCACAAAGTTAGTAAAAAATATCATAAAGTATTAATTAAAAATTGTTAACCTTTATGTATGTATATCCAGCACTTACAGTAATAACGTTGGAATTTGTAAATTAATAGGGATAATAAAATACTATTTTATTTTTGAAAGTGATCTTAACTGTTTAGGAAGAATTTATTTAGAGCCTGCTTAATTTATCGACTGTTAGAAATCTTAATGATCAGTTCGAAAACCTTAATATATTACACTAACGGCCAGTTTCACAATGTCCGAATAGCCACTATCTACCAAGTAAATTTAAAAAATGGAACAGAATTTGTATGAAATTGTCTGCCAGATAAACTAACTGGAACTTATTAGTACGTGGTGAAACAGGCCCTAAATATACTTATAAAACTCTTTACATTTTGTGGGATCTAGCATAGAATTTCAGGAGGATTCTCCAAAATTTTAAATAGAATGCATGCTTTCATTCAAACTAGTTATGCGTCCAACATCTTAAAATCCTAGGATTAATGTGGCATACTGTTATGAAGTTCACGACAAAATAATGATAAAGTACAATATTTTCGTGGCTTTCTTTATATTTCGAAAATAAAGCAAATGAATAACTTCATAACGATTATAAACTTATTTTAACGTCGGCTATGGCACAGACAGAAATCATCTTCCTAATTATAATTATTTTCTACATACCTGGTGCAGACGTCAGCCCATAAAGCTACCCGAAACTGTCAAATTTTCCCAATCATCTTTAAACCATATTCACCGATATCAGGTAGAATGTAAAATGGGCTACTTTAGATTTAAGACCATACTCTGTATAACTACGATCTGGCAAATAAATGACTGATAAAGTTGGAAATCTATTAAGGAAATTATTCAAACTCAAAATCATTTATTCAAACTTGGCTGTAAAACAGCACTTTTTGAACGTCAAATATTACAGAAGACAGCCCCCAAAACGCCCACCCTTCACCACTTCCTATGTGTTTTTGCTGGGAAGAAGAAGTGGCGCAACAAACTCCCCAGCAACACATGTCTGTCTGTAGGTTTGAAGAACCTTTAAACAATATTTTTTCATACACAATTTGTATGATGTAATTAAATGTATAACTTCTGGTAGCTTGATGTGCTGGCGTGCGTCCAAGTGCTATTTTTTATTAAATATAATAACTACTGTCTGTGTTACAGTCTTTCGCCTTTCTTAGCCTGAAGCCATATTCTATGTAAATTATAGTGTTTAAGTTTCGTCTTCCCTAAGTATAAGTATTTCATTGATTTACTATTATAAAAATATGCGCGAAATATACTCGAAATAACAAATGTTTATGTAAAATAATCTCCGTCCAAATTCGACTGATTTTGACAATACGCTTTATACTTTTATTTTATTATGAATATTTTTTAATGATAAGATTTGTATGTAATTTGTACTTACCTAATTACTTTTTAATAAAATGGTTTAAAACTAGTTTTGTTATTTCATTTTATTACACCACTTGGTCCCCAGTACTGTGTAGGTGCGGTGCATAGACGTTGATTGGTTTGCAAAACGCTCTGCGGCGACCGTGCGGCTTGTTGAGCGGTAAAGTCCAATTTTTTGAGCATAAGTAAAATGGACATCCAACTTTTAGACCGCCACTTCAAAAAACGAAAGTCGTGCCCTCAACCCTAATCTAAGATCAATCCATGAATACCTATAAGTTAGAAATAGTATTGATTAAAAACTTATTTTTTTAATAAAAATTTGTCATGAAGACATGACCGTGGAATTTTTTTGGCTTGTCACCTATATGTGACTGTGGCGGGCACAATTTTGTTATTCCAAAGCCATAGGTATATGGATAAACTTTTAAAATCCTGAATTCAGTGCCAGCAGCCGTTGGAAATATTGTTTCTATTATAAAAATAGGTGAAGCGCTATGACATATTTATTACAAAAATCTTCTAAAAACAACAGTACTGGGATGTAGACGAGGCTACTATTTAAATGGGTGGGATTAAACAACTATAAACGAGGTTGTAATATGGTTAATGTGAATATTTGGATTATTTAGTTAAAGAAAAAAACTTTTTAACTACCTAAACAATTTATTTACATTATTAAAATTAATCATTCAAACCTAACACAATATTCTTCCTCTTCTTCTTCGCTTGCTGTTTTATTTCATCTTTAATTGTCCATTCTTTCAGCTGCTCCTCAACCTGCTTAATGTGCTGATCAGTAACTGTGACGGGCAGCTGTAGTTCTGTCTGCTCACTCTTTATAAACTTAAGGGCATCTAGTTTTTGCTTTAGGAATGGCCCCTGTTGGCTTTCAAGTAAATTCCTGTAATCTAACAGCTTTTTATTGCGAATGTCATCGCAGTGCATCTCTGTGAGTTTGCGGAGAGATTCCTTGCGGGACAGCTTGTGGTATGAGCTGGAAGATAAATTATTACATGTCTTATAAGTAATTTTTTGTGTAAACAATGTAATTTTTTCAACATTAATATTTTGAACTATTTATCATAGCTAAGTGTTTCGGATGGCACGTTAAACTGTAGGTCTCGGCTGTCATTGAACATCCTTGACAGTCGTTACGGGTAGTCAGAAGCCAGTAAGTCTGACGCCAGTCTAACCAAGGGGTATATGGTTGCTCTGGTAACTGGGTTGAGGAGGTCAGATAGGCAGTCGCTCCTTGTAAAACACTGGTACTCAGCTGAATTCGGTTAGACTGGAAGCCGATCGCAACATAGTTGGGAAAAGGCTCGGGGGATGATATCATAGCTAGTGACTAAGTTTTAGTGTTATTTACTAAACTTAATGCTGTGTAATGTGTAATGTTAATGCTTTTAGTTTTGGATAGTCTATTTATCAAGGAAGGCTATTGGTATTTATTAGTGTGCGTGGAGTTTTCGAGGGTGAAAAAAAGCTTTCTGAAGCTATTACTTTAAAGTACAAATTAACTTAATTATAATAATATAGGTAGATTCAATAAAACCTACTTTATATATCAAACTTATAAGTTGTTTTTGTTATTTTATTGTAAAGGTATGTAAGGGAACTTACTCTGGATGTCCTTTGTATTCAATATTAAGTTTCTCTAAGAGCCACTCAAACTTCTTGTAGTCATATTGTCTCAAGTATTTTAGCAGCTTCTTTCTTCTATCAATCTTCTCTTGTACCAGTTGCTGGAAATATTATTTGGTATTTTAAAAATAGTTCTTACATAATTTTACTGTCGTGGTTTACCTGGTCATACATAGAAAAGTGTGTAGGTCTTATTGAATTGATATTATTTGCTGACATTCACAGTCTTTAAGCTGTATAAAAAACTGTAATGTTAAATTGATATTAAATTACTCCATCCATGAAGGATTACATACATACCTTCATTTTCTTATTTCTAGGAAACTTATCCATTGTGTCTTGAAGATAGCGAATCTGTCCCGTAAGAAAAGCAACTGTAAAGAAATAAAAATTAAATTTTTAAATTCATTGCTCTACTTGTAATTATTATCAACCTTACTTGAATGTTTTTAGCAACAATCAGGTCATAGTTTCACCTGTGCCCTGAGGGAACTATGTTCCACACCATCATAAAAAAGGTTATCTTGGGAATACAATTTATCTCTTTGGCAAACTTCTTTATGATCTGTACACCCATTTAAGAATGATTGCATAACACACACTATTACATTTATGTATATAATTAGTAAGGATCTACACATTGTTGTAAGATAAATCATATAGAACTATGGATAAATACAGTTATTCTAGTTACTTTTACTCTCAGCAGTTCCGAGGTCATACTGGTGTCTCTTGACTCTGTTCATTAGCTCGTCTTTCACCAACAGATTGTATTCCTTACGCCCCAAGTGGCCTACTGAGAATATCTTCTTCACTGACTCTGGTGCACTGGAAATATATGAATAATAATAAAAAATTGACATTATATTGGCTTTGGTATGAAAAATATATTGAGCTTATTTTCTTATGAACTTTGTGTTAATAGGTATTGAATTTTTCAATAAAAATAAATCTTGGCTGTCTTCTATCCTAGTAAAATTAAACATAGACAAATTTATAGACTTAGGGCCTGTGTCACTATGAATAAGTTCCAGTTAGTTTATTTGTTAGATAGTTAAGATAGTTTCATACAAATTCTGTTCCATTTTTGAATTTATTCAGACATCGTGAAACTGGCCCTTAATATAGAAAAGTAGAGTATTAACTATTAACTTATCTGACAGAAGATGAAATAGGATAACGAAGTATTGCATATTATAACGACAACAGTAATGTAATTCTGCTGCCGTTTAAGTAAATAATTATACTAAAATGATACTTACTCCTTAATTTCGTCAGTAGCAGCATAAATCTTGCCTATAGCAGTCTCGGGGATAGCAGGAAGAGGTTCTAAGTCGCCAGATCTCTCAGCTTTGTAAGCAGGTACATAATCCGGCCGTACCCATTTTATGTTGATCGTGTGCTTGATCCCACGAGTTTGTATAAAGGTAGTTGCTAATTGCCGCAACATCGCGACTATAGAAATCTGTTATCTGTTATGAATAATAATAAACTAGAAAATAACTTGTTCGGTTCTAACCTCAAAATAGGAAGATATGACAGATTGACACTAGCACCTGATTTGACAGTGACAATTAGTAAACGTTTTCAAAGAATGCTTGTAGAATGCAAGAAACTGTTTAGTTATTACTCTAAGCAAGAAACGTTGCAATGAATGCTTTCCTTTTTCAGAAAAATGAAAATGTTATTAACGCATAATAAAATTTTCAGTTTTGTGCATTTTTATTTCTTCGAACATAACAAGAAAAATACTCATGGCACTCTCAGAATTTTACTCGATACATAAATGTTATTCTCGGTATAAATGGGCACTTCCAACCGGTATACGTGGAGATCTAAAGGGGAGGCCTATGTTCAGCAGTGGACGACCTATGGCTGAGATGATGATGATGAAATGGGCACACCTGACACGCTTAATTCATGATAATGTAGGGTACAAACAAACTTGCCTCTGTTACAAAACGGGGGTAACCCCAAAGATTCACCCATTAATAAAATGATTACTCGACAATCAAGGATTTAAAAATCTCCTGATTTCCCTAAATTAGCAATCAGTCGTTGGGAAAGGGTAAAAAAATAAAAACAGCAAACCTTGTGAACATTCATTTATTGCTTCGTGAGTATGAAACCTCAAACTTACAAAAAAAGCAATATTTTGTACTAATGTACCACTCCACATGACTGTACAAACTACGATATATACGAATACATTCTCTTTATATACAACTTGAGGACAAAAAATCATTTATTTATTAATAAACTAACAAAAATCTTCTGAAATCACTGTTAAATTAAATATCTTTTGCAATGTCATAACATTTTGTGTTGTCTATGGCAGTGATGATCACTAAGGAGTTTTTATGTCGAATTTTTACTATTCGGCTTAGTAAAGCCTACCCTGTTTACAGCCAATTACTTGAGAAGAGAAAAGAAGTTCACAAAATTAAATTTTGTTTCACATCAAAGTTAGAAAAAACTAGAATAATGTGGAATGTTGCATAAAGCATACTTATACAGAATGTAGATTTTATAATAAACTATAAAAATTATGAACAATTTTAAATGAATGTCACTAGAGTTTAATTTGAGGTTCAAATTCTGCTAAAACCTAGTTTTTATCACTAATGTGAAAGACATGGGTTTACTATGTTAATTATCAATGTAGTTATCAGTTAACTTTAACTACATAATTACTCTGTATTTGGCACCATGATTAGCTATATTTTGATTAGTTCAGATTCAGAACTACGAAGCACATATTTAGTAATCTAGTTTTAGTAACCTCTTTCCTTGTTTATGGAACATAACAGGCCTTAAGATGCATTATGTAGTACATGCCTGCCTTCTTATAGTGTATAAGCCACAATCAATGCTGGGCCAATGAAAAAGAATTTTCAAAGATGATAAAAATGTGTAGAAGACATATTGAAACATAAATCACAAATAACCATTTTTACATACAACAACATTATAGTGAAAGCTACCACAGCGTGTATTAACAAATTAGAATTAACCTTCTGATCGCCACGCCAAAAAAATAATGACGTGCCCTCAGCGCTAGGCTAGGAATTCATGCATAAATACCTACAATATAGTAGTGACTTCAGAATTATATCGATTGAAACTATTTTTTACTTGTCATTTATACGTGACTGTGGCGGTCAAAAGGTATAATTTAAGAACAAATTAGCAGAATTTGACACCCGTACAATATTTCTAATTCACAAAACTACAGTTATAGAATAGACCATAGATAAAATTTGCACACTGCTATTTTTAATTCATAAAATTTTACTCGCATTCTTATTTTAAGGGTTGTGTGAAATGCAAACTATTTTTTCTAACATTACATAACTAAAATACACATGTCTTTATTTTTTCATAGAATTAGTGAAATGAACTGAAATTTAACATGAGTATTTAATATACAATATAACATTTAAAACAATCACAAAAAATACACATATCATTTAGGAAGTAGTAAAGGAGAGAATAATATAGAATATTCTAATTGTTAGATTGTACAGACGCCAGCACATCAAGCTACAAGCTGTCTAAATTCTTTAAGAGATTTTCAAGTTTATCACTGAAGTATATGGTTCAAAGTTGATTGGGACAATTTGACAGTTTCGGGTACATCAGCACATCAAGCTACTATAATCTGTCAGTTTTCTTAAATATATTTTCAACTTCACTGAAGCATATGGTTCAGTTGGACAGTTCCGTGGTAGCTTGATGTGCTGGCGTCTGTACAAATAGAATTATTAATGAATTAGACAACAATTTGCACTCCACAAACCCAGTATTTAATTATCTATAATCATTTAAAATTCAATACATTTATATCAAACGGTAATTTTAAAACTGTCTACGTAGAAGGAACGCGGTCACTGAAAACCTCACGCAATGAATTCATTCCTATTATTATTATAATTAAAAAATCCTTAATTTTAATACTGGACATAATTTAACTACTTAGCATAAATCATTTTTTTTTTATACACAAGATACAAAAAAATGTCTTTCATTCGTAAATTCTTATATTAATAGAGGCTCCATTTACTAGACATTTCGTCAGAAATTGACGCCAGCACATCAACCTATCTCAATCTGTCATTTTTTTATAGATTTTCAACCTTATCACAATGCCAGAAAGTTAATATTCGATTTGTAAAATTTGACATTTGAAATGATTTGTGTAGGTTGACCTGCTGGGGTCTGTTACTATTATTTCCCAAATAAGTAGGTTTATTTATTTGCTGAAAATAATATTACACTAAAACCTTTTTTAGTATCTGTCACTTAAAAAATGTCTAGTCGACATTGCCAGAGTAAATAAAAATCAAACAATGACAGTTAATAATAATTACATGAAAAACGAATAAATAAAAACATAATAATATAATATATACCTTGGACTATAATAACCTAAATAAAAATAACGGAGACATTAAATTAAATAAGGAACAGCACCAAAAGTTTTTTTTGGAATCAATAACATCACATGACAAACATTTTTTTACTGGTAATTTTGAACTTTATTTCATGTATATATAGCTCAAATTTATTCGTTAAATACTAAACTTTCAAAATTATAATCATAAAGGTCGTTAAAAAAAGACATCTATCCTTCTTCCAAGTTACAATTGCTTATTTAAATTTAAAAAAAAAACACTGTCAGAACTTTGTATTCTTGAGAAAAGATGGCGGCTTTTTCCCGCCATTACTTAAAAGCCCGTTATTAATGGTTAAATTGAGCACCTAAACTATATCTAGTCACTCGTTTCCTAACTCAGTAAAATGGTCTTATTTTAGCTATTTTATATTATTATATTTATGATATATTACGCTATATATGTACATTATTGTTGTTAAGGCAAGAGCTCTATAGGTCGGGCGATAGCTGTTACTATAATTACGTTTGTATTGTGGAATTTTTTTGAATTTTCGGAGTGAATCATCTCGTATTGAAAATTAATTGACATTTAAGCAATATGTTTGTCACTTTATAATCATTCTTCCTAGATTGCACCTTATTTTTGTAAGAATATAGTTCTTTTTTAAATGTCTTTATTTGTGGTTCTTACAAAGTTACCAAAAAAAAAAAAAAAAAATTGATAGAATTAATTAAAAACTGCCCAAATTATTGCGACATAAATTGCTTTTAACAACTGTAACATTCCAAATATCAATTTTCTTTAGAATATCGGTGTAAACTCATGTTTTTTTACGCGCCTTATGTTAATAGTATATTTATGTACATATCATTTATTCCTGTATCTACCGTCCTTTCAAAATGGCGTCTCTTTGGTTATATTAATAATAGCTCTTTAGTTTTCTTATTCGCAAGTTTTATTCCACAAAATGCCCAGCCATTTTATGTAATACAAAAGCTTTTAATTATGTATGTACAATATAATATTTAATCATGGTGAACGCCAGAGAACGGTAGACAGATGGTAAGGTACTTTAACACGTTGCTAGTATCACATACAGTGGCGTAACTATAAAGTGACAGGGCTAACAAAATGCCACAAGCCCCTGACCCAAGAGGTGGCTAGCTCAAAAATCTTTTAACATTTCTTTAGTTTCGCTCAAAACCATAAATTGAAACAACTAATGACCATAATACAATTTCAATTTCTGCTGTGCACGGGGTGTCGGGTTCGAATCCCGGTTCGGACCGAAATCGCTTTGTGGGTTTTGAGAAAGTTTCATAAACCAGCCCGGAGTCTGGGAGTTGGTGATCCGTGCATCGGAGAGCACGTAAATGTCGGTCCTGCGCCTGATCTCTTTCCGGTCGTGTCTGATTGCCGTCCCATCGGACTATGGGAGTGTATAATATGGATAATATGTCCTGCGCAGCTGGCTGATCTCCTTACAGAGAACTACCGCCGTAGCCGACAATCGGCCTGGACGCCATCATCACAATTTCAATTTATTAGCATGCTGTGAAGATGTTTACTGACAGGGTCCTGTCAAAAGAATTTGCCACGAGCCCCAGATAATATAGTTACGCCACTGATACATAGAATGTAATACGTTTATTAGCATTTTGGACAACGTGTAGCATAATATATTATCCTCTTTCACATAAGGTGATATTAAGCATATAACACGTAGGTAAAGAACGTGTAATATGAAATATGTCATTGTAGGTGTGTCGCGTGTGGTGTGACGTCACGCGTGACGCGCGAGGTGTCGCTACTACCGACGCCGGCGCATGCGGCACGATGGCCGCCGCCGCGCTGGAAGGTAATGGCAATTATGTTATTTCACAAGGAATAGATAGGCTTATGTTATTGCACAATAATTATACTTTTATCTAGGCAGAAAAATATGAAAGAAAAAAATATTTTCGTTAATAAATAGCTTAAACTTATAGACTTATTTTATCATAAGTGTATGTATAATTGTATATGTAGTTATTGGACAAAAATATATAATAAATAATAAGCCTAAAAATTTATTTAATTATTAAAACAAGAATTCACGCATTTGCATTGCATTTATATTTTATTTATATATTATTATTGAGATAAAATATTTTAGTCGAGTATTGTGGAAAGTACAAAAACGCAATTCATACTACCTATACTACCATTACTATACTTTATAATATTGACTGAACATAACCTTACTTTTATTTATTTACTCTGTATGACTTATTTCCTTTGTTGAATTTTTATAGAGCTGTAATTCTTCCATATTGTATTAAATAACCTTAATTAAAAAATACCAATCCACTTACCGATAGCACACTTAGCGTCGCCCGGCGACCGCAGACCCTATTCCCGTTTCTTCCCCTTCTTCTTACCCACACGCTTGCTATAGTTCTGCGCAAGAGCATTCACTATCGACACCACGAAGTACACCACCATGGCTAGCACGAACTTCTCCAGGAGACTCGATAGCACCGAGCCTTGGTTCTCTAAAGGCGTTGAGGCATCGTTCTTGTGGAGACGAGCCTTTTGGTTCCGGAGGAATTCCAATAAAGGTGCCTCTAGTTTCGGCCCGATGTACGGTATCCTTTCTACCCAGGAAAGGACTTGGCTGAAAAAAATAAAAAAAAATGCATTATTATTTATTTTTGAATAAAAATGGGGTTGAGGTATATCATATACTATGATCACCGAGGATAGTGTAGCTACCCAAGAGTCAAGTACCAATCGGTCAAGTAGTTTTGGAGCCTATTCAATTCAAACAATCAACTCTTTCCCCATAGTAATCTTTTTAATAATATAAATTACGTGTCACGTTGTTTGTGCGCGATGGACTTCTAAACTATTTAACCGATTTTAATAAAATTTGCACACCGTGTACAAGTTGATTCAACTTGAAAGATAGGATAGCTTACATCTTCATTTATAGTCGCAACATTATTTTATTGCAAACCTATCTATTCAAATACATCTGTATTCATATCAAATATATATCTATTTTTTAACTAAATTCTTAACCACAGGAACGCGTGGCTGGGTCTGCTAGTATAGATGAAAAAAGCGTATACTTACCCAACCAAAGTCTCATTAAACGCGATGATGACAAACATCTTCTGTATATGCATTTTAATCACCGCCTTCCCCAGGACTGTAGCTCCGAAGAATGTCCAAAATGGTACCAGGAAGTGGCCACACGTCAGTCCAGCCAGATCAAACAGTGGGTTCGGTACTGACGCGCAAGCTAATATGCCTGCGAATCCTACTTTTTGGACCAGCTTCTGAACCATTATTTTTGCTCTGAAAAAAAAAGAAAAGCTTTAAAAAGGGTGATTTATTTATTTCTATTTACTAGTCAGTTGAGGTAGTGGCTAAGTAACAAATGCACGGGTCGATCGATCATAAGGTTAAGCAATACTTGGTAAGGTCAGTCTGTAGATGGGTGACCATTTTCTTATGACGAGTGCCTCCGTGTTTCGGAAGGCACGTTAAATTGGTGGGTCCCGGCTTTCATTTATACATTTTTGACCGTCGTTACGGGTAGTTAGAAGCCAGAATTTCTGACAACCAGTCGTACCAAGGGGTATCCTGTTGCTTGTGTTATTGGATTGAGAACGTCGGATAGACATGTAAAGTACTGATACTCAGCTGATCCAGTTAGACTGGAAGCCGACCCCAACAAAGCTTGAGAAAAGGCTAGACAGAAGATTAAAACATTCACAACTAACCTGCCAGTTCTAGAATCATCATTAGCAGCCAACTCCGCAACCCCTCCCCCTGATAGCCTGGCGGCTCTCGCCATGAAGTAGGGCGGCAGTTCACCAAGCGCCGTGCCTATGCCCCACATCATAGACTCGATGCGGACTTTAGCCATTATGTTCCATATCGTTACCGGGACGTTTGGATCGATATTAGTTGGACATATTATGCTGGAATGCAGAAAACATCAGTTCTTAAATTATGATGAAAATGTTTGTTGACTTGCCTAATAAATAAATTAAAAGAAAAATCTTTTTTTAAAAAGCTTTTATAGTCCGCCATATTGGATTTAGAATAACGTAAATAAGCCTTTACATTAGATACTCATATTGTTGAAATTCATTAAAAATAACTACTCCGCCATCTTGGAAGGTCCGCCATATTGGATTTAGAATGACGTCGTATAACATATCTTGCATTGTCATCCAAACTGAACGTGTATACAAAATTTCAGCTCAATCGGTTGAAGATATCTACTTCAAAATTGAGTTCAAAGAATCCACCGTAATATACATACACGGCAAGTTAAATAAAAGCTTTTAAAATAAAGAGCTTTCACTATTTTTGGAAGTTGGTTAAAAATATATATTTAGAATGTAGTTTATTTCAATGTTTTTTTGTTGTCCCCGTCGCAAAGAGGGGGTTTTACGAGTTGGCCGATGTATTTGTACCTACATATATGTGTCTGTGGCACTGTAGCTCTTAAACGGATGAATCAATTTGGATGCGGTTATTTTTATTTGAAAGCTCTTTAAAGGTGCTTTGTCTATTTTGTTTATTTGGCAGGGATTTTAGACTCAAGTTAGAAGATATTATAACGTGTAATTTAAAAACGTAGAAATAAAATTTAAATTACTAATTTTACAAAATACCATCGATATAGCGAATAGTTTTATTTTTAACTTAATACATCTTTTGCTTTATGTAAACAAGCAAAGGAACTATAAGATACAAAATTGTATATATTGTGAACATGTATTTAACTTTTTCTGTGTGCAAGTATAATATGAATGTATGTATACTGTCCGTTTGAACGGATGCGTGTGTCTATGAGCATGACTGCCTCTTAGGCTGTGTGTATGTCTGTCTGTGTGTGACTCACTCGTTGGGATAGGGCGGCTCGGGGAAGTGCAGCGCGCCGCACTCGTAGGCGGCGAGCGTGACGCGCGCGATGTGCGGGCCCAGGTACAGCAGGAACGTGTGCAGCCCCGTGCCCAGCCCCACCGAGCTGCACACGCCCAGCACCACCCACCAGCCCCACCACGCCAGGCTTGCTACCACCACCTGCGACAGAGAAGACAATGTTTATGCCGGTAAGTATAGGCAACACCAAATCGAACTGAATAGACATCATGACACATTTTAAAATGTCGAAAATTGTGAACGAATCTGAAACATGTGTATGCATTAATTTTGTTCATGAGAATTATAAAGTCTTTTGTTCTGCTTTTTTTTGGAATTTGGAAGATCATCTATGTACAGACACAGCACATCAAGCTTCTAAAAGCTGTCAAATTTTCCTAAAAGATTTTCAAGTTTATCGCTGCAACATATTATGGTTCAAAGTTGATTGGGGCAATTTTACAGTTTCGGGTAGCTTGATGTGCTGGCGTCTGTACATCCATAGTTCACCAAGGCATCTATCATTCATCACAAAAATCTTGAACAAATATTGAAAAACATAACCTTATTGAGCATAATTCAAAACTGGAACAATTAGTCCAACCAAAATATAGTACGAGTTAAAGCAAAATAATCTCTATTCACCTGCACATAAGGCTGATGTGGGCCGCTTACGTAGTAAGATACAACTGTGCCTAATATTGCTACAAATATAGTGAGCGCCAACAGCTTGTACGCTAATAACCTGGAACAAACATTGTCAACATCAAAAAAAAAAAACATTTTCCTTACTAATATTATAAACACTAAAGGCCAGTTTCCATGTTGCTGATAAGTTCCAGATAGTTTATCTGGCAGATAATTTCAATCAAATTCTGTTCCATATTGAATTTATCTGGTAGATAGTGGCTATCCGTAACCTGTGAAACTGGGCCTAAAGTACCTGATTCTGTGTGTGTATCTGTCTGATTTAAATAAATTTTAGTACCCCTCCCATTTTATACTTACTTACCTTCTACTTAGGTTTAAACCATCACCTTAAACGAAGTTAATGGTCTTAACCTAGGACTAAAGTTGGTACTTTTTAAAACCACGATTTATAATAGGATGGATAAAGTTTAGAACCTGAAAAGGACATAAGGACGTAGGTGGAACCATGGGGCACAACTAGATAGAAAAAAAGATCTCCTGTCTAGAAGGCAAAGTTTCTATATCTTTATACACTCCGCTGCAAAAAATATACGTCTTTTGGTTTTTTTGCGACGGTATTTAGGTACTACGTCAATTAGACAAAAACTGACTAAGTCGCTTTGCCAGACTTAAGCCAGTTTTAATCCGATGAAATCCGATTTAACAATACCCAATATTTTTAAGTGCTTGCTGTTAATTGAAGTTTTTTGATGGTCTTTAAAGAGTAGTGTGACAAACTCCAGAAATTCTGTGTGCCAGTTTTTCCAATGGGTATCAAATTGCCCTATAACTGTAAAGGTCAGATAGGTAGTATCTATGAAAAAAACTAGTCCCCCTCTTATGAATGTCACATAATATCCACAAAGCGATTTCGGAATGGTCTGGGAATCGAACCCGACCACCCGAGCCCAGCAATCGCGCTATGCGACAACTAGACCAACAAGGCAGTCCCCACAGTTACACTGTAAGTCAAGCAGGCAGATGATAGACGATATTGTTAGGAAGAAAATGTAAGGTTTATTTACCTCTGTAATCCTGTGGAGATCAATATGACCAGTTCCTTGAAGAAGTACTCTAATGTGGTGAGGGGCCGCCTCCATAGCACCAGGCTCTCACTGTCCATTGTTGTGCTTTTGTTTCTGCTATGAAAGAGACAGAATAAATCGTTAGCATCGACATAATATTGCATTTGTTCGATATTAACACCTGGCAACACTGCCCAAAAAAAGGCGGGATTTTAAATGTCAATGTCAAAAAAAGTGAAGAGGAAAAGGATTGCGATTATTTTATGGTTTTCAATGATAAATAAAAAAAAAATAACTTCGAAGTGCGTGTTGCATAAGACTTTCCAAAAATGAATTTTACAGTAATTCACATATTGGTATCTTCTTAGTGACAAAGTAGGCCAAAGTCCTGAAATGAGGGAGCATAGTCTATCAAAAATTCTCACAAAAGTATTGCAGATAATGATGAATAAAAAAAACAGACATTCAGGAATCTAGTTCCAAACTTGCCAATCAACTACGAAAATATGACTAACACTGTCTAAGACATGGCATAAAAGGTTGGACTTTGAACTTATAACTAGAAGAAATGGTCTTAAGTTAAAGAAGACTACCTCGTGGCATAAAATTTGAACTTATACAGCATTACATAGAGTCAAAGTTGCTTAACCTGTACAGAGTTCAAGGTACAAAGCCAGTTCAATGAATGCCAAATAAAGACATCAATGATGAACGGGTGACCTTTAGAGAGCGGTTATCGCAATTTTTCATATCAGTGTCTTGCTGGTTTCGACCGTATTCTTATTGATATGCCAGAGACCAGTTTACTGGCGCCAGAGATATAATAAGTAAAAGGAAGCGGCGATAAAAAAGAAAGAGCTTTTGTTTCGATTTTGAACTGATTTATGATCAGTCTAGGCGAGTGGCGAAGCAAAAATTTGAGCACATGCGAGCACACGAACGGCAACTACAACGGTGTTGAAGCAATTGCCCTAGCCGAAATCGGTCGGATCACATTTTTTTTAATTCATTCATTTTATTTATTACTTTAATTCAGGCAACTAGGGCCCATAGAAAACACAATACATAAATAACAAAACAATATCTATAAACTACTAACTACTAGGCGAGGAACCAAGAGCATACAAAAAATACTAGACTCAGGAGGCGAGGCAGAGCAGAGAGGTATGCCTCGAGGCTCTAATAAGCTGTGAATTTTAACATACATAAAATCCAATAACCCATAATACATATATAGCCTTATATACTTTGTATATCAATCAGCCTTCAGTCATGCACCGTTATGCGCGTTAATTTTAGAGAAAGCATCAAGAAGACCTAAAGCCGCCACTAGCCATTGGTAATCTCAAAAAGAATCAACGCTTTCTCTATTATAATCACTGGCGTAATTGGTAACTAGGTTAAGTAACTACTGTGTACTGTGTGTTAGGAATTAGAAATCTGAGCTATACGAAGGCTGGATTTTGAAATTTCGGAGTTAATATTTTTAAGGTTTATTTTTAGCAGGTGCCCATGGTTTTACTCAAGTGTTCTTGAGGGGACTACTTTACGCACCCAGGTGTACAGTCTGTGCGATATTCAAATGCTATATTTCTGTAAAGTTTGATTGAAACCGTTCAGCAGTTTTTGCGTGAAAGAGTAACAAACATCCAACTTTCGTTTATTTTATGTTTGCCTGTGTTCGCGTACATATTAAGCAAAGGTTTATGTTTAACAAAAACCTAATATAATTGAGTATATGGAAGTTAAAAACTTATTTAATTAAAAAGAAACTCAGGCAAATAGACAATTTCTTCAACGTTTAAAATTTTAATTCCACGAACAATTCAAGGGAATGTTTAGAAATCAATAGAAAAGCACCAACAAATGTTAGAATATTAAAAACCTATTAGAACTAGAAAGTCATCAACAGTACGAATACAGCAGTCACTATAGCCTGACACCTGTTCTCCTCCAGGGTCAAGGCAAAAGCTAGATACAGCATAGGCAAAATTTCCGCTAAAATCCTATGTCCGATAATCAGGCACTAATCGGAACCTGGGCTACATTAAGGATTTTTTAATGAATTGAAAAACCTAGCATCATATTTTCAATTACATTAACAATAGCCTTGAACTAGAAATAGGTATCGTATTTACAAGGGCGCTATGACGGACGTTAGACAAAGATAGTCCATTGCCAAGAACTGTGTTTATTTGGCCTAGCTCACCTAGCCCGTGTGCAGAATAACAATGTAAGGATTACCAAATCGCTTTGTCTTTTGTCTTCCAATGTAATTTAGGTGCCTTATGACCTGGTCAATAAGGAAGAAGTCTTTAAAACTAATCAAGGTACTGTTGTGATTAAAATTCATAATGTTACGAAATTATATATGCCAGCTTGAGACTTTTTGGCGGTTTTAACACAAATCGATACATCAAAATTACTTGAAGGGCATAAATGTCTACATATAGGAGTGAAATATTAGACAGTGGCTTACAAAGGATAAGCGGAAAGATCATTAGGAACATAAAGAGAATTGGGTATAACAGTTTTGGGAATATTTTGTATGAATCCATATGCACAAGAAATTCTCTTAAGGTTCCTTATGAAGGTTTAATGACACCTCAAATAATTTGTGTTGGATCGAATGTCGAAATAAACTAAAATAGATTAATCTTCTTTAATGCGTCTTTTAATACCAATTTTATTATCCTTCGAAGAACTAATTTATTTAAGTAGATTAAAGAGGATTATTGATGCGTCTAATTTAGAATAGTGGTACCGTTAATAGATAGGTTCACACTACTAACTTAATTGACGACATTGGACAAAGCATTGTGACTGCTTCATGACATAATGTGCTCTATACCAATGATATTAAAATCAGAAATGCTATGAATGGGAAAATCCATCAAGCAACCAGCCAAAGCAGGACTTTTTGCAAAGCTTTTAATAACGATTGAACCACTAAATCTATTACGATGAAACTTGTATAGAGACTTTCAAAACACACAAGATATTTTATCCAGGTTCAATATCCCCGAAGTTCCATCAATAATTAGATAAGATCACGAAAAGCAACAAAGCGTACTAAAGTTGATTTGATTAGGTATGGAATAGACTAGAATTGACTGTAGGCGAAAGGGCAAATGCTCATTACAGCGTAACTCGAAGAACTGTAGATTTTGGTGAATTTATCAAGCAGTAGGTCTGTTTTTGGGGAGTGCAAATTCCAATTACGCCTTACCTAATCTCCTTAGGATGGGGATGATGTAGTCCGTTGCGCGGGCGCTGCTCGGTGTCAGCCTGCACCGCCGCCGCCAGCTTGTAGTACCCGAGACGGGCGAGCTGTGTAACAACACAACACATTAAATTTTATTATTTTACTGTATCAACAACGCATATCTTTCTCGCCATAATTATGGAAATTTTTTAACCTTTAAAACGGATCAGAAAACAAACTTTATAATTCATCCCACCCATAAATATGGGTTGGGAAGATATATAGATGGTAGTGTCATCTACAATGCAAAACATTATGACACAATCGAAGATCTCTGAAGACTGTTTAAATTATTGCATAAGACACTAGATTTCATTGAATCAGTCAAGACACTCGTACCTTAATATCTAGTTGAGGAAAATTTTAAGTGAAATAAAACAAAACAGGTCTCAGCGTGAGGATTTTAAAATTGCGAAAACAAAAGCGTGATTGTAGTGCTAATTACTTCCGTGGAATCAGAGGTTATGCCCTATGACTTTTGCAGCGATACAAACGCACGAACGATAGCTCCGCGATTGCATAACTACCAGGGACTTTATTTCAATAGCCTTTCCCATAAATAGAGGATTTGAATCTATCGAGAATTTGTATCGCTGAAGATAAATAGGTCAAATGTCAAGGCCTAGTATTGACATGGTCAGCAAAAGTTCACACAAACAAAATGTTACAAGTAGTAAATATACAAAAGTCATTTATTCAAAGCATGTTGACAATCAGCAATTTTTTTAAGGTTCTTTTATCAACTGTCTTGGTTGTTAGCAAGAGTTACCGTGGCCCTGGCACACAAATACCTCCAGAAGAAACGACCTTCTTACTAAACCTAGCCCAACGAAGACGAATCTTTCACCACTTCTTATGTGTTATCGCTGCGAAGAAGACATGGTGGAACAAACTCCCCAGGAACACAATTCGGTCTGTATTGTTTGAAGAACCACTTGTATACAAAACAAAATAATGAAACATTTTTGCGTTAAGCTTTTCATTAGAGCTATGCTAAAATTAGCCAGATAAGCCGTACATTATTTAACCTGATAAAAAAGCAACATTATTAACTAGATTGAGTAGTTATTTACATTGTACTCGTTATAATGGCCATGCGACACTATGAAGACCGGGAATAAAGTTGTTGCATGGTCGTGGTTACTATGCACGTGGATGCTGTTTGATGATGTAACTAACTTAGTTATAGATATTTGGGACTGTCAAAAAATTTCAAAATTAAGGACTATATCCGTGGCCCTGGCTCACAGGGACCTCCCGAAGGAACATAGTGGGTTTTAGTCAGTAAGAGTCTGACACTCCCTCGGGCTGCACCCTAAGCGGGAGGGGTCATTTAACGATTAGCCACGAAAAAAAATAGGGCTATGTATGTTGATGATTTCATTGACGACTTGATAATATATATCAATGTTGAATCATGATGACTTCACTGCTCAAAGGAGTAACATGAAGTTTTAATTAGTCACGTTTCCATGATCATGATTATTAAAAATACAATGTACTTTATTTATTTGATCTTAGTACTAATGCATATCCCAAAAACACATAGGAAGTGGTGATGGACACTTTGAGAGCTGTCTTTTGTAATGCTTGACTGCCTCGTTGGTCACGGGTTCGATTCCCGTGTCGGGCCGAAATCGCTTTGTGGGTTTTGGGCAACATTCGTAAAGCAGCCTGGAGTCTGGAAGTTGGTGATTGATTCACCCGTGCATCGGAGAGCACGTAAATGTCGGTCCTGCGGCTGATCTCTTTCTGGTCGTTTCGGATTGCCGTCCCATCGGACTATGAGAGTGAGGGAATAGAGAGTGCACCTGTATCTGCGCGAATGCTTGTGCACTATAATACATCCTGCGCAGCTGGCTGATCTCCTTACAATTGACCTGCCGTTGTAGCCGACAATCGGCATGGATGTTTGATCTTCAAAAAGTGCTGTTTTGCAGTCAAGTTTGAATAAATGATTCTGCTTTTCTTAATTAACCGATTTACAAAGGAAATATATTTTATAGCGTTCTGTACGATTATTAATTAAATAACAGTTTTCAATTTACTTAATTGAGATTCGAAATGAAATGTCGAGAATATTATTTCTATCATAAAAACCTTTATTTTTATTGGTGACTTTTCCAGAATTATTTATTACCAATATCCATAAGTAACACTATCGTATGTCATCGACATACAATGTCGACCCAACGGACAAAATAAAAATAATATGTATGTAGGTACAAAATATATAAATTATAGAATCAGGCGTCAAACAACAACTTTTAAAAAAAGTAGGTACAGTCAGAACCTTATTAGCTGAAACTATTAGCACTCCATAAATGAATAAGGTACTGACTGTACCCTTTTAAGAAGAAATATATCTTCATTGAAGTTTTGCAACATCTTTTTAATGTTTTCTCATAGTCTCGATCTAAAATTTAAAAGCCTTTGGGCGACATATTCATGAATTTAGTTGTAGACTCGATGCCTCGTTAGTAGGTCAACGGTCACCAGCTGAAGGTTGTATTGGACCTTGTTCAGACAATCTATTTGTGTTCACCGTCTGTCCCCCTGTTGGGAAGTCGTGTGTGAAATTGTCAACTATGACATGGGTATTGTGTAGATATACATAGGTAACAACGATGAAGTTTGAAACTCCCTAATTCATTTAAAAAGGAAAAGATCTTTTGGAGGGTGAAATTAGTCAGTAAACTCAAGTTTTTAAACTCCATTTTCTTTAGACATTGCTTAAAGGAATAATCGACAATTTCCTGTATGCAAAGTAAGGCTGTTTTTGAATTTTATAATTTTAAAATAATCATCGTCATCCTTCAGCCCTTGTCTCAATTTAATTTGGAGTGAGCATGTCTTCTTTTTCTTCCATCCTCTTGGGTTGAGGAGTAATTTTAAAAGAATATTGTTTCTTAAAATAATATGAAATTATAACATAATCATCAACATTATTATGTTAGCATAATAAACGAGAACCTTTTTAATAACGTCAAAAATGTTGATGACCCGTCTCAGCAATGTTTAACAAAAATCGAAGTTTCAAAACTCAAGTTTTCCAGAAATCAGATTGATTCCAACAAAGCGTTCGGATATAACGTCAGTGTCACTATTGAAATCCAATCGAACCGTGTGGAATTTGTAAACAATGCCTTTGCGAACGTAATAGCCTTTTCGAATTAAACGAATCCAGACTAGAGTCTAGCAATAAAAAAACAATATGTTTCTACTATTTACACGAATGATTTCTAAAGGATTAGAGACATGTTAGGATGTTAAGATACCAGGAAAGCCTAGTGCAGAAAGCATGCAAAAATAATGATGCAAAATTTAAAACACGAATTAGACTTTACTAACAAGCACACGACACGAAGATTAAATGACGGAATAAAAAAATCTAAAAAAGAAAATAAAAAATTAACTAAACGTTTTAAAGATATTTGTGGCCTCATTCGCTTCATATAACCGCATGCCTGATGGCGATGCAATAAAGAGGAATGCCAATTGCACTATATGTCGTGGTTTCGATTCGAGCGCGGAAGAAATATTGCATAGCGTCTAACCGATTTAGGTGTTAATGCAGTTTTTCAATACATCACAGGAGAAAGTCCTGGTGATAGGTTTCAGCTTGACGTATTAATGTGTTCTGTTTTTCCTCCGGCTCAGCCAGTAGGAGACATAATTAATGGAATTACAAAGGACTTAGATTTAAGAGTTTTTTTTTTATAAAAGGAGCATTGTAAAATATAAATTCCAGTGTCAAACAAAATCAAATTGAGCTGCGGGTTGTTCGCAAGAGTTAGCGTGGCCCTGGCACACAGGGACCTCCAGAAGGAACATAGTGGGTTTTAGTCAGTAAAAGTCTGACACTACCTCCAGCTGCACCCTCAACGGGAGGGGTCACTTGATGATTTCCCACGAAAAAAAAGTGTCAAAATTAAAAAATGCTTATACATATGCAGCGCACTACTATTGCACTTACAAAAGAGTGACTTACAATATGAGTGCATTTAGAAAAAAAAAATTACATAGGTATTTAGATCCGAAGACCGGCTCTCACTATTACTATATGCGAAACTTTTTCGATTCAAGCCCGGTGCAGATTACAACGCGTCCTCTGACGTCATAGGTAGACTGTCGTCATTTTTCAGTCGGTTCCGTGATGAACTGTATAGACTGGGTTGATTGATTCGCTCTATCATTTCGTTTGTTTACAATACAGTTGCTGGCACGGTTTGTTTGGTATGTTCGATGCCAAAATAGTAGAAAGCATAGTTGTAATTTGTTTTCTCTTTGTTTCAAAATTTTGTTCATTGAAGTTAACAATACCTAGTTATTGCAATTTTTTTTCTTTTTTAGAATGAAGTTTCTAATCGTTGTACATTTCGGATGTCTAACTGCCGATTTCAATAACCTATCTATCTGTTGATTTCCTTACTGGAGATAGAATTTTGACATTAACTTCATACGAGTAATGTCAAATGCCTACCTCTAGTAGGCAAATCCACAGAGAGATAGGTGAATTTCGCCGTTATAGTATCCAAATTTTTATGAGTAAACTAAACTGACCCAGTAGTTGTGTGCGTTCCGTAGTGATAATTTGTCACTTTCACTTTACACATTTTTATTTATTTTTGTTATTTACCATTGAAAACTCAAATACGGTTATTTGAACCACTTCTCTATGAAATAGAATGAAAAATAAATAAATTGCCTTTTTGACTCTCTAAGTTTGCATTTAATATTTTTAGTTAATTAAAACCTTCTCCGAAGGAAATATAAAAGTACCTTCGGAAATTTCTAAGTTTTTCAGACAGTATTAAATGCTCTTTAAGGAAAACCAAAATAATAATGATTTTCAGAGTTAAATTCTCTTTAATATGTTTAGTATGTAGCTAGGTATAAAAGATATTTGCCGCGGGGGAAATTTATTATTTTCGCGCCTTTCCTCAACCGAATAACTTACACAAAGAGATTCGCAAATTCCCTTTTTAGCTCTTAATATAGCGTACTGCTGCATGTTATAATACAGGAAAACAAAATGCTTTGTAATCTGTAGTAACATAATTACTTACCTATACGTTTTACGGGAATCCGAAGGCTGAATAAAAATAGATTAATTTCTAACTCAACATACCTACTTATTATTTCTATATGAAAGAACATTTTACAGAATAAAGAAGTATAGATTGTGTGAAATCGCTAAGTCTAACAACCAGTATTATCAAAGGGTACATTGTTGCCCAGGTAATAATTGGGTTGAAGAAATCAGAAAAGCAGTTGCTACATGTAAAAACTCTGGTAGGTACTCAGCTATATTCGTTTAGACTGGTGGCCGAACCCAACATACTTGATAATAGGATAGTAGATGACGTCACTAGAATAGGACAGGCCTTACAGATTACCCAAGTAAATGTTAAAACTATTACTCCTAACCTCTTTTTAAATAAACTATCGCATTTCAGTCCTTACTGGAAACGTCTGAAGCAATCGCTATCAGTAGGTCAGGCGAGCAAGTTGTAGATGCCTGTACCTTACGGATAAGTGATAAGCTAATGTACGATTGCTTTCGAATGTATTATCGAAATCACTATGTTTGACCCATTAAATTATTCATACGCAAATTCTCGAACAAATTAAACGTTTGATAGGTATTGTGTAGAATTATGGGAGAAAAAATCATGTAGACTTTTTATGTTGTTTGTGGATTTTATATATCTATTCTATACGAGGTTGATGACAAATCCGTGGTAATAGCTAACCTCGAACTCCTTAAAATGATTTCAACCATTGATTTTACTAAAGAAAAATCATATCATGGACCCTGGTTGCATACTTGAGATGGATAATTAGTCATTTAAAACAGTAAAGAAATGTGGATAAAAGATTAGGTTAGATGTATCAAATTAAATATATTCATAAAGGCCAGCAAAAAGTGTCCTTGATATTATTCCTAAAGTCTTAAACTCCAGACGCGCTCTTCCTACACGTAGAAATATGTAGTTTATTATTTAAGTAAAAACGACAGCTCAAACACAATACAAAAAATCGATTATGATTCACCCAGTATAATTATAGATTATTAAAAAATCACGATTAAACCTTAGATAACGAATAAACAAATAGTCGATTGGAACACTAAAATAGTTTGCGCAATCAGTAATCAGATACACAAGGAATCAAATAAAGACGTCTAGGTAAACGAATTTGACGCATGCAGTGACGTATGTAAACACGTTTGTAGAATGCGCGTACGCATACTGATATATCGCGCTTTGATTGTTAACGGGGTAATACACTGCCATTTGATGAAATAGTGTTTAAAACCTTTTTAGGCAGTTTTTTGGGTTCACTGGTATTTGTTAAAAAGACCAAGATGTGTCGAATGTCATTTAAAAATGGAAATGTCTTTCTTCTTCAGCGATCGCAAAAATAGGTCATGGTTATGAAGTAGTCCTTAATATAGTAATTCTTTATACACTTTTATGTATATACCGAGGAAACATTTATGGAATAGAAATCTGGACTTGAGCCAGGCTATCTAAATAACTTATTTTTCGGATATTGGTAGGTATGATCAAAAGTAGCAAAAAATCGTTGAGGGTTTTAGTTATCAATACAAAATGAACAGACCTAAAGTAGTTTGTTTATCGATAGAGATTTTTTTATGTTTCTCAGAAGACAATTTCTTTGCTGGAGAGTTTGTTCCAACATTTCTTCTTCTCTGCAGAACCCAGAGGTAGTAGTGACGGGGTCTTTTGTGAAATGACTTTAAAAAAGGTTCCAATTTTGAATATATTACTTTTTTCCTTTAATATGTGATGTTAAGACATAGATTTGATCATTACGCGTACAGCTACCTACTAAGCAACTACCTCAATCTTAATGTACTAGTTTCCCTATCTCGTTCAAGGAAACTATTTGATAATGTTTATCACTCGCTAAAACAACATACATAGATAATTTTACAATAGCTTCTGCCGCGGCTTCATCTGAAGAGTATTCTTTATATAATTTGTTATCAATTATTTCATAGAAGAGATTTGAATCTTAAAAGGTTAAAATTGGTTATTCTTTCTTTACCTACAAGAACTGTTTTTTGGTATAAAAATCTAATGGGTAATTTCATTATTATGTTTACAGAAAAATGTTATGTAGATTGTGACTACAAATCAACACTTTTATTCTTGTATTTTGTTTTGCGAAAAAAAAATCTGGGACTAGACAATACCACGGGAATGCGTGATAACGAACGCGTAGATACACATCTACGTCAACAATGTGTAGTATTTTTTAATAAATTCCACACACGGTTCGTGGGACAGGCCTTGCGATCCTTTAAAAGGAAATCTCCAAGCACTACATACCAGGGAATTTTGTGTAGACCCCGAATGATAGTTCAGTATTTTTTTTTCAGATATTCCTAGAATTTAAATGTTTTTCGTAACATCATTTCTTCCATTAAAAACTTAGATGAGTAAAATTTGAAACGTAAAAACTTTCGGGAGTTAAACAAAGACATCTATATTTAGTTTGAGGCATATTATTATTGCGAATGTTAAGATCACGTATCATCTCATATCTTCTGTTAACTTTGGTAAAATATTTAAAAAAAAAAAACATTTTAAATCGTATTTTCCCGCTATCGGTAGTCATAGGATAGTTGTTTTTTAACACATCATATTATTTCTTTCATGTAAGTATAACTAGACTGTCTAACTGTGTATCCACCATAACTGTATAACTATGTATACAAAATGTTGTATAGTTTACAGTTCAGAGGAGGAGTTCCCTCAGGACAAGACACTGATGGCAGCTTTTTCTAACTCAAGCTTGCAAAACATTGATTAACAATCTTTAAATGGTTAAAAAATTATGCACAAATATTTTAATTTCGTATAGTGAACAGATGAATTTCAAAAAGTCACGCTAATCAGACGTTTCTGAATGAACCTCCAAGTCAGATAATACCATTTACATCCCCCTTCAAAAAAAAAAAACACTAAGGATGCAAAAACAATGGAAGAACGAAATAAATATTTGATTTAAATATAGAACAACAACAACGTGTATTGAGTATATTACTTTCATCGCGTTACTGAGTTTACGATCAGTTTATTGGCGTGAGCACACGGAAACAGATCACTCTTCCAGTCAATCAAAATGATAAAGCGCTTTTCATTACTATAGGCTAGTTTCACAGCTTACGGATAGCTACTATCTACCAGATAAAATAAAAAATAGAACAGAATGTGTATGGAATTATCTGCCAGATAAACTATCTGAAACTAAAACTTGTTAGCCACCGGTGAAACTGGCCCTTAGACTTCGAAACAAATAATAAAAAATCCTAGACTCAATACTCACTTAATCGATCTCCTTAGTATTTCAAATTTCGAACCACTCACACAAGTTTATCACAAACTGCAGACTTTTTATCACAAACACGAGTTTCTTAGAGAAAAATCGTCTATTAAAAAATTGATATTTAAATTTTTATTGTATAACTGTGTAGGTAACTGGTTTATTACGACGGCGTGAGTGAAATGTCTGACATCACGCCACGGCTAACGAATTTCACTTTCAACGAGCACTCTCTCTCATTTCACTATCGTTTGAGTTCGTACCATTAAATCAGTGACGAAAAAAAAGGAATTTAAATTCCGAACGAATAAAAAACTGTATAACTAAATATTAAAAAAAAAACTAAACTTTTCCTCTAACAAATAATTTGAATTAAAAAAAAAGAATATCAGTAGATGTGCGGTCTTTGTGCCAGCAACAAGGAGACTGATTGAAACAATGTTTTTAATCTTGGTTACAAATAATTTAAAAGTTTATTTTTATGCGAAGCACTAAATAATCAATTATCAAAACATAATAAGCGATTATTTTAATATTAATTTTCATTACTATTTCGTGAAAATTTATCGCTAATAAAAAAATACAATTTAAAAAGTAATTATTGAGCGTCTAGACACGACGTTTTCATGTGTCAGACTTGATACTCTTATGGCTGTCCTCCAAAAACTTTAGCCAAAGCATAATCTGCTTTAAGCCAACGACATAAATCTTCTAATTAAACTCCCGAAAATACGTACATTAATATTGACTTGAAATTCAAACAAAGAGTGAAGAGTTAACACTAAAATATAGTACACGATGTGTAACATTGATAGTGGACTCTCTGGCCTTGACATTAGAGGTTTAAATCGAGTGCGTTTAGTTTACGGAAATACACGTACGGTGGCGTGATGATCGCGTGCGCTCGCGCAGGTCCACTGACCCGTATTCGTTGAATTGTTATTGATTTATGCATTGGACAATGATCGAGCAAGTTTTTTTGTTGTATTTCATCTGCTCACAATTGTTCCAATGTTAGTTGAGAGATCAAAATTAAAAAAGTCAGTGACTCTATCGGTTATTGGATTCTATAAAATCATGGATTATGTCTAACTGTGGTATATATGGATCTATATGTAAGTCAGCGCCGATAAAATAACAAAAATGCTGATTCTGTTTCGCTATTGTAAGCAATTCGATTTGTTTAATTTTAATGAAATTTCTTTTTGCATTAGTTGCAACTGCGATATTTGCGACATATTTTGTTCATACTTGCCTTAGCACCACCTTATGAAATTACATAATCATTTAAATTAACTTTCTAATTAATAAATTAAAGGAAGGTACGTATTGCATATAAAGTAACTGAGCCTACATTCTTAAAACTGCTGTAACAGCTAGACCTAAACCAAAGGATAGATAAAAAAAAAATTGGTTATACATAAGCTTTCTGTGTCCTGACTATTTGCTTATTGCGAGTATTATATTTCAAAGAAGTAGAAATTTTATAGGTAAACAAACCCTCATAAAGCACTCTATGCATATGCTGGAGAAAAAAAAATGTGTAAAAAGGTTATTACACGATGATGAGTTTAAACTTGATCTTACTTTTCAGAACATGTAAAATAAAATAAAAAACTGAATAAATAAAATAGTTCTAGTAATCATTTCAACATAGTGTACAACAATTTGGTTTATGCATCGTTTCCGCTGCCGTCAATTTAGCCACCAATTGAATAACTGACGCTAAAGGTCTCTCCAGACTGACTAGGTACTCGTAGTATAATCGTTTTTAGTTTATTTTGTGAGCGATAACGCATGTTGATTTGACAAAATTTAACCGTTATAATTATGAACTTATCGTTTGAGCAATTACACGTATCTACGGTATACATATTTTCTTATTAACAAAAACTACTTATTACTTATACAAATATTCTAATCAAAGACTAGTAAAAGTCATTATCGTAAACCATATTTAATTAATTCATTCATATTGGCAACTATTAAAATTAATTTTAACGTTATCTGTCAATGCACCTTTATTATGGGCAAAAAAATGACCTGGAATATTTTTTTTTTAATTTATTTATAATTTTACTTTTGAGTAAGTTTGATATGAGAACCACTTTCCTTTTTGGAAGTCGGCTGAAAAAGCAGATACCCGCGGATTGAAGAGTCTTAATAAGACTTAATTAAAATTCTTAAACGTAGCGAACGAAAGATAAATGGTTGTACCAAGTTTATGAAAAAAATCTTGCTATTGATTTGCTACGTACCTATATACCCATGTCTTTACAAAATAATCTTTAGTCGACGGTAGTCGTCTAAAAATCTAAAAAAATACCTTTTTTTTATAATTTAAAGTAAGTAGGTACCACAAATATTGGCAGGAGCGACGGAAGTCTGTTACCCATCTTTCTCGGTTTACGCGGCTACTTACATATTATACAAACATCAAACGATTTATTTTGGTTCTAGTAATTGATCGATATAAATTCTTCGTGGTATTTGAAGTGAGAATTACGATACTCATCGCGTATCGATAAACGGCACATCACTACGTCTTGCTGTTTAGTTTCGTTTTTAAATAGCAGAGACAAGCAATAAAATTACCGATTTTTATTAGGAACCTAGTTACCTAAGTTTTATTTTGGAAGTGTGGTTATTTTAAGTAGTTTGCACAAATCATAAAGAAGGAATACTTAAAAAAATCTTTAGTATACAAAATCAGACGCGACAATACAGTTTTATAAGTTTTAAAAATCTATTTTAAAATAATGACACTCACCTGTCATTTTCGTAAGATAAGTAAAATTAAAATGTCTTTATTTTTTCTTTTACTGACTGACCTACATCCACGAAAAACACACGAACAGCCAGACGACATGTTTATTCAATAAATATGATTACGCGAAACTCGACAATCCTCGGTCATAGAATGGTAAGGCCTTGCGCGCACTACCGGGCGTGTTTTTAACGCAGTCTGTCAAGTATAGTCTTTCATAGAAGTGCGCGCACTGGGGAAATAAACGCATACGGTAAATTCTATCTATCTAAGAGCCTTCCGCCCACTGCGACTTTTTGTAGCGATGCATCTGTGGCTAGCTGTGTGCCCTCGCCCACGGGACCAGATTCAGTCACGCTGTAAACGCAATCGGTCGCGATGCAGTTACACTGATGTTCGGCACACTCCCCCCCCGTTCTGTCTCCGATGTCGTCCAACGCTGTCGCGCGTTTGTATCGATACGATAGCGATGCCGTAGCGTGTTGTAAACGCGACTAACAGGCGTTAGAAGCGAAGCAGTAGCGATGAAGTCGCGCGTCTGTATCGCTCCAAAAAGTCGCCATAGGCAAGGGGCCTAACATGTGGTAGAATAAACGCACCGCCTGACAATGCGCGCTAAGCCTAAGGTCCGCCGGCTGCCTAGCGAGCGGTAGGCAGCGCGCGCAAATACAAAGAGTGCCACAGGCTTCGTTAAAATATCAAAAATACATTTTATATTAAAATTTCCCGCTACCAGTACCTCGTCTTCACCTTAATTAATAATTTAAATAGCAGACAAGTGTTTATTTTCCGGACACAGAAGCGTCGTTCTGAGTAGGAACGTCAAAGATGTAGGCAGATAAAGTCGCCATTAATTTATTTCGAAAACGTCACATTAACTATATTGACGACTGTTAGTTAGCTTGCCAGACGAATCTAGCCAAAATAACAGCTGCTGTTATCTAGCTGTCTGACTGTAAATACTGTTTCTTTGAAATACATTTATTTTTAAACGCATTATTTGGTTCTAAGACACAATTCAATAATTTTAACGTATACAAAACACACTGAAATCGGCGTGGCATATATTTTTTCTAGCACATGCCATCTTCTTCAGCTGCCGTTCCATATTTAATACCCTTTTCAGGATTTCAACATTTTGTCTTCCTTTCTACTCTGATTTATATTATCTGCCTATGCCTAGCCTCTTGCCAGCCGTGTAGGGGTCGGATTCCAGACTAACAGGATGCAGCTGAGTATCAGCGTTTTATATGGAGCCTATTAATTCAACTCAAATTCGTTAAAAATCCTAATACCGTGTTTTGGGTGCTGCTCAGTAGAGACCAACAAGTCTGCCTTACCCATTAATATACCTATATAAAATTGCGTAAGCCAGACCAATTTGTTCCTTACGTTATGCACTTTAGGATTCAATTTTCAACTCAAATACGTCAAAAATCCTGTTACCTATAAGTCTGCCTTACCCATTGCCGATTGGCTGATATGCGCGACACAGTATGACAAAGAATGTAGTTGCAGTTTAGTTAAGAGTTAACCAGTTTGATTACATAATACAAATGATTCTATGCTTCCGGAACTACAGATTATTTGAAATGGCGCCCGCGCATTACGACTTGCGTAAACTTTTATGTGTCATCGCCCTTAGCAACAACAACAAGGCATTTAAATTATCTTATTGCCATTATAAAATGTTAGATTTAGAGATTGTAACATAGCTTGTATTATAACATGAATAAAAATTTTAGTTAAGTAGGTCTTAAAAATAATATTGCATTAAAATTATGATGTCATAAAAAGTGAAATGAATGTGCTACCTAAACAATTATTCACAATATCTATAAAAATAATAAAAATCTAGCAAAACTTAAAAAGTGCAACCAATCGTTAATACATCAACGCTAAATAAACGGCAAAGCAACATAAATAATGCATCAATATAAAATGTTACTTATTTATTATATATATTTACAACTATCATAAATAATTAGTGCAATAACATTTAATTATAATAAAAACTGAATTTTCACAGCAAAACATTGATCACATCACTATTAATCTACTAAAATTAAAAAGAAAATTAAGCATCACATTACGGCTGGCAAAAAAATATGAAAATTAAGCACAGACACAAACGCAAACTGCTTTATACCAGCTCGTTTTTGTTGCCCGTAGCCCGCTGGCCCCGTTTCCTGCACTCGGCCCGAAGCTGTTCCTTATTCATAGCTGCTAATGCCTCAGGACTAAGGTTCTGACGGGTCCTTCCGTTGTCAGAAACAGAGTTTTGACGGGGTATGACCACTGAATTGGCATTATTACGAGCGCGTCTTGTACCCGCCATATTCAATAGAATTTTATTATTCCGTTTTTATTATATTTTTGTGTTGTATCTTCTATAGTTTAAAGTAATCCCTTGTCTTCTTGCCTTGCAGAATTGTGGAGAAATTGTTGATGTAATAAATACATGTGGTATTGTAAATATATATAATAAATTCACTCATTAATTTAACACTGTATTGAAAGGGAAGTACATAAAGATACTGAAACTACTACTATTAGGTATGTAAAAAATATTAAACACAGTAAATAGAAGTTACTCAAGAAATAATCACAACATTAACAAAAATAAATTAATGATGTCATAATTAATTATGAAAAAAATACATAATGGTTTAATAATGCTGACTTTGAATTTAAATACAATGGTCCCCGATAATGGTAGGTATGAAAATGTTATGAATAATGAAATAATAGATATTCTGTATTTCTAATTACTACATAGTTTTAAATTAAATTTTAGTAATTATTTTATTCACGTAAAAAAAATATTTTCAAATGTTATCAGAATTTATGATATGGTGGTGAAAACGCAATGGTTTGTTGATTCAAAACAATTAATAATTGCGAGTTTGCACGTAAATATTTGCATGAAACGGCGAAAATTACCCTCGTCACAATGTTATTGATTATTTATGTTCAACCGAGCGTAACATAGTTGTAAGTTGAGAAACATTGCTTTCATACATAGAGGGCATTTTCTAGCGTATTAAAAATAAAAAAGCCATTTTCAGCCCCTAGTAAATAAAGCGTAATTTTAAAAATATCGGAAAAATGTTTAGGGACAGTCAGCGGAAATAATAGGTAACATCTAACCTAACATAACATTTAAAAATTAATTCAAAATATACTCACATTTGCAGTAAATCAAGAACAGTTTTCGGTTAACGATTCTCAGTGTGTATTTCATTCAATTTGTATTTATTTTTCAAGAAACAATATTTTTTTTTCACACAATATCTTCCCGTGAATAGTAAAATGTTGAAGTATGAAAAATTGTTGCCAACACTAAAGAAAATGTCCTGTATGAACGCTTTCCCCATTCAAACCGAAAGTAATGTAATATAACATTGCATGAATTTAAAATACAAATATTGAATAAAACATATCAAAGACGTACAATAGTTTCAAAACAAAAACATAAACATTTTCATTGCTGCTTAAAACATATCCGAAAAATTTAGATAACGAGCCATATTTCCCAACTTTGAAATAATAATAATTTTTATGGCAGTACTTATTTCAGCACTGACGTGTGTTTGTTTTCATAGACAATATTAGTGCTTTCCTCGTTTTGTCAAAATCAATTCATAAATTTAGCAAAAGCGGTAAGTCGATTTTACAGACTGCCATTATTCATAAAATCTTCATTAATTACTTTAGTAACATCAGATATGAGGTGTAATCTAATAATGTATGCTATAATCATCAAGCCTTCTCCGTGTGAGAGGAGGTCTGTGCCCAGCAGTGGGGCGATAAAAAGATGATGATGATAATATCATATACCTGAAAGTAACTATTGATGTCTTTAACTCCGAAAGTTCTTACAATTCAAATGTATCTCAATATACTTTTGCTTTCGAGTCTGGAACATGACAAACGACTATGTTGCTGTGTTAGTAAAAAAACGTCTTCCAAACACATCCCTATTTGTCAGTTTTCGCTTGTTTGACATGACATGACACTGACACAACATAACAATAATTTCTAGTCGAAAACACGAACAATATATTATTGTGTTTTGCAATTTGTAATCGTCTTCTAAAACAATTATTTGTACCATCTATTTGTTATACATTGAAATGGAAGATGAATGATGATGATATTAACAATTATATGCCCTCACTTTTAAATCCGAGGGGAGTGAGAAAACTCGATGGTGATTTTTCTTTAACGCAGGTAAATGTTTATTTACATTGAAGATCTTTTGTATACAATAAGACATAAATTAAATAATTCACCACAACGTTAAATATGTATATTTCAACATACCCATGGTTGCATTATAAGGTTTTGATTGATATTTCGTAATTAAATACCATTACTCTCTATTTCGGAATAGGCGCTAAATAGAAGCCTATTGTCTCTGAATTATGAAATCAAAAAGTAAAAATCTTGTAGATATGATGGAGTCCATTAATGTTGGGTGATAAGGTATCACTCAAAACATCTGACTTATGAGTTATTATAAGTCTGAAACAAAATATTTAAAAAACAATATTTAGTCTGTACTTGTAATGTAAATGTCTGTTTGTTTGCCCTCTATGCCATCCTAAATCACACATCTAATGTGTTATCAAGGGTTGGTAAGTTATACACTTATTGGTGAAATTTTACATAAATTATGTCTTTATGATATAGGAGTAATATAGTACTTAAAGAAAAAGTAAGGCTTATTGAAGACCCTGCTACAAAAATTTTAGGAATTAGGAATGACCTAGCTCCCACCTGCAGTTATAGTCACGTCTAAATAACCCCTGAAGAACCTTCCAGCAACTTCATAATAGTCTCCTATGTTTTAAGTTAAACCCTGAACTGTAATTGTGCTGAATTTTGGCCCATTTTATTCACCTTTTTAAGGAAGAAATATTCAAATATCTAAACCCCACAAACTTCATCAATAAGAACCAGCAGTTACTTGTGGTTTCTCCCGTATACCTGGGGAACTTCTTTCCATACCAGAATAAAATATAGCCTGTGTTACTAGCAGATAATGTAGCTTTTCTATGGTGAAAGGATTTTTTATATCAGTTCAGTAGTTTTTGAGTTTATCCATTACAAAGAAACGAAAATATTTTTTTTCCTTTATTATATTAGTGTAGTATAGATTATAGATGAAAACAGTTTCTATTTTTGGCAATTTATAAGTAAAAAAGAATACATAGAGCAAATAATTGAAGTAGCTCTTTCAAAAAATACATTATCCTTTAGACTATAGAACTTCCATAGATCTTAAAACTTTTATTAAATGGTTGCTGTGATTCCACTTCAACCATAAATTATGCATCTTGTAGGATGGCACCCCATGTCTTGAAGTTTTCACCACAACATGCTCAGGGTGACGCGGGTACCAGTACGTTGTTCAATAAATACTCTTCTGTAAGTAGTTGATACTATAAAATAGGTTCTTTTTTCAAATATGGGTAATTTTTAGTCATTGATATTTCTTCTCTATGACTGTGTTTAATTAAAAAAGATGTCTGTGTGTTTGGCTCACCTTGGTACTAAAACCAAAAAATCTTATAGGAACTATATGATTTGCATTGTAGCTTGGTTGTGGCCAGTTTATGGCTTATGGCCAGTTTCACAGGTTGCTGAAAAGTTCCAGAGTATCTGGCAGATAATTTCATACAAATTCTGTTCCATTTTTGAATTTTATCTGGTAGATAGTGGCTATCCGTAACCTGTGAAACTGGCCCTTAATCTTGCAAATGTAGTTGTGTGAAGATGACGCATATTTATTTTTTTAATGGAATATGTATTTTTTGTTTTATAGAATTCCTTTGTGAGCCGATCCTCCCTGTCGCTGAAAAGAAATAGTGGATTGAAGCTTAAGCCGAAAAAACGGGTGAGTTTCTTAAAATAAAAACATGAAAATCGATGTCTACTCTTTCTCTAAGAACTATTTTAAAGCGATTACTTATGCTTATGAACGTGCTATGATATCCACGTTCAATAGCTCTATCATTTTTTACACTCTTTCAGATACACCCAGTAAATAAGGAAAACTCGCAGAATGTACAGAACTTGATTTCTCAATGTACTTTTAGCAAAAGCGTGCCCAAAGAAAAGCCAGCTATAGATAAAGATAGTCTAGGGTATTCAGCTATCGACGATCTACAGAGCGAAGTGAATCATTTCGATTCCTGCTCCATTAGCATTGTTGAAGCACCACCTCTTAAAGCCCCCATTCCTCACGCAAGCCCATGCTTGATATCCGTGTCTTCCAACACAGAACTAGACCAAAATGTACTTAATGACTCGAAAAGTGATACCACGGTCATTTATAACAATGTACTCAGTGATAAACCCACCATTTCGGTGTCCTTCGGCATCGATAACTGCCAAAGTGTAGATATAAACTCAAAGAAAAGTTCCATTAAGAGGGTATTGTTCTCGCATAACAACGACAATACGCAGGTCGATTGTGAAATCATCGAAGGTTCGAAAGCAAGCTCTGAAAGCGACGACCTCGACGAGAACATGAACGATCTTCTTAGTCCCAGCTCACTAAAGAGGTCCGCCGTCACTGTCAATTTGGAAATTAAAAAGAAAAAACCGTCATCCACAGAGACAGCAGAAAACAAAGTTCTAATTTTAAATACAAGTGCCATCGAGAAGATTTCCCATGTCATCGTTCAACCACCAAATTATAAATTAGTGAAAGGGAAAATTTTGGACAAAAGTAAATTTAAAAGCGATAGTAAGAGAAACTCTGTGATAGGTTTCACCGTCAATAATGGAAAAGTGCGTGATAGACTGAAGCAGAAGCCAATTGACAGCTTTTTCCCCAAACGTACGAATGTTTTAACCCTCAAGGTATCGGAAGGAAGGAGCCTAGCTGATCCTGTGTCTGACGTGAAGCCTCGAGTGATTAAAAATGGTGATGAGGAGGTCATGAGTAGGAATTCGGGTGTCGCTGACGCTATTAAAGCCGAGAGAAGTCGTAAGTCACCATACAAGGGGAGCCGAGTGGATAATGATGCGTCAAACCGATCGACTCGGGTCCCCTCGCCGAGGCAGGACGTGTCTCCGCGGCCTGAGGTCAAGACGTGTTGTTCGTCGCCCCGCGGCAAGGACACCCCAAGCTCCCACAGTCCGAGGAAGACAGTAGAGTCCATTCACTTCAGTTTGCCCCCCAAGTCTGTGTCCACCAAGAGGTCTGTCTCTGCTAGGAATATACCGCATCACAAGATCGTTGCAGGTAGTTATCTTTTTTCGTTATTCGTTTACGGTTGTCTTAGTAAATAGCTTATGTTTTATTCGGTATGGCAAGGGAGCTTATTTATCGAAACGCGTGATTCGAGCAGCCAAAAGAGATGCATACTGCCTTATAAAATTTACAACAACTACTAAATCGTATTTCTAAAATCTTTAAGCAATTTTGGAGAACTTGCATGTTCGAAATATCTATTTCTTTTTCTGGTAATAGCTTCGCATTCTCAATTCTAATTTCAAAAGCTTCGATGCACCTCCTTATACAGACCGCCAGAAGTGTTAGGGACACGCCAGCACAAGCTACCCGAAACTGTCAAGTCTTCCCAATCAACTTTGAACCACACGCTTCAGCGATAAAGTTGAAAATCTATTTTCATTTGATTGTAGTGGCTTAATGTCCTGTTGTTTGTAAATGGGGATGTATACAAAATATTGTTGCAGGCACACATTTCGCCGTCGACGCGTTCTCGTACGGCGAGATACCGAACGTGAAGCACTATTTCCTGACGCATTTCCATTCGGACCATTACTCTGGCCTGAAGAAGGGCTTCAATAAATTGTTGTTCTGTTCGAAAATCACTGGTGAGTGGCTTTTGTATGTGGGAGTTGGAGCTAGTTTTTTGGGGCTGGGCTTTCCTTAATGTTATAGAGGCTTTGGTAACATAAAATGTATTCTTCTGCCTTAGCTTCTCCCAGCGGTTAACCCGCGTCTTGTGGCAATTAATCCGCGCGTCCAGATAAAAAGTACTCTATAGCCTTCTTCGAAAAGGCTATCAGTAGATATTCGGAATAGCGCGTTCAAAAAAACAACTTTATAATATTAGTATAAATTTGACCCTTTTTTGTCGCTGGGAAAAAATGCTGTCGCGCTTCCCATTCCCGTCGGAGGACGGGAGAGGGATATGTGGGACTCCCCGGTAAAATCGTTCGCGGTATATCCACTAAAAATACCCAGCGGCACTCCGACCTCGCCTGAGTGGGCCTGGGAGTCTATAGCATCCATTCCCCCGCCGGCGAGTGCTGTATATATTTGACCTAGAACTCGGTACATTCTTGGTAATAATCACTTTTGTGTGTAAAACTGTATTGGTCATGTAATCATGAAGGTGATAATTTTAAACTTGATTGAAGACTGCCCCAAACCCGCTTCCTCACTCATCTTCACAAAACTTCAAGCCTGATGGATTCTTCAAAAACACGTGTTCTCTTACAGCCGACCTGTGCATATCGCGACTGGGCGTCAGTCCAAAGTGCATCCACATGATTAAGATTGACGAGACCATTCGGATTGACGGCGTGGAAGTCACGTCCGTGGAGGCTAATCAGTAAGTCTGGATTATACGCTTCGATCATATACGCATGCTGATTGAGAAGTTTATAGAGTCTAGTCTGGAGACTAGAGTCCTAGTTTCCAATAATTATATGTTCTCGATCACTTCAAGTCAGCGCCATCCAAAAAAAACTATATCCCATTTAGAAATAAGGGCTCTTTATCTACCTGTTCAATAATTCTAAGATTGTAGAGTGTAGAAACGAAAAGAACCTTAACAAAACATCTATCTGTATTTGCTTCGTTGGTGTGCCCTGTCTGTCCTATTTATTCAAGGATATCAAATCCTATAGGAATCTGTTCATCATCAGTGAACTTAAAGACCTATTTGTCCATTTCCGACTAAAACCCTGCGCTCTCCAGCTGTCCAGGCGCGATAATGCTGGTGTTCACCCTGCCCAACGGCAAGACGTTGCTGCACACGGGCGACTTCCGCGCCTCGCCCGTCATGGAGTCCTACCCCGTCTTCTGGAACAAAGACATACACACCATCTATTTGGATACCACGTGAGTGCCAGTCAAGGTCATCATCCTAGCCTTTTCCCAAGCTAGTTTGGGTCGGCTTCCAGTTCAATCGAATGCAGCTGAGTACCAGTGTACTCAATTCTTTATTTGCGTTCCATATATTATGCAGGTGATATTTTATAAAGTTGAAGCAATATATTAGAAACAATATGGGCCCGGTGTTTCACCACTGTGCTAATTTTTTCTAGATAATAGGCATGATGACAAGGCTAAAAAATAGTAATTCTTAATACTTGGCCTTTTAGATTTGAATAATATATTGGACATGTATTTTTTTGTTGGAACAAAACATTGGAATACTAAGATATAAAGCATTAAAGTTCGGGAGTGGGGCCTTGTGACGTCACTTCTAAGCTGTGCTTCTAAGTAAAACGAGTGCCTATAAGTGACGTAACACAACATTTCAACATGTTGTATCTTAAGTTTTTTATTCAAAAGGCCTATTCCACTCGCATCTTAGCATTTATAATCTAGTTACCTAAAATAATGTTTCTATGAAAAAGTAGAGCAACTCAAACAAAAAGGTGACCTTTTCGGTTTTCTAAATCTCCTGTTTCTCCGAACTACGTTGACGTGGACCTTATATTTGTTTGAAGATATTGCAACCCGCGCTATGACTTCCCTACACAAGAGCAGAGTCTCGAGATGGCACTTTACATTCTGCGACAGAAGAAAGTGGCGCTAGAGAAGGTCGGCAAGAAGTTCTCGTCAGTACTCATCGTGTGCGGGACTTACACTATTGGTGAGTCACCCTGCAAACCTTGACCCTATAGCTCTAGTCATTATTTCTCAGCTATGTTGAAATTTTGTTCCAAGTTTACAGGTTACGATCTGGTAGATCGGCAGTCACTTTATGTAGATCGGATCTGGCCTCCATTGCCTAGTTTAGAAACATTGCCAAATTAATAACTGAGAAAGCGCAAAAATCACTCGGGTCACTCGGGGTCATGTGAGACTGAAATCAATACAGACAGCCGGCCTACCCTATTCTATTCTTAGTTTAAAAAAGTAATTTATAAGTGCCTTTGTTTTTCCGAAAGTGCATTTGCGAAATTTCTTCTACTTCGCATCGAAAATTATCGCTGATAGACGATGAGGGTGACATTTTTGCTTTTTTATCAAATAATTTGAGATTGGACTTGTTTTTGTACAAATCTAGGAAGTGCAGAAGGGAATTTTGGGAGCTGTCTTTTGTTTTGACCTCCTAATTTGAATAAATGAGTCTGTGTTCTCCAGGCAAGGAGAAGTTCTTCCTGGGCATGTCCCGGCGCGTGGGCTGCTCGGTGTGGGCGTGCCCCGAGAAGGACCGCGTGCTGCAGGCGGTGGAGGGACGCAGCTTCAGCCACGCGCCGCCGCACTCGTGCCAGCTGCACGTCGTGCCCATGCGGGACCTCACGCACGAGGTCAGTGTAGCATAGCGTAGCATATCATAGCGTACTGTAGCATAGCAGACCGCGTGCCAGTTGAGATGACCCCGTTGGCGCAATGGTCACTGCCAGACTGCTGAGAGGGTTTCGGGTTCGATTCCCGGTACGGTCGTAATTTGTGAGATGAGCATGCTCCATGCTGTTTGGGTGTTTAATATGTACAAATTTTTAAACAACAGAGCCCTAACTCCAGTTGAGTAAAGGGGGGGGCGGGGTTCGGACCCACTCCCCCTCATGTACGTCCGTGTCACCGTATGTCCGACAGAAGCTGCGCAGCTACCTGGAGAGCCTGAAGGGAGCGTTCAGCGAGATCGTGGCGTTCAAGCCGAGCGGCTGGGAGAACGGCAAGTCCACCAGCGTCGAGCGGGACATGGTCACCATACATGGTAACCTACACACTGGCATTTATGTGTTGCTTACTCTGGGGGGAGACTAGAACTGCTTTTGAAATAAAATCGTAATGTGTTTCTATTTAATACATTTCTAATAAGCTGACGAATTTCTTTATTTGAGATTAACTCTCAAAAACTACAAGACGGACTTGAAAAATACTTTCAGTGGTAGATAGCCCATTTTTTGAGGAAGGCTATAGTTTAATCCAGGTGCACGGAGTAGCTACTCCAATCATATAATGAAGAGATCTCATCATCATCATCATCTCAGCTATTAGACGTCTGCTAAACATAAGCCCCCCTTTAGATCTCCACATATACCGTTTACAAGCAACCTGCATTCAGCGTCTTCAAGCAACCTTTGAAGAGATCTCCTGGCTAAGCAACAGCCGCTTTTGTTTAGAAACGTGGATAAGTAAATTGTCCCTTTGTGTCCAGGTATACCTTACAGCGAGCACTCGAGCTTCTCGGAGCTGATCCGCTTCGTGAAGTTCCTGAAGCCGAAGCAGGTCGTGCCCACCGTCGACATCTCCGGCGGCGTGCGGGCCGTGCAGGTACTGCCTTGTCACTTTACTTTCATCAACAGCCTCCCCCCCCCTTTTTTAAGCTTGTTAGGAAGGGACTGACGTCGGGAGATCAGGCGCAGGACCGACATTTACGTGCTCCCTGATGCACGGGTGAATCAATCACCAACTTCCAGACTCTAGGCTGCTTTATGAAAGTTACTCCAAACCCACTAAGATTTCGGCTCGACCCGGGAATCAAACCAGAGATCCCGTGCACAGCAGTCGCGCCTTGCGACTACTAGACCAACGAGGCAGTCGCAAAATTACCACGTTACACGGCCTACGCCACGCCAAGGCCCACAAAGACCTCCAAAACGAATAAAAGTGGGTTTTAGTCAGTAAGTCCTGACACTTCCTACAGCTGCACCCACAGAGCGGGAGGAAGGGGTAATTTGAAGATTCCCCGTAAAAATGCTGTCTGTGATTTTCGCTTATATTTAGATTTATATTTCCTCAACAGAAATACTTCCCGTGTCCGCTGGTGCATAAGGAAGAGATTCAATGCCAGAGCAAGGTGACGGACTTCTTCAGCATACAGAACCAACAGCAGGTGCCTGCCGTCACCTGAAACTGAGGTGAGGTACATCATCTGCCTAGCCATTTCCCAACTTTAAATGTCACCTTTCAAGGGAGTGCTTCATACCCATTTCGTCGGCAATTAAATTGAGGGTCCTAACCAAATGCAGCTGAGGACATCATTCAGCTGTATCCTCATGATGCAGGTTTCACATGGAACGACTGTCTATCTGACCTTCTCAACCTAGTTATCCTGGCAACACTATCACTTTTCTTTTTTGCTGAAAGAGAGGAATTGATTTAGTTATAGATGTCATCATCCTCCGCGCCAAGGGTTGTTTTGTTTAATCTTTGATCTATAGATCTGTGCAGCTGGTTACACACGAGATTCTGTGTTTATATCAAATGTTTATGTGTCCACCCGCCGCCTGAGCCCATGTCCTTTGTTGGATTCTAGAGTATCATTATCATCATCTCCCGAGACTTTTCCCAACTATGTTGGGGTCGGATTCTAGAGTATATGTCTACCGAATTTTATTTAAATCGGTTCAGTAGTTTTGTCGTAAAAGCATGACAAACAAACAGTTACTTTCGCATGTATAAGTAAGGATAATTTTCTATTTCAGATGAGTTCTGGATGATTTTACACTAAGCTGCCATTTCTTCACCAGTCTGTGATTTTTTGATATGATATTGTATACTAGGATACTATTTATAAAACGTTGATTGATTTCTATTAAAAATTAATTGAAATTAGCTTTTGTTATTTTATTTATAGCCATATTTTGTCCTCGACCATTCATAGATTACTAGCTTCCGCCAGCGGTTTCACCCGCTTTCTGAGGAAAGCACTTTCCATACCCGGATAAAAAGTAGCCTATATGTTATTCTGATGTATAAGCTATATTGTGGTAAAGTTTCATTCAAATCCATTCAGTAGTTTTTACGTGAAAGAGTAACAAACATCCATACATCTATACATCCATACATCCATACTTACAAACTTTCGCCTTTATAATAGTATTAGGATATTAGGAAATAGTATTAGGATTAGGATTATGGAATAACATAGTTGTTGTGCAATGTCTGTGTCTTTGATGGCACAGCGATATTACAATATCATAGTAATTACTGTTACAAAAAAAGGAGGTTGACAATACCGATAAGCAAAAACTGTCGAAGGCAGTTTCATATTAAGCCAAGAATACACCAGGGGACTAATGTGCCACGACATGTATCAGCGACATGGCGACAACACGCGAATTGTGTCTGCAGAGATGTCAGACGAAATCTGCACGTTTTGCACGACGTCTGTCCGCTAGTGTATCCATGTCTTTAGATAGCTTGAAACTCCATCCGAATCGCGGGGATCGTCAGTATAAAATAAAACAGGCAAGAATACAAGTAGTGATATATTCCGTAGCCTATAGCGGCGGCGCGTCGCAGGCCCCAGCGCCGGCGCACAGCAGCAGGCGCGACAGCGCGCGGCCGTACCACGCGCGCACGGCCGGCAGCGTGCGCCGCACCGCGTTCTGCAGCTCGTAGCTGTCGCGGGACAAGTCGTATATCTCGACGAAATTCTGAAAAAAAACATAACAAGATCTTCTTTTATCTGCCCTATTGCCAAGATATCCACTTCCTCATTATTCATCTAGACGGCCCCGATGGCGCAATGGTTACCACGCCGGACTGCCGAGCTCAGGGTCCCGAGTTCAATTGGGTCAATGATTCATTTGAGTGATGAGCATGCTTGTTGACTGTGATCTGGGTGTTATAATTAATTGGGGAATGAGAGAGAGGGCACGAAAGACGAATTCGAACGATGTTAAGATGAATTAGTTTTATTTATTTTATGTTAACCTGTGTTTTTTTCTTCAAAAATAAACGTACGAACTGATACGAAGACGTTTTGCTCTTCTCTCCAACCCACATATGTATATGTATATAGAGTATGTTATGTAGTTTATCAGTTGCGTTGGCACCCATAACACAAGCTAATCGATAGCTTACCATAGGGCTAACCGACCGTGTGTGAAAAAGGTATTCACAAAAAAAATATATATTATCTAGTCTTCTTACCTCGTGATCAGCGAACTCGCAGTACTTCATGTTAGTCCTAGTGTCGAAGTGCCGCACGCATGCGTACGAGTTGTTGCGGGCGTCTTGACACTTGCACTCGTATTGTGGGTAACACTCCTGCCGATATACAAATTGACAATAAACATACTTTGTTAGGCCCCTCGCTCACGGTGACTTTTTGTAGTGATGCAGTCGCGATACTGTCGCGCGCAAGCATTAATACAAACGCGCAGCTGTGGCTAGCTGTGTACCCTCGCCCATGGGACCAGATTCAGTCGCGATGTAAATGCGATTCAGTCGTGATGCAGTTACACTGATGTTCGGCACACTCCCTCCCCCTCTGTTCTTTCTCCGATGTCGTCCAACGCTGTCGCGCGTTTGTATCGATACAATGGCGATGCAGTAGCGCGTTGTAAACGCGACTAACACGCGTTAGAAGCGATGCTGTCGCGCATTTGCTAAACGCGCGACTGCATCGCTACAAAAAGTCGCCGTGGGCGAAGGGCCTTACTGATAACAAGAACATCTACAGTGATCTCGATTATAAATTATTCAGTAGCCTTCATGACTTTAATTTATCCAAGTTCAGTTACATTACAAAAACCGACCCTGATGCAAGTTATAGTCCGAAGCAAAAGAAAAAGGGCTGCCGTCAACTCGTTCAATAAATAGTATCAACGTTCTCTCCATTAGTGGGAAAGTTGAAAATCCATACTCACAGCTAAACGGCTGGCGTCATACTTCCAGGGACACGCGTCGTCGACAGAACCGGAACGCCCTTCGCCGTGGTATTCCACCAACATATACCTGCGTAAGGAATGGGATAGAACAAGTAGTCATTTATTCCGTTTTTTGAAAGTCTGGCCTAGTGGTTAAAGAGCCAACCTCTCAAGTATGAGGGCATGGGTTCGATTCCAGGTCGGGCAAGCACCAATGCAAATTTTCTAAGTTTGAATGTACTTTCTAAGTATATCTTGGACACCAATGACTGTGTTTCGGATGGCACGTTAAACTGTAGGTCCCGGCTGTCATTGAACATCCCTGGCAGTTGTTACGGATAGTCAGAAGCCAGTAAGTCTGACGCCAGTCTAACCAAGAGGTATTGGGTTGCCCAGGTAACTGGGTTGAGGAGGTCAGATAGGCAGTCGCTCCTTGTAAAACACTGGTACTCAACCGAATCCGGTTAGACTGAAAGCCGACCCCAACATAGTTTGGAAAAGGCTCGGGAGAGAGGGGATGATGTGATGGTGTAATGAAGTAGTCATTTATTTCTGAGTGTTCGATCACAGCGCCTGCACTCTCATTAGGAGCTGGCTGGCTTCTGAACTGACTAACCGTAACGACTACCAAATATGTACAAATGACAGCCGGGACCCACTAATTTAACGTGCCTTCCTAAACAGGCAGAAGAACTCTACTATAAAAAATATATAAGAAGGTCACTCATCCATGGACTAACCTGTCACTCTTTCCAGGACCTAACAAGTCAATAGGCCGACCATCCATGTGTGCTGGGGGTGTTAACCCAGCCATCTTCAGGATAGTGGGGGCGAGGTCTATGTTCAGCACCGGCTGTGTGCTTGACGAGTTGGGGTTGATACCCGGCCCCCGGATAATCAGGGGCACCTTAATGTCAGACTCGTAGGGTTGGCGCTTATCGTAGACTTGGGAGAATTGACCTGTGGATAAAAAATGGTTATTTTATATGAATAATATTAAGAAATTTCATTTTTTTATTATTATTTTTCTATTATACCTGTTTCCGCAAATGGTTTAATAGCCAAGAGTCTCGACTCACACCTCAAGATATTTTATATATTTTATTTTTTTTATATATCGTGACACCTTGGGGCCCTGACCGCCGGTAGCTTGGACCCTGTTCCCATTACCGGTGGGACACTATTTTTGTATTTTTTAATGTTTTTTTTATAACAAATATTTAAAAATGTAAAAATATGTTGAATAAATAAATTAAAGCAAAAATAAAAATTACAAGTAAATGATGGTGTCCCACTTTAAATTAGAAACTGTTTTTTTTTTAATGGCAATACAGAAAATTAATCGAATTAATGTTCAGCAGTGGACATGTATTTCAATTAAATATGGCTTGGCAGATATAACAACTCACCCACACGATAGCACGTGTCGCAGATATAACAACTTACCCACATGATAGCACGTGTCGCAGATATAACAACTCACCCACATTATGGCACGTGTCGTAGATGTAGCAACTCACCCACAGCATAGCATGTGTCGCAGTTATAGCAACTCACCCACAGGATAGCACGTGTCGCAGGTATGACAACTTGGGTGAGTTGCAGATAATAGCACGTGTCGCAGAGAGGACACCTCACCCAAATGACAGGGCGTGTCGCAGATATAACAACTCACCCACACGATAGCACGTGTCGCAGATATAATAACTCACCTACACGATAACATGTGTCGCAGGTATAACAACTCACCCACACGATAACACGTGTCGCAGATATAACAACTCATCCACATGATGGCACGTGTCGCAGGTATAACAACTCACCCAGACGATAGCACGTGTCGCAGATAAAGCAACTCACACACATGATAGCAATTTTCCTAGATATATCAACTCACCCACATGATAGCCATTGTCAGACGTGAACACAACATAAGTGTCGGACAATACAGCCTGTTTGTCTAACGCCGCTACCACGTCGGCCACCATCTCGTCTACCGCCAGTAAGCTCTCCCAACGAGACCGGTACACTCGGTCTAGTTCCGGGAGCATGGTGTCCGGGAGAGGGGATGGAGGCATTCGTAGGAGCCAGTGTTTATCCTGGTATAAAAACAAACAAACAAATTTCCTTTATTGCATTCCACATGTATTCTTAGGGGGTAAAAGTAATTATCAGTTTCACTTAATATTATAATTATGTAGCAGGAATATCAACCTATGACCCCACCCGCTGTGGGTGCAACTGGAGGGAGTGTCAGACTTTTACTAACTAAAACCCATTTTTGATAAATCTAGAGCCCGGGCCGCGGTAACTCTTGTGAAAAATCCTTCAGCTATTGGTGCTTAAAGAAAACTGGTTTAGACTTATAGAAATTATTTTTTGTATACTGATTACCTCTTAATTTTTTCCCACTATTTTATCCCACATTGTGTTTCGGATGGCACGTTAAACTGTAGGTCCCGGCTGTCATTGAACATCCTTGGCAGTCGTTACGGGTAGCCAGTAAGTCTGACGGCAGTCTAACCAAGGTCGCCCGGGTAACTGGGTTAAGGAGGTCAGATAGGCAGTCGCTTCTTGTAAAACACTAGTACTCAGCTGAATCCGGTTAGAATGGAAGCCGACCCCAACATAGTTGGGAAAAGGCTCGGGAGATGATGATGATGATGATGATTTTATCCAACATACCTACATAATTACATATTTCTTCTGAATATAAATGAATGAAACAGCTTTTTGACTAGATAAATACCTCAGCCTTTACGTTGAAGTTGGGCCCCCTGTCCGCGGTGACGTTGCGGTAGACGCCGACGTGTCGCGGCGCGGGAGTGAAGGGCTGGTGCGGGGCGGGGGGCGCCAGCACCATGAGGAATGGCGTGTCCTCTGTCTGAGACTCTATGAAGGTCACGCTTAGATCGCGCTGTACAGGAAATTAAGCATTGGTGATCATAATGTCGTCTTTATAAAGGGTAGGTTAAAGTTATATTGCGTTTGGTAAAGAAAACAAACTCACTTTGGACTATTCCAAAGTAAAGTCTATTTGTTAATACATAAGGTTCATATTGTAACGTGAGTGTTTCAAAGTATTGCCATTTACGATTTATTAATTCCTGTGTATCTTCTAAAAGGTCGTTATAACCAGGCAGATAATACTACACAAAGAAAGTTTCTCTTTTTGACCATCCGTGTATTCTGAGAAATCTAACTCAAGATATGTTAATATTAATTAAATTGCTTCACTGTTTTGTAGTGTCTTCTATACTAATATTAGAAAGCTGACGAATTTGTTTGTTTGCTTGAATGGGCTAATCTCAGGAACTACTAGTCCCATTTGAACAATTATTTCAGCGTTAGATAGCTTTATCCGGGTATTTTTTATCCGGTTACGCGATGTACTTCCCAAGGGATGCGGGTGAAATCGCTAGCGGTTTCCGTTTCCTCGCAGCGAGAACAGGTAGGAAATGGTGAAGGGTGGGCGTTTCGGGGGCTGTCTTTTGTTTTGACGTCCGAAAAGTGCTGATAATCGCATTATCAGCTGATATCGGCCTAATTTGAATAAACGTGTTTGAATTTGAAAGCTAGTACGATACAAAATTCTTTATACCATGGCAACATTTGGACTTCTTAGGGCCAGTTTCACAGGTTGCTGATAAGTTCCAGATAGTTTATCTGACAGATAATTTCATACAAATTCTGTTCCATTTTTGAATTTATCTGGTAGATAGTGGTGGCTATCCATAACCTATGAAACTGGCCGTTAATCTTCCAAATGTAGTTGTGTGAAGATGATGCATATTTTTCTTTTTTAATGAAATATATATTTTTTGTTTTATAGAATTCCTTTGTGAGCCGATCCTCCCTGTCGGTAGATAGTGGCTATCCGCAACCTGTGAAACTGGCCCTTTATCCCCTAAAATACTTACAATTACATCAGTGAGGTACTGATCAGTGGAGGCGGTGGGCACTCCGTTGTTCGATATAGTGTAGTTGTAGTAAACGGAATTGCCGACCAGCCCGCGCCACTCCGACCAGCCGGGGGGCACGGTTTCCGGACCGCCTGCCTCAGCAGCCCCATACTGTAATATAAATATGTGTTCGGCATATATTTATCGATATCAATATATTGACTGATTTGGCTTTTATGGGAGTTATTTTTTTACTGTGTTACACTTAGTTGTGGTATAACAAGTTTATGTAAAGTCTCAAGATTACTGCATTACAGAAAAATACCTATTTTTCTATGAAACTTTGTAAGTTTCCTAGACATAATTTGAACTCTTTGTCTGACCATTTTAAAAGTAAAAAAACAGTAGATTGCTAAGTAATAAGTAAATTAATTTTTATTTGCTGTGCACTGCAGGTTCCACGATTGTACTTAGCTCTAAGCTCTTTTGTAACACCTTCTTATTTGTGAAATGCAAATAAATGATATGAATATATAATAATTAATGTAAATACGTTCTAAAAAAATATAAAGATATCTTATGGTAGAAAAAAAATTAATATATGACGTAATCAGTGCTAAGCATGGCCACACCAAAAAGTGTTACCAACAACAAAAACAACTCACCTCATTCAAATACTTGCCAGCATAAAAAGTCTTATACCCGGCCTCCTTCAGCAAATAATTGAAGGTTTCCTTCTGCAATGTGTTTCGCCAATAATTGCCGTAGCAGCCGCCTCGCATGCTGTTGTTGACTACCATATGGTTGTGGACATACAGGCCGGTCAGCAGGCTGGCCCGGCTTGGACAGCATATTGGAGAGGTCACGTACTGGAAGGTTATTGTTTGTTAGGCTTCAAAGTCCTCACAGAATAAAGCGACTATTTGTTTTTGGTCAGATTTAGTTATTTATTCAAATCACTTCATTATGAGATTACACTTTTGTTGTGTTTAGGATATACCTAAATATATTTTTGTAGTGCAATGTGCGCTATTTTTGATTTTAAAGTACAGACGCCAGCACATTAAGCTACTACAATTTGACAAAATTCTTAGATTTTCGACTTAGATAATCGCCAAAACATAATATATGACATATGGTTCAAAGTTGATGGGGAAATTTTGAGTTTTAGGTAGCTTAATGTGCTGGCGTCTGCATCTACCTATCGGTAGGTACTTAAGTCTTCGAAGTCCGAAATAGTATAAGCGAACGGTAAATCCCTCCACTACATAACAGGACTAAGAAGTCTTGCAAAGAGCGTTATCTCCGCCCTCAAGAACTATAAACTCTGTTCATGGAGATTAAAAACTACTTTTTTGAAAAACAATGAAAAGTTAAATGTGAGTCGTATCACATGTCTCCAAATAGTACCTACTGTGTTAAAAGTACCACCATGAAGGCATACTTATTTATTTACTAGCTTTTGCCCGCGCGGTTTCGCTCCCGTTCTTCCCTACTCTACACTACTCTATTCTACCCTAGAACCTTCCCCTGATAATAAAACAGAACAAAAAAAGAATTAACGAAATCGGTCCACCGTTCAGGCGTGATGCCGTGACCAAGGGAAATAGGGATTCATTTTTATACATATGTATATGTATATAGATACATAGATTTAGTATTAAGATACATTAACACAAACATTTATAAGATACACGAAACAGAGACATACATATAGCTAGTTTTAACGACAATTACAGACGTGCACAACATTCAAATCTAGGTAAAACAAAGAAAAACAAAAGTAAACAACCACAGAAAAACAAAAGCAAACAAGCACCTTATCAACCTACCAATTTTTTTCAAAAAAATATCATGGTCCTTTGTATTGTTCCACTATTGTTGTTGTTGCCTTGTAGGCACTATTCTCTCACATCAGCCAAATAAAATCAATTTTGTAAACAGTATAAAACATCGTTTATAAATAGAGCAGCAATTATCATCCTACTATTATATTATTATAAAGGCGAAAGTTTGTAAGTATGGATGTTTGTTACTCTTTCACGTAAAAACTACTGAATGGATCCGAATGAAACTTTACCACAATATAGCTTATACATCAGAATAACATATAGGCTACTTTTTATCCGGGTATGGAAAGTACTTCCCTCAGAAAGCGGGTGAAACCGCTGGCGGAAGCTAGTTTTCAATATGTATGTGTATTCAATACTAGCTTCCGCCAGCGGTTTCACCCGCTTTCTGAGGGAAGTACTTTCCATACCCGGATAAAAAGTAGCCTATATGTTATTCTGATGTATAAGCTATATTGTGGTAAAGTTTCATTCAAATCCATTCAGTAGTTTTTACGTGAAAGAGTAACAAACATCCATACTTACAAACTTTCGCCTTTATAATAGTACTAGCTTCCGCCAGCGGTTTCACCCGCTTTCTGAGGGAAGTACTTTCCATACCCGGATAAAAAGTAGCCTATATGTTATTCTGATGTATAAGCTATATTGTGGTAAAGTTTCATTCGAATCCATTCAGTAGTTTTTACGTGAAAGAGTAACAAACATCCATACATCCATACTTACAAACTTTCGCCTTTATAATAGTATTAGGATATTAGGATTAGGATGTATATGGGCCAAAGTGAGGGACATCTCGCTATCTCTGTTGCACATACGCAATCTAATAACAGTGACGTCATATTCCGCTACGTGCGTCCTTTTTCTGTTATTTGACAGTTCCTGAATCTACTCGATTTTAAATCTGTCAACGACTTACATTTTTTTTTATATTGCATAACGTCACTTTTTTATTTAAATAATAAAAGAAACATTGCACAATAGAAACGATTTTATCGATAGTTTGTAGGTAGCAAGTTGCAATATTTTCACATCATTCGCGTTTGAGCGCAAAAAAGTAACACTATATTTCGTGATTTGATCGATCATAATACGCAGACTACCTACCAACATTGTAGATATGAGCATTTTGACTGCCTCAACGACGGGTCGGGCAACAACGGCACGGGTCTTTCCCGGGTCAGGTCCAAATCGCTTTGTCGGTTTTGAGAAGCTTTCATAAAGCAGCCTGGAAGTTGGTTGGTGATTGATTCACCCGTGCATCGGAGAGCACGTAAATGTCGGTCCCGCGCCTGATCTCTCTCTAATCGTGTCGGATTGCCGTCCCATCGGACTACGAGAGTGCAACTGTATCTGCGCGAATGCTTGTGCATTATACATAGTATGTCCTGCGCAGCTGGCTGATGTCCATAAGAAAAGAGAACGGCCGTAGCCGACAATCGGCCTGGATGCCATCATCATCATCATCAGATATAAGCATAAATACCTTACTGTTATTTTCAATTAATATAACAAAACTTACCGAATTAGTGAAGGTAACACCCTCATCGCCAATAAACCGCCTCACATTCGCCATAGGCGTCTGTAATGAAAAATAAATAAAACAACACAATATTCCTAATCCATTTATTTGCACATCTCTATCACTGTACTAACCATTCCTCCCAACACTGTATCCTGATCATCAGTCAAAACCAAAACGATATTCGGCCTCCTTTGCTGACAAACGCTGACTCCAAAGAGCGAAAATAACAATAAATAATTTAACATTTTTGTGGGTAATAATTATATTAAACTTATTGAGAGAATTTATTGGTTATTTTGTTGTTTATTGTGGCATCGCCGGCATTATTTCTAGGCCTGCGCACTCGCTCGCGATCACTACACCGATTGCGAATACACCCACGCTCTTCACCAGTGACCTGGAGATAAAAAGAAATAAATGTTAGGTACAGATAAACAATAAGTCAGTGAACTATTTTTTTTTCTTTTTTATGTAATCTTATTTGTTGGTAACCTTTAGAGGTAATAAACTGTTAATATTATGAGCATGGATATTTTTATTTTACTTTATCTTGACATAATATAATAATGTTTATTTATTAAGCTATGTTTTTGATTCTATCTTTTCCCTAATTTATTTTGTTTTTTTTTTGGTCCCTATTTATAGGTATTTTTCTCTCTGCCTTAGACAGTAGGCCTGGCTTTTCATGTCATCACTATCTATTGAAATTTTAGTACAGACGCCAGCACATCAAGCTACCCAAAACTGATAAATTTTCCCAATCAACTTAGAAAAAATCAAAAATAAAACCAAAAAAATCTATTGAGGAAATTTGTCAGATTGTAGTAGCTTGATGTGCTGGCGTCTGTACATTGTAGGATTTAATGGCATTTTGGGTGAGAAGTTATATTATTATTTGCCTTTATTTAACTGTGGTTTTGCTGCTGGTACCTACATATATTATTATCAACTGACAATACATATTTAGAATGTTTATAAAACACTCACAGATAAACTTATCGGTAATTGATAAAGCAGTCTGTTAAACGTTCTGTAATATTAATAACTCTGACCGTAAATAAACACAATGTATGTATGATCATTCAATTGTTGGGAAAATGCAATTATGAGTCTTTACGTCTCAGACTTAAGGGTCATTTTTGCTCCAAATATGTTATACTAACTATTCCCGGGGGAACTACTTTCTGCTCTTGACTAAAAGGTAGCCTATGTCTTTTCTCAGCCTGTAGATTATCGTGTATACCATATTACATTTAAATTGGTTCATAAGTGTTGGCTTGAAAGTGTGACAGACAGACGGTTACTTACACATTTATAATATTAGTAAGTATTTTCCATTTGCTAAATACATACTTATTTATTCAAAAAACCTTAAATATTTTCAAATATTTTATATATAGCTAAGCATGAACAATATTGGAGGTTATATCTAAGTTTGCCCAGGAAGATAAAAATCTATATGAGGTCAGCTGAAACTGTCAAAATTTCCCAAACAACTTTGAACCATATGCTTCAGCAATAAAGTTGAAAATCTATTAAGGAAATTTGACAGATTGTAGTAGCTTGATGTGCCAGCATCTGTACATTAAGTTGCTAAGATACATCTGACCTAGTAGACTAAACTGCATATTACTTTTGTAAACATTGCTTCTCTGAAGCATTATAGTGTAGTAATATTTGAATTAAGATAAGAAATATAAATGCTTTGTAAGGGGCAGTATCTAGGCCTTGGAACCTTTGAAATGTATAATTAAATTATTAATTATATTTTGGAAGTATACCCAGTTGTATCATCACAATATCGTATGTATGATATAAACAGCGGATTGACATAAATCGGAACATAAAATAACTAAGATTAGAAAATGTTCTAAACAGATTTAGTGCCTATGTTTAATTAGTTGTTTGTTCTAGGGATAAAATTTTAAAATGAATAGATAAATCAGCCAAAACAAGAAGTTTACTTAGCGCGCAATACCACATTTTATAAAAGAGGTTATATTACTCACCACTTAAACGGATCGTAATAAAAATCTTTAACAAACGGAACGAGACCTTTCTTGCCCATTATATGTTTTATGAAATAGATGGTCTTCTAAAATTTAACGCAGGTATACGTTAAATTTCTTCGATATAAGGAAAAATCGATAACTCTTTGAGAGTTTGAAAAACCACGAAAAAAACAGTGACAGTGACACTGACAGACAATCGTTTTGTGTTGCAATGTCATGTGGTCGATTATGCCGGCCCCACACAATCGTCAAACAATCTTTCTGTTTGTGCAACCTTCCTTGAATGGAGAGGTAGTTCGTGTATACCTATGTAACGGTGATAGGTCGTGTTGGCACGCGATCCATCTGATGAGTAGTGATGAGAGATCAAATGATGACTCCAAATGATCGTCCAACAATCCAGAATTCACAAGCAGAGAGACTCTGTCACATCAGCAGATTTTTAGACGATTTTGTGGAGCCGGCATTTGATCAAAGCATGATTGGTTTGGGCAATTTGCTCATGCAAGCGCCAAACAAAATCAACGTATTTTCTTCAATATTAGTTGTCACGAAAATAAAATATTTTTATAAAATATTTATTAAACATTTAAATAAAAGATGGGTACATAAAAAAACGTGTTTTTCATTTATTACTATTAACAGTTTTCAAAACCCAGTTGGTGTAATGTGAAACTTTCGTATAAACACCGGGAAAGTAGCGATGCCCACAGGAATATCCAAAAGACACGATGCCTACGACTAGGCCTTTGTAAAGTAAAGGGCCCCCAGAGTCTCCAAAACAGCCGTCTGGTCCTCCGGTGTCCACTCGTCCAGCGCACATCATAGAATCTTGAATGACTGCTCCTATTGTATTATATCTCATTGCACAAATATGCTGGTCTATTGTAAATAGGTTTGTATGTTGTAGTTGTTCTGGCTGTGGGCCATCAGGCTGGAAAAAAAATACAAAATTTTATTTTATTATGAAACAACCCGCAGCCCGATTTTAAAGCCGAAGTGGTGTTGTCGGCAATCAAAACTTCTCTTTACACTAAGAATATACTTCTTGCAATTTGTAATGATGATGACCCGTTAAAAATAGGTAAACACACCTGGCATTCAGGCATTTGTCTGGCGGTTTTAGGTTCTTTGCTGCAATCGGGCGGTGGTAACTTAGGCGCCTATAGTAGAAACAATAATTGAATGTGTTATCATTCTGATAACGCTGCAATAATGCGCTTACCTGGGTGCAAATGACTATAGCATTAGTTGCCTCGCTCGATCCGAAAATCAAAGATTACTCCTGCGCTTACCTACTCATAGCAAGCGCGGGATTATTAAGCTTTGATTATTATCGGGTCGAGCTATTTTTTTTGTGCTGGATGAATATTTTGTTAGAGTATATATTTTGTAAGTTTGTGTGAGGTTGACGCGGTATGTCTTTTTCAACATATCTCTGTCTGATGTCTATTACATATAGTGCTCGTAATACAAAATACAAACCTCTAAAACTCCCCATCCGACCAGGGTGCACAGTGAATCAGGTTTCACCTCCACACCTTGCTTGATAATCGTTCCTTGTCTGACATGACTGTTGAACACAAACGGCTTAGAAACCACTACGACAGCTATGTCGTTCGTGTAGAAATATTTGTCGAAGCCACGATGGGGTATGATCGTTTTTAAATTGTGGAGTACACCTCCCCCCGAGCGGTAGGTTGAGCCAACACGAATCTTCCAGTATTTTGGATGTGTGTAACTGCAATGCAAAGAAAAAAAATATTGATTGATTTACCAAAAAATTTTTGTTCGCGTCAAACAGAAAATACTCCAGGTTTGAATTAGGTCAAGTTGTGCAAAGGTAAACTTCGTTGTTCAAAAGTTAAAATTACATTTCGAGAGATCATAGATTTTTTCAGGCCACTTTAGAAAGAGTTCTTTCACACTAACGGAAAGGGCGCATATGCGCTGCGTAAATCTAGACCAATTTATCTAGGTCAAGTTTCGAACGAAAAAACAAAAATCTAATAAAAAAACTTCTCACTTCCTCCCATTATACTCGTCATGTTGAAAGCAATGCGCGGCTGACAGAACATGTCGTGACGTCAGAATGATTCCTGCGCAATGCTGCACGTACTCCTGAGTACCCCACGCGTCAAGCAACAGCTGAGCCAGGATGGGGTACCGTTCTATCTGCGTGGGTATACCCTGGATAACTCGCGTCAAGATGTTGAAGTTGTAGAATTGAGCGTGTACTGAAACATATTGGTGATTTAAGAATAAGGCTCGTTGTACACGAAGAATTGTACACGAAACTTAATGGCTACTCGTAACTGCAACGGGGACGCGCATGTGGCCCATGGGTCTCTCGCATCACCGCCACCTGTGTAATCCGAGTCTGCATACAAATAAATGGCAAGAACTGTTCTTAAATATGAAGATAAGAACTGAGAAGATTTTTTTTATTACATTATTTTATATTAGTATAGCTTTATAAATTATGGAATAAGGTAAAAGTATCAAATTATCTGTGGCTAATGGCTATTGCAACTCATTAGGTGTAACGCGAAGCGCTGCTAGTAAGCCATTTTTTTTTTAATGTCATCTCGCAGTTCAGCCTAGAGAGTCTGTTCACGGCTTAACCGGACAATTCTAGTAAATCAAAAAGATAACGGCGTTTTATACTTATTATCTGGAGTTGTTAACTTGAGTAAATTAGCGATAAAATTATAAACACACACACAATTAATCGATACAAGCTCATTACTGCGAGAAAGCTCATAACACATTAATTTTACGATAGTTGTAAGAAGTTGTGAAAGTTACTTTAGTTGTAGTTAGAACTACTTTAGTTTTGAGGGGCTGCAGTTACCGCGGCCCCGGCACATTTGTTTTATTGAAATATTAACCACAGCAACGCGTGGCTGTGTCTGCTAGTATTATTATAGACTTAAAGAATAGAAAGCTTCAAAAATCCTACTTACCTTGTAAAACACACAGGCCCAAATATACCATGATGCTATAGAGATGCATTTTGATAATAACTTGATCCTTGAAATTATGCACGACTAACAGTTTACCACACAACCACTATTTTGATACTGATCCAAAGCAAACACGGAGCCATGTGATACTCACGAGAGTTGGACATGAATTATGGTGAGCTTATTGTATACTACGGCGACTAGTCTTGATACTTATTTGAATGTAATTTAATACAGAAGTTTTTGATAATAATATCTTCAAGAGGTTATTTATATTAATAAGTATACTAGGTATTGAGTTTCTTTTTAGAGAGGGAAATCATCAAATGACTCGCTGTGGGTCCAGCTGGCATTTCTGTCAGATTTTTACTGACTAAAATCAAGATTTGTTCCTTCCAGAGCCTCAGGAATTCTTTTGCGTCCCACGTCTGTTAATCTGTTCCGTGACAAGGTGATATTCGGATTTTCATACGGTTATCATTAATAGATGTATTGATTCATGACCATGTTTGTACAGTCACCCGCACATCAGTAGACACACTTTGACCTTGAGACCGCCTCTATTTCCTACGACATAAGAGCTGTTTTCGCAGTTCAAATATTTCCACTGATGTGCGGGTGACTGTACTCTTAATTATAATATCGAGGTTCACATAATATATGGGTATATATGCACAATTGTTGATAAAAAGACACAATATAAACAGATAATTAAATACGTTACACTTTTATAATCCCTAGGAAATTCCCAAAATGTTTCAACTCAACTATCAAGATTGTACAGTCCTCCATAGAAAATGCAAATAGGGTGTCACCGTGTGTCTACGACCATCAATCATTATGAGAACAGTCGGTAGAAACTCAATAAGAAAACAAATCAACAGGCAATTTGTTTTACTAGTTAAGCGGTGTAAGTAGTTCAGAGCAAAAAGTGATCATAACACGTAATTAGTCTGGTAGTAAATTGATTTTTTTATATGGTAATTATAATTACTGTTATTTTTTGTCGTGGTGCGTGGGTTCGATTCCAGGTAAGGCAAGTACCAATGCAACTATTCTAAGTTTGTATGTACTTTCTAAGTAGGTACATCTTGGACACCAATGACGGTGTTTTGGAGGGCACGTTCAACTGTAGGTCCCGGCTGTCATTGAACATCATTGGCAGTTGTTACGGGTAGTCAGAAGCCAGTAAGTCTGACGCCAGTCTAACCAAGGGGTATTGGATTGCCCGGGTAACTGGGTTAAGGAGGTCAGATAGGCAGTCGCTCCTTGTAAAACACTGGAACGCAGCTGAATCCGGTTAGACTGGATGCCGAACCCAACATAGTCGGGAAAAGGCTCGAGAGATGATGATGAATTACTGTTATTTTTTGTGGATTGTCAGCAATTAATATTTGAAATCTACTTAAACTTTCTCCAAATTGTTGTTATAATGTACGAGTATGGTTTCAATAGATGCCTAGATCATTTGAAAATAGAATTAGATCCAGTAAGCGTTGCTGTCGGTGTTGTCTGATAGAGCGCCTTCACATTACGTCACCACAAAATCCACAAAGCGATTTCGGCCCGACCCGGGAATCGAACCCGAGACTCCGTGCACAGCAGTCGAGTCTTGCGACTACTAGACCGAGACTAGACCAAAGAGGCAGGGTATGTAGGGAAAAGACAGAAAGAAAAGTTTACCAATTTAAAAAGGCCCTAATTCTTAGAAACTATTTAAGAGTATCACGCAATTTGCTTATTGCATGTACTCGGGACTATGGAGTCCCGGACTTTTGGAAGGCGAACGTGGGGATGGAAGAAAAACTACTTGGGCTATTCTGATGGGATGCTAGTGGACTAGGGAAGGGAAAACTCCGTAAAACTATGGGGACTATGGCCCCTGCCGATGATTGTCTAATAAATACATGTAAAAATGGAAGGAGACTCGCCAGCTCACTTACCGGGCCCTACGGGAACTAGTCGCTAAGTCGCAACAAGGGGGCAACGGGGAACAAGGGGGCAACGGGGAACAAGGGGGCAACGGGGAACAAGGGGCAACGGGGAACAAGGGGGCAACGGGGAACAAGGGGGCAACGGGGAACAAGGGGGCAACGGGGAACAAGGGGGCAACGGGGAACAAGGGGGCAACGGGGAACAAGGGGGCAACGGGGAACAAGGGGGCAACGGGGAACAAGGGGGCAACGGGGAACAATGGGGCAACGGGGAATCACGAAATTTGTTTATATTATTATGATTAAAATTTTTTTAGAACAGGGAAAAAATTAAACAAACTTGTAAATATTGCAAAAACAATTTTATATATTTTTATGATTTTTCATTTTCATAACAACTATTACTGTATAAACAAATATTCTATTTCGATTACATGTCTGCTGCCATTGTGAGGTTTCTAGATTTACAGACGTCAGCAGGACAACCTACCCCAAACTGTCAAATTTTACTAATCAAATACCTTGCAATTATTGTGGTAAGGTTAAAAATCAATTATAGGAATTTGACATTATTATAGTAGCTTGGCATGCTGGGTCTGTACTAGACAAACTATTTTACCGTATGATCCCTTTATTACGAATAGACAATTGTATTTGGCTGTCAATACTTGTATAATATTTCATAACACCTAATAATTTTACGACTTTTTTCATATCACCATCGAAAAACGCCGTGGAGACTTGTTTTTGCAATTTTTTTATGTGTTCTTTATTTTCTGCGTTTAATTTCATTATTTCTTCCTCAGATTCTGCGTTCTCCACTTCTTCATTCTTCTCCATTATTTGCATTAAGAATGCTTGATCCACTTCTGTTTTTTCGGGGATGTCCTTGCCTCTGAGGCGCAGCATGTATATGCCTGAAAAAGTTAGTTCTTTTTTAGTTCATCTATACTTTATTTTACTTCAAGGTTAAATAAATATTAATTAGTGAATAAGGATTTTCTCAATCATTTGTTTTTTGGTATTTATAAGAAGGAAAGGAATACTGGGAGCTTGAATGGCTGGTCTCTTATTACTTTACCTAGCAGTTTTTTAATCACTTTTAATGGATAATTAATAAACTGCCAATTAAGGTGCTCATAATCAGTGCTTATTTCTTTTTAATGCTTATTAGCCCTAATCTTTGGTGTGGTTTAGTGGATGGTATTATTTGCTACCCAGTATTATATATTCATGTTATTATTTTTAGATATTAGTTTACCTCTATTTAATGGTTCCAATAATGTCTTGTACGCCTCATTTACTAATGAAGAATACTTTTCTGATATTTCTTGCTCTTCCTTTTGTCTGAAACATGTTGAACAATTAATTAAAAACATGCTACCAATATTATAAACATGGAAGTTTGTGACGTTTTCATTCTAAAAGTTGGGAATGGATTTAGATAAAATTTGGCAGTAATATAGCTAAATATGTCATAACACATGTAAAGGCTAGTTATAAATATGGCCAAAAGTGGACTTGTCTTCTAGGTTCCTAACATACACAGCAAATTTAAACAGAGGGATCCAACTAAACTAAGAATGGAAAGATGTAGAAGTACTTTACATGAGAAAAATAGTCGAATGATGGTAATAAATATATATAACAAAATTCCCAAAGATATTAGAGAGCTACCTAAAACAAGATTTAAAAAGAAGCTAAAAGCTTGGATTATTGAAAAGTGCTTCTACACATTGGAAGAATTTATTAATTGTAGAACCTAATTGTGTACCTATGTATAATTTTCGCATGCCTACTGAAGGCGAGATATGTTAAGCAACTTTTATTTGTTTACCATCTTTTGTATTTACCATGTCTCTGCGAATAAAGATTTTAATTTTCAACAGTACAACACAAACAACATTGTAATATTACTCAATTAAACTTATTATCTGAATTAAGCAGGTAAGATTGATGAACTTATATTTTTATTCTTTCCTATGGCCTATTGCGTAGTACCACCATGTCCGAAAAAAGTAGTAATTACCACCAAAAAGAAAATGCAATTTAATTCATGTTCAGTTACCTGTTCGCAAATTTATCCGGATGCAAATACCTCTGTAGTTCCTTATATCTCTTCGCTAGTTCTGCCTCATCCAAGTCATAAGTTTCGCTCACTCCCATGATTTTAAAATAATTATCTCCTTTGACTGGTTGTTGTAATGCATTGCAGCTCCCGCAAAATAGACTGTTCTCCACATGTTTAGCGTCTTTGCCACAAGACCAACATGAAGAAAGACGTATTTGTCTCAACAAGCTGTGTTTTATTACACCATTTATTATGAAATTTCTTACATTCATGATTTTGAGGTTAATTTGTGTTGAACGATCCGAACGGGCCTTGAAATGGTTATGAAATGAGTGCAAAACTTCAGCGAGGTCACGATATGTACACAACTATGTTCAAGTGTTCCTTACTCAGTTTTAAAGCTTAATTAATTTCTTGATCGTAATTTTCGTTTCTATTTACAATTTGACATTATGTCATATATGTCAAATCATAATAGTGATCAGCTGATCGGTATGTACGTTTAGTTATGCAAAGTTTGTAAAAATACGAATGAATAGAAATAGTGTTACGGTAACAGATGCAATATATGGTAACAGAACACCAAAATAAATGAATTTTACACCAATAATAAGCTGGTAGCTAGTCTGCATGAGCTAAATATGTAAATAATCTTCAATAACTAACCAATTACTTAAATAACTAGAACTAAACGCTATAAAAATTATGCTATCTGTGCCACAGTTTATAGATGGTGTGTTGTCTGAAAGGCGGGAAAACCATTGAACTGGAAAGGCGCGCTTTTTAATTGTTATCAAAGTAAAATTAAAATTTCACGTTTATATTGACTAAATAACTGTAAATATTCAATAAATATAGTGTAAATAGTATAAGTTCGTATAATAGTGTAAGTATGGGTAAGAAGAGGCGGAGGAAGGACGAACTGGATGTCCCTCCAGACATTCGACCGGAGTCCACAGATTCTGACTCGGAGCTTTCGGTGGCGTCGGCTTGCTCGAATACTAAAACCGAAGAGCCTAAAGACAAATACGCTGTTTATAAGGTAAAGGGGTATACCCGTAAGTATCCGGAGGACAGCAAACAGACGGAGTTAATCGTCTTTTTAAATCATTTGGAGCAAAATAGACCATTCAGCGACAAAGACCGTATGGCCCTCTCCAAGGGCATACGAGAGCATGGCGTGTCGGGGGTGATGCACTTACGCACCATCAACAAATACAAGGTCGGTGTCACATTTGATTTACCCAACAATGCCAACATGTTTATAAAAAACAAAAAGTTATTAGATCAACTATCGCTCAGAGCGTCCATTCCTGCTGGCGACACGGAGGTCACTGGGGTACTTACTTCAGTGCCCACCGATATGTCGAACAAAGAAATATTCTCCTTGATTGGTAGTTCAAAAAATGTTATACAGATAAGGCGCTTCATGCGCAGGGTAAGAGGTGATGGTGCTGGCATGTCATTTGTCCCTACGCAGACAGTGGCAATAACCTTCGCTTCAACAAATCTACCACAATATATTTATTTGGATTCTTGGCGGCACGAAATTAACAAATACATACCTCCCGTAAAACAGTGCCTGAAATGCATGCGTTATGGTCATATAGCGAAATTCTGTAAAAATACCGAAGTATGCTCTATTTGTTCCGAGCAACACAATTTTAAAACGTGTGACGTTGCCCCGAAGGACGCTAAGTGTGCAAACTGCAAGGGCAATCACATTGCTATCTCGTCAGCTTGCCCATTAAAAAAAGAAAAAGTTGAAGAAAATAAGATAAAATGTCGTAACGCCACATACTCAGATCTCTTTAATGCAAATTCTTTCCCAGCCCTGACAGCACGCAACATAGATACACAAATTAGTAACCTTATGAAATCAGATAAATTTATAAATACACTAGTAGAAACACTCACAAAAATATTAAGTAATAAACAAACACCAATAAATTCAATGTCAATTAAAGAAGCTCTCAAATCAACCTTATGTGATAAATTTTCATCTGTATCTTAATGGATCTTACGGAAATCAATTTTTTACAATGGAATGCACAAAGTTTAAATAGTAACAAACATATATTTATTGACTTTCTTTACAGAAACAATATACATCTAGCAATTATCAGTGAAACTTGGCTAAAACCTCATCAAAATTTCAAAATAAAACATTATAATATTGAAAGAAATGATATTGGCAACAAACATAATGGTGTTGCAATAGTAATTCACAAAAGTATTAACTATACTAAAATTAAAACATTCTGTGATGACTCATTACAAAATATTTGTATTCAAATAAAAGTAAATAACAAAAAGTTATGTATAGTCAGCTTTTATAGTCCTTTGAATTGTAATCCAGAATTCTCTAAGAAAAAATTTGATCTATTAGTAAAATCTATTCCTGAGCCTTTCATTTTTGCTGGTGATTTTAATGCTCATCACACCTCTTGGGGCTGTGGTTCGGACTCAGTACGAGGACGAAGCATTTTAGATGTTATCGATGATAATAATTTGGTTCTACTCAATGATGGTCAACCAACTACTGTTGGCTCCTTGACTTGGCGTCCTAATGCGTTGGATTTGACTTTAGTTTCTTCGTCTTTAGCTCTTAATTGTGAATGGAATGTACATGATTATCCTCTTGGTACAAGCTACCACATCCCTGTAATCATAAAAGTAGTGATTAACAATAACAGTCATGTTAACAACAGCCATTATTCTTCTGATGCTGAACATATGCCTGTCTATCCAAATTATAAATTGGTGGATTGGCACAGATATTCCAAAAGAGTTGATGAATTGTTATTTGATTTTAAAATTGACAGCATATGTCTTTCCGACACATACCTTAAATTTTGTAGCATTTTGCGTACAGCAGCTTCCAACTGTACAGTAAATCCCATAGATTCTTCAAATCGATCAAGTTACATTAAAAACAATAAGCGGCCTTCACTTCCTTGGTGGAATCAAAAATGCACGAAAGCTGTAATAAATTTTAAAACTGCATATGTAGAATTTAAAAACAATCCATCCGAAGAAAACTATCTGGAATTTAAAAGATTACGTGCAATTAAAAAACTGGTTTTAAAAACTGAAAGACAAAAAAGTTGGTTTTCACTTTGTGAAACTTTTAATAGAACTACACCGCTTTCAATAATATGGAAATTCATGCGCAAATATAATAAAACATACAGTAATATGGCTCAACAAGACGACACATGGATCTTAGATTTCCTCAAAAAATACACACCAGACTATGTTCCGCAAAGTGCAAAACTTTTCAGTACTTGCTGTAATTCAAACAATAGTTATTTAATTAATCCTTTTACACTACAAGAATTGATGGCGGCTATAACTTCAAGAAGAGACACCACATGTGGGCTTGACGGAATGCCATATATACTTTTCAAAAACCTTAATATTTCAGGTTTAAAAATATTTCTGCAAATTTTAAATTTGTTATGGGAAAATGATGTTATACCTCATAACTGGAAGGTTGATTGTCTTGTACCTATTCTAAAACCTGATAAAACTAAAATGTGTCCTGATTCTTATCGCCCCATAGCGCTGACTTCTTGTGTTGGCAAACTATTTGAACAAATATTGAAACAGCGTCTGGAATTTTATGTAGAAAAAAATAGTATATTACCATCAAATCAATTTGGTTTTCGTAGAAATCGTTCCGCTCGTGAAAGTATTTGTCAATTGCAGCTTGATATTCACAAGTCCATAATAGCAAATGAAAACCTGATTGGTGTATTCTTTGATGTTGCAGGTGCATTTAATAGCGTTAATATAAATATTCTATGTGATGAGTTATCACAGATAGGGATTCCGGGAAAATTTATCAATTGGCTATCAAATTTTCTTAATAATAGGGAAGTTTTTGTAAAATTTAACAGGCACCTTTATGGTCCTAGACTGTCAGCTAAGGGAGTTTGTCAAGGGGGAATACTGTCCCCCCTAATATTTATATTGTATATACGTAGATTAAATTTAATTTTAGGAGCTCAAGTTAAAAACCTACAGTTTGCAGATGATCTGGTAGTTTATTCATCTGGGAAGAACATATCACAAGTAATTGAAACAGTCAATTTCGCATTAACACAATTACACAATTATTTCTCTTATCTTGATCTTACTATTAATCCATTGAAGTCCAAAGTAGTTGTTTTCGGTAAACCGAATCATATTTTACCTGCCGTGTTGTACAATAATTGTGCATTACCCAGTTCTCTTGAAGTTAGGTTCTTGGGAGTTATCTTTTCACATAATTTATCCTGGAATAATTACATCAAACATATTATTGCCAAAGCAAACAGAGCTTATAATGTTTTAAAATCTTTGAGTGGTACATACTGGGGAGCAGACCCAAAAATATTATTATTATTATATAAGTCTTTAGTTCGTAGTCACTTTGAATATGGTTTTTACTGCTTTGCTGCAGATTCGAAACATGTAAATAGTTTAAACATGTTGCAAAACAAATGTTTGCGAGTTATAACTGGGGCATTCAGAAGTACTCCTGTGAATGCTATGCAATTAGAATGTAATGTGCCACCATTAGAGGTTCGTTTTGATTTCCTACTAGAAAGATTCTTTCTAAAACTATATAGTGTATCTGGTAATGGTCTATTAAACAATTTACTACATTCGGCTAAACATACTACTTCAAAACCTTTTTATATATTGCAAAGTCTTAAAAAATTCAAAGCTTTTATCGAAAATATTAATATTCATCAGTCAAAACATATTCTGCCTTGCTATGAAGGCTCATTTAGTAGTAAATTTCCAGCTATAAATGTCATTATTAAGAAAAGAAAAGACCTGTCTTCAAAAGAGGATGTATATAGTATGTTGTCAGAGTGGTCAGATCACAAATTTGTATATACTGATGGTTCCAAGAATGACAATGCGGTTTCTTTTGCTATTTATGAGCCTACTTCAAATATCGGTATAGGTAGGAGAATTGACAAACATGCCAGTGTTTTTACAGCTGAAGCTGTCGCAATCTTGAGTGCACTGAAACATATAAAAAATTGCAATTTAGAGTCTAGTAAATGGGTCATAATAAGTGATAGCATGAGTGTCCTACAAAATATAGCAAATAATAAGTTTCACGCTAACACAAACTATATTATTTATTTGATTAAGCAAATGTGGGTAGAATTATTTGATTTAAATATTGAAGTTCGTTTTGTTTGGATACCTTCACACATTGGTGTTAAAGGAAATGAAAAAGCGGATTATCTTGCTAAAAAAATTGTTGAACTAGAAGACTCAATTGCTAGCATTGATAGGAGTGTTTCTATTCCATTCACAGATGCAGTTAGTCTTTTAAGGCGACGCATGTGTGAAGCATGGGGGAGACATTCGTACCATTGTGTGCAAGATAAAAATGTTGGTTCATGGTTTAATACTCTCGATGTTCAAGTTAATTCCTTACCTTGGTTCTGCAAAAACAATATTTTTTTAAATAGGAAATTCTATTCAATTCTTTGTCGTATGCGATTTGGTCACTGCAGGTTAAATTATCATCTTCATCGTCTAAAAATGGTCAGCTCATCATATTGTGACTATTGTCAATCGCAAAAAGTTCAAACACTACACCACATCTTTTTTGAGTGTTCATCTTTCAACATTCAGCGCCTTGTGTTGTCGGATGAGCTTCTAAAACTTTATAAAAGTCCTGATATGGTCCCGCTAAGCTTACAGGAGTTACTTATGAATGCTTCAACTTATATATATTTGTACAGATTCATATTGGAAACCGTTAAGGATCTATGAATATTATTATTAGTTAGCACTAACTATATATATTTTTACTTTATTATTTTTAGTATTATTTGTCTTTTTTACGGTGTAAATATCGAATTGGAGTAGGAGAAATTAACTAATTATATAACGAGATGTACAAAGTTAAAAATTTATACAAATTGAGATGATGACAAAACAAGAAATGAACTGACAAAGAACGACCCGACCGCGACATAAAAACGAATTAATTTGTTTACTGGAATTACCAAAAAAAAAAGGACGTGACAAAAAACTACTGATATACAAATAATGAATATACACGTATGACAAAACTTGATAAAACTTTACGAAAGAAAATACAAACGACGAAAGACTAGGCGGTATGGTCGAAGGACCTTAGCCTGCCCAAAGGGCAAATGAAAAAAAAAAAAAAAAAAAATGGTGTGTTGTCTGTGAAATTGTCAAACTGTAAAATAAAACAATTCGTTTGACATTACGCTATTTGTTAGTTGTTAGGAAGTACTATTTTCTTTTTATTGCATTAATTAAGCTAAAAGCTTTTACAATGGCTAACTACTTCACAATGGACGGCACCGAATCTACAAACTTCCAGAAAGAAATATCCGGCATGATGCACGGCTTCGGCGACAATCCAAATCCAAACGCGGCCACCGTTGTTTTGGTTGAAAGTATTGTTCAACAGCAGCTAAAATTTATGATCCAAGAAGCACACGCGAACTGCAACATGAGATGCGGTAAGGCCATCACTAATTACGACATTATCTACCTAATGAGGAAGAACACGAAGAAGTTAAAACGCTTGCATGACTATCAGTTGAAATTGGATCAAATTGACAAGAAGTGCGTTCTCACTATTGGCACGCCTAGCGAGGCAATGATGTCTGGCATCATAATAGAAGACGAGAAAGATCCTATGGTCAAGAAGCGAAGGACACACATTGACTACATAAGAGAGTTTGACGAGGCTGATGAAGTCAGTCAAATAAAGTTTGATTCCATAGACTATATAAGAAAAGTTAGAGCAGCTAAAATCACAGAGTCTATGACATTTGAGAAGTATGAAGCATACCATAAAGCTAGATGCTTGTCATTCCGTTCTGGGTATGGCATAGGTAAAGGCTTTGTTAAGTTGGAACGCTGGCTGAATCCAATGAAGGAGTTCAAGTTAACACAGGCAGCATTAGAAGTCCTATGCTTTATTGCTTACGAAACTGTTGCGGAGATTGTTGATGGAGTCTTCTTAGTTCGACAAGATGGTAAGAAGAAAAGCGGAGATCCGTTTAGCAAGTTTGAAGGTGGATACTTCTGCAACCCGGTCAGTTTAAGTAATGCAGTTTACATTAAGTCTGGGTATGAAGGTGTTCCAGCTATAACGGTAGCAGAAGTTAGAGAAGTACTAAGAAGGTACTACTCGCCCAGAACAGGAATGAATGGTTTATTCTACAGAAATATGAGTTTAGACTTGCCAGTAAGATATATAGCTTTGTGAAATAGTAATAAGTAGGATAATTATGTTCACCAAGTTTATTAGTAATTTTGATATTTAGGAATGATTGAAAAATTCTAATTTTAGGAGGAAAATAAATAAACAAAAATGTAACTATAATCCGGGTACAATAACTGATTACTTTAACATCACACATGTCTTAGGTTTCAATATAAACAATAGCGATAGTATGTCTGTTGGTTTAAAACAATGATCTCTTCATCATGGATATAGCACAGATCTCTTGAGCATGGAAGGGATTTTATTTTGCCTTATTGATTTTTATTTTATGGGTATAGCACTGATCTCTTCAGCATGGAAGGGATTTTATTTTGTCTTATTGACTTTAATTTTATGTACAGACGCCAGCACAGGCTACCCGAAACTGTCAAATTTTCCCATTCAACTTTGAACCATAATGCATTGGCGATAACGTTGAAAATCTATTAAGGAAATTTGACAGATTGTAGTAGCCTAATGTGCTGGTGTCTGTACAGTGTAAGCAACCATGTAGTTCCTGTTTATTATTCCTCATTATTTCTATCTGCCTAGACTTTTCTCAGGCTATGTTGGGGTCAGCTTCTAATCTACCCTTATACAGCTGAGTACCAATGTTTTATAACCTTATGATTGACCAACCAGTGAGGTTGCTACTTGCTACACAAGCTCCTAAAGTAGGGAAATATTCAATAAGTATTATTGTAATTAAAATACATATAATTTGTGTAAACAAAATGTTCCTGAATAATTTTATATTAGTGAGAACATTTTCAATAAATACTTTTATTACAAAGTTGATGAATTACTTTTATTAAACCCTTTCTATAAAATGGTAACTTAAAATATGGTGATAGAGGTCAAGTGTCTGTCGGACTCTTGCACGGAGGCTTCTGTACAGTAAAATTGTTTTTGTCAAATGAAGTAATACAACTTTCTAAAATAAATATCACTGTTGCATACTCGTATTGAGACTCTTACAGGTACACAAATTACTTATTTTTGACATGATTTTCTTAATATCATTACGAATAGTGTTGGCCAAAAAAAAAAATAATTCAATCATATCAGTTCGTGAGATGTTGTGGTTTTTTTGTAGTTTTATTTTATTTACAAAGTTTTAAGCAACGAATGTGTTCGAACACGACATTGACGACTATTATATGTATGTGTTTTTTGTCCCTGCCACTGTTTACAAAACAACTAACAACTAAATCGGCTCAGACAATTCTGATGAAACGTGTCTAAGAAATACTAAATACCATGCTTCAACTTTCCGTTTAGACACAAAGCGAAATTTACAGAACCCCTTTTTTCGAAATGGTGAATTTTTTAAGTAACTAATTTTTGAAATGGATGTTATTTATAATAGACGTAACATGAAATTGTTTTACAAGTAATAATATCAAATTGTAAATTCAATTAAACCTTACCAAAATGGATTGGATTGCGTAGGCCAGCCTTTTATCAAATCAGTAATTTGCTAAGTGTTTCTAGACTAGCTTTTGTAAGTGTGGGTAGGTAATACCTAACTATGTGGGAAGTTAATAATTTGGTTATGAAACTCGCATCTAAACTACTCAAAACAAAATAGGGCCCACCATCATATATTTTAGTTTTTTGTTTTAAAATTACTCAAGAGGCAATGATTAGCAAAATGAAGCATTTGGTTATGTTGTTGACATGTTTATGAATCGTTGTTAATGATTCGAGCGACAATTTATGCGTTTTATTCAAGAGGGTTGACAGAAAAAGTGAAGTGCTTGAAAAAGCACAAAATGCCCAAGTTTGTCACTTAATGTTCTCAGTGTGACTCTAAGTTTTGTGGTTAGACGTTGCTTTCCTGGATTGTTTTGTTTGGTTTCTGTACTAATCGTGGTTACTATGGCTAGTTCTCGACGGCATATGGACTTGGAAACTGCGGCAAGAGCCGTTGCACTGGACAGTCTCAGAGATCAGTAGCAATACGAGTCGGGGTGTCGCGAAGAGCTATCAGAAACGTGTGGGAGCGCTTTCAGGAAACCGGGAGTGTAGCTAGGAGACCTGGAACAGGAAGAACGAGAGCCACAACTGCACATGAAGACCGCTATATCACTTTAACTGCACGTCGGGAGCGAACTGTGACCGCCCGGGCCCTGCAAACTCGACTGCGGCAATCTACAGGTACGCAAGTCAGTGACCAAACCATTCGCAATCGGCTCCACGAAGATGGCCAACGTTCCAGAGTACGCGCCATTCGACTCAAACTGACAAGGGCTCATCGAGCAGCGCGTTTAAGGTTCGCTCGGGAACATTTGGACCGGACCATGGAATACTGGAGCACGGTACTCTTTACGGATGAATGTAAGGTCAAGTTTTATAGTGATGATAAGCGTATACGAGTGTGGAGAAGACAAGGCGAACGTTTTGCGGAACCGTGCATCCATGGAACAGACCGTTTTGGGGGTCCAAGTGTTATGGTGTGGGGCGGGATTAGCTTAGTGGGCAAAACAGAGCTGGTAATTCTGGACGAGGGGTCTGTGACTGCGATCAGTTACGTTGACAGAGTAATCCAACCTCATGTTATCCCATTTTCACAAAGAGTGGGTGTTGGTTTTGTTCTAATGCACGATAATGCCCGCCCCCATACGGCTCGTGTCACACAAAGAGCACTCTCTGACGCCAATATTACAGTTTTACCATGGCCTGCAATGAGCCCCGATCTTAATCCCATCGAACATTTATGGGATCAACTGAAAAGAAGTCTCAAAGAAAATTACAGTCAGGTGAACAGTCGACAGGAGCTTATAAACGCACTGAAACACTGTTGGGAACGAATACCAGAGCAAAATGTTACCCATTTGATTGAAAGTGTACCGGATAGGCTCAGAGAGTGTATTCGGAGTAGAGGAGGCCCCACTCGTTACTAAGAAAGACATTTCTCTAACAATAATCATGAAAAAACAATGTTAGGTTAAGTTACATTTTTCTCTTCTTTTGCTGTAATTTCCCTAAAAAGTGTTTTTTGTGTGTTTTTTTAACAAAATAAACAATTTTCAACATTTATCATGCTAAAACAGTTTCTTAACACCTTCCCTAAGCACATCTATCCATAAAAACCAAATAAGAATGAATAATTTGTAATGACAGCCTTAAAACGTAGTGGGCCCTATTTTGTTTTGAGTAGTTTATGTAACTTTAAATTGTCAGGGTTATATTGGTTTCCGAGACTGTTGTATGAACACTTAGATACCTTATTAGATGGGTTGAATTTGGTTACGTGGTTAGGAACGTTTATCTAGGCCTAGAAATTACACACCAGATAATAATAATAGCGTCCAGGCCAACGTGGCTGCTACCTCTTCTAAGGAGATCAGCCAGCTACGCAGGACATATCATAGTGCACAAGCATTTGCGCAGACACAGGTGCATTCTCTATTCACTCATTCTCATTGCCCGATGTAACGGCAATCCTACACGACCGATATTTACGTGCTCTCCGATGCACGGTTGTATCAATCACCAACTTCCAGACTCCGGGCTGCTTTTAGTGAAAGTTTCTTAAGACCTAGAAAGCAATTTCGACCTGACAGTATCTTTAGGCTATTTTTATGCAGGTTCTCGTAGTAGTTCCTACGGGACTCAGGTGAAACCGCTGGCAAGCTGGGAAGCTAGTGTTATTAGGTACCTATATGTATTTTGCATTAAAATTGAACGAACCTTCGGAGTTAAGCAAAGACATCAAAAATCACTTAGGGTTATATTATTATTGCGAATGATAAGATCGCGTTCACGCCTCATACCTGATGTTTAACTTGGATGAAATATCAAAAAAACATTTTGTGGACGTGATTTTTAAGGTTTAAACTTTACTATACATCGACATTTTGATTTTTCATGATTATAGTTGTGTATTGTGTTTGATTAAGTAATAAAGCAGGGCATGGTAACCTTGTGGATAAAGCACCAGCCTCTTAAGTATGGGTGTGCTCACTCACGATTCCAGGTAAGGCAAGTAGGTTAGTAGTTAGTTCTAGATTTATCTTGAAGCAATGACTGATTAAAAGGTAAGGGAATTTAGAAAGCCTGCACTACTAAACCTGAAATCACCAACCCACATTGAGCAAAGGTGGTGATTGACGCCTCTTCTAAGTGTGAGAGGAGGCTGTGCCCAGTAGTGGGGCGATAAAAAGGCTGATGATGATAAATAAAATTGTCGGTAGAAATAAGGACGCAAAGGATAGCGTTTTTATTTATTTAAAACTAAAGTTTTATAAACTGCTTTACGACTACTGGCAATGAAGAATGTTACTAGGTATGCCAAATCGCTTGATTTTTTTTCTCAGCAAAGCCTGTATGTATACAAATACACTAGTTTTTGTTGTAGTCAAAAATACCTAGTAGTTTTGATTTTATAGGCGTTCAAAGTTTCGAAAAATATCGAGTCCCGCTAACAGTCACGTGACCGCTTGTGACGTCATGTCACAACGCGCCGTGCGGGCCGCGGCCCGCTTAGTATCAAGTCGCCACTCGCCAGCGGTTATAGTAGGTTTAATAGCTTACGCAGTATTTTGTTGTTTTCGTTATTAGTCTAATAATAGTAAATATTAGTCGATTAATAATATGGATGAAGGATTCGAAAAAGGGCAATCGGATAATCTACCTAAAATAGATGGATTAATGGTTGCGCATTATTTATCAACAAATAGTGATTTCATTGCCGCCGAAATGCGAGGAATAAAAATGCAAAGGTACCTAAGTAAACTTTTCTTGCTACTACTTATGCTTAATAGTTTATGTTCTAAATGGTTTTATCAAAACAAAATACCCAACTAATGTCGTAATGGAAGAATGCAACTCAAATAGTAGAAGTATAAGAAAGAACAGAACCTACCTACCATTAAATTTTCACGTTAAAGACAACAAATATGTATTATAGTTTTGTAGCTAAAGCTAGGTACGTATGTATATAATAATATAATAATATAATATATAATATGCCTCACACATTCACACAACGTCATCTAGTCCCAAACTAAGCAGAGCTTGTACTATGGGTACTAGACAACTGATAAACATACTTATATACTTTTTCTTTTGTAAATACATACATATTATACATATATAGGTAGGTAGCGCTGTTCTTAGTAAATTTAAATGAATACATACATTTATTTATTGCAAACTAGCATCCGCCAGCAGCTTCGCCCCCTGTTTCCCTCGGAAACTGTACATTTACCCAGGATTAACAGTAGCCTATGTGTTATTCCAGACTTCGTCCAGATCCTATCAGTAGTTTTTGCGTGAAAGATAACAAACACACACAAACTTTTGCATTTATAATATTAGTAGGAAGTAGGATAGGTACTTAGGATGTAGGTGTAGTGGGTTGAACGTTACAGATGTACTAAACCTTTTTTATTTATTTGTATTTTTTTTACTAACAAAATACGTAAGGCCATTCATTTTCAATCTAAAACGAAAAAAACTTATTAGCCATCTACACCTAGCCTACGCGAGCAGAGCAGTAGGCACAGTCTAGTATATATAGAAATATATAGATGTATAGAAAACAAAGGATAACGCAAAACAGCTGCATTGTTCTCAAGATATTATAATATGTAATACTATGTAAAAACATAACGGAAAGTTCTGCCTCCAAAGGTTTTGCACCTCTGACCAGATTTTATGTTTATAGATATTAAATAAATGTAAACTATAGTCGTATTTTTATTTAAACGATACAAAATGACGTTTACTGTGTTGTCAGTTTTTGATGAAATAAAAATAGTGTTGCGAAAAAGTGAATGAATGGAAAAGTTCCTGAATTAATGAAATTACTTAGATTGATTAGTGAATAATTAGTGTGCCAACCTACTGATATCTTAGGTTAGGATAGGTGCTTAGTACATACCAATGAGTTTTAGACCACTATATGTTTTTATAGTATTCTGAATACTACCTAAATTGAATAGATTGTTTTCACAAAAAATTATGAAAACAATGCGAGGAAACTTGTAGGATTGTCCTATTTTCAGTAAATCATGTAGTTGAAACAATAGATGTATAAAATATATTAATTATATGTACTAGGAAGGTTATAAAAATAAAAAAACAAGGCTTATTACATAAATTATTTTTAATAAGCTGCGCTTTTTAATAAGCCGACCTAAAACGGATTGTAGTTACGTATATACTACTAGTAACTTATATCAGAGCACTTTTTCACTATTTTATTTTACACATATTATTCTTTAAAATTTTCAAATGTATAATTATGGTTCACTCATAGTTCATTCATCTGATTGAACGAGAACTGAACCCATCACTATTACTTTAAATGTGGCAACATTATTTTACAAAGTGACATTAGCTACTGTCATTTTGTATCGTTTAAATAAAAATACGACTATACAAAAGATTATAATAGTAATGTCTTAGGTATTCACGATCACTGTATTTTATAATGAAACTATTTTTAACCGGATTAATCGCGTACTTATTGATTTTACATTTTTCCTGCCAGTGTAAAATCAATCAATAAAAAAATTATCCATTCTTTTTGCATTTAACGTCCTTTGGAACTATAAAAAACAAATTTTCCGGCGAATTGGTAGTTGTATTTTTACATTTAGGCACAACACATGATTTCATAGTATTTGGATTGGACATTTTTAAAAGTATTTAGGTATAATTTCGACGGCCCGGTGCGCAACCGCGAGCGGACTGAGTGAGCCAGACTGTGCGTGTTGTACGATGACGTCACACCGTCACCGGCAGCTCGCGTCGTGCGGTTACAACTTGTTTTACTTCTAAATCGGAAATTAATTGACGTATCGAAGTAATTCTTTCACTAGTAATTTTTATTTTTGACAGAGAATATGGAGTGCTAATAATCAAAATTAGTTAACATTCTTCATTTCGAAATAAGTTACCCTTTAACAAAGTTTCATGCTCCAATTAAACAAAATGGGACGGAACGCCGCCGACCTTTATTATATAGTGTTTGGGAAAGATTTTATTATATCAACCGACTTCCCAAAAAGAAGGTTTCTCATTTCTGCAGGCTTAGCATGGCGATTTTATATCTATTCTGTCAAGAAAAGACAAAGCTCTTTCTGTCAATGTCAACATGTCTTCTGCCCGAGCATGGCGCGACCTGTCAACTCGCATATAATTACTTGTACTCTAAGACTTGTAGCCTTATGTCAATCGAAGAAAAGAAAAATTACTTCAAAAAATGTCAAAAGAAATCTTACGTTAATCTGTCACTATTCTGTCATTATGTCCACTCTCCGGTAAACAAAACTTGTTTCTACGGTTGCCATGCTAAGCCTGCTGATGCTTATATTTTGTTTGGTTCCCATAACTCCGCCGTTTACCAAACGATTAGAAGTATAATAGAGGGATATTTTTTGTGGTGTTTTTAGAATGTAAGCTTTATTTTTGCATTTAAAATTTTTGTTGCTGAACCTCAAAAAGAAAAATGGAACACTTATATAATAAGGTCAATGTGATTTATCGATTTTTGTGGTTTCTCCTAGCGTTTACGATTGTAAAAAGACATCTAAGTTACGCCCACAGGTCCACTATAGAAAAAAAAACCATATAGTGAAAAAAACAAACTTCGATTTGCGCCAAAGGGCACTTTATTGTGCCAAAAACCGCTTAAGCGTTTTTACACCATCGGATTCGCGGTAAACAGCACTTTGCGTGCCTGTAGATTTTGGTAAATGTCACTTTACCGAAGTGTATTAAAAGCCCTATTTATAATTATTGTACTGAGTATGGAACATACTGAGAGCGGGTCTGACACGTACCTACTTGTCCAGTTTTTCTTTATTTTTACGTGGATAACTAAAATATAGGCACTAAATTAAAACGTCAATTTGGAAGACTAGATTATTTGGTCAATTCTTCTTCTTCCTGCCCTGTTCCCAATTCTATTTGGGGTCGGCACAATATGTTTTCCGCTTCCATTCGTCTCTGTTAGCCGTCATAACACTATCCACTCCCTTCTTAATAAATATTAGATATATTAAATCATCATCATCATCAGCCTATCGTAGTCCACTGCTCGACATAGACCTCTCCAAGTGCACGCCACTGAGATCGATTTTCGGCTTCTCGCATCGATATATTAAATAGATTTGGTAAATATTGCGAGAATATTTTTTATTTCAAAAACTTCTATACATACCTAGTTAATTAATCCATAGACGCTTTTGACGTCTATTCTTTAAAAATCGATAACATTATGGCATTCTATTATCAATAGGTCAATATTCTTAAGGTGTTGACCCCACCTGTCAAGCCGCCGCTAACAATTATCGCGACGCGACCTCCTCAAGCATACACCTTGGCTTTTTGAGAGCGGTTGCTTGCAAATTTAATTTAGCCTAGCTGAGTTATAGCGCTCCTTATTGGATGTAGGACGGGGCTCTGAATTAATAATGGCGTATGCGAGCTTCCTAGACGTTTTAGATAATTTAACCAACTGGAGACGCCATTGCAGTACCTTCTCTTCTGATAAAGGTACAGGAGCGCTGTCCGTATGCTTTTCTACATGAAGTTAATCCTTGTATTTGACAAAATACGTGCGTAACGTAGTGATTGAAAATGTATGGATGAGCTGTTACTATTTATCTGCGGGTTGTTCGCAGGAGTTACCCCGGCCCTGGCACTCAAAGACTTCTAGAAGGAACGTAGTGGATTTTAGTCAGTAAAAGTCTGTCATTCCCTCCAGCGTCACCCTCAGCGGTCATTTGATAATATCCCATGAAAACCACAAAAGAAAGCTGTCACTGTCGTTGGTTGTCTCGCCCCCCCACTCATAAATAGGAAGACATTTTTGCATAAAGATTTTCTACTTCTGGCGCTTCCCGTTGGTTAAATTACCTTATCTTGAGGCAGTCAATGCTTGAGCCTTATGCCTGCTGCGTTTGGGGATTTGTACGGAGGCTATATTGGTTTTCTTTTGATGGTATCTCCTTTAGTAATAATGTAGTATTATATCATTAGTAGAAATATATAAATAAACAATTTTTTTGTTGTTTTCGTAACGCTAGATTCTACGTTAAAGCCTGATTGACCTCTAAATGACGAAGTGCTAAAGCAGTTTTTTTGTTTTAGGCTGTGATAGTAGGCGGCAAGAGTCTGACACTCCCTCCAGCTGCACCCTCAGCAGGAGGGGCCATTTGATGATTTCTATGAAAAAAAGAAGATATCCTACCTACTTACCTATATCTATACTTAGTTGGCTTGTCTTAAATAAATATGTACCATAAACACTTTAGATACCTACATGGATACTTTTTAAAAGTAGAATGATACTAATTTTTAAATGTCCATCTCTGCGGAAACAATTAACCTGGCACATAACCAACGACATTCACAACGCTTTCTTCAAAAAACGAACGACAGTTCCAAATTTAAATGAGATTCTTTATTCAAAGTAAAATAATTCCGGCAGCTCGCGTTGCAACGCTCAGCTGTTTATAATTCCGCCGCCATGATAATTGAGTGAGGAGAGTTAGCGCGATCCTCGCTCGCGTACAGTTTGTTACCTTGTATAAGTATTTATGGCAACACTTTCAAAACTTGGTTGTACCACTGAATATCACAAATTAAAAGAGAAATTTTGTGAGTCTGTGTGTATGTTTGTTACTTCTTCACTCTTTTCTTTTCTTAAGAGACGAATTCCCTAAAGATTTTTTGAAATTTGCGTCCAAACAAACAAACTCTTCAATTTTAACATATTAGGATAGGTGGGATACGGACCAAATTTGAATCAGCTGTACATTGAGGCCTTTGTCCAGCGGTGGACGTCTTTCGGCTAAAAGGAATGAACCGATAAAATTATGAGATTTTTCCAAAGAAATTTCTCCTATTGCAAATCCTGAAATTAGACAGTAATATCGGGACACCCTTTTGCAGATACAGTCGGTTAGCCCCATGGCAAGCTATTGATTAGCTTGTGCTATGGGTGCCAACACAACTGATAAACTACATCTTATTATTATACTTTACACATATATATTAATAATTACCTATTATAACACCCAGACCACAGTTAACAAGCATGCTCATCACACAAAATGTCGACTGTGCCGAGAATCGCACCCGTGGCCCTTAGCTAGGCAGTCCGGCGTTGTTACCGTAGCGCCAACGGGGTCGTCAAATTAAACAGTAAAACATCAATATCGAGAACCAAATAAATTGTAATAATACCATCCTAATCCTACCCATATGTGGAAGACATATAATGGAAGTGAGAACTATATTTTTGCAACGTCCCCACTCATGCTATATGGTTGTTAATAAAAGGATCCCTTTGAAGAGGGTATCGGGACGATATTTATTTTAGATTAGTAGATAAGGGTACTGGTATCTCATCGTGTGTCGCTCGCTGGTTGCGTGATAAATAACAATGAATGCTGAGAGAAGAACCTTGAGAGCTTTAACTAGATTTACCGGAGAATTTACATAATGACAGAAAAGTGACAGATTGACGTAAGATTTCCTTTGACAGTTTTTGAAGAAATTTTTCTTTTCTTCGATCGACATAAGTGAGTTTACTGATTATATGCGATGTGACAGGTCGCGCCATGCTCGAGCAGAAGACATGTTGACATTGACAGAAAGAGCTTTGTCTTTTCTTGGTAGAATAGATATAGAATCGCCATGCTAAGCCTGCAGCAATATAATCCAACCAGCAGCGCAACCAGTGGGTCCACACTTACATCCATGATGAACTCACAAACTTTCGCATTTATAATATTAGTTTAGCACATACCGGGGGTTGTCCTTGGGTACATTTCCATAGTGTATACAGGGATAATTGTCGGTTTTGTGTCACCATACATATATTAAAGTTGTCTCAAAAGGGCTTCAGCGTGTTGGCTTCGGCCCACGTTTGCCTTCCAAAAATCTGGGACTCTATAGTCCCGTGGTCTAAAAGTAGGATATCATTATCAAACACAGCTGATGGTTTTCAAACATACTAGTTATAAATACGGCTGCTCAGTTAACTTTAACTTAAACCGTTTTAAACTGAGTCTGGAACTTAATAGAGCTTTCTTGGTAGGCCATTAACATTGCTCTTTTTTAATATGAAAGTTTTCAGAATCGCACGGATCTGGATTTGTGCCAATTTGATCGCAAATGGCGCAACCCAATTAAATGGTTGAAAAAATGTACTGAAATGATTGAAGGGTTTTATATTCATTAAGTAGTATATGCTTTATTCAGTAAGTATATGCTTTACTAGTAATCGCATAACGGGATAACGGGGTCTCGGGTTCGATTCTCGGGTCGGGTCGAAATCGCTTTGCGGGTTTTAAGAGACTTTGATAAAGCAGTCCGGAGTTTTTTTGCAACAGTTACCGCGGCCCTGACACACAAAGTGCTCTAGAAGGAACAAAAGTGGGTTTTAGTCAGTAAGAGTCTGACACTCCCTCCAACTACACCCACAGCGATAGTTGTCATTATGATATCCCGAAAAAGGGTAGGAAGCTGGCCGTCTTTGGGTATCCACTGGACGACGATGCTCACCACTCTAGACGCATTCGGCTGACGTGTCCAGCCCGTTTGAATTTTTCCGCTTTTAACATAATTCCAGCTTCAAAACATATTAAGAACTGCTATTGATTTCTCACCAAACTCCACATGCATGTACTCGAACCCCCTCAACAGCTATAACCTGCAAACATACCACTTGTAAAGGCAGTATAAACTGGTTTTGCTCTCTCAATTAATCGTAAAGATTGGGGAGGGGGGAGCCTCAAGGACTTCGAGTAGGCTGAGCTCGAGGGTGCTCGTGTTAGCTTAGAAAGGTAACGATAATATAGCGTTCCATCTTTAGCTTATGGAGGAGTAAGTGGCTGATAGTGGTGACTAAATAGTTTTAGGGCCAGTTTCACAATGTCCGGATAAGCCCTATCTACCAGATAAATTAAAAAATGGAATATAATTTGTATGAAATTATCTACCAAATAAACTATCTGGAACTTATTCGTAGGTGGTGAAACTTGCGCTTAATTAACAATTGAGTATGTTCCTTTTTTGAATTTTTGTTTTGTTTCTTTTTTTTTGGTTTTGAGGCTTGGAATTATTAAATTAAGAACTAGATATAGGTACTGTTGTTTATTGGACATGGAACTGGCAGCTTTCTTGTAATCCTCCAATTGACAAAATATGAAATGACTAGCAGTTCCTCGCAGCTTTTCTCTCTCGGGGAACTTCATTCCGTGCCCGGATAAAACGTAGCCTATGTTCATGGGGGATAGTGTAGCTTAGCTTCCTAACAGTGAAAGAATTTTTCAAATCGGTCTAGTAGTTTTGGAGTCTATACAACCCAAAGAAACAAATCTTAAAATATAAGTCTAGATATGAAATACATAGGATTGAAAAATTAGTTGAAACCAATACATAAGGATATTTTTTATCTGCCTAACCCACCTACACCTACACACCTTCCTGCGATCAGCAAGTCACGCTAACCAATAAAATCATATTTTTGTCGCTTGAACTCCAAAAAAATATGGGTATTACCAACCCTAATTCCTCCTATTAATTGGCAATCATTTCGCACCAACAGGACCCGAATAAAGAACCATGAAAATTTTGCTTCCCAACGACAGCTTAGTGATAAATCAGTAAATTCTTAATTGGGCTTGTTACCGGATTTCGATCGAGAATTTGCACGTGGTAGGAAAGCAAGTTTTTTTTGTTAAAGTAATATTTCAAAGCTAAAGTTTTGTTTGTTAGAACGAGCTAATCTCAGGAACTACTATACTGATTTGTAAATTATTTCAGTGTTAGGTAGCCCATTTATCGAGGAAGGCTTTAGGTTACTTTTATCCGAGTGTGCGGAGTTGCTGCAGCGAGACGCGGGTACGCAATATTATATCGTGATAGGTGCTTACATTTTTCATGTCGAACACTAATAAAGTAATATTGAAGTGTTAAAACATCATTCGTCGTTAACCATCTTTCTATTCTACTACATACTCGTAATATCACACTCCCGGCGGGCAGCGATGAGGAAGAATTTTTTGACGCAATTTATTAATAAGGTTTTTTTTTACTTGTATATATTAATTTATATTTTATTTGTATATCCTACCAATATTATAAATGTGAAAGTTTGTATTATTACAAAAACGGCTGGACCGATTTAAATAAAATTTGGTAGACACAATCATAGTCTTCAGCCTGTGAAAGGACATAGGCTACTTTTTATCACTTATTCACGCTAAAACTACTTAATTAATTTTGGTGAAACTTAGCCTATCTACCAAAATAACATACCTATGGGTAACGTTTTATATTAACGTCTTATAGATAATTCAGAGCCATATAAATAACTCCATAGTCTCCATATACTGACCACTCAAGCTTCAAGTGAGAAATAAAGAATAAATAGGCAGGCACTGATTGCTACCGCTATATTTTATGTTCCATTTACGTAGGTACAGCACCTAACCATGAATAGCTAAGGAAAGTATACCAATTCCAAATATTGCGTACATTGGCACACTGACCTCCTCACGAAATATAAACAAACCCTTATATAAATCTATATATACATATGTAGAATTGGTGTGTCTATTTGTACAGATGCCAGCACATCAAGCTACTACGATCTGTTAAATTTCTTTTGTAGATTCTCAACTTTATCGCTGACGGTTCAAGCTTGATTGGGATTTATTTCGGTTTCGGGTAACTTCATGTGCTGGCGTCTGTACTATTGATATTACCGCTTTTTACTACACGTATCAACCACCACCTATATAAACGGTACTTACAGCAAAACAACATGTTTTTAATTTTTTTCTGTCTGTCTGCTTGTTGCGAATAATCTCTGAAATCGCTGGACCAATTTTGACAGGACATCTATTAGCATGTTGCTGATATAACAAGGAGTAATTTAGGCTACTTTTTGACCTGTTGAGAGAAGTAAGTCTATTTGAACGCGGGTGGAACCTTAGAAAACGGCTAGTATTACACAAAACGTCTCTTACATAACACGACATACATTCCTGTTTCTCTCCATACAATATTAAAAATACACACTACAAACCCAGCATTGGATATACACTATATAGAAATACCCACTCAAGCGACCGCAAAAATATTTTTGCAAGCACGCATCGTTCAGGATAAAGTAAAAAATATTACAATTTCTGCAAACAGATTGCGGGAGGGCTATCCCTTATAAATATATTAAAAAGAGGGAATTATGAGTAACAGAGGGTAAGGCCGGTTAAACGTTTAAGGCTCAATCATTGTTCGAGGTTGTCGAACCTGAATTTTGGTAAACATATTTGCTTAGTTTTATGTAGGCGTGTTTTTACATGTCTTAAAGGTATATTTACTAGACTTACATTAGCGTAATTTAGATTTTTATTATCCTCCTAGTTTCAGCCAGCGTTTTCACCCGCTTCCTGACAAAACCACTTCCCACAACCAGATAAAAATAGCCTATATAATAGCCATATGTTATTCTGATGTCTAAGCTATATTACTGCCAAGTTTCATTGACATCCGTTCAGCTGTTTAGGCGTGAAGAAGTAACAAACATACACACGCACTCATAAACTTTCGCCTTTAGATATTAGTGTGATGTGATGATCATAAGCGTTTTTTGTTCATATTTATAGGATAACTAGCAGTTTATTCCAATTTCTCCTGCGTCTTCGAGGAAGTTCTTCTAATACCCGGATAAAACATAGCCTATGATCTCCGGGGATAGCGTTACTTCCCAAAAATAAAAATAAAAACATTCCAGCAGACTTAGCATGGCAACCGTAGAAACAAGTTTACCGGAGATTGTATATAATGACAGAAAAGTGACAGATTGACGTAAATTTCTTTTGACATTTTTTGAAGTAATTTTTCTTTTCTACGATTAACATAAGGCTACAAATTATTATATGCGAGTTGACAGGTCGCGCTATGCTCGGGCAGAAGACATGTTGACATTGACAGAAAGAGCTGTGTCTTTTCTTGACAGAATAGATATAAAATCGGCATGCTAAGCCTGTTGTTCAGTACTGTAGTAAGTTTATAGGATGCAAACAAACAAACAAAGAAATACCTTATTCGATTAGATTAAACGTAAAGCCAGCACATATTGAAAGACCTACCCCAACAGACGTAATAGACCACACCCATTTCTATTCCTATACAACGGCACAATATCAATATATGGACATTCCTCCCAAACGGGAGCGATGGAAATAATATATTATGCATTATCCTCTCCCGCGACACACGTAGACGTATATAAAAACACATCTACCCACTAAAACAGATGATAAATGTGACGACTACCTTACTTCGTGGAGGAAAAGGCCAAGTTCGTGTCATTATGTTGTATGATCTAAGTAAATGTTTCGTGTGTTGTATTTATTTGTCGATTGTATTAGATATAAGGTTGGAATACATGTTGATTTGTGTCGCTTCGATGATCCGTTCAGAAAAGTGTTAACACGTGTCAATCAAGTGAATTTTGCTGTAGATTTGGAAATGGTTATTTTCGCGATCTGGATTACAAAGTTTTAGGGATAAATTTCCTCTTGGGTCTACCATAAATGCTGCGTAGGGATGTTTTTTCGACTGCTGGTCTTGTCTTTTTCGTGGCAAATCATTAAATGCCCCCACTGAGGGTGCAGCTGGAGGGAGTGTCAGACTCTAACTGACTAAAATCCAATATACTCCTTCTAAAAGTCTCTGTGTGCCAGGGCCACGGTAACTCTTGCGAAAAACCCGCAGCTTGGCAGAACGGCTGACCCCGCTTGAATAAAAGTTGCCTGAATCTACATTGAAATGTAGTTAAGAACTTATTTTTATCCTATAATGCGAAGCTCGTGGCTAAGTAAAAGCCACACGGATCGATCGATCATAAAGTTAAGCAACGCTTAGCACGGTCGGCCCGTGGATGCGTGACCATTTTGTCATGACGAGTTTCTCCGTGTTTCGGAAGGCACGCTAAATTATTGGGTCCCAGCTGTCATTTGTACATCTTTGGCAGTCATTATGGGTAGTCAGAAGCCAGAAAGTTTGACAACCAGTCTTACCAAGGGGTAATGGGTTGTAAATGTAAGTTGCCCAGATGCCCTGGGTTGAGAAGGGCAGGTAGGCGGTCGCTTCGCGTAAAACACTGGTACTCAGCTGCATCGGGTTAAAATTGGAAACCGACCTCAACATACTTATTTTTAGGGAATAGGCTAGGCAGATAATGAATGAAAACCATTAAAACCATATTAAAACCCATCCAAACAGCAAGCGAAATAACAGCGTTGGCTATAACAACATAAATGGCAAGTCTATTAAAATTTTCATCAAACATTGTCCCACATTTTCTGTCATAATTCATGCTTAACATAAATGGACTAACCGCATGTCAATTATAAGCGTATAAATAAAGCCTCATATTATTACCGACGTGTGGTCACCATAATGTTAATGGAAACGGTAATCCCAAACCCGGAGTGATTGACGGATGAACATAAGTTTTGCCTGTACGTTTTAAAGGTGTTTTAATGTTTAGGGTAAAATGGGTTTGAAAAAATTGTGTTATTTTCATTTGTACTGAAAAAAAATAACACAATTTTTTAGGTAATTATAGCTGTTTTGATCCGTGTGTATACGTTTTTATATGTAAGTATTTATTGAATGGATAAAAGGTATCTGTGTTGCATTTGTTGTAATTGACAGAAGACAATTTTTTTTTATGTAGATTACAGTATAAAAAAAAAAACAGTATAGCGAGTACAAAAAAATCTTAAATTTCGAATATTAAGCGACTTATTCAGTAGACTTCTCCGAATGGGGGTGATGCTTCATGGCCCAGTCAGAAAAATAAGCGGGGCGTTGTGGGGTATATGGTTCGAAACCTACCGGTGCCGGTGCTGCAGGATTGCTTGAAGCAGTTACCACGGGACTGGTTAACAAAAGACTCCAGAAGGAACAATCCTTACCTATACTTTCGAAAAATTATTTCAGGGCTAGGTAGTGGATGAAACAGCTAGTATTTAGTTTATAAATTTGAAAGTGAGTTTGTATGGTAGAGTCTGACATACGAAACATGAGCCTGGAAAAAAGCGGCAAATTTAAAAAATCTAGCTCTGGTATCACTGTGTATAGTTAGAAAAATAAATTTTGATATTTGATTTTACATCATGGATTAATAAATTATGGACAAATATTATTTTTGTTTTATATCATACGATTTTTAATGGCTCAACCGTTTTACCAGAGCTAGATTTTTTGAATTTGCCGCCTTTTTCCAGGCTCATGTTTCGTATGTCAGACTCTAAGCTTCATACAGGTATATAACAGATTAAAGTTATTTTATTTTCTTTTAGATTGAGATAAAATTTGCCCTTGAAATAGACAGTATCATAAATATAGAAATACTATAACTAGATCTGAATCGCGGGTGCAATTCAGTATGCAAATTGCATTCTAAGCCTGCCTTCTAAGAATCTCTAAGCAAAATTTAATTTGCGTGCATCACAGTTGCACTTCTCATGAGGGATTACACGGTACACGTCAGCTATGCATATGTAAGTTAGTCATAATTAAGTAAACCAGTGGGTATATATTTTAATTATTTATAAACATAAATATACTAAGTATAACGGAAAGGGTGTACATCAGCAGGCTTAGCATGGCGATTCTATATCTATTCTATCAAGAAAAGACAAAGCTCTTTCTGTCAATGTCAACATGTCTTCTGCCCGAGCATGGCGCGACCTGTCAACTCACATATAATCACTTGTAGACTTACGTCGATCGAAGAAAAAAAAATTTCTTCAAAAAATGTCCAAAGAAATCTTACGTCAATCTGTCACTTTTCTGTCATTATGTCCATTCTCCGGTAAACAAAACTTGTTTCTACATATTTATAACATATTTATCTTAAGACACCTTTCTCCATGCCAAATTTCATTTAGCTTAAAAGCATAACGAACAAAAAACCTCACTTCAGAATTTTTATAGTCATTATGTATTAGTAAAAACAAGCATCTGCCAGCGGTTTCACCCGTTTCCTAAGGGAACCTCTTCCTGCACCTGGAAAAAAAATTGCCTATATAATATTCCATTGAATAACCTATATTACCGCAAAGTTTCATCCAAATCCATTCGATAGTTTTTGTGTGAAAGAGTGTCAAACATCCACTCAGCCTTAGGATAAGTACCGGTGTTACTGGACCTAAAAAATTCTGTCCTAGAAGCTCAGAATAAAAGTTCAAACCGCGTCTAACACTATAAACACTACCTAACCCACTTTTGCATGTTCGCAGCGTAATAGTGTGACTGTGAAAATAGTCGGAATCCGTCACGTCCCGTGACGTGGTTACGCGTTCCACATAAATTATGGTCACCCCAGTACCTTGGCAATCGAACAAGTCAGGAATATTGCGGCTGTAAGTGTGGACACTTGGGCTATTGTATACGATTTGTAGCGTTAAATGCTTGTGTTTATGTTTAAAGTCGTTATTTATGTATAGAGAATAAAAGGAGTATTTTTTTTGTATATAAATTAATGATGTGTATACCAGCACTGTCCCGTCTAAATATACGCATATAAAAACAGTAGAAACTGATAGATTTTCCCAATCAACTTTGAACCATATGTTTCAGCGATAAGGTTGAAAATCTATTAAGAACATTTGACAGATTGCAGTAGCTTGATGTGCTGGCGCCTGTACACTACCTACGTTGAGGAGGAATTCATGTTGTACTTACGAAAAGCCTCTTTTTAGAGAGAGAAATTAGCGAAATTTAAATGCGACTTTTCGCGACTGAGATGAGACCTATTTCGTAATAGTGATACTTCCAAAAAACTAGGCCAGTGAAAACATTGCAAGATTAATTGATACAACAGGAACAGAAAATTGCTATTGAATTTTGCTAAGTGTATGTACATATTATCGTTCGCGTCTGTACACACTACGAGTGCTACTAAACATTGTCCAAACAACTTATGCCGGCCATCATAAGCCATTGTGTAAAGCAGTCTAACCACGTCAGGCCATCACGGTGCGAGCGCCCGTTCGGAAACGCATGTGATTTGAATAATCCGCAGCGACAAGCTAAGTTACTTAAAATTTGAGTGCCCAAGTTGATGCACGTTGTTTTTGAACGAACCGACATCTGAATGGGTTTGTTTTGTCTCTCTCCTTCGTATTGGTACATTATCAATACCTTATTTTATTTTCTTGGGGAACCATCAAACATTAAAATGAACATCCTTGGCAGTCGTTACGGGTAGTCAGAAGCCAGTAAGTCTGACGCCATTCTAACCAAGGTGTATTGGGTTGCCCGGGTAACTGGGTTGAGGAGGTCAGATAGGCAGTCGCTCCTTGTAAAACACTGGTACTCAGCTGAATCCGGTTAGACTGGAAGCCGACCTCAACATAGTTGGGAAAAGGCTCAGGAGATGACGCCGGGGAATCATCAAATGACTACTCCCGTTGTGGGTGCAGCTGGATGGAGTGTCAGACTCTTATTGACTAAAACCCACTATGGTTCTTCTTTGTGTGATAAGGCCGCAGGCCTCGGACCTACGGGGCCCCTCCGTTGATGCTGACTGTTCTTCGAGGAGCGCGTGGACTGAATAACGTCGTGCTTAGAAGACATTATGTGTACCTAATATTAATACTACTTGCTGTTTCGTGCGATTTCACTTGTCATAATCGGAGAAAATGTAGGTATAGTATTGTATCATTCACAAATAAGGAGGCGTGCACAAAATATTCTGCCCAACTTACTGCTTAAGCCAAGTCGTCAACGCGTCGACACTTGAAATTCCCAGGCATTGTCCTATCTATATCAACATTATGAAGCTGAAGAACTTGTTTGTTTGTATGAAATTAAATGATCGACTATTTTACGACATGGTCATGCATATATTCTTTCTCTTTCACTCCAAAGCGTGCAATCTCATACACGTGTAATCTCCTCAGAGTTATAATAATTATCTCACAAATATAATATCACCATAATAATGTTATAATTCTAATCATCATCTCCCGAGCCTTTTTCCCAACTACATATGTTGGGGTCGGCTTTCAGTCTAACCGGATTCGGCTGAGTATCAGTGTTTTACAAGGAGCGACTGCCTATCCGACCTCCTCTAGCCAGTTACCCGGGTAACCCAATACCACTTGGTTAGACTGGCGTCAGACTTACTGGCTTCTGACTACCCGTAACGACTGCTAAGGATGTTCAATGACAGCCGGGACCTACAGTTTAACGTGCCATCCGAAAACAATGTTAAAATTCTAACATAGAATATAAACAGATAAAACAAAAGCGAGTGAACCCAAGAGCAAACGCTAGTATATTATATGTCAACGTACTTTATGAGGTGCGTGCGACAAAATATTTACTTATTTGATAGAATTTCTTCGAAGTTCAATAGCCTTTGTGTGATCAAAATTTATAATCAGCCTTTATATCGTGCTACTGCTGGGCACGGGCTTCCACTCACACAGAGAGGGATTGAGTGTTAATCGCCACGCTTGCTTAATGGGGGTTGGTGATTTCATACTTTATAGTCTGGGTTTCCTCGAGATGTTTTCCTTCACCTTTAACCAGTCACTGGTGTCCAAAATTTCCAATTGATGAAGTAATTTTCTATGAACTTCTTCATATCCTTTCTTACCCGACCGTCAAGAAGGGTTGATGTTTTTTGGCAGCTAAACAGACTATAGCGCACTTAAACTAACAGTAAGACAAATATAGGTACAAACATACCTAAATCTTTACTTATATTACCTAGTAAAAAAGAGCGAAAACATATCATCCAACACTTTTATGTAACTGAAAACAAACTATAACAAGCCACGCTTCGCGCTAACGAAAATATTTAAAAATAGAAGTAAAAATTTAAATACGGAACGCAAACATACGAAGCTAACACACTTCGTGCAGCATGTAACATATTCTCACCCCTCAGTTTATCACTACGTCATATAATCATGTTTATTAACGATTTTTAATTGCAAAATTCTTGTACCCGTCGAGTTCCTTCGCGGCTGAAAGAGATAGCACTCCCTCTGTCGGTCGGCTAACTTCGTGAATTTCAGTCAGTGTGCCGCCTTTGGGCAGTCAGTGTGAACGTGTGCCGCGCCGCGTAAAAATTCCCGACTATTTCGAAAATCGAAGTGATGTGTGTGTATGTGTACGGATTAAAAAAAAAGTGGTTGTGATTGTATTGAAACTTTTTGGATCGGTGTTAGATACTCGTAGTTGCATCAATACTTTTTGGTTTTAAACTAAATTTTTGTGTGCAAAGTTTTTTTTTTGTGAGTGGTTCGTGAATCGTGTTGTGGAGGCTTTAACAGGTAAGGCAAGGTCATTTTTGTCGTTTAGTTATGTCAGGAATGTTAGGGTACACAGTGATTTAAATATAGAAGAGGAAAGGTCGCCATGAATGTCTCTCAAATGGCATTGTTGTGTCTTTTACCCACATGTTTTATATGTTTCATAAAAGTTAAATTTTAACATTAACATGTCCTGAAACATCAGTATTTTTTATTGCATATAATGTAGGTAACGTAACTGACAAAACGCTGGAATCGCTTCAACATTTAAAATGCCTACCCACGTTTTTGGTTTTTATATTTATACTAGAAACAGTCTCCTACTAGGCTATGTTAGGAATTGTACGGTATCTGTATCGCTAAGACTTTTACGCTTGTCTACCTCTCAGACGCTGCCTACAAAAATTAAGAATTCAATTAAGTAAAGCACTTAACTCAATAATATTTAATAGCTGAGCAATTTAAAAACTTATTTCTTAAAACGACCGATAAAAACACGAGAATAACCGTCTATTATCTTTTGACATTTGCATAAAAATATAAAAGAGCACTTTGATTAAAACCTTCGTGCTTTCCAAAGGCTGGCTGGTAAAAAAGGAAAATAAAAAGGTTTTTTTTTATGTAGAGGAAAGTAATTAATAGAGAGTGTCAAGTGCGATGACTGGCGATTTGCGAGACGAGCGATGTTCCCCGACGATTAAGGCGTTATCTAGACGAAATTAGGGGCAAGTTTCACCAGAGCATTAGTTTAGTTATTAATATTTCATTAAGATTATACTCACGAAGCGAAGCAAATGAATTTCGGGAGCAGAAATTCACGAACAGTTTTCGAATTTAGAGCAAATTTTCTTTCGTGCCAGACATTGATTCTACGGACAATTTTTGAATTTAGAACGAAGTTCCCTTCTCGTGTCAAAGATTCAAATAAAAAACAAAGATTTGCTTACAATAGCTAGTTGATAACCATCTTTTTTTTTAATAGATTATACTTTACTAATTAGCTTCAAACATTTGTGATTATGTAGACTTTAGGCCGTTTTTAATAAAGGTATTTATTCATATTGTTCGTGTATTATATTAGTATTCAAAAGCTTTTTTCTTTGCAGCACAAAGAAATACCAAATTAATTTTAAAAAAGTCGTGGTAGTTCACAATTTGCCCTCATAAAATCTAATATTCTCGTCTGTAGCGCAAAAACGCTTTCCATGCACATTTTATTTGGTCTAAGTGACTAAACAAAAGAACGGGTTGTTTTTCTCAAATAAAAAGGAGTACTAGTTTTTTGTACGCAAAATGACGCAATTTTTTCTATACTTAAAAAATTAAAGGGGGTAAACTTAGTGATGTTTTAGGGACTGAGGGTTGTATCTGCTGAACCGGTTTAGAAAATTCTTTAGTGTTATAGGCTATATTTTTTCCTGGTTCTTAAAGATTTTCCCTCGTGACGTGGGTGAAATATTAATATTTATGAGTATCTAGTATAATATCAAATATAAATAAAGGTGATAAAAGTAATAATATATCGTAATAAACATTGTCATCGGCAGGGTCATAGTCCCCATAGTTTTCCCTTCCCTAGTCCACTAGCATCCCATCACAATAGCCCTAGTAGTTTTTCTTCCATACTTAGCAATAGTTTAGCACAAACTGGGGGTTGTCCTTGGGTACATTTCCATAGTGTATACAGGGACAAACGTCGGTTTTGTGTCACCATTACATATATTAAAGTTGTCTCAAAAGGGCTTCAGCGTGTTGGCTTCGGCCCCACGTTCGCCTTCTAAAAAACCGGGACTCTGTAACATCCCGTGGTCTAGTAGAGACATACAAATATCGTGATAAAGGTGATGATATCTGCTAAACGCATAAAATTGTTTTGAAGCTTTACTCTTCTCAAGTTTAAATAATCGTACTTAGTCGATGTAAAATTTGACAGCAAAAAATACAAAAATGAAGTGAGTAACTAATCTTACAAAATTCGCTGTACCTACTCACAGAACTGCAACAATTTTCTTCATATCGGGGTCACAGTGCTATACCTACTTTATAATACAGTATTTAACTATTTCTCCAGCCAGAACCTCGCTCAAATTATAAGCTGATTTATATATTACGAGTATATAGCTACCTATTATGTGTTGTTATTATATACTCAGGAGCTCGTGGCTATGTATTAGCCGCGCTGGTCGATCGATTATAAGGTTAAGTAACCAGTCCGCAGATAGATGACCATCTTGTCATGACGAGTTCCTCCGTGTTTTTGAAGGCACGCTAAATTGGTAGGAGCCGGCTGTCTTTTGTACATTTTGGCAGTCCTTACGGGTAGTCAAAAGCCAGAAAGCCTGACAACCAGCCTGACACCTGGGTTGTGGGGGTCAGACAGGCAGTCATTTCACGTAAAATACTGGTATTCAACTCCCGGGTAAGACTGGTAGCCGACCCCAACACAGTTTGTCAAAAGGGTAGACAGAGAGAAAATAGGATACTCGGATTAATTCTACTTATATATGTATATAGATAACCAGTATGGTATTACAGGAGTACGTCTAACCACGTATGTGCAAACATAACCGCTAACCAGTACATGTTACATACATACAAATTAAGATTAATCTCCCGATATCTGGCGGCTCCCTTGCGAATCAACCCTTACCTTGTATAGATGTGTACTCGCCTGTACAATGTTACTTGTGCCTTACATTTTGGAGTACGCTTCCCCTTTACTTATTATTTGAAATACTGAGACTGCCTCGTTGGTCTAGTGGTCGCAAGGCGCGATTGCAGTTCACGGGGTCTCGGGTTCGAATCCCGGGTCGTGCCGAAATCGCTTTGTGGGTTTTGAGAAACTTTCATAAAGCAGCCCGGAGTCTGGAAGTTGGTGATTTATTCACCCGTGCATCGGAGAACACGTAAATGTCGGTCATGCGCCTTATCTCTCATCACACAAATGTCGACCGTGCCGGGAATCGTACCCGGAACCCATAGTTCGGCAGTCCGGCGTGGTCGTTTTTATTTAAGTAAAATAAAAACGCCACCACAACATTACACCCGGAGTAAACGAGTAAAACCGTGAGCGAATGTTAGCTACAGAGCGAATGGCAAATTGATGTCAAGATAACGTAGCGCTACGATTTCGTAGCACGTCTACGAAAGTGCTACGAAGTGCTACGGAGGGTCATTTCGTAACGGCTGTGGTATAATCGCTAGGTAGGGCGTGCGCAATTAATTTAACACTATGTGTGGGTTATAGGCATTACTAAAACAAATGCTTAGACCATCTAACCAACAGGAGCCGCTAGTAGGACAAACTTCTATATGAAAAATAGATTTTCGATTCCATCTTTACGCACACATACGTCAAACACAAGCATAAAATAAAATCTACGCACATATATAAGGTCTAACAAAAATAGTGTACCATATTTTTACAGGTTATCTAGTACATGATAACGATCATATTTACCACAAAAAACAAAGCCATGAAAACAATAACATATTTTATTAAATTAATCATCACATTAACCAAAGGTTATTCAACTTTTTTGTGGTAATCATGGTCCTTAGCATGTACTGGATGACCTGTAAAAATATGGTGCACTTTTTTTGTTAGACCTTATATACATACGAATATGTGCGACGCCCGTACCTTTGGTAGACAAGACGGCATGGCAATGGCATTTCCAGTTGGTTGAACTCTAATGTATAGTACCACAATAGTACCTATATTAAACTATATATGTATGTATATTATGTACTACAGGTTAGCTTTAGATCATTAACTACATTTAATGCTCTCCTGCATTCAAATATATAGCTAGGTAGACACAGGACTACTGATGAAATTTTCTATGGGAAGAATTAAAATTTAAGACCTCACCTAGGTTAACTAACCCCAACATAGCTTGGGCAAAGGCTAGGCAGATGATGATCTAGGTTAGGAATAATTTAGTCAGAGTGTAGAAGAGAGAGGACGATTAGGCGCAAAAGACTGCATGTTTCATCAGTCCGCTGCGCGATGCTTCTGTTTCTGGGTGATTTAATAAGACAAGCCTTACAGCCTCATCCGCGACTGTATCCGATTCGGGTGCCCAAATCGCTAATTGTCCTTTTAAAAATATAGCGTTAATCACCAAGCTTGCTCAATAGTGATTTCGGATTGTATAGTTCAGGTTTCCTCGAGATGTTTTCCTTCACCTTTATTTAGTCAATGGTGTCCAAGATATGTATACTTATAAAGTACAGACGCCAGCATATTAAACTACAATCTGTCAAATTTCCTTTATAGATTTTCAACTTTATCACTGAAGCATAAAGTTCAAAGTTGATTGAAAAAAAATACAATTTCTGGTAGTTTGATTTGCTGGCCTCTGTAACTTATAACTTAGAAAACTTCCACTGGTACTGGCCTGAGTTAGAATCGAACCTGCATACACATACTTGATAGCCTGGCTTACATAACAGCTAACAGCTAATATTCTTATAAACTTCGTACCCAGAACCGTAGTAAATGTACAAATAATAAATCACAATTTGCATAGCTAATGTACCCTCACACCTGTAACGTGAGCGAGCAGGCTTGATTAATTGCCCCTCCTGAAACTCATTATTTATCATTATTTAGTAAATAATTCCCTTTACATAAATATCACAGTTGTTGTGGCTTAGCGGGTAAAGTACTTCTCAAGTACCAGTGAGTTCAAATCCAGGTTAGACAAGTATCAATGTAACTTTTCTATTTTATGTGTATAGACGCTAGGACACCAAGCAACCCGAAGCTGCCAAATAAAATAATAAAGCAATAAAATGGAAAATTGACAGATTGTAGTAGCTTGATGTGCTGGCGTCTGTACTTTCTTAGAATATCTTAAACTACAATTGACTGTATAAAGGTGAAGGGAAATATCATCAGTACAATTATTGGACTTCAAAAGTCTAAACTCGCAATCCGCATTGGGCAAGCATGGTGCATGAGCACTCACTCTCTGTATGAGCCTATTCTCATACCCTTTGTACCCTTTTTTTTTCGTGGGAAATCATCAAATGATCCCTCCCGCTGAGGGTGCAGCTGAAGGCTTACTGTTTACTTAGTGTTAAAAAAAAAACACCAATACAGAATTTCTTTTAAGCACGTGTCAAATGTCTGATTAACTTTAAAAAATTCTTTAAAATTACAAGCGGAGTGTTCACGACATTCCATGTTTAAATTAATTCGAATTGCATTTGAATTAATGTCAAATCTAAACAGATTAAAAAAAAACAAATTCTTTTCAACTTGACACTTATTTAGATTGAATTTGAATTGAAATATAAGTATGGTAGTGTCTGCCCAATACTCAATACTCAATACTCAATTCTTTATTAGCATTCCATATGTTATAAAGGTGGTACATTTTAATTAAGGAACAATATGGACCCGGTTGGGCACAGCTTAAAGAAATTAGAGAGCTATGCAATAGCTCCTTGTTACTTAAATAGATTGACTATGATATTTGCATGATATTTGACATAAAAATATATATATATATATGTGTGTAGTAGAATTAATGTGTATGTGTGTATGTTTGTGCGTATATGAGTGAGGGTGTGTGTTTGTGTGTGGATTTGTATGCGTGTGTATCTTCCTTATTTTTTTATTGATTTATCGTCTATGTACTCTTTTATTGTATAGTAGCATTTATAATGTAGAAATTCTTTTAATTTACTTATGAAAAGAGTAGTTTTTGTTTCATCTCTAATCGTCTTTGGAAGTTTGTTATATATTTTTATCGACATAATCAGTGGACCCGAAGAATGTATTTTGAGATTGGATGTAGGCAGATTTAATCTATTTTTGTGTCGTAAACCGTATTTATTTTGCATATCTTGCCTGGTAGTGTAGAATTCTGGATGGCTTCTAACAAATTTGCATACTTCAAGGATATATAAACAGGGGAGAGTGAGGATTTTATGTTTTTGAAATTGTGGTTTGCAACTGTCTGTTTGCGCGATGTTTGTAATTATTCGGATGAGTTTTTTTTGTAAGGTGAAAATGGTATGAGCGTCTGTACTATTTCCCCATAATATGATGCCATAACTAAGCCACGCTTGGGCGTAGGCATAGTATGTAACTAGTGCTGTTTGTAAGTTGGTAGTTTTTTTTATTTCGTGTAGGGCGTAAGAGAATTTTGAAAGCTTTGCTCTAATTTTTTGTATGTGTGTTTTCCAATTTATGTGAGTATCTATTGCTAATCCAAGGAGGGTGAATTCGTTTACTTGTTCTAATTTTGTGTTGTTATAAGAATAGTTCAGTTTAATAGGGGCTTTTTGATATGGGTGAAAAGTCATTAATTTGGTTTTTGAAAAATTTATCTCTAGGTTGTGATTTTCCATCCACTTGGTTACTGATGTGAAAATAATGTTGAGTTTTTCGTTTATATTTTCATTTATTTGGCAAGAGGTGAGTATGGATATATCATCTGCGAATAGCACACATGGTCCGTGGATTTTTTTGGGTAGGTCATTTATGTATATGAGAAACAGCAGGCATCCTATAACGCTCCCTTGTGGGATAGAGGCGTTTACTGCTCTACGGTCAGATCTGATTTTTTGTATTTCTTTATTGTTTTTATTAAAATATTCTATTTCTACAATTTGTTCTCTATCTTTTAAGTAAGACTCGAACCATTTTAGACAACTTCCCCGTATCCCAATACCATGTAATTTATTTAAAAGTATTTTAAATTGCACTTTATCGTAGGCTTTTGTCATGTCAAGTAGGATACCTATAGCATAATTTCTATTATTTATAGTATTAAGGGCTTCTTGTACATATTTGTAAACTGCTAAAGTTGTGGATCTGTTTTTCCGGAAACCGTTTTGACTGTCATCTAATATTTTATATTTTTCACAAAAGGAGTAAACGCGGTTGCACATTGCTTTTTCGAACATTTTTGATGCAGTTGGTAGAAGTGCTATAGGGCGGTAATTGCTTGGGTTCGATTTTTCATTTTTTTTGTGGATAGGTTTTATTAGAGCTATTTTTAATTGTTTCGGAAATACGCCTTCTTCAAATGACTGGTTGATTAACAGGTAAAATGGTAGTGTAAGTTCGTCAGCACAATGCTTAATTAGGAATGGTGGTAGTTCGTCAATACCATGGCTTTTTTTGTTTTGTAGGTTTTTTATGATTCGGTTTACTTCGTATCCATCAACAGGGCTCAGAAACATAGTATTTTCTGTAGGGCAGACTACTGGGTCTCCCATTGATTCAGTTTCTGGAAGGTTACTGTTTTCACCTATAGATGCAAAGTAGTTATTAAATACATTTGTTATGTGTTTTGGGTCGGTTATTATGTTATTATCTATGTTAAGGCTTAAATTATTTTTTGTTCTTTTTATTGTTTTGTTAGTTTTTTCGTTAATTATACCCCACATGGTTTTGGTTTTGTTTGTCGATTTATTTATTTTGTTTATATTTTGTATTTTTTTAGATGTTGTTACAGTTCTTTTTAGGATTTTTTCATATTGTTTATAGTATCGTGTCAAAATGGGTTCGTTTGTTTTCATAGTTAGAGTCTTTAGTAGTCTTTTGTTTTTACATGCTAATTTAATGCCTTTTGTCAGCCAATGTTTTTTTAATTTGGTTCTGAGTTTAATTTTTTGTAATGGTATACATAAGTTCAAACATTTGATTAAAATATTTTTGAAATCGGTATAATTATCATCTATACTTCTGTTACTGGTTATTATTTCCTTCCAATTTTGTTTTCCCATTTCTGATTTAAATTTGTTCATATTATCTTGATTGTAGAATCTTTTTTTTGTGTACCAGGTTATTTGTTTACTGTGTTGTTTTTCCTGTAGTGTCATGTGTAAAATTGTTGCACTGTGGTCAGAAAAACCTAATTCTTCAATGGTTGTATAGTTGTTTTTGTTACTGAAATTTGTAAATATTAAATCTAAGCATGTAGATGTAGTTGTAGTAATGCGTGTAGGGCTTTTAATATGTTGTATGAATTTGTGTTCTAACATTAAGTCTAAAAATAAATTTGTTTTTAAATTATTATCTAAAATATTGATATTGAGGTCTCCTCCTATTACAACATTATACTTAAGGTATTTATTATTTATATAATATAATATTTGTTTTATTTGGCTCATAAATATTTCTTCTTCTTTTCTGTTCCAATAAATAGTTACTATTAGAGTGTTCTCTTTAGGAAGTTCTATGGCACAAGTTTCTATACAATATTCTATAGACATATCTCTAATATCACATATTTCCTTATATTCTATATATTCTTGTAATAATATGCAGACACCGCCGCCTCCTCGAGTGCGTCGGCAGTAGGATGCTGCCATTGTGTAGCCGCTGAGGCGTAGGTTCTCTAGTTTCTCCTGGGTTAGCCACGTTTCAGTAAGACATATTACGTTATATTCTCGGTTTTCATTGACAAAAGCTTCAAGTAGGTGCTGTTTATTATTTATGCTTTGTATATTTTGGAAAAGAATTTTAAATTGTTGTTCTGTAGTTTCGAAAAGTATGGTTTAGGGGGGCTTCGTTGTTGTCGGATATATAGTGTTTGCTCATGGTTTGTTCATTGTCTTTTTCTTGTTGGTTTGTTAATGTGGCAGTTTTGTGTGTTTCTATTTCTTCTTCTATTAATACATGTTTGCCGTCTATAAACAGTTTGTTGTTCCTAATTATTGCATATTGGCCGTTTTTCCGGGCTTTCATCATTTCTTCTCGAAGTAAATTTCTAAGTTTTCGTGCGTTTTCATTTAAGAATTCGTTTACAAATATCCCAGTTCCTTGAAAGGAGTTTCCGTTTTCTATTATATACTTAGACATTCTTTTGCTTAACAACTCTATTACTAGTGGTCTATTTTTGTTATTTTTTCTTCCAATTCTATAAATTTCTTCGATGTAACCCGTCAGGTCAACTTGAAGTATTTCATGAAACATGTATATCAGTCTATTGTGTAGTTCCCATTCAGGTTCATTGTGGTGCTCAGAGAAACCATAAATTACAATCTTTTTCGAATTTCTTTCTGTATATTTAGGGTCTGAACTGATTTTGTAAGTTTGCAGTTCTTTTATTTCAGCTTTCAAGGTTTCGTTTTGTTTGTTTAAAGCTTCAATTTTCTGGTTGATATTTTTTATTTCGAGAGTTTTTTCGTTGTTTTGTTGAAATAATGTGTCGGTTTTTCCTTCTAGTTCTTGTTTCAATTTGGAAATTGCCTTTTTTATTTCGTCCTCAATTGTGTTTTTAATTTCCGAGATTATATATTTATTGTTTTCTTTCAGACGCTGCATTATGAGATCACTCAAATTTTGAAGTGAAAGGTTTTTTGGAATGTAGCTTTCCTTCTCTTCTGGGTATATAGTATCACCCAGGAGGCTCGAGTCATCAGAAAGTGTCGTGTTGTTAAGGCTATTGTTCGGTTTCTTTCTAATAGTGATGTTGTTTTCAGGTGTATTTGGTTTTCCTAGGGGCGGTTCCGATGGTTGGGTTAATTTATGTTCATATTGTCGTATGGGTGTATTTAGGTTGCCGGTTTTAGGTGTTTTACATCGGCAGGTCTGGCATTTCCATAATTTCTTTTGTTCTGGAAACATACTATGAAAAACATTTGCAGGAATATTTGCACACTGTAAATCATATTTATCTTTGCAAAAATAGCAAGCAAGGTTTTCTGAGTTTGGCAGATTTTGATGACACCCTGCGCACAAAGTTGCCATATTCAGAGTTTTTTTAAAAAAGTGCCCTCTAGTGTGTAATAGCGTCTCGATCTCGATATTTGGTTTAGTTGCTTGATAGCGCTATGGCTATTCGACGATAGATGGCGTTGCTTGTTTTTTGAACTTTATTTTGGTTTTATTTATTGGGTATGTATTATAATAAAGGGTCTGCTAAATACCTTTCTGGTAGGCCCCAAGTATGTTTATTGCTTCAGGTTCCAATACTATACACTATTCCAGCACTGAACTCTTTTTAATTTTGAATCAAAAATTTGAAAAAGTTCGTTGATTGTAAACAAAACTTTGTTTGTAAACACAACTTTGTTTGTTTTTTGAGACTTTTCTTGCAAGAATCCTTTAAACTATTGTTTTAAACACTGCTAGTACTTTGTTTTTACACTTTTGTTAGGTTTTTAAGACGAGATAAGCGTTTTAAATATTTTTATCGATTTAAAATACGCGGAGCTATTGTTTACTTGCGCACTGCAGCGCCCTCCTCTTTTGGCACGGCCCACGGCATCACTTACATTAGCACAACAGTGGGACCATATTATAAAGTTAGAGAGTTGGCTAATGCGCTAATCTCACTAACTACTAGTCCTATATGAGAATGATCAAGCAAATCCATAGGCTACTTTTGATCCGGTGGCCATAGTAGTTAACGAGGGACTCAGGTGAAACCACTGGAGAAAGCAAGCATAAGGACATGTCCAGCAGACTCAGCATGGCAACCGTAGAAACAAGTTTTGTCTACCGAATGACAGATAAGTGACAGATTGACGTCAGATTTCTTTTGACATGTACAAAAGAAATTTTTCTTTTCTTCGATCGACATAAGTCTGCAAGTGATTATATGCGAGTTGACAGGTCGCGCCATGCTCGGGCAGAAGACATGTTGACATTGGCAGCAAGAACTTTGTCTTTTCTTGATAGAATAGACATAGAATCGCCATGCTGAGTGATACGTGTGTACATACATAGGTACCCTTGCTGACCCTTTAGGGAAAACAACGAACATGTTATGTTATTGCATGTCATGCTAGGAGTTATAGTATTTGACCGCACCCCAGAGCATTCTGAACAGCTAGTTCCAATAACTACTATACTTCTGTGTCGTAACATAGAGTTTATAAACGTAACAGCATAAATGAGAGGATAGTTAAAAAATATGATGCTATATCTTAAATAGGGTAGTTGACTTGTTCAAAAATAAAAGCCTTTGCGATATTCATTTGGCAAAGCATCTTAATAATGTCACTTTCATTTATCAATTGGAAGGAAAATCCATGAGATTTTTTTTATTGATAATTTAAGTAAAATAAGTATATAGCTTGATGTGAAAAAATGTGACGTCATAATTTTTATTTTCATACAAATTGCATAGAAAGTAACCGTTTTTGACAGTTCAATAAAAGTAAAGATTTTGACTAGTTGTCAAGTACCCTATTATTCAATTGTTTATTTATCAAACTCTTTGTGTTATTAACAATTTGACTTCAGATATTTTAGTAAATAAAATGAAATGTAATTATGTAAATAAACAATTAATATTGTTTATTAAGCTGCAAAACCAGCATAAATTATTTATTTATCAATGACGAACACACATTGCGAAGATATTTGTTGGACGTTTGGATGTTGTTCTTTAGGAAGGAGTTATTTTTATGTGGTAAAAGAATATTGTATTTATGTGATTTATTATTAAAAAAAAACCACATATATTTACAAGGAAACTTCCTTAAAATTAACTTAAAAAACATTCCTAAGTTATGTTTAAATAATGAAAATATCTCTTACCCCGTAACAGGAACACAAAGCATCCATCAGCCTTTAACAAAAAGCAAAAACAGCAATTTGTACCCCCAAACTTGGGGCAAATTTTTGGGGTACACCCCCTTGACACCACTAACAGTACATTGACCTCATGACGTCAACAGGTGCACGTCAACCGGCAGATTACTTAAAAGTTAACACTAACTTGTCTCCAGAACCCGCTACTAGAAAGTTCAACATTTCGCTTGGTAAGACGCGCCGTCGGTCCCATGTGTGCTCAACTCAGTAGTTATAACTTCTAGACTTATATTTTAGAGTTGAACCGTGAAAGGGTTGACTGTTTTTAATGTTAGGCCGCTGTGTTTAGGAGTGTGTTTTGAATGTCCATTTTCTTTTTAACTTGTGTACTGTCTAACTAAAGGAATGTAATGTGTTGTTGTCTTTAGAATTAGTGTATGTCTAGTACCTATAATATGTTGTAGCCTCTAGAACGAATTTATGATTATTTGGTGAAAAAGAGCTTAATACCCAGTTAGGGTCTGCTAGGGTAAAGCTGACACTTGACAACATAACAATAATGGTATCTAGACTGATTATCAGCTTCGGCGGCTGTACTCTCTAACGATATCAGCTAACTGCGCAGGACATGTTATAGTGTAGTAAGTATTTGCGCGGACACAGGTGCACTCTCTATTCCTTCGCTGAACATAGCCCATGGGACGGCAATCTGACACGACCGTAGAGAAATTAGGAACGGGGCCGACATTTATGTGCTAGTCGATTCAATCACCACCTTCCAGATTCCGGGCTGCTTTATCAAATTCTCATCAAACCCACAAAGCGATTTCGGGCCGACCCGGGACTCGAATCCGAGACCGCGTGCACAACAGTCGCGCTAAGCTACTACTAGACGAACGAGGCTTAGTTAAGCTAGCACGGTATTTCTACAGCTTCTTTTCAGCCACACCCGGGTATTGAACCCAAAACCTCGAGACACAAAGCGTGACTGCTGTGCGTCTATGAGACCAATGAAAAAACAAAAAAATAAGACGCGCAATGGTGATTGCAACCATTTCTCTATATTTATATTAAGAAGTAATTAAGCGATTGAATCCACTACTTTTCTTTTCAACTATAAATACATACATTAAAACAAACTTTTGTTTGAGTTCCAAAAAGACTCCCAATGCCTCTACATAAAGAAATACTAGTAAATCTTCAGAAAACAGCGTTCTCAATCAGATATGGTGCAAATGTATCGACTTGCGAAGATTAAACTTTGTACTAATGAGTTTCTTGCCAACTTCGTGGTCAATGGTACACTCGTACATTTGTTTGGCTTCGCCTTCGATAAGATTAAGAGTTCGAAACTTAGTGAGGAGGTGGAGAAATCATTTGATGTGTGGGTGTAGTGAAAATTTATTTTTAGCAAATCTTCCCTGTGTGTGGGTATTTTAAAAGCTTTTATTTAACTTGCCGTGTATGTATGTTACGGTGGATTCTTTGAACTCAATTTTGAAGTAGATATCTTCAACCGATTGAGCTGAAATTTTGTATACACGTTCAGTTTGGATGACAATGCATGATATGTTATATGACGTCATTCTAAATCCAAAATGGTGGACCATACAAAATGGCGGAGTAGCTATTTTTAATGAATTTCAACAATATGGGTATCAAATGAAAGGGCTTATTGAGAGTGACTTAAAAAATAATTTGAAGTTATTCTAAATCCAATATGGCGGACTATAACAGCTTTAAAAAAAGATTTTTCTTTTAATTTATTTTGAGTATCGTATAGTTGATTTCTTATAAAATTGAAATTAAAAATAACTACGTGGTATAAAGCTGTTGAAATAACTAAAATGGGCTATCTGATTCTGTAACAATTTTTCAAATCGCATCAGCAGGCTTAGCATGCCGATTTTATATCTATTCTGTCAAGAAAAGACAAAGCTCTTTCTCTCAATATCAATATGTCTTCTGCTCGAGCATGGCGCGACCTGTCAACTCGCATATAATTACTTGTAGCCTTATGTCAATCTAAGAAAAGAAAAATACCAATTCAAATAATTTCAAAAGTAATTTTACGTCAATCTGTTACTTTTATGTCATTATATCCAATCTCCTGTAAACAAAACTTGTTTCTACTGTTGCCATGCTAAGCCTGCAGTTTTTCCTGAGATCAAGTTAAAGTTCAAGCCAACAGACATTAAAAAACTTTAGCTTTATAACTTAATTATAAATATAATACTATATACAAAGAAAATAAAAAAGAGAAAATTAAAATAGTGCATCAAAAAATTCCTCCGCATCGCTGTCAGCGGGGATCGTGCCCAAAAGGCTGGCCGCATTGCCACGTTGAATGGCAATGCTGATTCGTTGGCCAAGGTATTGGCCAGCCCTTTGGTCACGTGTGGACTCCACTAAACGCATGCTTAACTCTTTGAAAAGTTTGTGGGCACTTGGGCCCCATGGTCCCAGTGTTTCTGTTGAAGGATGGATACTCCTTGTGGGCTGGCCACATAATACTAGACAATAATAATCTGACACATGTAGTGGTTAATTGTTAATTCATATGATTGTCAATACCAAATGAAAAGTCTGTGACGTTAATACTATATCCAATATATATTTACATTATAACACTTTTAACCAACTGCGACTCTCTTATTTCCAATTGGTCATGGACCCAGAAGCCTAGGTGTCCAGGAGATGCCCAAGGGAAGCTTCGTAAAGTGTATGTACTGTAAATTGTGAAATTTTCGATGATGATGACAGGTGAAGAAAACTGTTCATCAGGTTCCATTTGTGGAATTAAAAAGCTAGAAGGAGCAGCAGGATTCCAGGTTTGGAAATTCCATGTAAAAAACTATTTGGAATGCAAAAACTGGTGGGTGGCTGTAGAAGCCGACGAGATAACTCCTGCGCTCAAGGAAGCTGATCGAAAAGCACGAACAACTATATGTCTGCTATTGGAGCCTTCATGTTTTGCCCACGTGTACGACGTAAAGACCGCGCGTGAGGCATGGCGCAAACTGTGTGGCGCATATGAGGATAAAGGCTGGGGAAGACGTATAGTACTGCAGCGTCAATTATGGACGTGCAGATTGGAAAATTTTTCATCTATGGAGAATTACGTGTCAAAAGTAATATCAATTGCACAGCAGTTGGATGCCATAGACGCAAAAGTCGCAGACGATTGGATCATTTCCATTTTGCTGGCTGGATTAACACCGGAATATAACCCGTTGATAATGGCAGTTGATAACAGTGGCAAGGAAATTAGCTTAGAGCAAATCAAAACGAAATTGCTGCAAGAAGCGAATAGACAGGCTGATGATAAAGCAGGAGCTGGTGAGCAAGCACTTCTTTCTCAGCAGAAAAAGGCACCAAAAACTAATGCTCGGAAACCAGTGCGCAAATGTTTTAAATGCCACAAACCAGGACACAAGGCATCAGAGTGCAAGCAGATACATGCCGGAGTTTGCATGAGTACGGCGGATACGAATGCCACAAAAAGAACTGGCTGGTATGTAGATAGTGGCTGCTCAAACCATATGACTTGGAATGCTAAAAAGTTATGCAGTTTTGAGAAAATGAAGAGTAACTTTAAAATCAAGGTGGCCAATGGCGAAGAAATACCAGTTGAAGGAAGAGGAATTGCTATACCAAGTGTTAGCGAAAGTTCAAAATTCACATTGAATAATGTCCTACATGTTCCTCAACTTTCTATGAATTTAATATCAGTGAGCAATCTTGTAAAGAAAGATTTCACGGTTAATTTCAACAAAAGAGGTTGCATTATTAGGAATAAAACCGACCAAATAGTTGCGACTTGCAATGAGGTTGATGGAATTTTCAAATTGAATGAAAAAGAAAAATACGTCAACGCGACATTGTCAGACAAACCTCTGTCAAACCTATGGCATAGAAGATTAGCGCATTTAGGTAAACAATATATGTTGATATTAAAAGATATGGTGACTGGTATGAGTTTCGACAATACACAACACATTGAGCCATGTATTCCCTGCATTCAAGGTAAGACATGTAAAAGCCCATTTAAAAATAAAGGCACACGAGCAGAACAGATTCTAGAATTAGTCCACACGGATATTTGCGGTCCAATGGAAGAGCCCTCATTTGCTGGTTCCATATATATGCTACTATTTATTGATGACTACACCCGCAAGACGCATGTTTATTTTTTAAGAAATAAGAGTCAAACTTTCGATAAATTTCGTGAATATAAAGCGGAAGTAGAGAATGAAACAGGAAAGTCAATAAAATGCATTAGATCCGACAATGGTACTGAATTTTGCAACCATGCTTTCAACAGATTCCTCAAGTCTGCTGGAATAAAACACCAAACGACGGTGCCGTATACGCCTGAACAGAATGGCGTAGCGGAGAGGGCGAATAGATCAATTATAGAGAAAGCAAGAACGTTGCTTTATGAGGCGAATCTCAGTAAGAAATTTTGGGCTGAAGCAGTACGAACTGTGGTATATTTAAAGAATCGGAGCCCCACAAAGGCTGTCACGAATAAAGTACCTGAAGAACTTTGGTCTGGTAAACAAGTAAACTTGAGTCATTTAAAAATCTTTGGATGTTTGGCGTTTGCATTAAAACCGAAGCAGAAAAGACAAAAGCTGGATATGAAGACAGAAGCATTGATTTTTATTGGTTATAGTGAGTTTACAAAGGGTTACAGACTTATGCACCCACAGACTGGCAAGATAACGGTTGCGAGGGATGTGAAGTTCTTGGAAAATGTATTTCCTGGTGATGGTACGAACGTGACGAAGAACGCAGTTGTTCCTTTGTCCCTTGAGGAGGAACAAACTGAACCTGCGGTTTTGGATGAATCTCCTGATGACCACTCAAACGTTGAAGAGGATTTTCAGGATGCTGATGGAGGATGTACCGAATCCGCTACGAATGAAGAAGTACTTACAGAGACATGTATAGAACCGAGATATAACCTGCGTGCGCGGAAACCGGTCGATTATACGAACGCATGCATCAACGCTCTCGCTGCAATTGACGGCGATCCGACGACTGTAGAGGAGGCACTAAGTAGACCTGATCGTGCACTTTGGCAGAAGGCCATCGACGATGAGCTACAATCGTTGAAGGAGAATCAGACGTGGACACTCGTTGATTTACCACGTGATAAGAAGCCGATTCAATGTAAATGGGTCTTTAAGATTAAGCGAGACAGTGATGGTAAGGTGTCAAAGTACAAAGCTAGGCTGGTAGCGAAAGGATTTACACAGGTACGTGGCGTAGACTATAACGAAACTTATTCACCCGTAGTAAGGAGCTCGACTTTACGACTATTATTCTCATTAGCTGTAGAATACGATTGGGACATAGATCAATGGGACGTGACGACTGCTTTCCTTTATGGAAAATTAAAGGAAGAAATTTATATGATGCAACCTGTAGGTGCTGTCACCAAGGGTCAGGAGACTAAGGTATGCAAGTTAAGTAGATCGTTGTATGGTCTCAAACAAGCATCGCATGCTTGGTTCAACGAACTTGACCGGGAGATGCTTAGTCTAGGTTTCACACAGTCCAAGATAGAGCCATGTTTATATCAAAAGTTACTAGGAGACAGGAATACTGCCGTCAATAGCATAGTTGCAGTAAGTACGCTCTAGACACTTTTGAGAAAAACGCGGTTAAAGTTTTGGCTCGAAAATCTTCCATAAATCCTTTGTTTGTAATCAGATCATGATGGTTGATACCTTAAATGAAAGAGGAGCTCAGCCTCTGTCTATTACTTATTTAGACACGATTACTGAGTTATTGAAAGACCAAATAAATTAATCATTGTTGTTATACTAAGTATTTCTTAGAGGCTCTCTGATAGGGAACACTTAGCATAAACACAGTAAGTGTGTTATTTACTGTATTTATGCTAAGTAACCATACGAATTTATGCTTAAATATAATATGGTTCAAAAGTTTTATTATATCAGGCTGGTGATAGTAAAACAATTAGTTCTTGGTTTAAAAATGTATTTAAAAAAAAATCAAATCTTGTTTCGTTAAGCTAAAGTAGCTTTACATTACAAATTAAATAAAAATCCTTTCTTCGCTATCAAATCAACACTTAATAATTATTAATTATTTAATACAATTGTTCAATTAATTTAATTTAATTACATATTAATTGAACAATTGTATTAAAAGGCCATTTAAGTAGGTTAAATCAACTACTTTCTTAGTTAAGTAGCCCATGTTTATAATAATATAACGAATAACAAAATTACGTTTCTTAATTTTACTTAATTCTATCAGTCTTTCCAGTTACAAAATGGCACATATTCTAATAATTTAGTTTTCTTACATTAATCTCTCAACTCAAGTTATCTTAAAATATGTAAGTATTATTCAGTCTTATTTTAAACAACTATTTTAGAATCACGTTATTATGTTTATATAGGTAAGGGACTAATTTTTAAGAGTAATTAATAAAGAAGAATTCAAGACACTAAACTTTTTACAAGTCAAAATTAAAAGAAACAAACAATTCCCTTGTGCTGAACAAAGATGTTCACCAAGGGGTGTCGCCTCTTCCCGCAAAGAAAAAATTGTTAAAGATCTCGTTCCCTTGATGCTACCTAGTCGAAGGCAATTCTGGTTAGACTTGCCAGTTAAAGATGAATCCTTGAATCTTTCCAAAGAATTTGATGATTAGTTCACCTGCTTGTTTTCGTAGGAGTCGATTCCTAATTTATTGTATATTTTATTTTATTAAATTGTAAAAGAAGAAAGGGTTATGTTTTTCCTAAATTGTTATAATTTTGGTTTCTATATGATCGTTAAGTATCTATAAGATTCATAAATGTTGTTCTATTAATCTATAAGTGTTGATTTCATACCGAAGAAATTACTCTTAAAAATTAGTTCCTTACCTATATAAACATAATAACGTGATTCTAAAATAGTTGTTTAAAATAAGACTGAATAATACTTACATATTTTAAGATAACTTGAGTTGAGAGATTAATGTAAGAAAACTAAATTATTAGAATATGTGCCATTTTGTAACTGGAAAGACTGATAGAATTAAGTAAAATTAAGAAACGTAATTTTGTTATTCGTTATATTATTATAAACATGGGCTACTTAACTAAGAAAGTAGTTGATTTAACCTACTTAAATGGCCTTTTAATACAATTGTTCAATTAATATGTAATTAAATTAAATTAATTATTAATTGAACAATTGTATTAAATTAATAATAATTATTAAGTGTTGATTTGATAGCGAAGAAAGGATTTTTATTTAATTTGTAATGTAAAGCTACTTTAGCTTAACGAAACAAGATTTGATTTTTTTTAAATACATTTTTAAACCAAGAACTAATTGTTTTACTATCACCAGCCTGATATATTAAAACTTTTGAACCATATTATATTTAAGCATAAATTCGTATGGTTACTTAGCATAAATACAGTAAATAACACACTTACTGTGTTTATGCTAAGTGTTCCCTATCAGAGAGCCTCTAAGAAATACTTAGTATAACAACAATGATTAATTTATTTGGTCTTTCAATAACTCAGTAATCGTGTCTAAATAAGTAATAGACAGAGGCTGAGCTCCTCTTTCATTTAAGGTATCAACCATCATGATCTGATTACAAACAAAGGATTTATGGAAGATTTTCGAACCAAAACTTTAACCGAGAATGGTGCGGGGTATGCCAACGCCCCCCGCACACTCCCCAGGATGGCTATATGCTCTGTAAATAATGATTAACCTCATGTTAGATCTGATTACGTTACTAAACATAAATTCAATATCGCATCGAACTGTCTTTGTAGTAAGTAATCTGAAACCTACGCTTAGGATCAATACTAAGCATACATGCAGTATCGCGGCATATTGTTTTTAAGACTAGACCACTCATTTAGTAAATATTGGGAAACTGCTCGGGATCAAAACAGTATATCTTCTTAATGTTTATTTGCTAGGCCCAAATTCAATTTTAATAAAGTAAATGACTTAACATATTAGTAGTATAGTAGTCATACTGTACTTATGCTGAGAGACTCAGAACAAGATTTTTTACCGTAAGTGTGCCCACTGTAATAATGCCTTGTGATGTAAAAAAAATGCTCAACTTACTGCAAATTTTAAATTGCTAAATATTAATTAAAAAACGATAGAAATAAATGAGTAAGATGTATACGTAGATCTCGTTCTCGTGATCACGCCTGTATATCTAACTCAATTTTGACAAAAACCCGACTTACTGCAACTATGCTATTGACGGCAGAATAGTGATAGGATAGTTATAGTTATATACGTAGATGATATTTTTATTTTTTGTAATGATATACACAAAAAAGAGAAAGAAAATTTGAAAAACAAGTTATTAAAGAAATTTAAAGTCAAAGATCTAGGTCGTGCTAGACATGTCTTAGGTATGCGACTTAGGAGAGACGAAAATACCATTTATCTTGATCAAGAACAATACGTTATGAATGTTTTGAAAGGATTTTGAAATGACGGACTGTAAACCAGTCATTACCCCCATGGAAACTGGTATCAGACTTGAAAAGGCTACGGAGTCTGACAGTAGGTTACCCTATCAAAATCTTATAGGATGTCTTAACTATTTAGCTCAAAATAGTAGGCCAGATATCGCGCACGCTGTTAGTGTTTTGTCACAGTTTAATAATTGTTACAATGAAGTTCATTTTAAGTGTGCAAAACGGGTGCTGAGATATCTGAAAGGGACATCGGATTTTGCATTAACCTTCCGAAAGTCAGGTAAATTAGAACTTCTTGGCTACGTGGACGCGGATTGGGGTGGGTCATATGATAGGAAATCTTTTACTGGTCTTATGTTTATGTTAGGCGAAAATTTAATAACTTGGGAGAGCCGTAAACAACGATGTGTCGCTCTATCTTCAACTGAGGCGGAGTATATAGGTCTTAGCCAAGCTTCAAAGGAAGCGATTTATTTGCGTAGTTTATTAAAAAGTTTGACAAATAATACTTGTGCTAAACCTGTTGTTATTTACAACGATAACCAGTCTGCACATCAAATAGCGAGAAACAAGATGAACCATAATAGGACAAAGCATATCGACATTAGGTTTCACTTTATTCGCGAAGCAATATTGAATGAGGCGGTACAGGTGATGTATGTGTCTACACAAGACATGCTGGCAGATATGCTAACTAAGTCTCTGCCAGGCCCTAAATTCAAAAACGCTTTACCGAGATTACCCATGAAGAGGGCGGGTAGCGAAAGTGTTACTTAAGTTTGTATAGATATGTACTTTGTTAAGATTTATATATTTGTTTATTTAGTGTAATGGTTAATCTCTTGTTTATGTATTATTTATTTTTAATTAAATATTTAGTTATGCTATGACAATGCGAACACATGTGGCAGATTAAGGGGGCATGTTGAAGGATGGATACTCCTTGTGGGCTGGCCACATAATACTAGACAATAATAATCTGACACATGTAGTGGTTAATTGTTAATTCATATGATTGTCAATACCAAATGAAAAGTCTGTGACGTTAATACTATATCCAATATATATTTACATTATAACACTTTTAACCAACTGCGACTCTCTTATTTCCAATTGTTTCAACCCCAAAACAAAGCTTTATAACTAAGTCACATAGATTCAAAAATAACTGGTAAAATTGGGATTAATTAACGCTCAATCCTTCTCCGTTTGAGAAGAGGCCTGTGCCCAGCAAATGAAAATGGGATTGGATAGACACTTATGTATTTACAAATCTTCAAGGAAAAGAGGTGTGTGTAGTAGAAACGGATATTCTCCCAAGAAAACTAGTTCGGCTAAGCATTAGCAAACCTACTTTCTCAAAAGGTAGGTAGCTATCCCGTGTGCCAGTTAGCAAGGCATGGGTGCCGGTGTAATTACATTCTAAGTTCACCCCGGACTAACTAACGCTGAAGCGAAATATCGTGAGGAAGTTATACTTGTAAAAAGTTTGTATTCGCTTCCAATATTGAGTAAGTGTGGCGATCTAAGTTTGTAATCTTACCTTTTTGAAAAGGTAGGAACTTGTTTGTTGTAGGAGAAGTAACTATTGTCATAGTGGAAGTGGTTAATGATTAAAAACAGCAGCCTCTCAAGTATGAGTCCAGGTCAGGTAAGTACAAAAGCATTTTTTTAAGTAGTATGTACAGACGCCAGCACATCAAGCTACCGAAACTGTCAAATTTTCCCAATCAACTCTGAACCATATGTTTCAGCAATAAAATTGAAAATCTATTGAGGAAATTTGGCAGATTGTTGTAGCTCGAAGTGTTGGCGCCTGTACTTTCTAAGATACCAACTACTAAATTAAGGTGAAGGAAAACATCTCGAGGAAACCTGAACTATAAAGTCTGAAATCACCAACCCGCATCAAGCAAGCGTGGTGATTAAAGCTCAATCCTGCTCCGTGTGGGTGGAGGCCTGTGCCCAGCAGTGGGACCACAAAATGGCTCAATTTTATTTCATAGGTGGTGTTCTTGGTGTTGCAATAGCAATTTAATAAAATATACCATAAAATGATGAAATATGCGCAATTAAATTTATTTTCTAAACTTCAACATATTATTTTTTCAATATAAATAATACGGTTAGGTATTACCTCCCTTAGCAACTGTTCTATGATATTTTTAATTTTTCCGTGGGCTGTAGTTACGTTAGCAACTGTAACGTCGATATTTTCTCAATAAAACAAAAATATACCTAGACTGATAAAAATTCTAAATGTCAACTCAATAATATTTTTTGTGAAAAAAAAGGACTTTATTTTTACACTTATTTTGATGTCGCACCTCTAGAGATATCAAATGCTATTCAAATGAGGTTGATTCAATAATATTGGCCTGAAATTTCATCAGAATTTTATAGAAAATATAAGAAAAAACATCGCACACAAAACAGTAAAAATTACAGCTAGATAAGTACATTGTACCTGACTAACCTTAACCTAAATACCTGACTAATTTGACAAATTTAAGAAGCACTGGTAAAAATGTCTCTGGTGGCCTAGTGGTTAAAGCACGAGCCTCTAAATTTTGAGTGTGCGGGTTAGATTCCAGGAGAGCAAGTACCGATTTGATACAACTTTTCGGAGTTATATGTGCTTTCTAAGTATATCTTGGACATCAATGGCTGAGTAAAAGGTGAAGGAAAACATCTCGAGGAAACCTGGACTATAAAGTCTGAAATCACCAACCCGCATTGAGCAAGCGTGGTGATTAACGCTCAATCTTTCTCCGTGGGAGAGGAGGCCTGCGCCCAAAATAGTGGGTCGATAAAAAAGGCTGATGATGATGATAAAGACTCAATTTGAAGCTTTTTTACTGCTTTGTGGCTCGGAATTCATCCAGACATGGTCCAGACAGGTTATATATCAGAACAACACATAGACTACTTTATGTCGCGAAAACCGACATCCACGCGGGCGGAGCCGCGGGCAACCGCTAGTCTTACATATGATCGATCGACCCGTGCGGCTGTTTACTGAATGAATTCAAAAATGGAACAGAATTTGTATGAAATTATCTGCCAAATAATCTAACTGGAACTTATGTGTAGGTGGTGAAACAGTGTCGTAGGCGGTAAGTCAAAAAACAAAAAAATGTTGCTAACTGCTAAATGTTACAAGGCCGTGTTAAATAATTTCTCAATAAAAAAAAAAAACTTAAAGGAAAACTGGAGCAAAAGATTAATCAACGGGGTCAAAGAGGGACTAATAGCATTTTTCGTTAGAAAATTATTTCATGAAATTTTCTTAAGAGCGAAAGATTTTTTTTCTGACAATCCCCTGGAATTATAAATGAGACTTATTGTTTCGATGAAGTCTTACTAAATACAAGTACTTATATATTTTAATATATATTTTCCGAATTGGACCACCGTCATGTCACGGAAAACAATGAAATTGATTTTTATTTATACTTAAAAACCGTTTATGGAAGACGACAAATATTGGCGAACAAATAAAAAAAGAATGCGGTTCAATTGAGAACCTTCTTTTTGGGAAATCTGTTAATAAAGGCACAGTCAAATGCAATAATATGTATCCACTTAGCAATATTTAAGTGATTTCTAAAATAATGGTTTATGGGTACTTTCAGACGAGACCTATGTTCTGGTACCTCAAAGTGGGTTTCAGATGCCAGCACATCAGGCTACCCGAAACTATCAAATTTTCCCATTCAACTTTGAACCACAATGCTTTAGTGATAAAGTTGAAAATCTATTAAGGAAATTTGACAGATTGTAGTAGACATAGATGTGCTGGCGTCTGTACTATACTAGTGAAAACTTTGGAGAAAATCGCTATTGCGTTTTGCTAAATGTTTACAATTATTGTTCATATCGTATTGACTGTACATACTTTAAAACGTTTCTTAAATATAATCCTAGCGACGAAATCAGATTTCAGATATTATAATTTTCTTTCGTGCTGGAATTGAACACGCAACCCTTTGTCCCCGCAACTAATCGCCCAGCCACTGCAACTAATTAATATTAAAATGTTTGTATTGTTACGTCGCGACTAAGATTTTCATAATTAGCAGAATAGCGCGCAAGTTGCGGCTGCGAACCGCGTTTGTCACTTCACTTTACTGAATGCTTGGAGAGTTTGCAAAATAATCATCATGTATTTACCTACTTGGGTATATATAAATTGTGTTTATAGGTATTTATATTTGCATATTATACCCATAATTATATGTTAAGTTATTTAGTTATTTTTGTTAGACCTTATATATTAGATTTTTCTTTTCAGTTCCACAGTCTGTCTACATCTGTTTTTATTCTAACTCTGCCTACGTATCCTAAAATACTATTATAAAGGCGAAAGTTTGTAAGTATGGATGTATGGATGTATGGATGTTTGTTACTCTTTCACGTAAAAACTACTGAATGGATTTGAATGAAACTTTACCAACATATAGCTTATACATCAGAATAACATATAGGCTACTTTTTATCCGGGTATGGAAAGTACTTCCCTCAGAAAGCGGGTGAAACCGCTGGCGGAAGCTAGTTAGTTATATAAAACACTTCCTAATCTAACATATAAAACTTATCTACTATTCAAAAGAAAAACGTGGTGGAATTGAGAATCTCCTTCCTTCCTTTAACATAATAACTGACTGTAACAACTTTATACCATGTGTAAAGCAAATAAAACTTATCTTACCTTATCTTTTGAGATGAAAATGTTTAAAAACTGCTCCGTTTCTTAAAAAAAAACATATCTTAAAATTCAAAATACCTTTTCCAATGATTGAAATATTACCAGTCAAGCTTTGCCCTATATTGAATAATTTTAGACAAAAAAACTGCCATTTTCGCAAAATAAATAAAACTACACGAAAATCGTGTTAATTAATTCTCTTTATCTTTGAAAATGGCACTTTTATCTTAAGCTATCTTAGTTTTAGTGTTAATTTATTTAGAGAATATTTTACTTTTAATGTTGGTTAAGAAAGTTGCTTTAAGTCCGATAAGGCGGATGATAACGTGTGCTAAGTTTTGCTGGATTTGTTGCCTTGTTAAGTATTCTTATAGTAAATAGAACGTGTACTTATAAAAAACTTTTGCAGACTGTAGACTTATCTGTCAGCTGATAGTGGGCCGACAGTTTTGTTTGAGGGTAATAGTGAGCAATCTACGTTTTTAGTCAGTATAATCATATCTGATTGTTGGTATGCGCGCACATCTCATACGTCTCCTTAGTGATAAAAGGCCCGATCGAACTATCGGCCGACTAAAAGTTGTCAGTCTGATCTAAAGGTTAAAATTTATATAGATATTAAATTATCTATATGAACGTATTTTTTATTTCATTACTTCTGACCTAAAAACGTTTTTTTTTTGGTATGATATTTTCTTAAAAAAATACGATACGAAAACATGAAGACGCTACTTAGCTATTTATAGGCTTTAAAGACTAGGTACGTGAAGAGTAATAAATAAATAAAAATCGTATCTATATAAAAAATGAGTGCGTGGCTGTCATCCATTAACGTGCCCTGAAGACTGGCGGCATTGCCACGTTGTATGGCAACGCTGATTCTTTCCCAACCCTCTAATGACGCTATGTGTAGACTAGTTTTCTCGCTATTTCCTTTAATAGGAAAAATGAACTCGGGCTATGATTGCTGAAACGAGTTTGGAGATTTTTAGCTCTCTTGATGTGCTATCTACTCAAATCAACAATAAAACACTGGAAATTCTTTATATCTTCCCTATTCCAAATAAACAATTTAAATAAAATAAAAACTAACACTAAAAGTTTTAGTATACTCACCAAAACAAAAACAAAAACAAATGAAACTGTAAAGTTTCTCGGAAAACGAATACGGAAAAAAACAATTGAATGTTTTAGCTTCCAGCAAAAACTTCTACTGCAGTGGTCATGCAAAGCGCATACTAATTATATGAATTAACAATAAGTTTCCAAGAAAAAACGCAATACTAGTTGTCACCAACAAACCGAGTATTTCTTCTATACTGACTAAGAAAGAATATAAAGTGCTTTTTTTGTATGCGGGGAGAATTTTCTAGAAATACCTCCTTTCTTAATGGGAAATCTTGATAATATTATGACCTCTTTCGCTGTGGGTGCAGCTAGAGGGAAAGGGAAGGGCTGCAGTGACTTTGATTACGATGAAGAAAGCCATCATAAGGAAACCTCAAGTCGTCACAAAATTTAAAAGCCAATATTCCTTTTTGAAAATCGAATAAATCAATATCTCTTATCTGCTATGTATTAATAGGCAATCTTTATAGAATCAAAAATTAAAAAAACACGCTTTTAGGACGTACTAAAAATTTCAATCAGTGAGTCCGCCATCTCGGGGAGGCCCCCATTTTGGATTTATAATGACGTTTATGTTTTTGTGTGCAAAATTGTATCCTAATCGAAGACCGGAAAGTGGGTCAAATTGAGATTCCAAGATTTCCTTACAAACATAGTTACAAGTAAAAAGAATGCACAAGATTCGCGATTCCGGTCTTTAGATATATTTGGCACTCGGAAACTTGTTACTCGTTGATTGTTTTAATCTTATTATTCTGGTAAAAGAGCAGTATATATTGAAGCCATCTTCGCTTGAATAATTCAGGCTGAAATCCGACCCCGATTCACCTAGAAAAAAAGTTAAGATGATGTCTCAAAACTAACTTTTTTCAACCTAGTTACGAAGTCCCAACATAACTTCAATAACTAGTCCACTTCTTGTCATTGCCATACAAAAACAACTAATTCACAATATTGCAAGAGACGTGACAATATTATTGATGTTGCACTTTGTATGCAGACCGTACTGCAGCTGGAGTTTCCTAGTTCGCGAGTCATAGTTTCCAAGTACAATGGCAGCGCCATTTGTGCAATTAATATTACAATTTAATAGATTTTGTTTAGGTTATAAATGGCTGGTTTTTAGGGTTCCGTACCCAAAGGGTAAAACCGGAACCCAATACAACAAACATGATTTTTTACCCGATATTGATAACGTCAAGTGGCAGACGCTTGAAATCTTCCCTGAATATTGAGTTTATATAAATAATGGTACCCTTCGTGCGCGAGTCCGACTCGCAAATGGGTGGTTTTTGAGTGCTTGTCTGGGGATGGGTGACCATCTATGTTTTGTCAAGTTTCGGAAGGCACGTCGAATTAGAGGTCTCGGTCGTGATTTGTACAGCTTTGACAGTCGTTATGGGTAATAAGACCGAAAGAATAGAAAGTCCGATAACCAGTTTTATCAAAGAGAATTGAGTTGCTCAGGTCAGTTGAGGAGTCAGAGGCAATCGCTCCATATAAAACAGTGGCACAAACAATCACCAAACGACTGGGCAGAAGAGGGTATGAAATACAGTTGCTGGACGTAGACGCTGGTACGTAGTTTGGAAGCCGATCGCAACATGATTGAGAGCGGCTAGTAAGATGATGTTTTGTTGAAGGTGTACAAGTCTCCTGGGGCTGTGGGTTATTCGAAACAGTTACCGCGGCCCTGGCACACAAAAACCTCCAGAAGGAATAAAAACAGGTTTTAGTCAGTAAACGTCTGACACTCCTTCCAGCTGCACCAACAACGGGACGGGTCATTTGATGATTTCCCATACAAAAAGGGGGTACAAGAATGTTACCTACATTAATTTGATTCCTTTCCTTATCAATCGGGTTCGTGATACCAGTCGACTGTGCTTTGGAGATTTAGATTTCTCCATGTAAAAAAACTAGGACACAACTGTATCTGGTCTGAATAGAAGCCGACATAAATGACTAAGTTAGGAATAAAACTAGACAGATTATGTTAGGAGTACAAAGGAGTTTACTTATAGAAATTGGACCCAGAAACAAGTTCAATAAAATCTTTACAAAAAGAATATCAATTTGTCTGACCTGATTTTAGTAGTAGTGAACAATACCTATATTCTTCTTCTGGTGCCTCTCCACAACTGGAGGTAGGCCGTCAGCTCAGCGAAGTTATACCGGTACTGCGTCAATATTATTACGTACCAAGTACCTATATTATTGGCCTAAAACTACATGACATTCTGGACATATTATACAATTGCAGCTTAATAAAGGTATCCAGTACTAAAGTATTTTATATGACCAATGACAGGAATAAAGGAAGAAAAGATACATATATAGGAAAGAAAGAGAGAGAAATACAAAAGAAGAGAGGCATGGAAACAGTGTTTAGTGTGTGTTTAAATAAATATATGCACGTACAATTAGCTTCTGCCAGCCGCGTGACATGGGAACTACTCAATGAACCCAGATAAAAAAGGTTATTTAAAGAATCTTGCAAATCGGACCAGCAGGCTTAGCATGGCAACCGTAGAAACAAGTTTTGTTTACCGGAGAATGGACATAATGACAGAAAAGTGACAGATTGACGTAAGATTTCTTTTGAAATTTTTTGAAGAAATTTTTCTTTTCTTCGATCGACATAAGTTTACAAGTGATTATATACGAGTTGTCAGGTCGCGCCATGCTCGGGCAGAAGACATGTTGACATTGACAGAAAGAGCTTTGTCTTTTCTTGACAGAATAGATATAGAATCTAAGCCTGCTGTAGTTCCTATATTAGCGCGTAGCAGACAAACATACAAACTCTTAAGCTTTATAATATTAGTTTATTTTTGTATTTATAACTATACCAACCACATTATACGGTTATGACTATATCACATATAAATGTTATGTGGTATTTAAAAGTGGTTCGCGGTGATGTCAGCCTAAATCGTTTTCACAAAGTGGTTTTCATATTTATAGAGGACCTCGTTAAAACTGTGCGTCCTGGTTTTATTTTAATACAATCTAGGACAAAGTTACTCGTAGTCTGTAGCAGAAAGTTTAAAAAACTATAACTTAATTGTGTAATACAGTTTTGTATTGTTTCAATTACAACAATTGCTTATTTGTTTTTATTATTTTTGGGAATGTAAGTTGATGAAATAATTTTTTAGTTAATCATCATCATTCATCCATAGAATGGTGATTCGTGACAGCGAATATTATATAGTTCCACTATTGGACAAATCTGCCTGATTCTATGTATAGGGTGTGGCGCAAACAGAATGTTTTGCTCTGGTACTATATTACGTTTACATAAATGTGAGTGCAAATAATTTTAATAAATTAATCCATTATTATATGAGAAATGCGTGTATTTTATGAGATCATTACTTTAACTTACGTCATATAATTATAGCTGCCGTATGAAAAACCTCTTGCGGGACATAAAAACTGGATATAATTTTATAATTATATTTTTATATTATATATAATTATTATTCTCAAGGTGTCAGGTACACGGCCGGCCGTAAAAAATGTTGCCACAATCTTTTGCAATATGTTAACGAAAAATGATAGAGTATGCGATGGGACTAAGGCGTACCCCAAGGCGAGGCACCCGGCCCCTGCGGGAAGTGGAAAAGAGAGTGGATGTTATTATAACGGCTGACAGAGAAGAATAGAAGCGGAAAACATATTGCGTCAACCTCAAATAACTTGGGAACAGGACAGGAAGAAAAAGAGTAATTAATTCATAATTAGGACACGCACAATCAAATTTCCGCCAACAGATCGTTTCTGCGCCAAAGACTCTAGTAAAAATAATATTATTTATCTATTTACAAAAGAAAAGTATATAAGTATGTTTATCAGTTGTCTAGTACCCATAGTACAAGCTCTGCTTAGTTTGTGTGAATGTGTGAGGGATATATTATTATATTATATATTTATGTATTTATACTTACAGCTTAATACAATATAATAGACGATTGCGTGATTAACTGACAGCCAATTACAAGTCTTCACTTTTATAACTAGTACGTATATAAAAAAGAACAGTGGAACAAACTCAACACATTGCTTACAATGCCCGAGCAAAAAATAATATCTAATTAAAACGTAAAACTAATACATTTGCTACTGGTTATTGTTACATATACTAATGTTATTACAAATTGTATTATCATGAAAATTAAAATGAAGAGATAATCTACAAAAAAAGGCATGCGCAAATCAACAAAACTACAAGTTACATAAATAGCCCCCACAAGTTTTCCGCACCCTGTATACGATACATTCCATGACCTAATAAGTAAGTTTGGTCATGTAATACTGCCCCTGAGGGCTTGGTGAGTGTGTGCTATGTTATACAATGGTGTATCGATGAGGTTCGAAATATTATAACAAATATTTGACAAAACTTGCGCAGAAGTTGCATAGTTTTAGCTCATAATTATTAGCCTTTGCTTACTAGAGATAATGTTACTTGCAACAAATGCCGGTCCTGCGTCTGATCTTTCACCAGTCGCGTTGGAGTGCCAACACATTGGACTAGGAGAGTGAGTGCGATTTATAGATGACCTTAACCGAACAGCCAATATGGCTGACAATTGCTCTGTATGCTATTACTTGCAATGGAAACATCATCAGCCTTTTCCCAAGTTACGTTGGGGTCGTCTTCCAGTCTTAATCGAATGCAGCTGACCTCCTAAAACCAGTCACCTGGGCAACCCGAAACATAACTTCCATTTTAATCATGTTAAAATGGACATCAAAATAAAAAAAAAGTATTTTATACATTGTACCAACACATGAGAATTTTCTTTTACTATTAAAATACATTGTTTTGCTTCGTAACAATGTAACTGCTTGTTTGTCAAGAACTTTTGTCATATTTCTATCGGGGAGCGATCACTCGACGCAACGTTGGCGGGTCGTGGAAATATTGCGGCTTGGAGACCTTGTTAAAAATTGTACGCCGCGACAAAGTACAGTCGTGTTGTTGTAAACAGAATAATACGTGGTACTTTGTTGAAACTGCTTTTGTAAATCAGATTTTTAGTAAGGCTTTTGTGGGATTAGTTTTAGTTCAAGTTTTTAATTAAATTACAGAAGTATGTGTAAATATAAAAATATCTGCCACGGCTTTTTAATGGGAGGTAGAATTGTGTTTATAGATTGCAATTACCTAAATAGTGAAGATAAATTATTGATTGCTTGTCATATTTTTGTCATACAAAAAATTGTGAACCACGTTATGCAGAGTAGAGCCAATGTTAAATTGAATTATCTTTTCCAGGGTACGAAAGTTCTTCACTATTGTAATCTATAAACACCTCTAAAGCCGTGGCAGATATTTTTATAAAACATTATATCTTCTATACTAGTAAAATAATTTATTTATCTTAAGTGACAGTGTTCCCCAAAAGACAACTTAACCGGTTTCAAACATTTACTTAACATTCCGTATGAGATGGCAAGAAGAAAGAAGACTGCTTAAAAGCAATAGTTTCTATTCACTTACCTTCCCCTAAAAATTCATAAGTGCCATTAAAAGAAAAAAAAACCGAATATCCTAGAATACACACTAATTTTAAAACATTGGAACTATCACGAAAGGCGATTCGAATATCCAATCAAATTTCGATTTGAAAAATCCCGTCCAATCGCTGATGTGATTCCATGTTCAAAACGTCACGAACCTTTTTTAGAAACTGATCGAGCACTGGTACCAGTCTTTTAGTGTCAAAGGTCGCTTTAGCGCTTGAAACCAAAAATTCAGCGGTACACAATTTGAAACTACGGTTTTTTTAGACACCGGTTGCGTTACAAATAACTTGAAAATTGAATTGACATTTAGAACAGCGAATTAGCTATTTCTTATATGCACTTCTATACGGGGACTGGTAATTAGTGACCGATATTTAAACAACTTTCCCAAAGAAACCTTTTTGTTTTTTTTTTTTTTATCATCGTAGCAAAATTACTGACAACGCGGGCGCGGGGCCTCGCCGCTAACAGCTGAACGGGCGACGGCGCGCGCGAAATTTGAATTTTGCTATAATGACAAAAAAAAAAAAGAGTTTCTTTGGGAAAGTTGTTTGTAATTATGAGTACAATCACGTGTTTAAATATCGGTCACTGATTACCAGTCACCCAATATATAATAATTTCACGAAAAAAATGTTATTTTTTCATATAACTCAAAAAATCACTCATTTCTATAAATTCAGCTACAGTCGGCGTAAAAAAAATATACAATATTATTGCTGACCACTAAGTTCTAAGCTGGCAGGCCGACATGGGGCAAAGATAAGCTTCTGTCGGTACAAAGGTAAAATCTTTATCCGATGCAGTCAATGAAAATAAGACGCTCGAACAAAAGAGCCCGCCAACGGCTTTAACGGCTTTATGGGACAAATAAACCGATCGGCCGTCAATTCGATATGGTAGGTATAAACTCTACTGACCCCCCTAAAAGGAAAAGATCATAAATATAAACCTCCTTGGTCATAAACGAAAACGTTAGGAAACGAGAAACCAATGAGTTAAACGCTCTCACATTCTAAATTCGAATTTCTAAAATTCGCTGTTCGAAATTTGAAAATTTACCGCTTATTGAATGCGATATTTTTGCGCGCGGATTAGCTTTGTGGATTTCAAAATGGCTTCCTTCTCTTTTTGATTTAGTTTTGAATGTTATTCTATAATGGATTCTGTTTGTGTTATTCTTTTTTTGTTATTAGTTACGACAAAAAGCATCGTATGTAACGTATTGGCGTAAAAGGCTTTTTATGTAACCTCCTTCATTTATTTTGTGCTGGTATTAAAATCGAAAAAGGTTTTCTTCATATAGTATTGTAGGTACAGAACAATTTGACTATGACAGGTTGCCTGGCTTCTGAACTTCAGAGAGAACTTCTTAGGAGAAGGTAGGAAAGCTACCTACGAATCCTGTCTATTTCTCAGTATCTGTTCGAATTATGTACTTCCGACCACTTGATATTAATAGGCTTATACTAGCGCCAAGGCAACACCATTCAGAACATACAGCCAATCTATTAGAGAATATGGTAGGTGACAAATAGTCAAATTCAATACTTTTATTGAACTGTCAAAAACGGTTTTGTATGAAAACACAAACTATGAAGTCCCAGATTTTTCACACCAAGCCGTTTACTTATTTCGATTATATTATATAAAAAACATAAATAAAGAAATGAATACACTGTATATTGTATTTTTTTTCAAGCGATTAAGCGAATTGAAGGATTTTTTACCGTTGTAAATTTCTATGTGGCAATGTTGCATTATTATTTTGTATTTTGAGTGATATTCATATCACTAAATGAATATTCATTGTATTGTCAAACAATATAAAAAAAACTTCATAAATATGTGGATACAACAACAACTTTTAAAAAAGAATAATAAAATACAATGTGTGAATGTAACGTCCATATTTGAATTTAGAACGCGTCCATCAATATTTTTGAACGAAAAACTTTTAACTTTAGGTAGGTACAAAGCGTTCGTACCAAATTCAAATTTGTATTTCGAACTGTCGAACTGGTTTATGTTCCGTTCTATTGGAATACTTGAAGACTGACTGGCGTGGTTGGGAGATGCCATTTACACAATGGCTTAAGATGGTCGAATTCTAAATAAATAATTGCAAAGGCTTTCACTATGTAGGTATGTATTTTAGTATATATTAGAACAGTGGACTCCAGAATATATTGTGAATTGCTTGCTGGGAAGTTTGTTGCGCCACTTCTTCCCAGCGATAATACATAGGAAGTGGTGAAGGGTGGGCGTTTTGGGGCCAGTCTTTTATTTTTTGACGTTCGAAATGTGTTGATTTATCAGTCTAACTGGAATAAATGTTTTTTTTGGTTTGATTCGATTTGAATTGCAAAACAAACCATAGCACACATTAATTTAAAAAACGTCAGGATGTACAGATGCCAGCACATCAAGCTACTACAATTTGACACGTTTCCTTAAAGGATTATCAACTTTATCGCTAAACCATATGGTCCAAAGTTGATTGGGATAATTTGACAGTTTCATGTGTAGCTTGATGTGCTGGCGTCTGTACCAATTTCACGTTTATCGAATCCATAACCTCTGGTTTGAAAATCAAGTTAAATTAACCATTAAATCAAAACGATATTACACGCACACACACATACGATAAAAGCCCAACTTTTAAGTGATACATGCGTGTAACGGAAATGCGCACACAATACAAGCCATAAGGAAAAAGGAACGTAATCCAGTAGAAACATAATATTCAGCTATAAATTTTGTCTGAGTTCAGCTGTCATTCGCAGTCACTTTATGTGTACCTACTTAAATAAGTAACGGACTTAAGATTTCTAAGTGTATGGTTAGTGACGCTGTGGTTGGGAGGTCGGCTGTCGCATAACGGGTCGTTGCGTCATTCCCGTATGATGAAATGTAAGGTACAGAGCTAAACAAAAATATTTTTTTCTTTTTCATTTTCATCAATTTTGATCCATCGGCTCGAGCGATAAAGTATAAAATCTATTAAGGAAATTTTACAGATATTAGCTTGATATGCTGGCGTCTGTATTAAGGTATAAAAAAATATTTGACGTAAAGATTATGAAAAAGTTAACATTATATACTCTTACTAACAGTTTCACCGGTTACGGATAAGTTCCAGATAGTTTATCTGGCAGATAATTTCATACAAATTCTATTCCATTTTTGAATTTATCTGGTAGTGGCTAACCGTAACCTGTGAAACTGGCCCTTATTCAGCAGTTTCAACCCCGCCCCGTAGGAACTGCTTCACGTCCCCGGATAAAAAGTAGCGTATTAGTCTTCTCAGATGAATGAGCTATATGAAACTCAACTATCAGAAATAAAGTCAAGTAGTTCTTCAGAATTAGCCTTTAAACAAAGAAACAAACTTTTCAGCTTTATATCGTATAGAAGTAAAGATGCGACACGGACATTTACCACAACAAGAGCGCACTCATCCGAATCAACATGAGTCGTGCAGAGGACGGACGTAAGGACCTCGGGGTAGCCAGCGTTAAGGATAAGCCGCCGATAACAGCCCTGATAAGGGAATTAAATTGCTTCGGCGTGCCTCCAATTACTATCAGTTTTAGTGGCGCTTCTAGTTTTGTTGGGTCTTCGTGTTGTTTGATTTTGAGATGAAACGCCTGATCAAGTATCTTAGATATTTTGTTTTAGTTACAGGTTGTCCTATTATATTAATATATTGGGATGTGGACTAGGTCATAAATAAAATAGGTACTTTATCATATTCATTTTGTAAAGCGTCTTAATATAATGTCATCTTAATTTACCTATCGTTTTGAACCGAAAATTGATTTTTTTATTGATAATATAATCGAAAAAAGAATACGGATTGATGTGAAAAATCTGTGAACGGATTGATGTGAAACATATGTGGTGTTTTTATACAAATTGCATAGAGAGTAACCGTTTTTGACAGTTCTATAAAAGTATTGAATTTGACTAGTTGTCCACATCTCTATTATTCATTTCATAATAATCATTATAGAATCATAAAAATAGGTGTCCACCGATATCGGGAACAACTTCCAAGTTACTGGTGATTTGGGCTTCACAATACGCGCTTTTCAAGGAGTACAGTCTTCTGTATTAATCCCTTGACGAGAACTTCTGAAGATGTTAATCGAGACTCCTGGCTATTAAACCATTCGCCGAAACGAATATCTGCACCCGCTTAGACTGCAACTGATTCCAACATAGTTGGGAAAAGGCTAGGCAGTTGATAAGCTAGACTAAAATCAGAATCATACGAAGCACAAGATGACATATTAAAAAAAAACTTATTCCACAGTTTAATTAAAGAGAACTTTCGACGGATGTAAAAAGCAAAAAAAAAATGGCGTCAAGATATGACTAGGAGCTGTTATAACGCAGGTAGTGAGCTCTGGCGTCGTGCCAGCTCTATGTAGGTACGTTTCATACTAGTTTTCTATTGCTCCACAAACAACTTATGTAGGCGGCCTGCAAACGGTTCACCGAGTACTTAGTAGTTTTATTCTGTTTGTACGCAAAGTAAGCGATAAAAGGATTTGATGAAAATAGTTTGCCAACACGATATTAAATAACTATCGCGAAATTACAGTTGGTCGCTGTTTGTGAATGTTTGCAAAGGACTTGTGTGAAATTTTAAGTATAGTTGCATTCAGACTGAGTTGTGGCGGCCTTGTGGCGGCTGTTCTTTCTATCAGTTGGTCAGGACATATCATAGTGTACAAGCATTTGTGCGGTGCACTCTCATAGTCCGATGGGATGGCAATTACGAGAGAGATCAGACATTTCCGTGCACGGGTGTATCAATCACCAACTCCGAGCTGCTTTGTGATCTAGGCCTGATGGGGAGTCGAACCACTTGATGGTGAAGGCACCTGCCCCCTCAAGGACGGATGGGCCGGTTCAATTCCAGGTTAAGCAAGTACAAAAATAACTTCTTCTTTTCGATTTTTTAAAAATGTTTCTCTTCGTAAAAACCATTTTCATACATCAAGAATATCAAAATCTTTTCAAGAGATTTGCGTTTAGCAATACATTTATAAACTACATATATCTGACACCATAAAACCATAACCTGTTTACTGAAATCGTTGGATAACTTACCTTCACAACTACATACTACCAATGGGCAGCCATCCACGTCGCGAACACCATAACTCACCTGTAACTTGAAATGCTTTTAGCCATACTGATCGCCATATAAATCACATACAACATAATGTACGAAACATCAGTCGAGAAATAAATGTACGATCGGGGGAGTAAGTGTGTCATTTGTATGGGAATATTCGTAAAAGATTGATGGGGGATGGGAGGAGGGGGGGGGGGGGTGTTTTGTTGGTTAACCTACGCGTTTTAGTTAAAGGAGGTTATGTGTTGTTGTAATTTGTCTTTTTTAATGCTGGTGATGGTATTTGGTTTTCAATTTGTATGTGTGATGATAATTGTTTCCACGCCACGGGAGATTACACTCAGTGTAAGATTAGAGGTACGAGACCGCCCCGGTCATACTGGTATGCACATTATGTGCTTTGTTTTAATATTGTTTTTTCGTGGTAAATCATCAAATCACCCCTCTCGATGAGGGCCAAGCTGAAGGTAGTGTCTCTTCCTGACTGAACCCACTATGTTCCAGCTTGAGGTCTTTGTGCGCCAGGACCGCGGTAACTCTAGTGAATAAACCACACCCAGGTTGTTTATGCTTGTGTTTGACGATTTGGTCTATTGATATTATGTCGTGTGATGGATGGATGGATTGTGTGAAAGTTGATAGGGCTAGAAATAATATGACTTGTGAGATGACAGCAGATAGAAGAGTGTGGAAGAAAAATACATGCTGCGCCGACCCCTAATAAAATTTGTGATAAGAGCAGGTGGATGATGATGACTTTTTCGTATGGTTAAATGCTTGGTCAGTGTGCGGCGATATTTTTTTTTTAAATCTTCCAGCCAGTGTTTTCATATTTGCTCCTAAATGTACTTCTATTTAAAAAGCCATAAAAAAGTCATTAAGAATAGAGTCAAATTGTCTCCGTACAACCTCAAAAAGAGACTTGTCTTTTTGGAACCGACTTTGTGCGATTTCATCACTTCCTTTTAATTAAATTTCTACGAAAAGATTTTTGTTCTTTTCATTTATTTTTTAAGTACCTATTTCTTGCGGGCTCACCCGTGCCCTGGAGGAAATGTCACTTCCCGCATCTGGGTGTGTTTCTAGGATACTAAAATTTCGTATGCATTACGGCAGCCTTTCTCTCGGAGATCAGCCAGATATACAGGACATATTATTAGGTACAGAACTTTTACAGTCCGGGTTGCTTTCTAAAAGTCACTTAAAACCCACAAAGCGATTTCGGCCCGACTCGGGAATCCAATCCGAGACTTCATGCACAGCATACTCGCTAGGCGACTACTAGACCAACGATGTAGACAGTGTAATAAAGCATCATTAAACTAAGTTTAGCAGTTAACAGTAAAGTAAACAAGACACTTGATTACTGTTCGCTGCGGTTCAAATGATCAAAGTTGCGAATAAGTTAAAAAGTCGCGAGTTTAACGTTCCAGTTTTATTTTTTGTTCCGTTCGTTGTTAAGTCGTAATACTGTGTTCGTGTGTACTGTTTGTGTGAGATTAATACAAATACGGTATTTGACAACTGGTCAAATTCAATACTTTTATTGAACAGTCAAAAATGATTACCTTCTATGCTATTTGTCTGAAAATAAGAACTATGACGTCACAGATTTTTTACATCAAGTCGTAGACTTATTTAGCTTATAATATTATCAATAAAAATATAAAAATCTTTTTCCTTTAAAACGCTTTGCCAAATGCCAAATAAATATTATAAAGAATTAAAATTTTTAATACTCAACTACCCAATTTTATTTACCCAAAAAATAAGTCATCACGCAGTTAATCAAAGTAATTTGATAAGGAAAAAAAAAAATTTAATTTCTTCAATGGAACAACAAAGCAGTATGGAAAATTCAAACACAAGTGCGTATAACCTTGGTTCAAAATTTACCGTAACGAGAGCCGACGACAAAAGCTAGTTTAATATTAAAATTCATGAAGAGATTGTGTAGCGTAAACAAGAACAAGGCCAAAATATAACTTCGCTAATCTATTTCGTGTAGGGGTAGGCAGGGCGCTAAGTGTTGGATTGTTAAAGTTTAATAATTTATCGATCGGCAATGTTATGTTGAGTATATAGTGTTATGAATTTTCGTGTATTTGTAGGCTTGAATGTGGAGGAAGAAAGGGACAACCAAAGATCCGATGTATGGAATGTTTCAAAAAAGTATTATGTCTGCACACTGTAATTTGTAGAATTAAATATAAGAATTTAATAACTTAAATTACAAAAACATTTACCGGAGAATGGACATTATGACAGAAAAGTGACAGATTGACGTCAGATTTATTTTGTCATTTTTTGTAGAATTTTTTCTTTTCTTTGATCGACATAAGTTTACAAGTGATTATATGCAAGTTGTCTGTTTCTGTCAATGTTGACATTGACAGAAAGAGCTTTGTCTTTTCTTGACAGAATAGACATAGAATCGCCATGCTAAGCCAGCTGAATAAGGTCTTGTCCTAAATAAATCAACCATATTATCCTTAATTATCACTACCACTTATTTCCACTTATTTACCAAAAAAGTTCGGCCTAGCAACACAAGTCTGTCTTACATCAATATCTAGTAATGTTAACTTACTAGCCTCATTTCCTTAGGAAGGAAGGACGGACGACTATTGTCCAGCTACCCTACTCGGGGCTTTGATGATTTGCTATCAGTATTATTGATTCTCTCCTTTTGTAAAGATTTTATTTTACAAGAGACACGGCCATTGTTGGCTTAACATTTAGGAAGTGAATTTTGTAGGTTTCGACTTTTTTGGCTTTATTATTGTGTAAAGGTAGGGGCTGTTCTTTTGAAAAGGTGAGCTGAGTTCAGTGCTAGGTTTCAAGGTCATTAGAAGGTGATTCTGAAAATATTCTGCTCTGGGGATAGTGTTTTTTTGAATTATCGTTTGTAATTGTATAAAATCAAATAATCTATCTTTGCAGATGTAAAAAAATGTGCATAGGGGCATAAGATAGTTGCTCCTCAGCAAAAAATAATCTCTACTGACCCCGCATCACTAAAGTGACCCTTAATAAGGTTGACAATATTTTTAGATTTGTCAATTCTTGTTTTTGTTCATTTTTGTTACACCGCACATCCAAACCAACCATTATGGTTCCTCAATGAAAGAAACCTTCGAATAAAATAAAGAAATGTCCCCAAACGGTTACCTTTCAAAATTCGAAGCTCAATATTCTAAATTAGAAACCACTTTCATTTCTACCAATCACAAGGCTGGCTTTGACTCCCTCGGACAGGGCTCGCTTCGCAGAAATACCAATCGTTAGTAACAGTACCTATAGGGGCCGGAACTGGCTACCGGGAACCGTATTGCTCAGTTATCCAGATGACTCCGGCTGAATGTAAAATTCAGTCAGGCTTTAATAGAAACGGAGATAAAAGTTCAAAATGTATTTTATGTTGTGGACGTAACGTATATGTTCGTTGTTGAAGGTCATTTTGTGCCAGTACTTTTAAATTTGAATTAGGAATTCATTGGTGTAGATGAAATGGGTTTGAGTTTGAATGAGGAATGTAAAAACTAAATTCGACGTCCATTTTAAATCAACATTTTAGAAATCATGAACCAAAAAAAATGCTGATTTAAAAAATAATGATGTTGGCTAAAGAACAAAACAGTAACAAAGCTATAAAGCCAAATTTCGGAGAAACAATACATCGGGTTTGAAAGCTAATATTTAGATATTTGTGCTTTACGACATAAATGGCCCCAACTTTGGGTCCGAGAGACCCATTACAGCAATTTGTTTAAACATGTTCCTCACAAGACTTTCCGAATTGGGCCCAATGGACCTATTGGAAGACGACATTAAAATTACTTATCTTTTTAGCCCAATCTCTAAGGGCCACAGATCACAGATCTTTTAATGTCTTGCTAGATTTGCTTACGAAGGAAAATGAGATAGGTACTTAATTACTTTTTGAGATACGCACAAAATGAAGCCTGTAAGCCTTTTCTATACTTAGGAAAGATGGAACATCTAGTAGATAAAGGTCTTTGGTAGAATTAGAAAAGACATTTCAAAATGATTTACGATTGCTATGTAGAGGTTATCATCTTTAATTACAAAAACATCTAGCCTTAAATTGTTATTTCTCACGCTACAAACCTTGTCTGAATATTATTTCTTAATGTAATTTTCATTAATGATAACTTAAGTATAGCTTCGTCTTAGTTACATATAGAGCGATTTAAAATTTGTCTTCGATAAGCAGACTATCTAAAACCGAAATATTTTTTCAAATTGTACTTTAATGGTCCGATTCCCGAAAAAAGCTCTTTAGCTGTTTATATTATTTTGGATTCATGTAAAACACAATTTTGGACAAAATAAATACATATTTTTTATAGCACTATATAATCTGCTATTTATTTGTAGAATACTTGGTCTAATCGCACATGACTAGGTACTTGAGAGAGTCAACTAGAAGCCCATTCATAGCTGCCAAGTGAAAGCTGAGCTCTTGTGTGATTCACGGTAGATTCAGTTTTAAGGCTAATGTTTGCTTATTCAAATTTGTTAGTAGGTACTGTATTTATATTATTATGTGAGTTCTGTAGGGCGAGAGTTCTTTTTTAAATATTATGAGTTTTGTGGCCATGATTGTAGGCACTTATTGATGTTCATAATATTTTGTTGTATTGCTGTCAAATTTCTTTAATGGATTTTCAACCTTATCGCTGAAGCATAAAGTTCAAATGTACCTAAATGTTTATGTCCCTAACTTTTGAGTTACTTTTATTTCTTTTAAAGACTTGTGATTATTTTCTCAATTACGTTGGAAATCCAATATTGTTCAAGCAAGGCTGTGACCAACATCTACGTGCTCTCTCATGCACGAGTGTATCAGTCACCAACTTCCAGACTCCGGGCTGTTTTATGAAAGTCTCTTAACCTCAAATTCATTTATTCAAATTAGGCTGACAAATCAGCACTTTTCGAACGTCAAAAACAAGAGTCAGCTCCCAAAACGCCCACCATTCACCACTTCCTACGTGTTCTCGGGAATCGAACCCGAGAGCCCGTGCGACTACTAGAACAACGAGGTAGACTCCCACACGTAATATCTAGAGCAATAATAAATTATCACTAAAATGAGTGCGCAACGGTACATTGATAAACTCACACTAAATTGGAGGGTAGCCAAGAAAAGTTTAGGAATATGCGATGGCTGCCAGCGACCTCTTTCAACAACCAATTTTATTATACGCAACGAATAAGTATAAGAAATGCATTTGTATAAGCCAACTGCAAAATGCAGTTTGGTAACGTTTGAATTTTTTTAGGCTGTGGCATGTTGCTTAGGTTTAGATAAGGTAGTTGACAACTAGTCAAATTCTTTACTTTTATTGAACTGTCAAAAACGGTTACTTTCTGTGCAATTTGTATGAAAGTTAGAATTATGACGTCACATTTTTTTCACATGAAGCCATAATATACTGATTTTACTTTAATGATCAATGAAAAAATTCCAATAGCTTTTCCTTCAAAACGATAAATGAAAGTGAAATTATTTTAAGATGCTTTACCAAATTGATATCATATAGGATTTAACTTTTGACCTAGTCAATTACCCAATTAGTGTATTCAAGTAGAAGTGGCAATACATTGGGGTGCCCCGGCACGACTGCTAGCCACGGGGTTTCAGGTCCGATTCTTAGGAAGGGCCGAATCGCTTTGTGGGTTTAAGAAACTCTCACAAAGCAGTCCAGAGTATGAAATTTGCACCTCCGTGCTTGCGAGGGTACGTCAATCCGGCGTCCCCGAATGCTTCTCAGTAGCAGTCGTTGATACAATACCACGTCTGACGCAGCGGGTTTGAGAAAACTTCGATGCTATGGCTTGTTTGGTCATTAAATTATTAGGACCTGCATAGGCCTTAAAGCAATAGTTGGTCTTCCATTAGTGAAGTTTTTGAAGCTATTATATAGCATTTATTTTTATATGAATTAAATATTTGATGTGTTATTTTTAAATACGAAATGAAATACATAAACTTTATGGATCAATCTTGATTTTGAAGTCCTAATCATTTAAATGCGCGCTCAATAATTATTTACCCTAAAATGTTGTTGAAATCTTAAATTAAAATACAAATCCTAAAAATTCGAATTAAGAATAAAATTTAAAATAGAAAAAAAAACAAGTCTTCACAAAAAAGGTTTTATTATTACAACAAAACAAACGAAAAAAGAACGGTGTATTCTTGAAAAGAGTCTCGAACATTCGTTTGCAGACTAGGGAGACTGCGTAGTTACGTGAGCATCAGCGCTGTGCCTCTTTTGTGTTTGGGCCCTATTCAGTGGAACGTGTGTCTTTACCCTATGTAAGAATACTTAGTAAGTAAGGAAGGTTGCACCGCCATATTTGTTTAAACACTAAATTAGAGGATAAGTTACGAAATTCTTAAAATTTCTTCAGCTACTCTCGAGATTTCCTCTCCTGACGATCCATGCAGTTAAGCAACGCTTACTGCGGTCTGTCCGTACATGGGTGACCGCCTTGTCATGACGAGCTCCTCCGTGTTTCAGAAGGCACGTGAAATTGGTGGATCATATTCATGGCTATCATTTGTACATCTTTGGCAGCCGTTACGAGTAGTCAGAAGCCAGTTAGTCTGACACCAGACTAACCAAGGGGTATTGGGTTGCCCGGGTAACTGGGTTGAGGAGGTTTAATAGGCAGTCGCTCCTTGTAAAACACTTGTACTGAACTGAATGCGGTTAGACCGGAAGCCGTCCCCAACATAGACATAGTTGGGAAAAGGCTCGGGAGATGATGACTAAATTAGAGAATAAGTTAAGAAATTCTTGTCATTTCTTCAGCTGCTCTCGAGATTTGCTCTCCTGACTAACAGCCGCACGGGTCGATCAATCATAAAATTAAGCAACGCTTAGCGCGGTCGGTAAGTGGATGGCTGACTGTCTTGTCATGACGAGTTCCTCCGTGTTTGGTTAGGCACATTAAATTTGTGGGTCCGAGCTGTCATTTGTACATCTTTAGCAGTCTTTACGGGTATTCAGAAGCTTGAAAACCAGTCTTACCACAGGGTTACGGGTAGCCACGGTTAACTAGCTTAAGGAGGTCAGATAGGCAGTTACTCCACCTAAAACACTGGTACTCAGCTGCATATGGTTAAGACTGGAAGCCGACCCCAACATAGCTTGGAAAAAGCCTAGTCAGATGATGTTTTCAAGATTTGCGCCTAGTAACACATTTAATGATTTATATTAATAAAATAGATTACGAAAGAATTAATAGTATTTTCTTATACAACTTGGTTATTCGTATCGTTCTTCTGTCATCTCGTACAATCATATCTATGTCGGTACATTATCAGCTCTTAAACAATAGCTGGCGTATCTCGTGAGCATCTCTTTGTAGTTCACTGTAATCAAACACTGTATTGATGTTAATGTCTATGGTTGTGTGTGTTTTTTGTATATGTGTGAGTTTTGTAAGGTTAGAGGTTAAGCTTTTGGTTGATTGAAAATCGGAATGAAAGATTTTAAAATAAATAATATGTTATCATCATCAGCCCTTTTACAGTCCAACTGTTGGGTACAGGCCTCCTCTCACACAGAGAAGGATAGAGCGTTAGTAAGTGAAGTAAAATATATTGACTTTGTTTTTATTATATGGGTAAATAATACTTATAAACACACTTATATTATATCTATTATTTTTTTCGAGGACAGAAAATTCCTCCTTATCGCCGTAAACTGGAATCGTACTCGAGTTGGCATCATCAAACAATTGAATCGAATATTATTATTTTTATCGTTCTAAACTAGTAGATTAAATAATCGAATTGCTATAAAAACACACAAAATACCTTACACAATTGCTAAATTGTTAACTATTTCACCGAATTTATTAACTATTGCGTATAGAATTAATACCCAGATTGTGAAGGCTTATTTAAATACCCATGTGCGAACACCTAACACAAAAAAGCCAAAACTGCTCTCAGATATTTCAATTTAAAATTGAATGCCATGTCATTATACGTTGATTGATGGTCAAAAAATATAATCTGAAGTTTTGGCATCCAGGCCGATTGTCGGCTACGGCGGCCATTCTCTTTTATGGAGATCAGCCGGCTGCGCAGGACATATTATAGTGCACAAGCATTCGCGCAGATACAGGTGCACTATCTATTCCCTTACTCTCATAGTCCGATGGAACGGCAATCCGACACGACATCTACGTGCTCTCCGATGCACGGGTGAATCAATCACCACCTTCCAGAGTCCAGGCTGCTTTATGAAAGTTTCTCAAAAATATAGCGATTTCGGCCCAACCGGGTATTCGAACCCGAGACACCGTGAACAGCAGTCGCGCCTTGCGACCAGTACACCAACGAGGCAGTCAAAATAAAAATATGGGGACCTTATATCATAAAAAACGTAAATATTGACAAGCGGTAAAAGTTTGTCACTATACTGCCATTAAAAATACACCATTCTCTTTGTATTTATTTCTCCAGTTCGCATCTGCATCGTGTCGTTTACAAACATACAAACCCCCATCTCGGGAACTGTAGGTATACAAATATTTGTGCTCTGATATCGAACATGACATTGTGTAGAAGCTGAGTACTCACAAACAAGGGTTCAGTCAATAATATTGACCCTGCCTATTAAAATCCTTTTTTCTTCAGCTTTATAATAATTAGGTATAGACTAGCTTCTGACAGTGGCTTCACCCACCTGCCGTGAGAACTTTAAATAGTTCTGGATAAATAGGCTGTCAAACGCTGAAATATTTTTTGAAAGCGGACCAGTAGTTTCTGAGGACGAGTAATGAAGATATACATATTATAGAGCACAAGTATTTTCGCAGACAAGGTGCACTCTCTATTCCCTCACTCTCATAGTCCGATGGGACGGCAATCTGACACGACCGGAGAGAGATCAGGCACAGGACTGACATTTACGTACTCTCCGATGCACGGGTGTATCAATTACCAACTTCCGAACTGCAGGCTGTTTTATGAAAGTCTCTTAAAATCCTTAAAACCCTGGAATCGAACCCGAGACCCCTTTAAATGTTACACTCAAGTTGTGAAAGAACTTTTCTTATCGGCTTCTTAATTTGTTATCTATACAAATCGCTTTCTATAACAATTTAGATCAGTGTAACAGTAGCCTTATAATCCAACTAACAAGCGGAAAAATATCACACTATTAATAACCCAATTTGTAAGAGGTACAATTAAATTATTTCCTGCTGACGACACCAATGGTACATACGTCCGCAAACATGAGAGTCGACAAAATATTCCGTGTTATTGGATCCCCTACCATCTATCAATTACTCGTTAATTGACACATGTCTTAATGTAGCCTTCTGAATACAAACCTATTGGGTAGCAGTCAATACTGCTCACTTATTTATGTACATCCTAATTAGTAAGTTAGCGGGTTATGAAGTTGACGCATAGACTAGCGTAGTAGCTACACTTGAGAGCAATTATAACGGGGCTTTGTGGCTATTGTTCTAAATGTCTGCGAAAAATCTTGTCGTTAAAACTTAATACTTTATAATAAATTTACAATAATATCAGTGTCACTCTTAATAAAAATGGCCCGTGTAAAGTAATTAGCAATTACACTAAAGCTTTTTATAATAAAGTGATGTTTTTAATATGCGAGACATTTTAAGACTTTCCCTGCCATACAAAGACCTCCAGACGGAATAGAATTGGGTTTAAGGATCCGCGCAAACGGTCAACTGACCACAACCACCGGTGACCAGCGGTAGCCACTGTGGTCGGTGACACGTTTGATCGGAGCCTTAGTCAGCAAGAGTCGGAGACGTCCTCTAGCTGCACCCACAGTGGGTCAGGAGGGCTCATTTGAATACTTCCCACTGGGAAAATATAATATTATCAAAAGTTTTCGATCGCAGCCAGCAAAAAAAATCGTAACGAATTCTAGTTATTTTCATGTACATTGACAAGCTACACAATACCTATAGCGAGTATAAAAAAACAAAAACTTCAAAAACAAAATTTCGTTCACCAATAATGTATTCCGATAACCGAGCTACTACCGCTGAGTGATATTTCAGGCGGTCCATTTATCAATAAAAAAGTGCTCGGATTTAGTCAAACTTAAAGGGAGCCCTTAACATGATAAGAGACGACTCGTCAATAATAGGCTTTTGTCGGCGACCGCTACGATTAAATTGTGAAACTTTTTTGCCAAGAAATTTCGTTAAGCTATGGTTAAGCTCCTATATTATAGACTGTGTATAGTTTTCTTTACACGTGTAAAATGTACCAAATTGTTGATAATAATTACAAAAAATTAAGGTATTTTTTTAGGCCGAAAAATATGTACTGGGGCTTGGTGTACAAAAACGTTATTTGGAAAACATACCTAGTTATAAAAAATTACTCTTCATTATTTTACTTATAAATACATTTATGGCCTGTTTCTGAGCATCACTTCTCTGTTTATCTATTCACTACCCCCTTTTTTTGTGGGAAATCACCAAATGAAGGGGGAGACCAACGAGGTAGTCAAACATTACAAAAGACAGCTCTCAAAGCGTCCATCACCGCTTCCTATGTATTTTTGGTATGTGCATTAGTATTAAAATCTAGGTATCAAGTAAAATACACTGTATTTAAATAATTATGATCAAGGAAAGGTGACTAATTAAATCTTCATGTTACTCCTTTGAGAAGTGAAGTCATCATGATTAAACATTGATATATTATCAAGTCGTCAATGAAATCATCAACATCGTCAAATGACCCCTCCCGCTGAGGGGGCAGCTGGAGGGAGTGTCAGACTCTTACTAACTAAAACCTACTATGTTCCTTCGGGAGGTTCCAGTGTGCCAGGGCCACGGTAACTCTTGTGAACAATCCGCAGCCCAGGCAGACCCTGGATCGGCGACACGGGATCTAGGCGGTACCGTAAACCGGCGTAAACGTTGGTTTAACTATCAAATCAAAATAATGGTTACCTTACTAGGAGATTAGTATTAAAAATCTTTACTTCTCATTTCCGTAGTTTCTTTGTGACTCTTTAATTAAATATTGTGTTACATAAATAAAAATAAAAAACTATCATTTTGGAGTCAAGATTATGTGGAAATTTAATGTTTTTTATTAGTTTGTATTTATCTGGATAAAGAGAAGATGGCTCTTAAAACTGCACAAAAAACGGCTACCGCTGCGTTTTGCTCGGGGACGCGCCTTAAAAGGTAATAGATAATGCTAGTAGCAAAAGTGCTCAAAAACTCTCCATACGTGAGTTTCAGTCCTTTGACAAAAGCAGTTAATATAGACACAAATGTGGGCGCACTTCATACTCCACCTTCTAAATATAAAATACCGAAAATACCCTCAAAATTTCAAACATGGAATACGTTTCCACCTCACACGAGCGTCTCGCATTGTAAAATTGGGTTTCCGTCAAACAAGCCTGTTTGACAATACACATCTGAAGTGGTATCTTGTCAAATATACCAAATTGAGAGTTTTATTGACAGAGGAACGTGGTCGTGTGGAACAAAGGCCATCGACTTCGGCTTCACAAGTGACGGTAATTAGCTGTAATTGTAATGCGATATGGGAGAAGTGAATTGGTTTGGTCGTTTGTCGCGAAATTGAACTGTATTTTCGAACCGTTTGGAGTCTGCACTAGGTCTCTTTAACTAAGCGACTGTTTGGTCGCTACCCGTGACCCGTAGGCTGGATATTACTTTGGACAGAGGATATGTATTGCCATTCAACATGGTAATGCTGCTAGACTCTTGGGCACGCTCCCAGAAGATAGCGTCGAGAATGATTTTTAGCGACAGTGTCGTTTGTTACTTAGCCTACAAATAGCAGAAATTACTAAAGAAATATTAGGAAAACTTAGAAATATAGACAAAAATGCGTTTAATTTCATACATAATATATAGAATATAGAATATCCCAAGGGGCGTCAAAACCACGTAATACGGCCCTCACTCAGCATGATGCTGCGACCTTATGCCAGACAAAGTCCTAGAGCTGGATAAGTACTGAATAAATATTATAACAATATTTCTCAGAATATAGTTATTAGCGAGAACAATCGACTATTCAATTCACGATAATTATTATTTCATGAATAAGTACAGACAGCACATCAAGTTACTACAATCTCAAATTTTCTTAATAGATTTTCAATTTTATAGCTGAACTATATGGTTCGAAGTTGATTGGGAAAATTTGACAGTTTCGTAGCGGTAGCTTTATGTGCTGGCGTTCTGTACCTACTTTTATCTACATACAGTAGGCTTCTACATAAGTAGGACAGAATGCTACCCCAAAAGGATCTAATTAAGGGGACCTTGTCTAACTCGGACTAAGCGGCGACGCGACGGTGTAAATTAAGAAGTTTCGCCCTGAAGCCCAAAATAAGGTCAGGCGATATTTCCCGATATCGCTTAAGATTTTTTCCTTTTTTTACATTTTTTATTAATTTATTCAATTTCCTTTGCGAAGGTACTTTTTACAGAGGTTTTCACTTAGAGGCTAAGCGGTCTTTGTGTTTTCCTGGTAACTTTCGTGGTGGAGTATTTTTTTTGAGATGTCTCATTTAGATTGGTAGCTTCTATTAGCAGGTATAATGTAGGGAAGTGATAGGGATACTTTATGTAAGTAGTGAGTCATCATTACATACCTAGATAGACAAAGTCGCTTCTAGCAATCAAAGGATGACAAACCCGAGTCGGCGGTGCGTATTGTTCCGCGCGCTCCTCGAAGAGAAGCACTATCGTCGCGGGTTGTTCGTAAAAGTTATCCTGGCTCTGCCACATAGGGCTTTCCAGAAAGAACATGGGGTTTAGTCAGTAACAGTCTGACACTCCCTCCAGCTGCACCCTCAGCGAGAGGCACCCTGAAAAATCAGAAAGCTTCATATTTTGTGAACACAGGTGAAGTTATACGTAGTTGTGGGTCATAAATAGGTAGATCCTTCGTTTTGGCCAGTAATAATACTAATAATACCCCCGTTGCCCCCTTGTTGCGACTTAGCGACTAGTTCCCGGGGGCCCGGTAAGTGAGCTGGCGAGTCTCCTCCTGCCATTTTTACATGTATTTATTACATTGTTATCGGCAGGGGTTATAGTCCCCATAGTTTTCCCTTCCCTAGTCCACTAGCATCCCATCACAATAACCCAAGTAGATTTTCTTCCATACTTAGCAATAGTTTAGCACAAACCGGGGGTTGTCCTTGGGTACATTTCCATAGTGTATACAGGGATAATCGTCGGTTTTGTGTCACCATTACATAATATTAAAGTTGTCTTAAAAGGGCTTCAGCGTGTTGGCTTCGGCCCCACGTTCGCCTTCCAAAAATCCGGGACTCTATAGTCCCGTGGTCGGAAAAAGAAATACTAATAATAATATCGGCCCATTGCTCCCACGCATCAATAGCTAGTGTTAACATAAAAAAAAAACATAATTAGATATTGTAAAATCTTTTGATCTAATTTAAAACACGTTTCTACAAAGTCAAGAAACCGGCAGCTTATGCTCACAATCGGAACCCAAACTCCTAAAATCGACAAAACATTTTTATCGACACATCCCCTTCCCTACAAGCTCGCACAAAACCTGAATCCAATACAATATTATCCCCAATTCCCTCGATAATAATAGCATAATGTATCTGTTTTTACATCACACTCGTAATACAAGACGACGGTGGATTCTCGAAATAATTAAACAGGAGGGTAGTTGTATAAATAAGTGAAACAGGCTTGCGATACCTCGGGAGACTGTTGGTGCTTCCAACGATTAATGATTCAGAAACCAACTTACTTATGCTGATAATAATTGATAATACCGAGGAATTGCAGTGTAATATGTATGGGTTGTTTTGGGAATTTCATGTTTTCTTCCATACCACTTTGTTTAAAATCGATTTACCCGACCCCGCTGTGGTGCAGCTGGAGGGAGTGTCAGACTTTCAATGACTAAAATCTAATTTTGTTCCTTCTGAGGTCTTTGTGTTAGGGCCGCGTTAACTCTAGCGAATAACCCACAGGCCCAGTAGATTGTAGGTTTACCATATCATCTGCCTCATCTGCCTAATTTTCATACAAATTTTTACCGTTTTTGACAGTTCAAAATGTAGTGAATTTGACTATTTGGTAACCACTAATGATATGAAGAAAATAACGACTATCACTACTTAAGTCTTGTAGGTTTTGAGAAACTTTCATAAAGCATCCTGGAGTCTGAAAGTTGGTGATTGATTCACCCGTGCATCGGAGAGCACGTAAATGTCGGTCCTGCGCCTGATTTCCCTCCGGTCGTGTCGGATTGCCGTCCCATCGGACTATGAGAGCGAGGGAATAGAGAGTGCACCTGTATCTGCGCGAATGCTTGTGCACTATAATATGTCCTGCGCAGCTGGCTGATCTCCATAAAAGAAAACGGCTTGCATGCCATCATCATCATTTTGTGTATACTAGTATGGGAAGATGCCTTTCAAACGGATATTACTAAATTATCGGTTCGAAGCGAATAAGGAGTTCTTGACAGTTGTTTCTGAACTATTGCGAGGAAGACTTGTGTTTGTTCACGAGACTACTCGCTAAGGACATTCAGTAGGGAGATACAGTAGGCCAACTTCGTGATACTGTCGAAATACTTGTAGAAAATAGCTAAGCTATTGTTAAAGTGAGTTATTAAATATGACTATAATATTGTATTATAAAATATCGTCTTTAAGATTCGATTTTCAAATAAATAACATAATTCTGTATTAACCAATTCTATTAATCTAAAAAAAAAATACTTTCATTACTATAACGATTAGACATGGGAAATCATCAAATGACTCCCCCTTCTGCTGAGGGTGCAGCTGGAGGGAGTGTCAGACTCTTACTGACTTAAACCCACTATGTTCTTTCTGGAGGTCCCTGCGTGCCAGGGCCACGGTAATTCTTACCAACAACACGCAGGCTAGGCAGCTCACTAGTAGCCTCAGTTAACCTTCTGTACACAATATTTTAACGGTAAAGTCAAAGCCTACAATATCCAAACATTTGTCTAGCCGACTCAGAATTCTGTACTAAGCAAGATTTTGGAATGTTCGCTACGCCTTCTCACTGTATTTCTGTATAGAAATTGTCTGTTTACATAGACTTTTTATTTGTTTACTAAGCTTATGAAAGTCTTTGAAATGAATTTATTTAGATCGTCTTTTCAGTAAATTAAACATATATATTACATATCTAATATTTGAGCGTTATTGAGTGAAAGAAAAGATATTTGCCAATAGTGTCTAGGTATACTTATTTTGCTTATATAATTTATTTTGGTCAAAAAGTTCCGATTTCTGATAAACGTATACTAATGTATATTCATATGTTATTATACCGAAGTCGTGGTGGCCTAGTGGTTAAAGCACCAGCCTTTCAAGCATGAGGGCGGGGGTTCGATTACAGGTCAGGCAAGTACCAATGTAACTTATATGTACTTTCTAAGTTTATCTTCGACACCAATGATTGATTAAAGGTGAAGTAAAACATCTCGAGGAAACCTGGACTATAAAGTCTGAAATCACCAAGCCGCCTTGAGCAAGCGTGGTGATTAACGCTTAATCCTTCCCCGTACGAGAAGAGGCCTATGCCCAACAGTGGGCTATAAAAAGGCTGATAATGATGATGATGTAATACTGTCAACTTTTAATATGGGTGTATTTATGAAATAAAATCTGAAAAAAAAAAGAAAAAAAATTGGTGTTCTAATTTAAACAAAGTTAACAGCTTAAAACGTCATTTAGTTAAAAAAAAAGAACCGTAACAGTTCATACTTGAATCTGACGTAAAAAATGGCTCCAAAACTTCCTTAACTTAAGGAAACAAGGCCAAACTTTCTAATAAACCAAAATACGCGACTAGCCATCGCATACCAAAGCTCCGAAAGTTATTCATAAAATTAATAACGATCGTCGAAAAAATTCTATTCAGCCGATGAATCGATATCTTTTATAAAATCGAGCTTTTGTTCAGGAACGAGACGGTGGGAGGAAGGGGCTTAATTGTCTATGGTAAGAAGAAGTACTAGGCTTATAAAATTCTTATAACTACTTACACTAAGATCTCAAAATGGTTAAAAGTGAGACTAGTTCCAAGTTTTATATTTCTAGCATAATTTGGTTTATCTTTATAAATATTATTAAACTGATGATTTAATTGTTTGTGTTTGTTTACTTGAACGTGCTAATCTCAGGAACTTCTGGTCCGATTTAAAACAAGTCTTTGCAGTCAAATTAATGAAGGGCTTCTCTTGTCTTCTCACACTGAGAAGAAATGAGCGTTAATCACCACGCTCGCGCATTGCCTTTTGGTAATTTCAGACTGAGAAGTCCAGGTTTCCTTAAGATGTTTTCCTTCGACTTTACCCAATAATTAGTGTCCTCGTGTCGTCATGTACCTACACTTAGATAGTAAATATACTTTTACTACTTAACACTCCTACTTGAGAGGCTGTTGCTTTAAACTTTGAGCGTCACCGTCACTTATAGATGACAGCCAAAAAGGGCACAGCACGCCACTGTCACGACTACATGACAGACTTTAAAATTTTGAAATTAAAACTCAGTTTCATTCGGTATAAATCCCAGCTCACTATATTGTAGGTATTTATGAATTGTAGGTACTAACCATTTGACGTGGCGGTCAAAAGGTTAAACACAACGACTTGAAATATTAAGTCCAGGATATTTAAAGTATGTCTTTATACTGTAAAACACATTTCTACATAGGTACCTAATATTTCACAATTCGTCGAAACAAATTTCGAACACGTTATTAACAAACAACGAACACAAATATTGACACTAGCTGGGCTCTATATCTAAATGAAAAAAAAAAGAGTTATAAATAAATAGAAAACATACCCTAGAGAAATAACGTTCGTGAACGAATGAATGTTTGAACGAATGAACAATATAATAGGAATCGATCAGATGTCGACACGGTTTTCTAATTTCGACAGATTGGAGGGTAGGCAAATGATTTATTATTTAAATTTCGAATGATAGATGTGACGGTAGTTTTAATAGTAGGCGATTTTAATAAGTGTTTTATTATTTTGATAATGATATCTAACAAACTGAGTATGAGTGTACCTACAGTTATACAGTATGAGAATAAAATATCCCAAAATGTACAGACGGCACATCAAGCTACTACAATCTGTAAAATTTCCTTACTATATTTTTAACTTTAAAGCTGAAGCTCTATGGTTCAAAGTTGATTGGGAAAGTATGACAATTTTGGGTAGCTTGATGTGCTAGTGTCTCTATTAATATATGATGCCATAATCTAATACCCTTTTTATTTGACATGGGAAATTATCCAATGATCCCACTTTAGGTGTAACTAGTGGGCATGTCTTAGATTTTTTCTGAGATAAAACCATCTTTGTTCCTTCTGGAGCCCTTTGTGTGCCAGAGCGGCGGTAACCCTTGCCACCAATCCCACAGCCTTGGAAGAATTTAAATACTCTGCACTTTAATACATTAGCATACTATTAACGTACTTAGTAAACAATAAGTATAAAAGAAACCCAATAAATTAATCCTACAACAAAAAAATACTTAACTAAACCAAAATCCCACGCACAAATCATAAAACAAACATAAATAACAAATAATCAGCACTATTTATCTTACTTACCCACAAATATCACCTTCGTTTAAAATTGCGTGCCAACCCTATATTTTATGAGGGTCATCAAGCAAGCAGGTAATTGCGTATAAAAAACGGTCGGGTTATACCTCAGGGATGGCACAATCTGTTCTGCCTTATTATCGTAAAAAACAGGGCGATCTAAAAGTCTTCAGATTCCCCAATGGCGGTATTCAGGGAGAAAATTCAAAAAAGAGTTTTTCATGGCTATTCGAAAAGGCTTGGAGTACGTAACCAACTGGAGGGGACTTTTACCTCCGCCAAAGCTACCCGAAACTGACAAATTTTCTTAATCATGTTTGAACCATAATGATCGGATGATCATTATGATTCAATGATCAGATGATTAATCATAATGATCAGATGATTAGCGATAAAGTTGAAAATCTATTAAGGAAAGACAGATTGTAGTAGCTTGCATCTGTATTACTCGAATATAGCTGGTCATTCCTTTTTCCAACCTTGCTAAAGCTACGCTGCAAAAGCTACCCGAAACTGTCAAATTTTCTTAATCATGTTTGAATCATAATGCTTCAGCGATAAAGTTGAAAATCTAATAGGGAAATTTGACAGATTGTAGTAGCTTGCATCTGTACTACTCGAATATGGCTGGTCATACTTTTTCCATTCCTCTCACAGGACCGAACACAAAGGCTTCCAGAATATAAAAAGTGTGTTTTAGTCAGCAAGAATCTGACACTCCCTCTAGCTGCACCCACAGCGGTACGAGTCATTCAATGATCTCCCACACAAAAAAGAGACATCACCATTAGTTGTTACCTCTTCTCCCTTAGCGTTAATTGCTAGACTTTTCCGCACTTTTTTCCGAATACAGATTATGTAATTTGTACTCATGGCGTATCCGGTCGGTTAGACGCTCCAAGCGAAAAGGGAATGTATAGATGTCTATTTTTGTTTGAATGGGTTTTGAGAGTGCTCGAGTCCGATGTCAATAATTGGAACTGAAAAGATCGAGTATTTTTTTTTTATCAACATCGGCATTTGTGAATTTGTTTTTATAGATTAATTTTGTAAGGAGAAATGAACGATTCTCATTTTTTTAATGATTCATATAAGTGCCTATTACCTACTAAGTATTATAATATTATGTAATTTGTTTTGTTCTCTATCTTCAGATGTTTATTTTTTACGATAGGTATGTTTGATATTTTCATAAATAATATGTTGTTACTAGCTTCCGCCAGCGGTATAACTCTCATCACTTGGGAACATAAACTTACTCAATAATTGGCTATCAAATTCCGAAATATTTTTTTTTAAATCGGTCCAGCAGTTCCTGAGATTTTTTCGTTAAAAAAACTCTTCAACTATTTAATTGGTTAAATGGATCTATGAAATCACTGGTTTTAAGTTTAAAATAATCTTATACCAAGAAGTTAAAGCAGCCCATTTAGGCATACCATAATCAAGGCTTTAATCTTCAGGCATAGGTACAGACAAAAGTACTGCTAAAGACCACTTTATAATAATCGATTGCTAATTATTTATACGTGATATAGAGCGTCAAAAATCTCATCCTCATCGCTGCCCAACAGGCTGAATAGCAATACTTGCTCGTTTCATCATCATGAGCCTTTTCATCATCCCACTTCTGGGCACAGGCCTCTTCTCTCACAGAGAAAGATTGCGCGTCAATCACCACGCTTGCTCAATGCGGGTTGTTGATTTCAGACTTTATAGTCCAGGATTCTTCGAGATGTTTTCCTTTATCTTTAGTCAGTAATTAGTGTCCAATACAAAATACTTAGAAATTACATACATGTTACTAACTTAAGAAAAGTTGTATTGGTACTTGCCTGACTTGGAATAGAAACCGCACACTTATACTTGAGAGCGTATACTTGGTGCTTTAACCACTAGGTCACTACAACTTACTCTTCTACATTATGTAAATATAATTTTAAGTAAGTATATTATAAAATATTATGTAAATATTTTTTTTATATATAAGTGAAGATTTAATTAACCCCTAGTTATATTTTCTAGATATCAGAACATGTTTTGACATCAAAAAGTTGACATAAAAACTTTTTAGACTTTTCGCTTTTCGGCTTTAAGCAAACAAGCCATTTCTTATTAGGCGCGAGTTCCTCTTGCTATCAATATCACATTACCCTCACTAATGGCGTATTAATACCTTGTTACTTGGCACTATTTATATTCGGTCCGTAATCCAGGATATTAATTTTGTCAAGGTAATGTCGACTTTATTGTCGTCACTATATGGTTGAAATTAATTTACTCACGGCGTTACTTATTTTTATATTGGATTATCATACAAAATTAATTGAAACTATTGATTTACTTATTCTGATAATTTCCAAACATACCCAATTTCATAATTTTGTTGCTTTATCCAAAAAATATATCTTTGAAGGAATACGGGAGCGGACAACTAGTCAAATTCAATACTTTTATAGAACTGTCAAAAAGAGCTGCTCTCTTTGCTATTTGTATGAAAACGGAACCTATGACGTCACGCATTTTTCACATCAAGCCGTGTACTTATTTCAAAACGATAAATTAAATTGACATTTATTTTAAAATGCTTTACAAAATGAATAATTATGATAAAGTATTTTATTTTTGACCTAATCCACATCCCAATTGGTCATTAAGTTACTGTATTTATTGTATTTTATTTATATTACCATACCACATAATGGTATCGTTCCGAAAGTATCAGACGAGTTGATGTACCATTATAATAATTGAAAATTTATTTGAAAGGCCCTTCAATTTTACCTCCCATTTTTCATGGTGAATATTCAAATGGCAAATGAAACTCCGTCTGTCTGGCTTCCACGCCAAGACTACTGAACCGATTCAATATAATTTAGTAGACACGTAGTATACATTCTGAGAAAGGACATAGGCCCCTTTTTTATCCGGTTGCAGGATATATCGTCCCATTGCTGGGCATAGGTCTCCTGTCCCACGGAGAAGGATTGAGCGTTAATCACCACGCTTGCTCAATGCGGGTTGGTGATTTCAGACTTTATAGTCCAGGTTTCGTCGAGATGTTTTCCTTCACCTTTGATCAGTCATTGGTGTCCAAGATAAACTTAGAAAGTACGTATACCTAACTTAGAAAAGGGTACTTGGTACTTGCCCGACCTGGAATCGAACCCGCACCCTCATACTCGAAAAACTGGTGCTTTTAACCACTAGGCCACCACGACTGAAAAATTTTAATGCCTTTTTCTTATTGGGCGGGCTACAGTTCTCGAGCCACTGAACTGCGAGAGGCATGGCTTGCTAATGAACACGGACGCTCTGTTAAAGCAAGCTTTTGACAGGATTTTGAGAAAATACTCGGTCATCTGTCTAGTCTTTTCCCAATCTATGTTTTGGTCGGCTTTCAGTCTTTACCGGATGCAGCTGAGTACCAGTGTTTTACAAGGAGCGACTGCCTATCTGACCTCCTCAACCCAGTTACCCGGGCAACTCTTAGAAAGTACATACAAACTTAGAAAAGTTGCATTGGTACTTACCCGACCTGGAATCGAACCCACGCCCTCACACTTGAGAGGTTGGCTCTTTAACCGCTAGGCCACCACGACTTCAGGATGATACACACATACTCACAAACTTTCACCTTTATATATTAGTGTGATGTGATGTGATTAGTGTGATAGATTCAGATAAATTAAAACTTAAAGTGAGTCCTGAAAAAAAGAAACAAATAATTTTTGAAAATCACATTACTCCACAATATAGACGAACAAACTAACACAGTGTCAATCAAACTAGATCCATCTAAAATTGAATACAAATCTCCCGCAATCCGAACAGTAAAAAAAATATAATCGAATACGGGAAACAGGCGTAGTATAAAAACTAAGCACACAAAGAGACATCACCCTGTACGTATCACATTCAGAATAACAACGGCCTGTATATTTTTGTGTTATTCGATATCTTTTGTGACGACTTTGATAGAAGAGTATAATTTAATTGGATTTTCCATTACGTTGGCAAATTTTCCTTTAGGTCTTACGAAACGATATTGGGAAAGTAGGGTGACAATGTCTTAAGACGTTTTTGGATATTATAATAATTATAGTAAATTTGAGAAGCTAATGAAGGGAAATTTAAAAGCGTTAAATTTTCATAAATTAGTGACGCACTTAGTTAGACACACATTAGTGACAATATTTAAACGATAGAATATAATTTTATATTGAAAATATTAAAAAAAATGTACTTATATAATTCAAATGAGTTAGATTTTGCCATTTCCTATGGAAATATTAATATTATTAATTATTTCTACACTACTTGACGACGCCTTTGACGCAATGGTTACCACGCAAGACTGCCGAACTGAGTGTCCCGGGTTCGATTCCTGACACAGTCGACATTTGTGTGATTAGCATACTTGTGGTCTGGGTGTTATAATATCTATTTATAAATTTTGTCTGTTTCACCAGCTATCTTTATAGCATGCAAGTAGACACATAATGTTGAACACTCCGGAACACTCTGTCATTAGCAAATAACCAATTTCCTTTAAGGACGATAATAAAGCGAACAAGTTCATTACAACATGTCTACGTCAACTGACAGTATGAAACCTTATCCGCGGAACGCAAAAATCATTGTCACCATCTGAACTGAACTTTAGTTTCAATTTTAAACAAAGTGGAGTGTCGATTTTAATTTGTTAAATTTTCGTGCTATGTAATAGATACTTTAATAGTTACCAGCTACCTAGCCTTTTTCTGAAGTCGTGGTGGCCTAGTGGTTAAAGAGCCTACCTCTCAAGTATGACGGCGTCAGTTCGATTCCAGGTCGGGCAAGTACCAATGCAACTTTTCCAAAGTTTGCATGTACTTTCTAAGTAGGTATATCTTGAACACCAATGACTGTGTTTCGGATGGCACGTTAAACTGTAGGTCCCGGCTGTCATTGAACATCCTTGGCAGTCATTACGGGTAGTCGGAAGCCAGTAAGTCTGACGCCAGTCTAACACACCTTGTAAAACACTGGTACTCAGCTAAATCCGGTTAGACTGGAAGCCGACCTCAACATAGTTGGGAAAAGGCTCGGGAGATGATGATGAGCTACCTAGCCTATTCCCAAGCTTTGTTAGGGCCGTCTTCCAGTCTTAACCGACTGCAGCTGATTACCGTCTAGCGTGGAGCGCCTATCTGATCTTCTCAACCCAGTTACCTGGGCAACTCGATACCCCTTGGTAAGACTGGTTGTCAGACTTCCTGGCTTTTGACTACCCGTAACGACTGCCAAAGATGTACAAATGACAGCCGGGTCCCACCAGTTTAACGTGCCTTCCAAAACACGGAGGAACTCATCATGATATGACTGCGCCAAGCGTTGCTTAACCTTATGATCAATCGACCCGTGTGGCTGTAACTTAGCCATGAGCTCCTCAACAAAGACAATCACCATTGCAATGAACTGACAACAACTCACGCTTACTATTCGCGCTCGCTCCTGCATGTGAACATAACTCTAAATTTGAAGAGAAGCAGGAATTGTATTAAATTTCAGCGAAGATTTAAGATTAGTGCGGCAGTTTGTTGGATATATAGTAGTGTAGGGTACAACACTAAATTGAAGACATGAATATTGTACAAATTGCTCTCTATGTTACCTTGCTGAAGATATTGGGTTTAAAAGTTTGAGACAACGAATTTGTTTCTTATTATATACCTTTACTAGCGACCCGCCCCGGCTTCGCACGGGTGCAATGCTGACACTAAAATTATACATATAAACCTTCCTCTTGTATCACTCTATCTATTAAAAAAACCGCATCAAAATCCGTTGCGTAGTTTCAAAGATTTAAGCATACAAAGGGACATAGGGACAGAGAAAGCGACTTTGTTTTATACTATGTATTGATACTGGGACACAACAAATGTGGTAAAGGCAATAATGTAATTTATTTGATTAATACATAACTCTTACTATCAGTCGAGAAATCTACCCTGAATATTATTATTGTTAAGCGCGCTGGTATCAGGAACTTGACCATGGAGGGACCAAAGACCGTGTTACTAAAATTAACCTATATTTAACTGCCTCGTTGGTCTAGTAGTCGCAAGGCGCGACTGCGGTGCACAGGGTCTCGGGTTCGATTCCCGGATCGGGCCGTAATCTTTTTGTGGGTTTTGAGAAACTTTCATAAAGCTTCTCAGTTCTTGAAGTTTGTGAATGATTCACCCGTGCATCGGAGAGCACGTAAATGTCGGTCCTGCGCCTGATCTCTCTCCGGTCATGTCGGATTGCCGTCCCATCGGACTATGAGAGTGAGGGAATAGAGAGTGCACCTGTATCTGCGCTAATGCTTGTGCACTATAATATGTCCTGCGCAGCTCTCCATATATATAGACATATATAGCAGATCTCCATAATTCCATCACCCATATACGTAAAAGAAACATTTTCCCAATTTTCAAAAGGATCAGTAGTTATTTTTAATTTTCCATCATAAAATCATTTTCGACAAGTTTACAATCCAAGTGTCAGAACTAATTACAAACTGTTTTAAGCCTATCAGGATGTTAGTCCTAGATTAAACTTTAACGAGGCGTCCGACTAATAACTGTATCTAGCCACGTCACTGTACCCAAACCTTTAAGTTAGACCCCTTGTTAAGTATTGATTTCCCGAAACTTGAAACTTAGGAAAATTTGGATTTTCATCATTGAGTAGAACAGTTGTTATTGTTTAGAGCCTTCTATTTATTCTAGGCTGTTTATTTACTTGATGAAAGATAAAATCTTAAACAATAGCTATAGCATAGCATTTATTTACAAAATGTACAGACGCCAGCACATCAAGCTACTACAATCTATCAAATTTTCTTTTAATAGATTTTATAATTGATTGCTGAAGCATACGGCTCAAAGCTAAGATTTTTAATTAATTTATTGTTTATCATGACGTGATAATTATGTTTATGTATCACAAATAATATAATTTTTATTTATTTTATTATACATTTTTTTGTACACACACGATAACGAAACACAACAGGAAATAAATTATTTACAAAGGACTTATTTCAAAAATAGAAAATGAATATCTTTCAGCATAATTTGAGATTGCACTTGTTTTACATAAATCTGGTTTTTCAAACCTAACACACAGACATGTGATGTTGGGGAGTTTGTTGCGCCACTTCTTCTTCCCAGCGAGAACACATAGGAAGTGGTGAAGGGTGGGCGTTTTGGGGGCTGTTTTTTGTTTTGATTTTCGAAAAGTGCTGATTTATCAATATAATTTTAATAAACGATTTTGAGTTGAGCAGATGTAGGGTGCTTTATATCTGGATACGCGAAGTGGTCCTTAACAAAATAGTTAAATAATAAATTCAACATTAATTTTAATATTCCCTAGACTAAGTTTGTAAACTCATCAATACGCAAAATATAATTATTCGCAGACTATCGAGTTTAGATGATCCAACAATACAATACAATATATAATCGACCGATCCTTTTGTATTAAAGATTTATATTGTTGTATTGAGGCCATAGATAATAGAGGAGCTCGTATCTTAGAAACCGCCGTAAGAGTTGGTCGATCATAAGGTCAAGCAACCCTTGGTTGGGTCCATGGATGGGTGACTGTCTTGTCACAAAGAGTACCTCCGTGTTTCGGAAGGTCACGGCTGTCATTTGTACTTCTTTGGCTTTCCTTACGGGTAATCATAAGCCAGAGAGTGTGACAACCAGTCTTAACAAGGGGTATCGAGTTGCCCAGGTAATTGGGTTGAGGAGTTCAGATAGGCAGTCGCTCCATGTGAAAGACGATCATATGTAGACTACACAGCCAACCCCAATATAGCTTAGGAAAAGGGCTAGGCAGATGAGTGAAATTTTGTAGTTCGGGCGATTTTTTATAAAATACGAGTTATATATCTATATATCCTCTTTCTCCGCGGCAGAGGCCTGCGCCCAGCAGAGGGACGATAAAAAAAAGGCTGTGATGATGATGATGAGATTTCCTGGTGATAACGTAAGGTCAAATAAAAAGAAAATTAAATACAAAGTCATTTATTAATGGCTCCATATTTAGACTTTATACCCAGTTCATTGGTCCAAATGGAACCTACAAAAACGCGAGTGAAAAGTACATACAACAAAAAAAAAACCTTGTTTAAAATAATATTCCGTGTAACACCGACATTTATCAAAAAGTTTAGTTGTGTTTTTTTAAAACAAATTCATTCGTAAAACCTTTGCCATTCATATTTATAAGGCCGTTGTCCTATTTACGGGGAAATGGATTGAGTTTACTTTATTTTATGGTATTCAGTTTATATTTTATCTTAGTTAAATTTTTGACTATCCGAATCTAATATATATAATCAGAGAAAGAATTGCTCAAATACATAGGTGCCTAGTAGTTCCTGAGAATTGCGCGTTTAAGTAAACAAACAGACTCTTAAGCTTTATAATATTAGTAAAGATTATTAGAATGGCATATAGCAGTAGACTGTAATTATCTTGAGCTGGTCCACTGTTTCCCAATAAAAACACCGGAGGCGTGTCGTACACGTTTATTCCTGTAATTTCCATAATTTCCATATCCATGTAGTTTTCTGCACAATATACTTATTACTAAAAAAACAAAGATATTATAAGTTATTATTCCTTGTCGAACCAAAAAGAGAGGGAGCTACAAATTGTTGCCCTATTTATAATTGTTAGTGTTGCTTATCAGTGTTGCTAGTCGCAACATGGTATTCCTAGCTTTAACAAAACTACAAGCCGACTTAGTTTCTCCTTACCATCATAATCCTAGCTACACAACAATATCCTCAGCAGAACATGATACCAATAAAATGATGAAGAACAAAAGCTTCACTAACTAACTCCCAGAGGCATACTTCTCCCCAGTAAGTCATCTGACCAGCCATAATTCAGACCCGCCCTCGCAGTCAGATGACCCTTATGTCTTAACGATCCGCGTCTGTAATTTATATTTTCTTACTTTATTGGTGGAAGAAAAATGTACGATTAACATTAGTATAGTCGTGGTGGCCTAGTGGTTAAAGCACCAGCCTTTCGAGTATGAGGGTGCGGGTTCGATTCCAGGTCAGGCAAGTACCAATGAATATTTTCTAAGTTATACGTACTTTTTAAGTTTATCTTGGACACCAAATGACTGATTAGAGGTGAAGGAAAACATCTCGAGGAAACCTGGACTATATAGTCTGAAATCACCAACCGCATTGAGCAAGCGTGGTGATTAACGCTCAATCCTTCTCCGTGGGAGAGGAGGCCTGTGCCCAGCAGTGGGACGATAAAAGGGCTGTGATGAACATTAGTATGTATGACTTCTGTGTTGTGGCTAAGTAACAGCCGAAGTCGACAGATCATAATAAGGTTAAGCAACGCTTGGTACGGTCAGTGTGCGGATGGGTGACCATCTTGTCATGACGATATCCTCTGTGTTGGGAAGTAATGGAGCCTATAATAGACTTATATTATCCGGGTGCGCGGAGTAGGAGTACCGCGGGCGAAACTGCTAGTGGAAGCTAGTACCTATTTAATATCCTGACCTATAGTTTCTGAATTCACCGCGTTCAAGCACACAAACGAACAAAGAAACAAACTATTCATCTTTATAACACTAGCATAAAGTTCCTGAATTCCTTTTTCAACTAATACATTCGTAAAAACGTAGTCATGTAGGTAAATACATATTCTTTGGTGATGCATCCAGCGTTTATATCAGTTGGAGTATTGCCAAGTTGGAAGAAAAAGGAACTGCCAGATAAGAAACTAGAAAATACTGGCGTAATGTAGGTAGCTATGAATATTTTGCAAGATTACTTTCGTAGGAGCTCGTGGCTAAGTAACAGCTGTACGGGTCGATCGATCATAAGGTTAAGCAACGCGCGGCGCAGTGGGTTCTTGACCGTGATGACCATCTTGTCTTGACGAGTTCCTCCGTGTTTCGGTAGGCACCTTAAATTGGTGGATCCCGTCTGTCATTGAAACATTTTTGACAGTTCCATCATCTCCCGAGCCTTTTCTCAACTATGTCGGGGTCGGCTTCCAGTCTAACCGGTTTCGGCTGAGTACCAGTGTTCTACAAGGAGCGATTGCCTATCTGACCTCCTCAACCCAGTTACCTGGGCAACCCAATACCCCTTGGTTAGACTGGCGTCAGACTTACTGGCTTCTGACTACCCGTAACGACTGCCAAGCATGTTCAATGACAGCCAGGGCCTAAAGTTTAACGTGCCATCCGAAACACAGTCATTGGTGTCCAAGATATACTTAGAAAGTACATACAAACTTAGAAAAGTTGCATTGGTACTTGCCCGACCTGGAATCGAACCCACGCCCTCACACTTGAGAGGTTGCCTCTTTTACCACTAGGCCACCACGACTTTTTTTTAGTTAGTTTTTTTAGTATAGTATCTAATTGTAGTTCTTTATTAATTTGTTCACCCTATAAAGAACGCTTTGGCCTCAATTAATTTAGGAGTTCTAGTCCAATAACACCCACTTCTTTATAGGCATAATATCTTTTATTTTCTGAATTACTAGAGCCAAGACAAATGTTAGTATTACGATGATGGATGCCTTCTGCTCAGCAGACTTAAGCTTTGTAATAATATTCGTAGATACGAGTAAATGCGCCAATTATATAAATATCAAGGAATGATTCAGATACGGGTCTGTAATGTTCTAGACATTATTTATAGGGTTCTGCGTCTAGGTCCCTGTGGGATTTTATTATCTACACTTATATGTATTATGGAGCTGATGTTTGTTTGTGTGGTTAAATGTGATTATCTCAGGAAATACTAGTTCTATTTGAAGGTTTATTTTTTAAAGTGTGTGCCCGATGTGATGACGGTCGGCAATCGGCTACGACCAGAGAAGACCGACATTTACATGCTCACCGATGCACGGGTGTATCAATCATCAACTTTAAAATTTTGGACTACTTTTTCTTAAAACCCACAAAGAAATTTCGCCCGTTCCGGGAATCGCCAGTTTTCTTTCTTTAACCCAAAACTCACCGCCCACGGATCCGCGCCAACACCCGGTGGACGGGGGTCATCCCTCGATACCCGGCGCCCGTGGTGTCAACCAGCACCAGCTTTGCCACGGCGGCTCGCGGTCTCACAGGCGCTCCTTCGCTAACATAACTGCTTCGCAGAAGAAGGCGACGGCATCCCATTCTCTCGCTCGGGACCATGGCTTGCACCAGAATCCGACCAATATCAGAAAATCTTAAATCAAATTGAACAAAGGTTACCTTTAGCATGGAAACCAAAATTTAGCTTCACGGCTTACCAGAACCAGCTAATTACCTATATATCATGCAAAGTATACTCATAGAAAAGCTTATAAGCCATACTATGGCATAATTTTCCAGCTAACCTGTTTCACGCCAGATAATTTGCTAGTTAAACAGGCTCATTTGTCGGATCAATGCACTTGCCCTGATAACATCTCTCGCTAGCGAATTTTATACAGAATGCTGTATTAATTAAGTGTTCATTTTGTGGAAAATTTTCAGAATATAAAGGTTGTTTTGCTTTTGAAATTAGCTAACTGGAATATAGGGGTTTTCTATTGCCTTTTTGCTGGATTGGAGAAGGTTCTTCCGTGTTGTAAATAAATCTATAAAATATGAATTTAACCTTAATAAGTTTACTTCTATACGAAGAAACAGAAACGATACAAAAAAATTATTATCAATGGGAAAAAGACAGTATACTGTACTTTGAATATAATCTTTAAGGGCCTATTTCAACACCTACGAATAAGTTCCGATTAATTTGTTTGGTAAATAATTTCATACAAATTCTGTTCCATTTTTTAATTTATTCGGTTGATAGTGGCTATCCGTAACCTGTGAAACTGGCCCTAATTCTCAAATCTATACTAATATTATAAAGCTGAAGAGTTTGTTTGTTTGTTTGAACGCGCTAATCTCCGAAACTACTGATTCGATTTGAAAAATTCTTTCAGTGTTAGATAACCCATTTATCGAGGAAGGCTATAGGCTATATAGCATCACGCTAAGACACACGGGAGCGGAGCAGTAACCAAAGATGCGGGTGAAACCGCTGGGGACAGCTAGTACTTATTATAAAAACTAAACGTCCATGTGAAAAAAATCTGTTCTCTCAATAACTGTCTATATTCGGAAGTGCCTATCACCAAGACATCATCCTATGACCTACACAACCTTTTTTGTAGGCCTTCATAGACTCTGTGTCAAAAAAAACTGTCGTAGGTAATACTTGTCACCATCCGTTGACTCCAACTCAGTCAGGCATTGTTGCCAGACGTAAATACACTGTCACTAGGGTGACAATGTTGCCTAACGATAACGGACAGTTTTCAGATTTATTTTTAGATACCGTGAGGTCACCATGCAGAGTAAAGGTCAGGGTTAATTTTGATACTTGATGGGATATTATTTTTAAATGTGGAACAGTGACCTGTGAATTTGATTTTTTTGGGATAAGTGTCCATTATCCAATACGAGTACTCGCTGCTTCCTACGGTTTCGCTCGCGTCCCGTGGGAACTTCTCCATGTACCCTTATTTTGTTTTTAAAGTTACATTAACTTACCCTAATAACGTAAATATTTGTATGTCATAACTGACAAAACATAGCGCACCTAATATACTATTTATTTATAATTCAGATCACTACACAGTATAAAACAAAGTCGCTTTCTCTGTCCCTATGTCCCTTTGTATGCTTAAATCTTTGGAACTACGCAACTGATTTTGATGCGGTTTTTTTAATAGATAGGGTGATTCAAGAAGAAGGTTTATATGTATAATAACATCCATTAAATAGTGGAGAAGTACTGTTATTTTTGAGGGTATGTTTTTATATACAACGTTCACAGTTTTTCTGTAGTGTATGCATTTAGTATCATCATTGCACCCGTACGAAGCCGGGGCGGGTCGCTAGTGTTATAATAAACCAACCCGCATTCAGCAAAATGTGTGGTGATTAACGCTCACTCCCTCTCTACGTGAGAGGAGGCCTGTGCGATAAAAAGGCTGATGATGATGATGAATATAATAACCTATGTTTGACAAATAAATGATTCTGATTCGATAAATAAGCTAACAGTGAAATATTTTTTCAAATCGGACCAGTAGTTGCTGAGATTATCGGTTTCAAGCAAATAAATAAACAAACTCTTCAGTTTTATAATATTAATATGGATATAAAGAATACCTTGTTGGACCCGAAACGTTAATACAATGCGGATACTCAACCATCCTATATACTGTGGTTGGATCAATAACACAAGGCCAAGGTCAAATATCAAGGTCATAAATTAAAATGGGTTTGACTTGCGAAGATTAGTACTAAATGATACTAAAATTACTGTCCTTAGAAAATGATTCTAAGAATTAAGAAACGCGGTTTTAGCAATTAAAGATGGATTCCCATAGGCTGGCTATTACTTTGGTCAGAGATTAAGCATTGCCATACAACGTGGCAATGCTGCCTGCCTCTGGGTAAGCTCCCAGTAGACGGCGATGGGGATGAGTTTTTCAAAGATTTTTTGTTTTTTTTTGTGTGTAAAGATTTGTATACTATTTTTTTTATCATGTTAAAATGGTTTTTATAATAGGTACAGATGCCAGCACATCAGGCTACCACAAGTCAAAATTTCTTTATAGATTTTCAACTTTATCGCTGAAGCATTGTGGTTCTAAGTTGAATGGTAAATTTTGACAGTTTCGGATAGCCTGATGTGCTGGCGTCTGTACATAATATTTTTTTTACATACTTAGTATTTTTTTTTATATTATCTTTTTTTTAATTTAAGATTGGTATATCTCAAATTCCTAACGTGCTAGAGAAAGTCTGAATCCTAGACTCGGATTCAGTGTCAAATAATCTTTAGTAAATAATAGATTTTATCTTTGAGACAAAAATTTTGTTACCTCGTGTAATCCGCCCCAATATTGCCAGCAGCAAAAATCTATTATCATAGTCTCAATTTTTTGCTAGCCACCCACGGATGGTTATTACGAGTCCAACTTCGTCCACTCCGAATAAGCCATTAACCGTCCAAACAAAGCAATATTATTTATGATAATATTTACGACGTCCATAAAGAAAATATATCGTAATTGTTTTATTATATTAATACTTCTTGCTCTGACCTCGATGAAATTTTTAAATTAATGTGTTCTAATATATAATTCATAGTTTATTGTTTTATATATAGATCGTATAATATATGTATGTTTCGTAGGTGCATCTTCAACCAGCATTTTATATTATATTGTAGACTAAGTAGTATAAATAGTATTTAATTTTATTTATTACGTCATTTTTCTTGTATACTTTGAGGTTGTAATAAAAAAATGCATAATTCAGCATAGATTTATTCTGCCAACGCGAAGAAGCATTTCACTTTGTGTAAAATCATATGTATTCGATTTTTATTCATATTTCTCATTAAATATCAAATTGAATAATTTAAATTTAAATTTTGGAAGTATATTAAGATGTTTTTATATTAAGAATTGAATAAGTTCAAATATACTTGATTTTTTTTATTAATACATTGAATTTTGAATATACAAAGTTCATCAATCAAATATAATTTTACCTCCATACATAATATTTCTTAATAAAAACTAGAAATATATTCATGTCCATTATCAATTACTTCAAAAATATTACGTGTTTTACAAGAACAATGTTGGAAAGGTTTCAAAAAAATATTTGCTGGCTATAAAGGTTTAACAAGTAAAATGCGACAGGAAATACCCAATGTAGGGCATGATAAAATCTTGAGTTTTTATTTCGTTAGTTAAAATGAACTTTTAGGGTTATTTTAGTGTGTTGCTTTGGATATAAAATTTAAAGAATTTTATTTTATAATAATCACTCGTGAACGATAATATTCAATTTTAATAAAAATATCCCTAATGTCTATTTTTTTAATTAACTTTTATTATATACTAGCTGATCCGACAGACATTGTCCTGTTATTTTTTCTTTCATAAGAACCTTTTCCTAATAACAAACACAACAAAAAAAATATGTGAAAACGGTCCAGCCGTTTATGCGTGATGGCGTGACCAAGGGAAATAGGGATTCATTTTATTTTTTTTTATTTTAAGAACCATTTATTTTTTCTTACAAATCTAACATAAATTAATGTTGAACCAAAAGCATTTTTTTATTTTAAATGTTTATTGAAGACAATGTAATTTTTTTGTTGTGTAAAGTTTTATTCATTTTATTAAATCAACATGGTCACCCTACTCCTTATCTTCAATTTGTATGAAACATGGGCAGGTCAAGGCATTCAATGGTGGAAAAACGACCCGTTTTTTCCCTCCGATTCCTCTTAATGTCCGCCTTCGAGTCGTTAGGCTTTTTGCAAATATTCGATTATAAGGGCCGCGCCACGTCGGCGATTTAGCAATCGCCAAGTCAGTAATTTGATTGCGGCCTAATAAAAATCTTAATTGAAGCATCTTTTGATTGATGTAATTATGCTTGACTTTTATTAGACTTAACGGCATTTAATTACGTTTTAGTTCCTTTAATGAGTGTCGAGATTTTTTTTGCTGACGGTAATAAAGTTGAGATTGTTAGGGATGGGGCACTTGTTTAAGAGATGTGGACGTGTCGATGTCGACAGTTAATATTTTTTATCGATAATACGAAGAATGTTTGTATACGTATCCATATATTGTGTACGTGTCGTGGTGGCCTAGTGGTTAAAGAGCCTCTCAAGTATGAGGGCGTGGGTTCGATTCCAGGTCGGGCAAGTACCAATGCAACAAGTTTGTATGTACTTTCTAAGTATATCTTGAACACCAATGACTGTGTTTCGGATGGCACGTTTAACTGTAGGTCCCGGCTGTCATTGAACATCCTTGGCAGTCGTTACGAGTAGTCAGAAGCCTACTTACTACTTAGTCTGACGCCAGTCTAACCAAGGGGTATTGGGTTGCCCGGGTAACTGGGTTGAGGAGGTCAGATAGGCAGTCGCTCCTTGTAAAACACTGGTACTCAGCTGAATCCGGTTAGACTGGAAGCCGACCCCAACATAGTTGGGAAAAGGCTCGGGAGATGATGATATTGTATACGTGTGTATGTTTGTATATATAATAATAGTCTCAAAGAGACATTTAAGCCTTGCGAGTGTTGTCGAAGCGAGGATTGCATTTCATTGTTTAAATAAATAAAGATAAAAATGTTCTTTTTTTCCTTCACAGTTTATCTGCATTCAGTAATAGCTATAAGCAGATGTCTTGTATGACAATGTTAATTTAAGTGTATCCTCCAGTGAGGAGATCAACTTGTATTTACTTTATCATAAAAAATTTATAAAATATTTATATATTTTTTCCTCTTTTCAGATTCTATTCCAGAACTACATCGTCACAGGTATGTAATATTAAAATACTTATTTTATTTTGCAAAGGAATTCATTATGAATATACACTTCATAATAAATATTGTATTTAAATAAACATGGTACCTACATCATTAAGCAATTTTATTGGTATTTTATTACAAATGCATAAAGAATAATTATTTTAATAATTCATAATTAACAACTCATACTCAAAACAAATTAAATAGCTCTGTGGATTATTGTGAAAACCCAATTATAATTATCTCAGTCAATAAATAACTAATAAAAAACTACTGGAAAAATATTTATTGTTAAATACATACCTTTTTATGTATATTTATGTATCGGTCTAGGTTATGTATTGTAGTCACTTTTGCTTCATAAAATAGCCTGTCAAGGTCTTTACAGATCATTAAACACTCATCTGCCTAGCCTTTTCCCAAGCCATGTTGGGGTCGGCTTCCAGGCTTAACCAGATGCACTTGAGTACCAGTGTTTTACGTGGAGCGACTGAGTATCTGACTTACTCAACCCAGTTACTTGGGCAACCCGATACCCCTTGGTAAGACTGGTTGTCAGACTTTCTGGTTTCTGACGACCCGTAACGACTATCAAAGATGTAGAAGTGACAGCCGGCACCTATCAATTTAGCGTGCTTTCCGAAACACGGAGGAACTCGTCATGACAAGATGGTCACCTATCCACGAACCGACCGCGCCAAGCGTTGCTTAACCTTTTGATCAATCGATCCGGCTTTTACTTAGCCACGAGCACCTCTGCAGATCATTCTACACTAATATACTTATATGTCCTTCAAAAAATACATGACACAGCCTCAAAAAGCTATGAAAAGATAGTTCAAATTCCTGAACCCGACCTAGGCATTCAAGTTTTGTCAAGACTAATTTTATCTAGACAACCTTTCCGAAAAGTATTCACACGTGTTGAAAAAGGCTATTATTAGCTCACTTTTAGTTACCTTTCTTGAATAGTATATTGAGAATTTGTCAACTAGCAGTTTTTCCCGGTTTCTGCCGCGTTCCCAGGGAACTTCTGCCCGTACCCGGATAAAACATAGCCTATGTTCAGCTATAATTTTTCAAATCGGTCAAGTAGTTTCGGAGCCTATCCAATACAATTCAATTTAAACAAACAAACAATGAAATCATTCCTTTTAATAATAATATTAGTATAGATAATTCCAGAAAGGAGGGAAACAGCGTCCTGAGTATTTGAAAAGAGAATTTGATCTAGCCTTTTCCCAAGCTATGGATAAGCTAAGGATGGTTCGCGCACGCTTGACTATCTTTGGAACGTGTTAATTTTTAGACATAATAATCACCTCCTCCCGAGCCTTTTCTCAACTATGTTGGGATCGGCTTCCAGTCTCACCGGATTCAGCTGAGTACCAATGTTTTACAAGGAGCAACTGCCTATCTGACCTCTTCAACCCTGTGATTTTTAGACATAATTAAAACTAAAATAAATACCACCATGACAAGAAAATTAAATACATAATCAGAGAGCTTACATGTTAAAAGCGTAGTAACACTAAATCGATACATTTATCGACTAATATTGTATGACTAATCGACTATTTCGTACAGTTAATCGACTATTATAATGTTTCAATTAATTTCAGGAGTATTGTGATTGAGTGTTTAGTTACATAATGTAGTACATAATCACGTTATTTTAATTAATGATCTGCTTTAATTGGGCAGTGTGCGAATATTTGTTTAGCGTTTGTATCAATTATGCGTTTGTTGGTTAGTTATGTAATAGGTATTTTGAATAACGAATTAAATAGTTGACGACCCCGTTGGTGCAGTGGTTATTACGCCGGATTGCCGAGCTGAGGGTCTCGGGTTCGATTCCCGGTGCAGTCGACATTTTGTTTGATGAGCATGCTTTTTGGCTGTGGGTGTTATAATATGTATTTATAAATCAGGCACCTGATCTCTCTCGGGTCTCTGACTATGAGAGTGAGGGAATAGAGAGTGCACCTGCTACTCGGAGACCAGCTCCCTATTTAATGATGTACAGACGCCAGCACATCAAACTACCTGAAACTGTTAAATTTTTACAATTAACTTGAAAATCTATTACGGAAATTTGACCTATTATAGTAGCTTGATGTACTGGCGTCTGTGCCTCTATATCTATAACTAGCTGTCCCCAGCGGTTTCACCCGCATCTTTGGTTACTGCTCCGCTCCCGTGTGTCTTAGCGTGATGGTATATAGTCTATAGCCTTTCTCGATAAATGGGCTATCTAACACTGAAAGAATTTTTCAAATCGAACCAGTAGTTCCTGAGATTAGCGCGTTCAAACAAACAAACTCTTCAGCTTTATAATATTAGTATACATAGATATGTTACACCGTGAGCGGGTAAAATCGCAGAAAACTGCTAGTATAAACTAATTCAAACAATTCCACGTTATGTTGTTATCAAATTCTATCAAAAAGTTGAAATTTTTCCTACAAGAGGTCGACAGTTCAACGTTCTTATGGCACGCTCGCACGGTATACTTGCGATACGTTACGCCATAATTAGGTCACACTGCACTCTAGACTTCGTACAACTGTTACTGTGTCGGGAATGTAATGCTAAATGTGTTTGTAGGCGGAGCGATACCTTTTTGTCATAGTGAATATATCATACGTCATTATATCACTCGGTGACGTAGCTACCAAGGGGCTAGGCGGGGCAGTGCCCTGGGGTCCTTAAGCTAAGGGTGGGGTCCACGAATTCTCAACAGAAAATCTCGTTAAATAATTTTTATTTAAAGTATTAAGTATATTTTATATTTTTACTTGATAACACTCAACCAGTTTGGATAGTATGTAGTTAGGCTTTGAAGAAACTTTATACTAATATAGCTTATACATCAGCAGAATAGATAAGATCAGGAATAAAACCAAAGGTAAGCGAAGGTGTTTGATAAAAGGAGATCTTAAACTTACTAATTTATTTATTTATCCATTTAATTCAGGCATCAAGGCCCTTAGAAAACGTATACAATACTATAAAATATATCTTAAAAATACTAATGAAAGGTTAATTTAGTTTCTTGATTTATAAATATTGTTGGAAATATCGAGGACGCATATAAAAATTGAAACCTCTTAATTATCTGTGTCTACACGTCTATGGTTCGCTCCTTATCTGTGTCCCTCTTCCCGCTTTAAAATGTGCTCTGTCATACCGTTTTATTATAATTTATTTATGTATTAATCAGTATTAAATAGTTTAAACAAATACAATTGCCTTTCCATCAAATGTTAAGAATAAAATGGAAATAGCCTTTTTTATAGATTGCGTTTTTTACACATGTGTGCCTTAGTCTACTAATATTTCATCCACGGTGCCAAAATAAGTACCCTGAACGCAGGGAAAAACTAGTGCAAAACATTTAAACAATTGCAAATAATAAGAACGAAGATAGAATTCAAAATACGAATAATAAAAATATAGTCATAGAGCTTGGCACTCAACTAATAAAACCGTTTTAATTCAGAATATTCCTATTTCACTCGGGCTTTCCCGCGGTAGCCCTTTATTGAATTATAGGCTCCTATCTTCGACCGTCAGTAATGTTATCGAGAAAGAATTTATTTATTTATTACGTTTCTTTTAGCGGAACCATGACTAATAATCCGATATTGGGAGATCTATGTCAGGACCAATTTATTCCCCAAATTGATCCTATTGTCAGAACTGAAAGCAGTACTTGTTTATTTTGCATGGAAAACTGTTTTTTTTAGGTAGGTAAGCTCATTTCCAAATTGGAATGTGGTCTAGGTCAAAACTAAAATACTTTATCATATTCATTTTGTAAAGCATCTTAAAATAAGGTCAGTTTAATTTATCGTTTTGAACCGAAAATCGTTTTAATTTTTTTATCGATGATATAATCGAAATATGTATACGGATTGATGTGAAAAATCTGTGACGTCATAGTTCTTGTTTTCATACAAATTGTATAGAGTCATTGTTTTTGACAGTTCAATAAAAGTATTGAATTTGACTAGTTGTCAATTAGCGTATTGGTTGGTAACAGGCCTTATGGATGCCTGAAATTTTGTGATTTTTCTCGCTCTTGTTGAAGTGGTTTTGTAGAGAGCTTGTTTTTCAGATAGAGCAGATATATGACGTGTCGTTGGAGCCATTTTTCAACCTGTCTAATGCACGCAGGTATTTGTGGCTCTAACTTTTGTGAGAATTGATATCGTATTTTTTTAGAAGTTTCTGCGATTTTCATTTTTTTTTCATCATCATCATCACAGCCTATTTATCGTCCCACTGCTGGGCACAGGCCTCCTCTCCCAAGGAGAAGGATATTTTTTTATATATGCTTATTTTAGTATAAATAACTTCTGATAAATAGAATTTGCTTTGATATCTTCAATTGGAAATCTTAAGGATGTTGGTGTTTGCACTGAGGGTTGTGCGCAAAAGTTAGCGTTGCCCTGGCACAGAGGGACCTCTAAAAGGAACCTCGTGGGTTTTAGTCAGTAAGAGTCTGATACTCCCTTCAGCTGCATCCACAGAGAGGGGTCATTTGATGATTTCTCATGAAAAAAAAAGGTAGTGTTTGCAGCTTCGAAAAATATATATCAATTTAGTAACGAACTCTTAAAGATATTCAAACTGCCTTCCAAATTCAAGCCAATTAGAACCTCAATCTATAAAAGAAAAAAAATCTATTATATTACAGATTCATAAATAAAGATCGCATGCACTTAGCGAGATAGTACGGCAGCTAAATATAAAAGTGGAAATTTTCAAGCATTGCCCGTCGACTCGTTACAGCTTGCAACGTTCGTCTTGTTATTTGAGCGGCATACTTACCGAGGTAAAATTATACGGAGCAGTGACTGGATGTGGCTAGATGCGTGAGCGTGCTTGGTATGGTTGATTGAGCGTGGTTGGATTTTTTTTGGGGTTTTTTTTTATATGTGTTTTATGTGAATTTGAATGCTTCTTAAGATAATTGGGTTCTATATTTTTTGAGTGCAATGTGTTTTTTAGTTGTTACTTTGTATTATATTTTTTGTAATCTCAATGCTTTAGTATTGACGTTCTATCAAAACTGGATTCAATATTTAATTAAGACTTCTGTGAAGATTCATAAGTTATAGGAATCGTGTGTTGTCATTATGCCTGAGTAAGCAAAAAAAAATGCAAAAAACCGTGTGAAATATAATCATAGAGGGCGTTTATCAATGCCGACATTTCGAAAATCAAATTCGCATCGAACTGTCAACATTTCTAGTCAAAATACTTTTAAATCTGATACAATTGACGTGTCAGAAAGTGGCCAGGGTTCGCTAACAACTGTAATTTATTAAAATACATTGCATTACTAGTTTGCAAGTTATAATTACGAGGAGCGGTCTCGCTCGGCCTTACTCCGTTGAATGACAACACTCATATTTAATGTTGTTATTTAAACAGTTTTAACGAGTGGGACGATGTTTTATTGTGTATTTTCTACTTGTTTGTTCACATAGAAGTTATAAAAAGGAAATAAATAAAAAAAAAACAAAAGAACTCAAAAATTGCGCTGAAAAACAGCAATACGAATGTTTGTATTGTATTTTTTTGGTTTTTAGCTTCTATTTGCTGCCTGAAAACTTTTTCACATTGATAAAAAATAAATTAAATTAGTAACAACTTATTTTATAAGAGCGCCATCTAATGTTTCGGAAATACACTACTTTTTGTTACTTTTTTAAAAATATAATAACGGCATCTAGAATAAAATCAGTATAATAATATAATTATAAGAAATAAGTGATTTGAATTACTAATTTCGAGATTGCTAACATGTATCTTTTTAATAAGTTCCCGATATTTCGGCACTGAAAGAAAGAAGAAAGAAAAACCATTTATTCAACTGTTTTCTTTGGTTTGGTTGTTAGAAGCGCCATGATTACGGAGTAACTGATTCACATATTACATTTTGGATTCAAATGTTGTTGACCAAGAAAATTTAAGTCAACATAATATTTATAAGTGACTTTCATCAACCGAAAGGCATATACCATATCACAAATTCCATTAAACAGATCCTTGCAAATAAACGGTAATCTTATTATATCAACTTAGTACCCTTAAACTATACCGTTGAAACTTCTTCTAGACAATAGCTCCTTATAATTGACTTAGACTGTACTAAATACGTTAGAATTATGTATGAACAACTTTAATTTGAGGCAATTCAACTTCGGGGTAAGATAATAACTTAACCTATTAAAGCCGATCAAAGAGATAGTGGAATTCAGTATACCTAAGCTAATGTAAGGATCTCTATATACATTTATATAGGGAGCTATATAACATATATTTAGAAAGCATATATATAGAGTTATGGATTGATTTCCTCCGTATTTTGGGAGGCACGTTAAATTGGTGGATCCCAGCTGTCATTTAGACATCCTTGGCAGTCGTTACGGGTAGTCAGAAGCCAGAATGTCTGTGAACCAGTCTTACCAAGAGGTAACGTGTTGCCCTGGGAACTGGCTTGAAGACGTCAGAAAGACAGTCGCTCCATATAGAAAACTGGTACGCAGCTGCACCCGGCTAGACTGGAAGCTGACCTCAACATAGCTTGGGAAAAGGCTTGGTAAAAGACTGACAATCACAGTATTTCTGATGACTACCAAATGACAGCCGAGACTTACTAATTTAACGTGCCTCCCCAACGGAAGAACTCGTCATGACAAGATGGTCAACCATCCCGTCCACTGAGCAACCGCGCTGATCTTTTCTACTTTAAGATCAAGCCTGTCTCCTGTATTGTTTGTCTAAGATCGCGATGTGCGACTGTTACTTAGCCACGAGCTCCTCAAATGTGATGTATAGCAATATACCTAGCGGTTTACTTACTTATCCTTTTGCAAGCCTGTCAGCTAGTTTTTCGTGTCTATTCCCAGCTGTATAACATTTATTTGTTCGCTCCATTCCATATTTGAAATGAAAATTTAATATAAACACGGGTGACAGTGAAAGTGACATTGTGATATGTAACAGCGAATATTATCTTTGTTGTGGTTTTGACACAAAACGTGTCTGCGTAATTGCATTATCCATATGAAATACAAAAGGGATTTGTTTGAGACTTCAATTTATTATCTATGATAGTGTACAGTCTTGGACGTTTATAGTTCAGTCATTAATATTTAACACATGATGGCATCCAGGCCGATTGTCGGCTACGGCGGCCGTTCTCTTTTTTGGAGATCAGCCAGCTGCGCAGGACATAGGTATTATAGTGCACAAGCATTCGCGTAGTTACAGGTGCACTTTCTATTCCCTCATAGTCCGATGGGACGGCAATCTGATACGACCGGAGAGAGATCAGACGCAGGACCGACATTTACGTGCTCTCCGATGCACGGGAATCAATCCGATGAATCAATCACCAACTTTCAGACTCCAAGCTGCTTTATGAAAGTTTCTCAAAACCCAAAAAGCGATTTCGGGCCGACATCCTTCTGCGAATTACGACCATCCATTTTGGAGTATACCGCGTATGTATTGAACTACAAAATTGAGAATTTTTGGAACAAGGTATGGAAACATTAATGAATTCGACTGTACCTAAAACGACTATAATGATAAATTTTCGCTGGACAGAATTTCATTTAGAGAGAATCTAATTAATGATAGTCTAAGTAATGATCTGACATTACTGAGGAGAGATTAAGCGCAGTACAGACAGCTTTATATGCTCTACAAGGCGTAGAGGTCGTCAAGCATTATTCTTACTCATTTTTTATGAACGTCTTATATAGTTAGAATAATTAGTGTGTGCAATGATGAAAAATGTTAAAGTAATGATAATTACTGCTTCGGTGGACTAGTAGTCGCATACCGCGACTGATACAATTCTCGGGTCGGACCAAGATCGCTTTCTGGACATGTTTTTCATAAAGCAGCCTGGAGACTGGAAGTTGGTGACAGATGGTGATACATCCGTGCATCTGAGAGCACGTAAATCTCGGTAGTGCGCCTGATCTCTCTCTGATCATGTCGGATTGCCGCCCCATTGGGCTACTATAAGAGAGAGTGCAGCTGTGTTTGCGCAAATACTTGTGTACTATAACATGTCCTGCAGAGCTAGCTGATGCCCAGCAATCGGTCTGGACGCCATTATTATAATTTTATTTAATAATGGTTGCCATGGAAAATTCACAAAAGCAATATAGGCGACCACTGAGGTAGTATAACTACTACAGTATAGAATCTCAAACAATACAACAGAAGTTACATAATACGAATTCATCTGTAATATTACTCAACCACAATTTAGTACGCAGTTTATAACTAATTAATTACCTGCCTGTACCCAATACCTTTGATTTAAGTAATTAATGTTAATCAAAGGTATTTTAATTGATATTGTCGAAATGAAATAGCTCTGAGGTTTGTCTATTGTTATTTGATATTGTTAATGTTTATTAGTAAACCTGTGTTGCGAAAATAGCTGTTTCTATCTAACGTTTATTAAGTCATGACGTCATATCTACAGTAATATTAAATCATTAATTATTATATGTATAAGGTGTAACAAAACTAGTGCATACTATTTTTACAGGTCTTTTAGTACATGCTAAGGATCATGTTTATCACAAAAAAAGTTATGAAAATAATAAAAATTTTTACTAAATTTATCATCTTAGTCGGCCTATGTCTAGTAGTGGGCGTCCTTTTTTTCCTTTTTTTTGACCTCTCCCGCTGAGGGTGTAACTGGAAGGAGTGTCAGACTCTTACTGACTAAAATCCACTTTTCTGCATCTGGAGGTCTTTGTGTGCCATTTAAAGTTCAGTTTCTGGTATCTAAAATAGTGCTTATATTTTTTTTTTACTTTTCATTTAATGCTTAATCATTGTTTTATTTGTAGACAGTACAAAAACAGAGTTGAATACGTATAGTATAATTTTTATCATCGCTATCGATTAAGCTTTGATTTTTCTAAAACTATAACACACTGTAATACATTTTATTGACAGTATCAAAAGAGATATGAATAAAATTAGCCTAGACTAAATAAATAACATAGGTACTTATTGTCATAACATATCCGAAACTCAGTATGTAATGAAGTTCCATAATCCCGCTATTCATTCTATTTCAATATATCTTCGGGAACATTATATTTGTGTAGTTAATATAATAAAAGTATATTTTATTTGTTAAGACTAATGGATTTAGTGATCGAAAATGTATGCTTACAATAAATGACCTTAGGATTTACTTAATGAATGATGTTTTGTTACTGCTCTGAAGTACTGTAATAATGTTTTATGATTATAATACTCATAAAATGACTGTCGCACTACGTCATAGGTACTGGAGACGTGGAAACGGGACGCTGTTATTTAGCACTCTTTCACTGTGGATTTAATGTCATCATTATACAGTCATGATTTTGCAAAACAAATGATATTATACTTAATATTAATAATATTGAAATTTCGTGAAGTCGAGGTCAGTGAGATAATCTTTAGCAAGCGTCAGGGGTGTGGACGAATACTTTGGTGTTACCCGTACCCTCGACAAATATAATTGAAGGTATCACCAGGTAGAGTTAAGCCCTTAAGAGCCCGCCACACACTGATCCCTGGTCGAAGATAATCCAGGAGGAATTCCCTACCTTTTTTAGAGTTTAAATTATCCAGCGTTCATCCACTGTGGGTGCAGCTGGAGAGAGTGTTACTAATTAAAACCCACTTTTTTGCCTTCTGGATACTTTCCATATTTCTTCCTTTGTGAGCCAGGGCCGCAGTTACTCTAACCAGCAACCCAGCAGCCCAGGTCTCGAACCTACGAGGCCAAGAAGCCTCTGAAAGAAGAAAAACAAAACCGCATCAAAAAATAAAATCATCATCTCCCGAGTCTTTTCCCAACTATGTTGGGGTTGGCTTCCAGTCTAACCGGATTCAGCTGAGTACCAGTGTCTTACAAGGAGCGACTGCCTATCTGACCTCCTTAACTCAGTTACCTGGGCAACCCAATACCCCTTGGTTAGACTGGCGCCAGACTATGTTACGGATAGTCAGGAGCATCAAAAAATAAAATATCTTCAACAAATAAAATACAATAAAACCCTTTACATGCCACATCCAGTAATAGTATTCACGTCTATCTAGGACTCGCGTCGGTTGCGATAAAATTCTTTATGCATCTCGGAATCGTCTCAGGATCCAGTTTCATTACGCTAACGAAATAATTCAATTATGGTACCCTACTCGCAGCCCGTGAGACCTCGCTTCGCCTTCTCATTCATTTGAATTTGGCGTCTGATTATTTTTTATTGCGTTACGCTGAAGTCTGCGTTCTGACGGTCGGCGTTTGGTATTCAAGGGTTAATTTTTTGTGTGGAGAGGGATTGGTGATATGGCTCACGTAAGAGGTGTTGTACCTACTGGTACTTTTATTAAATGTATTTGCAGTTATGAATAAAATATAGTCCCTGATACTAATCAATCGATAGGCGGCAGGCTTAATTTTATTTTGATGAAATTAACACTACCTGTCCTAGACTTATATAAAACACCTTAAACAATCAATCGAAAGCATATATATAATAAATAAAAAATAAAAGTAAAAAAATATTTAATAGGAGGTTCAATAGAATATTAAAATCTTCACTCAGTCCATAATGTTAGTGAAAAAATAACCTTTTATAGATACTAACATTAGTATTCCGTTACTATTAAAAAACAAATAAGAGTTATTTGGAAAAATTCCCAATAAATTGTTAATGAATTTAAATTAAAAATATTGTTGACTCGTTCCCGTCGCGCGTCGTCATGGTTAATTACCATCCTTAATTTTTCTAATTGATATCAATTTGTTAGTGTAAAAAATATTTTAGACCTTAAAATTTCTAGGTTTCTCAGACCCACCAAGCGAGCCATTTTATTATTTCCCACCATGTCTTAAAATAAAATATAAATAATTGATTTGCTCCAGAAGGAACAAAAAATCTTTCTAGAATTCACGAAAAAAAAAAACATTATCAATGAAATATAATAAAGAGAGGCATCTCCACTTCAATCACTATAATTTAATTTCAAAGATTCAATTTCAGATAAAGGAGCCAATTTTTTCTTTAATATTTCGTAACAATAAATTTGAAAATTTCCCGGAACCAGACCAAATTGCTTCGCAGTCATAAAAAACCAAATACTTACACTAAACTTAAATCTTTGGCAAATATAACTAGAACTATTTCATATTTTATTGATTCTGTGCAGTATTACTTGATTCAGATTCAGAATTCTGATTAATCTTGATTCAGAATATGAATTCAGTGCAGTCGTAATTTTGACGTTATGGTGTATTGTATGCATTTGAAATATGGACGATGAGAAAAGATAAATATAGTAGGTATACCGCAGACGGGCTTGATGTTTCCTACAGTTACACGAGCATATTGAAATAACTTCCATATATTATATTATCCTGTATATCGCTTTGCGGGTTTGAAACTTTTGCAAAACCTGAAAGTTGATGGTACTGTAGCAACACTACATACATCGCTATCTAGTGCAACATGGAAGCACTAAATGTGACAATCCTGCAGCAGGCTTAGCATGGCAACCGTAGAAACAAGTTTTGTTTACCGGAGATTGGATATAATGACAGAAAAGTGACAGATTGACGTAAGATTTATTTTGTCATTTTTTTTAAGTAATTTTTATTTTCTTCGATTGACATAAGGCTACAAGTGATTATATGCGGCTTGACAGGTCGCGCCATGCTCGGGCAGAAGACATGTTGACATTGACAGAAAGAGCTTTGTCTTTTCTTGACAGAATAGATATAAAATCGCCATGCTAAGCCTGCAGGCGTATGCGTATTGCTGCGGGATATGAAGATCTTTACTCCCTGGACTTCTCACTAACCCAAAATATTATGTAACAACCCCTTATATAGCGTGGAAGGGCACGTAAAATTGCCGGCTGGTTCCCTGTAGAAGTGTTTTAATATTTAAACATCAAAGCAGTTAGGTGGAATTTTCAGGGGTTGTTAGTTGATGAATCTGGCTGCCTACACGATAAGGTCCTGTGAAGCACAGACTCTATAATACATATGTATGTCCAAAGACAGGAAGCACATTTCATTCTCATTGCAAATTTTCATGTGTTACAACTGCATAATATATATCATTTTTCCGAAATTAAGTATCGTAATCTATCAAAATACAGATACCAAAACATCAAGCTACTACAATCTGTCAAATTTCCTTGATAGATTTTCAACTTTATCTCTGAAGCTTATGGTTCAAAGTTGATTGGGATTTGATATGCTGGCGTCTGTACACAACCTGTAAATTTTGGGACGGCAATAAACATTATAGGTACGTAATAAGGAAAGGGTATTGAGTACGGTTTTATCGATAACGCGGGCAACACTTACTGAGTTTTAATGCAATTAAAATTGGGACGTTTTGGTCCCCTTGCGGGTTTTCAGGTAACAAGTTATTGGTACAAACAATAACTCAATTTAGGCTATTAGTGTAATATTGTAAACTAGTGAGAGTTGTGGGTTTCTCACGAAACTATTGCACCAAATAATATTTGTCAATTGAAAGTTGCTGTAACGGTGCTATTCCACTAGTGTGCGGCATTGTGACGCACAGAAATGTATCTTCTGGTCTACTCGCTCTAGGACACACTAACCAATTGCGGGCGTACATTTCTAAAAATTCCGAGAAATTGCAACCTTAATACACCGTCCTAACAGAACGATCATGCGCGATCATCGCGCGTGTATGCGATGAGACCACAGCGTGGTAGCGCGATGGCACCGATTGGGTGTCCTAGTCAATATCGCGCGAATTGACGACGCGAGCTAGCCACCACGGACTATGGCAGTGGTTGGCGGCATCAGCGCATGAATTTCTATTAGGACACCTATTCATATGTTTGATCGCGAGTTCGTACGAACTATGTTATAACAAATTTAGAAACAATTCCATTAGGAAGATGCCTTATACACGAACATCATGCTGGCTGTGTGCTCGCGCCAACGCGACGTGTACATTTTTATTCGCGAACCATTTTGGTGGAATCTCGCCTTAGTATACAACATTATAATATATTTGGTGAGATTGTAAGTATACTGTTTAATACTTTTGTGTAATTAATCAACTGTAAGCCATTAAAATGTTTTATTCTGACAGCAATAAAAATGTCTTGAATGAGAAAAAAAACTTTTTACTAAGAACATAATCACTTTGCCAACACATCAAGCACAGACTTCGCCCACTAGAAATTCGAAAAGTTAAAAATACAATTTTTATTCCCAAAAAAACATTTTTTTCGTTTGTTTTTATTTAAATGGAAACTTGAAAATCTTTTCTTAATTCTCGGCCCATCAAACGCAAGTCAACTGCAATTGTTCTGCCAAACAAATGAAGTGTGTAAAACAAAAGGGCAGAAATCTTTTAAAGTCAGTACAGTTGTAGTTTTTATTTATATTTGAGTATCGATTTTGAGTGCGCGATTTTATCCAGTGTCGTGACTCGTCGCTGTACAAAGTCGCTCTGGGTCACGGTGACGTTAGGGCTGCCACGTTTTTATGCCAGCCAGTATAAAAGTTCGAATTTCAAAAATTGATTCTAGAATTTTTCTGTTTTTTGTTAGGGCCGGTTTCACTGGTTGCGAATAGCCACTGTCTACTAGATAAATAAAAAAATGGAACAGAATCTGTATGAAATTATCTGCCAGATAAACTATCTAGAACTTATCAGCAACCTGTGAAACAGGCCCTATTTTTTTTACTTCATTAAGGTTGACTCCTATTAAATTAAGTTGCGAGACGTTTTTTTTTATGTCGCTAATGTTAATGTAAAATTATTTATTAGAATGCTAAAAATTCAATCAATTTTATAGACAGCTCAAAAAGCATTCTCTCTCTGTCACATATAAGTAAATTACTGCGACAGAAAGATTTTAAGTTAAGTAACTTTTGAGTGTTTTGGGGCTAGTCTTACAATATAAAATATTTGTAGGTAATTTCGATTCTTTTTTTTAAGCGTACTATTAATATAGATTAAACATTAGACTGAGTAAACTCTCCAAGTAAGCTAAATTTTCTTTTGTCTGGGCGGCTTTTAGACGGTCGCTTTGGAACGTATGGTGGGGTAATACAAGTTCGGTGATATCCAGGCCCTCGACGAAGGCGACACCAGATGGATTTCTACCCGGTAAGAGCCCGTCACACTCCTCAACCGACTCTAGGTGGAGGATAGCCCATGATGAGCTACATATCAAAAGGGCAATGGGTGAAAATTTAGACCCTAAAGATATGTCTATTGAAAGACGGTTAGCATTCCCTTTGACTAGCATGGATTTACACACTTTGGGGAAAGCACACAAAGGGCTCCATAAGGAACAAAATTGGTTTTAGTCAGTAAAAGTCTGACACTCCTTCCAGCTGCACCCACAGCGGGAGGAGACATCTTATGATATCCCCCACAAAAAAAAACGGTTAATAATTTCCAGGCTGACACATTCACCGTTGCCAAAATTAGTCTTCTAAAATTTTCCTCAATTAAAAGTTTTGTACAACAATGCGAGTTGATGCTTCATCCACTTAGTTATATTTGTTTAGGATCGCTAACTTATCAGTTCAGAGATCATGTCTTCATTTGAATAACTGACTACGTTTTGCTGAACACGGGTCAAATTATTTTAGCAATTTCGCTATTCAATTTATCACGAAAATTTAGTAGGTACTGGGTTTTTGGCTATTCAATTTATAATATCTAAAAAATTATGTACTTGCTTTTGCTAGCGGCTTTACTCGCGTTAGTAAGTATTATTATTGAATAGGTATAGTTTTAACTTCCATCCCCTATTTTATCCCCTTAGGGATGGAGTTTATCAAAATTATTATTTTTCTTAGAGTATGCTTACGTCATAGTAGCTTTATGCATGCAAAGTCTCAGCCTGATCGGTGTACAATTGACAAAGTTTAGTAAAAACTTTCATCCCTTATTTTATCCCCTTGGGGATAGAATTATTAAAAATCCTTTCTTAGTGGATGCCCAAATCATAATATCTACCTGCGTGCTAAATTTCAGCCCGACCTGGTCAGTGGTTTTAGCTGTGCGCTGATAGATCACTATGTCAATCAGTGTCACCTTTGAGTTATATATTATATTTAAATATACATGTTCAGACATCCAATCAAATTTTTGAGGTTTGAGCAAGTAAATTTTCTAAGCTAATTCAAATAACACAAATAAATTAGGTTAGTCAAAACCTTAATAAATCTTTACGAAATAAACTTATTTACTTCATTCAATAGAAAATCAGGCATTATTAGTACCTAATTATACATGTCATGATAGCAATGTCCTTGCTATTATAGAAATTTCAATCAGTCTGATAGAGGTGACTTTTTGTATCGTGATTCAGCGATTTGCTAGTGGCACAGGTCATAATGACAACGCAAAATGGAAGCCGCGACTTCAAATATATTAGTTTCGTCACAGTATTACGAATTTTGTATTGGAATTCTGTAAAGAAATTAAATTTTTCGGGGGTCTAATTACGTATGTGAATCACAATGGGAATTGGTGAATTGCAATTTTAGTTAATGCAAAATTTAAATAGTTCCAAATTCGTATATGTATTCATGGATAGGATTTTCTTGAAGTATATTTAAGACTGGTTGTCAGATTTTCTGGCTTCTGACTACCCGTAACGACTGCCAAAGATGTACAAATGACAGCCGGGGCCCAGCAATATGGAACTGAAATATGGAAGAACCCGTCATGATAAGATGGTCGTTGGTTTGGTGTTTGCTTAACCTTATGGTCGATCGACCCGTGTAGCTGTTCCTTAGCCACGAGCTAAGTCGTTAACAGAAAATTCCGTATTTAATAAAATAAAAATCAGTACCTAAAGATTTTTCATTTAACCAGTTGATATTTATATATAGATAGGTAGATAGATAGATAGAGTATGCTTTATTGTACACCATAATAATCATAAAAACACAGGAAACAACAAACACAAAAAACAGTACAATTGGCGGTCTTATCGCTAAAAAGCAATTTCTTCCAGACAACCTTTGGATGGAGTTTAACTGTAGAAGAATTGTATACGGGCAGTTTACGGCGTACATACATCAATATGTAATATATGTATTAGTTTTAAAGATATAAAGAATAAAATAAAAAAGAATAAAATAAAAGAATAAAATAAATAATCACTACATAGTATAAAACAAAGTCGCTTTCTCTGTCCCTATGTCCCTTTGTATGCTTAAATCTTCGAAACTACGCAACGGATTTTGATGCGGTTTTTTTTAATAGATAGAGTGATTCAAGAGGAAGGTTTATATGTATAATAACATCCACTGCACCCGTGCGAAGCCGGGGCGGGTCGCTAGTATAGTTATAAAATTAAGTTTTATAACATGTGTAACCCCAGTAATTTTATTGTGATCCTTCATTCTGTTTTACACTTTAGCTTCTCTCTTCAAAAACAATTTATTATTTAATAATATATCATCTTGAAGCTCCCCTGGGCTGCCAAGTAAAACCTATTTTTAGTCCGTAAATATGTAGCGTAACAAAAATAAAATGGCTCACACTCTCGATAAAAGTCATGTAAAGGCTTTCAGAACTTTAGATAAATGTAAGTATAATAATTTATCATGAATGTCGATGATAGCTAACAGGGACTGACTAGAAGTTAGTAAAAACGTCTTATAAATAAATAAAAATAAGATAAAATATTTTTATTTCAGATATACATATAAGTGTGTAGGATAGCCCATATAACTAAGGAACTATGTTGGGTACAGATGCCAGCACATCAACCCACCTCGATCTGTCAAATATAAATAAATAAATAGCCTTCTTCGATAAATGGGCTAACTAACCCTGAAATATTTTTCAAATCGGACTAGTAGTTCCTGAGATTAGCGCGTTCAACCAAACAAACAAACTCTTCTGCTTTAGTATATTTTATGTAGATACTAAGACTACCTACTTACTATGCATGTGCTAGTAGTAGCTCCCTCTGGACGTAGGTGCAGACGGCAGCACATCAAGCTACTCGTAACTAAAGTTGAAAATTTATTATAGATATTTGTCAGTAGTAGCTTGATGTGCTGGCGTCTGTACATAATCATTAATTTTCTGTTTCTCTACATTAATATATTGCTGTCAAAAAGGTCTGAGGTCTGATTACGTAATTATAAGGGTTATTTATTTAGACATTATCGTAAAAGCCTTTAGACCTATTTGTTTGGATAGCCATTTGAGAATTGACTTTCTGTTGACATTGTTCTCTGAGTTGAGACTAATTTTACGCAGATAAGTCTTGATCCATTAGAATGAACCTAAGAAATTATTCTCGAAGATCTAACTGGTAGGTAGACACTTATCTATATAGGTATTTAATATTATAAAGAGGAAAGATTTGATTGTTTTTTGTTTGGATTGAATCAGCTACGAAACTACTTGACCGATTTGAAAAAAAAAAACAAAATGTGTTAGGCTGCTTTATGTGGGTACGGGAAAAAGTTCCGTATACGCGGGAAAAACCACGCGAGTTTTCTAGTTTTTTTTTTTGTAATAATGAAGCAAGGGAATTATTTTTAGCATTTATTTTCCTACAGCAAAAGATTGGTGTTATAAGATATGAAATACATTTTCATATTTTCCGAAAAAAAATCATTATACCGGTTTTTTAAGCTATTAGCGGTTATTCTCAAACTGTATTAAAAACAATCCTTTCACAATCAAAACAACAAAAAAAAAGAAAATTACTTAAAAAAAGAATAAAAAGAAATGCGTGCGTAAAATTTTGTAAAAAAATTCGAACCAATTTTACAAATAATAATCTGTCGTTACTTAGTTCGCGTTGTGGACAGCCCTACGGCCCGTGACCCAGTTGTCGGCATTGACTTGTGTCTGCCAGCACCGTTTGTGTCGGCGTGAAGGTGTCACTGTTTGTGCTTTTGTCTAGCTTTGTGTGTAGTGACGTAGCGTCAGTACGTCTGTAGCGGGTAGTTGGTAAGTTTTTGAGATTTTATTTCGAACATTAAGAACTCTAGTCCGCTATAAGTTCAGGAGTTACCACCAGAGGAGCTCGTGGCTAAGTAACAGTCGCACGGATCGATCGATCGTAAGGTAACGAAACGTTTGGCATGCTTGGTCCAACCTGTCATGACGAGTTGCTCCGTGTTTTGGAAGACATACAAAGTTGATGGATCCCAGCTGTCGTTTAAACATCTTTGGCAGTCGTTACGGGAAATCAGAAGCCAGAAAATCTTACAACCAGTCTTACCTAGGGTCATTGAGTTGCCCAGGTAACTGCGTTCAGGATGTCAGACAGGCAGTTGCTCCACGTCCAATCAGAAGCCAGAAAGTCTGATAAACAGTCTCGGTCCAACAATTAGACTGGGTTGAGGATGCCAGATATGTAGAATGGTTAACAAAATGTTTCAGTTACGTTTACTATAAAACCTAATGTAAATAAAGCTTAAAAAGCGAGTAGCATTTAATTACCACTCAATATAATTGACCTTCCCTGGAACAGTTTCTTCCTTTACAAATAATTGAAATGACATCAAATAAATAGCTCAACAGAAGCCTCGGTTATCAAAAATATTCCACAACAACAAACGATATTTAACACAAATTGATTTTCCGATACCATTTTGTAATATTACAATAAGATTGTTGTGATTTTCCTGCTTTTGGTAATCAATTGAAATGGCGCCAATGCCGTTGACAGGTGTCCGCCATTTTGGATAACAAAGGAACGGGCGCGTACAGCCAAGCTGACTGTTGACCAGGCAAATTTGACCTGACCTATAATAACTAGTTTCTATGTGGTTGCTAATGCATTCATATTTTCTGTTGACAATGTTTACCACATTTCCACGTGGCGAATATTTGAACGTAGATTCTAGAACACGACATTCGAAAACTTAAGTGGGATTCCAATTTTGAAACATGTACATTTGATTTGACAATCAAACTGGCTTTCGTTACGGTAAAATTGTTCTTAACCATAACAATCTGTTTTATAACGCATACGTAAATAAAACCTTTTCGCTTTACCGAATAAACGAGTGTGAAGCCATAGTAATTCTTACATTTAGGCAATCCGTAGAGTACCGGTATAACTCAGAAGGGCTTTGGGGATCAAATGGCTATCGTTCTAGGTAAATTATAGATGTTCAAATAAATCTGGTTAGACTTGAAGCCAACAAAATTCCGTGTGAAAAGGATAGACGAGAGATTATGACTTTGGAGCCGTCGGTCGTATCTTTGACATTAAGTGATATTATAGTAGAACTAGTCGTTCCTCCCGGTTTTACCCGGGTCCAAAGGGACTTTCTCCCCGCAACCGGTTAAGAAGTAGCCTAAATTACTTCTTGTTACATTAGCTACCTGACAAGAACAGTCAGTCAAATTCGGTCCAGCCATTTCAGAGATTATAGACGCCATTTTTTTTACTACTTAATGAAATGATAATATTTTTGCCTCTGTATTTTTTTTTTGCTTTATGAGAGCCAAATCAGGCTTTCATAAAGCAAAAAACATTAAATCCATAATTGTTTTATTAAAAATATCAAAAAATGTGAATAAACTGATAAAAAGTAGTGGTATAATTTTTAGTTAGTTGGACAATTATAATTTGGTACGCAATTGTGGCGCCTTATTATAAATTGCACCATTATTTAAAATACCACTGGTTAAAATATCTCGTCTTGTATTTTTAACGTGGATTCATTTAGTGTCTAGGGGAAGCGAAAAATCACTTTATTATAACTGACTGTTCTTTAGCTTTATTTTACCAGCTCCATTCTTCTTCCTGCAGGCTTAGCATGGCAACCGTAGAAACAAGTTTTGTTTACCGGAGAATGGACATAATGACAGAAAAGTGACAGATTGACGTAAGATTTCCTTTGACATTTTTTCAAGAAAATTTTCTTTTCTTCGATCGATATAAGTTTACAAGTGATTAAATGCGAGTTGACAGGTCGCGCCTTGCTCGGGCAGAAGACATGTTGACATTGATAGAAAGAGCTTTGTCTTTTCTTGACAGAATAGATATAGAATCGCCGTGCTAAGCCTGCAGCTAATATTATAAATGTGAAAGTTTATGAGTATGGATGTATGTTTGTTACTCTTAAACGCAAAAACGGCTGGACGGATTTAAATAACATTTATTAGTCACATAGTCTAAAACCTGTGAAAGGTTTTTCACAGATTAAGACGTATGTGTTCCCTACCGAATCTCTCTATCGCTGTAAGGTTTGCTGTTAGAGAACCCAACTCTGGGTTAAGCTCTCCTTTGTACATAATATTTCAAATTGTTTGTGTGCAATAATAAAGTGGTGGTGGCCTAGTGGTTAAAGCACCAGCCTTTCGAGTATAAGGGTGCGGGTTCGATTCCAGGCAAGTACCAATGCAACTTTTCTAAGTTATACGTACTTTCTAAGTTTATCTTGGACACCAATGACTGATTAAAGGCGAATATAAAACATCTCGAGGAAACTTGGACTATAAAGTCTGAAATCACCAACCCGCATTTTCTGTGGGAGAGGAGGCCTGTGCCCAGCAGTGGGACGATAAAAAGTCTGTGATGATATGTGCAATAAAGTATAATACTTATGAAAAGACATAGGCTACCTTTTATCCGGGCGCGGGAAGTTGTTCCTTTAGGCAGTGGGTGAAATCGCGGGGATCAACTAGTACGCTATATTTTTAACTCCGTAGAATTTAGGTTTCATTATTTATAGGTATTTTGGTATTTGTTTCAAAAGATCTGCTTAGGTTCCAATATTAAATTCCCAACAGTTTTGTTGTTTGATAGCTTTGGATTGGATTTTTAAAATTTGAATTTATCTGTTTTCTATTTTTTTAATCATATTCTAAATATAAAATTAAGTTTTTTAATAAAATCAGAGTGAATGGTAAAAAGTTTTTATTTCTTATTATTTGTTATACACACAAGACACGGGTCTTACTCGCGATGAAACATTATAAAGGCATGTACGCTACCTCTATTTCTCCTGACGTTTCAGCCGAATTACACCGACCATGATCACGGGTGAACTGACGACCAGTCACCATGGACTAGTCTCGTGAGTCATCGATCAGGTCAGAATTTTTCATCGCGAGTAAGACCCTTGTGTTGTGTATAATAATTATGTGTATAAGCGAAATTCTAATTTATTTTTTCTTAATATAAAAATATGATTTGGTTTATTATCTATTATTTGGTCTGCTAACAGCTAGCTATTATGTATGGTAATCTGTGGATAACGTCTTGAGTAGTGTATTTGTTACCTGATATGCTAGTTTTATATTGTATGCTTACTTTGTAATATACTGCTGTTTGTTATCCCTATCAAATAAATTATATAAAAATGTAATAGTACCTACATAATTAATTTCCTGCTACAAATTGTACTTTTTCAGAGATAAATTTTATAACATATACGGAAAACAGAATAAATTAAATAATCATAAATTAATAATTATCCTTCAAGAAAAAGTACTCTCCAATACAAAGTTCTGTATAAAATAATTACCTTCTTTCAGAAGTCGGCCAAACAACTACAAACAAATGTATATCTGGTTCTTTTATCTCAGGAACACTATTGTTACTTGGACACGTTTCAAATTTAAACTAAGTTCAACTTTTAACTGAAGTTCACAACAGTTTCCGCGGAGGTATTGACGTGTTTGTAAAGACAACCGTAAAGTTCACTCCTATTGTTTTATTCACTGTTTGTGTGAGAATAATAGTGCCAAGTGTGAGTCGTGCTTACGCATGAAGGGAGTTGTCGTTATTTGGCACGAGCTGCCTGGAAGTTGATATCTATACATATCTATACATATAATAAAATCGTAGAAAAGTTAAACCTGTACATTTAATATTTTTTTAATGAATAATTGGGGCGTTATCTACAATCGATATCGAAGCCAAAAATATAGTTTTCAGAATTTTTGTCTGTTTGTCTGTATGTATGTCCGGGATAATCTCAAAAAGTACTGCATGGATTTGCTTCAAATTCGGTATGAATATAACTAAGAGGTCGGGTCAACATATAGACTACATATTATCACGCTATCACTACGGGGGGGAGGGGGGTCAATGTTTAATCCTAAACGCGGACGACGTCGCGGGCAACAGCTAGTGTGTAAACAAAATATTTGATTTTAATAACTATTCAAAGTTTTTGTTAACGGTCTTAATATTTTAGTAGAAGTAAACACGTATCGGTGTTTCAAGAGGCACGTCAAACTGTGGCTCATGGCTCATGTTTATATCTTCGATAGTCACAATATAGAGGAACTCTGGCTAAGTAAAAGCCGCACGGGTCGATCGACCGCAAGGTTTTTTTATATAATAATCGGGACACCTTTTTTTCTAAGTATATCTTGGACACCAATGACTGTGTTTCGGATGGCACGTTAAACTGCAGGTCCCGGCTGTCATTGAACATCCTTGGCAGTCGTTACGGGTTAGTCAGAAGCCAGTAAGTCTGACGCCAGTCTAACCAAGGGGTATTGGGTTGCCCGGGTAACTGGGTTGAGGAGGTCAGATAGGCAGTCACTCCTTGTAGAACACTGGTACTCAGCCGAAACCGGTTAGACTGGAAGCCGACCCCAACATAGTTGGGAAAAGGCTCGGGAGGTGATGAATCGGGACACCTTTTTCACATACGGTCGGTTAGCCCCATATCTATTCATACATCACATGGTAATCTATTGATTAGCTTGTGCTATGGGTGCTAACACAACTGATAAATTACATATACATATTTTACACATATATTATATACCTATTTATAAATACAGTATTATAACACCCAGACCACAGCCAACAAGCATGCTCATCACACAAATGTCGACCGTGCCGGGAATCGAACCCGGGACCCTTAGCATGGCAGTCCGGCGTGGTAACCATTGTGCCATCAAGATCTTCAAGGTTAAGCAATGATTGGTCTGTGGGCTACCACGACTTCCAAGTAAGCCCAAAAAAAAAAAAACAAAAATCAAAAAAGAACCTCCTTCAAACAAACTTTAACGCATGTACTCTTTATACTGACGTATAGTACGGATACACTCACGATACAAGATTTTATTAGAACGACGTAATGAGCGCGTCCAATTTATTTGAAAATCTATATAAATACGTCTTTCTTTTCATACACTTGACAAGGAAAAAGCTTTTGACTCAAAAGGGAATGGAGATTGTTACGCATATACGTAAAAGAAATGGATCGCGTATAAAGCCAAATACCTAATGTATATTAGCCGTGTTGAGTGATATTATGAGCAGAAATTTTAAAAAGAGAAAATGTGGATAATCAAACATGATTTTGTTCAGACGCCAGCACGGCAAGCTACGACTTACAATCTGTCAAATTTCTTTAATGAATTTCAAATTTTATTTCTGAAGTATATGGTCCAAATTTGATTGAGATTTGTCAGGTTCGGGTAGCTTGATGTGCTGGCGTCTGTACAAAGACATCGTTTATTTCTTAAGAAATCTACTCCAGCAGGCCCCTCATTAATAAATGGTAATAAGCTCTATTGCACGGACTATTTTTGTACTAATGACGTCACAACATCGCTGGGGCATCGGTTGACCACAAGAGTTACTGTGGCCCTGGCACACAAAGACAACCAGAAGGAATAAGTGGGTTTAAGTCAGTAAGAGTCTGACACTCCCTCTAGCTGCACCCACAGTGGAAGGAGTCATTAGTTTCTATTATTACATTAGTATTCGTTCAGTATGTTATACATATGTATTTATAGTATTTTTAAGATATATTGCAATATAGTATTGTATATGTTTAAATGGGCCTTAATGCTGAATTAAATACATAAACAAAAAAATAAAAACTAGATTTCCCATGGAAAAAACATCGTCATAACACAATAAAAAATTAGCTACAAAAATAAACAGACTCCTGGGCTTTGAGACATTTAACTGCAATTACAACAACCGTACATTTCCTTATTACTTAGTAACGACAACAAACAAATGCTTGCTTGAAATCGAAATGTTTGCTTGTCAAAAAAGTCAATTATAAGTTTTAATTGGTACCCCCGAATCTGGGGAAAATGACAAATCTTTCCACAAATACGGATTAGCAGGATCAAAGTATATTTGAGTAGGAAATGTCCAATTAAGTGGGGGTCTTTTGGGTCCAAACATGACTGTTACGGGACGTCGCAACTTTAAATGTACAGACAGCCAGCACATGAAGCTACATGACCGAAACTGTAAAATTTTCTCAATCAACTTTGGACCATTATGTCCCACAGATAAAGTTGTCGAGCGATTTTCAGTCTTTTCTTTCAAGCCTTAACGAAAAAAATCCCTCAAGGAACGAGAGATCTCTGCCGGGGCTGTGGGTTGTTCGCAAGAGTTACCGCTACCATGGCACACAGGGACCTCCAGAAGAAACATAGTGGGTTTTAGTCAGTAAGAGTCTGACACTCACTCCAGCTGCAGCCACAGTGGGTCATTTGTTCACGAAAAAAAAGATGCGAGAGACTCAATTCAAATTCAAACAAATTCATCATCATTACAGCCTTATTTATCGTCCCACTGCTGTGCACAGGCCTCCTTTCCCACGGAGAAGGATTGAGCGTTAATCACCACGCTTGCTCAATGAGGGTTGGTGATTTCAAACTTTATAGTCCAGGTTTCCTCGAGATGTTTTCCTTCACCTTTAATCAGTCATTGGTGTCCAAGATAAACTTAGAAAGTACGTATAACTTACAAAAGTTTCATTGGTACTTGCCTGACCTGGAATCGAACCCGCACCCTCATACTCGAAAGGCTGGACGGTGCTTTAACCACTAGGCCACCACGACTTCATCTTAGACTCAAGTTCAGTGAACTCTTCCCATGAAACAAATTAATCTTAATCCTCGAAAATTGTTCAGTAAAAATTGGATATGATTAATCATTTATACTTTTCGGCCACTTTCAACGAAATTTATCCGAATCAATCTCCCAGAAAAAGGCTTGCAAAAATAATATCCCATTTATTTACTTCTCAATTAACCAAATTTGAGAATGGATCTTTTGAAACGTATTTTTTGAGATGCTTTTCATCTCCCGAGCCTTTTCCCAACTATGTTGGGGTCGGCTTTCAATCTAACCGGATTCAGCTGAGTACCAGTGTTTTACAAGGAGCGACGGCCTATCTGACCTCCTCATCCCAGTTACCCGGGCAACCCCTTGCTTAGACTGGCGTCAGACTTACTGGCTTCTGACTGCCCGTAACGACTGCCAAGGATGTTCAATGACAGTCGGGACCCACAGTTTAACGTGCCATCCGAAACACATTCATTGGTGTCCAAGATATACTTAGAAAGTACATACAAACTTAGAAAAGTTGCATTGGTACTTGCCAGACCTGGAATCGAACCCACGCCCTACCACTTGAGAGGCTGGCTCTTTAACCACAAGGCCACCACGACATTTTTTATTTGAGATGCTTTTATAAATTTTTAAAAGAACGATAAGGAAGGGGTTGATTTTAAATTCAAGTACCTATCTAAGTGAATAATTTCGTTCAAAATTAACTTGAGTTGAAATGTTCCTAGAAAATTAAAAATATTGCTGAGATGTAGAAAGTACGTTGAAAGTAATTGCATGAAATTTTATGTTTTTTGGCATTCTCCCGGATCAAAGCCAGGGTCTGTTTTGATGAAAGAAACTGATTAAGAATTTATTAGTTGAATGAGAAAAAATATTTTTTGCAAATTTTCTGAGAATATATTTATGTTCACTTATGCGTAAATACTGACTCAAATATTATTCTCAGAATATTTTATTTAGTCAATCTTAGCTAACGTTACGAACTAGAATTTCTTTACCTAAAAGTATGAATATCAATGAATTATGAAATCCTTCTTCGTAATCATCATTATCATTATCATCACAGCCTTCTTATCGTCCCACTACTGTGCACAGGCCTCCTCTCACACAGAGAAGGATTGAGCGTTAATCACTTCGCTTGCTCAATGCGGGTTGGTGATTTCAGGCTTTATAGTCCAGGTTTCCTTGAAATATTTCCTTCAGCTTTAAGTAGTCATTAGTGTCCAGGATATACTAAGAAAGTACATAATTATAACCATGAAATGGCAAAGTTGAATTGGTATTTGCCTGACTTGGAATCGAAAAGTCCCTCGCATACCACGACTTTAGTACTTCATAATGATCTGTACAGACAATTAGTTTGTTAAAACAACAGGCTTTTTTTACGAAAAAAATCAACACTAAAAATGCACAAATTTCCTGCATAAAAAATCAAATTAAAAAAAAACATATTTATAACAATAAAAATATCCCATCATCAAAAACAAGAGCAAAAAGAATAACTTTCAAAAATCATTTCGAATCAAAGCTCCAATTGGATCCAACCTTACACAGAAAAGGGGACTTCGACTGGCATCTATCATTTGATCCGTTCGAAAATAACTCGGGAACAAAACATTTATTATCTAGTCCCCCGATGTATGTACGAGAGGAAATGCCAATCAAACTTGATCGATGTCCCGAGTACAAGTGAAGAAGAAGGTTCACTTCTCTGCCGGACTGCGGGATTGTTCGCAAGAGTTACCGCGGCCCTGGTACATAAGGGGCTACATTAGGAATATAGTGGGTTTGAGTCGGTAAAAGTCTGACACTACCTCTAGCTGCACCCACAGAGGGAGGGCCGATTACATAATTTGCCACAAATAATAAAAATAAATAAATTTTATTCATTTTTTAATAGAAATATACATACAAACATAATATCTAATTTTATATTTACATAAACAATATTAATTTATTATATTATTTTTAGTCTGTTCATAAATGTCATCCATAGTGGATCAGGTATTAAATATTTGGACAAACTTTTGTCAAAAAACTACGTCTGCGTATTTTTCATTTTTCGAACTGCCAAATATAACACGAGGAAGCGTTTTTAAAACATCGATAGTTAGATTTTGTTACACTATAGCCTATCGAAGCCTCTCTCTCGGGAGTTCTGTATAACATGTAAAAAAGTCCAAAGCATTTAAAAAAATTGGCTAGGATTACCTGTCCAACATGTCCTCCTGAGTTTATTTCTTCTTTTTAATAAAATGTAAGCCTTCCGGTGCTTTGACCACTAGGCCACATGTGTCTAAGCATGAGGGCGGGGGTTCGGTTCCACGACAGGCAAGTACCAATGTAACTTTTTCTATGTAGGTACTTTCTAGGCTTATCTTTGACATCAATGACTGATTAAAGGTGAAGGAAAACATCTCGAGGAAACCTGGACTATGAAGTCTGAAATCACCAACCCGCATTGAGCAAGCGTGGTGATTAACGCTCAATCCTTTTCCATGGGAGAATAGGCCTGTGCCCAGCAGTGGGACAATAAAAAGACTGATGTTGAATGTTGTAAGCCTTCTGTTATAATTTTCTTGTTCTTTTATCCTTTCGTCACTATATAGTGATACATCGGCGCTCAATATTGTTTGCGTATCTTGTATTCACAAAGTTCACGCAAAGGTCTTGCTTCGTTCAGCTCCGTATCAAATAAATGTATGTAAAGCATTTGGCACGTACTGAGTCTCTTGTTTTGAGAACACCTTTGCAAAAAGCTCTTTGGTACATATCTTTTTTTAAATGTGGGAGGAACTCGTGGCTAAATATCAGCCTTATGGGTCGATCGATCATTAGGTTAAACAACGTTTCGCTCGGCCGGTCGGTGCCTAGGTAACCATCTCATCATAACTCGTCCGTGTTTCAGAGAACGTGGTGGGTCCCGGCTGTCGTTACGGGTACTCACAACCAGTTTTAGTCTGTGGTTTCGTGTTGTTTAGATAACTGGATTGAGGAGGTCAGATAGGCAGTCGGTCCATGTAAAACAGATACGGTCAAATTAGAAGCCGACGCCAACATAGCTGGGAAAAGGCTAGGCAGATGATGACCTTTTTTGTATGTGAGAATAGTTATATTTTTGGGTTTAGTAGACATTGGATGTTACTTATATGATGCTACTACAGTAAAAAATTACAAATCTGTTTCATTTAAAAATAGCTACTGCTCTTTGTTTACTTTGTTTTAAATGAGTCCCGAGGGTAGTGAAAAACCTACATACACTACCAGTATTGTACAGATGTTGCAAATCAACTAACACGAATCTGTCAAATTCTATCAATCGAATTTTAACCTTCCAGTGTTGTGATAAGGTTGAAAATGTTTTACAGATTTTTTACAGATTGAGGTAGATTGATGTGCTGGCGTCTGTACAGTATACAGATAAAAATTGGCAATTTTTTATGGAGCTTTAAGCTACCCGAAACTATAAAATTTTCCCAATCAACTTTGAACCATATTATGCTTCAGCGATAAAGTTGAAAATCCATTAAGAAAATTAGACAAATTGCAGCTTGATGTCCTGGCGTCTGTACCAATTAATAAAAGTTTATCGCGTTTTTGGGCGAACGAAATTCACCATGTTATAATCATAGACGCGAAACAAAATTATCCAAAATATTTTATGCCAAGTCTTTTCATCCATTTACACACAAAAAATAATCGGGACCCTTATTGCCTTATTTTCTTTGCCATAAAAAAAATAATTTCTTATTTTCAGTTTTTTAATTTTTTATTTATGAATTCCCATCGGATTGGAATTTCAAAAAGCGCCATGAATTGAGTTCATTCTTTAGCTATGAAGAGGAAAACTCTTTTAAAAATATTTAGGGTCTTTAAAATATAATATAAATATTGTAAAGGATTTTTTTTGAATTGGTAGATATTTTAATAAGTTTGTGTTTTGCTATTTTAGTTATTGTATGGTCTAAAACAAAAAAAAACTTACGTGGACATCGGGACACCTCTTTTTACACACGGTCGGTTAGCCCCATGGTAAGCTATTTATTAGCTTGTGTGCCAACACAACTGATAAACTACATATTCTTAACTACATATAAATTTATAAATACATAATATAACACCCAGCAATAAGCATATTCATCAAACAAATGACAACCGTGCCGGGTATCGAACCCGGGACCGACCCGGGAATTGCGCCATCGGGGTCGTCAAGTGTATGTTATATAATGTTATAGTAGTACGAGTATGTCGTATGTAGTTGAAACATATGTCGTATGAAGACGCCATCTTGTGTCAACTGTCCTCCATATTTATACTTTTGACATTTAATTTAAAACTTAGTTCCATAAACGTATTTTACAAGTCAAAATGTTAAAAGAAAACTCAGTATAAACACTTATTTGTTAAGTTGAAAAACAAGTTAGTAACATTTTAGTTTTTATTATAATTTGTCAACAAGTAAACACATTTGCACTTAAGTGTTTACACAAATGCACAAAGTCTGTAAACTTTTGATTGAAAGCCTTTACAAGTTCGTGTATTCTTTTAAATATATTAAGTTTATCTTTATAATATGAAGGTGCTAAATTTAATGGATTTGTGGTCTTTTGTGTAGCAATATTTTTCTAATAGTATATGCTCAGGCGAAATAAAGACGAAATTGCGTTTTCTGAAATAACAAAATTCTTTTATTCAAATCACACTTATACAGAAGTTTTACTACGACTAACATATTTTAAACAGAATAGTTTACCTGAAATAACAAAAAAACAACATTTAAAGCCTTTACTTCTAGGTTAAATAATATAGTGTAACAATTATAGTATTTCTTTTTACAATATTATCCACATTTTTTCATTATCTAACTTTTACCATCAAATATTTGACATCGACAATCATTTATAATCTATGGAGGTTTTATCGTAACTGCAATAACAATAGAAAATAGTGATATCTTTTACGTATGTTTGAAAATTTAACATACGACTTTGTAAAGGTCGCCGAAAGGCAGGTACTAGATGCAGGTCGCTTCCAACCGTTGTAAGTGGAGATCTAAAGGGGAGGCCTATGTTCAGCAGTGGACGTCCTATGGTTGATGATTTCTGAAATATGTATACTAGTTTTGGCCAGCAGTTTCAAGCGTGTCCCGATAATTACCCGGGAACTACTCCGCGCACTTGGATAAACAATAGCCCAAGGACTGTCTCTATTAAAATTTCGATTCCGTGGAATAATTTCTCGGATTAGCCCGTTCAAGCAAGCAAACAAACACACTCATTATTAGTATAGTAACAAAAAAAAAATACAACAGAATACAGTGATTATTTTAGTTATTATTTCTTATATTTGTTCAAGTATATTCTAAAGCAATATTTTTTCTTATTCATAGTAAAGTCCTAAGTGTAACGAAGTAAACTAAGTAATACCTCAAAAGATATAATACTTTTTAAGAACACTATTTAACATTTAAAATTGGAACAAAAAATTCGCCGTCTAAAGAGTTTGTATTTAATAAAAGAAAATTAATTTGTGCTTCTTAGAAAGCTAAGTTTTTATTATTGAATGAAAGAAGAAAGAAGTTGTAAGATTGTGGTGTCAGACAAAAGATGAGTTTATTCTATTGTGTTTTATACTTATAGGACAAGATAACTAACTTAAGTATTTAATTGTTATCAAACTGAACACAAGAAAATAAAAGAAAATCTAGGACAAGATAACTAACTTAAGTGTTTAGTTGTTATCAAACTTAACACAAGAAAATAAACGAAAATCTGAAAACATTGCATTGTCCTTTCAAAATTCGTAGGTAAAAATTTTAAAATATTTTTTACTTAGAACTGCTGAAGAGCTTGGATATTTTGAAATAATAATCCTAAATGAATTAATGTATTGTACAGACGCCAGCACATCAATCTACTATAATCTGTCAAATCCATAATAGATAACTCAATATCTACTTTATTCCGGAAGCATATCGCTCAGAGTTGATTTAGAAAAATTTACAGTGTCGGGAAGTTTGATGTTCTGGCGTCTGTACCATATAAGCGGGACAGACAGACCTACACATAACTACTTTCATAGCACATCACACTGATATCAAACTTCCCACCTAACGTGAAAGTCTGTATGCTTGGATGTATGAGTGGATGTGTGGATGTTTGTGAGTCTTCCACGCATAAACTACTGAACGAATTTTGATAAAAATACACAGTAATGAGACTTACACATTAGGTTAATAATAGGCTTTTTATTACCCAACTGCAGTAAGTTGCACCGCCCAACAACAATTCGTCAATAACAATATTAAAAATGCCATTTAAAAACCGTCAACACTTCCTTACATCTGTAACATTTAAACCAATCCATCTGGCATATTCCCGCCTTTCTCAAGAAATCTAGCGTCCATTTTTCCGCCATATTGAATCAGCGAGCTCCTTTGAAATATGGAACGCGACTTTTCTCTGTTCAAAGACAATAAGGCCATAGAGAAATCAACAGTAGGTACTCAAAAGGTTCTTGGATTCTGTTACTCTATCATGTCGTATTAAGTTTAAAGTTGGACAAGTAATAATGGCTGGTAATTGAATTTGTTTTGACATGAAAGGAGAAATTTTAATAAGTAAATTGTATTTTATATTTTTAGGGGTGTGGGTGAGTTATCGATACTTTGTCGAGTTTGTTTGTTAAATAGAGATGTACAATGCTCGCGCTATGTAATTTGGCAGTTTATGTTTTTGTGTAGAACGGATTCAATATTTTAAAATTTTTGAAATATGTTTATGAATACCACCCAGCTGCGCAGGACATATTATAGTGCACAAGCATTCGCGCAGATACAGGAGCACTCTCTGTTCCCTCACTCTCATACTCCGATAGGACGGCAATCCGACACGACTGGAGAGAGATCAGGCGCAGGAACGACATTTACGTGCTCTCCGATGCACGCGTGAATCAATCACCAACTTTCAGACTTAAGACTGCTTTATGAAAGTTTCTCAAAACCCACAAAGCGATTTCGGCTCGACCCGGGAATCGAACCCGAAACCCCGTGCACAGCAGTCGTGCCTTGCGACCACTAGACCAACGAGGCAGTCTTTTGCCTTTATGCCTGTGTATGCATAGGGTTATTTCAATCTCAATTTACGAAATGCAACTGAGATGAGATCTAAACATTTTTTTCCCTTGATACACATCCTTGGAAGGAATCCAGCCTCGTCTACACTAAGCCGGCTTTGGATTGAGAGTGAACGAACGTCTTTTATGGTATCCTTGGTAAAGGAATGACGGATTTATTTCATTCGGCAAGATTTTTTTTTATATTTACTGTCCATATGGAGTAGTCGTGGTGGCCTAGTGGTTAAAGAGCCAACCTCTTAGGTGTGAGGGCGTGGGTTCGATTCCAGGTCGGGCAAGTACCAATGCAACTTTTCTAAGTTTGTATGTACTTTCTAAGTATATCTTGGACACCAAAGACTGCGTTTCGGATGGCATGTTAAACTGTAGGTCCCGGCTGTCATTGAACATCCTTGGCAGTCGTTACGGGTAGTCAGAAGCCAGTAAGTCTGACGCCAGTCTAACCAAGGGGTATTGGGTTGCCCAGGTAACTGGGTTGAGGAGGTCAGATAGGCAGTCGCTCCTTGTAAAACACTGGTACTTGGTACTGGTACTTGTAAACACGGGTAACGACTGCCAAGGATGTTCAAAGACAGCCGGCACCTACAGTTCAACGTGCCATCCGAAACGCAGTCATTGGTGTCAAGACAAACTTAGAAAGTACATACAAACTTAGAAAAGTTGCATTGGTACTTGCCTGACCTGGAATCGAACCCACGCTCTCAAACTTGAGAGGTTGGCTCTTTAACCACTAGGCAACCACGGCTTTAAAATATACCAATACCAAACTTAGAATTACTTTAAAATTATTAATTTCGTCTCCTGAAATTTAATCAAGTATTTTCATAAGACTCTTAGAAGATCACAGCTCACGTTAACAGCTCGAAGTTCAAAGATTTATTATTTCCATTCATCTGTAATCTTATTTCGAATAAAAAATGGCCGACTTGCAATTTTTTAGCGCGAAGAGAGAGGACTTTATCGGTCCTTTCTTCCGTGAAGTACACTCTAAATAAGGCTGGGAGCAGACAGTCTGCAACTATCGATACTTTTCTTTTTTTTAAGCTGAAGGAATTTTATATAGCCTCAGTTACGTTTTGTTTATGCAATTAATTGAACAAGATGAAATCATGAAAAGTACTTCTATTTTTACTGTTGAGTGGTAAGATGGCCGGCTTTTATAATGATTCAAATCAATTTCAGGAAGCGTTTATTCACGCCAATAGTAATAATATCAATTAAAATTGTTTAGGGTAGCTTGATGTGCTGATGTCTGTACATCATCTTTCAAATTGTATGTATTGAAGCTGACAAATTTAGACCATTGCTGCAGCAATAAAGTTGAAAATCTATTAAATAAATTTGACAGATTGTAGAAACTTGATGTGCTGGCGTCTGTACATTTATTTGTGTGTGCAATAAAGTAAAATATGTCTATTTAAAAAAAAAAACAAATATCGAATAGTTGTAAAATATTTGTGCTCTTCGCCTTAGGAAGGGCAATCCGCTCAAGGATTTCCTAAGACGATATGCGCAGTGCTTCGAGCAGTAAGTGTTGATAAGGAACCAAGTACCAGCTGGAGTTTTCAGCTAACAAGGACTTTCTGTTTTTTCCTTGCTTTAAAAATAAACAGGAATGTTGTTGGATTTAACGTTAAATAAAAAATAATATAATTATAATTTAAATTAACAATACAAAGCAGCTATGGAATGCCGATGCATTCTATAGCTGTTTTAATAGATAGATTTTAATCAAATAGCTATGTAATAGTCCCTTAAAATATAGCACCCATCTTTGTGAAGAGTCGTGTTAATGGCTTGTACTCACTTTCAAAGTTTTCATTAAAACATATTTTTAATTAACTCCCTCCAGCGGCACCCTCAGTTCATTTGATGATTTCCCATGGACAAAAAAGACCTAAGGTTTACAACTTTTGCAACTTTTCTAAGTTATAATGTACTTTATAACTATATCTTGGACACCGACCTTCACTGATTAAAATCTGGACTCTAAGTCGGAAATCACCAACCCGTATTCAGCAAGCTTAGTGATTAACGCTCACTCCCTCTCTGTGTGAGAGGAGGCCTGTGCCCAGCAGTGGGACGATAAACAGGCTGATGATGAAGACAAGTTCATTATTTTCCGTAAACAGAACAAGAGACAAAGGCGATGTTCTTAAACATTCATTCCTCATTTAAGGCAAAAAGGCTGTTATAAAAATAAACTTGATTCTCTCCAAATATTGTTTTAGGGTTCAGTAGTCAAATACAAATGGTCCTTCATTGTTGTCAAGATCTTCTTTTGTGAAGTATCTTTTTTTTGTTTAAATCGAATGACAAAAACTTTTACGTCACCAGGTATTTATAATAGCCTTACGCACTTTTTTGCAAGGCTCTACAAGTATTATAATGTTATATGGCACTAATACATATATAAGTCGTGGTGGCCTAGCGGTTGAAGAACCAACCTCTCAAGTGTGAGGGCGTGGGTTCGATTCCAGGTCGGGCAAGTACCAATGCAACTTTTCTAAGTTTGTATGTACTTTCTAAGTATATTTTGGACACCAATGACTGTGTTCCGGATGGCACGTTAAACTGTAGGTCCCGGTTGTCATTGAACATCCTTGGCAGTCGTTACGGGTAGTCAGAAGCCAGTAAGTCTGACGCCAGTCTAACCAAGGGGTACTGGGTTGCCCGGGTAACTGGGTTGAGGGGGTCAGATAGGCAGTCGCTCCTTGTAAAACACTGGTACTTAGCTGAATCCGGTTAGATTGGAAGCCGACCCCAACATAGTTGGGAAAAGGCTCGGGAGATGATATGGCACTAATACATACTGTATTATAAATGTCAAATTTGGGACGTCTGGATTTTTATTACTTTTAAACGCAATAAATAACTACTGAACTGATTTTGATGTATAGACGCCAGCATATCAAGCTACTGCAATCTGTCAAATTTCCTTAGTAGATTTTCAATTTCATCGCTGAAGCATATGGTTCAAAGTTGATTGGGAAAATTTGTCAGTTTAGGGTAACTTGATGTGTATCTTGACGGCGTCTGTACTTTCGCAATAATACGTTACAGGTTAGGATAAGACATATAAATATTTTTTTATGTGTGTGCACGAAGTAGACTCTCGATACGGTGGGTGTTTACGTGGAGCATCTACTTAGTTATTATTTTTTTTAATCTACTTATGCGTCTTAGAAAGTAGAAATTATACTGATTGCAATATTATTTTTAATTGACATGTTTTTTTAACACTTCTACCGTATCTCAATCAAAAAAATAAAACAATAGATTTCTATCAATAATTAAAATGAAAAAAAAAACATGCTGAACCCTTTCACAGACCAAAGCCGAAGCTTGACCAAAGTTCATTAAATTGACGGCATTTTTTAAAGCTTTCTCCTTATCTATCAATCATTTTGCTTCGATGGTTGCATACAAAGCGGCTCCAGCCTAAAGGACGGTCTTAAAATGACCTTGACCTTCAAACGGAATGACCTAAGAAAAATATTTTTTCCATATAAGTAAATTTTATAGAGGACCCAATGGACAAATGGGTTTTGTTATCTTAAGCTGGGCAATTGAGGGCATAAAACCAGTGTTTGTAAGAAAGGGCTGAGATAGGTCATTAACCTCATGTAATGTTTCAAAGGTTTTAGAAAAAAAAAATGGTGATCTTAGCGTTTTTATTTAATTAGATTCTATATGGATTGCTTTCGTATTGTGAAGAGTGTGTTCAAAAAGAGAATCACAATATTTTTATGTATGTCTTCAGAAGACCTTAATGTTTTTTTGTTTTTGACGTAAATATAGGTTACTTATGATGCTGATGATGATGATGGCATCCAGGCCGAATTTCGGCTACGGCGGCCGTTCTCTTTTAAGGAGATCAGCCAGCTGCGCAGGACTCTTATAGTGCACAAGCATTCGCGCAGATACAGTTGCACTCTCTATTCCCTCACTCTCATAGTACGGTGGGACGGCAATCCGAAACGACCGGAGAGCGATCAGGCGCAAGACCGACATTTACGTGCTCTCCGATGCACGGGTGAATCATTCACCAACTTTCAGACTCCAGGCTGCTTTATGAAAGTTTCTCAAAACCCACAAAGCGATTTCGGCCCGACCCGGGAATCGAACCCGAGACCCCGTGCACAGCAGTCGGGCCTTGCAACCACTAGACCAACGAGGCAGTTAGCAACGAGGGAATTAGTTTCCTCGTGTCGCGGGAGCTGGTGAAAAATCTTAAAAACTGAATACCAAAGACAAGAACTAAATTCGATGTTAGACTTAAATTAATAAAACTCTTTTTAATAAAAAAGGTTTACATTAAAATGAAGAATTAAAATGCAAATAACGCCTCCGAGGGCCGAATATTAAATTAGTTTTATTAAGTTAATTAAATATCAAGACACTTTGGGGACTACGCTTGTATAATGTTTTCCTCTTTGATAATTGTTATTCAAACGGGAACTGTTTATATTTTTGATTAGTTTTGATACTTAGAAAATGTATTGAACATTGTCCAAAATGAAATCGTAAGCAATTACTTATGTATTATGTTGAGGTCGGCTTCCAGTCTTAACCAGACACAGCTTGGACCAGAGTCACTGGTACCCACGTGGTCATTGGTTTTACGTGGAGTTACTGCCTGTCTGACTTCCTCAACCCAGTTACCTAGGAAACCCGACACCCCTCGGCAAGACTGGTTCTGACTACCCGTAACGGCTGCCAAAGATGTACAAATGACAGCCGGGATCCACCAATTTAACGTGCCTTCCGAAACATGGAGGAACTCGTCATAACAAGATGGTCACCCAGCCACGGACCTATCTACCTATTTCAACAAGGGGAACTTCCCGCACTCGGATAAAAAGTTGCCTATGTCCTTCCTCATGCTCTAGTTCATGTTCTGTAGTTTTGGCGTAAGGTGACAGACAGACATACAACCAGATATACAGAGTTATTTACATTTTTATAATAGACTTTTGATATAATTTGCCATCTCCTTTTTTATGTAGGTACGAACATTCTAAGCAAATAATGACATAATATTCTATTCTATTCTAGATTTTAGAAAAACCTATTAGGAAAATGTTCAAATATTTTTATCTAAACTAGAACTCTATTTTAACCACAAAAGCTCTCGATAATATTAACTGACGGTAACACTGACTTGTCATCAGCACGGCTCTATTCCAATTAACTTTTATTTAGGTCACTGTTTGACGGCTGTAATAAATATAATGTTATAATACTTTGTTTTTGTTTACGATATTGTATCACGCTTGGTGGTCGAAGGGTTAGGTTGAAGCATAAAGGTGGTTCACACTTCCTTGGTAATGTTAACTTTCCTAGCATTATAATATATGTATGTATAATATAATATCCCTCACACATTCACACAACGTCACCTAGTCCCAAACTAAGCAGAGCTTGTACTATGGGTACTAGACAACTGATAAACGTACTTATATACTTTTCTTTTGTAAATACATACATAGAAACACCCAGACTAAATCAAACACCCATGTTCATGCACCCAAATGTTTGACTAATGCGGGAATCGAACCCGCGACCTATAGCGTGGCAGGCAGGTGTACTAACCACCACGCCGTCTAGTCGTCTATGTGGGGAAATTTAGCTAATATGGGACTTTTCTAAAAAAGTTAGGGAATCTTAGATTTATTCAAGATATCGGAGGTGAGATGGCACCACAATTTTAACATGATTAAACTACGAATAATAATGAATCTAAACACTGCTATATTTGCTTATTAATGTAACTTTAAAATTGCTGAGCCGTTTTTGATGGAAAAGATGAAGATACTACAAAGACACACAAACACATAGCAATCAAACTTATAACACCCTTCTTTTTGAATTGTCTTTACAATACCGCATCAAATCAGTTTCAATTGTTTAAGAGCTGTGGTTGCACAGAGAGAGAGACACACACAAACAAACACATAGCGATCAAACTTGAATCCCTCTTTTGCGTTGAAGGTTAAAAAACGATATATGTATAAATGTATGTATCTCCTTCGTAATTTCCAGCAACTTTTAGGTCAACGAGGGCCAGTTTCACGATGTCCAATAGCGACTGAAATAAAAAATGGAACAGAATTTTTATGAAATTATCTACCAAATAAACTAACTGGAACTTATTCTTAGGTAGTGAAACAGGACCTTAGAACTTAGACTCTTAACTAATCTGCTCTTAACTTCCTTATCAACGAGATAAACAATCCCAATTAACTTTTATTTTAACTGACAGCGTTCACGTGTCATTAGCCAGAGTAAGGGGCACACCAGACGTGCGCGCGTTCTGCAGCGGTAACGCTTATGTGTTTACAGACCATTTGTTTTGAATCGACGCGCAGTTATCTTGATAGGCCTTTAGATTGTATGGTATGGTTGTGTATAATTCATGGGGTTTGTATGGGTGTTTTTGAATACAGGTAGCTACGGCAATTTTTATTTAAACATTTTCAAAAGGGTTGTAGGTATTAGGGACATCGAATACTATAGTTTATTGAGATATATTTTTTATTTTAAAATTTATTCTCAGTCATCTAAGGCCCATAGATAAATACCTTAAACTAACATATACATAGGTATATGTTATATACAAAATTGATTAATACATAACAACTTAAATCTACATATGTTAGTAGCACGTATCTAGGTGTTCTCTATGGCACAGCGCCGTCCTGTGACATTTGACCGCGTAAGCGATGGAACACAACGTCGTCAGCTGGCTAAGCTAACACTCCCACGAGTTGATAAGGTGAAGCAAAGCTTGGCGTGGTTGGTCCGTGGATGGATGGCCATCTTGACATGACGAGTTCCTCCGTGCTACGGGAGGCAAGTTAAAGTTTCTTGGCACGGTGACGTATTTTTTGCACGGAGGATTTTTTGTTCGTAATTAATGCCTTCAATTGCCTAGGTTTTGTTTAACACGCTAAAAGTTCGTCACACCTAAAACTTTCTACCATTAAGTATCCACTCTCGTTCCAATAGCTGTACTTAAAAACTTACAACCACAAATTACAAAGAAATACGTTTTACTAATTTCTTTGATCGTAAACTTGTCCAAAACTTTGATAAAACAAAATTCTTTTCAACCATTAAATATCCTTCAGCCACCTGAACGAAGACTATAAAACCATAAACCTTAAAAAATACAACGAAACTACTTAAAACGGAACTTCTTCCATTAAACACGACTATTGAAGAAGTAAAAAAAAATATATTTTCACATCGCCGACTATACAGCTCTTTATCAATTCAACATGGAGAAATCTTGTCTCCATCCGACTTTTATCGATTCCACTTGATATCGGACATCGATTTCGTTTTATTCGAGTATTCGATTAGGCGAATCGATTTAGGTCAGGGCTGATGGCTGACCTTTCTGTTTCAGTAGGTGTCAGTGTCAATTCATAAGAGCTGGTAAATATTTATATGTTAATTATATTCGGCCGTGACAATTTGATACAGAATATCAATATGAGGGTTTTCTAACTAATTGGGATCGTTTTCTCGTAATTGTCAGTTAGTTGATTGCTATTAATAATTCAATTAAATTAGCCTGCGCGACACTTAGAGCAATCAATGTTGAAGGTCAATTAAATTGACCTTGTGGGTGAAGTTTAGTTTTGAGTTTTGTTAACAGTTATGGGGCTCGTGGCTAAGTTACGGAAGGAAGTTTGATAATTTTTATCATCATCTTCAATTTTTTTACTGCCCTACTACTCTCTCTTTCCTTTGTCTCTTTCCATACAGTGCAGAAATAATTAAATTCCTTCTATTTGTCAGACGGATTGCCGATTTAAGGTTTGTTGCGAATGTCTTCATTTTCATGAATTTAAACAACTTTATTTCTCAAATTTTCTTAAAATTGACATTTTTATCCCGATGTTAACTTATATTTTAATTAGGTATCGATAGACCTGTGAACAAATATGCATATGAATCTAATGAGTGCTTCTACATTATTTGAACCTGTTGACTTATAATTCATTGTAAAAACTGGCTTATCTATAGATTGCAACTAGCAGTTCACAAAACATAACAGTTAAAACAATATAAGTATATTATAACATACCTTTAAATACTTATTTGGTCCCAAATCTCCCCTCCACTAAACCGAACGAAACCGATTAAAGCAAAGTTGAAAAAGTGACAATTTGGTTGACCCCGACCTCTGGACCCCCGAAAATACCCACTTTTCGTTGTCCAAGCTAGTTTTGAATATTTAATACGTGAATATTTCAGTATTCGATACCTACGTGGTCAGAATTCTAATCGAGTGAATCGCCTAGTTGTACGAATTTCGATTTTGTTGAGTTTCGGTTTTAATTATGTTTGACAACGTTTTGTAGAATTTTTATCAGGTGTAATCGGCTTTTGTTTCATAGTGTATTGTGTGAACGTAATCGTTTTGTATCGAAATGTTTTGTTTTTTCATAAATAACATTTGTTTTTTACAGTTTCGTACAAAATTTATGAACTCGCCCCTTAATAATAGCCACACGCGCCGATCGAACATAAGGTAAAGCAACGCTTGGGATGATCGGTCCGCGGATAGGTGAACGTTGTCATCACAAATTCTTCAGTGTTTCGGAAGACACGTTATGGTCCTAGCTGTTACTTGCCCTTCTTAGCAAGCTTGCAGTCGTTATAGGTAGTTAAAATCCAGAAAATCTGACAACCAGTATTACCAATAGGTATCGTGTTGCCCAGGTATTAGGGTTGAAGAGGTCTGATAGGCAGTCGCTCCATGTAAAACACTGGTACTCAGTTGCATCTCTATAGAATGGCACCGACCCCTACATATTTGGGAACAGGCTAGGCAGATGATTTAATTTTGTCAACAATTAACAAAAATTTTATATAAAATCTCTAGAGATCTTCTTGCATGTTAATCTCTCATATATCAAAAGAAAATTAAGTTAATAAATACATAGTAATACTATTTTACTCTGTAGCGCTCAAAATATTTCAAGCTCATCTTACTAGGTACCTTATACAGTGTGACCAAAATTTTTGACACAACTCCATCATGTCCAAAATACACTTGGCACACTGTACTAAAACTTAACTAAGCAATAGGTGTTAGTCCAAACTAACCTATTCCTTGGTCACGTATAATGGTGTAAGTCTAACAATGGACAGACAACTAATATTAAAGTCTATCTATCTATAACTTGAGGCTAGGTTCAAAGTTAGAATAGTGCATCTTAGACTTAGTCTGAAGTCAGATAGGAAGTCTGAACAGGGAACTTTCAAGTTGGGCATGTAAGATGTTATTGATGTCGGGCCCCGAAGGCAGCTACTATAGCTTGCTTAGTTATATTTTAAAATGTGACAATGCGTTTTGGTATTCCAAAAAAACAAAAAGATATTTTAGAAGGCATAATAATATGACCAAAGAGTATCTTTATATCTCTTTACAAGGAATCGTTTTTTTACATGAAAACTCAATTACAGTGACTTATTGTTAAATCAAAGTAAAATCAGTGCGTAGCGAAATTCTAAGTGTACTTAAAGTAAACGCAACGCGCCGCGTTTTGCGTGGCGTGGCCCGCGAAGCCCGCACCGTAGCGCTCTCTCAAGCCAACAGTCGACCCTACGCGTTCCTTTATGCCGTGTCCCCAGTAGGCAAACTTTTAGCGGCCGACTGAGTTAGCCGTAAATTTGTGGCAAACGGAAATTTGAGTTAGCTGCAAACTCTAATCAATTTTCGTGCGTCGCAAGCGACTAGAACCGGTTTTGGTGGGAGTCGGCCGCTCACTGCTATAGTCAGCGCGCGTAACGCTGCAAACTACGTATAGTGAGCGCAAAACTAGCAGACTTTGGACATTCCATTTCAAATACATGGAAGGGCGTACTAAATCGGTACGCCGCAAACTCAGTTTGCCGCTAACAGTTTACCTACTGGGGACACAGCCTTAATCTAACATGCTTACGCACAACTGTGTCTTGGGATTTCGATCTGTTTGTCACTGCTAATCATTGTAATTTGTCTCAATTATTATACCATAGTTTTGTGGACATAACGCTTTGTAACAAATAAATATTTTAACATCGAGACAAGTTTTAAAATCTATACAAGTAAATTTGTTTTACATCTTTGCCACGCTATTTTCGTGGCTACACCCAAAAATGATAACCCTCACAGTTTTAATTGGTCCATTTGATTATTGGACTAAACTTGTTAATTGCTAACATACCTTTGAAGCCTTTGTAACTATGTTTTAGGGTTGAATTGAACCCGTTAAGGTTATTTAAGATCGTTATGTATAACTGATTCAAGTAAGTTAGACCGAAATTGGAAAGGGTCGTCGGCTATAATTGTATTTATTGCGATTCGGACAAACTATGACTCGTAGATTTCTATATCATGTAAGAAAAGTAAATGCGGTTGAATAATTATTTATCTTTAATTTTCACTTCTATAGTACAGATGCCAGTAGGTCAACCTATCCGAATCTGTAAAAAAATTACCAATCGAATATTAACCTTCCCGTATTGTAATAAGGTTGAAAATCTATTACAGCAATTTGAGAGGTTGATTTAGGTTGACTGGCGTCTGTATATGATAGCTTTATCAAAATATGAAGAAATAAATATAAATAATAAGAATATTTAATTTTAATACCGCAAGATAAAAATGCAGGCTTGGATGCAGAATGCAATACTACCGTCCCACCTTCATACATATGCACATTGGACATGCAGGAAAGGTCATATTCTCTCGCCTTCATGCTAAGCATACCCGCAGGAAAGGAGTAAAAAACCTATTTGTATCGCGGAATTGAAACTAAATATTTTTCTTTACATTATAAATGTTATGGATTTTCGCAAAGCAAAGATTTCTGATATAATATTTTTTAAGGTAATTATTTTTTATGACATGCAGTGAAAGTGTACCAAACAAGCTCACTTTAGCATTTACCATCAAAGAGCACGGCAGTGCCGCAGCCAATTCATATTCTATACTTCCTAATATTATAAAAATGAAGAGTTAGTTACAACACGCTAATCTCAGGAATTACTGTACTTATTTGAAAAATTCTTTCAGTTTTAGATAGCCCATTTATGAAAGAAAGCTAAAGACTTCTCTTTATTTGGCTGTGTGGAGTAGTTCTGCTATATAAAATCTAGTATAATATAATAGGAATTCAGATTCACTCTAGATAAAATAAGAAGATAAGCTAACAGCGACAACCATTACATAACATAGTAACTCTGATAACATATCATCTCGTATGATTTATAGACGTAACAGTTTAAGTTGTGAATAAACTTATGATGTTATGATCGATGATACGTCGCAGATGCTATCGGTCGCGACATAGTTATAATGTATCATCTAACTTAAAGTTCTATAACTTAGCTAGAGGACAAAGGTTCTAAGTTTTCCTTTGTGTGTCGAGAGAAAAATACGAGCTATGAATGAGAAAAACTGGTTCGTTTTGTATTGGTAGGATACAGCTTAATATCATGGCGGCTTGAAGTTTCAATAATATTGATAAGTACAAATATCGTTATGAAGATTTTGAACTACTACCTACTATACTTTTTTAACGCTAGAATTTATAACAAAAGGGTTAATGTATATTAAGATATTGATAATAATAGTAAAGACACCAGCACATCAAGCTACTACAATTTGTCAAATATCCTTCATAGATTTTCAACTTTTTCGCTGAAGGATATGGTGCAAAGTTGATTGGGAAAATTTTACGGTAGCTTGATGTGCTGGTGTTTCTAATACTAGTATAATAATACAATATTCTAATACTAGCGGTTAAAGCACTCGAGATTAAAACATGTAAGTAGCAAGTAACTTATCTAAGTTAATATGTACTTTCTAATTATTATATTTTGACACCAATGACTGATTAATGGTGAAGGAAAAACATCTCAAGGAAACCTGGATTAAAAAGTTTGAAATCACTAATTCGCATTGAGCAAGCTCAATCCTTCTCTATGTGAGAGGAGGCCTAAAAATATAAAATTTTGATAAAGCCAAGTCACTACACTTTTTTTTTTTTATTCTGTGTTCGGGTACCTTCGAAGAGATATTAGAAATATTATCAGCTTGTATCATATACCTACCCAAAAATATCTTCCAGCAGGCTTAGCATGGCGATTTTATATCTATTTTGTCAAGAAAAGACAAAGCTCTTTCTGTCAATGTCAACATGTCTTCTGCCCAAGTAAGGCGCGACCTGTCAACTCGCATATAATCACTTGTAGACTTATGTCGATCGAAGAAAAGAAAAATTACTTCAAAAAATGTCAAAAGAAATCTTAAGTCAATATGTCACTTTTCTGTCATTATATCCAATCTCCAGTAGACAAAACTTGTTTCTACGGTTGCCATGCTAAGCCTGCTGCTCCCTAGTCAATAAATGATAAACACACAAACTGCAAAGTAATTTATAAATAAACTCGTTGAATAGTTTTGTCCTTAAATTTAATAATAAAACTGAATGAAGTATCTCGAAGCTGAATATTGAATTAATTTGAATGAAACTATGAAAATTCGTTTTCTAAATGTAAAGTAATTTGGTTTTGACCGTTTTCAGAACAAACTTTTGGGTAGGGTTTTACAAAACTATTAAAGTATTTAGTCTAGTTTTATTATTATAAATTTTAGCCAAATATATGGATTGAACACTCACCAACTACATTTCTGGAGAGTTGGTGTTATTTGAACTGTGTTTTGGAATTTTATTTGGTCTGTCAAGACCTAGTAAACTTTTGTTTATGTCAAATTATCGAGTCCTCTTAATTCTACTAATTGACTTCTTCTTCTATCTGTCTTTATTTTGCTTTTTTGGGGAGTTTGTTGTGCCACTTCTTCTTCCTATCAACAACACATAGGAAGTGGTGAAGGGTGGGCGTTCTGGGGGCTGTCTTTTGTTTTGACGTTCGAAAAGTGCTAATTTATCAGCCTTATCTGAATGAATGATTTTGAGTTTGAGTTTGCTGCGGCCAAATTTGGGAAAAAAAGATTTTTGGGTCACAAAATAGATGGTAAATATTTTATATTTTTCTTGATTATTAGTTCCAGTGAGATTTTTCTGAACACAATGTAGGTATCTTAGATTGCAATCAACAAATTTAAATACTGAAAGATTTTTTCAAATCGGACTACTATTTCCTGAGCTAAGCGCGTTCAAGAGAACGAACAGACAAGCATATTGCGATAGACAAATTCAGCTTTATAATAATAATATAGATAACGAAATAGCACTCAAAATGCTGGCATACCAATCATCACTAAAACATATGAAAGCCATAAAGTACCATTTCGATTCTAACAAAAATAAAATCAAAACCCACGAATCAATACGTAGTTTTATATGAAATTTTCATAGGCAACGCCTTTCCCATCCAAATGGCTGAAAAAAAATACATCGACGCTTTTATGCATGAAACCATATGACAGTTTTCATGAAAAACGCTCTCAAAAAACTGTGCCATGCATATACTATGGGGAAGCGCTTTTTCGGCAGGTTTGTTTTCTGCTTTGCTAAATTAGAACGTATGGTATTCAACTTTAAGTACATTTTCCACTGTCGTGTAAAGCTGGTGTTGTTCAAGATCAGAATGTACTAAGTAAAGTTCACGTTTGTTTAGAGAGGACTTTGAGTTGAATGCCTGAAGTGTTTATTGATCAATCTGTAAGGTTAAGCTCTGTTGGAGCTGAGGGTTGTTCGCAAGAGTTACCGTGGCCCTGGCACATAAAGACCTCTAGAAGAAATAAAGTGGGTTTCAGTCAGTAGGTAAGAGTCTGACACTCCCTCCAGCTGCACCTACCGCAGGAGGGGTCAATTGATGATTTCCCACAGAAAAAGGTTAAGCCGCCCATGTCCGGGTAAGTTTAAGCATGGGTGTCTGTAATAATTTCTACCTAAATATTTTTCATACCAACAGGCTTAGCATGACAACAGTAGAAACAAGTTTTGTCTACCGGAGAATGGACAGATTTACGTAAGATATTTTTTGACATGTAGAAAAGAAATTTTTCTTTTATTCGACCGACATAAGTCTACAAGTGATTATATTCGAGTTGACAGGTCGCGCCATGCTCGGGCAGAAGACATGTTGACATTGACAGAAAGAGCTATGTCTTTTATTGATTGTTAAGAAATAAAATCGTCATGCTGAGCCTGTGTCGTATGTTTCCATATCGATGAAAAATTACAATTTAGGTACATGTTCAACCATTAAACAATACTCATGCTGAAATGGTTTCGGAGAAATAAATCCTATTGGAATATCGTTAAGTAGTGTTTGAGCAGAAATAATGCTATACAAGTACAATGTACTAGGGTATTATTGAAAGCCATCACAAAGCGAATATTATGCGTATTCGAATAATAAGTAGGTATTAAGGTCCAGCGCCCACTGAGAGTACAGCACACGTTAGGTACCTTCTGACAATAATGACAAAACTCGGAGGAGATCATGGCCAAGTCACAGCCGCACGGGTCGATTGATCATAAGGTTAAGCATCGCTTGGTGCGGATGGTCTTCGGGTGGATTATCTTGTCATGACGAGTTCCTCCATGTTTCGGAAGGCACGTTGAATTGGTGGGTCCCGGGTATCATTTGTGCATCTTTAGCAGTCTTTATGGGTCAGAAGCCAGAAATTACCAAAGGGTTGCCGATGTAACTGGGTTGAGGAGGTCAGATAGGCAGTTGTAAATTGCTCTATGTTAGACTCTAGTTATCAGCTGCATCCAGTTAGACTGGAAGCCGACCCCAACATGGCCTGGAAAACAACTAGGTAGTAGGTGGATGGCTAAGCATATAGCTTACGTACTATCTGTTACGTACTGTCTGTGCCCGAGGGAACTACTTCCTGCACCCGGAAACAAAACCAGCCTAAGTCCTTTCTCAGACTTACACCTATGTATCTACCAAATTTTATTTAAATTAGTTCAGTGATTTTAGCGTGAAAGCGTGACAGACAGACAGAGGTACTTTCGCATTTACAATATTAATGGCCATTTTCACAGGTAACGGATAGCCACTATCTACCTACTGTACGAAACTGGCCCTAAGTAAGGATTTTTTAACTTCTACTATTACACAAATATACATAAAAAAACCAAACAGAATCATTATTTATTACCCTCCAATAAAACAGTTAGGTGAGTAAAACGCGATTGCAACTCATGGATCAACCTTTAATGCGGGTATCACAGCGAAATTGACGTTCGAACTAAAATCGTGAGTTGAATTGACAATCGGCGCGCGTCACCGAACCGTATCAATGGATTTGTATTAGCTTTGATTTTTAGGATGAATGGGTTATGCGGGTCTTTGTACGGCACGGGGTATTTTATGCACGTCGCTTTTTAAGGGTTAAAGTGTTATTTTGTTTGGTATGATTAATGTTAGGATGGGAATTTTGCTTTGTTTTAATTGACAGAACCTTTGTGTATGGTTACTGACTTCGTCATTTCTGTTGCGAGTTAAACTCTTTTTGCGGATTTACAAAAATAATCATAATAAAAGAGTTCAGACCGATTATCAGCCATGGTGACTGTTCTTTCTAAGGTCATCAGCCAGCTGCACAGGACGTATTATAGTGCACAAGCATTTGTGCGGACATACTCGTAGGTAGGTACACTATCCATTCCTTCAATCTCCGAGACCGATGGCAATCCGACACGACCGGAGAGATATCAGGCATAGGAACGACAATTACGAGCTCTCCGATGCACGGGTGTATCCAGACTTCCATACTCGCGACTGCTTTTGTCAGTTTCTTAAAATCCACAAGGTGAGTTCGGCTGTGCTCATCACAGCAGTCGCGTTATGCTACTACTAGATCAACGTGAAGCAGCAAGAACAAAAAATAGGATTACCATCTCCATAGTCCCTAAATACCAAATTAATCTTAACCTGTTCCGCCGTTATGACGAGAAAACATTAAAATAATCAATTAAGGATGCTGAATGTTGAATTATAGATGTATTATTCATGTAGTTACTGTTCCATCAATAGCTTCGGGGAACACAGGTATAAATGCGATATTCTGATTCTGTATAACATAACTCTTTGTGAATGAGGTCATTCTAGGGAATAATACATCTGCCTATCTTTTTTCCAAGCTATGTTCGGGTCGGCTTCCAGTCTTAACCGGATCCAGTAGAGTATCAGTGATATACATGGAGCGACTGCCTGTCTAACCTCTTCAATCCAGTTACCTGGACAACTCAAGACTAAAACTATTGTATAGCATTTATGTACTTTCAACATCATCATCTCCCGAGCCTTTTCCCAACTACGTTGGGGTCAGCTTCTAGGCTAACCGGATTTAGCTGAGTACCAGTGTTTTATTTATGTAATTTAAAAGTAGATAATATTGATAAACGCAATAAAATTAATATACATATAAGAGGCGACTCGCATTTATCCAATTATTAATTTTCTGAAAAATGAGCCGTCAGGATCAGGAATGATAATTAAGCCTTCGGGAAATCCAACTGTTATGTAAGATATGTAGTACGATAACACATTATGTATGTGTGTGTGTATGTTTATATGTGTGTCATAACATAATTTCCTTCACGCGTAAACTAGAGACGCTATTAGACGTTGATTAACCAGACTAATTGATCTCTAGAGGTTCCATCAAAGGACTATGTTGTAATGCTCGGCTGCTATTCCATTTTATACTTCAATGGTTTCACAATAAGGGCTATTTTCCGTTGATATACTATCGAATTAAATGTAATATTTTGTATTTGTATGATTCTTAATCTTTGATAGCTTGGTAGGATGTCGAATAGTTGTTAACTAGATCTGTTTTTTTTTAATATTTTATATTTAAACTAAATTTCGCCGATTTCTAATTTTTTAATGTATTTGTCCTATTAAGCTTTTTACGACAATAAAATTGGGTGATTTTTAACCAACTTTCCAAAAAGAAGGAAGTTTTCAATGTGACCGAGAACGTATTTTTACTGGTTTCATCATCATCATCCTCCGAGCCTTTTCCCACCTATGTTGGGGTCGGCTTCCAGTCTAACCGGATTAAGCTGAGTACCAGTGTTTTACAGGGAGCGACTGCCTATCTACCCGGGCAACCCAATACCCCTTGGTTAGACTGGCGTCAGACTTACTGTATCAATCAGCAGTTTTACGGCTTTTATTACACTTGCAAAATGCGTGTTTTATCTATTAAAATAAAAGCGACCATTTCACTAGTTCCATAGAAAAGGCAGACGAACTACACATACAACACTGCTATATCCAGTAATAACCAGTTTTATCAATCCATAAAGCCCGACATTTCAAAATGTTTAGTACATACATTCAGTTGGCTTTGAGACCATTTAAAATGTTCCTATAAACATTTTGTAGCCTCGATATTGGTCCTCTGATACGCAGTTCTATAGTTTTTAATGGATCATGAAATTAAACTGAATAGTATAAATTATATACTAGTTAGAACTCGTGGCGACGCCTTGGTCTCGCTTTGGGTGCAGCCGGAGGGAGTGTCAGACTCGTACTGACTAAAACCCACTCCAACTTATTACAAAGCTCGAACAAAGTTAATAAGAACCTAGCACTAAACCCATCATCATCTCCCGAGCCTTTTCCCAACTATGTTGGGGTCGGCTTCCCGTCGAACCGGATTCAGCTGAGTACCAGTGTTATACAAGGAGCAACTGCCTATCTGACCTCCTCAACCCAGTTACCCGGGCAACCCAATACCCCTTGGTTAGACTGGCGTCAGACTTACTGGCTTCTGACTACCCTTAACGACTGTCAAGGATGTTCAATGACAGCTGGGACCTACAGTTTAACGTGCCATCCGAAACACAGTCATTGGTGTCCTAGCCCTAAACCCGGTACTATTTAACATCACATTTAAAATTCACCTTTATAAAGATTGTATGCATTTCATCATGGCCGAAAGGGACCTACAACAGGAACATAGTGAGTTTTAGTCAGTAAGAGTCTGACACTCCCTCCGGCTGCACCCACAACGTCATATTATGCGGGGTCATTTGATGATTTTCCACGGAACGGATTTTCCACAAAAAGGATCCCAAATAATACGAATACCAATGTTCTCTCGAGTACGAAAACCCACTATCTAAACAAATAAATTTCATTTCGATGTGAACTCAACAAATAAGAATCGATCAGTTTTTCACTGCGATGGAATGAATCGTTCGGCGAATGTGGACAATTCAGTGTTATTACTATGTATGTCAGTGTTATTCTTCACAATAGCACTGTTAATTGACTTTACTAAATATTATTAAAGTGATTCCTGCATTTTTATTTATGTCATAACTGTGATTCATACGTACATAGGGTGACTGGTAATTAGTGACCGATATTTAAACACGTGATTGTATTCATGATTACAAACAACTTTCACGGAGTAACTTTTTTTGTATTTTTTTTTTATCATTACATACAATATTTTTTGAAAAATGTGCATCATCATCATCAGCCTCTTTATCATTCCACTGCTGGGCACAGGCCTCCTCTCACAAATAGATGGATCGAATGTAAGTCACAACGCTTGCTCGATGCTAGTTGGTGAGACTTCATATGTCTGATTTCCTCAAAATATTTTCCTTCACCTTCAATCAGTTATTGGTACCCAAGATATACTTAGATGTACATAATTAGAAAAGTTACATTGGTACTTAACTTACCTGACTTGGAATCGAACCCGCACTATCAATATCAAGTTGAAAGTATTTATTTCATAAATAATAGCTTCGGCAAGAGAAATAATACGAGAAAATTATTATTATATTGTGTATATTAAATAACCTTATACTTAAGAAAAAATGACAAAATATATTTTTTTAAAGGCAAGATTGTCGTGTAGCTTAATATGCTGGCCTCTGTTATTACATCTGAAATCAGATTTTTCGCACAAAAATTAAAAATTTACAAATGCATTCTGCAGTATTCATTTCATATGTCAATGCATCTCTGAATAATTAACTGCACCGTATGCATATCGGAATTGAGGTAGCATCGAAGGTATACAGCATCATAATGGATATATTTAAATGCAATCTGGATCAAATTTCATCGTTTCAGCGTTATGTGCATTAAATATTAAATTATAAATGCAATTTTGCGTTGAGTGACATGCGAGCTGTCATGAGGTTAAGAGCGGGTTAATGAATTCATTTAATTAATGTTTTTATGTTTTTTAATATGCAAACGGTTTTTTTATATGTCTTTTTTTAATTGAGAGTGAATAATAATGTGATGTCGGGACACCTTTTTCACACACGGTTGGTAAGCCCCATGGCAAGCTATTGGCATTATATTTTACATATGTAAATTTATAAATACATAAATTATAACACCCAGACCACAGCCAACAAATATGCTCATAACACAAATGTCGACCGTGCCGGGAATCGAACCCGGGACCCTCAGCTTAGCAGTCCGGTGTGGTCATTGCACCAACGGGGTCGTCAAAGTCGTAAAGTGCTGTATGTATCGAGATTAAACTTCAAATCGATTCTTTCATTCTCATAGTCTGATGGGACGGCAATCCGGCACGACTGGCGAGAGATCAGGTGCAGGACCGGCCTTTCCGTGTTCTCCGATTCACGGGTATATCACCACCAACTTCTTCAAACTTCAAGACTCCGGGCAGCTTTTGTGATAGTTTCTTAAACCCACAAAGTAATTTCGGCCCCGAACCGGGGATCGAATCTGAGACCCCATACTCACCAATTGTGATATAATATAGCCACTAGGTACAGATACCAGTAGATCTAGCTACTACAATCTGTAAAATTTCCTTAATAGATTTTCAACTTTATCGCTGAATCATGCGGTTCAAAGTTGATTAGGAAAATTTGACATTTTTGACTAGCTTGATGTGCTGGCGACTGTACTATAGAAATCCTATCAAACCAAGACACGTTACTTTTACCCTTCCTTAAAAAAAATGCTCCATTTACTCCAAGACGAAAAACATAGCGCACAAGTTTGTGTTAAAGACTCATATCTCACTCCTGGAGCCTGGAACACGTTGTAATTGCCTCCTGTACCTCTGAGAAACCTCCGGGAAACCTCCGGGAGGTGCGAGAGGTCACGTAACTTAGATTTATGCTAGTGCTTATGCTTTGAGGTCCGAAATTCTGCTGCGGTGGCTCGTTTCAAGGTCAATGTAATGTGTGCAGAAGGTTTTGTGTAACAAAAAAAGTTGCTGTGATTTTTTTTTTTATGGATTTTTATTCTGATGTTTGAGAATGATGTTAGGAAGATATATTTTTTTGAATTCTGCATAATTTCCTATTGACATGAAATTTTGATCTTATAAAGACTTTTTGTAACCTCTGTCTTCGATGCATTATTTGTAGGTTTGGTATGTACAACCAACTAAAGGTGAGATCTTTTCACGTATAATTATTGTGTAAGCACTAAGCACCACACAAACTCATCAATAGCCTATTTGAGGCTAACCGACTATGTGTGAAAGATTTGTGTATCCGCGTATCTTGAAAAACTTCGCGAACCTGGATAAAAAGTAGTCCTATAGACCTCCACGACAAGTGGGCTACCTAATATCGACATATCTTCTCCAAAACCGGATTATTTCCTGAGATTAGAGCGTTCAAGCAACTTAACAAAATCTTCAGATTTATAACATAAGACATTAAGACCCTCAAAATCATGCAACAAAATTACAACACTTGTACTTCTAACATTTCTGTTGTACAACAATTTTGTAGTAGGTTTTGTTAAAGTCAGCGTCCGCAATAAAAGTACGAAATGGGAATGAAAAATTCCCAGTGTAAGTAATCCCCGGAGTCCGGGCAACGTGTTTGGAAGATGGTTAATCCCCACCACTGTTCTGCCGGTTGTCAGACGGATTATCCGGAGAGTGCTTTAAAAATTCGTCAGTGAGATTTGAAATAAAATAAAATAAAATATGATGACTGTCTTATTTGATTTTCTTGACAAAGGGAAAGATTTTTGTTTGATTTGATTTTTTAAATTTCAAAGAATTTTGAAATGAGGGTGTGGAATGTTGGGTGCTTGGATGGTTGAAATGAAAGCAAGTGTTAAGGGAAGTGACGTACTGACCTTTTTTTAGCCTATTGATATGGGTTGCGGGGATTGTTGGCAAGATTGCCGCGGCCCTGAAACACAAAAGACTCGAAAAGGTACATGGATAAGTTGTAGACTGAAGTGTCCGACATTCAATTCCACTCTACATAGCAAGAGAGGTCATTTATTTGATGATTTCCCAAAAAAATAGAAACATTCAACTTATATTGCCTTATTTATAAAACGTAGACTTAAAAAAGTACCGCCGTAAGTGCTAGATTTAAACCATCTTCTTGAAAAACTTGAATAGTCTAAACCGTGGGTGACCATCTTGTCATGACGAGTACCTCCGTGTTTCGGAAGGCACGTTAAAATGGTGGGTCCCGGCTGTCATTTGTAAATCCTTGGCAGACATTCGGGTAGTCAGAAGCCAGAAAGTCTGACAAAAAGTTTTACCAAGGGGTATCGGGTTTTCCAGATACTGGGTTGAGGAGGTCAGATAGGCTGTCGCTCCACGTAGAACACTGATACTCCGTGGTAGTGGTGTACCGGTTAAGACTGGAAGCCAACCCAAACAGAGCTTGGGAAAAGACTACGCACATGATTAGGTAAAGGCTTACCAGATAACGGTAGAATTAATTAAACAGTATTGAACCTACATTGCCGATTCTCACTACCGCGCGTGATGAACTCAATGTTTGAGTTAGAAACTAGTCAGACAGACAGACGGACTGACACGTGAGTAGAAACCGTACAATGTTCGATCAATTTAAAGGCTAGATTTATCCGTTTGACCTTGAATATTTGTTGAAGGATTACCAACTATTTGTAAGTTTACAGAATGAGGGTTTTTGATCCTATTTCTGCCACTAGGTGACGCATCGTTGCCGTCAGAAACCAAAACGGAAATTAAAAAAAAGTATATAAAGCTTAAAAAGTAAGTTTTCAAATCTCCATCGTCCAAAGAATGCTGGTTAAAGCATAAAGGCCTAGCGTAGCTTACCATTGATCGAATAACTAGTACAGCTGTTACCAACTGCCTCGTCGGTCCAGTAGTCGCATCGCACGACAGCTGTGGTGGGTCTCGGGTTCGATTCCCAGGTCGGGCTTAAATCAAGGTCAGGGTCCATGCTACCGGTGGTTAGTGTCCCAGAAATAGAAACCTCCTCACAATACGTGCATTTTCAAGGAGTATTGTCTTCTGAATCAGTCCCTTAATCCAGAGACCCTCTTCAGATGTTGGTAAAAACTCTTGGTCATTAGACCATTGGCCGTAACGACAATCGGCACGGTGACAGCCGTGTCGACATTCCACATGGCGATAACCTTATGCGCTAAGTCGAGATACTTTATTTGTTTCTCCTTCTCAGCTTTCACTGTGACTATAACTTGATAAACACACAGGTATTTATCAGTGGTCAGTAGTTATTTGATCTAACGCCTCCGTCCAACGCGTCAGCTATGCCTGATATAATTCCGTCAGGCTAGATACTGGAGTGCCGATCATACACGATGATCGACATTCAATTAACCTATGCACTTGACTTGTGGTGCCTGGACTATGATTGTTGTAATTACTATGTGTTTGGAGATTATCGTTTTGTGGGGATTTATTTTGAGAGCTATTTATATGAAGTCGGTATTAAACTTTGTTCTTATTTTAAAGGTGTAAGTAACTGTCTGAAAGGCGCGGGTTCGATTCCAGGTCAGGAAAGCACTAATGTAACTTTTCTAAGTTATATGTATTTTCTATGTTTATCTTGGACACCAATGACTGTGTTTCGGATGACTCGTTAAACTGTAGGTCCCGGCTGTCATTGAACATCCTTGGCAGTCGTTACGGGTAGTCAGAAGCCAGTAAGTCTGACGCACTATTTATTAAACATAAACATAATATTATAATTATTCCAACTAGTTACGCCATGGTAGATTTCACAATAAGAACAAACGCAATATCAAAAGCTACCAAGATTATATAATTTACCATAGATTACAACAATTATCATTCAAGTATTAAATACAAAAAAAAAGCTTCAAACCCAACTTGAAACAAATGCGTCTGGGTGCCCCATGTTGCTCCCCTCATCGCTGCCCCTGTGGTGAAGCTGTCAGCGGCCTCGGGCACCACGGCCTGTCGTGCAGCCGAAGTGCGGGCCGCATAGCTCGTCATTCGAACATCAATGACATCATCCGTCGTGCTCTTGTCGCCGTAGGCGTACCAGCTGTATTAGAACCAAATGGCTTGGTACGCGACGATGGTAAGAGACCAGACGGTATGTCATTATTTCCTTGGAAGATGGGTAGGCCTTTAGTGTGGGACGCAACCTGCGTCGACACTCTGGCGCCTTCCCACCTTGCTGGGACGGCGTGTTGTGCTGGCTCTGCCGCTTCGGAAGCCGAAAACCTCAAACGGCGCAAATATAGTACCCTAATAGGCAACTATACCTTTGAGCCGTTTGGGGTTGAAACTCTGGGGCCGTGGGGTCCGAGTGCACACCTCCTTTTTAAGGATATTTCCAAGAGACTCGCTGACACTTCCCGCGACCCAAGGGCTGGCTTTTATTTCGGCCAACGATTAAGCATTGCCATACAACGTGGCAATGCTGCCAGCCTTTTGGGTACACTCCCGGCGGGCAGCGATGAGGAAGAATTTTTTGACGCCATTTATTAATAAGGTTTTTTTTTTTTTTTTTACTTGTATATATTAATTTATATTTTATTTGTAAATATATTGTAAATATTTATGTGAATAAATTACTTGAAACATACAAACACGTCTCTGTAGGTAAACAAGTTAACACTAATAAAGATAGATAAAGACCACACCTTATTTTCCTCACACCCCGAAGTTCCTCATACGATTCCCAACTGAACTGCTAATATAGTTGTAAATTATAAAAGGCCCCTTTTATGGGCTATATAGTGATAAAGTTTTCAGTGCTGTATAAACCTCCGTATGAAGAACTTTTACGTCTGTTTGAAAGTGATAGTGAAGGGAAGTTTTCAAGTAGTGTGAATTCGAGTACATACTTTTGGGGTATTGGCTGCTAGGATTTTAAGGGATGGCTAATAAAGCGGGTTTTTTTAGAACTTTCGTTGCTGATCAATGTGAAAGTGAAGGTATTTAACAACAACATCATAATTTTTCTAGCCATTTCACAACTTTATTACATCAGCTTCCAGGAACCTTATTTCTTTATAACTAAATAACTGGCCTCTTTAACCCAGCTATGCAGACAACAACTTTTTTGAATGGTATAATTACCCCGCTTCCTACTGTGGGTGCAGCTGAAGGGAATGTCAGACTTTTACTGATTGAAAACCACTATTGGCCCTCTGTGTGGCAAGGCCGCGGTAACTCCTGCGAACAATCCCGCAGTCCCGGGAAGCCTCGGCTCTACCAGGCTCCTCCGATTTGCTGACTACTCTTTGAGAAGTGAAGATGTACAATGACAGTTTGAAACACCAATTCGACGTACCTTCAGAAACACGCAGGAACTCATCATGACAACAAGGCTAGCCATTTACAGTCCACCCGCGCTAAGCGTTGCTTAACCTTATGATAGGACCGCCCCGTGTGGCTGTTACTTAGCCACGAGCTCCTTAAATAAATTACAGTCATATAACAATTTTGATGTGCTAAAACACTAGAAAGGGTGAAAAATCTTACGCAACTGCCTGCGTCAACCGCAGAGATTGTCAATAAAACTTTGGTAGATCATATAATAGCTCGTAAAACCTGGTGTTATTGCCAGTCGTAAAATTAATATGTCCCGCATAATACTAGGTAAATTGTAGGGCAACACTCATTTTATGTCTAACGATTTTTTTATAACCTACTCGAATACTATGTCAAGATTTTCTGTATATTATTGTAATTTTTGCACCTTATTATTGTAGCTGTGAGCTGAAAATGTCAGTGCGAATTTAATATACAGTAGATAACTGTGTCAAGGTCAGGTATTGGGTTGCCCGGGTAACTGGGTTGAGGAGGTCAGATAGGCAGTCGCTCCTTGTAAAACACTGGTACTCAGCTAAATCCGTTGAGACTGGAAGCTGAGTCCGACATAGTTGGGAAAAAGGCTCGAGAGATTATGATGATAATATGTCAAAGTAATCATGAACTTTAGTATCTACATTCATATCTCATTTTGTTTCTTCAAAATTCGTCTTAAAAAGAAATTCGAGTCGAAGTACCTAAAAACACAAAGTTGCTAAGCAGGACATATTTTAGTGCACAAGCATTCGCACAGATACAGGTGCACTCTCTATTCCCTCACTCTTATAGTCCGATGGGACGGCAATCCAACACGACCGGAGAGAGATCAGGCGCAGGACCGATATTTACGTGCTCTCCGATGTACGGTTGAATCAATCATCAATTTCCAGACTCTAGACCGCTTTATGAAAGTGTCTCAAAACCCACAAAGCAATTTCGGCCTGACCCGGGAATCGAACCCGAGACCCCGTGCACAGCAGTCGCGCCTTGCGACCACTAGACCAACGAGGCAGTCGACAATTAACTGACTACCCTCCAGTCCAATTAAATTAGGCCACAATGGTATAATGTAATGCAAATTTATTGGGACAAGAGCCTTATGAATTTTGAGGTCTAGAGACCTCGCTTAGGCATTAAGTAGTTGAATTTCAAATTAAATAGTTACTGTTACTAAGGAACATGTTTCAATCATACCGATGCGATGTGACTAATGTAGGATCAGTAATTTGTTTATGGGGGATAAAATTTCACTTGCTCGATGTCTATGAGGCTTAGAGCCCGTTTCACCACCTACGAATAACTTCCAGATAGTTTATGTGGTAGATAAGTTCATACAAATTCTGTTCCATTTTTGAATTTATCTGGTAGATAGTGGCTATACCGACATTGTGAAACTGGCCGTTAATATGTCAAAAGACGGGTAAATATCGTTTGTTCCATTCTTTACTAGCTGACCCGACAGATGTTGTACTGCTTCTTTGTCTTTTAGAAGAACCTTTATTGTCAGGAGAACTGACAATAACAATTAAAAAAAAATTGATCGGTCCCACCGGTCACCCGTGATGGCTTGACCAATGAAAATAGGGATTAATTTTTATATATAGATAAGGAGTTCACTCTATTTTACATAAATTTATATACGTAGTTTCCTTAAATTAACAGTTTGCCAAAGACTGATATTTGATAATTATTTCGGACAACTTAAAATAATATTTAAAATTACCTACGTGAGATTATAACAGTCCCTTCTTATTCATGACGTCTTTTAGGCAATCAACCCATGTCTTCCTTGGTCTACCTCTGCCTCTTCATCCATCCACATTTTATACTGTAACTGCATATTAATAAAAACTTTTTAATTTTTATTCCCTTCAAAATAGAAACATGGCGTGACACAGCTTATATAAATAATTTATATAATTTTTAATGAAACAATTTTTAATTTATATAAACCGATTACACAAATAATTTATACAAGCTGTTTCACGCCACGTTTTCTGTTTCAACTGACAACCAAATAAAACTCCGACCAAAGCAATAAATATGTTATACCTGCCCCTGAAAAACTCCAAACTTTTAATCCATAAATAAAACGAACTGAAAACTTCTAGCACTTTCCAGTCGAACATCACCCAGAGCCCCGGTGCCACTAAATTAAGTTAGGTGTAGTGAAATTTATAGTCCAGGAGCTAAGCTAACAAGTTAAGTGATGGTGCGTGCTGCTCTTAAAACTTCCTCCTGGGGTATAACAAGATTACTGGCTCCCCGACTATGTTAGCTCGGATTATATCGACGGATTTCTTTTATGGGATTTCTGGTATTGTTAAAGTGTTTTTTGTTCTTTTGGTTATTGACGTTTAAGTGTATGTTCCATGATTTAGACATCTATAGTTTACTACGCATACTGCTTGAGAGTTAGTTTTTAAGCAATTTAACTACACTAGAAATAAATATAAAATAAAGTCCTCCATATCTGTATGTTTGCGATAAACACAAATGCTACTGCATCGATTTTCATGAAGTTCTCATCATTGGATGGAAAGATTCATGGGAAAGGTTTTGATACATATACATTATGTCATACGAAGCTGGGGCAGTCCGCAAATTTTCTATATATTTTTATATACCTAGTTCAACCATTAACGTTCTCATTAGATAAAACATGTCCGTACGATGATAATGTCTTTAACACAATTGGGATGTCAAAAATAAAATACTTTATCATATTCATTTTGTAAAGCATCTTAAAATAATCACAGTTTAATTTATCGTTTTGAACCGAAAATTGATTTAATTTTTTTATTGATAATATAATCGAAATAAGTATACGGCTTGATGTGAAAAATCTGTGAAGTCATAGTTTGCTTTCATACAAATTGCATAGAGAGTAATCGTTTTTGACAGTTCTATGAAAGTATTGAATTTGACTAGTTGTCACTTACCGTATTGAATCGAAAATTATGACATGTTCATCTCATGAGTCGCTAACTGACAGATAGTCGTTCCAAATTCAAACACCTTAAGTCTGGGGCTTTGTGTAGCCTCATATCAAATTCTTTGTATTGTCACAAGCAATAATGTCTTAGTTTAGTCTTATGGGTATTGATAGGTAGATCCTCAGTCATGATGCTTATGAAGTTTGTACAGACGCCAGCACATCAAGCTACTACAATCTGTCAAATTTCGGAGGAAAGGATTTGTAGTAGAGGGAGGCTCTTCCCAGCTAACTCTCACGTTTTATGCCAAAACTACTGAACTGATTCAAAAATATTCTCATTTGATAGATATAGATATAGATAGATATGACATTTGATAGATACATCATCAGCCTTTTTATCGTCCCACTACTGGGTCTCTGGCAATCTCCACAGGGCAATGCGGGTTAGTGATTTGAGACTTTATAGTCCAGGTTTCCTCGAGATGTTTGCCTTCACCTTTAATCAGTCTTTGGTGTCCAAGATAAACTCAGAAAGTACATATAACTTGGAAAAGTTACATTAGTACTTGCCTGACCTGGAATCGAACCCGCGCACTCATACTTGGTGGTGCTTTAACCACTAGGCCATCATGACTTCCACGACATTTTGATACACAGATCATATTCTGGAGCCCAAGAAAGGAAAAAGGCAATTTTTCAAATCAAACCATACAGACAGAATTGTGTTGCTGGGAAGTTTGTTCTAACATTTCTTCTTCCCAGCGAGAACACATAGGAAGTGGTGAAGGGCGAGCGTTTTGGGGGCTGTCTTTTGTAAAATTGACCTTCAAAAAGTGCTGATTTTCAGCCTACTCTGAATAAATGACTTTTTATCTTTTTTTTTACGACCCCAATGGCGCAATGGTTACCACGCCGGACTGCCGAGCTAAGGGTCCCGAGTTCGATTCCCGGCATGGTCGACATATGTGTGATGAGCATGATTGTTGGCTGTGTGTCTGGGTGTTATATGTATTTATAAATATATATGTGTAAGGTATATGTAGTTTATCAGCTGTGTTAGCACCAATAACACAAGCTAATCAATAGCTTACCATGGGGCTAACCGACCGTGTGTGATAAAGGTGTCCCGCTATATTATATTATATATTATATTATTATATTTTTATACGAGATTGCGGAAAATGTATGTAGTTTTGTTTTCCCTGAACATGGCGTGGGCGAAATTGTGGCAACATAGATGTTGGTGGAGTTATTAATAGTGAAATAATGATAACAACAAAACTTTTAATGTAAACTTTTCGCAATACAAACGATGGGCCGACATTACAATGGCCGTATATAGCTGAATCCTCATTAAAAGGTTTCGACTCAAACTCGCCCACAGAATTCATTGCTTAACCTCAGGTCATTGCACTCACAAAGCCGAGAGCGTTTATTTCTTAGACTTGAAAAGCGCAGGAAGTGAAATATTTTTTTTTACTGTTTACGTATTGGAGATAAAAAATATAATAGTAGTATAATAGTTAAGCATATGTAGCTATATACAAGTGACACTAACATTTTGAAATTATAAAATAAATGTATTAAAACATCTTTTCATTATTTTGTATAGTAAAGGCCAATCCCCCTTATTATAAAACGTGGTTTTGAAAAGTACCGGGTTTAGTGCCAGATTTGGACCATCGGCTTTGTTCAAGATGGTGGTTAAAATTTAGTACTATAGCTAATAATAACGGGGTGTGGGTGTTGACTTAGATTTTTATTTTATTTATGACACACATATTTACTTTTGCCATTACAGATTAACTTAACCTAATTCGACAAAGTAACTTAAAAATATGTTTCCTTAACTAATTTCCTTACATACTACACAGTAAGTGACCCTTGTGAACTCGCTCAGTGTACAGTTAAATATGTCCATGTTATCAGCCACCGTGTTGAGAGTGCGTAACGCGCGAGTGAGCGGTGCGCGCTCCAGCAGGTTGGTCCGCGCACGCGGCACCACCAACAGCCGCGGCCTGCGCCGCCGCGTCACATACTCGTCTGGTATACAAAAACCGATCTCTGAGAGTATACCAGAGTTTTGCGTATTACCTCTCAAAACTTTCAAAAGATAAGTTGCTAAACTCACTTCACGCCTGACCTCCAATTTGTAATACCCCACCATACCGAGGCAGAATAAGGTGGGGTACAGTAACGGGTATCCCGGATATATCTCATATGTTTTTAAATACTTCCCATATATTTTTAAAGATTTCTTTTACCATTATATTATAGCAAATACAGATTTAAATTAGATTAAAAAAAATATTTTTTTGATAGGTAGATCATCAAATGTAATTGTCAAAATCCCGCTGTGGGTGCAGCTGGAGGGAGTGTCAGACTCTTACTGACTAAAACCCACTTTTGTTCCTTCTAGTGCGTTTTGTGTGGCAGGGCCACGGTAACTCTCAATTTAATGGAATAAGTAAAGAAATTGTATTTGCAATATGAAAGAAAGAAAAAAGTGTTTAATTGCGAAATTGAACGCACACATAATACAAAATAATATCACAAAAAAGATATAAAATAATATACAAAAAGAAAAAATATATAAAAATCAAACATGGGGGGTTAGTAGGCGTCACAATCTCGCAATACGGCCCTCGCTCAGCATAATATCAATAATACTAGCAACAACAACTAAACCCTTGTTTGAAAAGTTGGTAAAATTTCTCCTTCATATCCAGCTGTAAAAAAACTACGATTTCAGTCAGGAATGGTTTATTAAAAAAGAGGTGAAAGCCTTCGGTCCCTTCTCACGTATAATTAAAATAGGTGCCATTAAAGGAACTTGCTTTCACTCTATTTGATAGTGGCTACGGTAAGGGTCTCGCCTGAACTACGTGTGGGCGTTTTATTTAATTTGAAAGCCTTATACGATGCTCAATTTGTTTGTTTTCCTTGTGAATTTATTTATTTGGAAGTTATATATTTTGGACACAAATATTTATTTATAGAATACATGTGTACACACTTGTTATCTCGTAATAAGTAGTTGTCTTTAGAATTATTGTTAAAAATAAGTATATAATATATAAATATAATATGTAAGTTATATATAATGTGTTCGCTTAGATAATTATGTTAGGAATTATTAGGAATATGTAGAAAATTATGTCAACTTTTCCAAAATGATCAGGCAATTTTGGAAACAAAATAACTACCTCTTATGTTTCTAAAATAAAACTATTTTATTCAAATAGGCACTTTTCGGACGTCAAAACAAAACACAGCCCCCAAATCGCCCACAATTCACCATTTCCTATGTGTTTTCACTGGGAAAAAGAAGGTGTCTGTGAGTCTGTGAAAGTATTCGCCTAAAAAATGTTAATCGTTTTAAAAATAGTGTCTTTTTTGTTACAGGTAAATATTTCATCTTTGCGGTAACTGAGAAAATTATTGTATACGAGAACAAACTTTGAGAAAACAAGTAAGTGAGCCACTTCATGTGAGCATCCTTCAAGAAATTCTGAATTAGTTCACTCGATAACTTTAGAATCTAGTCGTTGTATTGATTTGCTAATCAATCCTTTTGTATTCACAGACAATGAATGTATAACATAAAATGAATCTCGGAGTGTTGCGACGAATCTAATTTCAATATAGGTATTCAAAAATATAATTATTAGGAATCGACTGCTAGGCGGTACGAAGTTCGCCGCTTCAACTAGTCTATATACGTATAAAACAAAAGAATTCCTATTTCCCTTGGTCACGCCATCACGCGTGAACGGCTGGACCGATTTCACTTTTTTTTGTTATTTGTTATTTACAAGAGAATGTTCTTATGAAAGAAACATTTTTGGGACAACGCCTGTCGGGTCAACAAGTTGTGAATAAAAAACAACATTAACACAAGTACAGTCATAGCCATATACTATAATGTACAGCATAAACGAATACAAAAAGCAATGCCCATTTAAAACCTTTTCCATCAAATAGAATCCTTTCATACTAAGACACTAAAATGAGCTACTTTATTCCACACTCTTCACTATATATCTTCAGCCAATGGTCGTTTATCTTAGCACCCGGTTTTTACACTCAACAAAGATAACGCACTTACCACGTTTTTGCGTAGAGCAGTGCTAGTTATCAATCTTCGTGCTAAGATTTTCTGTTGAGCGTAATAAAATTAGGAGTGCTTCTGCCAATCGATATTAGTTCAGCTTTTTTCGAGGTTGAAGTTTTTTTCTTCTTGTCTACAGCTATAGTTTTTACTGGATGTTCTGCAGGCTTAGCATGACAACCGTAGAAACAAGTTTTGTTTACCGGAGACTGGACATACTGACAGAAAACTGACAGATTGACGTAAAATTTCTTTTGACATTTTTTGAAGAAATTTTTCTTTTCTTCGATCGACATAAGTTTACAAGTGATTATATGCGAGTTGACAGGTCGCGCCATGCTCGGGCAGTAGACATGTTGACATTGACAGAAAAAACTTTGTCTTTTCTTGACAGAATAGATATAGAATCGCCATGCTAAGCCTACTGGAGTCGTTGTAATAGGTACTTGGAGGTATTAGTTAAAAAGCAATACTCCTAAGTGACAGGTTCCCCCTAATTTGGGAGGCAGGGATTCATTATTTAAGCCACCCTTTTGCTATTAAATCTGTATTAATTATTAATGTGTAACCTAATTTTTGAGTACTAATGTATTAAAAAGGTTTTTTGCATCAACACATATTTATATTTTTTCATTAATTCTACCTGACGGTCGGTCTTGGAAAAACCGTCGACCGATTTGATGAAAAACTTAGCACAAATATATTATTGAAAGTGACAATATATTAATTGGATAATTTTCAATTAACTGTTGTGTGGGTAATCATTAAATGACCCCTCTCCTGCTGTGGCTGCTAAAGGGAGTGTCAGACTATAACAAAATTAAACCCACCCTATGTTCCTTCTGGAGATCTTATGTGATCTCTCTCCGATCATGTCAGATTGCCTGCAGATGCACTTGTGTCTGCGCGAATGGCGTAGCTGGCTGATCTTAGAAAGAATGGCCATCGATATGGCCATTATTATTATTTTTTACACAAAATCCCTTTATGCTAACCTATTTGGTGAGTTCGTGATTAAAATAAAATAAATAAAACGATTTTGTTCGCATATTTGTTCAACAAACTGCACGCATTTCGATATTTACCATACATTTTTGTTGAAATATTTAGAATGCTTTAGAGAAGCTGTAAATACGGGTCCGATTACAAAAAACCCAAACAATTAATTCTTGGTATTTAGATTTTACCAATTTTGACCGAAATTTTATGATTGTGTTTTATTTTTATTTTCTATGCTGGCTGATTGAATCGTTCGAATTATATTATTTGGATTAAATATAGATTATTCATCAGGTATAATAATTTTATTTTTTTAAACGGTCCAGTAAACGGGAAAATAAGTTTGTTTGTTATATATGTATAATATACAAATGTTTATAATATAATATACATGTAATTGGGATGCTGACTAGGTCAAAAATAAATTAATATATCATATTAAATTATTAAAACGCCTTAAAATAATTTCGTTTATCGTTTTAGTACTGAAAATTGTTTACATGTTTTTATTTATAGTGTAACTGAAATAAGTATACGGCTTGATGTGAAAAGTCTGTGACCATAAATCTTAGTATTTTCATACAAATTGCATACAAAGTAACCATTGCTGACAGTTCAATAAAAGTAATGAATTTGACTAGTTGTCGTCTACCGTATTTCCTAACATTAAATAAAATCTAGACTTTGATACTGAATGAATTACCCAATTTTAGACTGTTTTCAGAGTAGTAGAAATTAGCAGAAGTGAAAATAAATATTCGCGACCCTTGTACCCTACATGTAAGTTATTGCAGGCTTAAGGTGACAACATGCGGTGGCCGTTAGACTTTCGCTAAGCTAGGGCTATAGTTTAAGCACTTAGCTAATTATCGTTTGTGAAATAATAATATGGGATTAATGTATAAAATTTATAGTGGTAATTTTGGCATTGATTGAAAATTATTATTTGTAAACAGGTATTAAACATTTGTGTGAGATAGTTAATTATTATGGTTGGCTCACCATCGGTACTTCTAATGATGACAGGCCCATGTTGGCGGTGTGCCCTGTTCCACGCACTCCTCGAAAAGAACTCGGCAACATCGGAGGGACCCCACAGAGGCAAGGTCTGACTGGGCTGCGGGTTTGTCGTAAGAGTAACCGTGGCCCTGCCACATAGGAACCTCCAGAGGGAACATAATGGGTTTTAGTCAGTAAGAGGCTGACACCCCCTCCAGCTGCACCCACAGTGCAGACCCACAGCGAGAGGGGTCATTTGATGATTTCTCACGAAATAAGAAGATAGTTAATGATTTTATCATTATCTTCCCGCCCTTATTTTAATTTTGTTTGGGGTCAGCGCAGCATGTTTTTCTGGCGTCATCTCACAAGTAACATTGTTTTTATCCATATCAAGTTTCACACAATCTATCGTTGCTTTGGTCGTTCCCTTCCTATATATACATCCGCGTTCATACTCAAAACTTTATTTACTACGTGATCCTCATTTCTCTGCTTCATATGCCCATATCATGATAGCCGGTTTCCACATCTTCCTCCATCATATCAATATTTGAAACAAATGAAAACTGGTTCTAAACACGAAAACACGATATTCAAAACATCTGCCAATTTCTGTTCCACAATAACAGCAACACGGAGAGAAAGTCATTTAATTTTTTTCCTAAAAAAAAAAAAAAACTTGGGCTCCTAATTTGGGAATCATGTCGTCAAAAGATTATCTCGGATTTTATACTCTTTAGGCGATGCCAGCTGTATTTATAAGAGGATTACCGTTGTGATCCTCGTACTGGCAACAAAAAAGATAAGTGTATGGACAGATTTTGAATGACGTCATTGGTTGGTTCATGATCTTGTCTGCTGTAATCTTGACAGACCTACAGACTAATTTACAGTGCAGAATGCTTTTACTCTAGAAAGTTCCTTGTAGAGGCTAGTAAATATTGTTATGTACACCATTATCTCTCTGTCTGTGTCAAGTCTTTTCACAACTCTGTTGGGTTGCGCTTCCAGTCTATCGGGATGCAGCTGAATACCAGTGCTTTAGACCCAGTTACCTAGGAAAACTGAAACCCTTTGGCATCTGGTTGTCAAACGCTCTGGCTTTAGACTACCCGTAACAACTACCAAAGATGTTAAAATGACAGCCGGGACCCACCAATTTAACGTGCCTTCCGAAACATAATGAATTCGTCATGACCAACGCTAAAACTAGTGAAGAATAACTGCTAAAAATATCCATATTTTTTCATAGGTAATTACAGAAAAATCCAAAATGTCAATAACTTTTATCTCATACATACTTTTTTAAACAAATTCTAAGAACACCACATAGCTTAGGCTCCGGTTTCTAAGCAGCTAACAAACTAATTTCTTTTGTTGATAGTACACCCAGTTTAGTCCAAAACTTAGGAAGCGAATTTAGATGACAAACTTTAGGTGCCGTACTACATAATTAGGTGGCTAAGTTATACTGCAGAATAATACGAGTGATGTAGTTTGAGCTGCTTGTGTATAAGCAGGGAGGCAGTTGAGACAACTAATAGGCTTTCCTGCAGGCTTAGCATGGCAACCGTAGAAACAAGTTTCGTCTACCGGAGAATGGACATAATGACAGATAAGTGACAGATTGACGTACGATTTCTTTTGACATGTAGAAAAGCTTTTCTTCCATCGACAAAGAGCCTACAAATGATTATATGCGAGTTGACAGGTTACGCCATGCTTTAGCAGAAGACATGTTGACATTGACAGAAAGACCTTTGTAATTTCTTGATAGAACAGATATAGAATCGCCATGCTAAGCCTGCTGGTACATCCCAGACAGATCTTCCTATAATAATATAATATTATATAATATTTATAGATTACCTATTTATATTCTGTTTACTCCCTAAAATTGTTTAGCATTATTCTCTAATGTCTAATCTAGGTATACATGTAAGGTTAATTAATATTTTCATCTCATGAATTCGTATCTTTAATCTTTGTAATTCCAATGTTCAGTGTAATTTTTTAAACTATCTTTAGCTTTTTAAGCATAATTACACATACATATTTACAAATTTTCATTCACGTATTCAATTAAAAAATCCTTATTATTAAAGGTATCCAAACATTCTTCCTCATCGCTGCCCACCAGGAGTGTATCCAATAGGCTGGCAGCATTGCCACGTTGTATGGCAATGCTTAACCGTTGGCCGAAATAAAAGCCAGCCTTTGGGTCAGCTTTATAAATAATAATTATTAATTGAAAATTCAAATAATGCCTTCCTTTTGACGTCCACCAACAAGATGGACAGACGACCTTATATATATGTCGTCGGAAGACGTCGTTTCCAACCGGTAGATGTGGAGATCTAAAAGGGAGGCCTATGTTCAACAGTGGATGTCCTATGGCTGAGATGATGATGATAAATCGTGCCTTTTACTTCAAATTAAACACACAACAATTTAACTTACGTAATTAAAAGTATATTTGTTCTTCACGGACATTACGTAACACATTCTAAAATGGTCTACGCACTTATCGGATAAGAGGAAATGGGTGTAAAAGAATGAAGGAGTAAACCTAATAAATTGGACCACTTACGCCTTTATCTACAGTGGGGAGCGATGAGAGGGGATCATAAATATAAGTCTTATATTTCCTTATATTTCTACTGAAATGCGGAATGCAAACCTATTTACATGCCGTCCATCGTAATTTGGGGATAAAAATTTTATGCCAATTTTTTTATTTTCATTCGATGTATACAGACGCTAGCACATCAAGCTACTGTAGTCTGTCAAATTTCCTTAATAGATTTTCAACTTTATTGTTGAAGCATAAGGTTTAAAGTTGAATAGGATTGTTTTACAGTTTCATTGCAGTACAGTACAGATCGTTAGCTTGATGTGCTGGCGTCTGTACGATAGTTATATTCCCATCGCTCGTCATAACGTTTCAAATATGAAGCAAGACATACCTACATAATTTAAGTCATCACCGGCTCAATCTTAACCGGATGCAGCTGAGTACGAAGTGTTTTACCTGGAGCGACTGCCTGTCTGACCTCCTTCTTTTCTTTTTGACATTTGACTACCCGTAACGACTGCCAAATGACAGCCGGGACCCACCAATTTAACGTGCCTTCCGAAACACGAAGGAACTCGTCGTGAAAAGGTGGTCACGCATCCACGGACTGAGCGTGTCAAGCGCTGCTTAGCCTTATGATTGATCGACCCGTTTGGCTGTTACTTAGCCACGAGCTCCTCATTCAAGTGACATAATAATTATGTCCACAAAAAGCCAAACCCACATCGCAAACCATACCATTAAAGCTTAAAAAGTCAATACTTAACAATTCAACGGCATAAGCTGCCAATCGAATACTGAATACTCTTACCGAGAATCGATTATTTATTAATCGAATAATTTATTTTATTTTTCAATGTTTTCATTTCAATGCGGTTCTGTGGCATTGCCAAAATGCTTTTGAAAATATAAATACATAATATTGATGTATGATGAGTCGTGGTGGCCTAGTGGTTAAAGAGCCAACCTCTCAAGTATGAGGGCGTGGGTTCGATTCCAGGTCGGGCAAGTACCAATGCAAATTTTCTAAGTTTGTATGTACTTTCTAAGTATATCTTGGACTGTGTTTCGGATGGCACGTTAAACTGTAGGTCCCGGCTGTCACTGAACATTCTTGGCAGTCGTTACGGGTAGTCAGAAGCCAGTAAGTCTGACGCCAGTCTAACCAAGGGGTATTGGGTTGCCCGGGTAACTGGGTTGAGGAGGTCAGATAGGCAGTAGCTCCTTGTAAAACACTGGTACTCAGCTGAATCCGGTTAGACTGGAAGCCGACCCCAACATAGTTGGGAAAAGGCTCGGGAGATGGAAATATATTGATGTATGAATGCTTTGGACGTATGTGAAATAGTGATGGTGGCGCTTGCTATCGACTAATGTGTTTTTTGAAAGTAATAATTTATCACTGGAAATAAATCGTTTAGGTATGAAGTCGCGAATGTAAGGATATTTATTATCTGTGTCAGTTTAGTGCACGTTACAAAAGACTTTTAGTCAAAGAATAAAAGATATCAATTTCAAATCCTTTTATGGTGAAGACACTTTTTATGGTATTTGGTACTTTTAGTTTATGTACATTTGAACTAAAACACAAAATACATACATATAATGAAATATATGTAGAATAGAGTTAAAGCACTAGCCTCTCAGGTACGAGGGTGCGGGTTCGATTCCAGTTCAGGCAAGTATCAATGTAATTGTTATGTTATATTATATGTGTTTTGGGAGAATATCTTGGACAAAAATTTAAAAAAATACACAAAATCTTGAAGAAAACTGTCATCACTTCCTTGTATGAAAGGAGGCCTGTACCCTGTAGTGAGATAATCAAAATGGCTGGTGTTAGAATAGAATATACTTCTAGAACTTTCAGCGAAAACAGGATAGTCATACATTTATAACGTCGTCGGTTTTCACCACAATTCGAGAATCGGTTTCAAATTTTTAAAATTAGAACAAGAGAACAGCATAAATCCTGACTCCAATATATCATTCGATTACCAGTGCTCCAAATTCAAAACGTGTTTGTGTATAAAATACGAATCAACCGACACAAACAACGTGGCATCTCGCTCTAACATATGAAATTCGATTTAGGTGGAAAGGGAGGGAAGTTCAAAGGCTTTGTAATGTCAAAAAGATGGGGAAAACATATTACTTTTGCGATCAGCATGGCGCTTATATATTGTTATTGGCAATGGAATATTATTTACCTATGTCGGAATGTTTTTTCTGTAGATACGTTTTTCTATATACAAATTTATTTCGTGGAGTCGAACGGTGTTATTGCATTTTTTTCAGGAATAATAATGATGTTTGCTTGAAGTTACTTTTGTAGTAAGAGCATACATAATTTTTCAGCATACAGAAAACTATATAATCACTTCGAGAAAAGGATCAGAAAAAAGAGAAAGAAGAAAAGAGTTTCAACCATCAAGGTTGCCGAAGTCGTAATAGCCATTTCAAAGTTTTGCATGGCCAGACTTTTTCGCGACCTTTCGACTAATTTCGCACTTCCAAATTCAAATCTATACTAATTAATTATAATATTAAGTAGAAGAGTTTATTTGTTTGCTTTAGTGCGTTTATTTTAGGAGCTAATGGCCAATTTCAACCTTTGACATTTTATCCGGCTGCTCAAAGTAGTATCGTTTGAATACGAAATATAGCTTTATTTAAGTTCCTGGGCGTTAGTTTATTCATCTTATATTTAACAAGAAGATTCTAAAAAAAATATAAAAAAAATATTCCATTATTTTTCCTTTTACACCTATATTTACAAAATTGAAAATAATGCATGAAAATACCCATCCGCATCGCTGTCAGCGGGGATCGTGCCCAAAAGGCTGGCCGCATTGCCACGTTGAATCGCAATGCTGATTTGTTGGCCAAGGTATTGGCCAACAATTTGGTCACGTGTGGTCTCCACTAAGCGCTTGCTTATGTCTTTAAACAGTCTGTGGGCATTTAAGCCCCATGGTCCCAATGTTTCAATTATTAACTTGAATAAAATAATAAATTCTAGTTATATGCGCTGGAATATCTTAATTCCCTGATGAACTTCATCAGCTGATATTCGACAGAACTTCCAAGGAATAGAGTTCGTACCATTTGCTTGATCTACCGACAGCTCCGCCGACCGTGAGGTTCATTCTAGAAAGTTCCATCGCAGTTTCAGTACGCGACAGCCGCCATTTGTCTGCTCCAACTAATTTGTTTGTTCCTGTGTTTGAATGGAAACTGGATATTATTTAACACTTGTTTGTTATAAGATGGCATTTGAATAAATGTTTGTTTTTCGTAAGAGACTATCAACAGGCTCAGCATGACAACCGTAGAAACAAGTTTCGTCTACCGAAGAATGGGCATAATGACAGATAAGTGACAAATTGACGTAAGATTTATTTTGACACGTAGAAAACAAATGTTTCTTTTCTTCGACCGACACAAGCCTACAACCATATAGATAAATTCATCGTACATAGTTACACGCAGAATGACTACATTACTATCTACTTCTCCGTTGCTATGGAATGTTTTTGTTTTCATAGAAACGCGAGTCTACAGGTCCCGCCATGCTCGGGCAGAAGACATGTTGACATTGACAGAAAGAGCTTTGATTCTTCTAGAATTTTCTTGATAGAATAGACATAGCCTTGCTGATACCGCTGTTTGGCAGCATTGATAATTTTAAGGGTTTTGATAATTGAATACAATTCTTAAGGCATTAGTGGATTTTTTTTCAGAGATAACGTTGAAAATCTGTTAAAGAAATTTGAAAGATTGTAGTAGCTAGATGTGCTGACGTCCTTACACATCGTCTGATCAACAACTTGATGTATACAAATGTATTCTTTCACACACAATTTATTTCTCTACCATAATAATATTATGTTTACATTCTAAACAAGAAATAATTTATTTAATCCCTGAAACAATTTTAAATTCTTCCCCAGACATTCTCAACCCCTTTGACAAAAGAGTTCTTAGGGTTCTAATTAAAACAAAAATCATTCTAGATTCAAAACTTTTTCATTTTACCTAATTATACCTAAGTCTTTGTAAAGTTGGTACTTTGTTTGTCGGGGTGAGGTTGTCTTGGTTTTATTACGGTAAATAGGAAAGACATGTTTTCTATTGTGCCGCAGTTGAGCAAAAGGCTGGCATTAGCTTTGTGGTTCTAGGTTTTATTTTGAATTTGTTGTGTGGAGTCGTTATAAAATATGCTGAAGAAAATTTCATTTGTGGTTATGTAACCTAAGAGCTAGAAGACATTTTAGAGAACTTTTTCTAGAATATTCCTAATTAGAAGACAAGCTAGGGAAATGTGCGGTCTTCATCAACTTTTATATTTTCAAAGTCGTTTTTTTCTTCTAGAATAAATTAATGAAAGAAATGCCTTCGTCTTCCATAGTTTTCTGTCTAACGTCAACTCATAAGTATAAGGGTGTTTAACCTAACGATCGACCGACAATCGACGCCTTCGATCGATGGTAGAATGGATTGGATGGATGCTATAAGTATGGTGGAAACTAACGACCAACACCGACCATTCTATTTTAGCATTGATTCGTGGCATCTATCGACAGTCGATCGACTGGTGTGGTAACACCCTTATTCTTTACAAACCTATTCAAAAATGTCTACCAGCTGTACATTTAAAAATGTATTTTATATTTTCTTGTTCTGATTACTATTAAATTAAAATGTTTTAAATCTAAAAGATTGGCGGATTTTCGGCTCGATTTTTTCGGATTTTAAGGACATTCTCGCAACGCGAAACAATTGACAACTACCAGTTCAAACGATGACACTGAGCCAATGCGTAAGAAAATCGGGCGTATTTGCGCGACAAAATCAGCTAGCTTGAAATCGCTCTTACTAATACTTTCTTTAATAATAATGATATGTACTTACTGCTGTACAAAAAGTGCAGTAGTTTTTCACGACATTATCATAATCATAACAACTCTGGTCCCCCTAAAAGGACATCAGGACTAAAAATAGAAAATGGCCAACATCGCATTAGTGAATGAAAAAGTGACAATGGCAATTTGGGGGTTTATTATATTACCTATGTATATATAGTAAGTAAAATGCGACGTTGCCGCTCTTCCTATGGGTTATGACGCTATTTGGTGAAAGATTGAAGTGGAAACATCTCAGTTGATTGGTTGAAGAACCTTTGACGTATTCTATGGTATATAGTATTTTATAGTATAAGTATTACTATAGTATATTGACGACCCCGTTTGCATATTGGTAACCCCGCCAGACCAGGTTCTATTCCCGGTACGGTCGACATTTGTGTGATGAGCATGGTTGTTAGCCGTGGTCTGGGTGTTATAATTGTGTATTTATAAATATGTATGTGTAAAGTATATGTAGTTTATCAGTTGTCTTAGCTCCCAAAACAAAATCTAATCTACTGATAAGCTACTGCTTACTTTGGAGCTAACCGACCATGTGAGAAAAAAAAGTTATATGTATTTAATAAAGAAAGATTGGGATTGAATCAACATTTTTCGTTCTCATCTAGTTTCAATACATTAAGAAAGTTGGCTATTGAAATCAGTCGTTGGAATAGTAGATTATAACAAAATTATTCTTAAGTAAATAATGTGTGTTTTTTTAAATACTTTTTTATATTAAAAAAAAAAGTTCCACCCCTGTTTCGTTAACTACAAACATCAAACTACAATAATGCAGCCCATTTATTATGATTTAAGGAAAAAAAGAAAATAGAAAAGTTCCGTATTTAATTAGCTGTTACCCCCAAAACAGCATTCAAAGGCTCAACATTATTACCCTTAAAAAACTGGTGAACAACACAAAGAAATACTGACAAAGTTTTGTATATTACATCCATAATATAGAACGATATGGATCAAGATGAATGGTCGGCGTACACTTTTAGAAAGTAAAGCGAAGCGTAATGTAACAAGATGTTATTTTAATAGAGGATATTTTGCGTTAACTGGAAGGCTAAAAGCCAAGCAAGTAAAGGAAATATCCTTACTAGCAATAAATGCGAAAGTAACTCTGTCTGTCTGTCTGTATGTTTATTACGTTTTCATGGCAAAACTATTTAACCAATTTTTAACTGACTTCCAAAAAAAAGAGGATGTTCTCAATTCGGCCGCTATAACGTTTTTTTAAATTTTTTTTGTAGACCTAGGTATCTAGAGTCTGAGAAAGGACATAGGCTACTTTTTTATCCGGATGTGGGAAGAAGTTCCCGCGGGTGGTGGGCGGAACCACGGGACTACTAGTATAATATATAATTGCAAGTTATAATTAATCAAGGATAGCTGTTAATTTCTTGCGTTTGCTTCTCATCCTGTATTAATAATCATCTCCCGAGCCTTTTCTCAACTATTTTGGGGTCGGCTTCCAGTCTAACCGGATTAAGCTGAGTACCAGTGTTTTGCAAGGAACGACTGCCTATCTGACCTCCTCAGCCCAGTTACCGGAACAACCCAATACCCCTTGGTTAGACTGGCAGACTTATTGGCTTCTGACTACCCGTAACGACTGCCAAGGATGTTCAATGACAGTCACACATCCTGTTTTAATAATGGATAGAATAATTATCCTCAGGCTTCAAGCCTCATCCAGGCTGAATTTAATATCTTTTTTTAATTAAAATCGGTTAAACAGACTTATTTGAGTCTTATACGCTTCCTTCAAAGCATGACAGCTCCGTTACGTGAAGATGAGAATCTTTCAAATCAGTCAAGTAGTTTTGGAGACTATTAAATTCAAACGAACGATCAATTTTTTTCTTTTTATTAGTAGTAGTAATTATAAAGATACTTGCCAAAATTAATTTCACCTTACCTTCAAACAATAAGTACAGACGCCAGCACATCAAGCTACTCACGAAACTGTCACTATCCCAATCAACTTTAAACCCTATAATATAGCGATAAAGTTGAATATCTGTTAAGGTATCTAATTTGATAGATAGTAATAGCTTAGTGTGCTGGTCTGTACCCAGATGCATCTGCATCGTCCAGGTACAGAGCAATCAGTTCAATCCGCCATTGATTGACGCTCAATCATGTATTTCCGAACGAAGTCCAACTGCCATGCTGATTGCCAATCTGTGCTACTGAAATATGTTACGGGGAATTGTGAATGTGTGAGTGTGTGTGTGAAACTAATAAAAAAAGTAACATTGATTGGCATTTTTAAAAGGCTCTGTGGTTTACCTGATTTGTTACATGTTAGAACTGGGAGAATCATTTTCATCAGTCGTTTTCAGACGCTATTTTTATGTACAGACGCCAGCACATCAATCTACTACAATCTGTAAATAAATGTAAGAAAGAATATCTAGCTTTAATTTCGCGAGACAAAAATGCAGCATTGGGTGCAGGATGCACATGCAATACCGGGCGGTATTGCATGTGCATCCCGCCCACTTACACAAGCGCAGGAACGAAAGATACCACAGTGATATCAATGCTGGATTTTCGTCTCGCGGAATTAAAGCTAGATATTCTTTCCTAACATTTATTGTAATGAATTTCCGCAAAGTAACGCCTGATTCTGAAATCCTGATTTTGAAATTTAAAAATCAATTAAGCAACTTTGACAGCTTTTAGTAGCTTTATATCCTGGCGTTTGTACATCCATCCCGAATCCCAGAATCCTGAACCATTTCTCTAAAGACTCATCCCATTTGGAGAACACTCGTATTTTCATTTCCCAAATGCCGAGAAAAACGCTAAGCCCATAAATAAAGCACTTGAATTAAATAGACAGGCAGACTTCAACATTATCACAGTTTACAAAGGTCATATCTGCCCACACAAGTACCTTCCATACATTACCTGAAGACACAGTGACGTCATTTCACCCCTCAAACAAATTGATACCTTATCCCGTAATGCTAAAGTGCTTTTTCGTATGTACGGTCATTTTTAAGAGATACGTTTTGACAAGTGAAATCGCTTTGGTCCAAAAGTGTAGTTTGTTTACACGAAGATTGATACGATGTATTAGAGGAGCTCATGGCTAAGTAACAGTCGCATGGGTCGATCAATTATGACCAAATTGTGATGACAAGTTGCTCTTTGTTTAGGAAGGCACGTTAAATTGGTAATTTGGACATTTGCGGACGACTGGAAGACGATTCTGTCGGTATGTCTGGAGTATTGTGAGATGATCGTGAATGTTTCATTGTATATATCTGTAAATATATAATTTTAGAGCAATTGTTATTGGCTACGGCCATTTTTCCTGTTAAATTAAATAAACAAATAAATCTTTGGCAATCGCTACGGGTCGTCAGAAGCCAGAAAGTCAGACAACCAGTCTCACCAAGAGGTATCGTGTTGCCTAGATAACTCAATTGAGGAGGTCATATAGACAGGCGCTCCATGTAAAACACTGGTACTCGGCTCCATCTAATTGTATTTCTTATTTCTTAGGTACCTTTTTATTGAGCTCCCGATATTTCGTCACTGTTGCAAGCGCCATGATCATGGAATAACTGCAGCAAAAATATGTTAAATCATCATATTTATCAGCTGCATATAGTTAGACTGGAAGCCAAACCCAACATAGTTTGCCAAAAGGCTAGGCAAATGGATGATTGATACGACGTCTTGGTTCTAGGTTCCAACGAATACTTTAAGTGTTTGACTCGTCACGTTTTTCTAAAGGTTTCGCAGTTCGTAAATAATGATAGGTTTCGGCAATAGGACAGGATAGGGTGCACGATAAAACTTTGGGAGTGATGAATAAAGAAGGGGGTGTTTTCGTTTTTATGACGTCAGGTCATGTGGCTATGTTTTTTTGGAAACATTTTCTGTAGAAAGTCTCTACTGTGCTTACTGCGGTCAGTACCTATGTATTACGTTGACCGTTTTTATAAATATGCGACACGCGATGCGGAGATTTTGATGCGTTATTTTAATTCGTCCATTTTTTTATGATTGTTAATATCGATGTAAGGCAATTACCAATGCAATTTTTCTAAGTTCGTATGTACTTTCTAAGTATATATTGGACATCAATGACTGTGTTTCGGATGGCACGTTATACTGTATATCCCGGCCATCACTGAACATCCTTTACAGTCGCTACTGGTAGTCAGAAGCCAGTAAGTCTGACGCCAGTATTGGGTTGCCAGTACTGGCTTGAGGAGGTCAGATAGGCAGTCGCTCCTTGTAAAACACTGGTACTTAGCTGAATCCGTTTAGACTGGAAGCCGACCCCAACATAGTTGGGAAAAGGCTCGGGAGATGATGATGATGGTTAATATAGGTGTTCTTATAAAGATTAACAAATATGTTTTTACGTTACCGGTAATATAAGTATTACGAGTATTCATAGCTTGACACGTGCCAAGAATTAGTTCCAAAGTACTAGAAAATATTCGTTCCAAATTCCTATAAGAAATACTAATATTATTAGCGTCGTTAAAAAGATTTCCTTTTTTATGTATGTTTTATTAGGCACTTCTATTTTATGGTCTAGTGAACTGTTACGATTTGCAGACGTGAGCCTGGAACTACTTGGGTCTTTATTAGGTTTAGGGCCAGTTTCACAATGTCCGAATAGCAACTATCTACCGTATAAATAAACAAAATGAATTAAATAAAAAAAAAATATTATACTAGTTTCCGCCAGCGGTTTTACCCGCGTCTCGTAGGAACAACTCCGTGCACCCGGATAAAATAGCCTATAGCCTTCCTCGTTAAATGGGCTATCTAACACTGAAATAATTTTTCAAATTGGATCAGTAGTTCCTGAGATTAGCGCGTTCAAACAAACAAACAAACTCTTCAGCTTTATAATATTAGTAGGTATAGACTTTTATCTTTTTAGTATCAGGTTCAAAATCGTGTTTTGCATCCATTTATACACTCCATACCTTCTATAATAGCTATCATAACTCAAGTTTGTGTGAAATTCTCATTAACCGGCCGATTATAACATCATCCACATAAATCAAACAAATGCTCATAAAATAAAAAGTACTTAACCAAATTGGATGAAATTTTTATGGGACCAAATGGCAAGTATACTGCATCGAATAAAAAAGAATTACACTAATCAGACTAGAAACCTCGGAGTAATCGGTGTACATACATAAAAAAGACATACCGGCCGAATTGAGAACCTTCTCCTTTTTTTGGAAATGGAACAGAATTTGTTTAAAATCTTCTACGAAATGAACTAACTGAAACTTCAATAGATCACTGGATTCGCTTTGGATGCCATCAATAACCACTAGGCGAGATCTAATAAACCGATCACCTTAGTGTAGAAGATTCTAGATTCTTTGAGCTCTGCAAACCGGTACGGCTTCGGAACGATTCAATTAAGTACCGGGAGCCAGTTACGGGGCTTGTATGTATGAAATATAGGTACAGTCAACAGCTTAAAGAAATATGTTTGCAGCCTACAATCTAAAAGGCTATCATTAAAAATAGAGGCTCGAATTTCAGTTTGCTGAGTCTTGCTGACTTTTTGTCGATTTGCTGAGTCTGAGTAAAATTTTGATGACAATTTTAAATAATAACTTATGGAACTAAAGATATTAAAATATTGGTGTCAATTTAAAACCAAATTATTTCGCTGGGGCTGCTGGTTGTTCGCAAGTTACCGCAGCCCCGGCACACAAAGACCTCCAGAAGGAAAATAGAAGATTTTAGTCAGTGAGAAACTGATACTTCCTCCAGCTGCACCCACAGAGGGAGGGGTCATTTAACGATTTCTCACGAAAAACCTCAACTTTTTATACTTTTTATGACCCTAAATATTTATCAAAAGAAAAAAATATATTTATCAAAGCTTTTGTCACACCCTAATAAAAAGTAACCTAGAGCCTTTCTCTATAAATGAGCTATCTAACATTGAAATAATTAAAAAAAAATCGGACCAGTGGTTTCCAAAATTAAAGAGCAAAACAAAATTTTGCTTTAAACTATAGATATAATCTAAATAACACCATAACGCTCATCTTCATATTTTTTCATCATAAAAGCTTGAAATCTTATGTGAGAATTCTTCATACTAATTTTGGAAATGGACGCCTGTACAAAGATAGTTCGTCACTCAAAATGAATTACCGCGAGTAACAGTAGACATATTAATTTAATTTACTTTCTCTATTTATTCAGTTAAGACTACACACAATACTTTGTCACAAAATATAAAAATGAAATGAAAACGGCGTGTCTCATTTTGATTTAATATCAAGTATAGTCCCAGTGGCCTAGTGGTTAAAGCACTAGCCTCTCAAGAATGAGAGTGCTGGTTAGCTTCCAGGTCAGTCAAGAACCAATACAAATTTTCTAAGCATATCTTGGACACTAATGACTGATTAAAGTTGAAGGAAAAAATCTTGAGGTAACCTGGACTATAACGTGTGAAATCACCAACCCGCACTGAGCAAGCTTGGTGATTCACGCTCAGTCCTTCTTCGTGTGAGAGGAGGCCTATGCCTAGCAGTGGGATGAAAAAAAAAATACTGAACATTTTTTTATCGCAAACATATTTATACTATACTTCTTCTTCTTCTTCCTGCCCTGTTCTCAATTCTATTTGGGGACGGCGCCATGTGTTTTCCTCTTCCACTCATTTCTGTTAGACGTCATACTCGTACTACGTCGTGATTAAGAAGGGAGTGGATAGCCACTCCCTTCTTAATCATATCGTCTTTTAGGCAATCAATCCATCTCTTCCTTGGTCTACCTCTATCTCTCCATCCATTCACACTCTTACTTAAGACACATACTTGCGTTACATATAACAATAAACACAGCAAAGCCATTTAATTTGACAAAAGACAACACGCAGGTACCAGGAATCCTGAACATTCATGAAACAATTTACTGTATTTGCTATAAAGAATGGGATCCTTAATGAGAGGTCCAAAAATAACTGCTTCCTACCTAATTTCGCGAACAAGAGTAAATCTTTGATGTGACATTATTACCGTTTATTTGACATTTCAATGAGAAAATTACACGCTTTTAAATCCCTTATATGCGTAGGTACGAGAGACGTTCACGGCGTATTTAATTTCGAATGAACGAAGATTGTTCTCAGATAAACTTTGAGTGAAGGTAAAACCGTTTTGATGAGAAACAATAATCGTTCACTCGTAAAATTCTTGATACTTTTTTATGGTATTTTGTACCCTTTAAGCGTTATGGGGTATTTCTGTTACAAAGCGCAGATTTGAGAGGCACTTTACCTGAATAATTATAGGCTTGGGCGATATATAATTTAGACTTTGGATGGGTTGCTCTTCGGTCAGTGATGTTGACAATATTTGGTAAGTAAACAGGGGTTAATAATAAAAGCGTGTTAAAAACGAAAATGTATTTTGTTCGAATTGAAACCTGATAATCGGTCAACTTTTTTCTTAATGGGAAATCATCAAGTGACGCTTCCCGTTGTAGGTACGGCTGGAGGCAGTATCAGACTTTTACTGACTGAAACCCACTTTTGTTCCTTCTGCATTTTTGTGCCAGGGCCGCGGTAACTCTTGCGAACGACTCGCGGCCTCGGCATAATGAATGAACTTGAAGAAGGCAAGTCAATTGACGTTCAATCGTTGTCATTAATACAGTTAGAAAGTACATATATATGTATAACTTAGAAAACTAGAATTGATACTTGCTTGACCTGGAATCGCACCCGCACCATACTTAAGAGGCTCGTATTTTAACCACAAAAAATAAAATTCATATTTCTATACTAATTTATCTTACGACGAAAGTATATTTACGTGTCAAATAAATAATAATAAAACCTTATAATTAATAGAACACATGATATTCAGACGGATGACAGAAAATGTGAGCAGTAATTAGTTACCTCAGCTGTCTACCCCTATGTATGAGGCGTGATATTAATAATATAGTATTATATCGCTGATAATGTTAACTAGATTGGTTTCGTTGGGCATGTAATGTGATATTAAGGCTGGTTGTACAACGACAATCTTTCGGATTTATTATATAACTGGCCGAAAATAATCTATACTAAATGTATAAAGCTGAAGAGTTTGTTTGTTTGTTTGAACGCGCTAATCTCAGGAACTACTGGTTCGATTTGAAAAATTCTTTCAGTGTTAGATAGCCCATTTAGGGAGGGTATAGGCTATATACCATCACGCTAAGACACACGGGAGCGGAGCAGTAACCAAAGACGCGGGTGAAACCTCTACCTTATATTCCTCACACATTCACACAACGTCATCGAGTCCCAAACTAAGCAGAGCTTGTACTATGGGTACTAAACATACTTATATACTTTTCTTTTGTAAATACATACATATTATACATAGAAACACCCAGACTAAATCAAAGACCTATGTTCATACACATAAATGTTTGACTTATGCGGGAATCGAACCCGCGACCTCCAGCGTCACAGGCAGATTCAACACCCACTACGCCATCTGGTCGACAATCTTCGTCTATAATCTTCATCTGCCTAGCTTTTTCCTAAGCTATGTTGAGATCAGCTTCCAGTCTTAACGGGATGCCGCTAGGTACCAGTATTTTGCATGCAGTGACTGCCTGTCTGACCTCTTCAACCCAGTTACCTGAACAACTCCATACTTCTTGGTAAGATTTGTTGTCAAACTTTCTGGTTTCTGACTACCCGTAACTACTGCCAAAGATGTGCAAATGACAGCCGGGATCCACCAATTTAGTGTGCCTTCCGAAACACAAAGGAACTCGTCATGACAAGATGGTCACCTATCCACGGACCGACCGCGCCAAACGTTGCTTAACTTACTTAGCTACCAGGTCCTCTGTACTTAGCCATTATTAATAATACCTAATATAATATTGAATAGAAAAATTACACAATATAAAACTCCGCAGGTGACATTTTTCTAGATCCTTTCATAAAGACATGAACACACGTAGGTAAATAAACTATTTACGCGAGTGCTGAGATGGATTGTAACACGTCATAATATTAGGGTGACAAATGACGGGCGAGACAATGTCACGTCACCCAACACATCAGTGTGTGCCAAGGTTTACTTTTGTAAATGAATTTCTTACCTTTGAATATGATAGTGAAAAGATACTGCCTTTTAGATTAAGTAATGGCGTCCATTTTGTGTGTGTGTGTATGTGTGTGCGCCACAGGATTAGCATGACTTTCTTCTCCTTCTTCTTCCTCCTGTTCCCAATTCTATTTGGAGTCAGCGCAATATGTTTTCCGCTTCCATTCGTCTCTGTTAGCCGTCATACTACTATCTACTCTCTTCTTAATTCTTAATCATAATTATCGTCTTTCAAGCAATCAATCCATCTCTTCCTTGGTCTACCTCTACCTCTCCATCCATTCACATTCATACTTAACACACGCTTTGTAGCATGTGTCTCACGTCTTCTCATGACATGCTTATACCACGACAACCGCTGACTTCTCATCATCATGACATAATTAGCATGATCTTATAATTATTTCTATGTCTCTACTACCACGGGACTATAGAGTCCCGGATTTTTAGAAGGCGAACGTGGGGCCGAAGCCAACACGCTGAAGCCCTTTTGAGACAACAACTTTTAATATATAATGATGACACAAAACCGACGATTATCCCTGTGTACACTATGGAAATGTACCCAAGGACAACCCCCGGCTTGTGCTGAACTATTGCTAAGTATGGAAGAAAAACTACTTGGGCTATTGTGATGGGATGCTAGTGGATTAGGGAAGAGAAAACTATGATCTTATCATTATTATTAAAGCAAAACTGTGTGTGTTTGTCTGTGTGTCTTTAAATCTTTGATATGGATGTGATTGAATTCAAACAGTATACTCAAATAAAGCTAATAAATAGATGGACAATATAGAAAACCAACCACGAAAAAGGAGATATAACAATATTTTTTCTCCGTCATGGCTCATAAAACATATCATCATTCTACACACGTAACCCATGTATGTCACACGGAGTTATTACATGATGATTTATTACTCGAACGACCTTCGTGTGTCATCCGTCACGTCTCTGATGTGCACTCGGCCTTACTATAACCACTTCATAAAGAAATTAAGTGGGGTAATAAAAATGGGGCTTTTGCTTGTGAAATGGTGATGCAGTTATCGCAATGTGTAGTACTGGGTTAACTGGGTTGTAGACTAATTGGGATGTAGTGATTTCAACATCGTGGGAAGCTTGTGATGAGCATCGTGGGAAGGGGGAGAAGCTTGTGGCTAAGCAACAGCTGCACGGTTGGATCGATCATAAGGTTAAGCAACGCTTGGCGTGGTCGGTCCGTGGATGGTTCACCAATATTGTGAAATTGGTCCCGGGTCTCGGCTGTCATTTGTACATTTTTGGCAGTCATTACGGGTAGTCAGAAGCCAGAAAGTCTGACAAAAGGTCTTACTACTAAAAATGTAGCTCAAACATACGGGCGGCGAACGGACAGAGACGGACTGAAAGATATGACGAATCTAAAAGAGCTCCTTTTTGCCATTTGAAAAACACTACAATCGTAAAAAGCAGTACGTGTGGTGGAGATTTTATTTTTTTGGATATTGTAAAAAGATGTGGTTTCCTTTTGTATCATGAAATTGTTTTTAATTATTTATTACTGGAGGCGATATTGCCAGCAATATTAATGAGAAAATGGTTCCTTTGATACATTTGTAGGTAATTGATTAACAAAATATAAAGTAAGTTACTGAATGTCTTTGTTTTTGTTGATATTATCATAATCGGTATTGTATATCATAACTAAACTATAAACCTAAAGCATTCGTCGATAAATGGGCTATCTAACACTGAAATAATTTTTCAAATCGGACCAGTAGTTACTGAGATTAGCGCATTTAACAAACCAGCCAAACAAACAAACTCATCTGCATTCTTCTGCTTTATAATATTAGTATAGATTGCTTTCATCCCCGGCGCTGCGGGTTGTTCGCAAGAGTTACCGTGGCCCTTGCACACAAAGACTACCAGAAGGAACATAGTGGGCTTTAGTCATTAATAATCTGACACTTCCTCCAGCTGCACTCACAACGGGAGAGTTCATTTCAAGATGCCCCACGCAAAAAAAAACATTTAATATCCTGACCTTAAAAACATAGAAAGATAATACAATAAAATGCAATTTTAAAAATAGAACAAAATCTCACACCATTACAGAATACACAATACAGAAGAACAAAGCTTTAATCTTTCATCGGTATACCAAGAACATGATACACTAACTTTTTTACTCTGTGCCAACCTACCCCTTCTTCATAAAAGAAAAGTTTAACTTTGAAACGTAAATTTACTCTAAAAGTGTAATATCACTTTACATGAAATTTATCATTGAAGTTACGTGAAAAATGAGCTGGCTTTCACAAAGTCTTTTAATATTAGATAGAAAGTGTAAGCTGGTGCATATGGCGATTGATGGATATTTTAAAGGTTAGGTGAAACTCACACGAGCAACTGACGCTTTCAAAGTGTTTCTTTATACAAACTTGATACGACAGAGGGGCTTTCCTTTTAACTGTCTATACTAGGTACCATTTTCAAGCTCTGTACCAAAAATCAATTAAATAGGAGCAGTAGTTTAGTTGCAAATGATTTTTTAAGTTTTTGCCATGTATGCACACGATGTATCTTTTCTAATAGCTGATTATGTCTAAACGCATAGGTCACGCATAGGTCGTACGACGTTGCCCCTTTATTACCTACCTAGGTATCTAAGGTCAGTAAAATTTATTTACAAAGGGTGGTTGCATTTTACTCTTATAGTAAGCTATTTAGTTTGTTTGAAAGAAAAAAGAAACTCATTTATAATTATATTTTATTGTACACCGTATAGAATTAATACTAAACACGTATAGTATACGTAGTGTAATTTAATGCCCCTCTGTCATCTCAACTCTGTATGTAGGAAAAGTGTTTAAGAATATAGCTCGTGGTAGTGTGAGATCCGTCAAGCGATGCTATTCAACTTGATGCTTGTCAAACGGTTTTGCATTAAGTAGGAATCAGAATGTACATATACTATCAAATAATAAAAAAAAAATGTGCGTTTGATTATTTGCTGTAGCTTAACTATTCCATTAATAATCAACGTAATTTTGGTAATTCTTTGACCAACTGACTATAATCCATCTGGAGGTGCCTGTGTGCCAGGGTAACTCTTACAAACAACCCGCTGCCCAGGCAGACCCTGGCCCTAAAGGGTCGTATGTAATTCTTTGATCAAAGGCCAACTTTTAGTCTAGTAACTAATTTGTATTAAACACTAGCTTCAGCCAGCGGTTCCATCCGTGTTCTGTAGAAACTACTTCAAGGATCCGGATGAAAAGAAGCTTATAATTTTCCTTTCCTCAATAAATAGGCTACGAAACACTAAAAATTTTTGCAAATCGAACCAGTAATACCTAAGATAAGCGCTTTCAAGCAAACAAACAAACAAACAAAGTACTCAGCTCAAATATCATTATACATTTACCGTGTATTTGACGTAATAAAATAAAATTAATGTCCAATCAAACAACGATTGCGGAATTTCAGTCTCAAAAAGCCTGTGATGAGCCTTCGAGCTACAAAAGCCTCAGATCAAAGGACCAGCTAGATTGTTGTGACATTTAATCCTGGCCTAACGATCGTAAAGGTCACAGATCTGTCGAAGGAAATAATTACAAAATGGATAAAACAGACGGGAATTACGTAATCTTTGTTTTATGCTCGTATAGTAACGAGGGGATTTGTGGGATCGCGATAACAAGACTTTTCCTTGATTTTGCGTAAGTTCGTTTGGAGATTATGTTTGGCGTATTATAGCTGCGTCAATGGTCTAGTACTCGTGTAACGCGACTGCTGTGTACGGGCTCTCTGGTTCTATTCCTGGGTCGGGCCGAAATTGGTTTTATGGGTTTTGAGAAACTTTCATAAAGCAGCCTGGAGTCTGGAAGTTTAACACCAATATATGGAAAAACAAATTGAATATCTCTTGTTTTCTTTTCTACATTCTATCATCGCCTTATCATAGCTTATCATAGCCTTTGGCTTGTCGTCCCTTTACTTTCAATTTCACTCAGTCATTGGTGCTAAGATATACATATGTACTTACGGCAACTAACCACTATCTGCTAACATTATGAAAAAAAAAGTAAGGAAAGAATCGGTGGGTCATTTACTGTCACGATTAAATTCTCTTATTCTTTCAGTTATACGAAGCTATAGAATTATCCACGATTTCTACATGCTCCGTTTTCAATCGACTTTTTGAATACCATCCAATTCTTGGCCATATTTTTTTAATCGACTTCCGAAAATAGGAGGAGATTCTCAATCCGGTCGGTATTTTTTTTTTCTCCTAAGAAAAGGATAATTCTGAGAGAAGACGCTAGTTCTTTTTATATTTACAAAACAACATGACAAAGAGACATGAAATATCTGTAAATGAAGACACTTATATCCTATTTCTAAGAGGTATGCGTATACCGACTAAGATTAATAAATTCTTGTTGCTTTGATCAAGCAATTGTGACAAACCAGATTTTGATGATAAACTGATTAAAGGCATAATGAGGCCTTCAGGAGCAAAAGGTCAGATACGCAGGATGCTGATCAAAGGCCTGAGACAATTTTGATTAAATTTAAATTACACTGTCCATTGTTTCTGAGATTAAAAACTACAATGAATAGTTTTGCAAATTCGGCTTTATGTTTATACACTTAAGGCCTAAAATAAGTTAATCAGACGTTTGACTCGTGTTTAAAATATTTCTTCATTAGATTTTTCTTAAAACGCGTGTAAAGTCTGTTAAATATTTTTAAGAAGGGAACTTTGTATGTGCTTATGCACTTCTAAAAATAGTTAAATTATGTATTGGGAAGGGAAGAGGAAGTCCTCAGTCATTGGTGTCCAAGACATATGTATGTACTTAGAAAGTAGTTATAACATCATACAAATTGTGTATGAAGAAAATATTGTTTAAACTTAAAAGGTTCTTCAAACCAACAGACAGAAATGTTTTGCTGGGGAGTTTGTTGCGCCACTTCTTCTTCCCAGCAAAAACACATAGGAAGTGGTGAAGGGTGGGCGTTTTGGGGGCTGTCTTTTGTAATATTTGACTTCAAAAAGTGCTATTTTACAGCCAAGTTTGAATAAATGAATTTGAGTTTGAGTTTGAACTAAGAACCTGCATTGGTACTTGCCTGGCCTGGTGCTGAACCCACATACGAACACTTAAGATGCTGGTATTTTTAACCATTAGGCCACCATGACTTATAGTTTTGCGCCAACAAATCAGGCTACTACAATCTGAAAAAAATTCCTCAATAGATTTTCAACTTTATTGCTGAAGGTGCAAAGTCGATTGGGAAAATTTAACAGTTTCGGGTAGCTTGACGTGCTGGCGTCTGTACCAAAGCTCACGAACCACCAAAACCTTACATACGAAAATAAATTCAATGAAAGCCAATACTAGAAATACATTATGCCGTTGAATACATACGCGAATATCCTCAGAATCATACATAATTGCTTTTAACCTCTTTTCAAAGGTTTCCAAAGGCCCGTTTGACTATCAATATGTGTTGTGGGGTTCACAAAACGCTGAGTCATCAAGATAAGTGGGACCCCTGGGTATACGACCTCGATGTTGCCTTTAATTCGTTTCACGCAATAAAGTTTATTGAGTTTTCTTTCGTTTGGACTTTTTACTGTTGATTGAAGGATAGTGAATGATGGAGTTGAGAATTTTTGTTGTAAGTACAGTAACAGCACATTCAGCTACTACAATCTGTCTTTCCCTAATGGATTTTAAACTTTACCGCTGAAGAATATGGTTTAAAGTTGATTGGGAAAATTTGACAGTTTCGGGTAGCTTGATGAGCTGGCGCCTGTACATACGCCAGCACATTCAGCTACTACAATCTGTCAAATTTCCTTAATAGGTTTCAACTTTATCGTACAAGTATGTGGTTCAAATTTTTTGGGAAAATTTGACCGTGTTGGGTAACTTGATGTGCTGGCGTCTGTAAAAGATCCCAAAAAAATTTTCATGCAAAAGATACGTGTGTAGCTAAATGGGTTCATTCGTTTTATTTTAGTCGTGGTGGCTTAGTGGTTAAAGCTCCAGCCTGAAGTAGGAATGTGCAGGTTCTATTCCAAGTCAGAAAAGTACCAATGCAACTTTTTTAAGTAACTCGTACTTTTTAAGTATGTCTTAGATACCTATGACTTATTAAAGGTGTAAACATCTCAAGGCAACCTGGACTATAATGTCTGAAATCACCAACCCGCATTGAGCAAGCGTGGTGATTAACGCTCAATCCGATTCCAGGAGGAAGTTTGTGCCCACCAGTGGGACGATAAAAAGGCTGATAAAGATGAATACACACTTATGTAAAGCTTGGCACTTAACAATTTTTACTGCCATTCCATTTTTGGTAACAGTACCTACTTCATACATATTGAACGCAAACACATATCCTAGGGGACGACAAAATGGGGGTAGTATAATAACAAATGTCATACATTTAGGCAACAACGTCACTCGGGGGTGAACTTAGCGAAGTTGACAACCAATATTAATTAATCATGTTTTAGTATAACATGATCCAAAATTTTGGTATAATAATATAGTTTTGTTAATAATCATAAATAATTTTAATTTTCGAAAAAAATCTAGATTTATTTTTGGCTGATCAGTCCGTCATATGATCGTATCTTAGCTTAACAGGAGAGCGTTGCTTCTGAATAATGATTTCTTTAAGATAGAATTATCTTCAGCAGGCTCAGCATGACCACCGTAGAAATAAATAAGTTTTACCTGAGAATGGACATAACGACAGATTGAAAAAAGATTTCTTTTGACACGTAGAAAATGAATGTTTCTTTTCTTCTTTCGACTTAAGACTACAACTCCGAGCATGCCGATTAGAAAAATAGTGCATTTGACACAGTTTTTTGGTTAACTAAATGTAAATTCGTCACAGTAGACGCAGAATGACTCCATTACTATCTACTTCTCCGTTGCTATGGAATGTTTTTGTCTTCATAGAAACGCGAGTTGACATGACACGCCATGCTCGGGTAGAAGACATATTGACATTGACAGAAAAAGGTTTTTCTTTTCTTGGCAGAAGTGGCATAGAATCGCCATGCCGTGGGATTAGCATTGTAACAATAGAAACCAGTTTTGCCTACCGGAGAATGGTCAATGACAGATAAGTGACAGATTGACGTAAGATTTCTTTTGACATGTAAAAAAATATTTTTCCTTTCTTCGATCGATATAAGTTTACAAGTGATTATATGCGAGTTGACAGGTCCCGCCATGCAGAAGACATGTTGACATTGACAGAAAAGAGCTTTGTCTTTTCTTGATAGAATTGACATAGAGTCGCCGTGCTGAGCCTGCTGATCCCGCTGAACGTTTCTTAAAACCCAAAAACTAATTCGAATACGAGTGAAAACATCTGAACGGGCCGATATGACAATAATGTTCCTTCTCGGATCGCCACGCATCTGCGGTACTCGTATGACTGTAATGAATCGTTAAAATGACCAATTATAGCCCAAAAAGGATATTAAATTATTAAAATCTCTCAATAATAAAATATTTTTGTGATATTTCCATTCCCACAATAATAATTTAATTGCTTCAACTTTGTAGCTGAATTTGTTTCAGTAATTATTGTAATGTTCGTTCAGAATAAAATTATTTAAATAGGTACGGGGTTACACATCAAGCTATATAAAACCAGTTTGTCTTGGACTCGCTTTATATGGTCTTTCTACTAATTGAACGGTCAGCTTATACTAGTTTTGTATAGGTTGATGTGTAGCCGTGTGTACATATTTGTTTTACTACAAATGATTCATGTGTTTTGTTTTAAAGCAAAATATTTATATTTATAACATTAATATGAAATTGGTACTTTATTTTTTTTTGCTATTCTCTCATCAATTAATTTTAATATTAATTTAATCATTTTAATTGTTATTGATATCCGAAACAGTTTTGTTGTTAAGCTTACCTAGCTAAGCAAGCAAGCAAGTTACTACAATCTGTCAAATTTTCTTTCAAGATTTTCATCTTTATTGCTGAGTCATATGGTTCAAAGTTGATTAGGGAACATTTCATAGTTCCGGATAGCTTGTATGCTGCCGTCTGTACTAAACAGTTTTAGATAAGTAGATTCTATTGGTAAATATTAAATTAATTTACTCAACGAGTCTCTTATTATTAATTTATTATACTTTGCAGAATTAATAAAAGATTATGAAAATCTCTGCCGGCTTCTTTCAGCTGTACCCATAGCGGAAGGGGTCATTTGACGATCAAGCACTGAAATCCATGGAGTTCGAATCCATGTTGGCTAGATGACGTAGTAGTTACATTATCATAACAATATATACTGTATTATTATTAAATTAATTCATGATTTTTCAATGGGGAATCAGATCAATTTTATTTTCCTGCTAGTAATTACTGTGGTAGGCTTGTTACCATGCGGAACATAAAAACTTCTTTGTTGTACTCTTGAAATAAGGTCGAGGGTGAATCTGAAACACTTAGCTAAGCAAATATTTTTAAAACTATTACATATTATTAATTCTTAGCATAAATAAACAAATCTTCTTGCTCCATTTTCGAAGTTAATTATTTCTTGTTGTTTATTTTATTAATGGCTATATTATCTGAATCTAAAGGTGACTAATTCCCGTACCCGGTTAAAAATAAACTTGTACATTATTTTGAAGAACTTATAACAACAACTTACTGCAACAGTAACAACTGCAAGTAATATTATTATATACAGACGCCAGCACATCAAGCTATCCAAAACTGTAAAAAAATCCCAATCAACTCGGCACCATGTTGTATAGCGATAAAGTTGAAAATTTACTAAAGAAACTTGTCGACTGTAGTAGCTTCATGTGCTGGCTACTTCACAATGTTCAATAAAAGTAACCAGATTATCAGATCGGTTGTTCCTGAGATTAGTGCGTTCATACAAACAAGTCTTTAGATTTATCATATTTAGGACGATATAAATATGGAGAAGAAATAACGGGGATATAAATGTCAACAATAAAGGTATTCAAGTAAAATACCTTATACGCATTACCGAAGCCATAACATTTCAATAATCCCAATTCCAAGAAACTGACATAAAAACCTTATCTCCACCGATGTAATGTGAACATAATACCTCAAATTCTTCCCCGAATCGGTCCTCTAAACACGAAATTAACGAAAAGACTTTTTACACGATCCAAACCAACCGCCGACAGAGGTGACCTTGGTGGAGTTAGCGTGAGAATCTTCCGTATGGACGTTGTCCAGTAGTGGGCGGAGTCAAACGACTTTGGACTACCTTGGTCGGGAGCGCATCCATCGCGAAGCATTCTGCGTCCGTGGTCGGTCCCAACCGTGTGGAACGCTGTCGGCCGACGGGAGACGCGGCCAAGGTCACCTCTGTCGGCGGTTTGGATAGTGTGATGGCATCCAGGCCGATTGTCGGCTACGGCGGCCGTTCTCTTTTATGGAGATCAGCCAGCTAAGCAGGACATATTATAGTGCACGAGCATTTGCGCAGATACAGGTGCACTCTCTATTCCGTCACTCTCATAATCCGATGGGACGGCAATCTGACACGACCGGAGAGAGATCAAGCGCAGGACCGACATTTACGTGCTCTCCGATGCACGCGTGAATCAATCACCAACTTCCAGACTCCAGGCTGCTTTATAAAAGATTCTCAAAACCCACAAAGCGATTTCGGCCCCGACCCGGGATTGGAACCGGTGACAGCAGTCGCGCCTTGCGACCACTAGACCAACGAGGGAGTTGGATAGTGTAGAACGCGTTTAAAATATATATCTGAACTAATCATCCTATTAAATTCAGGTCCCATTTGCTATCTTACTAATAATGAGTCCTACATAATGCTATATCGATGATATAAATCCTTGCGAATGGATTTAACGATAATTAAGGATAGCTTCGTACGAAATACAACCTTGGTTAAGGCTGAATTAAAATATTCAAAAGGCTTTAAGTCTGCGCTGAAGTTGTAAGGGTGTGATTTTATTGGTGGACGGAAGCGAGTAATAAATGTGGTATGTTTTTTCATCATCATTTTTATCGTCCCACTGCTGGGCACAGATCTCACACAGAGAAGGATTGAGCATTAATCACCACGCTTGCTCAATGCCTTTTGGTGATTTCAGACTTTATATTCCAGGTCTCCTCGAGATTTTTTCATCACCTTTACTTTTTTTGATATTGTCTCGCATTTCAAACTAGAATGCTGTTTACTGCTTCACCGGAAAATCGTTACAAGATGCCTTAAAGTTCTGCCTGGGCTGCGGATTGTAGTAGAAGGAACATAGAGGGTTTTAATCAGTAAGAGTCTGACACTCCCTCTAGCTGTACCCTTAGCAGGAGAGGTCATTGATGAAAAAAATGCCTTAACGTTAAGACAACTAGGGGAACTTCTTCAGCATGTTATGTAAAAGGAGTAGGTATATTGAAGAGATTTTTTTCATAAAATTTATATGACTTAAATTATTATATTATTCTCAATATATCATCAGCCTTAGATAAGATCCCTCTTTCATTCCTCACTTCTTTTTTCCTCAACTACGTTGGAGGCCATAAGAAGGGTTCTTGCACTTGATAATTAGTTTTTACATTCAAGAACTTTCTAGGTGTTGATATAAAATATTTCTGGAATGTTCTGTAGATTTTGAAGAAGCTATTGAAAGGTTTTTTTGCATTTGATATTGGACTATTTGATATGGGTACCAATACAAAGACCACAGCTAATAAACCCGTACCGGGAATCAAACCAGGTACCCTCTATTCGACAGGTGCTAGGGAGTTTGTTGCGCCACTTCTTCTTCCCAGCAAAAATACATAGGAAGTGGTGAAGGGTGGGCGTTTTGGGGGCTGTCTTTGCTGTTTTACAGCCAAGTTTGGATAAATGATTTTGAGTTTGAGTTTGACAGTCCAATATGGTGACCACTGCGCCAACGGGTTCGACGTTGAATCTATAATTATATTTCTTTTTCTCTTGATTCTTGACTTGTTTTGTATAAATCTGGTTATTCAAACCTAATATACAGATATTGCGTTATTGGTGAGTTTGTTGCGCCACTTCTACCCAGCGAGAACACATAGGAAGTGGTGAAGGGTGAGCGTTTTGGGGACTGTCTTTTGTTTTGACGTTCGAAAAGTGCTGATTTATCAGTATAATTTGAATGAACGATTTTGAGTGTGGCCAAGGTAAGTGGTTTTTGTGTAATGGAGTGTATTGAGTCGTAAAAAAATGAGTTGTTTATTGTCAGTGATGTTCAATACAAAAGTAAGTGCGAGTGGCAGGATTCAATAATTATCATTAAAATTATCCTAGTTTTAAAAAAGATTCAAATGTATAATATTAATGTGAAATTATAGTCTTTCGCATTAAGCTTGCGTGTTACAGTATAAAGCTTTCAAAAATAATGTACCTTAGTTCAAGCAATAAAGTAAAAAAAAGCTTTTAAATGGTATGTTCTATCAGAATTCATTTAGGTACTCAAAAAGTTGTGTAAAGAAAGAGCATTCCAATTTCAAAATAAATATTAAAAAATCACAATATTAATAATCAATCTATCAATCAATGCCAGAATGAATATACATATTTTTCAATATAGTCGCTTAATAGTTAATAATCCTTGGCAGTCGTTACGGGTAGTCAGAACCCAGTAAGTCTGACGCCAGTCTAACCAAGGGCTATTGGTTTGCTCGGGTTACTGTGTTGAGGAGGTCAGACAGGCAGTCACTCCTTTTAAAACACTGGTACTCAGCTAAATCCGGTAAGACTGGAAGCCGACTCCAACATGGTTGGGAAAAGGCTCGGGTGATGATGATGTTGTATCGCTTTATAATTCATGATATCAAGTGCCAAGATGGTTTACCAAGCGCACTAATGTATAATCTACCTCCAACCTAATAATCCAAGTATCAACATTACATATAATCAGGCGGTGTATAAATCCAAATTAAATCAAATGACTTGATCCCACCCCTTTTGGACAATTTCCAGGATAGTATTAACGTATGCAAATGTCAGGTGTAATTTCATATACGTGTCTACCAAGTTATTATCATGAGATGCCGTTCCTCTTTTTATGGAGCTATCAAAATCTAAAATTTAATCAAGTTCGGATGGTTCAGCGAGTTTGTTAGGGGTGAGGATTTGAATAAAGGAAATTTTGTTGAAATAAAATTATTTAGCTTTGAAGATGGGAAATAAGTTTTTTTTTCACGGATGTGGTTATTGTAAATGTGAACCCCCTCCCGCTGTGGGTGCAGCTGGAGGGAGTGTCAGACTCATACTGACTAAAACCCACTATGTTCCTTCGGAAGGTACCTGTGTGCCAGCGCCACGGTAACTCTTGCGAACAACCCGCAGCCCAGGCAGTGATTATATGGGCCTTACTACAAAAAGTTAGACACACATGTTAAAAACATTTTTTCTTATAAATTTAAATACGTGTCAAACGCCTGTCTATTTTTTTTGTAGTATTACACATTATCTTTTATCTAAAAACCGCACAAATAGTACAAACAGACACACACAGTCTAACTCATAACACCCATTTTTACATCTGGGATTAAAACATTTTTATCTCCTACCCGTTTTGTATAATGGCAATACAGTATAACAAAATTTCATCGTAGGTATAACATTCTTGTATCTTTCCTAAACCTCCCATAGGGGATGACGGGAATATTTCATGAAAGTAAAGAAAAAAGCGAGACAAATTTTGACAATGTTTTCGTCGTAGGCTTTTACTCCAGGGATGAGAGAGAGAGAGAGACGGTTAATAATAATTTGATTAGCGTCTTCAGTGATATGCGTGTGACGGTGTCTAAGCAATGTTGAAACTTCGTAATAATGTTTGTATCAGTATCAAATTATCATCTAATCTTATTGCTGAAATAATCCTTTAGTATTTTTGTGGGTAAATTTTTGTGGAATAATATGTTTTTTTTTTAATTTTTTTACACTTTCGCTTATAACGTTATTAAGAACACTTCCTAATCGTAATATTATTATAATAAAACCAAAAAGAATATAATAATATTTTATTTTGTTAAATAATAATTTATTTTATTGGATTTCTTGTTATTTTTATTGAATCAGTCATCAAAAGATTTCGTACAACAAGCAATTTTAAGATTATTAAAAATGGATATACCGATGACTTATATAAAAACAATCACCTTTACAAACTAACTGCAATAAATGCTTAACCAGATATATTTTTTTCCTTCCATCATCCCGTTCACCTCATTATTTAGACAACAAAACAAGGAAAGCTAAAAGCCAACACGTTACTGCCTAACTCAGGCAAATCAGGAAATAAGTACAAAGGTAATCTGCCTATAACTGTTTTCAACTTAGATCATTTAGCCTTCTGGAAACGCCATTGTCGAGTCCTCTCCTCTCCCAAATGTATGAGCTTGTTATAGTCATATTTACAAGTTACAAGCTTATCCTAGTATTTTAACGATTGGGTAATTGACTGGGTAAAAAATAAAATCCTTAATTTTTCCTTCTATATCTTTTTTTCATCATACTCATTTACCTATGTATTGGTAAAACATAAAAAAAAGAACTTTATAAGTGAAAGTTTTGTAGAAAAATTGTCAATTTTTTTTTACAATAAGTTAAATAATTATACAGCTTGATGTGAAAAATCTGTGACGTCATAGTTTGCATTTCCTTACAAATTGCAAGAAAAGTCACCGTTTAACAGTTCAATAAAATTATTGAATTTCACTCATTATCTACTGCCGTATTTTATCGCGTGATGATGTGATCCAAAATATGTAAATGCTTAAGCAATTTTTTTGTGTTGCTTCGCTTCCGCGCTTAAATTGGCAGGCTTTTTCACAAAGAGTTTTTCGTATCCGGTTGGTTAAATGCTCTGAGTTATTCAATGAGTAAATTTGTATTTTAATCTGGCACGAGACGCGGATGGAAACAGTTTCAGGCCTCGACTCCATTTTCGAGGGGTGATTCTCTGTCTCTCTCTAGTTTTTTGTATAAGAAAGAGAAGGACAGAAGATGGGAATTAGGGGTGATGTGTTGCTTCGTATTTTGTTACTGCTTATTGTTTTGTTGACATATTGAACTAGTAGCTGTTGAGTGTTTTAAATCTATAACATTATAAAACGAATCTGAATGCGTTGCCGATTTCGCAAATTATTTCTTTTCTTCGGAGACAAAAAAGATAAAAAAATCCTGAAAAATAAATAAGTTAAATAATCGACTATTTGAACGAAGTCGGCGGGTCAGCTCGTGTTCTATAAATATTGTTAGCTTTGTTGTAAAATATTCTATTATCATCTGCCTTTTTCTTAATGTCCCACAACTGGGCACAGGCCTCTTCTCATACAGAGAAGGAATGATCATTAACCACCAGCTTATTAACGATTTCAGAGATTAAGTCCATCTGCCTGGGCTGCGGGTTGTTCGTAAGAGTAGCCCTGGCACACAGGCACCTCCAGAAGGAACATAGTAGGTAGTCAGTAAGAGTCTGACACTCCCTTTAGCTCCACCCACAGCAGGAGGGGTCATTTGATGTTTTTTTTTTTTTAAATAAAAAGGTATTAAATCCAGGTTTCCTTGAGAAAATTTCCTTCACCTTTATCCAGACATACAAAGTAACATTGATACTTGCCTCACCTGAAACTGAACACCTTCTAGGGAAGGTCCCTATATATTTCAAACCTATAGAACTCATAAAAACAAAAAACAATCATCAAACAAAAGCAAGATATGGATGTCAAGACAATCACTTAATTCACTTAAAATTCTAACAAATGACCTGAAAAGACCTGAGAAACTCTTTCAGATGTCAGAACCACTCATACGGGGTCATCAATATTACTTTAAACCCACTTTAGATGTAAGCTAGAATATTTGATGGCGTCTATTAACATTTTTCAAGCGTGCGTGAAATCTGGGGTGATTTTTTCAGGATTTTATGGAGTGTGATTATTTTATAGATGTTGATGAAGTGAGTGTGAGGTGCTAGTGGCTAAGTAACAGCCACACGGGTAGATCAATCATAAGGTTAAGCAACGCTTGTTGTGGTCGGTCTAGTAATGATATGCATACCTACTTTTTATTCAATAAATCTTATTCACCATACCTGTAGTACATACGTACATAAGTTAGAATATTTTTTGAATGTATTTTCCTCGTACTTGGAATCGCGTGTTTTCGTCAGTCCTATTCAATGTTTTCCATGAATTTGATTTTAGCTGGTGACGAAAGTATTATTTTTGGTGTAGTGAGTAAATTGAATTAGTTTGTAGCTAGAAAAGTTAGTAGGCTGTGTATAGTAATATAGTTATTATAAATCGTTTTTCTTTTATATTTCGTTACATTTTTTTGTATGGATATAATCTTTGTACCCACCTTCAATTTTTATTTCTCACTTTTGTCAATATCTTTGTGTCTTTGTTTAGGCTGAATACATGCTTTATCTATATTTGTATCCATCTTTCACCAACCTATGTTAGGACCGACTCCAGGTCTAATTGGATCAGTCGCCGGCGGGGACTGGATGCTATAGACTCCCAGGTCCCTCCACTCAGGCGAGGTTGGAGTGCCGCTGGGTATTTTTAGTGGGTATACCGGAAACGATTTATCCGGGGAGTTCCACATTCCCCTCTCTTCTTCCCCCCGACGGGAAGGGGATGCGTAATAGCATTTTTTTTCAGCGACAAAAGAAAGGTCTAATAGGATGCAGCTAAGTAACAGTATTTTATTTATCTGACCTCCTCTAATCAGTTACCTCGGCAACCTGATATCTCTTAGTAAGGCTGGTTGTCAGTCTTTCTGGCTTCTTTAAAATATTTGTCTCGTAAAAATAGAACAAGCATTCGCTTCCAAATTCAAACATAGCATTACATCAAAGAAACAAAATACAACCGAACTCGCACAAATACAAATGCAATTACAGCCAGCAACGTAACACCACCATTTTCAAATTAAAATCAAGGAATTTCGCCAACAACACGTGTTAATGAGTCACTTTATAATACAATGCTGTTCACATACACATTCGTGGTTAAAACGCCCATTATGACGACGCAAGGAATTATGTAGAACCGCCGTATTGTTAGAAATAATCGTCTGTGAGACTGGTTGTGTGCTGGGGTTTTGTTTGCACTTTAAGGGATTAGCTTTGCTTAGAAAATAGTTTAATATTTCTACAATCTATACGTATACATATAAACAAAATTGTATTGTCTTTGCAATGCAAAAAAGCAACTAATGTTATTTAGTTCATACACTAAAATTTTATTCTTTCTGTCTCTCTGTTTCGGCTTATCTCTGAAATCGCTGAAGCGATTTTGACGGGACTTTTATTGGCTAGCTGATCTAACAAGGAGTAACTTAGGCTTCTTATAACCGGGTGCAGGAAATAAGTCCCTTTGAATTGCTAGTATTAATAATAAATTGTTTGAAATTTTGTCCATCTATCTAAAACTACACACATACATATATAAAAAGTCCACCCGTCCGTCCGTGTGTGTTAAATCTACAGACCGTGTCGTAAGTTCTACACGTGCCTAACAGAAAAATGCAGAAACTTAATTAAGTCAACCTGAAAATAAACACACATTAATTTAAACACACACACACGGAACCCTCTCAATGTTGCCAACAATCGAGCGTCAGTGTTGCCAGCACACATTTAATTTTAATGAGCTTTAAAAGGGTTCACCCTCAACTTAATTAGTTAGGTCTTATCTAAGGACAAGTTTCATGGCATGCATGTAAATGTATGGTCGGCTATACACCATCTTTTGCATCGAACGTGACTTTTAAAGTAAGCGGTTTTAAAGTTTACTTTTATTTCAGGCAACTAAGGCCTATAGAAAATATAAATGCATATATTTCATAATTAAAGCAATACTTTTAAAATACCAGATACAAATGAATCCCCATTTTCTTTGGTCACGCCAGCGCTCGTGAATGTCTGCAGGCTTAGCATGGCAACCGTAAAAACAAGTTTTGTTTACCGGAGAATGGCCATAATGACAGAAAAGTGACATATTGAAGTAAGATTTCTTTTGACATTTTTCGAAGAAATTTTACTTTTCTTCGATCGACATGAGTTTACAAGTGATTATGATTATATGCGAGTTGACAGGTCGCGCCATGCTCGGGCAGAAGACATGTTGACATTGACAGAAAGAGTTTTGTCTTTTCTTGACAGAATAGATATAGAATCGCCACGCTAAGCCTGCTGGACCGATTTCACTTCTTTTTGTTGTGTTTTTTAGTGTCAGGACAAGATTCTTAAGACAGAGAATAAAAACAGGGCAAAGTCTGTCGGGTCAGCTAGTACAATTATAAAATTAAAGGAAATACTACACATAAACATTATGACATTGAATACTATTTCGTAGAATGAAATTTAAAATATCAAAGTATACATTATCCCTAAGCTTTAGAAAAAAATATTGTAAGTTTAGCACAAAACTTAAAACTTTAATAAAAACTAGCCAACACAAATATTAACTGAGGATACAAATTGAACTGCGGTTAGTTCGCAAGAGTTACGGCGGCCCTGGCAAACAGAGACCTCTGTTTTAGTCAGTAAGAGTCTGACACTCTCTCTAGCTGCACCCAGAGGACGGGTGTATTTGATGATTTCCCACGAAAAAATAATACTCACTGATTTAATGATGTATCAACAATGCTCGTAACAATTTTTGTGTCTATACTGAATTCCACGTATAATAGGGACGCTTATCTCAAATCTTTTTGTTTCAACTTAGCTCACATTTCATCATTTATATTTTTGTCTCCCCAAAATAGAAAAAATCTGTCGGATTTGGTCCGTTCAAAGACGATTAGAAGGGTTCAAATTCTTATTTGTTTAATTTCACTAAAAGCTTGTTTTTTTTTTAATCTTAACGTTTTATTTTTTCTGGCAATTATCTTAATGAGAAAAGGGTTAAGTTGAAATACTAGAATTAAAATGAGATTAAGATCAAATTGTTGTGAAATTCTTTTGTAGCGATAAGTATTTTTTTTATGAATTTCTTTTTGTGAGAGTGGTTTGAAATTGAATTCGTCGAACTTTTAATTTGGGAATTACAATGTATTCTAGCATTTTGATTAAAATACACATTACAAATAGCATTACTTAATATTATTCGGACAATATTTTATTTTTTTTTGTAAATGTGTGTTGAAAGACGTCTGTTGAGTTGAACGAACACGTAGTTATATATAATTTATTTTAATATAAATAATTGTCTGGAAATTAAATGAGACTCTGACCGTTGAGTTTTTTTCGGCGTTTCTTCTCAAGGTAGTCACTTAGGAAATGCCGACCTTATCTCGTTTTGGAAAAAAATGTATTGATGTGTTAAAGTGTTGATTTCAACCTACTTGCAAGATAAATCATTTATCGTTTCAGGAAAAAAAATATCAAAGGCCTAACTTTATTGAATTACTATAAAAATGCATTGCATTCAGTCTAGAAATAAAAATTAAATCATCAGTTATTATCACGTTCAGAATAGAATAAAGTATAAATACAAACAAACAAAAGTTTTGAAACTTAACACAATATTGTTAAACTAGAACCCAGCATCACAATTCAACTCCTTCGCGACATCAAATTAAACTATAAGTATGCACTAACCGCAGTTCCTTAACTACAGTTAGTGAAGCTAGAATTTATCTACTCCGATTTAATTAAAGGTGGATATAATTAGAAGGAATGGCTGAGGGTCGGAATTAGAGCTCATAGGTGAACGCTCGGGGAGGTATTTCCTAATTTATGTGCAAATTTCGAATGTAGTGTTCTGTTCCTTTGTGTGTTTTGTTGTCTGTTGCACATGCGTTTTACTTATGATGCACTTGCGTATATGTATATTGTTAAAGATATGAAAATTGCCGAATTTACAAATCCAGGCTTTTTTATCTGCTATTTTTTGGGTTGTAGATATTGATTGCAATATTGTTTTGACGAGTAGATGGTGTAGTAGTTAGTGTACCTGCCTGCCACGCTCGAGGTCGCGGGTTCGATTCCCGTGTTCGTACTTGAACATGGGTGTTTGACTTAGTCTGGGTGTTCCTATGTATAATATGCATGTATTTACAAAAGAAAAGTATATAAGTACGTTTATCAGTTGTCTAGTACCCATGAGTAATTGTCTAATACCCATAGTACAAGCTTTGCTTAGTTTGGAACTAGATGACGTTGTGTGAATGTGTAAGGAATATTAGTAATATATATATAAAGTTACAGCCATAGTATGGAGAGGAGATACCTACATTTTTTGTCGCAGTTTTTGACGTATATTATATTGCATCTTACTTTATACTTTGTAAATATGTATGTAGGTTTAATGGTCACCATATACCGCTTCCAACCGGTATATGTGGAGATCTAAAGGGTAGGCCTATGTTCGGCAGTGGACGTCCTATGGCTGAGATGATGATGATGATGATGATGAATGGTCACTAGACATGGTTTTATTGCATCTGAACAAAACACTATCGACTTCAGATAATTTCGTATTTTTTATCTTCAATCCTAAAAGAACATACATTACAAATAAACAAAAAGAAATATACATATTACAGCTACGTACTTCTATCCCAAACTAAAAAAACTCGTCGGATCGTAGATAAAAATGAATTAAATAAGGCTCCCTGTAATCCTAGGTAACACACAGACATAACCAACACGTACACACATACAAACAAGCTGTATGTATGTACACGTATTGCGCGCATATGTCTTAGTGTCTGAGGATTATCTACAAAATTCGTTTTTATGTGAAAAAGGTTTTTAAATCCGTGTTCTTTATTTAAACTTCCCTGTCGCGAAAGGACCAAGTTAGGTTGGTTGCGTAAAAAAAGACCAGAATTCGAAATGACGTAAATACAGGCGGAACTAATTAACTATTGGGTTTTTTAGTTATTTTTACTTAGAAATAAATAAAAACGTTTCTAAGGGTTATACCGTCTCAATAAACACCTAGCTATAAAGTGGAACATGTAAGTGATATTTATTGACTCAAACATTTAATACTAACAATACGCGTGCCTTATGTTAATGTCGGGGTGTCATTTTCAATCATCATCATCATCATCTCCCGAGCCTTTTCCCAACTATGTTGGGGTCGGCTTTCAGTCTAACCAGATTTAGCTGAGTACCAGTGTTTTACAAGGAGCGACTGTCTATCTGACCCCCTCGACCTAGTTACCCGGGCTACCCTTTACCCCTTGGTTAGGCTGGCGTCATTTTGAACACCCTAACAAATTACTTCCTTGAATAAGACCTATGTACAGACGCTAGTGTATCAAGCTATCCAAAACTGTCAATTTTTTCAAATCAACTTTGAACCATTTGCTTCACAAATGAAGCTTGATGTGCTGGTGTCTGTACTTACCAAAAGATAAATTAAATTCTATATGATACAAAGACATCTACATAACATAAAGTGTAACAAATTTCTGGCGAATTCTCTTAAAGGAACATGAAAAAATATCTACATTTATATATTTTTATGTATATTTTTACTAGCTTCCAAAAGCGCTTTCTCCCGATTCCTGCGGGGCTTCTTTTTTATTTGCATAGCATTTGGAATCTACCGTAAAATTCTCAGAAATTAGTCTTTAGCCAAGTCCATTTACAAAAGATTACTAAATACACACAAAACAGGCAATGACGTTACACACAGTTTTCATATCAAAACACAAGCACTTGAAACTCCATACAAAATGTACAAATAAGATTACACCTGATTTTCACCGCCAAGATTATCTGGCTGCCACAAATAACCATATATCACCCAACTTGTTATATAAGCAGGAAACTGGAATTTAATTTACCCGGTTTAACGGTAAATGTAGTTACTGTTACCGGTAAGTTATCCGGGTAATGACTTTCGAGTCTTTGCCGGATAAAGGGTGGGAATTGCAAGGGGTAAAGTGTTTGTGAGCCTGCAGGGTTGTATGTCTTATATGTATCTATTGTGACCCTATTTGTATGCTTTGTGAATAATTTTTGTGTTTATCCTACTACTACTATAAAGGCGAAAGTTTGTAAGTATGGATATATGGATGTTTGTTACTCTTTCACGTAAAAACTACTGAATGGATTTGAATGAAACTTTACCACAATATAGCTTATACATCAGAATAACACATAGACTACTTTTTGTGGCGAAAACCGACATCCACGCGGGCGGAGCCGCGGGCGACCGCTAGTACTGGAATATTTTGCTTTAGAGGAGCTCATGGCTAAGTAACAGCCACACTGGTAGACCGATGGTAAAATTAAGTGACGCTTGGCATGGTTGGTCCGTGGATGGGTGACCATCTTATCATGACGAATGCTTCCGTGTTTCGGAAGGCAATTAAAATTAGTGGGAACATCTTTGGCAGTCGTTACGGGTAGTCAGAAGATTGGAAGCCTGACAACCGATCTTACCAAGGGGTACGGGGTTGCCAAGCTAACTGGGTTGAGGAGGTCAGAGAGGCAGTCGCTACACGTGAAAACATTAGTACTCAGTTGCAACTGGTTAAGACTGGAAGCTGACCCCAACATAGCCTGGGAAAAGGCTAGGCAAATAATGATATTACGGAAGACGATTTAGTTATACTTTTAAATACATTAACTTAGAAAAATAATAACAAACGCAATATAAAGTAATAATGTCCCGTTAAAAAAGCCACTTGCTTTATTATGCCCATCATTGCCCTATAAAGGCGAAAATTTAAGTGTTACCTACAGCAAGAAGGGAAAATAATAAAAACAGTAACTTAATGGACCATAAAAAATAAATTTTAATGGAAAACGACATCTCGTAAAAGTACAGTCAAATAACCTGATCATTATTATATATTATTTTTTATTTACTTTTCCTTAACATAATTTGGCATAACGTCTTGGCGGGGTCACTGCTGTGCCCCCAGATACCGATATATGCTAAGCTAAGCTAAGCTGAAGAGTTTGAGAGTGGGTGAAACTGCTGTTAAGATCTAGTAATTTTTATAATATGTTTAATAAAGATTTAATACATAATACTAGCTTCCTTCAGTGGTTTTACCCGCGACCCATGGGAACAACTCAACGAACCCCATAAAAATTAAAAATTCATTGATAAATGCCCATTTCTTATATAGATAGCCATATCTTACACTCAAAGATTTTTTAAGATCGGTTCTGTGTTTTCTGACCATTGGCGCGTTGTGGCGTTGTTGAGGAGTTTGTTGCGCCACTTATTCCCAGCGAAAACAGATACGAAATGGTGAAGGATTGCCGTTTTGGGGGCTGTCTTTTGTTTTGACGTTCGAAAAGTGCTGATTTATCAGTATAATTTTTATTGTACACATATAATTTATAATAGTATAATTTGAGTTGGAAGTGCGAAAAATAATGTAAAATATTAACCTAGTTAACACTTATTATTTAGAAATCAAAATTCGTTGGGCAACGTATAAGTTTTAATTTTACATTTAAATTTACACAATTAAATTGCATCGCCATTGACATATTAATAATGCATTAGATTGCATCGTTAACCGCATAAAATATTTGTTAGAAATTTAACAGTTGAATACACAAAACCGTAAGTAATTTAGAACAATTAAATTATTTTATGTATACTACTGTAATTATATACAGGGTTACTGGGTAAGTCGACCTAGATCCGTTAAGGGCGTGCAGTACCCATCTTTTCTGACTGATTTCACTATGAAACACCCTACCCCAAACCTAACCGTTTTCGAAATAAACGAATGTTAATTTTTATTATAAAAAATGCCGATTTTTTACCATTAAATATGGTATTTCAAAATTAGTATGCTTAATTATTATTATTTTTTATTTTTTACATGCTGGTTAAGATACTCCATGAACTTAGTAACCAAAATCCTACGTAAGTTAACTAAATACATTGATCTGGACGATTGAAAGTTCAAAAAGTTATTTTAAAAAATTACAGTTTACATTTCTCTAAAGGATATTAAAAAAAAGTTGTATGGCAGACGTTCGGCAGATATGCCTAAAAACATCTACGTTTCATCAGCTATCCAACAAGGTATAACAATCTAGGGTCTTATTTAAACTCGTAAAAAAAATCTTAATTTCATAGGCGATAGTGGACGTAAACTAATTACGCGAATTGATTATTCTTTGGCTGGCCCTAGAAACTAAAACAAAACAGCAGGTCAGTTTGTACAAAATAACATTCATTAACGTCCTAGATTAAAGTTCGTGTTCAACATGTCCGCCTCTGTTTTGTACACATCTTCGCATTCTTCTGCGAAGCCCAGTTTTTATTACTCCAGTGGTCAATGTTCTTCTAATTTCGTTTGCGTTGATTATTCTGCCTTTCAATTCTTCGACAGACGCGATTGGATTTCGCCTGATTTTTAATAATTTGCCACTGAATCTAATTAGGGACATGTGGTTCCAGCATGATGGCTGCCCTGCACATTTCCGAAGAAGTGTCAGACATTGGCTGGGCACAACTTATCCTCATGAATGGATAGAACGAGGTGGGCTTTTACCCTGACCAGCCAGAAGTCCGGATTTGACCCCCATGGATTTTTATGTGTGGGGGCACATGAAGAGTCTCGTCTACAGCGAGATAAAGCCAATCGCGTCTGTCGAAGAATTGAAAGGCAGAATAATCAACGCAAACGAAATTAGAAGAACATTGACCACTGGAGTAATAAAAACTGGGCTTCGCAGAAGAATGCGAAGATGTGTACAAAACAGAGGCGGACATGTTGAACACGAACTTTAATCTAGGACGTTAATGAATGTTATTTTGTACAAACTGACCTGCTGTTTTGTTTTAGTTTCTAGGGCCAGCCAAAGAATAATCAATTCGCGTAATTAGTTTACGTCCACTATCGCCTATGAAATTAAGATTTTTTTTACGAGTTTAAATAAGACCCTAGATTGTTATACCTTGTTGGATAGCTGATGAAACGTAAATGTTTTTAGGCATATCTGCCGAACGTCTGCCATACAACTTTTTTTTAATATCCTTTAGAGAAATGTAAACTGTAATTTTTTTAAAATAGCTTTTTGAACTTTCAATCGTCCAGAACAATGTATTTAGTTAACTTACGTAGGATTTTGGTTACTAAGTTCATGGAGCATCTTAACCAGCATGTAAAAAATAAAAAATAATAATAATTAAGCATACTAATTTTGAAATACCATATTTAATGGTAAAAAATCGGCATTTTTTATAATAAAAATTAACATTCGTTTATTTCGAAAACGGTTAGGTTTGGGGTAGGGTGTTTCATAGTGAAATCAGTCAGAAAAGATGGGTACTGCACGCCCTTAACGGATCTAGGTCGACTTACCCAGTAACCCTGTACAATTAACAAGCTACTACCTTCGCTTTAGCATGAGGGAATAACTCCGGACACTCGGATAACGTGAACGACATCTTCAACTGAAAAAAAAAATTATAATTGGGCTGGTAGTTCTCGAGATTAGCCAAAAAAAAAAATACTTTAAAGGTCAAAAGTGTGCCCTAGTAGTTCGTGTAATACCTATTAATATTACACTTGGCGATTGATAACTAGTTCATTTGCTTGAACTTGGCTTGACACGCTGCCACGTGTCTAGATGTAGATGCTTACAGCTGAAACTATGAAATACCTTTCTAAAGTATTTGAAAGAAAAATGAATGCTTTTAAAGACAAGGCTATTTACTACAGTAAAGTGCTGTCTTTGGAATCAGAAAAGATAAAATTATTTCTTTTAGTTTCTCTTGTATTCATATAGCTCAGGAACATGGTCCGATTTGAATAATCATTTCAGTTGAAGGTAGCCCACTTATCGAGGAAGGCTTTTAATTACATAGAGGTACTCGGAATAGTTTTCCCAGGAAGCAGGTGAAGTTAGTGAGCTGAGCTACATATTTTACTAACAAGGTACGGACGCCAGCACATCACCCTACTACAATCTGTCAATTTTTTTTAATAGATTTTCAACTTTATCTCTGAAGCATTATGGTGCCAATTTGAATGGGAAGTTTTGACAGTTTCGGGTAGCCTGATGTGCTGGCGTCTGTACATCAAAATTCGTTCAGTAGTTTTTGCTAATGTTAAATACAACCTGCATTTTCATCATCATCGGCCTTTTTATCATCCCACTGCTAAGCTGTGACCTCTTCTCACACAGAGAAAGACTAAGGGCCAGTTTCACAGGTTGCTGATAAGTTCCAGCGGGGTTAGCCAAGTTGTCTTTCTACAATCGTAAACGCTAGTAAAAACGACAAAAATGTATGGAAATGACATTTGAAATCGTTAAGTCACGTGGTCATAACGTGAGTCGAAATGTCAATTCCATACATTTTTGTCGTTTCTACTAGCGTTTACGATTGCAGAAAGACAACTTGGCTAACCCCGCTGATATATTATCTGGCAGATGATTTTATACAAATTCTATTCCATTTTTGGCTTTTATCTGGTAGATAGTGGCTACCCATACCAAACCACCTGTGAACACCTGTGTTAAATATAACGTGCTAAAAAAAACTTCAATACAGATAGCTCTGAACACCGAAATTTCGTCAGCTACACCAAGAAAACGCCTCAAATACAATATACAAAACGCTCGAAAATGTTTGAAACGTGTCCGATATTAAGATCGGTACGGCATTGAGTACCGTTCGTCACGTATACCCAATGAAGTGGAAAAGCCTGTTATCGATGCGGTTTGTGGGTCCTCGAAAGCCTACCCGGCTTCCATGACGAAATGGAAGTGTGGGAAGTTTAAATTTATATAAAAGGCTCTGTTATTGGGGAATACATTTAATTTAATGGGGAGTTTATTATGTTTTATTGGGGAGGGGAGTTTTTTGTGATTGAGTATGGGTGAACATGTTGTACCCTTATAATTTATTGATATAATGGTACTGCTAAGGAGAGCTCGTGGCTAAGTAAAAGCCGCACGGGTCGATCAATCATATGGTTAAGCAACGCTTGGCGCGGTCAGTCCGTGGAAGGGTGACCAGGTTGTCATGACGAGTTTCTCCGTGTTTCGTAAGGCATGTTACATTGGTGGGTCTCGGCTGTCTTTTGAACATCTTTGGCAGTCGTTACCAGTAGTCAGAAGTCAAAAAGTGTGACAACCAGCATTACCAAGGGATATTGAATGACTGGGTAGAGAAGAATAGTCAGACAAGCAATCTCCCCCTGTTAAACCCTGGTACTCAGCTGCATCCAGTTAAGACTGGAAGCTGACCCCAACATGACTTGGGAAAAGGTCAGGTAGATGAACGGTATACAGCTATGGAGTTGGAGGGCCCCCAGAATTTGGAAGGCTATAGACCACCTTTGGGTGGTTCTGCGGGGCTGCCAGATTACTCGTAAGAGTTACTGCGACCCTGACGGTTTCTAAGAGTGGATTCCGAGTTTTAAGTCATTTTAAGGGTCAATCTATTTATCAAAAAAACATATCTATATCTCTGTGTTTAGGGATAATTAATCTTTATGATATAGTTCCCAATAACTAAGCAAGAAATATATTTTCAAAAAAAGGTCTAGTTAGTACAAGGATTAACCGCAGCTGTGGGCTCGCATTTGTTTGTTGTCAATGATAGATCTGGTCATCCGTTCTCATCTTGAGTAATCAATTTAGCTACTCTGTCCTCGGCAGTCGACCAATATAAGGAGACCCCTGACTTTCTTACCAAACTTCCCTCGTTTTTAACTAATATTGGAGAAAAGAGGGGTGTGGAAGATCAATGTAATCTGGTTTATTTGCAGATTGACTGGTCTGTGCGTGTTTTTGGCTTCCTTCATTTTTGTAACGATGTTTGTTCTAACTCTCCCCGATATTGGGGTAAAATAAACAGTTTGGGGAAACTGCACCAATTGAGTTAGAAGTATCGGTTACCGTTTTTGGGGAAATATGAGCTTTCTGATTTTTATGGAGTCCTGTTTTGTATGGTTTATAAAATTAAGTTTGACATTTTAATGCTGAAAGTAATTGCTTTACATAATAATAGTTCATCTGTATATGTTCTTATATTAACTAAAGATTACAGCAGGCGTAGCATGGCAACCGTAGAAATAAGTTTTGTTTACCGGAGAATGGACATAATGACAGAAAAGTGACAGATTGACGTAAGATTTCTTTTGTCATTATTTTAAGTTTTTTTTTTCTTCGATCGACCTGAGTCTAGAAGTGATTATATGCGAGTTGACAGGTCGCGCCATGCTCGGGCAGAAAACATGTTGATATTGTCAGAAAGAGCTTTGTCTTTTCTTGATAGAATAGATATAGAATCGTCATGCTAAGCCTGCTGGTGAGGGAAAATATCGCGAGGAAACCTGTACTATAAAGTCTGAATCCTGAGAGAAAGAGGAGACCTGTGCTCGGCAGTGGGATGATATAACTGTTGACGATGATGATGATGGTTCGCTAGAATTAAAATAACGAGGTGCGAACGAGAAAAGGTGTCGATATTATAGAAAAAAGTTTTACAAGTTTCGTTAAAAAACAAACTATTTCCATCGTTGCTAAAGTCTATTATAAAATAGCTATCGTATTTTATGACGTTAACTGACCAATGACTGTGTTGCGGATGACACGTTAAACTGTAAGTCCCGGCTGTCATTGAACATCCTTGGCAGTCATTACGGGTTAGAAGCTAGCAAGTCTGACGCCAGTCTGACGCCAGTCTGACGCCAGTCTAACCAAGGGGTATTGGGTTGCGCGGGTAACAGGGTTGAGGAGATCAGATAGGCAGTCACTCCTTGTAAAACACTGGTAGTCAGCTGAATTCGGTTAGACTAGAAGCCAACCCCAACATAGCGCATAGGGAAAAACGCTCGGGAGATGAAATGATGATTTTATGACGTTAATTAACCACGATTTTACTTTATTTATGAAAAAAATACAATGTTTATTAAATTAATAGCCCCTTTTACTGAGTACAGCCTTTATTTGGTACACCTTTCGTAATAACCGCGCGTCAACCTCTCATTCATATTCACCGTGTACCTGAATAACGACAGTTAATTTGACCCAAACGAATTTTTTGGACCCAACAGAGCCTAAAAATGTATGTACAATGTTCGTTATTAGAATGTCCGATATTAGGGTACGTACACATCACTACATTGCTAATGCGTGAGTTAAATTATATTTATTCATCGCTATTCTCTTCATTCATCTCTATTCGCATAATAAAATAGATTAGGGGTCAGTTTCACGAATTTCAGAATAGCCACTATACCGGATAAATTAAGAATGGAACAGAATTAGTATGAAATTTTCTAGCAAACAAATAAATACAAATAATGTATTTCCAAATATGTACATAGTCTAAAAATAAACAGTTACAGCAACTTATTTAAATTTTATTAAATTATTCATATATTATTATTATATATTATTTATTTAAACTTATTTAAAATTTAATTATAAACATGCCTTAATGTTTTCATGTCAGTGACATTAAATTGTCCAAATGAGAAATAAAGTTGCTTAAACCGAAAACGGCTTACGATTTTCATGGGGAACAAATAACGTCTCCTTTCGAATAATTGTATTCAACGTCCCAAGGGCATATATCGGCTATCTTATAACACAAGATTTTTTTCAAATCGGTCCAGTAGTTTCTGAGATTCAAGCAAACAAACATGTTTTCATTTTTACAACATAAGTATAGATTATTGAGCTGAATAAATATTTTTTTTTTCTTTGAAAGCTTCAGAACTGCTCAACCGATTTTTTTTTCAGTGTATTATAATATGACCTGGGAACGCGAGTGAAGCGACAAAAAACAGCTAGTATAATACATCTGAATAAATAATCAGCACTACACACAACAGCTTCGTTATTATCTAACAACCTTCCTCGTGTCACTGGCAATGATCAAAGATATCTCGAATCATTCCGTATGATCGCTCGCTGCGTTCAAAGTTCATGTATGTGTACATATGTACATGAGTACGCAGTGGGATTTAAACTAGCGTACCATACGCACGTATAAGTTCGTTTTTGGATATAAGCGCGTATAAACTCGGCACGTATATTTGAGCACGCGTACGCGAGTTAAAATGCTTATTATACAGTGTGTAACGGAAAGGGAGTATACATCCGAAGGGAGGTCAATGCACTCGTAAACCTGAATGAGTTTCAACAGAAAAAAATCCATTAAAGGCTGGGCATATCCCTCCTCTAACATATCTACAGAAAGATTGAGCGTCAATCACCACGCTTGCTCAGTGTGGGTTCGAGGCTTCAGACTTTATATAGTTCATGTTTCCTCGAGATATTTTCCTTCACCTTTAATCAGTCTAAGATATACTTAGTAAGAACACACTTGCCTGACTTGGAATCGAAACCGCAAACTCAAAGGTAAGAGGCTGCTACTTTAACCACTAGAATACCAAGACATTTGAAAACTCAAATACGTTCAAAAAAAAACACAAATCTGACATCGCCTTTATTTGCCAGGGGTTGACAACACGCGGGTAGGTATAGTACATGTACAATTAAGTACATGTATGTCGAATGACCGCTACATAGCGCCATCAGCTCGTCCCTTCCGTATTTTTCTAGCCGCGACAACCCTGGTACATTATCTATACATCTGTTATATGCTTGTATGGAGGGACTAAGGGCTGTCCACTTTAGAAAGGTTATTTAAGAGAAATGTACTTTTGTGTATGTAATTGACAATGAATTTATTGTATGGAGCTTGCTAATTTGAATTTTTTGTAGGTACAAAACATAGGTATATAAACATAGTATCATCTTCCGAGCCTTTTCCCAACTGTGTTGGGGTCGGCTTCCAGTCTAACCGGTTTCGAGTGAGTACCAGTGTTTTACAAGGAGCGACTGCCTATCTGACCTCCTCAACCCAGTTACCTGGGCAACCCAATACCCCTCGGTTAGACTGGCGTCAGACTTACTGGCTTCTGACTACCCGTAACGACTGCCAAGGATGTTCAATGACAGCCGGGACCTACAATTTAACGTGCCATCCGAAACACAGTCATTGGTGTCCAAGGTATACTTAGAAAGTACATATAAACTTAGAAAAGTTGCATTGGTACTTGCCCAACCTGGAATCGAACCCACGCCCTCACACTTGAGAGGTTGGCTCTTTAACCACTAGGCCACAACGACATATATGATATAAACATAGTATGTTTAGTATAAATAGGTCAGTCTGCGGATGAGTGACCGTTAAGACGAGTTTCTTCATGATTCGGAAAGCACGTTAAGTTGGTAGCAGTGGTTACGGGTATTCAGAAGACAGAGGGTCTGGCAACCAAAAGCTCTAATCTACTAATTGAACTATTAGTAGTTGCTTAGCCATGATTTTCTCCCAATACCTACTCCCCAATCTATACTAATATTATAAAGCTGAAGAGTTTGTTTGTTTGTTTGAACGCGCTAATCTCCGAAACTACAGGTTCGATTTGAAAAATTCCTTCAGTGTTAGATAGCCCATTTATCGAGGAAGGCTATAGGCTATATACCATCACGCTAAGACACACGGGAGCGGAGCAGTAACCAAAGATGCGGGTGAAACCGCTGGGGACAGCTAGTAGCATAATAAAAGATATTTAAAACTTTATTAATTGTTGCTTCGTAGCTAGCTTCAGGATAAACAAAAAAGTAAATGTTAGAAAAGAATAATTCTAGCTTTAATTCCGCGAGACAAATAACCAGCATTGGGTGCAGGATGCACATGCAATACCGCCCTCCCGCCCACTTACACAAGCACAGGAAGGGAAGATACCACCCTCCCTCCCTCATGCACCTGGACACGGAGAAATGGCAGCAGGCCCTGCAAGCCGACTCGACACGTGTTTCGCCCCTCCACGGGGCGAAATTCAATAAGTTAAACAAAAAAGTTTTCTTCGATATTGACTTTTGTGCAGTAAAAATGTGTACTAGTAGTTCAGTCCAGCAAAATGGCTTGTACAGACGCCAGCACATCAATTTTGAACCATATACTTCAGTGATAAAGTTGTAAATCCATTAAAGAAAGCTAACGGCTTCTTACTACGCAATACTGTATTATCAAATTGTTTTAAATCAATTTTGTTGCTAATTCCTTTGAAGTTCACCATCGTCGTTCTAACGAACCAACCACCGCGCAGGTGTAGAAGGGTAATATTATAAAATTTGAACCAAATTGTAAATGATTCGCTTTTATTAAATCTATTTTATGAAGATAGTCTGTTTATTGAGGACGCACTTTCTCGGCTTTTTGTGTAATGGATATAACTAACTGCCTCGTTGGTCTAGTAGTCGCATTGTGCGACGACTGTTCACGGGGTCGTAGTCAGAAGCCTGAAAGTCTGACAACCAGTCTAACTAAGGTGTATCGTGTTGCCCGGGTAACTGAGTTGAGGAGGTCAGACAGGCAGTCGCTCCACGTAAAACACTGGTACTCAGCTACATCCGAAGAAGATCATCAGAAGCCGACCCCAACACAGCTTTGGAAAAGGCTAGGCAGATGAACACTATACCATTAGTTTCTAAAACATCATCATCATTACAACATCATCATCGTTGCAACTTTTCGAGCCCGGGGTCCGCTTTCCTGCACCTTCTCCTCCACTGTGCACAATCTTCGGCATCCTTGTATGTACGCATGTCACTCCTTACGACGTCCAGCCAGCTTTTCCTGGGTCTACCCAGTCTGCCACGTCCGGGCGGAGAAGCCATGGCCAGAGAATATAGTTTCTAAAACAATAATACTAAAAAGAAAATTTCAGTTTGAGTAAATATCGGACTTTGAGAAAGTTTCGGACTTAGAGAAAGTTTCGGACTTAGAGAAAGTGTCGGAATTAGGCGAGTGTCGAAGTTCGAGTTGTTTCAAGTCGAACTCGTAATGCAATTGTTCATATTGAAAGGATTGTGATTAATAAATATTGTTATAATATTTAGTACCTACAGACATTTCATTGTGGGATGTTGAACTGTTAACGAAGTTAAAGTTTTTAGAATGTTTGATTAATTACTGTATTGGTCTGTCAGTTTGTTTGTCGGTTGCTATATTTATTATTTCAATCTCTGCAGGCTTAGCATGGCAACCGTAGAAACAAGTTTTATCTACCGGAGATTGGATATAATGACAGAAAAGTGACAGATTGACGTAAGATTTCTTTTGACATTTTTTGAAGTAATTTTTCTTTTCTTCGTTTGACATAAGGCTACAAGTGATTATATGCGATTTGACAGGTCGCGCCATGCTCGGGCAGAAGACATGTTGACACTGATAGAAAAAGCTTTGTCTTTTCTTGACAGAATAGATATAAAATCGCCATGCTAAGCCTGCTGACGGCTCTACTCTCTCGTCACCATCACCTTTATACAGATGACCATGACGGTGTCCAGACCGATTGCCGGTCACGGCAACCGTTATCAGCCAACTGCGTAAGACATTATTATAGTGCACAAGCTTTGGCGCAGACACAGGTGCACTCTCTATTCCCTCACTCTCATAGTCCGACGGGACGGCAATCCGGAGAGAGACCGAGAGAGAGAGAGATCCGGCGCAGGACCGACATTTATGTTCATTAGGTATTAAATGACTATGTTAAGTAGATGGGATGGGTTTAATAGTTACCCTTTACACACGCAGCCTATTTTTACAGTTTTTATTTATATTTTCAATAACAGAAAACAGATTTGAAAACAAAATAATAAAAAAACACTTTTCCTATCAAAACTCCCATCAAGAGCGTCAGTAATTAAATAAAATTAAAAAGGTACGAAAAACGCCTCAAACCATTTTCGGAACACGTACAAAAATCCGATATTCATGACGTATTTTCGACAGACGTGTTCCAACGTAGGTATCAATCAATGTTTTTTTTTTATTTGCAAAGGGAATTCAGACATTCATCATTCGTCTGTCGCGTTGTTTATGGAGGTTCTATCATTGGCGTCTTTTTCGATATGCATAGCACCTGTTTTCAGATGCATACTGGTGAAGGATTAGCATAAAAACGTAGTTGCGACCTGAGGTTGCGACGTTCCTCTTGATATTGGATACGTTTCTTATACGTTCTCGTATAAGCAGCGATTTCACAAAAAAGTGCGAGTTACGCCCTTTATTAAAACCAATAAATTTTTATTTCTTTAAAATATAAGAATTGAAATTATGTGCTGGAAATGGTACCGTTGTTCACTAAAATGCAATATTCTTCACCAAAATTGAGAACCCACATACAGATCCCTACCAAATTATTGAAATGTAGCCATGTTCATTTGTATATATTACCTCCTTTGCATATAGCAATTCATTGGCAAGTTCCAAGGCATTCAATTCTATATGTATACACTATACTGGCCGAAAATCTACCGAAAAAATACCAAATATTATTTTAAATTTCGAAGCTCGAAACTGGCGATAAACAAGTCAAAAACACTCTTCCTCAAAAGCGATACCAAGGGAAATTGCTCGGCGATCCGTCCATATTACACCGTGGGCGTGTCAGACGGCTATTAGAGCTGATATCCGCCAGTTGTTAGAGCCCCCGAGACGTCCGGTGTCCCTGTTAATTATGAACCAATTAGGATTTTGTTGGGCCCTCCCGGAGGTGTTGTGTAAATTGTTCGCACTCGAAATTTTTCTCGACTTCCCCGTATTTTGTTGGTTCTCAGAAGGATATTTGCTTTTAAAAGTTATTTTGATCAACAAATATTATTATACACACGTGTGAGTTTCAACTAAAAATAGAATAAGTACAGAAACTAGGCGAGTCTAACACAATTTATTTTACACGAGACACAAATCCAGACCGTGTGAAGCGTCTTAGTAATTGAAACTGACGCGAGAAACCCAATTATTCTGTGCCTAACCAAGGGCCGTATCCAACTTCAGATAACAACAAAAAACGCCCCTCACAAAAGGCTGCCGAAAAAACATCAAGTATAAAACGCCCTCCAATCTATACTGATAAATTACATAAAGGGACGTTCTGGACCAAAACTAAAATATCTCCTGAAATATTTCACGAACGTTAACACCATTTTCAGAACCCAAAGCTTGCCATATCACATTTACTCTGAGTAAAATCAATTTGACATATCCGAACGCGAGAAAGCAAGTGACATCTCCTGTCACGAACGGCCATCAATCATAACGTGACAAAGTAGACGCATCTATCTGATGCTACTTAATGACCTTTGTGCTGTGATTTTTGCAAAAATACTCGTCCGATCCCTGTCTCTCTTCATTAATTTCCAATAAGACTGAAAGAGATAGGAAGTGTTTTGTCAGTGCTGCTATGAGACTAAAAGACTCGCCCGAAGCGGTGTTCCTTTTTCAAATTTATCGGATCTTTTTGTTGGGTTTTCTCTAATCGTAGATGTCCGTTGTCATAATCGCTTTTTTTCCTTTTTTTTGAGCAAAGACATAGGCTTTATTGCTTGGGACGCGATAACGGTGCGTTTGTCGTACTTTTTACGGATTTAGAGTTGTCACAGTAAGACTTAATAGAGCTTAGAGGATAATCGTGAAGATCACGATTATATGCGTCTTATTGTTACTTGCGTACATGCCGCTGTGGGTACGGCCTCCAATACTTCTTTTAAATTAATAAAATTGTCTCCATTGAGATGATAAATTTTTATTAGAAAAAATGGGTTACTTATAGTGATCGGATATTCGTATGTGTACATATATTTATCTAAAGTGTGCATGTCGGTTATTATGAAATGGACTTTTGTATCGAAAAAATCCCGGAAATTTGGAATCTACTACCTAGCTGTCTACACTCAACATGCTCATAAATAATATGATAGGCTTATAATTAACTTCGAATAAATAGATATTAATAATTAAATAATCCAGGGATAAGATCAGTAGAATGATGAGTGCTCCATGTTACAGACTAATTTCCCATCTTCAAATTATCTGGAATTCCTAGATTCATATATTTATTAAAATATATTTTAAGAAGCCTGTATGGATATAGAGGAAGGGGACGACCAAAGAAACGATGGATGGATTGCGTGAAAGTTGATATGGCTAGAAAGAATGTAACTTGTGAGATGACGGCAGATAGAAGAGTGTGGAAGACAAAAACATGCTGCGCCGACCCCAAATAAAACTTGGGATAAGGGTAGGAGGATGATGATGATGATTTTAATAAGCCTTTAGGTAAATATACATTCCAAAATAATCGATTGAAACTCTAAACAAATAAAAATTATTACCTATGAGTTTACTAACAAAAGTTCATAAAAAAATAATTCTAAAACTCCAAATGAAAATCTTAACATAACGTATAACTAAAATGTTCCCAGCTAAGGCGGGCCAAAACATAGCACACTATTACACATCGAGCCACACAAAATGGGCCACGCTACAGATCTTGGCCGGGACTTGGGAATTGGGCGCGTGACAATACCTCAATGTTCCAACTTGTCTGTATCTCTCATATTTTACTTTGTAAATGTATCGCTCTTGTTTTGTACTGAACTATTGTTTTTTATGCGATTCTGTATGCATTTGGTGAATATAAGTTTAAGGTTTCTGTATGACGTTGTATGGAAAAGTGGATTTGTATTGCATTATTAGTTTGATATTTTTATAAAGAAAGAAAGATTTTTTTGTCACAATGTAACAAATATTTAGGTGTTTTATATTTTTCATAGTTTCACACATTCTACCAAATTTTAATCATCTCCATCATATCCCGAGCCTTTTCCCAACTATGTTGGGGTCAGCTTCCAGTCTAACCGGATTTCGCTGAGTACCAGTGTTTTACAAGACGCGACTGCCTATCTGACCTCCTCAACCCAGTTACCCGGGCAACCCAATACCCCTTGGTTAGACTGGCGTCAGACATACTGGCTTCTGACTACCCGTAACGACTGCCAAGGATGTTCAATGACAGCCGGCACATTGTACAAAAATATTCACTTATTACCTATTTATACTTACTATGAACTATATTAACACAATATTCTTGTCGTCAAGAAATTATTTAGTGTAATAGTAGCATTTATCTTTACACTAATATATTAAAGTATGTTAACTATATGTATATACCTAAAGACGTAAAGAAAAAAATAGACGTTGTACATTAATTGAAATAAAAAGTTTTATTTGCTATTTTTTTTCGGAAATAAAGCAATTTACAATAACACACAATATTATTGAGTGATACAAAATTAGGAATATTCAAAATATAGGTATATAAAGACAATATATGTATAGAGAATAGACGGATTATCACGACCACTTACCAAGTCTAACATTTTCAAAACAGACAAAATTAAATACTAATCACCACGAAGATGTGCACTATATCTTTCCTCATGCCCATGCTCATGTCAAATTTAATCAACCAGCATTTCAAAAACAGAAAACAAAACAAATTCACGGAAAGAAATTCTCGCATTCAATGGCGTTTACAGTTAAAATATGAAAGTTAGTAGCAACAGCAACTGTTTATTGAGCCAATATTTACTTGTTCCAGGTAAGCTGGCGAACTGCCAAAGGTGTACGTTTAATAAGTGACCGACTTTATCAATGGGACAACGTATTTTATGGCGAAAAGTGAGTATATTATTGTTGCCCTGTTATTTTTGAATGGCAGTGTAATTGAAAAAGAGATATTGTCAGTCTTAAATACGAGTATACAAAGTTGATACGACAGAGGGGCTTTCCTTTTAACTGCCTATACTAGGTACCATTTTCTGAATCTTCGAAAATGATTTTTCAAGTTTTTGCCCTGTTTGAACACGATGTATCTTTTCTGACAGCTGATTATGTCTAAATGCATTTGTTCACGCATAGGTCGTGCGACGTTGCGGCTTTACCTACCTTGGTATCTAACGTCAGTAAAATTTATTTACAAAGGATGGTTGTGTTTTACTCTTATAGTAAGCTATTTAGTTTGTTTGAAAAAAATATACATATAATTATATTATATATAGAATTTATCATCATGATAAACAGCTTGCCGGAAGTCGTCAGACATGCTACGTGTTTATTGTTCGCGGATGACCTCAAGTTGCTGCTCGAGGTAAGGGACGAGTCGGACTGTGCGCGACTCCAGGATGACATTGACAGAGTGGTGAAGTGGAGTCATGACAATAAACTGTACTTCAATGTATCCAAATGCTCGGTAATATCCTTTACACGTTCGCGAAGCCCTGTCTGCTATGAGTACAAAGCAGAGGCAACACCCATGACGCGAGTGACACAGGTGCGAGATCTGGGGGTTCATCTCACTCCAGAGCTCACGTTTCGCGAGCATATTATTAAGATATGTAAGAAGGCGTACAGAAACCTAGGCTTTGTACTTAGGCAGTCGCAGGGCTTTACGAATATAACAACAGTAAGGGTATTATACGACGCACTCGTTAGGAGTCACTTGGAGTATGGTGGTGTCATATGGGCTCCACACGAAGCCAAATACTCTGTCATGCTGGAGCGCGTGCAGAACAAGTTCACGCGCCACTTGTACTGGAGGTTGTACGGGGTGTATCCGCTGTACCCGCTTATGTACCCCACATTGTTCGTGCTGGGTATGGTCGGGTACAACCAGTTAAAGGTGCGACGAGAATTTGCACTTATAATGTATTTGGTTAAGTTGCTCCGTGGCAAGGAGCACAATCCTGAAGTACTGCGGTGCTTGAGTTTTTGTGTTCCGGACCGCTACGTATGGAGACGGCGGCGCCCGCCGCTGCTGTCAGTGCCAACCGCCAGGACCAACCTGCTGGCCAAGACGCCTCTAACGCGAGCGATTCGTACTTTAAATGATATCCAGAACAACCTAGACATTTTTTCGTGTCAGTTCAGTGAACTCGCAAAGGTTATTTTATATATATTATGTTATACGCTAGATTAGGCTTATTAATGTTTTGTTTTTTATGTTATTTAATTTTTTCAAATTCTTATTGTAATATTTTTAATTGTAATTTAATAGGTTTTAATATGTCTGTTTTATTTTTTTTTGGTTATTTAGTTAAATGCCTCACTAACGCATTAGGTTATAAGTACCTGTAATGTTAGTGATAAGGTTGTAAATAAATAAATAAATAAATATTTTATTGTGTACCGTATAGAGTAAATACTAAACACGTATAGTATACGTAGTGTAATTTAAATTGCCCCTCCGTCATATTAACTCTATATAAGGTCTAAAAAACTAGTGCACCATATTCTTACAGGTCATGTAGTACATGCTAAGGATCATATTTAACAACGATCGAGCGTCTTCCTAGACTCTCCGAGCCTTCGTATAGACCTACGTTATGCATACAGTTTGGCGACTGTGACGATAACTTATAAAATATGTTGTTGTTTTCATGACTTTTTTGTGGTAAACATGATTCTTACCATGATCTAGATGACCCGTTAAAATATGGTGCACTAGTTTTATTAGACCTTAAAGAACTGATTGGGATAAAAAAAGAGACTCTTAATAATTCACAACAATTAAAAATATATACATTTATGAAGATAAAATACGACACAGGATGGGTCATTTGATGATTTTCACTTGGAAAAAAGGGTCTCGGGTTCGATTCCCGGTACGGACAGACATGATTTTTTGTGATAATGGGACGGAACCATTCGTGCGTGATTCCGTTTCGCACTTTGCCGGGTTCGTTTCCTCTGCGCTGGAAAAAAGGTGCCTAAACACAAGTTACCTTAAAGTATTTTGGTTAACAAGCTAAATACGCGTGGTGACAGGGTTAAAAATATTTTATTCTAATTAGACCATCTTTTAGACACGCAAAACATAATGGGCACCTACAATATTTTTTGTTTTAACAAAACAACAAAAAATACTTAGATATGTGATATAAGCATTAAAATTTGAGAGTGGGAGCGTGTGACGTCACTGTTTGGTAAAATCTGCACTAAGAAGTGACGTAACGTGAAATGCTTTTTTTGTTATATCTTCGTTTAAATTAGTATATCTGAAAAAAAAAGAACCCGTGTCCAACATATTTTTCTAATGTGAAAGATGGACTTATAGGGCGTTACTACAAATAAGTTAGAGAGACATTAGACACATGTTTAAAAATAATTTTCTCTTTAAACACGCGTCAAATGTCTGTCTAACATTTTTTATAGTAAGGCTCATAACTTTTTGATTTGTAGACAGACCTATTCAAGGGTTTTTCTATGCCAGATTAACCGATACCTACTCAAACACTTAACATAATCAAACAAAAACCTCGCTTTCGGTACAACTTGAAAGGTCAAGTGTAAGCACTACAGTACGGGTCCAGAATGCCCAAGCTAATATAGTTAGCCATATTAACCGCAACGCCTTTAAATATATTATGTTATTGTAGTGGCCTGAAGCAATTTCATTTTCGTCCATTCTCTTGGGTGGAATAGGCTCAATTAAGAAATAGGCCTTTTTTGGAAGCACCTTATAGTAATTGGTTTTGAAGTGTTTCGTAAAGGTTAAGTTACACTTGCTACTCGTAGTAATTGATGGTTCAAGAATCTATACTAATATTATAAAGCTGCCAGACTGCCGCGTTGGTCTAGTAGGCGCGACTGCTGTGCACGGGGTCTCGGGTTCGATTCACGGGTCGGGCCGAAATTGCTTTGTGGGTTTTGAGAAACTTTCAAAAATACAGCCTGGAGTCTGGAAGTTAGTGATTGGTTCACTCGTGCATCGGAGAGCACGTAAATGTCGGTCCTGTGCCTGATCTCTCTCCGGTCGTGTCGGATTGCCGTCTCATCGGACTACAAGAATGAGGGCATAGAGAGTGCACCTGTGTCTGCGCGAATGGTTGTGTACTATAGTATGTCCTGCGCAGCTGGCTGATCTCAATAAAAGAGAACGGCCGCCTTAGCCGACAATCGGCCTGGATGCCATCATCATCATCTCAGGAACGACTGGACTGATTTGAAAAATTCTTTCGGTGTTGGACAGCCCACTTATTGAGGAAGGCCAAAGGCATCGTAAATCTGGGTACGGGAAAAGTTTAGCCATATCTTAGTGCAACTTAGGAGGCGTTGCCAAAGAAAAAAAAAGCTTTCTGCAACAAATACCCTTTATTTTTATTTAATTATCATAATAATTGTAGAATTAAATATAAAAGCAACTAAAATTCCTAGAACTCTTCAATTAAAAATCAGAATCCAAATAAAATCTTTTGTATCTGAGCAAAGAGATTTAAAAGTAAAAATGCAATTCTCGGACTCAGCGCGCCTTACTGACTTAATTCAACAACTATCCTTACAGAAAATAATAAAAACAATAAAATAAAACAATGAAGAAAGATTAAATTACTAGTCTTTGTAGCCTTTAAAAGTCTTCTACAGGGCATTTAAAAAAGACCAGCTGTTGCCAACAGGAACGAAATAGGAATATTTTAGAACCACTCAAAATATAGTTTGCATAAATGTAGCAGCTTTTACGAGGTGTAATTATGTACAGCAAACGTAATAATGTTTTTGCGCTTTTTAATGGTAACGGCAGGTGTTGCTTGGATCTTTGAGTCACGTAGAAAGGTCTTGAACATACCAGCCCATCAAGTGACTACAATCTGTAGAATTTCCTTCAGTAATTTTAAACTTTATCGCTGAAGCATATGGTTCGAAGTTGATTGGGAAAATTTTACAGTTTCGGGTAGCTTCATGTGCTGTCGGTACATACCATTTCATGTTTGTTCCACTACCTTCCTGCCCTTATACATTTTTTTTATTTTGGGTGCTTCGTACTTGTATTTGATCTCACGCATGTAACATTCTTAACAGGTATAACATCTTTATAACAATCCATCACTTGTTTTTTTTAGTCGTCCCCTTCTTCTATATCCATCATCATATTCATTACTATGACGTAAGATGTAGTTGGAAACTCCCTTGTCTTCTGATAAATGGAGAAAGAATAATCTGCTCTATTCGTGCACTGGGTAGGTCTATACTCTACCGATTTGTTAGGTTAATATTTTTAATAGGGTGTTACATATTTCTAATTTATAATTTTTTAAAATTATTATTTATGATATAAAAATAATAATCGCATCTAAAGGTATTTTATGTCGGATACTTTAGGTGGACAACTAATGTAAGATGACTAAAAAGTCACGGTGTATATGTATTATGTATAATATTTTATACAACTATTTTCTAAATACATATATTCTTCATCTTCATATATCTAAGCCTTAAACAGCTAGTTAAAAGTAAAAGGTACATTTGAAAACATTAAAAAGAAACAAACTCGAGTTGTGGAAAATATCCGATTTGCAATCTGCGTTAATGCGACGAGTAAACAGGTTGGAAATTACAAAAAAGAGAACGCCGCTGAAAATACTTAAGGAGGGAAAAAGCTGGGAAAATGTGAGTTGGAGTTCTGCATTGAGGGTTCCGTATTTATCCTTCCATCTTTGCGGTCTCATTTTTATTTTAAGGTAAAATTTGTAGAATGATCTTTACTCAAATATCGGTATTTTTTTTTAAGTTGAAGATTGAAAGTTATATTCGTCAGATAACGCATTAAATTGAAAAATATTAAGATCAAACCAAATAAATAATAGTGATGGTGAAAAATTAAATACGCTCGATTGCACGGTACAGACGCCAGCATATCAGGCTAAACGAAACTGTCAAAATTTCCCATTCAACTTTGAACCTTAATGCTTCAGCGATAAAGTTGAGAATCTATTTAGAAAATTTGTCAGATTGTAGTATCCTGATGTGCTGGCGTACGTACGGTTTTTGGATTATTTTTTGAGTTCATTGTTACAAAATGTCATGTCTGATTTTAATGTTCTGAATTTTAATGCTCTCTCTCTATTTATGCATTTTTTTATTTATGGTTAGGAATGTCGTGATGTCACATCGGATGTAACTGCGACTCATCATCATCATCACAGCCTATTTATCGTCCCACTGCTGGGCACAGGCCTCCTCTCCCACGGAGAAGGATTGAGCGTTAGTCACCACGCTTGCTCAATGCGGGTTGGTTAACTGCGACTCAACAATGAAATTTTTATAGCTTTGCTTAGTCATTTTTAGCCGCATTTCATAGCATAAAATTAAGTTTGAAGTAATCCAAATTGTCAGATTTTTCATTACATTATTACTTGGCAAATTTTGGTTCATGGTTTTTAGTTGTCATGTACGGAACTCTAAAAAACATAAGCGTATTCTGCTTATGTTTTGTCTCTTTTTGGAAGTTGAGCTTGGGAGAGGTACTTTAAAACCCTTTTAGTATTTTTTTTGTGTGTGTACAACTAGTCTTGTTTTTTTAGTTGTAACTGCAAAGGGGGTATTAGTATGACGTTGATAGTATCATTATTATTTGTATTTTTGCCACTAATTACCTACATAATTATTAAGAGAATTTGTTATAATTATCTTAGCTTGGACCTGTTTTTTTGCTCGACTTCCGAGAAGACTGGCAGTACAAATAGTACAGACGCCAGTACATTGACCTACCTTAAACAGTCTAATTTCTTTAATAGATTGTCAACCTTATCACAATACCGGTAAGTTATATTCGATTCCCGTGCATCGGAGAGCACGTAAATATCAGTCCTGCACTTGATCTCTCTCCGGTCGTGTCGGATTGCCGTCCCATCGGACTATCAGAGTGAGGGAATAGAGAGTACACCTGTATCTGCGCGAATGCTTGTGTACTGTAATATGTCCTGCGCAGCTGGCTAATCTCCTTAGAGAGAACGGTCGCCGTAGCCGACAATCGGTCTGGACGCCATCAATATTTGATTGGTAAAATTTAACAAATTCGGGTAGGTTAACCTGCCAACGTCTGTAACTTTCTTCTCGTGTAAAAAAATAATTAAAAATTAATGTTAACAAAAATAATTTAATTTAATTGTAACCAAATTTTAACATTAATGTTCCGCAACAGGGAGGAGGGACCCAAATTCAAACGACTTCTGAAAGAGATTCCAGATACGTTAAATGTACGTGCGAATTACATTGAATCTCATTGTTATGTTTAAGACAAAACTTTTGTATCAAACGTACGTTTCGTATGAATACCCCGATGGTAAATGTTTTTGGACTTTCGCGACTTGTACCTACATAATTATATACACAACAGACGGGTCTTACTCACTATGAAAAAAAATTATATAGGCATGTTTGCTACTTCTATTTCTCCCGATGTTTCGGCCGAAACGCTGGTGCTGTATTACAATGCTGGATTGACGAACTGAGCGTCCAAGGTTAGAGTGTCGGTAAGGTTAGCATTTGTGTGATGAGCATGCCATCCCGCCTTTCCTGAGGCGGAGATGGTCCATGAGAATTACTCTACCTAAAAAAAAGATTTGTCAACTTGTAGTGCAATGACTAAAATAAAGGGATAGCATTGTTTTTTAGAATGTGAAATCTTCAAGTGATTCTCCTCTCCCGCTGTGGATGCAGCTGAAGGGGAAAATCAGACTGTTACTGATTAAAACCCACTTTTGTAACTCCTGAAGTCGTGTGTGTGCCAGGGTCATGGTTACTCTTCTCACCAATCCTGCAGCAGTGGTAGCAAGTCTGGTGATGTTATTATTTGAATGAGGATTTATCAAATACCTCTTGCTGAGGGTGCAGCTGGAGGGAGTATCAGATTTTTACCGACTAAAACAAATTTTTGTTCCTTTTGGAGCCCTTTGTGTTCCAAGAACGAGGTCGCTCAAAAAGTTATAGTCTAAGATAGTATTTATTTAACCAAATAATTCAAATTTTGTTTTATTTTTCTTCAAAATTTTAACTTTCACTGTGAAGAATCTTCAAGGAACGGAGATGCAGACACAAGAGACAGGAGAGTGAAAGAGCAAGATAACAAATTTCGTTAACCTAACAGCACGCAGTTTTCTTTAAATTTCCTCTAAAGCAATTTTACCTGTGGCAGCATTAAGTGCGGTGACATCAAAAGTTGCGTAAGTGCTAAATGGAACAGAAAATTTAACTAATAAATTAAGTTTAGCGGCGAAACGTTGACACCGAGTGTCTTGCTTAAATGAAAGAGGGCTGGTTTAAAAACTTCGTTAATTTATGCTCAATTATTATAGACAAAAAAAAATGTCTCACTTTGCGGACGGTACTTTTTTGACGTTTATTTGTGGGGCTTAGGTTAAAAGTCGACCGTCCGTAGGTATAACTAGCTGTGTCTTGTGTCTAGTACATTTCGTGCAATTGTGGAATATCCTGAGAAATCAATAGAAAATTCCAAGTGTTGTTATATTGAGTTAGCAAAATCCTTTCTACTTTCCCAGGGCACCATCCTTTTACCGCGGCCATGGCACACAAAGACCTCTAGAAGAAATAAAAGTGGGTTTTATTCAGTTAGAGTCTGACACTACCTCCAGTTGTACCCACAGCAGCAGGGTTATTTTAGGACGGGACGGATTGGGTTCGTATAGGACTTCACCTTTAGTCAATCATTGTTGTCCAAGATATGCTTACAAGACATATGTTGTCTAAGTAACACTGGTACTTGCCTAACTTGGAATCGAAACAGCATACTCGTACTTGAGAAGCAGGTGTTTTACTCTACTTTACCTCTAGGCCATGATGACTTACATGTATTAAGTACAGTAAGTTCAAGTGAATTCTCATTAAAAATAAACTTATTATTAATTTCATTATGAAAGTAAGTATTATTGTGTTAAGCGAAGCATATTAAGTGAAGTGAAGTCAACACTTAAGTGAAGCATATTCGACACAAAAAAAAAAACATTTATTTAAATATATTTCTAAATTTTTAATTGTAATCAAATACGTATCATATGAATATTATAAACCAATTCCGAAGTTTGCCAACTGCATCCATAAGGCGGTATTAAAACCAAATTTCTCCAAACCAAGGAAATTCAATACAAACAAACATACGCAGTAACAATAAGGCTTAGACTTCCCACAATCGTAGTTTCTACACGTATAATTGAAACCTGAGATGGTATCTAATAAGATACATGTAATGGGATTAGCCAATTAAACTAGTTTTCTGCTAACATGAGACACGGTAGCTATCTTAGAGTATATAACCAACAGGAGAAGCCATGAATGTGAATCTACGTGAAAAAGATTTTCAACCTACGAGGGGTGAAGCAATGCTATGAAAGACCAAAGTGTGCTCATGCATTTTAAGAAAGAAAAATATGCGTTTAACTGAGTAATATAAGAATACACATAAAATAAATAGTACATACTAACTTTGTCGCTGAAGCAGATGGTTCGAATATAATTCAGATTGGAAGTTAATTGGCAAAATTTGACAATTTCGGTAACTTGATGTGTTGGTATTTGTACATCTAAAATACTCAAACTTAACTATCACAGTTATTATAACCAGTTACAAAAACTATACGAAAATTATGTGCTGGCATTTGACTACCCGAAACTGTCAAATTTTCCCAATCAACTTTGCACTTTATACTTCAGTGATAAGGTTGAAAATTAGTTAAGGAAATTCGACAGATTGTTGTGCTGGCGTCTGTACATAAAAACATGATCAGCAGTATCATCATTGCCTTTGGAAAATCTGGATGCACGGCAACGGCATATCCAGTTGGTTAGGCACTCTAAGGTAGGATACAGGTTTGAGGTCGTAAGGTAACATTTGTGCTTTTAATTTTCTGCGCTATGTTTCTTCAGTGTCGTTGGAGCGATTTGTGTTGGCTTTGGAACTGTTCTTAGTACTTAACAACTGTTGTAAGGTTATCTGTTTCATCATCATCAGCCTTTTATATCGTCCCACTGCTGGGCACAGCCCCCTTCTCACACGGAGAAGGATTGAGCGTTAATCTCAATGCGGGTTGGTGAAGGAAAACATCTCGAGGAAACCTGAACTATAAAATTTGAAATCACCAACTAGCATTGAGCAAGCGTGGTGATTAACGCTCAATCCTTCTCAGTGTGACAGGAGGCCTGTGCCCAGTAGTGGGAGGATCGAAAAGGCTGATGATGATGAATGAATAATGAAAAATCTACTCTATCTTATTATGTTAAGCCTTCCATATTAAGCATAAATCAATATTTTTATTACATAACAAAACATTCCAAAAAGCAGAAATTCTAACAAATTTTTCCTCTTCATAGCTCTAAAGTTTAATTATCGACACATTCCACTCCGCAATCGGAATTTATAAGTTGTAGAAAATTAGAAAAGTTGAAACTCATTTCAGGTGCTTCCAATGCCTCGTAGAAGTATGGAAAACTTTTCAGATCTGAAACTGGGACGATAGTACACATCTATATGAAGTTTTGTATGAAAATGCGGATGTAATTATGTTCGGCGCTTGTATGTTTTGAAATGATAGGTTGGAGTTTTGTTTTTAATTTCGTTAAACCATTTCTCTGTTGTTGTTTTATGTATTCTTTCAATCATCATCCTTCTTCAGCTCTCATCGAAATTTTTATTTGGGGTCGGCACAACATGATTTTTTTTTAAGAAGGCTATTTACTGCTTAACCGGACAAACCCTGTGGATGCCTAGAATTTAAGACCTCCAGCCAGGGGCAAAATTTTTAAAAATGTGGAACGCTTCACGATTTTGCGTATCATCCTTGCGCAGGGGCCATGCTAATCTTCTCTGTATCGTTCCAATTTTTCTTTTAACATTTCTTCTTCTAATATTTCTTCCACACTTCTACCTGCCGTCATCTCACAAGTTACATTATTTCTAGCCATAGTGACTTTCACACCATCCATTCGCCATTTCTTCGTATGTAAATGGTATGTACTCTCCCAACATTTTAATTAAAGGAGTTTGCTTACTAACATTCTTATCAACAAGATAAACATCTAATTAAGGAAAAACAGCTGTTTCTTTAATTGACTAGGTTCCGCAAGCGGTTTCGCCTGCGTCTCATGGAAACTACTCCATGCAAGCAGAAAAAAGTACCCTATAGGCTTCCTCGATAAACAGGCTATCCAAGACTGAAACATTTTTTTTAATCAGTGCAGAAGTTCCTTATTTTTTTGAGGTCAACCATGGCTCGTAGCATCTCTCTGTTCTTCCACTGCTGTTAGGATGAAGAATCGCTCTCTAAAACGCTCAAAGAAGGAGACAATGGCACCCTATCTATTTATTTATTTAATAGTTAATGTACACAGTTAATAAGAATTAATTGTATACATAAACTATTAAATTAATACGTTTTAACTTTTTTTCTATTAATAATAAAAATAAGGTAAAATGTATGCTAGTCGAGAAATGTTACCTACTATTCTTGGACTTTATGGAAGACGCATTTTTAGAATTTAACAAACCTAGATATTAAGTCCTAGCAACGCCCTTACGCCCTTGCAAATACATACATAAACTACATAGTGCATTAAAAATAAATAAATAAAAAAGTTAATAAGACAAGAAGTAAAATAGAACAATCAAGTACAAAGGCCCTTTTTCAAAGGACGAAAAAAGTCCCGTGAATGAGTTTGCTAGCCACGTGCTGATTTCACAATTTCACAAATACTATCCAACTCAATTCACAAATGTTAATGTGGTTTTCATTAAATGTTAATCATAATTTGTGGTTCCTGAAATGCATCAGCTATATTTGATTGGGTGGACATTAATGGACAAATTCGTTTTGATATTAGTTTCAATAGTTTTTGATAATTTTATGTGTGGTAAAGTTATTTCTTCCCAGGCTCCCAGTTTTGGATTGTTATTTACTAGTTCTCGCTAGTGGTTTCACTGAAGTCCCATGGGAACTACTCTATGCACCCAAATAAATATTAGACAATAGCTTTCATCGATAAATGGGCTATCATCATCTCCCGAGCCTTTTTCCCAACGATGTTGGGGTCGGCTTCCAGTCTAACCGGTTTCGACTGAGTACCAGTGTTTTACAAGGAGCGACTGCCTATCTGACCTCCTCAACCCAGTTACCTGGGCAACCCAATACCCCTTGGTTAGACTGGGCTATCTCACATCGAAATAAACTTTCAAAACGATCTTGTTCCCGAGATTCGCTGATCCAAGCAAACAAACTCTTCAGAATATTAATAAATAATAATATTAGTATAGATATTATTGGGTAACAAAAGTGTGTGGTTTTAGTTAGTAAGAGTCTGACACTCCCTAAAGGTGGACTCACAGCGGCACTTAAAAATTAAAAAAAAAAAATGAAGAATATTTAAAATTACTTTTTGTTTACAAATCGAGGTTAATCTATCTATGTAAGAAGGTTAATCTAATTATCGTTTATCTAATTTAAAACCGAAACCAGCCTTTATTCTTTAATTCACCACATTCCTGCAGAAATAAACTTCACTGCACACAAATTGTTGTTAAATGAGACTGCACCGGTGTTCGATAGCACTGTTTAAGCAGAATTTATTGTTTTATATTTAACCGAAATTAAATGCAGTGCTGTTTAAATTCAAGACTCGTTCAGAAGCGGGCGGTATTGATTTTATAAAGTAATCTCGGTTTATTTACTTAGCGATTGTGTGAAATATCTCAATTGACATCTGCAATCAATTAATTTTGCATCTGTATTTGTTACAATTTTTTTTCGGGGCATATCTTCGTGAACTATCCTCCATCTGGGGAGAGGCGCTGGACTCTTACCGGCTAAAGGCCGAATTTAATGACCTACTTATGCGTTGTTTTGCTTACTAGAGACAGGAATTTGACACAAATTATTTGGGGCTAATGTCAAAATTCAGTCTCTAGTAAGCAAAACAACAGATAGATAGGTTATTCATTTCGGCAGTGAAACCATTCCTGTGTATCCGCGCACATGCGAGCGGGAATCGAGATTCTTCCGTAGCCCCTTACTACTGCTTGCCCGGTTATCCGGGCCTCGCGTCCTACTCAAGGTAGTGATGTGTTGAACTACCCCGTGCATCGCCTCGGAGACGCGTGCCGACACTCGAGCGCCTCTGCCTCGAGTGCATCGAATAGGGGGCATAGGGGGCGGGTACTTCCCCAAGTCCCTTGCCCCTGGATCCATTCATGGGGGGCAGAAAAGGGCGTTGTTAGCCCTTAACCATGAGCTACTACTACCTATACAAATCCATCGAATAGGGGGCATAGAGGGCGGGGACATCCCCAAGTCCCTTGCCCCTGGACCCATTCATGAGGCGCAGAAAATGGCGTTGTTAGCCCTTAACCATGAGCTACTAGTGTACCTATAAAAATATAAACATAATCTTAGAAACTAAAATGACTACAACTCTTAAACCGTCTTGTATCTATTTCACCTTAAACTCAAAGTTACAAATCACAGTTAACTGAGACTGAACCAAAATTGTAAGGAATAGCTGAACTAGACTTATTTCGGTGCAGCTGTGAACTTAAAACTAGACTTTATCCCTGCTCGCTAAAATAGGAGAACGGTCTTTACGTAGTACGAGTTTAAATATTTAAACTTTAATCATTGTGAAAACGTAGAATAGAATTTTGGCCAAAGCCTCTTGTTTTCATATAGAGAAATTGTCATTTTACATTTTTATAGTTATGCTTTTAAAGGAGGAGTTATGATTTCAGACTTTTTTTGTATTTTCGTTAAATATTTGTCAGTGTTGGCCTAGTGGTTAAAGAACCAGCCTTTCGAATATGAGGGCGCGAGTTCGATTCCAGGCCAGGCAGGAACCAATGCGACTTTTCTAAGCTATTATGTACTTTCTAAGTTTATCTTGGACACCAATGACTGATTAAAGATGAAGGAAAACATCTCGAGGAAACCTGGACTATATAAAGTCTGAAATCACCAACCCGCATTGAGGAAGCGTTATTCCATTTTTGACCTAGTCCACATCCCAATTCTGTAAAGTCATTTAACTGGTACCAACAAAAAAATAATATATAAGTATAAAATATATTTATGATTATATTATAAAAAATATATACATATTTTTAGGTCAGATGACCTGTAAAACTACGGTGCACTAGTATTGTTAGACTCTTTTTTTCAAAACTTACGACATAATAAATAGTAGATCAAATTTAGTAACCATTAATTACTCTACACCGTGTTATGTATCTCAAAGATTTTTCAAAGGCTTAAGAGATAAACTTCTGCGCTAATTAACTTTGCAATTAATATGATGAACTTGCTTAGACTTGCGTTTTATTAAATTAGAAGCGATTTATATTCAAGGGGAAAGCCTGAAAAATTTGGTATTCGTCCTTTGTTTATTTTCTTGAATAAATGGTCAGTGAACTGTAGTTTCATCAACCTATCTCAACCGGTCAACTTTCTTTAATAGATTTTCAACCTAATCAAAATACAGGAAGGTTTATATTCGATTGGCATACTTTAATATCGGGTAGGTTGACCTGCTGGCGTCTGTACCAGGTTTTATGTAAGTCAATGGAAATTACGAATTCGATAAATGTACTCATAAAAATATATTGTTTTATGGTTATTATAGAATTACATCGATAGTTAACTTAAATACATAAATATATGGAATGCATCATTGTATGTATTTCCTAGAAAATGTGTTTAATTTTTATAACCAGTAAATTTTTTTTTACAATAAAAATATGTTTTGTGTTGTAGGGAGAAAAAACTTCACAAATTATTGTACCCATATTTTACAAATATTTATTTCTTTCTCTTTCTTTCCTAAAAGTATTAATATCTAAAACTATTATTTTGTATAAAACACTTCATAATCTATAAAATATAAAACTTAAACTACTATCGAAAATAAATTAATATTAAAATTATACATAATATTTATATTGAAATGCTGCTGTGAATAATTTCACATTTGTTTAATTGTGTCACGCATGTGTTTTCGAAATATAATATAAATTAACTAGGCATTATAAATTGGTGCTCAATTTTTTTTAATACGAGGAATTTTGGCTTGTTGACGTGAATATTGCTGATGTTTACGTTTTATAAAGCGGCTGTCTGCTAGTCTGATGAAATAAATAATTTTATTTTGCTAATAATAATAATTTATTCAGTCAAGTAATACAATTCAGATGTGCAAAAACTAAGTTATTGTTTATTACCATACAGTCCAATCGACTAGAGATCATTTTTAGGATACTGTTAGTGCTAATAAATTGACATTAAAACGTTTAGACGAGAAAGATTTTTCAAAACGTGATGAGATCACCATTTCTTAGCTGACTACCTCGAAAAGAAACGCCTAATCAAACTCAACACAGAAGGGGCCCCTAAGGCCAGGGTCTGTCTGGCCTGCGGGTTGTTCGTAAGCGTTACAGTGGCCCTGCACACAGGTACCTCCAGAAGGATCATAGTGGGGTTTAGTCAGTAAGAATCTGACACGCCCTCCAGCAGCTGCACCCTCAGCGGGAGGGAATCATTTGGTGATTACTCCTGAAAAAAAGGGTCATAGTCTCTTCTAAATATCAGACATAAATAAATTATATACTAATTTATAGGTACGTACAAAAAACGATCCACGTCCTTACCCGAGAGAAAAGGAACAAAATAGCAATTAATACAAGTTAACATTTCTTATACTAATTAACAGACAAGACAACACTGATAATAAACCAGAATTACTTAAAACAGGCTAAAAAATTCAAACTTCTAGCCAAGTTTGACATCCAGCCAGATGTCCGCGAATGTTCGCAATTTTTTACGGCTTTTCGTAAAAACCTCCCCCTCTATAGCGCGATATTTCAACCTTAATATTTCGCCCAATTCCAAAAGGCGGCCAAGTCCGAAATTAATCCTGTAAAAACTTGGCAAGTGAGGCCAAGGCAAGGACTTCGTAAAATAAATGACAGCATCATGCATAGTAAATATACTCTCATAATTTTTGCACTAAAAGGAGTGAATTTTAAAAGTGTTATAAAGATGAGTTAGGGGTTTAAACTTGGCTAGTTAGTTTGAACGTGATTGGTTAGACCAAGTCATTATGGAAGGGTATTGTGAAGAACTTGCCAGAATATGTACTCTTCAAAATCTAAATAAATTATAACTGATTAAAGTCTACAATAAGTGTACTTATTGCCATCATCATCTGCCTAGCCGACGAGATTCCAAGCTAAGTTGGGGTCAGCTTCATGCAGCTGAGTATCAGTGTTTTACATAAGCGATGAGGAGGAATTTTTTGACGCCATTTATTTGATAAGGATTTTTTTGTTATGTGAATATATGTATGCACTGATTGCCAAACTGTTGGACTTTTTAAGAGGAGATTAAAAATACTAGTCATTTTGTTCTCCATGAAAAATACACTATCTGTCCATTGCATCATAGTTGTTTTATTTTATATGTATCTTTATATTTATATAAGTATATACTATATAGTATAAGTTATGTATGTATTGTTTATGTTCATGTAGGTATAATGTGCAGTTATTATCTTTTAGTATAATTTCTATTTCCATTCCTTTATTTACACACTGTCTGCATCTCTTTATTCCTATTTTCCTTTCGCAGGTATGCTGGAAGAGATTTCTGTAGAGAGAAATAAGCGTTACCTTTGTTAATTCTTTCTTTCCTTTTGTATTTCTCTATCTTATGTGTACCATAAATCCGTAAATAAATAAATAAAAATTAATTAAAATTTGTAATAAGTAGTCAATGTAAACTGCCTACTCAAAAATTCATTTCAATTACTCCAATGCACATTCTAAGTTGTAACTTAAATAGAACTTGGCACCAGGTGCAGTGCGCCAGACATTTAGGTGTTAAGTTCAAAGATCACGCCGCTTAAGTAGTAGCAAGTTACATTATATAATAGCCTTGCAGCATCTCGCTGTGTGAGGGTAATGGAGTATGTCTTTTACGCCTATTTGTGCAAGAGGTTTTGTTTATTTATATTGGTATCTTATGCATGTTGAATTAAAGTTGAGTTTTGACTGTATTGAACACTGCTTATTGTCACATTCTCATTTCGCGAGCCTTTTCCCAACTATGTTGGTGTCGGCTTCCAGTCTAACCGGATTCAGCTGAGTACCAGTGATTTACAAGGAGCGACTGTCTATCTGACCTCCTCAACCCAGTTACCCGGGGAACCCAATACCCCTTGGTTAGACTGGCGTCAGACTTACTGGCTTCTGACTACCCGTAACGACTGCTTCTGCGACTGTTCAGTGACAACCGGGACCTACAGTTTAACGTGCCATCCGAAAAACAGTCATTGGTGTCCAAGATATACTTAGAAAGTACAGGCAAACTTAGAAAAGTTGCATTGACCTGGAATCGAACCCACGCCCTCACACTTGAGAGGTTGGCTCTTTAACCATTAGGCCACTATTATTGCTTTTTTAAACATTATGAATGTGAAAGTAAGTTTGTTTGTTCGTCTGTCTGTCATGCTTTCAGGCCAGAACTCCTGAACAGTTTTAAATGGTACACAGATAGTCTAGAGCATAGGAAATCAAATAGGCTAGGCTTACGCCTTCTCCGGTTTTTATTTTAAACTTCAACTATGTCACATAGTATAATATTGTTTTAAACATAACACTTGGAAAACTCAACCCTTCTGCTAACACAGTCGGGTAAAAACACTGCTATCAAAAACATACAGACATCAGCACATCAAGCTACTTAGACTGTAGTAGCTTGATGTGCAGGCGTCTGTACGACTAAAATACTTACTCTAACTAACAGGATTATTTACCAGTTAAAATTTAACTAAACTCGACCAACGAACCGTTTATTTGCGTCAACTAAATGAAACTGTTGCAATTATGTGCAACAAATCATCATTTATGCATTGTATGGTTCGAAGCGCCATATTGTATCGAGCTATGGTATGGCCTGTTGATTTGTTGCATAGAAGTGTCCTTATTAACTTCTGCTTGTGATTTCGCTTTTAGTATAAATAGGTAATGATACCCTATGATAATAACGATCATTCCCACCCCGTTGCCCCCTTGTTGCGACTTAGCGACTAGTTCCCGGGGGCCCGGTAAGTGAGCTGGCGAGTCTCCTCCTGCCATTTTTACATGTATTTATTACATTTTCATCGGCAGGGGTCATAGTCCCCATAGTTTTTCCTTCCCTAGTCCACTAGCATCCCATCACAATAGCCCAAGTAGTTTTTCTTCCATACTTAGCAATAGTTTAGCACAAACCGGGGGTTGTCCTTGGGTACATTTTCATAGTGTATACAGGGACAATCAGTTGTCTCAAAAGGGTTTTAGCGTGTTGGCTTCTAAAAATGCGGGACTCTGTAGTCCCGTGGTCTAGTACAGGTATGATCATTCCCTTATCTTTAAGACAAGTAGAACTCGTTGCTAAATAACACGGGTCAGTCGATCATACAGTTAAGCAACGCTTTGCGCAGTCGTTCTTTGGATGGGTGACCATCTTGTCATGACGAGTTTCTCCGTATTTTGGAAGGCACGTTAAATTGCTGGGCCCAGGCTGCCATCTTTATATCTTTGGTAATCGTTGCGGCTAGTAAGAAGCCAGAAAGTCTGACACTTAAGAGGTATTGGGTTACCCTGGTAACTGGCTTGACTAGATCAGTCAGGCATTCGCTCGACGTAAAACACTGGTACTCAGCTGCATACGGTTAAGACTGGAAGCCGACCTCAACATAGCTTGGGAGAAGGCTAGGCCGATGATGATTCTCCTGTATTTCTTTATCTTCCACGGGGACGCGGGAGAAACCATGAGCAACTACTAGTCAGATATAAAATAATATTTCCTGTAAAATACAAAACCTCCTTCATCCGAAGTTTGTTAAAAAAGTAAATAAACATCGCTAGATTGGATTGCTTCCACAATAAATTTTCATAATTTGAAACGCAGCTTCATTCTGCAACAACGAAACAAGGGCAGAATAAAAATGCCTTTTTCATATCGTAACTAGTTGTTTGAAAACTGGCTTCATTTGTTAAATCTGGTTCTGAGTTTGTTGTTTTTTTTTTGTATTAGTACCTACTACTTGATTATCGAGGACGTTTGGACAGACGCTAGCACATCAAGCTACTACAGTCTGTCAAATTGCTTTCAACGTTGATTGGGAAAATATGTCAGCTGTGATGCGCTTACTTACATAACAACGTCAAAATTGATTGTTGGCCATAGCGGTTGCTGTCTCTTAAGGAGATCAGCCAGCTGCGCACCGGTGCACTCACTATTCCCTCACTTTCATTGGCTGTTTCACAGGCAAACCGACCAAAGAAGGATCAGGCGCAGATCAGGTTAAATCACAATATAATAGATTTTATTTCAGTTTGACCTTTTCAGCGACTTTCTAGGTGAAAACTGGGGAAAATGCAATAAAAAATGAAATTTGTTTTCTAAAAACTTAAAGTAATATTTTCAAAAAACTATTTTACAATGTTTACACAAATACTTAATACTTAATAAAAAAAACATCCCTTTATATATGTATATTTTTAAAGCATCATAAAAGTTATCTTTAAAAAAATAAACAACAATTGTTTTTTCCCAAAAAAAAAAAAAATACCTTTTGCATCCCACAACAAAAGTTTTTAATAATGACGGGTACAATGATCCCTTTCTATTACTGTACACAATAACCTGGTAACATATCGATGTGAACATTCAACTTTAGCTGGCTGCAGTAAGCTAGGTCACGTTTATTCTTCGGTCCATGTACATTGTACACTCACAGCTCGATCACCATTCCTAAAGCGATGCATATTCTATGTGCCTACCCACCGTGCAACCATGTGGTCATTGAATAGGACAAAAAAGTAAAACTGTTCAACTCTGCTGCTATGCGACGGGACATGTAACTGGATTTTTTTGAATTCAGAATGGTTTTTGTTGTGGTTTTAAGTATAAAGGCTATTTTTTGGGTTTTACAAAAAAAAAGAAACCCGACTTCCAATACACTGAAAAACAAAAAAAAAAACACTTTTAACTACAGACGCCTACAATCTGTCAAATTTCCTTAATCGATTTTCAACTTTATCGCTAAAGCATTATGGTTCAAAGTTGTGATGTGCTGGCGTCTGTACATCGCTCTAGAAGACGGTCTCAAGAAGTTGCAGCTGTATTTATTTGGACACCGACTGTTTATTTATGAATGAAACGACAATTTTTTTATTTTCCTTATATTATTATAAAAATGTTATCATAGCGCACGTTATATATTTCTTCTATGTAAAGTAATGTTAAAGTCCCCAATTATATTTTTTTTTCCAATTTAAAAATCAACGAAGATTGATTACCTATATTTTCGAATTCAAAAAAGTGTGAAGTGTAAAAAAATAATTGGAACAAAATAATCGTCAGTTACCAGATTTTCCTTCACAGCAGTGGAACTTTTGCAGCATTCGTTCGCGTAGAACCAGTACAAAAGTTAATTTGAATATCCCGATGCGTACCGACTCATTTTGATCGATTCAAAATTGTTCGAATTTTGAAAACCGTATTAAGGGCGCGTATTCCAAAAGCTGGCAACGGCGCAAATAGCTGTCAAATATTTACATGTTTTAATTAATTTCTCAATTTTATTTTATGAAAACATAAAAATATAATGCTCTGTAGTGCACTAAGAAAGTTAATAGAGAATGCAATTATTAATATCGTAACACCGAATATATACATAGTTTTATAAGTAAAAAACGTATTTGGAAACTTTCCAAGTGCCTTTTTTACACCTAAAACGTTTAAAACATCAAATTTAGTGTTTTAATTGCAATTCCTATTCAATGTTTTAGTGCACTACAGAGCCATATTTCATATAGTAAATTTGCCAAATTAATTAAAACGTGCAAATATTTGGCAGCTATTTGCGACGTTGCCAACTTTTGGTGCACGCGCTCTTAATCGAAACCGGAAAGTTATTGCAACGCCCTAATGGAAAGTAATTTAATTAATTGGTTTCAAAACGATTTTCATTTTAGGGGTTTTATTGATTGTAATTTCGATCGTTGAGTTTGACGAGTTGTCGAGTGGTGGACTCCGGGCTTTGATAGCTTTTTGATCTTTGTCGGCATAAAATAATCAATTTCGTAATAAATAGTGGTTATATTTGGGATCTTCGGTGACTTGTTTTGATTATTCGGATGAAAACAACAAACATAAGGCAGTTTTTAACGCCTTCAGCAGGCTTAGCATGGCAACCGTAGAAACAAGTTTTGTTTACCGGAGATTGGATATAATGACAGAAAAGTGACAGATTGACGTAAGATTTCTTTCGTCATTTTTTGAAGTTATTTTTCTTTTCTTCGATCGACATAAGTTTACAAGTGATTATATACGAGATGACAGGTCGCGACATGCTCGGGCAGAATCAGGTTGACATTGACAGAAAGAGCTTTGTCTTTTCTCGACAGAATAGATATGGAATCGCCATGCTAAGCCTGGGATAATATTGTCCCATTGTTAAGATGACCACAAACTTCTTCATCGATTGCTCTTTTATAAAATAAAGAGAAGGTATTTCCTTATGTTTAAAGCTAAAAAGACTACTAGAATATTTACTGTCTCCGCAGCAACGAAAGAAATGCTGCAGGCTTAGCATGGCAACCGTAGAAACAAGTTTTGTTTACCGGAGAATGGATATAATGACAGAAAAGTGACAGATTGACGTATGTTTTCCTTTGAATTTTTTAAAGAAATTTTTCTTTTCTTCGATCGACATAAGTTTACAAGTGATTAATACGAGTTGACAGGTCGCGCCATGCTCGGGCAGAAGACATGTTGACATTGACAGAAAGAGCTTTGTCTTCTCTCGAAAGAATAGATATGGAATCGCCATGCTAAACCTGGGATAATATTATCAGTACAGTTACTATAAAAAACTGAAATAAACACTCAAGAATTAAACAATAGAAAATCAAATTAAAAACCAACCAACGAAACCACACACGCCTGAAAACTTCTAAGCATCCACTGAAACCAATTCGAGTACATGTCAGCACACAAGTGTTTCGTAATTGATACATGTTTCAATTGTGCGCGACTGTCCCGCGGGAGTCAAGATTGTGGGTACCAGTTAATTGGTTGTTCGGATCTCATTGTACCAGGTACGGTGCAGGACGGTACGGATGGTATGCGGTTGGTTTTATTCGGCTTTTTAATGGAATTGGTATTGCTAAAATTGGAATGGTTGTTCTCAAGGGATGGTTGATGTGGAAGAAATTAAGTGAGTATTACCTCCTGTTCCATATTTCTGAACAGTAGTTTTCGCTTGGTATTGGGTTTTATTTTTAGCTGGTTTTAAAGTGTATTGTTTTATATTTATACACTGTTCGAATTTAATCGAATAGTCAGCGAAAATGTATAATTGCATAGAAGGTAAATGTTCACATTTGCTCGTTTATTAAAATGTGGAAGAGTTCGTGTTAAGATCTTGTCAATCTTGTGTTAAGACACTACGTACTTAATATTACAACTACTATAATAATTTTACTAGAAGAACTAGAGAAGACGTGAACTAGAGTAGAGAGTACAACGGCAAAATCACCATGCGCTTTTTCAATTCCCATATTTTTATGTGCCGAAAAACTGGAACTATATAATAGTGTTGTTGTACTAATTGATCTATACTTAGTATAACAACAGCGTATAAAAAATCAATTTTGTTTATTGCCAAAAAAAGTATTTCTTGGTACAGACACCAGCCCAAAAAGAAAATATACACAATAAAATCTGCGTAATATTTTTTTCCAGGTCTACTTTTGAAACTATTTGATAGATTTTCAGTATATCCAAAACTGTTACTTAAAGAAACATAATTAAATCATCAGAACTATTTTGCCAGGGGTTATAAACCAAAGGTACTCACAGGAACCCACGCAATCACAGCTATCAGCCGCAAAATTTCATCACGTGCCCGATAATCCAAGTCGAGCTAATAAACTGAAGTGTGGGAACATTCCTGCGGTGTATTAAGCTTAGCCATATGCGTTCCATTTCACTCACCTAATACGTTATTGCAAAGGATACAATACACTGATTGTGGTTTTAGATAACTGCTTTTTTGGACGCACTAAAAATTAAAAATGATATTTTTTATAAATGGTTGGTAAATATTTTTAAAACTTGAAATCGACACTGCATTTCATAAAATTATTTAAACGATTTCGGACCAATTAATGTACTAAACATTGGAGCAATTAAGACACAGTGTGGGATGATGGAATGGAAAAAAATAATATTTAACTTCAAGTTGCAATCTTTGTTTGAGAGCTGACAGGCGACTTAGTGTGAAACTAAAGACTAACTACTTCCTAATACTATTATAAAGGCGAAAGTTTGTAAGTATGGATGTACGGATGTTTGTTACTCTTTCACGTAAAAACTACTGAATGGATTTGAATGAAACTTTACCACAATATAGCTTATACATCAGAATAACATATAGGCTACTTTTTATCCGGGTATGGAAAGTAATTCCCTCAGAAAGCGGGTGAAACCGCTGGCGGAAGCTAGTTATTCATAAAACTATTCTATATTTAATTGATGTTCCGGCCTGTTATAAAATATAATGTAAGATGTAATGAGGTTACATCTCTACAGTACCTACATTTTGTCCTGTTACTGTAAGTTGTTCCATTAGTATGCAATTAAAATCATACACAAAAGATAATATTTTTATAGTCGTGGTGGCCTAGTGGTTAAAGAGCCAACCTCTCAAGTGTGAGGGCGTGGGTTCGATTCCAGGTCGGGCAAGTACCAATGCAACTTTTCTAAGTTTGTATGTACTTTCTGAGTATATCTTGGACACCAATGACTGTGTTTCGGATGGCACGTTAAACTGTAGGTCCCGGCTGTCATTGAACATCCTTGGCAGTCGTTACGGGTAGTCAGAAGCCAGTAAGTCTGACGCCAGTCTAACCAAGGGGTATTGGGTTGCCCAGGTAACTGGGTTGAGGAGGTCAGATAGGCAGTCGCTCCTTGTAAAACACTGGTATTCAGCCGAAACCGGTTAGACTGGAAGCCGACCCCAACATAGTTGGGAAAAGGCTCGGGAGATGATGACAAAAGATAATATTTAATAATGGAATGCATAACATTCTGCCATTAACAGCGCTAAGATCACCCATATCTCGAGGAGTAACGTAAAAGCTTACAGAACCGAAACACTGCTCCCAGCAATACAAATATAGTGGGTGACATCACAAGCACGAACTACATTCAACGTTGATACAAATATTTACATTAATCAAACAAACATTGATTATTATCCGTCTATGATAATCATGCTCCAAAATTAAGCACACATTTCAATACTATGAAGGCTATATATTGTATTTATGTGTAAAATATATAAACACACGTATATAAACACGTACGCATAGTGGATCTATTTCTTAGTTTGTGTAAAATGTACATGTATATGAAAACATACGCATAGTGGATGTCTTAATGTATTTCGATATATAACTGAGCATACCGGTTCGTGACGTCATGATATCGACGCTATGTTTGCGAGTTTTCTCCCAAAATCAAATGTATCAATTAGTTAAGTAAGTAGTAAAAACAAAAGGTTCTTTGAAGAGGAATCATATAAAATACCATATTAGTGGCGATAAATTGGTGTTTTGTCATATCACTAAATCTTTTTAGGAAGATGTTATAATCAAGAGTATTCGACATTTACCGGGATTTCATGATATGCCTAGGGTTTGTGTGAAATACCTAATATCTTCATTTTCCTGCGACATCTGCATAATGATGACGGACAAGATCTGAACAACTGTTGAAGACATTATATTATTTAATCAAAATGTTGAAAACTGTATTGTTAACAACAATTCCAATGATAAAATTTTACGAAGACTGTCGATAGATTTAGGGCCAGTTTCACAGGTAGCTGATAAGTTCCAGATACTTTATCTGGTAGACAATTTCATACAAATTCTGTTCCATTTTTGAATTTATCTGGTATTTAGTGGCTATCCGTAACCTGTGAAACTGGCTCTTAATATTGTATTATACCTAACAAATATACATAATCTATAATATTATCTACCAAATGTATTTCTAAAATATGAGTAGCTTGCCTGCGTGTTCACTGTTCAACTACAATGATAATAAATATTTGCGTGGCTAGGTGTGTACTTATCCAATATTAGTACTGAATACATTAGAATTTTTTTCAGCGTCTAGTCCAAAACTAAGCAGAGCTCGTACTATGGGTACTAGACAACTGATAAACGTACTCAAATACTTTTTTTTTGAAAATACATGTACTACCCAGACTAAGTCAAACACTCATGTTCATGCACCCAAATAAATTTGAGTCATGTTGGAATCAAACCCAGGACCTCAGTCGTGGCAGGCAGGTACACTAGCTACTACGGCATCTGGTCGTCTATATTATGTATGTTGGTTTAATTTGCTGTCCAGATACAAATAAATTTTCATCATACAACTGATATTGGATGGCTTTCGAATTACGAGCGGTTTCAAGAAAGCTGTATAAAAATATTATGAAAAGCAACCAAGTAATTATCATGAGGTTCAACGTATTCTGAATACACTAATTAATCTTATTCATAGTCCCCATAAATCAAGGGAGACGCAGCTTCTGTGTACATAATTTTTTCATTAACATTTCTTTATTAAATGTCTGCAAATAAAACAATTATTTTCTTCTTAAAATTGTTTTTAATTACGTTTTAATCTGTGGCGTCTTCATGTTTAATCACGTAAATTTTTCATTTGATAATAAAATTATTTCCCAGTTTCTTGTTATGTTTAGTGTTAGTACAAAATACAAAGAGTAAGATTTTTCATTCTTTGAAAATTTCGACTGGACCTATTTTAAGTTCAATCAAAATATACAAAGACCTAAATAAAATAAGAAAAAGAGAGATAGATAACCCAGTTCAAATTGAAAATAAACAAAAAGCCAAGTATGTTTAAATGACAGCCGAGATCCACCAATTTAACGTGCCTTACACAACACAGAGAAAATCATCATGACAAGATAGTCACCCATCCAGGGAATGAACGCACCTAGCTTTGTTTAACCTTATGATCAATCGATCCACGCGGCTGTTACTTAGCCACTAGCCCCTTCACGAGGTCCAAGAGCTGAAACTTCAAAGTCTAACTCAGGATGAAATATTAGATACACATCGGTTATCCGACCGCAAAACTACGAAGGTGGCATACTAATATGAAGGAAATCGTTAGGGCAACACTTTGAATACTCACTTAGTACAATTTGACCCTCGATCATGACTTGAAGCTAAATCATTTCACGGTAAATAGGTCAACGGGTGAGACTGTAAGGGTGCAGGGTAATCGTGATTTAAATTTATTGGGGATTTCAGGTGTGGAGTTTTTTGGGACATTTCCAATGATATTTGGGGAGATTACAATCGTTTTTAACCGACTTCCAAAAAAAGGAGGAGGTTCTCATTAACCGACTTCCAAAAAAAGGGGGAGGTTCTCAATTCGGCCGGTATGTTCTTTTTTTTTTTTTATGTATGTACACCGATTACTCAGAGGTTTCTAGTCCGATTTGTGTAATTCTTTAATAAAAATTTCATTCAATTTGGTTCAGTACTTTCTATTTTATGAGCATTTGTTTGATTTATGTGGATGATGTGTATGTGGATGATGTTATAAAGGGCCGGTTAATGAGAATTTCCCACAAACTTGAGTTATGATAGCTATTATAGAAGGTATGGAGTGTATAAATGGATGACGAAAACAAGATATTGGACCTGATACTAAAAAGATAAAAAAAAATTTTTTTTCAAAAAAATAAAACCGACTTCAAAAACACTGAAAAGTGAAAAAAAAATTAACATATCAGGTCCCTCTCTATCAAATAGGTCCAATTTACACATAAAAATAAAACCGACTGCGATGTACTTAAAAGCTTTTTTTTTTCACTTTTCAGTGTTTTTGAAGTCGGTTTTATTTTTATGTGTAAATTGGACCTATTTGATAGAGAGGGACCTGATATGTTAAATTTTTTTCTTGTGTATTGTTGATTGTTTTTTTTTTTATTTTCCCTAAATACGCGCTCTTTATACAACAAAAAATCTGGTCTAGTGCGTATTGGTCGAGATCTTTCCCCAGCAGTGGGCAATGATCTCAAGAGGACAATATATAGACTAAGTAAAAAAAATGTTAGAATAGGTGATAATTTAAAACGTAGAGCATCAGGAGTTTAATTAATTTCTATCTTAAAAATAAAATAAAAGCTAGATGATATGACATGTATATGTATGATTCTGTTCAGACTTATAAATCATTAATTTTTGTCACTGCAAATATGCATAAGTACTAACTAAATATAGTATTTTTTAATATGAATAATTGTTTATCTTCCAAAAAAACGATGTTAAGTAAAGCAACTACATACCTCTTATAGTCCCTCCAGTTAATCTAAACTGTGGGTCTGAAGTCACGTGCCCAATTCCTCAGACACGCCAATGACGACACGTTCCGCCGACGCAGGGCTCGGTCCTTTTCTCCAACCCTTATGATCGAAGGACCAGATTTAATGGGATTAAAACTAAACCAACTTTCTTAAGTGTTCGTGATAATATACAGCTATTCTGGAGTTAATTACACTTCTCCATAACTTATATGTAAGTTTTGGTAAATAGATCAAGTTATTATATTGTTAGGTAAATATTAAAGGTAATGTTTGGTTAGTTTCGAATTTAGGTATTATGTTATTTGGCTTCGTTAGTACATTATGTTTGTTTCAACATCGTTGTTTTAACATGTTCACTATAGCGATGATTATTAAGAATATCCACTGGTTCTTGTAAATCAGTATAATAATTCTGAGTAAGATAGAAAAAGAAATCCAAAATTATCACAATTTCAAGCACCAAACAAAGCACTAAATTGTTTTAACGTTGACAGTCAAGAGTAACTATTGTACTAAAGAACGAAATAAAAATCAGCACTAACACAAAACGGACAGAGTCACGAGCGTTTCATAGTAATGAAACTACACTTTGTATGTTAATATTAACATTATCGTGAACAAACTATTGGAGATAACGCAAAAAGTGCGGAGTTCGACGTTCGGTTTAAAAGTCAGAATTTTGTTGAAGCGAGCTGTTTTATTCAAAAGTAATTCAATTTGTAGTGGAATGTTTTAAAAATGTAAAATTAGTACGTTATTTTGGTAGTCTGTGCAGTTTATATGGTTGTTGGATCTCGGGTGAGGATATTATCAAGTACCGATGCAGGTTTTATTTACTTAAAACCAATAAGAAGTTGAAATAAAACTTGATATTATATGGAATATACATAATTATTATCATATCTGTTTAAATTGTAGTCGATGGATAATAATCACTGTAAAAATATTATTTATCTGTATGACTTGAGTTACATAGTTTATTGTTCTACTTACATAGATGATATAATAGTCTTTTCACAAGGTAACAACTCTACACCTAAAAGCTACTAGATAAATGAACAGTATGGAGCACAAACACATTTAAAAAGGCTGCCTTTATGTACCCTGGAGCTAAGCCAAGAGTAGCGAATAGTAGAACAAAAATTTATATCCATTTTGCTAAATTATTTCACATCAAGTAACTCTACAACCTAAAGACTTAATAGAAGCAAAATTCAGTAGCTCCAACTAAATCTAAAGAGTTAAAACAAAGTTTCACCGTCCATTTCAATTGGAACTTGGTAAACTAACTTGGTGAATGGAAGAAAAACACCGGGTGTATCAGCTTCTTACACAAATAGAACAAGTAGAATCGGATTACCAAGAACTGTCGTAAACACAAGCTGAGAATGTACCACTAATTGACCATAAATGCAATGTTCAAAGGTATTAGGAACACACATGCATTGGTAATTGGCTCAAACCATATCATGCGTTAACTTAGGAAGCTCTCAAACATACATGAAGCCTTCATCTCGGCTTCTCGTTAAGCCCTCCAGACGTACACAGATTTCAAAGACATCTACAATTCCCTCAGTTCAATATATAATCACAGTCGATTGGCATCCCCGTTTAGAATAATCCCCTGTCGGTTTCCTAGCTCGCGACTACGTAATAACTCCCTGGAGTGTACAACTTTTAGCGAAATTAACAAAGTTGGAACCCCTCATTGCGCTCGGATCTCGGGCAACATAAATTGTGATGAAATTTGAAAATAAAAATAGGCTTGAGGAAAATGTAAGGCTTAACTGGTCTGGATTGTTTAAAGGCAGTTAGGTGCTTAATCAATTTAACGCTCGCTATAATTCGTGTGGGTTCCTTTGGGGTGTTTTTTATTGGAATATTCTGGAGTTTACCAGATATTTCCATTGGATGATTGTTGTTCTAAAATACCATAATTTCGTTACGAGTATCCTTTCTGTTTTTTGTTGGTCAACGTTATGGCGCAGTTACAAAACATTGATATTTTTCTTCATGGAGAATATGTCGATCTTTAAGTTGTGGTCCCGTTTTTAAATGTTCTTCATATACATATGTACGACACTGAATAGAAATCGAAATAAAGAGAATTTTAAATATATGAAAGTTCAAAGGACCAGAAATTAAGTTGCACCGTCTACAAACTTTTGAACTCACCATCACCAGAGGCACAAAGGGCATAAAATAGTTAAGGCTGTAACATTAATTGGTAACGCGGTAAATTAATTAAGATCCCACTTAATAAGACAGTTGACTAACTTGTTGCAAACTTTCTATTTCTCGAGTTATTCGACCAATAAAAGTCTAAAGTTTGCTCAAATTAAATTTTCGCGTCGTTTGTTATTCGGTCGGTTTCAGATTAGTATCATTGGGTTGGTCCTTTGAGGCGTGTGGGAGATATTCACAAACCTTTATTAACTTTGATAGTGGTTAGTTTGTAGATATATTATTATTTGTGGTACCTATAGGTTGATGAATTCTTAATCATAACTGAGCCTTGAACTTAATAAAAAATATTATTCACAACATTTTAAAAACAAATGAACAACAGAATTTAATTAAAATAAATAGTCCATGTCAGAGATGAACCACCTGGTAGATATCGCGGACGCCAGGTATCGAGGGACAACTCCCGACTAACGTGGGCGCAGATCTGGGGGCGGTGAGTTTTGGGTATCTCACCGTCCGTACGTCTTGAATAACGACAGGCTCATGTCAGTGCCGCGTTCTGTACCACGCGCTCTTCGAAGAGCTGTCAGCAAAATTAGAAGGCTCTCGTAGGACCGAGGCCCGTAAGCGCTGCGGGATTATTTGCAAGACTTACCGCAAAAGGAACAACAGTGATAATGATTTTGATAATTATTACTACCCACAAAAATCTCCTATTAAAACTTTCTGCTCAGCCAAAAAACTTTAGCACTAAAACATAAAAGAGAGACCAATATACTAATATGTCTGCGGTAACAAACTTTGACGTTCCTTACACCATCAAATTGATTAAGGACATACGATAATGGATGCGAGATCCATCTTGCTATAGTAAATAGTTCGGAGCTGGCCACTTTAACGGTTACGAAGTTATGGGATTAACGGTCGATGTCCTTGAAGTTTGGTTAGCAAGAGTTATTATTATTATGGTTAAAGACTATTTAAACATTCTGAAGGTGTGAAATTACATAATAGAAAGTGCGTTTACCACCGAAAAAACTTATAATGTGACTAAAATAAAGTAAAGACATTTATGATAAAGAATGTAAAACTTCTAAATCTCTTAATCAAGATGTGAAAGTTACACCTATTAGGCATAACAGTAAAACAAACTTCACCGTTAAAATGTTAAAAATATAAAAACTGTTGACTGGATTGTCAAGCAATTTTTAGTCATAAATAGAGTGATTCATGGCGAAATTCAAGTAACTCATTTGTATTTGCCTCTGGTTCAGAATAATCAAAGTATCAAAACTACATATTTTTATCCCTAAGTAGACACTTATGCAACGATAAAACGAATCTACTTTTAAAAAATATTACAGAAACTAACAAAACACCTCTAAAATTCTACTTTCAAATTTCAATTATAATGGAACCTTCTTTAATAAATAAAAATGCCGAATAAACAAACACAACAGAAAATGTAAATTAGGACTGTTCCAATTTAGCTGATTAAACAGAAAACAGTTCTAGAACAAAAACTGTAATTACAGAATGACACACAAAATTACATATTAATTGTGTGCAAAGAAATTAATGGTCCAGCGGAGTAAACAGAGCGTGGTACAACAATGTTTTGGAAAATTAATTTTGAAAATAAATATGAAACTTGCATTCGTAACTAAGATTTACATGATTTACCAATTAAATTTAAAAAAATGTTCTATGTTAAAGTACATTAAATTTGATTCTATGAATAATAAATAATAATAACGAAACTATAATAATAATAGAATAACCAAGAAACTATAATTATTATGGACACCGGATGCCATGTGATGAAGAGGAACGGTGATCAGGTTATGAGTAAGGTTTTAGAGATGATGATGATGATGGAAGAAGGATTTAAGCATATAGAGGAAGGGGACAGGAGGGTATGAAAGATGTTCATATAGAATCGATCCATCAATTCTGAGATTTAGTCAGATGGAAGAGTATAGAAGAATGCTACTCCGACCCAAAATAACATTAAAACAAGGACAAGAGGAAAAGAATATACTCCAGATTTTAGCTGATTCAGATGTGAATCATGCAATGCATTGCTTTGTTCTAAAAGCTTAACTGATACGATTCTACAATAGAACGTAATTCGAACGGATGTCTTTGTTCAAACGGCAAAAACATGGAAGGAATTTGTATTACAATTATTTGTAATATTCGTGAAAACTTTCAATAGCAGGAGATATATTTCATTAATCTGACCTAGATTAACAAAATTAAAATAAATATCACACTAAAGTATCGCAATTAAGTGTTGCACCTACCACAGCTCTTTCTCCACCACCCAAAGATGGTAGAAAAAAAAATCCGCCATTGTACATTGTGTAAAAAGTATTTAATAAATAAATATCTACTTGCCATTGGTTTCAAGTAAGATGTATAACTATCACGAAGTCTTATAAAAAACTATCTGTTTGTTGTTTGGGGATAACCCAAAAACGATTGCATGAAAGTTCATGGGGCTTCATTAATAAATACTGTGATTCATGAGGAAGTTTATGCATACATACATATATACCGTGTGTAGCTAATGTTCCATGTTTTTTGTACCCATAATCCAATCTGTCTGTAGATATCAACTATTCAGCTAAGAGTTATAGCTTTGTATGTACAAACATTCTGCAGTGTTAATAAATCTCTCGCAAACGCGTCTAGAATAGGCGGATGCCATGTGATGAAGAGGAACGGTGATCAGGTTATGAGTAAGGTTTTAGAGATGATGATGATGATGGAAGAAGGATTTAAGCATATAGAGGAAGGGGACAGGAGGGTATGAAAGATGTTCATATAGAATCGATCCATCAATTCTGAGATTTAGTCAGATGGAAGAGTATAGAAGAATGCTACTCCGACCCAAAATAACATTAAAACAAGGACAAGAGGAAAAGAATATACTCCAGATTTTAGCTGATTCAGATGTGAATCATGTAATGCATTGCTTTGTCTAAAAGCTTAACTGATACGATTCTACAATAGAACTTAATTCGAACGGATGTCTTTGTTCTAACGGCAAAAACATGGAAGGAATTTGTATCACAATCATTTGTAGTATTCGTGAAAACTTTCAATAGCAGGAGGTACATTTCATTAATCTGACCTAGATTAAGAAAATTCAATAAATATCACACTAAAGTATCGCAATTAAGTGTTGCACCTACCACAGCTCTTTCTCCACCACCCAAAGATGGACTGGTAGAAAACGCCTAAGGTGTTAAGTGCGCCATTGTACATTGTGCAAAAAGTATTTAATAAATAAATATCTACTTGCCATTGGTTTCAAGAAAGATGTATAACTATTACGACATCTTATAAAAAACTATCTGTTTGTTGTTTGGGAATAACCCAAAAACGATTGCACGAATTTTTCATTGGGCTTCATTAATAAATACTGTGATTCATAAGAAAGTTTATGCATGTATACATATACATATACTAGCTGTCCCCAGCGGTTTCACCCGCATCTTTGGTTACTGCTCCGCTCCCGTGTGTCTTAGCGTGATGGTATATAGCCTTCCTCGATAAATGGGCTATCTAACACTGAAAGAATTTTTCAAATCGAACCAGTAGTTCCTGAGATTAGCGCGTTTAAACAAACAAACAAACTCTTCAGCTTTATAATATTAGTATAGATACCATGCGTAGCTAATGTTCCATGTTTTTTGTACCCATAATCCAATCTGTCTGTAGATATCAACTATTCAGCTAAGAGTTATAGCTTTGTATATACAAACATTCTGCAGTGTTAATAAATCTCTCGCAAACGCGTCTAGAATAGGTAATGTCAACAACTATTCATCCAAGATTAAATTTGAAATACCATTTATCCCTTGACATAAACAGCTCTACAATAAATAATAAAGATAAATATTTAATACTGTGTAAATAAGAATTTAGAAAATAATATTTTTCTTGGACAAGATATTTTTTCTTGGTGAAGAAGATTAAAAAAATGTGTTATACTGAGTGGTTCTTGGATCATTTTGATATAGAATCGGTCTACGATATTTTAGTGTGCATTTTTTATGCATCTAGAATGTCATTAAGTGAAATAGAAAGTACTTTTTTATATAGGTACATAAACTTAAAATAATCTGCTCACGATATTTGAATATTATTTAAGACGAACTGAAAACCATTTTTTTGGAAGTCGGCAAAAAACTTACTATTCACACGAGGGTTTGAGCGAGAATGATAAAGACAGCATGAAAAAAATATATTTTCAAAAATGTAGTTCACATTTCGATAAACAGATGCACACCAGGCCACCCAAAACTATCAAATATGCCCAATCAACTTTGAACCATATGCTTAGGCGATAAATTTGAAAATCTATTACGGAAATTTGACCGATTGTAGTAACCTGATGTGCTGGCGTCTGTACCTCTCAAAGACTGTTATTCACGCCATTTCCCCAGACAAAACGAACAATCTAAAACTTTATTTTTATCTCCACAATTGTGTAAAGTTCTGGAAACTTCTGTCATCATTCCTTCGACCACTACGTCTCTATTTCGCTATAAAACAGCTGAGTCTGTAGGTACAAATAGCTGTCCAATTGATTGATAGATGGCGCTAGTTTCGTCCCATGTCCCAAAAGTTTTTGTTTACTGGGCCCAAGTTGGTGAAGTTGGTTGGGAACCGCTATGGGAATCGATGGTTTGAGGTGTTTATTGTTGGAAAGTAAAGTGCGTGTCATGGGGGTTAATTTTCGTTTTTATGATATTATACTAGGTGGTACTTCACTATAACATTATGTGAGACTAGCTGTTGGCCGCAGATTTACTTCTAACAACCAGATAATATCAACAGAAGCGGGCTTTATTCAGTACTAGCTGTCCCCAGCGGTTTCACCCGCATCTTTGGTTACTGCTCCGCTTCTGTGTGTCTTAGCGTGGTGGTATATAGCCTATAGCCTTCCTCGATAAATGGGCTATCTAACACTGAAAGAATTTTTCAAATCGAACCAGTAGTTTCGGAGATAAGCGCGTTCAAACAAACAAACAAACAAACTCTTCAGCTTTATAATATTAGTATAGATAAGTCTAACACTCCCTCCAGCTGTACCCGCAGCGGGAGGGGTCATATTTTGATGATTTTAAAAGCTTTTATTTAACTTGCCGTGTATGTATGTTACGGTGGATTCTTTGAACTCAATTTTGAAGTAGATATCTTCAACCGATTGCGCTGAAATTTTGTATACACGTTCAGTTTGGATGACACTGCAAGATATGATATATGGCGTTATTCTAAATCCAATATGGCGGACCGTTCAAGATGGCGGAGTGGTTATTTTTAATGAATTTCAACAATATGGGTATCAAATCAAAGGGCTTATTGAGAGTGACTCAAAAAAATATTTGACGTTATTCTAAATCCAATATGGCGGACTATAAAAGCTTTTTAAAAAAAGAATTTTCTTTTAATTTATTCCTGTTTGCACTCAAAATAAAGGGTTAGCAGATTACCTGGGTAATTGCTCAGAGGAGGCTCCAAGGTGCATTCTTCAGTTAACACTATAAGTCGACCCAAATATGACCCGAATAAAGCCTACAATGATGATGGTTCAACTGCTCTCAAAATTGGCAAATCCATCAAAGAAAGCAAACCTACATACAATTTCAAACATTTTCACAGAACCAACGCCATTCCTAAAAACATCAATCGTAAGGGTCGATGCATATTCGTACGTGACGTGAACGATCCGCGTCCGATCCGGACCGGTTCTCTAAACTTTTATTTCGCTGAGATTTCGTTCCTTTTTTACCGGAGCGGACGGAGGCACGTTTGAAAACAATGCAGAGATAAACTTTTAGCGTATATCTGGATGTGTGTGGACTTTAAGCAATGCATTTTCTTTTGTGTCTGTTACGCTTTGTGCCTTTTGGGTTCTTTGAACTGCCTCGTCTTTGAGGAAATAATGTAGTGTCTGATTAGTAATTGTAGTGTCAAGTTGCCTTTCTGGTTCTAATTGTTTCATTAAGACTTTTTGTTAAAGAAAAAGTCAGAAATTAGTCAGTCGTTGTGGCCTAGTGGTAAAAGCACCAGCCGCTCAAGTGAGAGTGCGGCTTCGATTCCAGGTCACGCAAGTACTAATTGTCTGCCTGGGCTGCGGTATCTCTTGGACACTAATATTCGACAGGGACAGATCGCGTAACAAAACACAACAACAAAGGTACTTGACCAAGTCAAATTCAATACTTATACTGTTATATAAAAACAATTACTTTGTCACAGATTTTCATAAAGCTATCTTTATTTTGTTGAATGACAATACTTGTTCTATTTTCAAAGTAATAGCCAACTATCTCAGTCACTGCTGAATCAAATAGGCAACTGTATTAGGGTTCAGTAAATTCTGCTCTGGTCTTATGATGCATATTAATAAACCAGTAGCCATTAGTTAGACCCCAGAATAATACAACAGATTTTAGACCCCTATTAACACTACAATTCAAAGCCATACTTAGCATGAATCATTGAATACAGCCTGCTGAATTGACTGAATTCTGAAAACCCAAACTAATCACTAACATAACAGTTTAATTCTGATAAATAGTGTTTTGATTCGATTTCTACTTAAAAGGCGTGTCCTATATAAATGAAATTTGTCATGAAGAAAAAAAAATTGAGAACCTCCTCCTTTTTTGGAAGTCGGTTAAAAAAACAAGCATGAAGTACAAGTTGAGACGTATGTATATACGTCTTATTCATCAGTCTTTGTATCGTCCCACTTTTGGGCATATTCCTCCTCTTTAACCATACAAGGATTGAGCGTTAATCACCACGCTTGCTCAATGCGGGATTATGATTTCAGACTCTGAAGTCAAGTTTTCTTCGTGATGCTTACCTTCACCTTATAATTATTCTTTGATATCCAATATATACTTAGCAAAGTTGTATTGGTGCTTGTCACACACTCATATAGGAGAATCTGGTGCTTTAACCACTAGGCCACCACGACTCGATGACTTTTCATGCGTTTTACATTAATAGACAGAGTAATTCATGATAACGGTTTAGGTATGTATACAACATCACGCGCGGGTTCTAAGTTAAAAAAAAAAAACAAGATTAGTACTCCTATTATTTTTAAACAAATATATAATTCACGAGTACACCACAAAAAAAAAAAAATATTAAAGATTGACATTCCTAGACAAAGAACTAACCAACCAAATTGACCTCTATCTAAAATAATACAAACATGAGAAGTCAAGGAAAACATTTACTTTACCGTACCGAGAGCCCCTTTGTACCCGACATTACCTGAGCGTAGACTAACGGCCATGAATTATGTATCAGAGCTGAAGGTACAATGATGCAGGCTTTATTTATCATCATTCATTTAGTTGATGCGGGCATCACTTTAGTAGAGGTTGTGGGAGAGGTTTTATAAAAATTAAAGAATTGATTTCAAAGCTATTTTGGTTTTTGGCAAAGTTTCACGTTTCAGCCGTTCTCTCTAAGGAGATCAGCCAGCTGCGCAGGACATATTATAGTACACAAGCATTTGAGCAGACACAGATGCACTCTCTATTCCCTCACTCTCATAGCCCGATGGGACGGCAATCCGACACGAGCCGAGAGAGATCAGACGCAGGACCGACATTTATGTGCTCTCCCATACATGGGTATATCAATTACCAACTTAAAGACTCCAGGCTGCTTAATGAAAGTCTCTTAAAACTCACGAAGCGATTTCAGCTCATGAGCCGCGCTATGCGACTACTAGATAAACAAGGCTATATCTATACTAATATTATAAAGCTGAAGAGTTTCTTTGTTTGTTTGAACGCGCTAATCTCCGAAACTACTGGTTCGATTTGAAATATTCTTTCAGTGTTAGATAGCCCATTTATCGAGGAAGGCTGTAATAGGCTATATACCATCACGCTAAGGGAGCGGAGTAGTAACCAAAGAAGCGGGTGAAACCGCTGGGGACAGCTAGTTTACTATAAATAAAGAGACCTATATATATCCCGCTTAACGTGTAAATTGGGTGCTGGCTCATTTCAAGCGTCCTCGCAGAGGTCTCCTCTCACAATAGCCTCGTTCACGCTAGTTCAGGTCCAGTATAAAAATTCAATTGAAATAGTAGTCGCAGTAACAGGTTGTACTATTGTACAATGGTAACTCATTTCCTTTAGATGACACGTCATTTACACTGGTACACTGTGAAATATAGAATAGAGGAGAAAAATCGTTGTGTTTTGTTTTTTTTTTTTCAAAAAGAGAAAATTATGAAGTTTTGATGATGTGTGATCACGATAGCTCTTGTCATTGTCGTTCGCCATTTTTCGAGAATACGTACAGACGCCAGCACATCAAGCTACTAGAAACGGAAAAATTTGCACAATGGAACCATATTCAGCGGTAAAGTTTAAAATCTTTTAAGGAAATTTGACAGATTGTAGCAGCTTGATGTGCTTGATTGTGTGCGTTAGAAAAGGCTCGAGTGACCACAATCGAGACGACTGAGCGTGGGTATGCCCCTCAATAGATTGACGTATGATCTCGCCAAGGTCGCCGGGAAGCAGCATGCGAATTGCTGAAGACCTCTCGAAGTAGCGAACCTTGGGGGAGGTCTTTGTCCAACAGTAGATGGCTTTCGACAGAAAAGAACGAAGGATGACAAAAATAAAACTAAATGGAGACCACAGTTACGGTTTTAAACTGTCCAATTTTAACCACTTGCTTGCAGTCTTATCTATACTTCGCTTAAAAATATCCCTCATTCCTTTATCCTTACTTAATCTTATAAATGGGAAAGTAACTCTCTCTGTTTTTCAATCACGCCAAAGCTACTGAACCGATTTAAATAAGTAGACATAATAGTCTAGAGTCTGAGAAAGGACATAGGCTACTTTTTATCAGTGTACAAGAAGTAGTTCCCTTTGGCAGCAAGTAGACCCTCGGGGAACAGCTAGTTCTCAATATTTCAAACGTTACCTTTACGAGGAAAATATTTATGTCCAATGGTAACTCCGGGTAACGTTGATTTAGTGATACCATTGATCAAATGGCCCGGGTCTCACCTCGGCGGTTCATGAATTATACAGTGTCGTTATTAAATAGTGCGGACCTTGTGTAGAACTATTTCTTTATTTTGTTTTGTATCTATTGACGTGACATTTGGAAAGAGCTTGTGGCTAAGTAGCAGTCATATGGGTTGATCGATCGTAAGATTAAGCAACGCTAGGTCGATTTAGGGACGGATAATCATAATTATCATGATGAGTTCCTCCGTGTTTCGGAAGGCAAGTTAAATTTTTGGGTCCCGGCTGTCATTGAAATCTTTAGCAGTCGTTACGGGTAGAAAGAAATTCTGACAACTAGTCTTTCCAAAGTGTATCGGATTACCACTGGTTGCAGGTCACTGGATTGATGTGGTTATATGGGCTGGCTCTACATGTAAAACACTGTTACTCAGCTGATTTCAGCCTGGAAGTCAACCCTAACATAGTTTAGGAAAAATAAGGTAAAATCTACTTAGGATCTTTCGCCTATCACCCATACACAGACCCAACGCATCACGAATTGATCCGTGCTGCAGCTACTCAGCCACGAGCACCACCTTATCACCTCAAGCTCTTCTCTAATGGCTCTTATACTCGAACTATCAGGGATTAAACTATCTCCATCATTTACCATCAAGTTTCCAAAACAAAAAGTCCCCTCAACTTTCATAGTACAGAAATTGGCGACGATTTTCTTTACGAAATCAGCATGCATATAATGTGTAAGCATTTTTCATTTTTAACCCTCGGCACAAGGATAATGGTGTGTTTTTATTTATGGCAACATAAATCATCAAGAGTTATCCGTGCTTCATAATATTTTCTATTTTTTGTATTGGTAACACTTTTTGGGGTTTCTGATTAAGTTTTACATGTGCTTGAATGTCCACAAAATTGACAATTTATTTATTTTACTACATTTTGATTTGATATTTGTGGGTGATATTTAATCATTATTATTTTGGTTAAAATAGTTCTCGTGTATCCCGTGGGATTTGCTCCGCGCCCCGGTTTAAAAATAGTCTATAGCCTTCCTGAGATAAGAAACATAAATAGAAGTATAACATAAATAGAATAGAAGGAATACATTTAAAGAATTATTCAAATCATTCCAGAGATTGGTGTGTTCAAACAAACAAATTCTTTTAGGATCTCAAACAAAACATCACGTGAACATAAAATTAATAAGTTTTTATAAGAAAGAAGGTTTTGAGCATGATCGTGGATGGATATAGAGGAAGGGGACGACCAAGGAAACGATGAATGACGATGTGTGAACGTCGATATGGCTAGAAATAATGTTACTTGTGAGATGACAGACGGCAAATAGAAGATTATGGAAGAATAAAACATGCTACGCCGACTCTAAATAAAGAATACATTCATAGGCTACAAACTTCTTAATGTTAGAGTACCAAAGTGATCCAAGATATTTTGATAACAAACACCAATGTTGCCATATTCCGCTTATAAGCTATTCTAGTAGTATCTACTGTATGTTGTCCCTATATATTTGTAGGCAACCCTATTATCTAGCAAGCGTGTTGCTACACAATGCGGGCGCGATGCCGTGTAATTGGGGATCAAATCAAATCTACACATCTGAGCTGTATCTAGGCCAAACGTTAGACATATAATGTTTTTTTTAGGGACCTACATAAGTTGAAGTAAATTGCTATGAAACTTTTGATATTTTCTTAGACATGAAACCTGTTTTTATAGCAAAATTGAAGGAAAATTGTGAGTTACTGAGAAATGTTTTTTATTTTGGTGTAATATATCTTGACTTTGAGAAGTCATGGTGGCCTAGTGGTTAAAGAGCCAACCTCTCAAGTGTGAGGGCGTAGGTTCGATTCCAGGTCGGGCAAGTACCAATGCAACTTTTCTAAGTTTAAGTATATCTTGGACACCAATGACTGTGTTTCGGATGGCACGTTAAACTGTAGGTCTTGGCTGTCGTTGAACATCCCTGACAGTCGTTACGGGTAGTCAGAAGCCAGTAAGTCTAACGCCAGTCTCACCAAGGGGTATTGGGTATTGCCCGGGTAACTGGGTTGAGGAGGTCAGATAGGCAGCTGCTTTATGACAAAACACTTAGCTGAATCTGTTTGAAATGAAAGCCGATACCCATATAGTCCAAAAAATACAAAGCAAAAGGCAAAGGTGAAAGCAATTACGTGATTTTCTCATTCGTCGTAAGGTCGACGAAACAAATACACAATAACAATTTGAATACTTAATATTTCAAAAAATAAAGTCTTAGCTCTCTTAAAAGAATTTTCTATTGAAAACTCGGTCCAAAACAGAATATTCCCTAGAGGGACTCGTCAGTAACTTTTTCGACTTTATCCTAAATCGTAGACCAAAATCTAGGATCGGCATCAATCTTACGAAAGTGATTTATTGTTTAACAACGACTGAATGAAGATAAATTAACTGTTTACATGTCTTGTCTGAGTAATTGTGTTTATTTCTATGTAATTGAAAATTCCAAGAACATTAAATGTGATATTAAAAATAGTCGTAAAGGTGTTCCATTATTTTTCATCATTGAAATATTTACTGTAATTTTTTGTAATTTTAGCTGTATCGGATTAAATTGATGAAACTTACTTTCAACTTACTTTTTAATGTCTATTTCCACCTTGAAAATAAATAGAATTATTTAAAAATCATCATCTGCCTAGCTTTTTCTCAAGCTATGTTGGGGTCAGAAGCAGTTGAGTACTAGCGTTTTACATGGAGCGACTGCCCGTCTGACCTCCTCAACCCGATACTCTTTGCTAAGACCGGTTGTCAGACTTTCTGATTTCTGACTACCCATAACGACTGCCAAAGGCCAAAGATGTACATATGGCAGCCGGGACCCACCAATATAGAGTGCCTTCCAAAACTCGGAGGAACTCGTCATGACAAGATGGTTACTCATCCTCGGACCAAACGCGACAAGCGTTGCTTAAGCTTATGATCGATCGAGCCATGCAGTTTTTACTTAGCCATGAGAGACGGAGAAGGTACCATCGGAATCTATACATCTAATAAAATCGTAGAAAATTCAAAACTCTACATTGAATATTTGAAAAAAATATATAATTGGGGCGTGATCTAAAATCAATATTGAAGCCAAAAATATAGTTTTTAGAATTTTTGTCTGTTTGTCTGTATCACGGGTCTGTTTGATGTCCGGGCTAATCTTAAAAAGTACTGCATGGATTTGCTTCAAATTTGGCATGAATACAACTAAGAGGTCGGGTCAACATATAGGCTATATAATTATCACGCTATCACATACGGGGAGGGGGTGAAATTTTAATCATCTAATGCCCATGCGGACGACGTCGCGGGCAACAGCTAGTATTATATAACGGCATAATGCCTAAAGTAATCATTATCTCAATATATATGCATCTGAGTTGCAGTCTTGAGCTCAAATTCTCAAATGGGATGAGCCTTTCAACTGATGCCAAGTCGACAAAGGGAGTCTCCGACTTTTGACTCAACTGCCCGACAGACATGTTTTCTCGATGTGTGTTTTTGAATTGAAGAACGTAATGTGTTAATACGATTGTATTGTAATTGTTGTATTGAACTGGGTAATTGTATTAGAGATTTTTTTAAATTATAAATGTGAGGAATATTATTTAAAGTTTGTTAATATTTGTAAATAATAACTTATAAAACACTTAAGATTAATATCTATAATATTTATTAAAACTTAAGCTATTGAAAAATAATTATAAATTAGATTTTTCAAAGTTATTTTTAGAGATTATGTTTTTTTTTTTAGATTTCTTGAGAATGAAAGAGTATCAAACTGAAACATCTACATAAAAATAAATTGAAATGCAGAAGAATTTGTTTGTTTGCAGTTATCTCAGGAAGTACTAGCCCGATTTGAAAAAATATTTCAATGATAGATAGATAATTAATTGAGGAAGGCTAAAGGCTACTTTTTATCTTGGTACGTGAAATAATTTGAACAGATATTGGGTAAAACGGCATCTCTTCAGCTTTTTTTGTTTGCTTGCTTAAATGGGTTACTCACAGTCAAAATAATGTAAAGGGGAAAAGTGTAGGTGACGCTCTTTCTATGGTATACCTACGACACAAGGGTCACTAGTTTTGTGTATAAAATAAACAGTCGCATTGAGAACTTCCTCCTTTTTTTGGAAGTCGGTTAAAAAATAAATTTGATTAGTTTTTTTTTAACAACTCAGAAAAACAACCATATTCATTTTGCTATAATTACATAGAAAAGTCCAAAAGCTCAAAATTGGCATCACAATTTTTTTCCCAGAAACTGTATCCATATTAAAGGGATATAATACACTTAATATATCAACTCTTTTAACGATCTACTAAATAATTTAGCAAATAAACCCTTCAGAAATGTCCCATAAATTTCCTTAGGAAATCTTTCCCGTCTCGGAGCGTAAAGACGATAGATTTTTACAGATCTTCCCGTACCTTCATAACAAACCGAGCGAAAAACTGGAATTCATCCATTGAAATAATGACGTTGCTAACAGACCTCTTAAGGTACAGCGAGATTTTGAAAAAACTTATCTTTTAAAGATCGGAAGTATTTAGATGGATAAATAAGAGTTGGTGTTTTTTTGCTTAGCATAACAACCTTTACCTACCTATGTATATTATATGACTGCCTCGATGGTCTAGTAGTGGCAAGGTGTGACTGCTGTGCACGGGGTCTCGGGTTCGATTCCCATGTCGGTCCAAAATCACTTTGTGGGTTTTGAGAAACTTTCATAAAGCAGCCTTGAGTCTGAAAGTAAATGTCGGTACTGCGCCTGATCTCTCTCCGTTCGTGTCGGATTGCAGTCCCATTGGACTATGAGAGTAAGGGAATAGAGATCGCAACTGTATCTGCGCTAATGCTTGTGCACTATAATATACCCAGCGCATTTCGCTGATCACAGACTTGATAAGTGTACATTTAATTGGCGCGCTATAAGCTATTTTATAATTATACGAAAAGTGTTTTTTTTATTTTCTGCAGGCGAAGCCACGCGTCAAATGCTAGTCAAACAACATAAAGACTATTCTACCGCATCCAGTTAGACTGAAATCCGATTCCCCTCTAATTAACAGCACCTGATAACAACCATAACAAATTAATTAATATAACGTAATTAAGATCACTGCCTAGGCTTAGCGTATCACCCACTTGCTCATGGGCAAACATAATGGAAATTTCCAACAAATCCGTTTTCAATTTAATTGGAAATTCAATTAACTGCTTCAATAACCAGTTAACGGTTCACATTGACAGGTTTTACGTTGGATTTGATTTTCGCAATTTGTTTATTGGTATCATTATTATTTTTTTAGTAAAAGTTCAGACGCCAGCATATCAAGCTTCCCAAATGTTTCAAATTTTACCAATCGAATATTCCGGCACCTTCCGGTATTGCGATAAGGTTGAAAATATGTTAAAGATATTTTACAGATCAAGGTGGGTTGATGTGCTGGCCTCTGTACCTTTTATCAGAGTAGTAAAGTAGGCAATATTGATTTCTATACGGTTTCTTTTTCGTAGAAAATCATTAAATGACCCCCTCCCTCTGTGTGTGCAGCTGGATAAGTTGATGATTGATTAGTGAATACTGGATTAAATCGTATACTAAATACTACAACAAATATTTTCTTATTGCTTATATAATACGTAAATATTTAATTTTTTTCTGACATTGATACTACTCTCAGGCTGGCTTTGACATAGTCATTACTTTTTTTGCCTGGGAAATCATTCCCCTTGGAGGGAGTGTCAGACTCTTACTGACTAAAACCCACTATGGTCCTTCTGTGAGCTCCCCGTGTGAGCAACTCGCAGTCTCGGCAGACCTTGGCCGCTATAAGCCCGTCTGATGTTTCTGCCTTCCCTTCGAGGAGCGTGTGGACAGAACGCGCCGCCGTCCCAGGCATGTCATCCGTAGACTTACGGACGGTGAGCCACCTAACACTCACAGAATATACTCATTCCTCACGTCATTTTCTGACAAAACAAAAAAAAAACATCAATACTTAAAACATTTTTAACCCTGAAAATTTTAATAAAAAAAAAACTTGTTCGTCAAATAAAAAGCTTTGAATCCACGCCACAGATACTAGAAACTCTAAAAGTGACCAATCAGAAAGTATTGAACTACAGTTTTCGATTTTTCACAGTACCTATTGTTTACTAGCTGTTTGCCACGGTTCCGCTTGGAAATGAACACTCAGTTTGTTGGTTGTTTTTTGTACAAAATCCGTTTCACGGACCGTTGAATGTGTTTTTGTTTATTTTGTGTTTTTTTTTTTCATTGAACTGTATTTGTTAAAGTAGGCTTTTTTTGGTCGATACACTGTAGGTATGTACTTGGTGTTTTGTCCCTATAGGTATAAAAATGTGGGTATGTTTTAAAATAATGATTTCAATTCATATATTAATAAGGACATTTTATGCATGTACTAGGTCAAATATGGGGCACGTCACTGAAAAATTAATATTTAAATTAGACAGCTATAAAACAGTATTTTTTCAATATTATGGGTTCGTAGGTATATAGATAAAATTTTTATTATGTACACCAATTTATATTACAAAAAGATAATAAGCACCTTTTACAAATTCAATGGGTAGTCTAGCCATCAAAAAGCGATATCTAACAGACTACCTTTGGAACTTATAAAAAGATGTGTTATTCAATAGCAAAGTATGTAAAAGAATATTAAATACAAATTATTTCGGCCCTACTCTCTAAGGAGATCAGCCAGAAAGGACATATTATAATGCACAAGCCTTCCGGCAGATACAGGTGCACTCTCTATTCCCTAACTCGGGTACAGAACCGATATTTACGTCCTCTCCGATGTACGGGCGAATCAATCACCAAACTTACAGACTCCGGGCTGCTTTATGAAAGTCTCTTAAAACCCACAAAACGATCGACCCTACCTGGGAATCGAACCCAAGACCCCATGTACAGCAGTCGCGCTATACGACTACTAGACCAACGAGGCAGTTACAATAAACAAACTAACCTACCTAACCTACCTAGAACATTGTAATGGTCACTTTCAGTAAAAGCAACTACAACTACTAGGTATGTACATTACGTTCACAAAATTAAATTAAGTATCCAATAGAATGCTAGACATAAGTGCCTAGAGAACTGTAAAGGACAGACCAAGTCGATACTCGGAAAGAATTCCTTTAGAAAATTGAAGTGTCTTGGACAATAGCACGAAATAAGGGAACAAAATGGACGAACGATCAGCGGACTCGTTCCTTTTTTGAATGCAACGATCCTTCAGAGGAATACAGTGGCGCAATCTGGTGTAAAAGGAAATAATAAAATTGATACAGTCTCTTTTGAAGTTGCTAGGAATTTAATAGTCAAGATGGAAAGTTACTTAGGATTTAAAAGGAGTGTTTTCTTTTTCATTTTGTTTATAGTTGATAGTAATGTCTTAATACATAGGTGAATACTGAAGCGATACACCGATTGCTGTTCAGTTCAGCTCCTGATATAATATTTTTACTTTTTAAATGCTTGTTCTTTTTTTAATCTGTTCATGAAATTAAATATAAATTTTCATTTTTCAAAAAAAAAATCTTCTAACAGTGCCTCTCTGCCGAGCTTTTTCGGATAAACATCGTCAAGAGAAAACCACATATTTTTTAGAATTGACGTGGTCAGTCCGTGGTTGGGTGACATCTTATTCTCCGTGTTTTGAAAGGCACGTTAAATTCTTTACATATTAATCAAAAGCTACAAGTCTGACAACCAATCTTACCAACAGCAATCGGATTGCCCAAGTAAGGTTGAGGAGGTTAGATAGGCAGTTGCTCCATGTAAAACACTGGTACTTAGCTGTTTAGCTAGAAGCCGAGCCCAACATGTAGCTTTGTTAAAAGTTAGGCAGACGATGAAAACAGGTTAATTATTAAACTAAACATAATAAGACAACATGACAGCAGTAATCATTAAAATAAAACGCCTATAAAAAAGATGGTTACCCTAATGAACTAATCTCGTAATTTGTATATTTAATTACCCTTTAGATTCGCTAGCATTAGGTCTAATAATTAATTTCCACACCGTTTTTGAGTTCTTCATTGTAGCAATGAATTAGGATTTTTTTTGTTAAATCATTATTCTAATAGGTCTCAGTACACCTGTGTGATGAAGGAATGGGTTATGAGAAGGGTTGTATTTGTGTCATTTGGTTTTGATAATCCTAATTTATGTTCATTAAGGTAACACTGTCAAGCTGTACTGAGTAGTTATTTACCTTAAAGTAAAGATCTCATATTTTTTGGGAATAATTATTAGCTTTAAAAATATCTCCATGTTGTAAATTATGTTTTTCATATTATTATATGAGGCTAACAGTCCCCCGCGTCCTTTGGGAATTACCCTCACGCAATCAGACAAAAAAGGACCTAGCCTATGATCTTTCTCAAGCTCTTGACAGTCTGTGTATCTTATTATATCTAACTTTATTCCTGTCTACGTGTTAGCCACTAGATATTAATTATTCCATACTAGGAACAAATCTATCAGCCTTATGCATTTCGTAACAAGAATATAATATCCAAATATTGTTAGTAAGAAATCAATATTGCAACTAAATCGTTGTCCTAGATTAATGAAAAATGCGGAAAAGCTACGCGATGCGATACGAAACGAAAATATCAAATGATCTTTTTATGTAATTGTGTCATACGTTGGCTCTTTGACATAGCTCGCGTGAAGTATAAAGTCGCATTACGTCGCATAGCATCGCGCTACATATAACTTAGGACAACGGATTAATCTCCAAAACTGAGAGCCTTAAGTTTGATCCCAAGTGGACGATCACAAAAACGCCTCAACCCTCACGCTACTAAGTTACATATAACTACACACTGTCTTCGGGTCCAAACGACCGCCCCCGATTTAATTGTCCAACTTCCCGACTTTATGCACTTGGCCGTAATGGCAGTCGACGCGCGACGGGTTAAAATCTTGATCGCTAAGACTGAGGTGTAGTGGGAGCTAGGGTTTAAAAAAATGAGTTTATGAAAATAACTCAATTTTAAGTATTCGTATTTTGAAGTATTTTTTTTTAAATACAAGAAAAATGCATTAAAAATCACCTTAATACTTATCTGTTCCGAAGTCTTTTACAAAAATTGTTTTTCTTTTTTAAGTATATAATATAATTATTTTATTTAATCTATACATATGTATAATAAAATCATAGAAAAGTCAAAACTGTACATTGATTATTTTTTAAAAAGAATAATAAGGGCGTGACTTACAATCGATAACGAAGTCTGTTTGTCTGTATGTACGAGGTCCGGGATAATCTCAAGTATTTGCTTCAAATTCGGCATAAATATAACTAAGAGTTGGTTTTGTTGACCCGACGGTCAACATTAGGCTACATATTATCACGAGAGAAAGGTGAATACTTAAGCCCACGCGGGCGACGTCACGGGCAACAGCTAGTTAGCAAATAAAATTAGAAAAATTCTAGAAATTCAATCAACCACGTGTATCTATTTGCACATTACACACATTTATCTCACGGCCCATTTGGTATAGAATGAGGAAATTTGGCAGGAGAAAAGCAGGTAGGTGGCCAATTATTACATACTTCTATGAACTGTAAGCCAAGTCAAAAACTTTTATTGTAACCAAAAAACTACGTGGAAACCGTGTTATGGGATAGATTTTGTACCTGAAACTGACAAATTTTCCCAATCAATTTTAAACCATATTATGCTTCAGCGATAAAATTGAAAATGTACTAAGCAAAATTTGACAGAACATCCTTTTTCGGAAGTCAGCGGTTGTTATTCCTATTGCTCCCAGTGTATTTCGCCCCCAAAAACGTGTTCAAATACGAGCAGACATTAAGAACCGGGCGAAAACTTGAAGTTTTATGGAGGAATTATTATAATGAACTGCTGTAATTACATACATTGTAACCGAGCTGGTTCATAAAACAAATAAGCACTTCAAACGGAGTTTTAAGGTTGTTTTTGATATGTTAGAAGTCGTAAAAGTGGGGTCGAAGCCAATTTAAGCTAGAACATTTATGGATATCCGTATCTTAGTCGATTAAAATTAATCTTTCTTGTTATCTGACTGTTATTCTGACTCAACATCTCCCGAGCCTTTTCCCAACTATACTGGGGTCGGCTTCCAGTCTAACCGGATTTAGCTGAGTACCAGTGTTTTACAAGGAGCGACTGCCTATCTGACCTGTTATTCTGACTAGGACACTTAAATGTATTTAGGGCCTTTTTCATTACTTTTTTTTCGTTGGAGATCATCAAATGACCCCTCCCGCTGGGGGGCAGCTGGAGGGAGTGTCAGACTTTTACTGACTAAAACCCACTATGTTCCTTCGAGAGGTCCCTGTGTGCTAGGACAGCGGTAACTCTTGCGAAAAACCCGCAGCCCGCCTGTTTCACCACCTACGAATAAGTTCCAGTTAGTTTATTTCATACAAATTCTGTTCCATTTTTTAATTTATTTGGTAGATAGTGGCTATTCGGACATTGTGAAATTGGCCCTTAGACTAGTTTATCCCCGTAGTTTCACTCGCGTCCTCTTGGAACTACTTTTCACACCCGCAGCACAAGTATCTGACATGGTATTTGTCAGATATAAAAAGTTTCTATACAATGTCATTTTTAGATTAGCTTCCGTAGTTTCCTCGCTTTCTGAGGGAATTACTCCCACACCCTAAAAAATATTATTCTGATGTATAAGCTATATTACTGCCAAGTTTCATGAAAATCCATTCAATAGTTTTTACGTGAACGAGTAACAGACATCCATCCATCTATACTTACAAACTTTCGCGTTCATAATATAATTATAATTAGTAGGATTAATTACTTTTTTGTATAGGCTCACAAAAGTCTTGACCCCAAAAAAATATAAAACAAAGCTATAGATCGATAGTCAAAAGCCATTTATAACTACCGCTTAATAAGAAACCAACATCACAAGAAAAGAGATTATTATTTCGACGAAGAAAAAGCTTGTCCTTAGAACAAGTTAGGTAGTCTTTTTGATAAGGCCGAGCTTAACGAAAAGAACTACCCACGCGGCGTGCCTGAGAAAACTTAATTAACATAATTAAAAGGCAACATCAAAACGATCAAGTGTGAGTCGCTTTCACATTGAATTTCAATGTCTTCTTAATCTTCCTCACCTGTTTCCAAGTTATTTGATGTTGGCAATGGTAACCACGCCGAACTGCTGATCAGAGGGTCCTGGGTTCGATTCCCGGTACAGTCGATATTTGTGTGATGAGCATGCTTGTTTGCCCGTGGTCTAGGTGTTATAATATGTACTTATAAATATACATGTGCAAAGAATTATGTAGTTTATCAGTTGTGTAAACATCCAAATCACAAACTAATTAATAGCTTTCCCTATTTTTTCGTGAGAAATCATCAAAAGACTCCTGTCGCTAAGGGTACAGCTGGAGGGAGTGTCAGACTCTTACTGACTAAAACCCACTTCCTCCCAATTCCTTCTGGAGATCTCTGTATGCCAGGTTCGCGGTAACTTACAAAACAACCCGTAGCCCATTAAATAGCTTATCTTTGGGCTAACCGACCGTGTATGAAAAAGTTGTCCCGATATATTATTATATTGTATGTCTCTTTTAGACCACGGGACCACCGAGTCTAGGATTTTTGGAAGGTGAACGTGGGGCCGAAGGCAACACGCTGAAGCCATTTTGAGACAACTTCAATATAAGTAATGGTGACACAAAACCGACGATTGTCCCTGTATACACTATGGAAAGGTACCCAAGGACAACCCCCGGTTTGTGCTAAACTATTGCTAAGTATGGAAGAAAAACTACTTGGGCTATTGTGATGGGATGCTAGTGGACTAGGGAAGGGAAAACTATGGGGACTATGACCCCTGCCTGCCGATAATTATTATTATTATCCTTTATAACAATTAATTGATCACCAACGAGCAAGTTTCCTTCCCAAGTTAACTGCCAAGACAGCATTAAATTCAACAGCCCATCGATACAATATGGCGATACCGTTTGAATATACATACATAGGCTACAATCAGTACGTTAGGCCAAGCGATTTGAACTCAAGACGATATTCCCAGACGCAGCGGTGCGCTTGATAACCGTTTAGGTAACTGCGGCTCAGGTAATTAACTGTTAGACGTGTGGTGGTACTGCGGTTTAGTGTGGTACATACGGCAGCAGGTCAACCTACCTGAATCCGACAAATTTAGCCTTTCAAATATTAACCTTCCGCAATTGTTATATGGTTGAAAATCTATTAAAGAAATTTTACAGATTGAGGTAGGTTGATGTGCTGGCGTCTGTATCTATAGCTAATGGTGAAATGAATTGGTATTACGATAATCGATACTAATATTATAGAGCTGAAGGTTTGCTTGAATGCGCTAATCTGAGAGACTCATCATCAGCCTTCTTATCGTTCTACTGACTGCGCTTGCTCAATGCGTGTTGGTGATTTCAGACTATATAGGTTTCCTCATGATGTTTCCTTTCACCTTTATTTAATTCTTTCTTTCTTTTTTTAGTTTTTGGTGTCCAAGATAAACTAAGAAACTACGTTTAGTTTAGAAAACTTTCATTGGTACTAGCCTGACCTGGAATTGAACCCGCACACGTATGTTTTTCTAATTGTCTTTACCAGTTTGAATTTTTTTGTTTGTTTTGATTACCTCTCATTAGTAGTACCATTTCTATCAAGGTGAGGCCGCGAATAACCAATTTTTTTTTAATTAACCCATACAATAACAAGCATAATATACTTACCTTATTTAATATCGCCTATGTAAATAAAAAAAAAAACAAAAGAGTAAACAAAATTGATAAAAAAAGAAAGCGCTCTAAAAATCTCGCGGGTCGACAGACCAAAACAAATTTATTTAACCAAAATGTATGTACGTGGAAATATTTTTGTCCAGGAGTTTTTAAAGCAGGCACACTGTGCAGAATTATGAGCCCTACCTCGGTTTCGTTGACAGCCTTAGAGCATATAACCAACCAGACACGCCAATAGTTATCAGTGGTGTTGGCACCCATAACACAAGGTAACCTTGGGTCTAGCCGACTGTGTGAGAAAAGGTGTCCCAATGTAATTAAAAATAATTTATTTTATTATATTTAGTGAATGTTGTGATTTCCTATAATTGAAGGAGCACAGTAACCATTTCATTCTAGACTTTCCGCAGATACAGTTTCTCCCTTATTATAAAACACGGACTTAAAAAGTACCGGCTTTAATACTAGATTTAGACCATTAACTTTGTTCAAGAAGATGGTTTGAAGCTAGCGCTAATAGCGGTACTTTTTTAAGACCACCTTTTATAATAAGGGGGCATGTGCTTGTTGCGGTTCCAGTTGGTTCAGCGGCTCCAAGGTGCAAAATTATGAGCCCTACCGCGGTTTCAGCGACAACGCCCTTAATCCTATTCTTTATGTTTGAGTGCAATATTCTGTATGTACAAGATTGTACTATATGGTTAACGTGTGGATATTTTATGTTAAGACTACAATGTTTCCATTCGATATGCTGCATTCAGGTGCTAAGACATTTTTATAGATACACTAACTGACCCGGCGAATGGTGTCTTGATATATCAATATAAAAATCGCAAAAAAAACATAGGTTTGATCGTAGAAGGATTATAATTTAGGGGTTGATATATTTTAGTATAACGAACCATAAAAAGGTAAAAAACCAAAACAAAAATGAGGTCAACTACCCACACAACAACCACAACTAGGAAATGAAAAACAGATTTTCGCCGATATGCACACAAAAATTCACTAAAATTAGTTGAGGCATTTTGGACTACCTTAATTGCTGACATTTAATTATGTACAGACGCAAATCAAGCTACTAAAATCTGTCAAATTTCCTATATAGATTTTCAACTTTATCGCTGAAGCATTATGGTTCAAAGTTGATTGGGAAAAATTGTCAGTTTTAAAGACTAGCTATCAAACATAAACCTTACGTATTTAGCAGGTTACCCATAAAAGGGTAATATTTTTAAAAATTTCACGTGGCAACACATTGAACGTTCGCTTTCTTACCTGACATAAACTTCTAGCGGTATACCCAACCCTTTGTTTTAAAAACTGAGGCTGCTTTTATTAAAGCTAAGGTATAAAAATAAAAAGAAACTGCTTAGATTTTATAATAAAATCATGAGTTACGAGATATTTTGTAAAAATATGAGAAATATTGTTCGATATTTGAGGTTAGTGCTTGGTTATACGGTATGTTTTTATAGCAGTCTTTGTGTATGTGTATGGCGGCCATTATGGGCAAATATTGAATTGATTTGCTACTATATGTTTTATTATTGGGTCTTATATAGAGGAGCTCATGGCTAAGTAACAGCCGTACGGGTCGATAATAATAAAAAAAACTTTATTGATACATAAAAACCTTTGTTACATTTTCTGACTGAAGTCTGACAACCATTCTTACCAAGGGGTAAGTAATGGATTGCCCAGGTAACTGAGTTGATGAGCTCTCAGCTGGTACTCAGCTGCATCCGGTTAAGACTGGAAGCTGACACCAACATAACTTGGGAAAAGGCTAGGCAGATGATGTATTATTCGCTCATAAATTATTGTATTAGAAAGAATAAGAGAACGCAAAAACCATAAGCCATTATTGATAATGTAATAATTTATTGTTTTTTTTTTTCAGATTGTCTCCTAATGTAATGAAGCTTCACACCAATTGTTTAGAGGTTAGTTATATTTTTCATTTATTTCCTCAAATTTTAAAATAATAATGCTTTGAAAATAAAAACTACATAAAACTATTGAACTAAACTATATATAGTATAAATATATTTACAAAGCGTCGAAAAACTCATCGCCATAACTGACTGTCTACTGGGAGCGTGCCCAAGAGGCTGGCAGCATTGCCCCGTTGTATGGCAATGCTTATTCTCTACCAAAGTAATAGCCTTTGGGTCACTGGAAGCATCAACCACCCGCTTGATATAATAAGGTATATCATCTATGGGCCAATGCAGCTTGAAAATAAAGGTATTTGATTTGATAAACAATAGTGTATACTTATTATTGTTCAATATAGTGGTTACAAAGAAAGTTAGGACACTAGCCTACACGCGAGGATCTCCTGTGTTATCGAAACCAGTTTCTTTCATCTCTATGATAGACTAAAAATAAGATTTTTATTGGCAAGTTTGATTAAATTAAAAATGAAAGTAAATTTAAAAGCTTTTAATTCACTCGTTGATACTATTTTTCGTAAAATAAATGCGAATATTATTATTTTACCAGTTTTTCTGTTGAGCAAGAAATGTTTTTTTTTTTTCAATAATAGCCGTAGGTTAAATATAAAAACCAATAACTCCTTTGTTAAAAATAAAATAAAGTTTATAGGGAACATTGGGATTAATAAAATTATTAATCAAAGTTAGTATTTTTTTTTTATATTATAAATGCTCTTTGTTCGATGTAATGTTTGAAACAACTTTCCAAATTCAAAACTTGAAGACGTACCTATAATAGTCTTGCCAAATTTCGACGCGAGTTATTGCAATAAAAACCCTATTTTCATGCGCACAAAGATTAAATTACTCTGTCACAAAAACAAGCCATAACTCCATCATGTCATTCCCAATGTAACCCGTCATTTGAAGGCATATACAACAACTTTGATTGACAAATACATTTCGTACGAACGTTCCCATTGTTTCTCATTTATCTTTTTTTCTTTTCTTTCCTTTAATAAAATGCAGTGGTAAAAAAGGTACGCTTCTTCTATTACATTTATTTATATTTGGAATCTCCGCCATTCTTTGTTTTTTTTTTATTGGGTTACATTACGTGTGCTAGCGGTTGTTGCTGGGGAGTTTGTTGCGCCACTTCTTCTTCCCAGCGAGAACACATAGGAAGTGGTGAAGGGTGGGCGTTTTGGGGACCGCCTTTTGTTATGACGTTAGAAAAGTCCTTATACAAGCTGTTGTTTTGCATCCTCGTTAAATTTCAGGTGGCTGTCATAAAAGACATAAATAATCAATTGAAAGTACTGTACCGGGAAATAACAAATAAGCGCCGCTGTTTTTTGTTGTTGAAATTTAACAGATTTTCAGAATTGAAACCTTAATACAAAACTAAGCGAATCACCCAACTACGCAGGCTACGCACTCTACGCACGCAACGACAAACAGCTGAGAGCGAGTAATGACCTTTGCGACGACCGGTAGCAATAATTTTACCTAATTTTATTTCGAAAATCACCCACATTTTAGTTTGGTAATTAACTCATTTTAAGCATCAGTACGAGTATAATAGGGAATCTTACGAATGACAGTAACACTAGACGCCGTATAAAGTTCACTGACTTGCGATCAGCTGATTAATAAAATTTAAGTTTTGCTTTATTCCTATCGTTTAGCTAAACTTTTCGTAGTGATTTTGTTTTTATTTGTGGATTAAATTGGTTGATTTTAAAATTTCCTTCCTACCTAACGGGCTTAGGATCGGCAATAACACTTATCCCGATCTACTTAGTATAAAAATGTTGCGAAACATTTCCGTGAACATCCGAATGGCTTTCCACTGATGGCATACAGGCGAACCATTTCCACCAATTCGACATTAGAGTAATTGTCCGCCAACTTGCACTTTCGGCTATGGCTTCACAAAGGAGCGGAATTTGCAAAACACGCACTCGCTGCGGCGACATCAAACACACTATCTGTTGTTCGGGTGCGAGGGGCCGCGTGCGGGAGCGTGGCAAGCTGTGGTGGCAAGACGCATGCGCGGGAGAGCGCCCGCGCCGTGGTTGGTTGGGGTGGCATTGACTACCTACGATTTTTGTGAATGATCGTTGCGTATGCATTGTGTATGAATGTTTGCGTTTGTGTGCGTGTGGACGCGCGATTATAGGGCTAGTTACAGACGCGCCGCCTTTAAATACGCCTAGTTCACACTTACGGATAGGAAAAAAAATAAAAAAAATGACCTACCTATTTTATTGTTGATTTGGATCGAGAATCATTAGCATAATTACGTCCTTGAATTTGACGAGGATGCAAAACAACAGCTTGTATTATCAGTCTAATTTTTAATTTTGGTTTAATGTAGCTTGAGAAGGCCAGATAGCCAGTCAAAACTCTGGAACTCAGGTGCATTTGGCGAGAATAGAAGCCGACCCCAACAAATGTAGTTGGAAAAACACTAGGTAGACGATCATTTTTAATGATGTGTGAAAGTAGTTACCACAATTGCAACAATTTGTGACAGGGTTCGCGTTCACAGTCCTGCTGAACCGATTTTGATGAAATTTCATCTAAACGAAACCTGAATTACCTAGTACTAAAATTTTTCTAGCCCTAAAAGAAGAAACTGCTTTTTCTAAAAGTGCCTAGTCTAGGAGGTTATTGACAAGATAAATATAAACACATTTACAAAGCCCCATCCAGACAGCGTTCAATTTTAATGCGCTCCAGGCTGAATTAGATACGATTGCATCAATATCGCCGAGCCTGGAGGGCTGCACTTGATATTCCGATCAAAACAGCTGTTTACTAGCCGCCATCTTGAATTCTGTAAGTAGATTGAGATGCTTTACCAACATTACGAAAATGGAAAAGTGAAAAAGTCTGTGCGATGCTTTCAAGTTCAAATTTAGAACCGTTTATGAAGAATTTGAAATTTAATTTAAATACGGTTATTAAAACAATCTAATTTATTTTCAAATGCATTCTAATTACTGATTCTTCACATTATACATATTAGGTATTAATTGATGATTTTTCGTTAGTTGAAATCTCAAGAACGGCTCTTCCGATTGCTAAAAGTATTTAAATATTAAATAGTCCAATTTCTAGGAAGACTCTTAGGCGTTCCAAATTCTTCTACAATTCAATTCCATCCAAGGGTTGTCTGGAAGCGATAAGACCGCCTTTTGTACTCATCATATTTGTTTGTATTGTCCTGATGATGTACAGACGCCAGCACATCAGGCTAGCCGAAACTGTCAAATATTCCTAATCAACTTTCAACCGTATGCTTCAGCGATAAAGTTGAAAATCTATTAAGGAAATTTGACAGATTGTGGTAGCCTGATATCGGCTATACAATAAAGAATATTCTATTCTACTCTTAGGCTACCACCTTTTTAAACGTGGAAAAAAAGCATGGGAAAGAGCAGGTCGCGATATATTAAAATAAAAGCTATAAACGATTAGACATGTCTATTAATGGCTGACCCCTAATTAAAACCAGGACTCCCATATGAGTTAATTGTGGATAATATCCGTGTATTATGTGCGCACTAATTGATACGCATAATGATCCTTTATGTTATAATAGAAGCAATTAGTATTCCATGTTACTACGGTGATTTAAAGCAATAATCAAGTATGAGTGTGTGGGTTAGATTCCAGCAGGCTTAGCATGGCAACCGTAGAAACAAGTTTCGTTTACCGGAGAATGGACAGACAGATAAATTTCTTTTGACGTTTTTTGAAGAAGTTTTTCTTTTCTTCGATCATCATAAGTTTACAAGTGATTATATGCGAGTTGACAGATCGCGCCATGCTCGGGCAGAAGACATGTTGACATAGACAGACAGAGCTTTGTCTTTTCTTGACAGAATAGATATAGAATCGCCATGCTAAGCCTGCTGGTCAGGCAAGTACTAATGCAACTTTTCTAAGTTGTATGTAATTTCTAAGTATATCTTGCACACCAATGACTGATTAATAAAAAATGTGAAGGAAAACATCTCGAGGAAACCTGAAAGTCTGAAATCACCAACACGCATTGAGCAGGCATGGTGATTAAAGCTCAATTCTCAATCTCAAGAGGAGGTCAGTGCTCAGCAGTGGGACGATAAAAAGGCTGATGATGATGCTACCACTGATATTATGACTTATTGTAGGAAGTTTTATTTTTGAAAAAGGAAGTATTTTAATGTTAAAATATTTTTTGAAGGCGGTCCTTCGAAGTGTTTGAGTTTACGTATCAAATAATATACTATTACTAGGTCATATAGCATATGAGTGCAGTGTCATAATCCATCTCAAACCCATCAAAACAAAAAAAGAAAATCTTTCATTTACTAAATAACCTCAATCATAAAACAAACAAACAAATATAAATAAATCAAAACAATTTTTCAACTTCACCCATCCACTTTAAACTCGCGCTCACAAACGCGCACCTCAGCTCTATATATATAAATTTCAGGGCGCAATTTTATTACGCAACCTACCGTGTGTATGTAGTAGTATGAATAATGGAATGTCTAAGACACATATTGGATTCGACGCACCTAAACTATTGAATTCGTAGAGAAATAGGCGTAGTTCTGTCTTTCAATAACGTATACTTTTATTGGCTTGTAGAACAGCTCCTTGGTGGCGCGGTTAGCTATCGGAAATTGGATGTTTTGATGATTTCCTTCAGGAGTTAAAACGTGTTTTTAATATGGATAAGTTGGTGTTATTAATGTTTGCTCCGTTGTTTCCTTGTTCTTTTTAGGCATATTTCGTTGTGTAAGTGAAGCTATTTTCTTAAAACCGTAGCTGTTGTATACGAGTATGTATTCAGATCTTTATGTTCGTTTCATTAGCGACGTTTAGTTAGAAGTTCTCCGCGTATCTGGATAAAAAGTAGCCTTCCTTTATAAAGTGGTGTATAGCTAACACAGAAATAAGTCTTAAAGCTATCAAGTACCTACTTCCTCAGATTAGCGCTTTCAAGCAAACTCTTTATTATTATAAATAATGAAATATTACCTAGTAATTATTGGTGTAGAAGGATATTAGACTATTTTGTATGTAATTAAGTAGGATACATAGATAGAAAATATTATAGCACGCATGTTATGTACAGACCTTAGATACCTTCAAGCCACTTCCCTATTGAATATTACCTTATGTGTTAAAACACTCGACAACATTGCCTTTATTATGGCTAGCCACGCACTATAGGCCCGTATGTTTTACTAAAGACAGCATTTTGGAAGCGACATTAAAATCTACGAGAATTTCCCCAAAATTTTTGCAAAGTCGACCACAAAATACTGTTTAAAATATAAAGACACGTCTTCTCATAATAGCTTCTACATTAAAAGCATACTACCATCGGTATTCTGAACAGAATTCTATACAAAATTTCTCGAATGTTCCCTACAAAAGATGGCGTACATTAATATTGTTGAAATAGCTTTTTAGATTACGCTTACTTTGAAAATGTTTAAGTACTAATAGAGCAAGTAATTTAAGTAGTAACAAATCTTAAGAGAAAGATGTAGTATTTAATTTGTACCTCAATTTATCTTTTGGTTTTCTCAAAGGGTAAGGAGGGCTAAAAATAGATAGGTCTGGCTCAAAGGGAAGTGTTTCTAAGCGATATGACCTTAAGATAGGTTAAGAGGAGAAACAAAATGGCTGCTGGAATTTATATCAAGATACAAGGTAGAATAAATTAAAATTTAAATGCTGATATTTCTCATAGTTATATCTAGGTTATGAGGTGGCTGACATTTTGTTGAATGATTATACAAAATCGATATTGTTTCACAATAGCCCAGTATTTTTATTGATGCCTTACTAGCTTTTGTTTTTCGCGGGAAATCATCAAATGACCCCTCCCGCTGCGGGTGCCAGTGGAGGAAGAGTCAGACTTTTACTGACTTAAACCCACTATGTTCCTTCTGGAGGCCCCTGATTGCCAGGGCCACGATGACTTTTGCGAACAGCCTGCAGCCCGGCAGACTTTGGCCCTAAGGGACCCTAATATGTTGCTGATATCTCTTCAAGGAACGCTTGGAAATGCCTAGCTTAGTTAAACATGTGGCTGTAACTATCATTTGTAAATCTTTGGCAGTCGTTACGGGCACTTAGAAGCCAGAAAGTCTGACAACCTGTCTGTTGCGAAGATAACTAGGTTGAGGAGGTCAGACAAGCAGTCTCTCAGCTAGACGGATGAAGAATTTTGAGTAGTTATAGTTAGAGCAGATAGGTAACACAAATTCAATCGTTCCAATCAATTGTTAAACCATTGATAGATTGGCGTATCGTGCAAGGCTACACAAAACAGAACCCAACGATCTGTTTCGCAAACAAACAAACGGAAACATCGTTAGCGTACGGAGCATGTCGAACGATTTGTAAATCTACACTTTAACTTAGTTAAGATAATAGTCCTTCGGTACGTTGTCTTAAGGTTCGATTTCCAGTGACATGGTCTCATGCGTGACGATACTTACCACGATTCTAGGGTAAATACTTTTGGAATGGTAAAGAGGTTTTAAGATAATGAGTGAGAAGATATCCAGAATGAGTGTTGGAGTTCGATTTTACGTTTTTATAAGTCAATTTCAGTTTACTAAATTACGTTTGGAACATCATCTCCCGAGCCTTTTCGCAACTTTGTTGGGGTCAGCTTCCAGTCTAACCGGATTCGGCTGAGTACCAGTGTTTTACAAGGAGCGACTGCCTATCTGACCTCCTCAACCCAGTTACCCAGGCAACCCAATACCCCTTGGTTAGACTGGCGTCAGACTTACTGGCTTCTGTCTACCCGTAACAACTGCCAAGGACTAAATTACATTTGGAATATGAGCATTAAATTATGGAAGAAATGAATCAAAAAGAATGTATTTTTATGTTGAGTGGAGACTGCCTATCTAATCTCCTCAATCCCGTTGGTCACATAGGAAAGCAGATACCACTTGGTAAGAGTGTTTGTCATATTTTTTTGGCTTGCGACTACACGTCACAATTGGGATGTGGACTAGGTCATAAATAAAATACTTTATCATATTCATTTTGTAAAGCATTTTAAAATAATGTCAGTTTAATTTATCGTTTTGAATCGAAAACTGTTTTTTTTTTTTTTTATTGATAATATAATCGAAATAAGTATACTGATTGATGTGAAAAATCTGTGACGTCTTATGTGGTGTATTCATACAAATTGCAAAGAGAGTAACCGTTTTTGACAGTTCTATAAAAGTATTGAATTTGACCAGTTGTCCGCATCCCTATTGCCAAAGATGTACAGAAAAAGCCCATCAGTTTAACCTGCTTTCCGAAACACGAAGCAACTCGTCATGACGAGGTGTTCACCCATCCAACTGACTACACCAAGCTTCTCTAATCGATCGATCCGAGTGGCTGTCCTTTAGCTAAGAGCTCCTCTCCTTCCTTCCTTCACATATCCCTGATAACTTCTTAAAATATACATTTGGAGATACTGGAAATTATAATCAAATTTCAGGTTTTTTTTTCATACAGAATGTCGGGTCAGGTGACATAAAAGCCTTTGTCCAGTGCCTAACCGCGGCTAAGTTCCAACAGCCTACGCATGAAATACTTATACAGACCTAAATAATTTAGACCTGCCACTTTTCTAAGTTACATGTACTTTCTATTATATCTTGGACACCAATGACTGAGTAAAGGAGAAGGGAAAACTCTCGAGGAAACCTGGACTACTAAGTCTGAAATCATCAACCCACATTGAGCAACCGTGGTGATTAACGCTCAATCCGTCTCTGTATGAGAGGAGGCCTATATCCTGCTGTGGGACGATAAAAAGGGTCATGATGATGATGATTGCGATATGTATAAGGGGAAGCTTGTATTATGCTTTAAATAGGAAATTCTAACAATTTAATTGCAATTTGCAAAATCCACACAATTAGCGAAAATGTCTTTAGAAGCCCACAAAAGAGCACTTTTATATAAACTCTTTAAATAAAGATCAGACATTCGTAGCTTCGTATATTTTATTTACAGTACTAGCACGGAACACAATGAATTCTAACTCGGCATTAACTCAAGCGAAACATGGACAAAAACCGAGGTCCGAGCCTAACCGCGACAGTTGGGAGGCGCGGATGTAAAGTTTTGGGACTGGAAGTTCCATACAAATAAGGGCGCGCATTTGAAAAAGCTTTTGGAAAAAATCTTCTAATTTTCTGGTTTTGTTGTTAACCGAAATTAGTGTTATTGGCATTAATTTTAGGTGATTAGTGTGATTTTTTGAGATTCTTTCTAAAATCACGGAGTTAATCGTTGGTTGGTTAGTCACACTGTAATAAATATTTTTTCCTGTCAATCCAAATGTCTCTTAAGATAAAGACTTGAGATAAATTTTGTTAATATCCTACAAATGTGTCCAGATACATATCTGCATACGAGTTTCATCTTAATCGATTTAGTCGTGGTCTATCAATACGTCTAAATTTGAAGACAAGACTGCCACAGAGAAGTCAGAATCCGACAAAGTAGGCACAAAATAAATAATACCTAATAAAAATTCAAATATCTAAGAAAACAATTTACTCTAATGTTGCAATAACGCTATCTCATTGCCAACATTTACGCTCCGTCGGTGCTAAAACACATATCTTCAAGCAAATAAAACTAAGAAATACTTAGAAACATTGTCTCTTCTAGCAGTCTATACATAGTTGTTACAATCTTGTTCTAAATCTGCAAGCTGTCCCGGCTTTAGCATTCAGTATAAGTATTTCCTTGTTTAGTAATTTAGGAAAAGGGGAATCGAAGGTTTAGTCTTCTGTTTTCTAGTCCTAGATTTGTGGCATTTTTTTAAGAGTTCAGATCTCTTTCTTTTATTAAAATATTCTCATCTTCATCAGCTTTTTTATCGTGCTACTGATGGGCACAGGACTTCTCTCACATAGAGATGGATTGACTTATACTCAGTGTAATTTCAGACTACATAGTACAGGTTTCCTTGGGATGTTTTCCTTCAGTTTGTTGAAAAGTTGTATTGGTACTTGCCTGACCTGGAATCCAACCCGCACACTTATACTTGAGAGGTTGGTACCTCTAGTCCACTTTAATTAAAATAAAGTATTCCAAGTTATTTTATTAATATTTCCTATTTTTAGCTTTTGGAGAATAGAGATAAACAATTCACATAGAATAAATACCTCCTACTAGCTAGGGTACTAACAGCATCCTTGCGTAACAAAATAGTATGCAATACAAAAGAAAATATAGTGCTACAAACAATAATGTAAATACCCCACACCTATCACCAGGGATAAAAGCTAACCTTTAATTTTAATCCATTAACAAAACCGCACAATTTCGCCGAAAACATTATACAAAAACCCTTTAAATACTGAGTTATCAATTTCCATTACAGCAAGGACTGATACGAGGGATAGAAGGCAATCTAGAGATGAAGTATAGCTGGCAAGGTCAGTGATTGATAGTGGAACCTCTATCGGGAACCTCTCGAAGATTTATGCGTTCCTGGTACCTACAGAATAATTATACGCCCCATCCCTTTATTGTTGACCTGTGAAATTGGTCTAAATTATTGAGGTTTGGCAACGCGTTTGGTTTTCAAATGAGTTGGTATGGAAATGTTATGATATTAAGGGCCTGTTTCACCACCTACGAATAAGTTCCAGTTAGTTTATTTGGTAGATAAGTTCATACAAATTCTGTTAAATTTTTGAATTTATTCACTGGTTAGTGGCTATTGGGACATCGTGAAACCGGCCCTAATTCAAACTGTAATAGGAATTACGGATAGAAAAAAATATAAGTCTGTTTTTTAGTTTAGCCTTATATATTGGACATATGTATATTCTTCATTTTCCATCTTAAACTAATAAGGACGAAGATAAAAAAGGAATAGTTTCGTGTTACGTCACTGTTAGGCACAAATTTTACTTAAACGTGACGTCACAATCCCCCACTTACGTCTTAGTATATTTATTTATTACGTTTTGTTAAAAAAAAAATAGTTGTCCAATATATTTTGCTAATCAAAACATGTCTTACATGGAGTGTCTGTCTGACCTCCTCTACCCGGGCAAATCCATGGTAAGACTGGTTGTTAGACTTTTTGTCAAAGATGTACAAAATGACAACCAAGACCTACCAATTTAACGTGCCTTCCGTAACACGGAGGGAGGAAATCGTCATGACAAGATGGTCGCGCCAAGCTTCTTGTCATGATCTAGTCAGCTTCCTATCTTTAATTTATGTTTCGTAATTATAATGCTAACAGGCGTAAAAAAACATTAAGGGCCAGTTTCACAGGTTGCTGATAAGTACCAGATAGTTTATCTGGCAGATATTTTCATACAAATCCTGTTCCATTTTTTAATTTATCTGACAGATAGTGGGCATCCGTAACCTGTGAAACCGGCTCTGAATCCTCCATTTTTGTACACAAATTGTGATTACACATTGACACTATATCCAAGTTTAAAACGACGCCATTTTCTCAAAGCTATTTTTATCTTTCCCTTTGCATATTTGCTGACAATTCTAGGCTTTTATTTGTTTTTCTCAAGACCCTGGCTGGGGTCTAATGGGAGCGCCATGCAAAGTTCAGAGCTTAGGGGAGCTTACCCGTTTTTTTTATTAGACAATAGGCTGCAAAGATCTCTGTCAAAGGGTTCGATGCTGTGTGAGAAAGAATACCTAGTAATAGTTTATTCTGGATTTGTTTTTTATATACATTCATCTCCCGAGCCTTTTCCCAACTATGTTGGGGCCGGCTTCCTTGTTTTTTTATGTACAAAGTTCTTTTATTTAAATTGTCTTTAAAAATACAGCAAATAACTGGCATTTTAAAAGAACAAAAAGTTTCATTAGTTAATTTTAAATTACTTCTTTATTTTTTTATTGGAAATGCAAAAACAAATATACAATTAAAATGAGAGTTGATATTAAAAACAAAAATATATAGGGTTTTAATGTTGCTAGCTCCCGGTATATTTAAAGTAATCCACCATTTTTAAAGTCCGCGTATCCACTTGGCTGACTGGTGTCTTTCTACAAGCCGCGATAATCGCTTGGGCGATTTGTCTGATAGTTTGTCCCGAACGGCAATGACAAATAAAAAAAAGGTAAATGTATTCTTCTGAATGGATAGTCTAGTCAGACTGTCCTGTCCAAAAAAAAAAAAACAACAACAAAAAGAGGTTTACAAACAGTAAACATTGATTAAAAATGCCTCCTCCAAAATTCGTAGCTCTTTGTTCACAAATCCTATTATGCAAATATGTCAAAGCCGTTGTATCGATCTTTCGATATTGGCTTTTGATTTGCAAACATTTGCCTTCTGTTTTTAAACGAGCATCGAATTCTGTTAGCTGTCTCTTTTTGTTGTATAGTAAAAGAGCAAGGGGAAAGATATAAAAATGTTCATAAAGCTCAATGGCTAACGAATACATTCGATTCTTTATTTGAAATTTAGGATTTTGTTTTATTCAGGTTTGTATTTCTATTGCATCCTTCTCTTCCTTCTAGAACATCAAAAATGCTGGTTTTTAGCCTACTTTGAATAAATGATTTTTATGTTAAAATTTTATCTAGTGAAGTTATATTATATATTATGAATATTGTCATACTTTTTTAGCGATACGTTGACATCCTTGGTAGTTCTCATTTTCCCTGCTACGCATACCTCGGCTTTCATTTGGACATGTCTGGCAGTCGATACGGGTAGTCAGAAGCCAGGACGTCTGACAACCAGTCTTACCAAGGGGTATCGGGTTGCCTTGGTAACTGGATTGAAGAGGTCAGATAGGAGTGCCTATCTGACCTCCTCAACCCAGTTACCCGTGTAACCCAATACCCTTTGGTTAGACTGGCGTCAGACTTACTGGCTTCTGACTACCCGTAACGACCGCTAAGCATGTTCAATGACAGCCGGGACCTACAGTTTAACGTGCCATCCGAAACACAGTCATTGGTGTCCCAGATATACTTATAACCTATATATATTTATGCTCTAAAACTATTAGCCATATAAATAAAATACCTAATATTAAAGATTTATGATGGAATAAACTTTCTCTCTTGTTAGACGCATCGATGTTAACATCTTAACACTTTTTCGCTACCGTGGGTATCAATGGTTCGGAATAAAATGTGTGCCCGTACATAATAGGGGAGTTTTTCGTTCTATTAGATAAAGATTCCATAGCATTTTCTTGTGTGGAAAATTACAGGGTAGATTTAATAGATTTTTATAATATTGAGATCGTTATGGCTTAGTAATTGACGTAAGGAGCGATTGATAAATGGTTGTTAATAATAACGGCGTCCAGAACGATTGCCAGCCATAGTGGCCGTTGTCTCAAAGACTATTGGTTGGGGATTATTGGTTAGATTGCCGTGTCATGAAATCGCTTTGAGGGTTTTAAGTTACCGTGGCACATAAGGACCTCCCGAAGGAACATAGTGGGTTTTAGTCAGTAAGAGTCTAACACTCCCTCCAGCTGCACCCTCAGCAAGAATGGGTCATTTGATAATTTCCCACGAAAATATAAAAAGGGTTTTAATAGGCTTTCATAAAGCAGGCCGGAGTCTCGAAGTTGATGATTGATATACCCGTGCATCGGAGAGCACGTAAATGTCGGTCTTGTGCCTAAGCTCTCTCCAGTCGTGTACAGAGTGCATCTACATATGTCCACGCAAATGCTTATGCACTATAATATGTCCTGTGGGTCTGTCTTATCTGCTTAGCGAGAATGCTATGGCCAGTAATTGGTCACGAGGCCATTACAATATACATTCATTTTCGTAATATTATATTAAGATGTTAATTTCTTCCGACATGAATTTTCAACATGACAGTTACCCAATTATGTGGGTCCAATGTCCTTTGCCTATACCTTTGGGAAAAGAACCGTGGTGATATAATTATGTTTTCAAAACCATTTTAAAACAAAATATCTGCATACCTTAGTAAATACACAATACAAGCTAGATTTAATCCTTTCCAGTCCCATGTGTGGTCTGCCTAAGCAAAGTAATATAAATCATTTAGTTTATGACCTGATATAACGGAGTACTAAATAAGTTAATTTATGAAACCTATGTGATGAATTTTCATCTCTATGTTGCATAGAATAGAACAATTTTTGTGGTTTATCTTTCAGACTAGACTTTGACAGCGGTTTCTCCCGTGTTTCTTGGGAAATACTCCAAGTATCCGGATAAAAAGGAGCTTATAGCTTTCATCGATAAACTGTCTCTCTGATGTTGAAAGAATCATTCAAATCGGTCCAGTAGTTTTTGAGTTTAGCGCGTTTAAGTAAACAATCTCTTCAGATTTATGACATTAGTTCAGAATATAATTATGTTATATCGGATTGCCCAGCAGGTTTAGTATGGCGATTCTATATCTATACTGTCAAGAAAAGACAAAGCTCTTTCTGTCAATGTCAACATGTCTTATGACCAAGCATAGCGCGACCTGTGAGCTCGCATATAATTACTTGTAGACTTATGTCGATCGAAGAAAACAAATATTTCTTCAAAAAATGACAAAAGAAATTTTATGTCAATCTCGCTTTTCTGTCATTATGTCAATTCTCCGGTAGACAAAACTTGTTTCTACGGTTGTCATGCTAATGCTGCTGTTTTTGTGGTTTATCTTTCAGACTTTGGCTTTGATAGCGGTTTCACCTGTGTTTCTTGGAAACTACTCCAAGTCATTGGATAAAAAGGAGCTTATAGCTTTTCTCAGTAAAGGGGCTCTCTGACGCTGAAAGCGTTGTAACTGCGTTGACGAGGTCAGATAGATAGTCGCTCCACGTAAAACACTGACACTTAGCTGCATTCAGTCAAGACTGGAAGCCGACCCCAACATAGCTTAGGTAAAAGATTGGTAGAAGAAATCAAATAGACGTATCATACCTTACATATCCTCTACGTTCATTGTTTGACCTTGAAAACCCTTCACCATAAACCTTAGAAAGCCTCGATCCAAACCAACCGCCGAAAGAGGTGACCCTGGTCCACTTGGTATGAAAATCTACCGGGCCGACCAGATAATGAGGAGACTCAAACGACTTTGGACGACCTTGATCAAGGGCGCATCCATCGCGACAGGCTGCGTCCGTGGTCGGCCCCAACCGTGTGGAACGCTGTCAGCCAGTGGTAGACGCGACCAAGGGCACCTCTGTTCGTATAGACCTCCTTCAAAACTCTCCATTTAATTTGAACACAGTATTTCATCATCATATCGCATTTTCAGTAACAGATAACATTTATTATTGCGAATCATTGCGCGCGGTTGTTTTGGACATATTTCCATTATGAATAATGACGCGTCAATCGGATTTTCCACGACGCGTAATACTTATTACAATGTGGTCGCAATAAATATTTAATACAAAAGGCTGCTTTTTTTTCTACGCGTTTTTATGTTTGTAATTTTAAATTTAAGGTTCAATCGTCTTTCTAATTTATCATCATCGTTTTGGGGTTTTAGAAAATACTCGCAATTCTGAGGGGGGGTTCTTTAGTCCTTCATAATTTTTTATTAACCATTGAGACACCTTATTAGTTGATTACAAAGGTGATACAAATGTTTACATAAAAAATAATAGGCTTTGATAGATAAATCCCTTATAAAACGTTTGTTCCATTGCGGCACTGGCCTACAAGAAAAAAAAGTTGGTTTTAGTCAGTAAAAGTCTGACACTGCCTCCAGCTGCACCCACAGTGGGTGCAGCTCATTTGATGACTTCCAACGAACAAAAAAAAAAAAACAAAAAAAGTTATATCCGGTTGCCCAGGTCTGGGTTGAGTAGGTCAGATAGGCAGTCGCTCCACTTAAAAAACTGGTAGTCAGCTGCATCTGGTTAAAACTGAAAACTTGACCCCAACATACCTTGGGAAAAGGCTAGGCAGATGATGACAAAATTCAGTCTACACTACAAAATAACATAGAAAAGTTACACAGATCAAATTAGAACGATCCCTCATAACTATATTTGTTCGGAATGTTTGAACCGTTTAGTTAACTTAATATTTGACCGCACTCTATTTAACTTTAGTCGCGAACCCATCTCGAGGTGTTGAAAACGAAATTTGAAACTGGAATTTCAAAAGAGGTTAATTAGGCGCGAAAATCAACAGTTGTGTGTAGTGTGTGTGTCAATGTGAAATAGATATATAATTACAATATTTATTAGGACGGCCTAGTAAATATTGTAATTATTGTAAAAGTATGTGGATTTTAAGTCGTTATGGCCTAGTGGTTAAAGTACCAGCCTTTCGAGTGTGAGGGTGCGGGTTCGATTCAGGTCAGGCAAGTACCAATGCAACTTTTCTAAGTTATACGTACTTTCTAAGTTTATCTTGGACACCAATGACTGATTAAAGGTGAAGGAAAACATCTCGAGGAAACCTGGACTGTAAAGTCTAAAATCACCAACTCGCATTGAGCAAGCATGGTGATTAACGCTCAATCCTTCTCCGTGGCAGAGGAGTGCTGTGCCCAACAGTGGGATGATAAAAAGGCTGTGATGATGATGATGATGTGGATTTCAATGTTTGGTTATTTCTTTCTTTTTTTTGATGATCATGTATTAGCTGTGTGGATGGGAATTCGTCTTGCCCAAAACTACTGAACAGATTCAGATGAACCTCTGCAGAAGCTTATATTATTAGCCTATAAGCTACTTTTTACCAGCAGTTAAAACCGCAGGTAAACACATGAGTAAAAAAGTGTTGTAAAGACGCCAGCACATCGACGAATTAATAGATTTTCAACTTTATCGCCGAAGCAAAATGGTTCAAAGTTGATTGGGAAAATTTTACAGTTTCATTCGGTAGCTTGATGTGCTGGCGTCTGTACATTGGTTTTGGAAGCCACTGGTGCTTTATGGTTGTGAAATTCTGAAAAAGTATTGTGTAGTAATTATTAACTATGTTATGTCAGCCTCAAGAATAGGTAATGTGTAGTTGATTTACTAAAAACTTAGCACATTACGACAACTACCATAAATAATAATAAACCCAGAATATTACAACCTTAAAGAATAAAAGAAAAAAGAAAACATTTGCCAACTACATAACTTAAAAATATCATTCCGAATTTCAGCGCAAACTTATTTCATAAACCGTCGGAAAATGTGGAACCAAGCTCATTTTACAACTTGAAACTATCTTAAATGTTAAACTAAGCCCGTTTTGAAAATATGGCTAGTACCAGCCCATATTTTAGACAAAATCTGTTTTAGCGACATCGTAAAATATGTGCCGCCCCGATAATGTGATAGAAAATTGAACATTTTATAGAATAACTAGTTTTGAAGTTGCGGACGCTTAAGTTTGCGTATAGCGTTACATGTTGTGAAAATTTGCTTAGTTTTGTATTATATTTTTGGGAGAAATTACGATGCTTGTTCGGGAGTATGCTTAGATACTTTGTTTATTTATTTAACAGTTTATGTTCAGCAGCCAGCATATCAACCTACCTCGATCTGACAAATTTCCTTAAACGATTTTCAACTTTATCACAATTAACGGAAGGTTGATATTCTTTTGTTAAACTTGACGGATTCGGGTAGGTTGACCTGCTGGCATCCGTACACAGAGACAAGAAAAATAAGGACATGATCAGGTAGAAAGGCTTGTACAGACTCCAGCACATCAAGCTACTACAATCTGAAAAAAATCCTTAAGATATGTTCAACTTTATAGGTAAAGCATATTTATGATTCAAAGTTGATTGGAAAAAATTGACAGTTTCGTAGATAGCTGGACGTGCTGGCGTCTGCAATTGTAAAATTAATATACCTAAACGAAAACAAACAACCTTAAAGTCTGAAATAACAAATCCGCTTTGAACAAGCGACGAAAACACCTTCTCTGTGTGAGAGGAGACCTGTGCCCAGCAGTGGGATGATAAAAAGGCTGTTGAATTTAACCTACTGACTAATTAATAGCTCCTTAAAGTATCGACAGAATACAATATTGGTCTCCCAAATTAATGCTTAATAAAATTAATACTATACTGTGGACTGAACGTTCTAAGTTGATTAAGTAATTGTTTATGAGCCATTTCAAGTAATTTGTTGCGGGTATTAAGTGTTTCGCATTTTATTACTTTCTCGGTTTCTTGGCGAAGTTTTTGCTCCTTCATTTGTTTTGTAATGGCCGCGCGATTGACGTTATTTTGTCTATTTAAAATTGGAATTTTTATTTCGTTTCAGATTTTCAATTGTCTTTTTATTCATGTCATCCAAATTGTATTTAGAATGTTTTGTCTGACGTCATCGCTTGAGCTCTTTCCAACAATCGTCTTTGACACAATCTGCAGGCTTAGCATGGCAACCGTAGAAACAAGTTTTGTCTACCGGAGAATCAAATGGACATAATTTTTCTTTTCCTTGAACGACATAATTTACAAGTGATTATATGCGAGTTGACAGTCGCGCCATGCTCGGGCAGAAGACATGTTGACATTGACAGAAAGAGCTTTGTCTTTTCTTGATGGAATAGATATAATATCGCCATGCTAAGCCTGCTGGTAAAAAGTTGCCGATAGCGTTATTGATAAATAGGCTTTCTATCACTGAACAAATTTCACAAATCGTCATCATCTCCCGAGCCTTTTCCCATTCAGCTGAGTACCAATGTTTTATAAGGAGCGACTGCCTATCTGACCTCCTCAACCCAGTTACCCGGGCAACCCAATACCCTTTGGTTAGACTGGCGTCAGACTTACTGGCCTCTGACTACCCTTAACGACTTCCAAGAATGTTCAATGACAGTCGGGACCTACAGTTTAACGTGCCATTCAAAATTTTACAAATCAGAATAGTTAAAATTATTAGTAACATTAAGTAAATTACCCAACAAACAAACTTTATCTTTATAATATTAGTATCGATAAATAGGCCCTTACTACATATAAGTACGACTAACGAGTAGACTATTCTTTTTTCTATTTTAATCTATCCCTAATCTCTCGTCATCCATTTTGTTTGTCTGTGACATTCAAATGATGAGGCGCCATTGTTTTTCAAATTAATCCTGGGTTTTTATCCACGGGCGGCACGTTTCGAAGCCTATGTCAGGCTTAGCATGGTAGCTTGACCACGAGTCCAGTAGAATAGGTACTGTAGGATTATTTATTGAAGGCTTTATCTGTATTATGTTTTGTGTTCATTTTTGTTTTAAAACAGAATAGCTAGATTGCCTTTGTCTCGATATAATGATAATTTTGCGTAGCCTGAATATCTCCCCGTGGTCATATCGAATTACCATCCCATTAGTCTATAAGAGGAAAGAAAGTCTGACGGCAGTCTAACCAACGGGTATTAGGTTGCCCGGGTAACTGGGTTGAGGAGGTCAGATAGGCAGTCGCTCCTTGTAAAACACTAGTACTCAGCCGAAACCGGTTAAACTGGAAGCCGACCCCAACATAGTTGGGAGAAGGCTCGGGAGATGATGATAGTCTATAAGAGGAAAAGAGAGTGCACATATGTATCCTCGCAAATGCTTATGCATTATAATATAGGTCCTGTGTAAATGACTCATCTCCTTAGAGAGATACTACTCCGTGGAAGTTGATACTACACCGTAGTCACCGGCTGCTAGTTGTTCACAAGAGTTACCAGGACCTAGCACACAAAGACCTCCAGAAGGAAAATAGTGGATTTTAGTCTTTACTGATTAGACTATTAGACTGACATTTCCTCCAGTTGCACCCTCGGCGTGGCCTTAGGGCGTGTTATATGATTGACCTGCAGCTCACTCGATTAGAAAAAAGCTAACATTTTTAATTGGGTGTAAGACTTATAATAACTCGTAAAACAAATTAAGTCATAGTAAATAGTAATCGCAAATTTTGTAACCCACTATTTAATTACAATCCTAAATTCTCTTTCGATTAAACCATTTAAAATTCCACTCACCCAATAAAGGCGTGAATATTGGATCGTTTCGGCTTCCTCATCTGCATGCGGTAGCTTGATTACCTTCAACTTAATAGGATTACTTGTAATCAAGATAATTAAGATAAAAGCTGTATTGCAAGCCGCGGTATAACGTTAGTCTTGGTTGAGAGGCTATTGTTTGGGGCACTTGAAATAGATCGTTTTAAAGATTTGGAGTTAGAATAGAATATAGTTAAAATTAGCTTGAAATGCAGCTAGTAGCTTAAAGAAATCAACGTAAAATTGTATGAAATAAATAAAAACTAAACTTTTGCAAATATTAATCTGCCACTCTTATCCTATATGGTAATTATATATTATTTTTAAGTATTGATTTTTTGATGCATTATTTTAATTTTAATTTATCCATTTTTTATTTTCTTTGTAGATAGTTTTATTAAGTATGTAAATAGAGTCTGTATATATATATAATTGTATGTACATATTTAGATTTAAAATTTATATGCAATTTTTAAGTTATTATGTCAAACAAGGTTAAGTTATACCTGCAATGGCAAAGTTGATATGCGATAAATAATCCTTTACTTATGTAGCCCTAGTACTTGTTACTTAGGGGGCGTTAAGTTAATTTTCGTTACCGCGTTCAAAAGCTATGCAATAAATAGCTTAAGAAAATACTATACATTATGTACGTATAAATGTATATTTCTGTGAACATGTTCACCACAAAATGATAGTCCCACCTCTTCATTGACGCAGAGGGATGCATCAGACTGTCGCTTGAACAAACTAAACATTGATCAGAATCCGAAATCCTCCTACATCAAGTTAGATTCCAACACCTTTGAATCTCAACCAGCCTTTGGAACAATAAATTGACCAATGATCATTGCCCCATGATTCCTCACCTCAATGACTCAAAGCTCGAAGCGAGTCCGAGTCAAATCGATTGCACCATCACACTAAATCGATTCGGAACAATCGAGAACAGCTTTTAATTGGATTAAACATACCCTTTGTTGGTGCGTTCGTTACCGCTAGAGTAATTTAGTTAGTGCTGTCTCGAAGTTTAATACATTCAAGTATTGAGCGTTTGTGCATGTGTGAGTGTATGGGTTTGTATTGCTACGGTAAAGTGTTTGTATCTGTGGCTTGGTAATAATATACAGAACTGGCTGTTTCTCATTAAAATTTTATATTTTGGTGCATCAAGACAAAATGTTTAGCAATATATTCGCGTAGGATACCACATGGTCTTCTGTCAATTGGTTTTGCTGCTATCAATATAAAAAATAATAATTTTAATATTCATGATTCTAGTACGAATTATTAAGAAAAATCAGTTGAACCTATCATTTTATAAAAGGATTTTAAAGACATCATTAACCTAGTCCTGTCCCAAACTATGTTGCGGTCGGCTTAATCGGCGAATATCAATATTCTACATGAAGCAAGTCGTGGTGGCCTAGTGGTTAAAGCACCAGCCTTTCGAGTATGAGGGTGCAGGTTCGATTTCAGGTCAGGCAAGTACCAATGTAACTTTTCTAAGTTATACGTACTTCCTAATTTTATCTTCGACACCAATGACTGATTAAAGGTGAAGGAAAACATCTCGAGGAAACCTGGACTATAAAGTCTGAAATCACCAACCCGCATTGAGCAAGCGTGGTGATTAACGCTCACTCCTTCTTCTAGTGAGAGGGGGCCCAGCAGTGGGACGATAAAAAAAGGCTGTGATGATGATGACATGAAGCAAATGTCTATCTGATTGCCCTTACCCCGGCAAACCGATACCCTTTGGTAACACTGGTGGACTGACCTTCTGGCTTTTGACTCACCTAACAATAACCGAACATACGATAACATGCGTGCAAACTAAACAAAAAATATTCCACCAATAAAGCAAAATATAAACCAAGTTAACACCACGACTTTACAATAATAATTAAAAACAAAAAACCTGTTTTTATATTTTTATACACTTTTGAGCTTTTATTGTTTGAATTAATAAATTATTATTATTATTATAAGGACAATAGAAAATAACGCAAGAAATACCCAGTATTTTGCCTAAAAACTAACAATTTGGCATCGTAAGCATTACCCGAAAAAAATTCGCCCGCAACGAATTCGAAAGAAAAAAATACGAAAATTCGTACACCCGAGAGCAGAAAAAAATGCACAGCGAAAACTGCGTCAGTGTAAAAAAAAGTAGACAGCTTAATTAAAAGCGCTTTGAGCCAAATTTGGAACGATTGAATGAAGTCATTATTTCTTTTTGAAAAGAAAAAATATCGCTTTTGACCGTCCATGGAAAATGTGATTGTTGGATTTTCTTGTACGTGGAAATTGGCAGCTTTTTAATGGTAATAAAATTATTTGATGCGTTTTGTTTCTACTACATCATTATTAATTGAAATTAACAAACTATATTTTCGAACCGTTTGGGGTTGAAACCCTCGGGTCGTGGGGTCCGAATGCTCTAAGTCTTTAAGAAGAGCTATCCAAGCGGGTGGTTGACGCTTCTAGTGACTATAACTTTGGTTGGAGAATAAGCATTGCCATACAACGTGGTAATGCTGCCTGCCTCTGAGTATTTTCAATTCATCATCATCATCAGCCTATCGCAGTCCACTGCTGGACATAGGCCTCTCCAAGTGCACGCCACTGAGATCGATTTTCGGCTTCTCGCATCCAGCTCCTGCCAGCCGTCTTGCGCAAGTCATCACTCCACCGTGCCTGAGGACGTCCTACACTACGTTTGCCGAGGCGTGGTCTCCACTCTAGAACTCATTTACCCCAACGGTTATCGGTTCTTCGGCTAATATTATCAATTAATAAAAAAATAATAATACTTGTGAATTTGATTAATTACTAACTTGTGTACGAAATATTTTACTAGAAAATTTTATTTTAAAATAATTATATTCATGTACTTCTTCTAAAATTAATAAATTTACATCTGAAATGTAACTGTAAATAACATTTTTTAATTAAAATTTCTGTGAAATTCATGCCCGATCCCAACCAAATCACAATACAAGCTTTTGAATCAAATCTTCAGTTTTAATAGTATGTATTTGAAATTGTATTTTTTTCATACATATTTACTTGTTACACAAATTACTGCCTCGTTGATCTAGTAATCACATAATGAGTACTGAGCACGGGGTCTCGGGTTCGATTCCCGAGTCGGGCTTAAATTATTTTATGGGTTTCAAAAAAACACTCACAAAAAACAGCCCGTACTCTGGAAACTACGTGATTTATACGCATATACGTAATACGTAAATATCGGGTCTGCGCCTGATCTCTCTCTGGTCGTATAGGATTGCCGGATTACACGGTAATCTAAAGGTAGGGTAATCTAAGGCAAACAGGATTGAAGTTAAGTAGGTACGTCACCTCTCATAGACACCAAGTTTAAGTACTAAATACTAAGAACATAATAATCTGATTATGTAAATCAGTTATTGCTTAGATAGCTACGAGGATTACGGGTCGCTACGGCGTAGCGCTACGCCGTAGCAATAGCAGTGATGTAGCAAATGTGTGTATCTATTTTACAGGAGATTAGCAGTATAATAGGAGTATATAACAGCTACTATTTTCATACAAATGTATGTATGTGTAAAATGCTGATGCTTTTGTGAAGGTAAAAAATTGCTTAGCTTTATTTTTTTTTGCGTTGAGTGAAGGGGCTCGTGGCTAAGTAACAGGCATACTGGTCGATAAATCATGAGGTTAAGTAAAGCTTGGCGCGGTTAGTTCGTGGCTAGGTGACAATCTTGTCATGACGAGTTCCTTCGTATTTTACCAGGAATGTTAAGTTGATGAGTCCTGTTTGTTATTTGTGCTTTTTTGGCAGTCGTTACTGGTACTCTGAAGCCAGAAAGTCTGACAACCAGCTTACTACTAGGCCACCACGGCATGCATAAGTGGTTTTTGACAATAATTAAAGACTTGTGAATACTCATCATCACAGCCTTTTTATTGTCCCACTGCTGGGCACAGGCCTCCTCTCTCACGGAGAAGGATTGAACGTTAATCACCACGCTTGCTCAATGCGGGTTGGTGATTTCAGACTTTATAGTACAGGTTTCCTCGAGATGTTTCCTTTCACCTTTCATCAGTCAGGTGTCCAAGATAAACTTGGAAAGTACGTATAACTTAGAAAAGTTACATTGGTACTTGTCTGACCTGGAATCGAACCCGCACCCTCATACTCGAAAGGCTGGTTCTTTAACCACTAGGCCACCACGACTTTGTGAATACTACAAAATAATATCGATAATAATAATACTACAAAATAATATTATACACACAGAAACATTAAATTTAAGAGTAGAATGGGGACAAAAGTACTACCTTACATATATCCTCAGATTAAGACAATACAACATTAGAACTTAAAGCGACCTTGATCGTGACTCCACGTTATCTCTTTAATCAGGCCTAGTTGGTTCAGTTTGTCATCGTTAGTCTGACGCGGGCCTTAATCGCGTATGTGTGCCCCGCCTTACTTACCTATTAGCTACTAGGGTTAAGAGTGGTTTCAGACTAGCGTATTACGTGCGTGTAAAATAATTATACTTGCTCGTTTTTGGAATCATTCAATCCAAAATAATACAGTGCGCATCGCTTTTTGGTAAACGCGCAACTTGTTTGAAAGTTCATAATAATAAATAATAAACATTTGTTTCAGACAGTGTTCATATTAATTACCTATTAATATTTTAAATTAGTAACATTAAAATAAATATTTAGGTAGGTACAAATTTATAAAATACTTAAAACTGATATGATAATATAAGTTTAAGTAACCTTTATAACCTTATATAAAAAAAATGCGCCTTATATAATTAATGTTACTAAAAATTTACCTTAAAAACTTTATGTAATGAGCTTATTAAGCTCGAATAAACGCAATCTTCTTTAACTGAACACACACCAATCCATGTATTCATGCTGTAGCTTTTCTGAACCGCGAAATATAGAACATTCGCTGCCGATTGAAATCGAGAAAAAAAAATCGCTCGTCTGAAATCACCGTAACTGATATGTGGTTTAATCGCCAGTGTGTGCCCCGCCTTACTTAACTATTAGCAGCTGTAGATTAATGTTCGTACATCTGGAGGCATTCCTTGTGATTGTACAGGGTGCGTACTTTGTGTTATCAAGGAGTTTCGATACATATTTTGTTTTATTTATGTATTTAAGGGCTAAATATGTAGACGTCACTCAATTTTAAGTGATGCTCAAATGTCATTCTGTCACTGTCACACTTATGTCAATTGCTGCGACAGAAAGACTTAAAGTTAAGTAAGTAATATTTCAGCATTATGTATATCGGGGTTTTATATATTTCGGATGGCACGTTAAACTGTAGGTCCCGGCTGTCATTGAACATCCTTACCTAACCTAACCTAACCAAGGGGTATTGGGTTGCCCAGGTAACTGGGTTGAGGAGGTCAGATAGGCAGTCGCTCCTTGTAAAACACTGGTACTCGCCGAAACCGGTTAGACTGGAAGCCGACCCCAACATAGTTGGGAAAAGGCTCGGGAGATGATGATGATGATATGTACATATATATTTCGGGGTTATGTAGATTATAATTATAGACCTCTATAAAATGGTGAAAGAATATTTTCAAATTTAATGAACTAAACTAAAAACATTATTTTATTTATTTTGTTGTATTTAATCAATGCTTGTCAAAAAGAATGCGTCTACATAATTATCATAAAAAAATAAGACAAGAAGTAAAAAAATAGTTAACATGTTTTTTTTTTTCATGGTACTGTATACAAATAACACACTCGGTAAGCCTACAAATAATAATATATTTCAATAATATAAAGGCAGTAACTTCACTCAAATTAAGACCCGATATTATGTTTTCTAATCGAACCCCGATATCTCACTCTGTACACACACGTACCACAACCCCGTCTAATCGGAATACTGCCATAAGGCCGGGTTAACGAGACGCGTCCATTTTTGCCCGACCTCCCCTCCTTGATTAAAACACGGAATTGAGTTGTTGAACATTAGATCAATGCTCCATCGGAACAATGGACCAAAATGTATTAGGATTTATCCCACTTTCACTCATTTTCTTCGTTGAATTGGAAACTGTAACATAGAAAAACTTCTTGGTACGTACAGTCAGCAACAAAAGTTAAAACCACGCTCAAAGTAACATGAGACTTGAACGATCGGTTCCAGAAGGAACAAAAGTAAAGTTATTAAACAAAATATGTAGTAATTAAAAGTCTGACACTCTGACAGCAGGATGATTTCGCACTCATAAAAAAAACTGAACTTCAATATTTCCTAAAAATAATTGTGAGAACTACATAACAAAAAAATCTGGACCAGCGAGTTACTAAAGTCGCTAAAAATATTTAAAAATAAACATGTTTCTTATTGAAGTTTTTCTTTAAAATCCGAAGACTACTTTTCAACTTTTAAAATTACTAAATATTCAAACACAAAGTCAGAACAATGTTGAGCCGAAAAATATTTTTTCACGTCATTGCACTTATTTATTTAGGTGCTGTTTTATTATTGAGTTGAGTAGTTAAATATAACAATAAATTCTTATAATATACAAACTAAATATCTAATCTAACCTAACCAATACTTATTTTAATTTTAATTATATAAACTGACTTTTGTTGCCGACTGTAACGTATTCCAACATTTTTTCTGCTGAATGAAAATATCTAGATTTCTTGCGTGAAAAAGTTACGTGTATTAATGTAGAAAGTTTGTATGGAATTTTTTTGATGTTTTTTTTTTATTATATTAATATTGCTTGCTTGCTTGTTTTTATCGCTTCAATGTAAAAGCGAAGCGCAATGAAACTTGTAGTTTTCTAGAAATATGTTTGCGTTTCTCTATCGATTCGATGTTGCAAAGGAAATAATACTGTAAGGAACTAATATAAGTTTTTAAATTAAAATAACTGTTGCATAAATATTAATGGAAGCTTCGATATTTCTTTGGTTAACGTATGTATAGTAATAAATTTTACTGCAATCTGAAAGGAAACAAATGAATGATAATTTAGCGAGAACAGTATCTAATTAAGAAGAAAAAAAATTACAATCTAATTCATCAAAAAATCAAATATTAACAAACAATTCTTTAACAGATTTTCAACCTAATCACAATACCGGGAGCTTAATATTGCATTGGTGAAATTATAGATTCGAGTAGGTTGACCTGCTGGCGTCTGTACCTACCTTATTTATAACCAATGATCAGGGCCCTTTTCCCAAGTATTGAGCTCAGCTTACAATTTTATATTGCCAACAAACAAAAAACGGTTTTTCCTTCAAAACGACAAAATGAAAATAACTTTGTTTTAGGAGATCTTACCAAAAAGCAAATCAGCAGATAGATAGGTTATTGAAATCGGCATTTAGTCAACTACCTAATTAGTTTTTTAAAACAAATACGAAAACTGCTACACGTATAAACTGCGCCTGTTAACTTGCCTAGTAACAGCAATGGCCTATTAGCTAGTTATACCTATTGGCATTTGAAACGGAGGGTCAGATCTATGGAACGATTTATACATCACAATGTTCGACATCCCAAATATCGTAAAACGGTTGACCAGACAAGAATGTACGACTTTGAGTATTAATATGCTAAGGTATAGCAAGGTAAAGATAAATTAATTTATTTGAAATACTGTAAGAGGAAGATAATCTTTTAACGCGAGAAGTCATAAAATTTTTCAAATTTTTTGAATGACATTTAATGATTTAAGGAGGTTTTTCATTTTTTTTTTAATTAAGCATACATTATCTCATTTCTGTATTTATGCACATTGCAAAAATTCATATAGACTGTGTAGAGCCAGAAAACACTCTTGTATTGATTGAGATAAAAAAAAAACATACCGGCCGAATTGAGAACCTCCTCCTTTTTTTGGAGGTCGGTTATAAAATTGTTGTCTGCGTAGTGAGCTACGACCATTTTTTTGAATACAACTTATTCATATATGACTAAGGGCTAGTTTCACAGGTTACGGATAGCCACTATCTACCAGATAAATTAAAAAATCGCACAGAATTTTTTTGAAATCATTTGTCAGATGAACTACCTGGAACGTATCAGCAACCGGTGAAACTGGCCCTTAAAATTGTTAAGACATTATTTTTGTTACGTAATAAATTAAATATACGAGGACTCAACTTTATTTTAATACTAGTCGAAGTCAGTTTAGAAATAGTAAAAAAAACATACCGACCGAATTGAGAACCTCCTCCTTTTTTAGAAGTCGGTTAAAAAAATAACTTTTCAATAAGATTTAATCCATGTTAAAGTATTTTAATGTAACATAAACACAAAGGCGTTATCGTTTTTCAGTACGTAAGTACTTCAATGTATGCTTGTCTAATTTATACGCTTAGAGTGGATGTATAACCGAGACGCTTGCAGGAAATGGCGGCTGGCGTAGGAAATGGACGGACAGACGGACGAGCTCAATAATGTATTGTAAAACTTATATTAATCCCGACAGTAGTGTGCGAAAAATTTATTGTGTGATAGAAAACGTGTGAGCTTGAATAGTTTTTTGAATGGGTACTTTTTATGTAGTTTTTTCGGATTATATCTTCTTCTATGTGTATTTTTTATGTTTAAGAATGACTGTCTCGTTGGTTAGGAAATCGCATACTGTGTTTCAAGAGTTTTTAATTGAAAACTTATCTATAGGTACTATATAGCTGTATGTTTTTCTAGCTTTGAATCATTTAGAAAATACTTTCAGCATAAGATAACCCATTTTATTGAGGGAGGCAATAGGGGCTTAATCCAGATGCGCGGAGTAGTTTCCATGAACGCTTGTGAAACCGACGGCAGAATCAAGCTCAAATTCGTTCATTAAAATTAGGCTGATATATCAGCACTTTTCGAACATCATAACAAGAGACAGCCCCCAAAACGCCCACCCTACCACTTCGTATGTGTTCTCGCTGAGAATAAGGAGTGGCGTAACAAACTTGCCAGCAACGACAAACTTCCCAGTGGCAGTAAAAGCTTATACAATACTCGTATATTTGAATATGACAAATAAGCTTTCAATAAAAAAAAATATATACAGAAAGGGCGACTATGAAGGCTTTATTTAGAAAAGAAACGGAAGAAATATTAGTCTTATTTGACCAATCTAAAATCAAAACCAAATATGTATTTATAATTCCGTTTCCTCTTTTGTGACCAAAGAAACAGAGACTAATTACTTGTTAAAATGACTTTTAAAAAGTAATTCCTAAAACAAAAACAGGCAAAAGATTTTCTAAAGCTTATCGAGAACCAAAGATACAAAGCTTGTATCTAAATTAACTGGAAGAGCTAGACCGTGAAAATTAACGGTAGATTCGAGCCTAACCAAGCAATCTGTCTGATTTGGAAGCGCTATCCATCTATTTTATTGGGAAAGTCTCAGTTGCAGGCTAATTTTGGTTAAGTAATGTTGCTGGGTTTTGGTTTAAACATAAAAGTCTTACGTTACATAATTTATTTTTATTTCTCTCACAATTTTGGTTGTTCGATAATATTGATAGGATAAAAAGTAATTCAGACAGTTTCATAAAGACGAGAATGGTTTAAAATATCATTTTTTACGGAATACCAAATATATAAGAGTAAGGGCCAGTTGCTGATAAGTTTCAGATAGTTTATCTGGCAGATAGTTTCATACAAATTCTGTTCCATTTTTGAATTTATCTGGTAGATAGTGGCTATCCGTAACCTGTGAAACTGGCCCTAAGTATCTTTTTCCCATCTATGTTGGGGTCGGCTTCCAATCTAACCGGATTCAGCTGAGTACCAGTGTTTTACAAGGAGCGACTGCCTATCTGACCTCCTCAACCCAGTTACCCGGGCAACCCAATACCCCTTGGTTAGACTAGCGTCAGACTTACTGGCTTCTAACTACCCGTCACGACTGCCAAGGATGTTCAATGACAGCCTGAATAACACTCATAAATTACCATATATATTAATATTACATGAAACCTAAAACCAATGACTCCCAGTAACAGTTACTGTCAACTGATGCATTCTAAAACAATATAAAAGGTGCAACATGCAGAAACTAGTGTTGAATAACCTGGAATATTACGTGCAGTATGCACTCAAGTGTCCACGTTGTAAATAAAATATTCGGTCACCGTCGCCATCTTTGCTATTCGCCATTTGCATTCACTGTTATATTTGGGGCATTCTAGCTTGGAAAGAGTCCTTTAGTTAAACACAATATTTTTTATTTGTCTTTTGGTGTTATGTAGGACATAAAGGACGATCAATATCATTTCAAATTCGGCGATTCTTATAAACTTTGCTTCAAAAAATATTCAACCAGAGAATTGGTACAGGTTGATTTGACAGCCTTCTTTTGAGAAATCAATTCAAATACACAAAACTAAACTTAGTACTTTATTTAAAGTGAATTCCTATATACAAATACTGTAAGAACACCCTTCTACAAACAAACAGATCATCATCACAGCCTTTTTTATCTTCCCAATGCTGGGCACAGGCCTCCTCTCGCACGGAGAAGAATTGACCGTTAATCACCACGCTTGCTCAATGCGGGTTGGTGATTTCAGACTTTATAGTCCAGGTTTCCTCGAGATGTTTTTCCTTTACCTTTAATCAGTCATTGGTGTCCAGGACAAACTTAGTACGCATAACTTAGAAAAGTTACGTTGGTAATTGCCTGACCTGGAATCGAACCCGCACCCTCATACTCGAAAGGCTGCTGCTTTAACCACTAGGCCACCACGACTTCTAACTTAAACAAACAGATCACAAACATATAACTTTTAACACCTTGAAAAATTCAAAGAAATTTTCACCTGAAACTTACTCTAACTTCAGGAAAACCGCTAACAGAAAAATAAGTGCTCCCAGCCATATTTTTCCTCGTAATTTTCTCCCTTATGGCCTGATATTGCCGGCATAGCATTCAGCTATTCACCTAGTAAATAAAAGATTATGCAATGGCTAAGCTCCCGAGCTAACCACGCGCCACGGAGCCAATTTCGGCATGTGCACTTTCTAAGGTAGTTTTAAACCAGTTATAGGTTGGTTCAGTAAGTAGGCTATTTGAGGTTCAAAGTGTTACGATGTCGCGGCGAAATGATTGAAAAATTAAGGGTTTTTATTTTTAAGAAATTAGAATTTTTTAATATGTATGTTTTCGTGTAACATTTTAAATGAGAATGTTGACATGGTTTATGTTTAATAACCTTATAATAATTAATATACAATATTCCTCATACATTCACACAACGTCCTCTAGTCTTAAATTAAGCAGAGCTTGTACTATGGGTACTAGACAACTGATAAACGTACTTATATACTTTACTTTTGTACGTATGTACATAAATTTTATACATCATAACAATCATGTTCGTGGATACAAAATGTTTGTCTTATGCGGGAATCGAACTCACGACCTCCACTGGCCTGGCAGGCAGATTCACTTACTGGTCGTCTTTATGATGTAGAACATTGCCATGTAAATGAATTACAAAACATATCTACATTTATTATCAACATAACAAAAACAAACAACGCAAGCTTTTCACCTAATATGCATACACTCTCATATTATCACCCCACCATAAGCATTACAAAACTTAGAACACCCATGTAAGTTACTCCCAAGTTATAATAGGTATCATAACACCACTTTACTTAAAACTTAGTGCAGATAGCCCTTCGTTGTTTACATAAGTATTGTCAAGTTATATCTGAGTGTTTCTTTAGATGTTGTAGTATAAAAGATGGTTAGAAGATGTTTGAAGATTGAAATTGATAACATTTGATTGTTGAATGTCATTAATTTTCATTTTAACGTTTTGACTGCGACTGTGACGTATAGATGACAAGCCAAAAAGTGCCCAGTAAGTCACGGTCACGACTACATGATGGACGTTTAAAGTTAAAAATTAATAGTCAGTTTTAATCAATATAATTCCGAACTCACTACTATATTGTAGGTTTTATAGACGAATTCTTAGCTATGCGCTGAGGGCTAGTCTTCTTCTTTTGACGTGGCGGTCAAAAGGTTAAATTGTATGTTGTGTGTTCTTCGTCCTCTTATCGAGAGAGCGGCAGGTTCAATCACCTCAATAGACTTACAAAGATGTATAGACGCCAACTCTTGAAGCTACCCGAAACTTTCAATTTTCAATGAATTTTGAACCATATGCTTCGGCGATAAAGTTGAAAATCTATTGAGGAAATTTGACAGATTGTAGTAGCTTGGTGTGCTGGCATCTGTACCCATGACAGCCGGGACCCACCAATTTAACGTGCCTTTCAAAACAAGGATATTGTCACCCATCCACGGAAGACCGCACCAAGAATTGCTTAAACTCATGATCGATCGACCCTTACGGCTGTTACTTAGCCACGAATTTTCAAACCGAGCTCTAAACCAGACATATATGTGCACAGAATGAAATATATACATATAATAAAATCGTAGAAAAGTCAAAACTGTACATCAAATATTTTTTTTAAAGAATAATTGGGGCGTGATCTACAATCGATATCGAAGCCAAAAAAATATTTTCAGAATTTTTGTCTGTTTGTCTGTATATATGTCCGGGATAATCTCAAAAAGTACTGCATGGATTTGCTACAGATTTGGCATGAATGTATCTAAAAGATCGGGTAAACATATAGGCTACATATTATCAATCTATCACAAACGGAGTGGGGGTGAATGTTTAATCACTTAACGACCTCGCGGACGACGTCGCGGGTAACAGCTAGTTATAAATAAAACAGATAAAAGCAAGAAGTTCTTCGCAGAAGCACCACAAGTCTCGCACCTCATTAACACATAACGGAATTATCTCAAACTCATATGAACTTACAGAATTTATAATACGACCAAAACTTTGCAGGGAAGGGATTTAGACTAAATATTTTACCTGTTCCAACCTTTATTACTTTAGACCCTTTGAAATTTGCATCAATTACCCATTACAGTTTAGAATAGCATAATTAAGTTTTTGGACAGACGGACGGTTTTATGTCTTTGTTTTTATGACTATTTTTAGACTGTGTACCTGGGTTTTAGGCTTTAAAATTAATGGTTCATAACTTAATTAAGCTCTCCTTTCTCCTGCTTTATTGGTTAGAATTTAATATTTGGGTATGTGTGATTATATTTCTTAATTGCTTACTTTAGAGTCCAGGTATTTGTGATGATGAACCCGTTAGCACAATGGTAACCACGCCGGAGTGCTGAGTTGAGGGTCCCGGGTTCGATTCCCGGTACGGTTGACATTTTTGTGATGAGTATGCTTGTAGGCTGTGGTCTGGGTGTTTTAATATGTATGTATATATAAACGCATATGTGTAAAGTATATGTAGTTTATCAGTTGTGTTGGCACCCATAACACAAGCTAATAATCAATAGCTTACCTTGTAGCTAACTGACCGTGTGTGAAAAGGTGTCCCGATATTATATAATATATCTTTTGTACTTTATATTTTTTTTGCAATCCACCATTAATTTCATAAGTATATCTACTTATTAGCAAAATTATAAAAAAAAAATTAGACTTAGTAGGTACAAAACTTTCTCTTGATTTGCCCGTAAACATCCCAACAAAAATTGTAGTCCCAATCGAAAGTAGTCCCCAAACCAGGATATAAAAAACAGATTTTCACCTTAGTATAATAAAAGCGTAAGCGACACAAACATATTTATCGACACAAACAAAGTGTTGTAACGACTTAGGCTTTTTACACGCGCGAGACAAATGGCCTTTTAACGTTGTATGGTATGCCGTGCGCACACGGGCGACTTATTTTAAGTTAGGTTTTGTATTTTATAAACTACGGGTTAAATTGTTCTCTTTGGTTTTCGTTGTTTTGTAAATAATATCATCATCTGCCTAACATTTTCCTAAGCTATCTTGGTGTCCGCTTCCAGTCTTAGCAAGATGCAGCTGGAACCAGTGTTTTTGTTTTTGCGACTGCCTATCTGACCTCGTGTACCTGGTTACCTGGGCAACCCGATACCCCTTAGTAAGATTGGTTGTCAAACTTTCGGTATTCTGGCTACCCGTAACGACTGCCAAAGATGTATACAAATACCAGTTATGTTGTTTTGTAAATGTAAATATTTTATTAATGATAAAGTGGTTTATCTGATATTTTGAAAGATAGGTACATTAATTTGGTGGGTCCCAGCTGTCATTTGTGGTTCATTGGCAATCGTTATGGGTAGTCAAAAGGCAAGTCTGATAACCAGCCATATCAAGAGGTATCGAGTTGCTCGGGTGACTGGCCATGTGGCCGGGTGAATAGCTTCATGTAGGACATTGGTATACTGAGCTTTACTTGGCAAGACTGGAGGCCGACCATAACATATTTGGGAAAATGCTAGACAGATGATGATATGGTTGATCTGTAAAAGGCTCTTCTAGGGATGTCTGTTTAGAAAAGCACGAATAAAATTGTATATTTTGTCCTAGTCAAAAGTCTCCCTATTTTTCTTCAAAACTTTTGATCATAAAATATGAATTGTCGTACCAACAACGTATTGTGAATAATATTTTAAACGTAACGTGTGAACCAGGCTTTATTTTCTTTGAATATTTTTTTTGCAAAACGGATAGTACCTACTAAAATACATTAAATATATGACGTCGGTTTAAGTGGTCCAGTAAACATTTTCTGTCAGTTATGTTGGAGATTAGGCATATTTTTGCGTTCAAACATACCTTGTTTAAACTTTATGTGGAACTAGATTTATCGCCGCTGTTTACCCACCTATTGAGAGAACAATTTCCCGCACCTAGATACGAAGTAGGTAGTCTATGTTATGCTGCAGGCTCAGCATGACAAACGTAGAAACAAGTTTTGTTTACCGGAGAATGGACATAATGACAGATAAGTGACAGATTGACATAAGATTTCTTTTGGACACGTAGAAAATATTTTTTTCTTTTCCTCGACCGACATAAAGTCTACACGTGCAGAAGACACGTTGACATTGACAGAAAGAGCTTTGTCTTTTCTTGAAAGAATAGACATTATAATCGCCATGCTGAGTCTGCTGATCTGTAGACTACCTATATTACTGTAAAGTTTTATCATGATCAGTCTTTTAGTTTTTGGGTGGAAGTTTAAAAATCTACACAGCTTATCAGCAGGCCCAAACATGAACAAACAAATTATTATTATAAAATTCTAATCAACGAGAATGCTTTTCCCACGTCTATTTCCTACTTTATATTTTTTTCAAAAACAAATATAACTATTCGCAGTTTTAATTTTTATTGTCTTCCATTTAGCATGTCGGAATCATTCACGCGTCCTGACAATGTCAGTTTTATTGAACAATATTTTGTGTTTTATCGCACAATAGCGCACTGATTTGTGAGCAAGTTATTTTATGTTTTATGTCTATTTGGAAAAATCTAGTTGTAATATTCAAATCGTGAGTTTGTATGTTAGTTTCACTCAGAATTATAAGGAACTAACTAATGGTCGATATTCTTGATTTCCAAATAATAAAATAGTTTTTGATAACTTATCGAATCAGGCGTTACTTCGCGGAAATCCATTACAATAAATGTTAGAAAAGAATATCTAGTTTTAATTCCGCGAGACAAAAAACCAGCATTGGGTGCAGGATGCACATGCAAGTCGGCTTGGTTGCAGGGCTTGCTGCCATTTCTCCGTGTCCAGGTGCAAGAGGGAGGGAGGGTGGTATCTTTTCTTCCTGTGCTTGTGTAAGTGGGCGGTATTGCATGTGCATCCTGCACCCAATGCTGGTTTTTTGTCTCGCGGAATTAAAACTAGATATTCTTTTCTAACATTTATTAAAATAGTTTTTACATCAGTATGAATAAATTCTAAAATACACGCATACAAGAGAGGTTAACTTATATCAGTAGACTTGTGTTCTTTTGTGGACTTAGGCATCATAACGTGAGCTTATAAAGTTACCAACTCGTGCTGGGAGGAGCTCGTGGCTAAGTAACAGTCACATGGGTTGATCAATCATAAGGTTGAGCAACGCTGGGCGCGGTCGGTCCGTGAGTGACCATCAACATTACAAGTGATTATATACAACTTGACAGGTCGCACCATGCTCGGGCAGAAGACATGTTGACATTGACAGAAAGATCTTTGTCTTTTCTTGATAGAATAAACATAGAATCACCATGCTGAGCCTGCAGGAAGTAATTCCCTCAAGACGCGAGTAAAACTGTAGTGAACAGCAATCAATAAATACAAATATTAGTACTAACCAGTAATAACGGAAAATCACAGTAAATAACACTTAAAGCCATAAGCTCCGAGAATAACAAAAAAAAAACAGCTTTCCACAACAAACAGATAAACGAACTAATAAGAAAACAATAGAAGAAAATCAATATGGCGGCCGTCAAACGGGAATAGCGCGGGAAATATCGCCAGGCTGCAGACGCCGCGTTTATTTGCAATATTTTTATATATGAAACGTGAGGAAGTTTGTATGTTTGTGCGCTTTTAAATCTACATCATAAGACGCGATGTATTCTGCAATACATACATATATAGTACCTACAAACGCTAGCACATCAACCTACCTCAATCTGTGACAAATAATTAGTGGAAGGTTAATGGTCGAATTGTAAAATTTGACAGATTTGGGTAGGCCGACGGTCTGGAGATGAAGTACAAAATATTTTGTTTCCTGCAAGGTCATAGTGTCCAAAGAGAAATCCATAACACAAGTATCATTAAATGATGCCTCTCGCTCTGGGTGCAGCTGGAGGGAGTGTCGGACTTTTACTTTTACTGACAGAAACCCACTTTGTTCCTTCTGGAGCTCTTTCTGTGCGACGATAGCTCTTGCGAACCATCCCGCAGCCCAGGTATGAATATCCTTGCACCTTTAGTCCAGAAATCAAGCAATTCCTAATTTAATCTTAATCATGAAAGTTATCAATAAATAACCAAGTTCTACTGTCAAAATGTTTGTCACGATTTAAAAGTAAGTTGCTCTATAACTGAATAGGAATGGAACAAATAATGTTCACACTTCAACTAACAGATAAAACCGCATGGCACAGCTAGTTATGAAATGGCGGGACCACGTTCAGATATCAAACGGGAACTGAGAAAAACGATTCACGGTGAACAACCATTTGTCATAATGCTGCTTCGCTTTTTATTATTTTGAAAAATAAATAAATCTGTCTGGAATAAATAAATGTATGAATATCAAAACTTGGAATCGTGGGAAGGAATGTAGAATGCATTAAATTTCAACTGGTATAAATCGCTTACATTGATCATATAAGATTTATTACATATCTTGTCATTATTGAACATGTTACTAATATTATAAATGCTGAAGTCAGGATGTATGTATGTATGTATGTCACCGACAGTTTGACACACTACGGTGACCACGGTCGGTGAAATTCGGTCGAAACGTCGGGAGAAATAGAGGTAGCGTACATGCCTTTATAATTTTTCATCGCGAGTAAGACCCGTGTGTTGTGTAGGTATAATATATGTACAAATCGAGAAAGTTTAAAAACATTAATAAGTACCTATTTTTTTATATAGATACATCTCCCGAGCCGGCTTCCAGTCTAACCGGATTCAGCTGAGCTACCAGTGTTTTACAAGGAGCGACTGCCTATCTGACCTCCTCAACTCAGTTACCCGGGCAACCCAATACCCCTTGGTTAGACTGGCGTCAGACTTACTGACTTTTTACTGGCAGTCATAATAGCTTATTATATCAAAATAAGAGATGGGTTACTTTTTATCCTAGTGGGGGTTCTCTTCCCTCGGAACGCCAGTGAAATCGCGGACAGAATTTAATAAAAATATCCTAAATAGTCTAAAATACAAATAAATTTTAAACCTTACTCACCACACAGAGAAAAATTGCGCGTTTGCAAGCAATTTTTTGTCAAACCGATCTATTTAAACTGGTCTGGTTTTAGAAGATTGGATTTGACGCAGCTCTCCCGTCTGTCTGTCTGGATTATTTTTCTGTCGTGTGTACAGTATTTTTAGGAAAGTTGTTTTTTTAAGTAGGTAGGTAGTAGAAAAAAGGTTTCATTCTGCAATCGTAACTGGTAGTCAGAAATCAGGAAATCTGACAACTGGCATTACCAAGGAGTATCGGCTTGCCCAAATTTCTTCATTTAGAAATTCAGATTGTTAGTAGTTCCTTAGTATTGTCAGTAGTTCCTTAGTCAGCTGGCACTCGGCTGCAAATGGAAGCTGACCCTAATATACATAGTAGAGAAGGTCTTGGCAGATGATTTTAGGCTTTTCGATTTTTCTATGCCCGTGAGATAAAATTTACTAAACATACCATTGGCCATAACTAAAACATAGACTTATTTACATCAAAATAAATCAATACATACAATCTTCAAGAAGGCCTAAAGAATCTTAGACGATCGGTCTTGGAATCTTAGACGTTTCTAACGGTGAAATTTGCATCGGATATGAGAACGGAGATGGCTAACGAATCTAGTTTTGGTATTGAAAATCTTATTACAGTCGTAAAAGGCAACAAAATAATGTACAGACGCCAGCACATCAGGCTACCCGAAACTGTCAAAATTTCCCATTCAACTTTGAGTCATAATGCCTCAGCGATAACATTGAAAACCTATCAAGAAAATCTGACAGATTGTAGTAGCCTAATGTGCTGGCGTCTGTACTTGCAAAAATGTTATGCAAAGGAAATACAGTATGAGCAAAAAAGTATTCTAGAACTAAAAAAGAAGATTAAGTTCTAGTAGTAGTGTCGGATTTTTTTTCAAAAGTCTTTTTTCGGCAACCAAAACCAATTTCAAGAGTGTCCTTAATTTTAAAATGGCAGCAATGCACTTTCTATTCCTTCTGTTTCTATTTATTCCTTCGATTGCCTAATTGATCCAGTGCACGGGGTCTCGGTATCGATTCCCGGATCCGGCCAAAATCGCTTTGTGGGTTTTGAGAAACTTTTACAAAGCAGCCTGGAGTCTTGAAGTTGGTGATTGACTCACCCGTGCATCGGAGAGCACGTAAATGTCGGTCCTCGCCTGATCTCTCTCCGGTCGTGTCGGATTGCCGTCCCATCGGATTATGAGAATGAGGAAATAGAGAGTGCACCTGTATCGGCGCGAATGCTTATGCACTATAATATGTCCTGCGCAGCTGGCTGATCTCCATAAATGAGAACGGCCGCCATAGCCGACAAGCGGCTTGGATGCCATCATAATCCATCTGCTCATCTGTCCACTATCTAATCTATCACACCCTATCATTTTTCTCACAATCGAACCTATTTCCTAGATACGCATCAGTAAAGCAAGATCTAAGCAAGACTTCCATAAAGAAGGTAGCATAACCATCCCCAGAACATATGTAAGTAGGAACTCATTTATTTAATACAGAAACACATTGTTTTCAATTCAATTCAAGCGTCTTCAACTAGACAGCTATGCAAATGCCACTTCAGTTAGTCGGATTACATTCTGTGTCATTTCGTTGTGGCGCAAGTAGTGGGGGGTACAAGTAGTGCAGCGCTCCAATGTAAAGTAATAAGTTTTCTATTGTGTGACGTCAAAATGAGTTTTATCTTGTGAGGTATTAGTTTATTTCTTGGCTAAGTTTTAACAATTTGCAGCTGCTTTCGTATTTAGTTTGAGATGAAATCTGCAACTGTCACAATTTGAATAAAGAGATTTTCGTGTAACTTTTGCTTGTATTTTGAGTGAAGTGCTTTTCATTTCAAATCAGCTTTTTTATCATCCTACTGCTGGGCACAGGCTTCCACTCACACAGTGAGGGATTGAGCGTTAATCACCGCGCTTGCTCAATGCTGGTTGATAATTTCAGACTTTATATATAGTCTAGGTTTCCTCGGGATGTTTTCCTTCATCTTTAACCAGTCCAAGATATACTTAGAAAGTACATAATAACCAGGTATCAAACCCCACCCCCACCACTAGACTGACTTATTATAAATTATTAGGTATGTGAAATAAAATTCATACATCAATTACATTAACAACACAGTAACTAAACTTAAAATAAAGTCTACTTATCGTACAATGACGAACACAAACTGCAAATTTTTTAGCACTCTTAAAGGGTATTCGCCTCTCATGCGACATAAAAATATTATTAGCCACTAACAACTTCAACATACGCCAAGAAGCACTTCACAATAAAAAGGGATAAACGAGTACAATATAAAAATAAATGAACGATCACTCATACAAGAATAGACCGATATCCCCACTTGAAAGGTCGTTGGGACCGCCATAAACATTTCTATCCAGAGGGTCCCCCTCTGAAATTGTTCATACTAACTTTAATAAATTATAAATGCGAAAGTCTATTTGTTTGTTTGCTTTTACGATGAAATGGCTGAACTTATTGAGTTCAAATTTGGCATGTAGGTAGTTCGTAAGTTGTAGAGTGTTTCGGTTATAACTCTTATGTAAAAATTAAAAACTTGTTAATCTATTTTCATTAATACAAAAAAGGGATATTATTAATCAAGATGAGAGGTGGATAAAGCCTCGGGATGAAGCCTAGTGTACACATACATTCAGGATTTATCAAACATATGCCATTATTGTACATTCGAAGTTTCGGGAAGTTTCTCAAATAAATTATCGAACTTGAATTTGGAACTTCTCGTAATTTCAGGGTCTGCGTATTGGGATTTGGTTTGATCGAAGGCCGAATGGCGATGAACATTTTAATCTATCTGTCTCTCTCTCTCACTCTCACTTATATCATACATTCCGCTCTTAATTTGAAAATAAATACGTAAATAATAATTTTATCGGGATAGAAAACAGACTTCATGCTTTGGTTGATCCAGAACTCAGTGAAACCTTTTTAGACTTATTATACGTACAGCGTATCGGGCTATCGTTGAACATCCTTGGCTAGTCGGAAGCCAGTAATTCTGACACCAGTCTAACCAAGGGGTATTGGGTTGCCCGGGTAAATGGGTTGAGGAGGTCAGACAGGCAGTCGCTCCTTGTAAAACACTGGTACTCAGCCGAATCCGGTTAGACTGGAAACAGACCCTAAAATTGTTGCGAAAAATCTCGGGATGTGATATAATATGTACAGGGTATAGATGTAAAGATCAAAAAAATACACTGAACAAGCAAATTATATTATTATCTTATACTTACTTAAAATCTAACATAAAACTTAATCTACTACCTAAAATAAGATCTATCTTTTTCAGATAAATTTAGCTCAGCTTTACAAATGACAGCTTATCTTTCAAGTGGCCGCACAAAATTGTCAAGTTAATGTCAGTTACATAAACCACAGTTAGAATTTGTTGAATACAGCGGTCGGTTTCAAATGCAAGTTAACTATCATTCGCAGATATCATTTTAAAAGTAGACAAAGGAATAATTAATGATGTCTTTATGTCTTTATTTGTTGAAATAAAAACAATTATTTTAATCGCTGTCGTATATTCTTTTGGATATTTATTTGTAAATCTATTATTATTATTATTTTTCCCTTAAGTTTATACATCATCCAAAATAGCCATTTAGAGAAATAACAGGATTTGGAAGCTGAAATCATACATAGGTAAATTAACGACCTAGCAGGCAGATGGTTATCCTATAATTGGACGTAGTTACACGAAAAGGATCCAATCCACAACATGGTCAAAAATGAGTTAAATATACCAAACTGGTGCTAAATATCAAAACTACCGGCCAGTAAAAAAGATCCAAGCAAAAACATCTGTTTGACACATTTTACCAAACCCATAACCAACCCATAATGTATGGCACGTTAAAAATTAGTTCAATTTAATTATTGACTGTGGGCTGCTTTTGCACTGCGCCACTGGCTGATCTCCTCATACTCAAGAGAACGGTTGCTCTGTGGACAAAATTTGGCCAGGACGCCATTATAACCATAGTATAGTAGCTATGTAATCATACTTTAGAATGTTTTAAAATTGTCTCACTTAATTTAAAATTTACCCAACCTAACGTTAACCAAATAACACTTCAACGTTTTTCGTACAAGAAACTCGCAAAAAATGTCCTTGAAAGCCGACAAAGGGATGGATTAAGAAGATCTAATTCTGGAAATAGCGGCAATAAATATCAAGGAACAAATAGAAACATAGGATCTGGGGACTATTTAGATACTCCTATTTATTACGCTGAGGTGCCTAGATGGCGTTCTGCGTTCGTAATTAGAATTTTCACAATAAGGTTTTATGTAGATTGGCTGCAATAAGTTTCCGAGAAATTTATTGATTAACTTTTTTATGGATGTCAGTTAAAATATCATCCATACACGATAACCTTGATATTTAAGTAAAAAATCAGAATGTCATCAATATACACATGTTTACCTATATTTTTTGGTAATGTTAAATTCATATTATTCATCGTTGGGCAGATATTAGTTATTATTATATCTTAGTTTGCAAAGATCTGAAAAACAAAATTAAAACATAGTATATACTTCCAAACCAGTAGGTCAAAAACTTCGCTCAATGGTCACATGCTGATAAGACAATGAATGATCTATCAGATAATAATAATGACCCTTTTCAGAAAATTTATGTGAGGACTAGCGGTCGCCCGCGGCTCCGCCCGCGTGGATGTCGGTTTTCGCGACAAAAAGTAGTCTATGTGTTATTCTGATGTATAAGCTATATTGTGGTAAAGTTTCATTCAAATCCATTCAGTTGTTTTTACGTGAAAGAGTAACAAACATCCATACATCCATACATACAAACTTTCGCCTTTATAATAGTAGTAGGATAATCTAGGCAACGCAAAGCAATTTTTGTTATTTAGAAAGTAATATAGTTAAATAATTAGTTGCCAGACAATTTCTTTTAATTTCAACGCCACTAAAGAGTTGCTCGTCTACCACCAACCGCTTAGGCGACACCATTTGTCCGTTATTTGTTACATCGAGCCGAACCCTTTTCCGTACCATTTGTTCGTAGCTATTCACTGATCGCAACGATACATTTAACCAAAGATTAACTGCCCGATTTGTTTACTGGGGTATCGAGGGATTTATAAACGTTCGTTAGTTTTAATATTGTTTTTTTTTTGGTGGCTTATTATTGGGCTTGTTAGCTTCGCTTAGGTTAAAAATTGTGTCCGTAAACGTTTGTGTTACTTAATCTTTTATACTTTAATATTAAGTAAAGGTTAATACCCCCGCAGTAACTTATATCTATACTTATATTGTCAAGCAGAAGAGTTTATTTGTTTTATTGAACGTGCCAATCTCAGGGACTTCAGGATTGATTTGAAAACTTATTTCAAAATTTAAATAGACCATTTAAGGGATACTTTTATGTGAAGTTGAGTTTCGTGGTGTAGTCCCATGGGACGAGCGTTTAACCGCTGGTAGAAGTTAGTTTATACATAACCATGTTCAAAAATGACGTCACCCTTATCTTAAGCTCCACTAAAACACTAAACGGCCATCTTAATGTCAGTTTTTACGACTAACATAAGTGTTATGAAGCACATAGGGAACTAGGCAAATAAAAGTCTTTGGAACTTTTGTTCCGAGAAGTGTTTGTTTTAGTTTTACATGTCAAGCGGAGCCTTAAAAGCTTTTATAGCTTTGTGGACTTCTAATTTTAACTTCTGATTTTCAGGACTTAAGGAATTTGCTTTGCGGTTGTCTCGTCGTCTCTAGAGGGGAATATTTTAGTCAAAATCCAGTGTAAGCAGATGCAGTTGAGAACTAGTGTTTTACATAAAGCTAATGTCTGACTTCCTCAGCCCAGTTACCTGGGCAACCCGATACCCCTTGGTTACACTAGTTTTGTGACTCCTAACTACTGGTTACGACTGCCAAGACTGCCGTTAGATGTACAAATGACAGCAGGGAGCCACCAAGTGCTTTCCGAAATACGGAGGAACTTGTCATGACAAGATGGACACCCATCCTAGACCAACTGAGCAAAGCGTTGCTTAACCTTGTGATCGATTAGTACATATGGCTGTTACTAAGCCAAGAGCTCCTCCAAATATTTTATGTATTTCTGGATAATTTAAAATATGAATTTTGCTGAATTATTTGAACATAACGTGAAAACTATTTGTTCAACTTTTATTAAACATAGAGCTTTTAAATATTTATTCATTTAATTTTGTAGAAAAATAATTCAGCATGAAATGTTTGTTTGAAATTTAATTTATTTAGTGCATAGTATGTGAAACACCAGAATGGTGTTCATAATGAAAATGAAAAATTCATACATGAAATCGCACTGTTTTTCTAAGAAACCTAGATTTAGTAACAAGTAATTAAGCGATTTAGGCTAACATCAATTAGGCCATAGAAGTCTAGATGAATAAAGTTTTTATTTATGATCCAAATAAAATTAAAGTTAATTGATATAAAACTTTTGCTACTAAAGGCGTAATTGGAAAATTTGCTACGGCGTAGGTCTACGTAGATGTGCTACGCTTCGTAGCCAAGGGACACCACACTTTACATAACATTTTTTTTCTTAATACTTGATATATCCCAGAGAACATAATGGGGTTATTTTATTGGCCAGCACTTCTGTAATTTTACACAATCTGTATTTTTTTTTCGTAGATTTTTAACTCCATCGCTGATCATATTATGCTTTAAAGTTTATCAGGGAAATTTAAGTTTTGGGTAGTTTGATGTGCTGGCGTGTATATGAACAGTATTAAGTTCACCTTTAATCATTTATTTCATCATTTAAAAATTATCAACAAACAAAAACAATGTACGCAATTAATCTTATGTAATTAACCATGATAAGCTATTTCACACAGTGGTACTTACAAAATTTTTCCTCAATCCAGAAACAAAATATTTTATCTAGCAAACAGGATATTTTCACAATAATTAAGCAGAAATTATACATTAAAAGTAAATTGCCGTGAATCGATTCTTGACTATCGAGTCGTGTCAGAATCGAATATCAAACACTATTGATAATTGAAATTCGATTACAGAATACACTCAATGAGAATGCGAGTACATTTCAACAGTAAATACAATATTTTGTGGACTGTGTCCGAGTAATAAAGTATGTATTTTTTTAGTGTTTATTGATAAAGTAATTAAAATTAATATTATGTCAGCAATTTATTTAAATTTGTGTATTGTGGTTTTAATTGTCGATTGAAATCGATTCAGATGATTTCATTGTGTCTTTACTTTTTCAAAATCACTTCATCATCTCCCGAGCCTTTTTCCTAACTATGTTGGAGTCGGCTTCCAGTCTAACCGGATTCAGCGGAGTACCAGTGTTTTACAAGGAGCGACTGCCCATCTGACCTCCTCAACCCAGTTACCCGGGCAATCCAATACCCCTTGGTTAGACTGGCGTCAGACTCACTGGTTTCTGACTACCCGTAACGACTGCCACGGATGTTCAATGACAGCCGGTACCTACAGTTTAACGTGCCATCCGAAACACAGTCTTTGGTGTCCAAGATATAATAAGAAAGTACATATAACTTAGAAAGGTTGCATTGGTGCTGACAAGGGAATCGAACCCGCATACTCATACTTGAGAGGCTGGTAGTATAAGTCCATTAGTTTATTAATCAAGGAACTAAAAACAGTATTTTGTTAAACTATTGTTTTCATACAATACATTGCCCTACTTCATAATGTATAACAGTACCATATTCTGTATAACAGAACAGGCGAATAGTCTACCTTCTTTTGTAAGACACCATTCAAACAAATGTGCTAGTTAAATATGTGCCTATTGTGTTTGTAATAAAGGTGAAAATCGCGTGACGTGTAATGGAGTTTTTTTGTTTGTCTGTCTTTTGTTATGGTTAGTGCTTTTTTCGGCAATTTTGTCGGAGTGAGTGATGTTTCTAATCTGTTGAGATATGTATGTTGGTATTAACACTTTTCGTAATGGTCTTGTGGTAAACATGATCCTTAGCATATACTAGATGACCAGTAAAAATATGGTGATTACACCCTATACACCGTGATTTTTTGGTCGTCTTACAAAAGCAGCCTAGTTCTTGTATCCAATTACTAGTAAATGTTCATAATAAAAAAAATATGAATTTATGAGATTTGAACAATTAAAAAATATTCATTATTATGACGCAAGACGTAGTTAGAAACTCCCTTGTCTTCTGATAAATGGAGAAAGAATGATCTGCTCGCCTCGTGCGCTGGGTAGATATACTCTACCGTTTGATACGTCAACATTTTTAATAGGGTAATTTTTAAAATTATTATTAATGACATAAAAATAATAATCGCATCTAAAGGTATTTTATGTCGGATACTTTAGATGGACTACTTTTGTAAGACGACTAAAAAGTCACAGTGTATATCGTAAGAGCCTGCATATTGTACGTATAAAGGTTATATTATAGTGAAGTATATACCGTGAAAGATTAACAGTTTAAACTGAAACTTGGCAGTCACATCCAGACGTGATTTACGTTGCAGTGAGACTATGAATATGGCAGTTTTATTGAATTTCTAGATAAGTAACTTTTCGTTTGTATTATTACGTAGTATTATATTACTACTTTGTATAAAGGGTATGTATTGTAAGAGTATGTGTATGTATTTTAATAAAAATATGTAGGATTTCTAGTTAGCCTAGTAGTTTTTTTTTTTTTAATTTTTGGTATGTTTGATTTTATTTCTCCCTTAAAAACCTCCCCTCCTTTAAAAACCATTATCTTATTTCAAGACATATTCGAAAAATAATAATAATAGAGATTCCTTCGTAATATAGATAATAATGACCCTAAATTAAACTGAACGTTTGTTGGACTTATCTTTATTGATATTGATAGCAAAACTATAATTACTCAGAAATGTAGGACGAACTGGAAAATTAGTTGCGACGTTCTTAAAATGGCCCTGGTACACCAAGGGCTCCAGAAGGAACGAAGGTAGGTTTCAGTCACTAAAAGTCTGACATCCAAAATTCACCCACAGCGAGATCATTCAATGATTTCAAATTAACAAAAATAAAAAAGGATGAATATCGGATATCTTTTTAAAAGAAGAATTGTCGAACTGGCAGCTTAGCTTAGCCTTTCTATCTCCCTTCGAATTTTAAATTTAACAGAATTTAGTGCGACTAATGTACATTGGGTGTTAGCCAAATAGCGAGGGTGGACGTCTCTTTTGTTTCGGTGTTAGTAACCAGTCTAGCCTCGTACCGCCATTTTATTTTCTGTAGGAATATTGTTATCTTCAAACTTTATTACTTATGAACGAATAAAGTATAAAGCCGGATAATATTGGCATTGGTTTCTGAACGTAAAATTCTGCTGGCCATTGGTATTTTTTTAGAATGAGTTCAAAATAATCCTGGCTATGTATCAGCAGTAATGATCGAACGATCATGAGGGTAAGCAAAGCTTGCTTGCGCAGGCAAGCACCAATGCTATTTTTATTCGTTATATGTGCTTCATAAGTATAATACTATCTTGGTTACCAATGACTGATTAAAGGTGAAAGAATACAATCAACTTCAGCCTTTTTATCGTCCCACTACTGGGTACAGGCCTCATCTCACACGGAGAAGGATTGAGCGTTAATCACCACGCTTGCTCAATGCGTGTTGGTGAAAGAATATAATATCTCGAGGAAAAGCGGACTAGGGCAAAAGTGGTGATTATCGTTCAATCCTTCTCTGTGTGAGAGGAGGTCTGTGCCTCGTAGAGGGTCGATAAATAGGCTGATGATGAAAAATCATCTGAACTGCTACCGGTGAATTTTCCAAAAATCTGTGATCCCAATCTAGGCACTGAATTCAAGTGACAAATGATATTTATTTTGCAAATAGTTTAAAATCAATACTTTTATACGTCAACACATGTTTTATAAAAAAAGAGATGAGGTTAATTTCCTGACTGACTAAAATTCCTAACGACAAGGATCCTAACTTCCTACTTTCTCTATCTTATTTCTCCAAAAAAAAAAAGAAAAAAAAAACATCTCAGAATGATTTTGACGAACGAAAAATAATACAAAGACCCCGGAGTTTTTGCACAAAGAAACGGAACGCCGACTGAAAAGTTTATTTTTTTAATAAAAACTTATTAAAATGCTACGTCATTGCTGGCGGTGACGTCACTGAGATCCGTTCCAAAAAAGTTTAATGTTTATCACTTGGTAATTTAGTTTTTTTTTTTCAAGTTTTTTGTAAGAAGCTAAATACGGCCGTCTGGGTAGATCAATCATAAGGTTAACCCGATGAGCGCAAAGTAAGAATATATTATAACACTGAGCACTAGGTGGGTGTGGGACACCCAGATATTGATTGTGTGGTTTTAAGCTATGCTTGGTGCCGGTCGGTTGGCCCTAGGATGTGTGACCGCCTTGTCATTGTGAGTTCCACCAGATTTTTCGAAGGCGCGGTACATTGGTGGGTCCCGACTGACAATTTTTAATCTTCGGCAATATTTACGCGAGGTCACAAGCCAGAAAGTGGGATAACCAGTCTCATCAAGGGGTTTCGGGTTGCTCTGGTAACTGGTTTGAGTTGGTATAATTGGGAAAAGGCTAGGCAGATTATGAATTGGTATATTAAGTAACATTACTTGTAAAATTAAGTGAAAATTCGTCTTACAATGTAATTTTCACTTCAATGCGTATTTTCAGCACTGCAGAAATTCAACAAGAATACTTTATGAGAATAAATCTCTTTAAATGCAGCTGCATGAAAAGTACAAGCCATGCAGTTGCAATCTCTGTCGCATGCATAGTTTAAAATCATAAATGCGGAAAACTTACTGCTCACGTTTTTATGAGAAAAATTTACTTAAAATTTATATAAGAGACTCCGTTGAAATAGACTCGTTTTATTAAAAAAGCAGGCCAGCAGGCTTAGCATGACGACCGTAGAAACAAGTTGTCTACCGGTAATGGAAATAATGACAGATTGACGTAAAATTTCTTTTGACATTTTTGGAGAAATTTTTCTTTTCGTCGATCGACATAAGTCTACAAGTGATTATATAACTAAACGGCGTTTAGTTAATATGACTAAGTTATTATACTAACCTAACTACAAAAAAAGTTAGACAGACGTTTGACACGTGTTTAATTTTTGAAAACACGTCGTGTCTAATGTCTGTCTAACTTTTTTGTGGTAAGGCCGATAAAGTCTCATAATACGAACTAAGACATAACCTAATCACGTATTCTATCGTTTTCAGTCGATTAGCAATTAAACTCTTGGAATGATGACGATGGTACATCCCTAACGATAAAATCTTATTCGTGACCTGACTGCCTAATGTCTGGGGCTATTGTGACGGTCGAATTTATCTTTAAGCTATTAATAATGGGAATATTTCTCATTTTGTACTTACAGGCGTCAGCACATCAAGCTACTACAATCTGTCTTTCTATATAGTTGTTTGTATAACAAAGTTGATTGGAAATTTGACATATTTGGGTAGGTTGACCTGCAGCTGGCGTCTGTACATATTTTGTACAAAATAATAAAATGGATTGTTTGCAAGACGTAGGTCATGATGGCTTAGTACTCAAAGCACCAGCCTCTTCAGTAAAAGTGTGCGGGTTTGATTCCAGAACAGGCAAGTATTAATGTAACTTTTTAGCACATAGCACAATAAGTTACTGCAATCTATCAAATTTCCTTAATAGATTTTCAACTTTATCGCTGATGCATATCATGAGGTGCTGGCGTCTATCTGTACCAATATAACTTATTCTTCTAATCTATATTATGTACAGACTCCAGCACATCAAGCTACTACAATCCTTTAATAGATTTTCAACTTTATTTCTAAAGCATAAGGGTCAAAGTTGATTGGGAAATTTTTCAGTTTATTTAAAACAACGAAACCAATAAACAAGTCAATTCTGTACGCAGTTTACAAATAATTGCAAACCAAATGAATTACTTGGGATTAAAAAGTCGTCAGATTATACAAAAATCACAATTTTAATTGCTGGCTTTGTGAGTTTACTGATTACTTATCAGTGTGTATTTATGGACACATCTTGTTTATTGATGAAATACTTCGGCTAGTTGTATTAAAGGCCTTTTCAGATATATGGAGAAACAGGCTACAAGCAACAAAAATACAGAGGATTTTTAAGGCAGAAACAAAAATGTATCTATGATATTAGATATTAAATGTCACTCTTTGAACTAATGTAAAAAAACTGGAGAGTTTGTTCGTCTGAATACCAGTCTTACCAAGGGGTATCGGGTTGCCTTGGATATAATAATAGAAATAGTATCGGGTTGCCTAAGATAATATAAAATAGACGAAAGAAAACAGTATTTAATATCCCACTTTTCAATGTTGGAATCACTGAAACTAAAGTTAATCACATCATTCTCATTAGATCACTGTCAATTCCATTCTAAACGTTATAAGTCATTCGCGTTAGTGTATCTTCTAAGCTACTGAAAACATCGCGAATTTGAAATCTTCCAAACAACAGTTATATTAAACCAAAACTTGTAACTAAATCTGAACAAAAATAACAAGTTTAAGACGAATATCAGATAATCTTTGATCTCAACGCGCTTCTAAAATAATAACCAACACCATTTAACTCTAAACTTTTCTTAAACCCCTACAATTTACTTTGGAAATCTTCCCTTCTTGCATAAATAATTCGTCAACCCGAAACAGATCTTATAACCAAGTAATAAAGTGCAAATTATGTTGTATACAGCTAGTCTCTTAAACACACTTCCTACAATCTTTGTTGCTTCTAGCAACAATGTACTTGAGCGTATAATAATAAATCTTATTACTTGGATATAAGACGCAAATTGGATTAGCAATTTGATTTTATGTGCACGGTGCTTGGCCGAGGAATGGAGCTTTATAATGAGAGATGTGTTGCAAGTCGTTGCAGAACAAAGGGAACATAAATATTATGAAGATGTAATATTATATGCAAATTGGTTTGCGGCTTTATGGCATGCAGAAGTGTAACTATGTTACTGGAGAGGCCCTTAAGGGCCAAGACTGCCAACAAGCTCCCCACGTAGGTAACATATCATAGTGAAAAAAAAACCTTCCACTGACCATACACGTAGAGATACGCACGATATACGCAGAAAATTTAATACAATAAAGCGTTTGTGGTTTTATTGGGGCTTCCTTCGTTCTGTAGTGCATCAGTCATGTTGGCTGGTGTAGATAATTTTGAGGCTATCATGCGCTAAAGAACGGCATCTCTGATGCGTAGAATATCTGAAAGCTACTATAGCATCCTGCAGGCTAAGCATGGTGATTCTATGTCTATTCTATCAAGAAAAGACAAAGCTCTTTCTCTCAATGTCAATATGTCTTCTGCGCGAGCGTGGCGCGACCTGTCAACTCGCATGATTATAATCACTTGTAGACTTACATCGGTCGAAGAAAAGAAAAAAATCTTTGCTACGTGTCAAATGAAATTATACGTCAATCTGTCACTTTATTGTCATTATGTCCATTCTCCGGTAGACAAAACTTGTTTCTACGGTTGTCATGCTTAGCCTGCTAAGGGCTATTGCTGATAAAACTACAAAATTAAAACAACCTGAATTAGTTGCAACATTACAAGACGAGAAGAAAACAGATCTTAAATATATAATTTTAATTAAAAAAAATCTCTTGCAATATGAAAACCTCTTATCTTCTCTTAATTAAAAATAAAAAAACAGCACCAATCGCTCCACATTTTTAACCTCGAGCTCCTGAACTAGGTCATAACTAAAACCACATAATCCTGTGGCTTTAGATCGCAGTGACTGGCTCTTAAACTAATGCTCTTAACCTGACATGTCGAGTGGTTCAATTTAATTAGGTACTTTAATTAAAGTTTTATTTTAATTATCTGTATTTTTAAGTAGTCGGTTCTTTTTTTTGGAGTTATTGCTGAAAAAATAAGGTAATATAATTAGAGGCTCTCGTTAGGCGGCTGGGTCAAGGGTTCAGAAGGTAGTTCTCCTTGAAACGGTGCGTATTACGAGGAGGTGACTGTCTCTGGGGCTCTAACCAATAACAGCGGTCACAATTTTTTTTTATTAGATACTGAAATATTTATCGAATATAGATCAATCCTTCTCGTGTGATAAGAGGCCTGTACCCAGGAGAGGTGACGATAAAAAAGCTGATGATAACGAAGGCATATCTAAATTAATACCTCATTATTTCGTAAGTAATAAGCAAAAGGTTATAGATAATACATTTGTGATGTTACTAGACCTATCCTATCGACACCATCGATCGTTGGTAGAATGAATTTGTTGACGCGATCTTTATGGTAAAAACTATCGATCGACGTCAACCATTCCATTTTAACATCGATTCACGGCATCTATCAAAAGTCGATCGATTGGTCTGCAGGCTTAGCATGGCGATTCTATATCTATTCTGTCAAGAAAAGTCAAAGCTCTTTCTATCAATGTCAACATGTCTTCTGACCGAGCATAGCGCGACCTGTCAATCACTATATATATATAATATGTATAATCACTTGTAAACTTATATCGAACAAGAAAAAAAAAATTTCATCAAAAAATGTCAAAAGAAATTTTACGTCAATCTGTCACTTTTCTGTCATTATATCCATTCTCCGGTTAACAAAACTTGTTTCTACGGTTGCCATGCTAAGCGTGCTGGAAACAAATTAACGCATTCATTTCATTAAAAAATAAAAAATAAATGATCTTTCATTAAAATAAAAAAAAATAACTCAATGTAAAAGTGACTCTTTTTCAGCAATCCTCACTTCACAATATTTATTGTGAATCTATAAAAAACAGACATTTGGATCGCTCAATTTATCTGCTGTAAACAAAACGGGCTGTATACAAAAGTCTTCCGGGCTATTTGGCCGTCCGATAAAATCGTTTGTTTATAGAATTTTTAATTAAATGATTAATTATGTGAAGTTTTCAACTGACCCGTTGAATTTATTTGTTGAACACGAAATTCCTTTTCATAATTTTATCGTTGGGATGATATCGTAAATATTTGCTTGTGACTATTGATAGTTTAAATTGTGGATTAAACGTTATTAATAAAATTGTTGTTAAGGTCACAGGTCATTAGAGCCACCCGGCACATCTCCGCACCGCCTCGCCTCGTGCGGTTATTATTCTTGATTATTCTTGATAGCGCTAAGTACAGACGCCAGCATATCAAGCTACCCGAAACTTTAAATTTTTACTGTACTTTGGATTGCTTGCACCCTAAATGCTCCGAAAATACAGAACCGACCAGTTTTCAAACTTTCGCGACTTGTTATTCGGCCGAAACGTCGAGAGAAATAGAGGTAGCGTACATGCCTTTTTAATTTTTATCGCGATTTGAAAAATTCTTTCACTGCTAGGAAGATACACTAGCGAACATAAGCTATATTTATAAATGGGAAGTTTCTCTAGAAACGGGCGAATCCACAAGAAATAGCTAGTAATAAATGAAAATACACATACATACATAAACATATCTCAAGATATGTCACTCATTCCCGAATTCGCGAACCCCTCGGCATTGACTTAAACAAATTGAAATACTTAAGTGACAGACAAACACAATCTCCTACCGTCTATCCTTATTCTTAATAGCGTGAAGCTTGCGTTGAACGTCTAAAACGGCTTTCGGAATATTTTAATGACGTTTAAAAAGTTCAAAATGAAGTCTACAGAAGCTATTAAGTACCAGTGTAAGTGTGGACCGAGTTTTTACTGTAAGTTTTTAAACGCGGAATCGGTATTTGTATTCGGAAGAAAATTTAAAGTTATTATTACCAAGCGTTTTATTAGTTGCTGCTATTTAATTATTTATTAAGAATATCCATACATACAACGTGGCAATGCCAGCCAGCCTATTGGGTAAACTCCCGGTGGGCAGCGATGGGGAGAATTTTTTTAAAGCCAATATTTTATCAATAGAATTTTTATTGTTATGTGAATACTTATATTTTTTTTCATACTTTGTAAATATGTATAATAAAACTGCTAAGCAAGCGCTTTGTAGACTCCATACGTGACCAAAAGGCTGGCCAATACCTTGGCCAACGAATCAGCATTGCCATCCAACGTGGCGATGCAGACAGCCTTTTAGACACGATCCCCTATGACAGCGATGCGGATGAATTCTTTTGATGCGTTATTTTATATTTACGTATTTTTAAGTTTGTAAATATATGTAAATAATAACTTTTCATAAATATGTAACATAAATATCTAAAAAAAAACAACACTGTAGTGTAATATATCAATTATTTTTTGTCTTTGTGTAATTGTGTGGCCTAACGAAGCTGACTTGGCTCTATATAGCCTCACCAAATAAATTATTAAAAAAATAAATGAACTTAAACTGCAAATTAAACGAATGAAATCTCAGCATTATTCTCCAAACCTCGACTTAAATCGAAAAGATCAAGCCGTTCAATAAAACACATTGACTGATTACAAAGTATAGCCTTATCTTCGCAAAGGAAATTAGATTCCAACGGTGCCCTTTTACGAATATATTAATTTAAAATATCATTATATTATACTGGCATTGACAACGCGATTATTATCGAAAGATAATTTAATATTTGATTTATTTTTTATAATTTGTGTTAGAATATTTTTAGTCCTTCGAGTCGTTGCGTTTTCAATTTTGTATTGTGTGTTGATCCCAATTAGAAAAGAGGTTTTAGTAAAATAAGTTTATATTATTATTTTCTAAAAAAGCGGTCAGGTTTGGATGAATGATATTTATTTTGCAAATAGGTTGAAATCAACACTTTTACACTTCAATACATTTTTTTCCTGACTGAATGCCTTGACAAGAACGTTGAAACAAACTTAAGGGGCATAGTCTCTCTCTGCGGGTTGTTCATAAGAGATACCGTGGCCCTGGCACATAATGATCTCCAGAAGGAACATAGTGGGTTTTAGTCAATAAGAGTCTGACATCTGTCTAGTGCACCCACAGCGGGAGGGGTCATTTGATTATTTCCCACGAAAAAAAGAGGCATAGTCTCTCTTAAAGTCCAGGCATAAAAATAAATAAAATTATATACTAATGTATGAACAATGAAGGTTTGTGTTTAAAACGATCTAGACGAGAATCTGACACAGTTATTATCAATTCAGCAAAACTGATTAATAATTTGAAAATTGTAACGGCCACAGATTGAGAACTACGGTAGACAAGAATTTATATCTTAATGCATAAAGTAGTGATCTCGACATACAAGTAAAACAGTTTGAAAGAAATAAATTTCCGACTTAGAAATATATAAGGAAGGAAAAAGACATAAATAAGGTTTCGCATGTGGAAATTAATAAGGATTCAATTTCCGTTGCGTGGCGCGTGTTGGGATTAAGAAATGAAATCCAAGCGTATGAAATGTTTTAATACATACACGGTTATTGTTTACAATATTTGATCAGGAACCTTAGAGGCGTAGGAAGCCAGGAAGTTTGACACCGAAGCTTAGCGAGGGATGTCGGGAAGGCTAGGTAACAATAGCCAAATAGGCAGTTGCTGCATATGAAACACTGGTACTCAGATGTGTCTGGTTAAACTGGACGCTGAATCACTAATTCTAGGATTGAACGTAGAGGTACAAGGTTATACATATTAGAGCCTCCAAACAATGCAGACTAAACAGGTTCTCAGTAAAGTTTTTGAAACAGATTCGCAGCTGTGGTTAGCTGCGTGCCTCAAACTCAAAATTATTTATTCAAACTTGGCTGCAAAACGGCACTTTTTGAACGTCAAAATTTACAAAAGACAGCCCCCAAAACGCCCACCCTTCACCACTTACTATGTGTTTTTGCTGGGAAGAAGAAGTGGCGCAACAAACTCCCCAGCAACACGGCCACAACAGCCCTCGCCCACGGGACCAGATTCAGTCGCGATGCAGATACATGATGCAGATGTTTGGCACACTCCCTCCCCTCTCTCTTCTTTCTCCCATGTCGTCCAACGCTGTCGCGCGTTTGTATCGATACAATCGCGATGCAGTAGCGCGTTGTAAATGCGACTAACATCACATTACATTAGAAGCGATCGCTAGCTACAAAAAGTCGCCGTAGGCGAGGGTCCTGAAATTGTTGAAAACTAAATATACTAGATACATTATAATTTTGGAAAGTGCCCTAATGTTCTGAAAAGTGTCAGTTGCTCGAGTAACGTAGATTAATGAGGTAGGCTGTTAACTGTTACATAACAAAGCACCTGTTTATTTCCAAACTGTTTGGTAGAGAAGGATAATATGTAGTATAAAGTGGAAGAGGATGATTTTGTTTTAACTAGCTGTTGCTCGCGGCGTCGTCTGCGTGGGCCTTAGGTGATTAAACATTCAAACCCCCATACGTGATAGCGTGATAATAGGTACATATGTATTCTATATGTTGACCCGACCTCTTAGTTATATTCACGCAAAATTTGAAGCAAATCCATGCAGTACTTTTTGAGATTAGCCCGAACATTCATACAGACAAACAGACAAAAATTTTAAAAACTATATTTTTGGGTTCAATATTGACTGCAGATCACGCCCCAATTATTATTTTTTTTAAATATATTCAATGTACAGTTTTGACTTTCTACGATTTTATTTTATGTATGGATGTTATTTAATTTATCTTTGGTAAGAAGGTGTTACTGTTTTAAATGTGTATTGTATATTGTTGTAATATGTATTGTTTTATAAAAAATTGATACGGCTTACGCATAGGGTTAAGCTATCTCTGTTGTTAGTATAAAGTGTTTTTAAATGAATAAATTAATTTGATAGGCAGGCATGTGTTGCTAGGGAGTTTATTGCGCTACTTCTTCCCAGAGAGTACACATAGAAAGTGGTGAAGGATGAGCGTTTTTTTTTTGTTTTGACGCTCGAAAAGTGCTGATTATTTTATCAGCCTAATTTAAGGTTATTTACTCGTCAGCCTAGCCATTTTCAGACAAGTACTTAAAATAGAACTACTATCTATCTGACTCCTTAACCAAGAGCCTACGACTACACGATTTCTCAATGGTAAAACTGGTTCTCAGAGAGTTCTGGCTTCTACCTAGGTACTTATATAGGGTGTAACATAACTAGCGCACCATATTTTACAGGTAAAGATGATCCTTAGCATAAGCTAGATGACCTGTAAAAACCTATATACATACATAACGATTACTATAATTCAGGTATTGTGATAATGTTGAAAATAACGTAGGTATTCCTAATACACTAAATCCAAATCTTACTTTAATTCCTAACACAAGGATCCAACATCCTAAACTACGCACCAAGGCCATCAAACAGAAATTCATCGTAATGGGAACAAATTCAGCTGTGACATTTATTTTTGGTATAATTTAAAAATTCTTAGTTCCACCGGACGGACGGACGAGCGTGTTGACAAGCCGTCTTGTCCCGGATTTCGTGTTCCGGAAAATCTGGGGAAAGTACCGTGAGTAATTTATAGGATAAGGGCGGGATGAGCTGAATGTACTAACGCCAGCACATCAAGCTACCCGAAATTGACCTTTCCAAAACAATTTTAAACCATAATGCTTCAGCGATAAAATTGAAAATCTATAAAGGAAATTTTACAAATTGTAGTAGCTTGATGAGCTGGTGTCTGTACATAAAACCACGGCGTGTATAAAAATATTAAACAGATTAAAGTGAAAAATACCTCCCAAAACTGAAAACTAATAAAATATGTGAACTCCGATTTTTTGTTTTTCGTCAACCTCACTCTCACCCCTTTTAAAAAAAAACTATCTGACAAATTTCTGTATTAGATGTTCAGCCTTATCACAATATAGGAAGGTTAATATTTGATTGGTAAAATTTGACAGATTCAGGTAGATTTACCTGTCTGTACAAAAGAAATATATTTATAAATAGTAAAATCGCTTAAAAATCATAACTTGGATCACAGAGCGACGGCTGCATATTTTTTTATAAAAGACTTTTCCCTCAGATTAATTTTCGCAAATTGTTTTTCATTTCTTTTATAGTTCTTCTTGCAAGATATTATATTATTTGTCCGAATGGTGTAACTTCTTTTTATTGAAAAAGCATTGAGCTTATTCAATGACCCGTTTTGGTCTTTTGAAATTATTATTATCTAACCTCCTCAAACCAGTTACCCTTTGGTTGGACTGGCGTCAGACTTGCTGGCTTCTGACTACCCGTAACGACTGCCAAGGATGTTGTTTAACGTGCTATCCGAAACACAGTCATTGGTGTCCAATATATACTTAGAAAGTACATATAAACTTAGAAAAGTTGCATTTTAGGAGTTATATAAGGCAGTTATATAATATCACTAAGGACGAAGCAATTATTCGGTGTAAGTAACACGAAATTCAATAAACAGTATCCAAAATTACCTTTTCCAAAGGCCACTGAAATGAAACATGTAACAAGTTATTACCGATCGGCTACCCACAATCAAAGCCGAACTCAAATAGCATTTCCTAATGCCTTCCCAAACGTCTGTAGCCGACGCAAACGTCCGCAAAATAATTCGCAATTCGATTTTTTTTTATTCTCTCGTTTCCATACCGCGTTTGTGAATACAATAACAATTTGCTACGATCCATCTGTTTTATTGTGTTAAGGTTTTTCTAAGAAATTTTCCAAATAACACACAGTAGTAAAATGGACTGAGTTCTAGGCTCGTTGTCCCTTTTTTGTGGGCTGGCCTTTGTCATTGAGCGTGGCTGTTTTTGGGTTAACTATGTGTGGGTTTCTTGTACCGAGGAGTATTTATTAACTGGACTATGCTTTTTTTGTTATGTTGAAGTTTGACGTCTACATTAGAAGATATTTTGTAGTTTAATAGGTCTATGCAAAAGATGATACTGAAAATATAATATATCATGACTATAGTTTTAATAAAGCAAAAGGGAACAAAGTAACTATCTATTTTTAACACAATAATCCCAACTTAAAAAAAAACAATTACGTACATATATTATATGTGAACTTGTGAATGCTATATAACAATACCTTCTGTCAACAGTTTCTAAGTCTTGTGAGAACTCGACCCGCTCGAATAAAAAGTTGCCAACGATTTTTTTTAAATCGGTCTAGAAGTTCCTGAGATTATCGCGTTTAACATTTGACCGCCACAGTCACGTATAGATGACAAGCCAAAATGTGCCCAGTGCGCCATAGTCACGACTTCATGACAAACTTTTTAATTTAAAAATGAATATTCAATTTTGACCAATATAATTCGGAACTCACTGATAAATGATTAATGTTGAAATCAACACTTTTACACGTCAACACATTTTTTTATAGAAAGAACGAGATGAGGTTGTCGTTTCCTAACTGACTACCTTGAGAAGAAACGCTGAAACAAACTCAAGGGTCATAGTATCTTTTAGAGTCCAGACATAAAAAGAGATTACATACACTACTAAAGGTAATAAAATTGTCGGTATTCATAGCTGAATTCTAAGCTTGGCGCTGAGGGCACGTCTTTCTTTTTTAATGTGGTGGTCAAAAAGTTAAGCAAATAAACCAACTCTTCAGCTTTACAAAATAAGAATAGATATTAAAATACTAGTACCAGATTCCGTACCAAAGGACCAAATTAAAAATACAATCGTATCTAAGGACTATTTCAACTCGCACGCAACTATCTTGAACTAATATTTGATCTATATTTGTTTCAGGTCGACTGCGGACCTTTTGAGGGGTAAGCCAAACTTTCATCCCTTTTGTCTGGGTCTCAAAAATAACAGTATCGATTACAGAATCCTTATCAAGCATCCAGTGCTGACAACAGTGAAGGTCGGACGCTTGGTGGCATTTTTGACCAACTCAGAAGGGTTTGGTTAAGATCAACTTTTAGGCTTCGGGGATAAAGGAAACCTTTTTTGAAATTTTATGGAATTGAAAATACACACTTCGAAATAATATTTGAATCGTTACATAATGACTGTAAACTGTTTCCAAGAAGTAATAGACAAGATTTTCATAAAATTATTTTTACATCAAAATTATTTTGTTGCGTTATTAATTCAACCTTTGTTATCACCTAAGTCCGCAAAAAATAACTCTTACCCAATAAGGATATTTTAGAATAAGAAATATACAGTTTTCTCAAAACAATTCAGATTTTTCTGTTCTCAATACAACTTTTTTTCCTTTAAGTGCGTTTTTAGCGCTGCACGGCAGGAACACAAAAATAAATTACAAGTATTTCCAGGGATAATTTATCACAATTATATTATATTCATAACTCACACGTAACGCTACAAAATACTAAACTTTGCTTATGCCAAAGTTAAGAAATATTGCCCTTCATAATGACAGGGCGAAATATTGAAAATAACGTTGAAAAAAAGTTACAAAGTCGCGAGTGCAAAAGCCTGAGATCTTTGCTCACTCTGCCAAGAGTTTGTCACTGATTTGAATAACAAGGGAAACCTTTTTTCTCCCCCCCTCCCCACCCATCTTAAGTTTATATTATGAGGTACAGACGCCAGCACATCACGCTACAACAATATGTCAAAATTCCTTAATAGATTTTCAACTTTATCGCTGCAGCTTATGGTTCAAAGTTGATTGGGAACATTTAACAGTTTCGTGTAGCTTGATGTGCTGGCGTCTGTACATAGCTTTAAGTTTGGCCTCGCTTCTGCTGCGATCGCAGTGTTTATCCCTGCAATGTTTTTTCCGGGATGCTTAAAGGTACGTAATGATGGTTGAAATATCGCGAATTAAGTTGAGCGTTGGAGATTGCTAGCAGCTCAAATAATGTTGGCTTAGGCGCTATTATAGCTTATTTTTCGGCATTCAGCGGTCTTGTTAGTTGCTAAAATCACTTATAAAAAAAAAATATTGCCATTTTATCGTGGGAAGTCATCAAATGACATCTTCGTTGTGGGTGCAGCCGGGGGGAGTGTCAGACCTTTACTGACTAAAACCCACTATGTTCCTTCTGGAGGTCTTTGTGTACCAGGTCCAGGGTAACTCTTGCGAACAACCCGCAGAACAAAATATCACTTTAAGTCAACACACTCAAAATTAATTCTAACTACTGTAATCCAATCGGGTTCAGTCCACAGGTTTCGACCGCCCACACACAGACAAAGATACAGACTCACACACGTATACACAGTACACAATATCTACATGACATAGGGATGTGAAAATTTGTTAGCTCTCGAGAACAATGTTTGCAAGGGAGGTTTGCACAATTTTGTGGTTTTGTTACAGCATCCTTTTGATCTCAATCTTCAACGTTTAATAAAGGGATTTAACTTGAAAATTGTATGTTGAGTGTGATACAAAATATGGTTTCGTGTTTGAGTAATTGAGTGTGAAATTTCATGTTTCGGATGAAAAACTTTTTTCTATATTTTTATTGTAAAGCTGATAGTTTTTTGTTTGCTTGACCGTCATTGCACTACTGCAGGCGACGAAGATTGTATGTCTATTCTATCAAGAAAAGACAAAGCTCTTTCTGTCAATGTCAACATGTCTTCTACCCGAGCATGGCGCGACCTGTCAATTCGCATATAATTACTTGTACACTTATGTCGGCCAAAGAAAAGAAACATTTCTTGTTTACGTGTCAAAAGAAATCTTACTTCATGCTGTCACTTGTCTGTCATTATGTCCATTCTCCGGTAGACAAAACTTGTTTCTACGGTTGTCATGCTAAGCCTGCTGGTCCGAGTTGTTAATTCTTTCAGTGTTATAAAGCCTGTTTATAGAGGAAGGCTACTTTTTCTGGATGCGCCAAAGAGGTTCAAACTTGACTTGTGAAACCGCTGGCAGAAGCTAGTTGCCATATGTGGCTATTAGATGTTATGTAATAATCGTCGTCATCATTTTTGTTGATTGAGTTCTTATATAGGTTCTAACAATAGGTACCAGTGCACCATATTTTTACAGGTCATGCTAAGGATCATGTTTACCAAAAAATTGAATGAGGTAAGGGCCAACGATTGAGCGCCTTCATAGAGACCGGCGTTATACATACAATTGGGCGACTGTGTTGTTGTTGTTTTCATTACTTTTTTGTTTTAAAAATCTGGGAAGTTCTGTAAATATCAAATATCAATATCGCACTTTAAGGCTTCATAAGTTATCTTCTTTTATACCTCATCATACTGACTCGACCGAGTGATTCCCTACGTTAATCTATTTTTATTTATTATGACGGGTAGTTAATATTCAAAGTTATTTACCATTACAGTTATTTATCAATAGGACGTCCACTTCTGAACATAGGCTTCCCCTTTAGATCTCCACATATACCCGTTGGAAGCGACCTGCATCCAGCGTCTTCCAGCGACCTTTATAAGGTCGTCTGTCCATCTTGTTGTTAGACGTCCTAAGCTGCACTTGCTAAAGAATTATATTTAATGAAAATTAACACAAAACCAATTATAATATTACCAAAGTCCAGTACACAAGACTCTCATATATTTCCATCGTAATTTCCGTCTAAAATAGTTTCAGAACCTCAGCTTCTCTTTGTACATGCTCTCCTCGACAAACACGAGCACAAAGGGTTATTATTTATATAGATATTAATGGTGTAGTTAATTTATTTAACACATCCGTGTACGCAAGTATTAGTCTCGCCAGAGAGCCGCTGGCTATTTCCACAATCCACAGAGTTAAGAACGCGGAGAGTTGCATACGGTACGCGGAAGAATGCTGTTATAAATTTTTGCCGAAGTCATGTCTAAAATATTTCAAATAAACAGTAACTAATTAATATTTAACGGCCCCGCTGGCGCAATGTCTGTCACGCTGGACTGACGAGCTGAGGGTCCCGGGGTTCGATTCCCGGCACGGTCGACATTTGTGTGATGAGCATGCTTGTTGGCTGTCTGTCAGCTGTGCTGTCTGGGTGTTGTAATACATATGTATTTAGAAATATTTTATGTGTAAAGTATAAATATGTAGTTTATCAGTTGTGTCTTAAAAGGGATCACCCAGCTACGCCGGACATACCTATAAGTACAGTAGACATTGCGCGGACTGTTACCTCACTCTCAAGTCCGATGGATGAAGTCTGACATGACCGGAGAGAGATCAGGAGCAAGACCTACATTTAAACGCACATATTCCAAAACAAACGCAACTCATACACAAATAAAATACATTTGAAGAAACATCGTCACAATGTCCCTGTCTATCTAACATTAGATCTGTGTCCGGCTATCAGGGTAGCAATTTGCCAGCGGCGGCCGCGGCCCGCCCTTTGACAAGTAAATTGCGACTTAGACTTGGAGATTAAACGCAGATTACATTTGTTACCTAGGTATAAGCTGGACGTTTAGTATTTTTGAGGGAATAGCCTTTTTTAGTGAAGCATTTTATTTTAACTGCCTTTTGCTTACTTTGGTGAACTTTAAAATGGACTTTAAAAATATATGGTGTACATAAGTTAAACAGACATTTGACGTATTTTTTTAATAAGCATTTTTTTTTATTGTCCCACTGCTGGACACAGGCCTCCTCTCACACGGAGAAGGATGCACGCTTGCTCAATGCGGGTTGGTGATTTCAGACTTTATAGTCCAGGTTTCCTCGAGATGTTTTCCTTAATATTTAATCAGTCATGAGTGTCCAAGATATACTTAGAGAGTGCGTTCAAGCTAGCCTTCAAAAAAAAAATTAAAACTAAATGAAGCAATATATTATGTAAGTTCTTTAACGTTGCTTAAATTGACATGAAGTATTTTTTTACCTTAATTCACAAATAAAACATTCTTCTGCTTTATGTCCTACTAACCTACTATCTCAAAGAGTTAGGTATAAAAGACAATCTCTCATCATCATCAGCCTTTATATATTTCCACTGCTGGGCACAGGCCTCCTCTCATACGAGAGGGAGTGAGCGTTAATCTCTATAAAAAAAACTGTTCTATTGATTGAAAAACTCCAAGGTCATTATGAGTAGGCGTTTTGTCCTTTCGCTTTTAATATCCCGGTCTTAATATCCGAGGCCTGGGATCCGGGATTTTATGAAAGACTTTGCTAATCGAGTATTTATATATCGTTATGCCTTTTGTTTGTTCAATGGATAGGCAGAGATTGGGAACGTGTGTTTTTTATTATTTAGATTAAGTGACGTAAGCTACGTTTTTCGACGGTTTTCTGAAATTATAAACTGAAGAGTTAATTTGTTTGTTGATCTACGAAAATATTTCAGTGTGCGTATACCCTATTTTTCGCTATAGCTAGAAGCCTAAAAGCTATAGGCTAGTTTTTATATGGGTGCGTTGAGAATTTTCCACGTGTAAACTCTTTTCCACGCAATTAAATGTTTATTTTATTAATACGATTTAAACTTAGCACAGTATTTTTAAAAGCTTTTATTTAACTTGCTGTGTATCTATGTTACGGTGGATTCTTTGAACTCAATTTTGAAGTAGATATCTTCAACCGATTGAGCTGAAATTTTGTATACACGTTCAGTTTGGATGACAATGCACGATATGTTATATGACGTTATTCTTAATCCAATATGGCGGACCGTCCAAGATGGCGGAGTAGTTATTTTTAATGAATTTCAACAATATGGGTATCAAATCAAAGGGCTTATTGAGAGTGACTTAAAAAATAATTTGACGTTATTCTCAATCCAATATTGCTGACTATAAAAGGTTTTTAAAAAAAGATTTTTCTTTTAATTTATTTTACACTTTAGTCCAATCTAGTCAATATTTGATAATAATATTAATGATAGGAACTGATATTTATAAAAAAAAAAATATTTTGATCACCCATAATCAACAATTATATCCGTAAAAAAATCATCTCAATCGCTCATATCTGATGATATTTCTGTATTTGGACAATCACTCGATAATATCTGCTATATTTCAAACAAATCATTAGTCGACCAATAAAAGGTAGTTATGACAACATGACTCTGATTCTGAATATTCATTTCAAATCAAATGAACAATACTTTTGTTTACCAAAATAACAGACGAAAAAGCAACGACCCTCCAAAATAATACCAATATCAAACCCAATCCTTTCGCCAACAAAATCACGGAACCGACTCAAAACGGCCTTTCTCGAAACATTTACACTGACACAACAAGTACCCGTTGAGAGGGAAAATTCAATTGCTGGTGGACGCTCGCACCTTTTCAAGTTTTCCAATTACGTGACACTGTGTCTCGATTCGGTACATTGAGCTCATAACCGCGATAATGCTCCGAGCATCTGCGACACACAATAACACCGTGTCTGATATGAAGTAGGTTCTTCAATCGTTCTTGAAAGTTGGTACTCCTTTTCGTTGTATATTGTGGGGGCTATTTACTTATCTATATCGTTCTAGGTTTGGTTTTGTGTCTGTCATTGTTTGATATGAGAAAAGTTTTGTAGTTTGGAATGGCGGAGTGATATAAAGGGTTGGCAGTCTGGTTATATTATTATGGCCTCTCTTACGTATATTTACTTGGGGTAGATTCTCTTTCAATTATAAAGTCTTCTGTAGTTAGCAATATAAGGAGGAAAGACTTGATTGTTTGTTTGTTTGGATTGAATAGGCTCCGAAAGTATAACTTAACCGATTTGAAAAATTCATTCACTGTTGGGAAGCTACACTATTCACCGGTGCACCTTTTGTTTTTGATTTGAGTGGGATATCAAATGACCCTTCCCGCTGCAGGTGTAGCTGGAGGGAGTATCAGGCTTTTACTGACTAAAACCCACTTTTTTATCTGGAGCCCTTGGCCGGGGTCGCGGTAACTCTTTCGAACAACCCCGCAGCCCATAGTAATTAAACTTTAAGATTAAAATTTAAAACGTAAGGCATCATTTTACTAGAACAGATTACTATACAAACAAAAACTATTCGCTATACAAAAGAAACAGCAATCATACTTTACAAAACACGGGCTCAGTAAGAATTTTGTAGTCTCGGAGACGTTGCACCGACTTCGAATAATTTATTTTTATACCAACTCTTGGTTGAACTTCGAAGTTTATTCGAGTCGACCATTCACTCGAAAACTTTCGGTCAAACGAGGTATGGTAAATAAAAAAAAATATATACGATCTTTTGAACCAACTACTCGGTTATTCTTTGACTTGGAAACTGAGAAAATAAAAATATGCAAAAGTTTTAAGAATTAATGCTAAACTTGGGGACTGGTTGACATTATATTTTTTTTTAGTTCTGTTATTTACCATTTTTTTATTGGAAGGGAATTAATTTATTCTTAGTTAGCTTCCGCCGAAGACGCTGGATGTAGGTCGCTTCCAATGCGTATGTGTGGAGATCTAAAGGGCAGGCCTATGTTCAGTAATGGACGTCTTATGGCTGAGATAATGATGATGATAGCTTCCGCCAGCTTTTTGAGGGAACTTCTTCCCGTACCCGGATAAAAAGCCTTTATTATGTTATTCTTATGTATTATCTATATTATTGTCCAGTTTCATTAACATCCATTCAGTAGTTTTCCGTGAAAGAGTAACAAAAATCCATACATACATTTAATATTTGTAGGATTGTCAGCGGGCATTGCAAGTCCGCAGCAGCACGCTCAGCATAACAACCGTAGAAACAAGTTCTGTCTACCGGAGAATGGACATAATGACAGAAAAGTGACAGATTGAAGTAAGCTTTCTTTTGACACGTAGAAATGTTTCTTTTCTTAGACCGACATATTTAAGTCTACAAAACCAAGCATGCTGATTTTAAAAATAGTGCATTTGACACAGTAAATTTATCGTTGTATACGCAGTATGACTACATCACTGTCTACTTCACCGTTGCTATGGAATGTATTTCTCTTCATAGAAACGCGATATGACAGGTCGCGACATGCTCGGGTAGAAGACATGTTAACATTGACAGAAAGAGCTTTGTATTTTCTTGATAGAATAGACATAGATCCCGCTGGACAAGTAGACAAATCACAAGAACTCTTCACCATACAAAAGACGAAAATCATACTACTTCTCATTAATTTGTAGAACATAGTTACCTTAAAGTTCCGTTACATATACATATTATGTGTGTAACATTCCCAACCACCATTTTTTTCTCCCCTCATTAATCAATGTAACACTTAAATCTAGAACACATCGCTAAAACCGACAGCCACTTCCCCAAACACTATTGATTTCAAAAAAGTATCGATAAATCAACTCGATTAAAAACAGGAATCGAATGGAATGAAGAAATCCCTGATAAGATTGATGTCCAGATTTCGGAATGGTTCATTATCGTGACCGGGTGGGGAATGACGTAAGTGATGGCGCTTCCATTTTCGAAATCTTCCGGGTATCTTGATTGTTCAGTTTAATATTGGCGATTTGGGTTATTTCGATTCATAGCCCTTTCTTATATAATCGGTTGACGGTTGGCTGAATAATTTCAGCCAGTGTTTTGGAAAGGTTTTTTTTTATTTTCTTAGCTGGATTCTTCTATAGAAGAATCTTTGAGTGAATTAGGTAGTGTTGTTGCGTGTGTTACGTAAGAGGTTTTATTATGAGCATCGATGCAGTTTTTTTTTTAAAGTGATTATTACTTTTCTGAAGAGGTTAATTAAACCCTTTTGAAATATTGTTTCTAGTTTTTTGGCATTTCATTCAACTTCCCTAATTGAAACAAAATACATTTGAATGGTCGATTTGTATGAAAACACAAACTATGACATCACAGATTTTTCACATCAAGCCGTATACGTACATAAATTGTTTTCACTTTTTTTTTATTCATATAATGTAAAAAATATGAAATCAATCTTCGGTCAAAACGATTAATTAAACTGACATTATTTTAAGATGCTATACAAAATGAATATTATGATAAAGTTTTTTTTTTATTTTTGACCTAGTCATCAATTCGATTCGTTCTGTAATTGTTCACACCAAAGTAAAACTGAAACATGAAATACAGAATTCAATTTTCGTTTGTTTTTCTCAACATGAATCAAAAATTGAACCGCAGTTTTCTGTTATTTCGCAGTCGGCCATATTGGATTTATGAACACAACACGTAAAAAGTGCTGGCTTGACTTTTTTGATAATATAGACTGAGAGCTAGCGATTGCCAGACCTACAGTATTGTGTAAAGTTTGAAACTTTTTATGTGCATGCATTCTCAGGTAGGTGGATAGCTAACTACAGGTGCAAGCTACTACAATTCAACTTAATAACTAAAGCTTATGGTTCAAATTTGACTGGAAAAATTTTACAGTTTGGGGTAGCTTGATGTGCTGGTGTCTGTACTGTGTTTTCTTCTGTGCGATATACCAAAGATTATCATCATATAAATTACTACTAATCATACAAATTATCATATAAATGAATGGTCAATCTAAGTTCGTTCAAAAGAGACGTTTGCAATTTAACAAATTGAATGATATCGTGTGATGGATCCACATACTAAGTATCGGCCTTTACAAAATGTGGAAAGTCTGGCAATCGACGGCTCTATACCTATAATTTTTAGTAGTTTTTTCTTTTTATATTATTTTTTTGTTAAAAAACCGTGGCGTTTATTGATTTTAAATATTCAAAGTCAAATATTCACCTATAGGTTCAAAACTGTAATGGGTATTGACACCTAAAAATTGAATAATAATGTTTTTTTTTTTGATAAATTTATTGATGTTTATTGGTTTCCAGAGTGTTGTGATTAAATAAATATTTTATTGACACGTTGACGTGTGTAACTAAAATTTTGCCGAAGGCATGTCAAATGGTGGGTCCCTGATGTCATTTGCACATGTATGACAATCGTTACGGGGAGTCAGTTTTGATAACCAGTCTACAGGGGCTTGAGGAGGTCAGAAAAGCAATCGCATCATGTAAGACACTGGTAATCAGCGACGCTAATCCAACCCAAATATTTCTGCACAGTCTATTTATCGTCCCACTGCTGGGCACAAGCCTCCTCTCCCAAGGATAACGATTGAGCGTTAATCACCACGCTTGCTCAATGCGGGTTGGTACCCTGATAGATTTATTTAATATAAAATGAATTAAATAACGTTCATTATTTTTTTTTTACTGTTTCGTATTTTTCTAATCTACTCCAAATTAAACTAATTTCCACCAGAAACGAAATATCAAAATTGAATATAATTCACGCTGTCACAGCCTAACATAATTACATTTAATTTTATCAGCCTCTTAAACGGTAGAGGGCACTCCGCACTTTATGTAACCCAATTTATAAGACATCATTAAGAATAAATAGCTCGTTAATAATGCTAAGAAAATCTATTAAATAAATTTCTGAAACAATTTGTTTGTGAAAACAGATTTTGGTTACAATACACATTAATTTTACTGTTAACACTGTTTGTTGGGCCGCCGAAAATGTTTTGCTATGTAATTCCGTTTTTGCGTCAAGAATCTTAAAGGTATTATGAATGGAGATAGGGTACGGAGAAATACTTTTTTTTTTTTTTTTCGTGGGAAATCATCAAATGACCCCTCCCGCTGAGGGTGCAGCTGGAGGGAGTGTCAGACTCTTACTGACTAAAACCCACTATGTTCCTTCTGGAGGTCCCTGTGTGCCAGGGCCGCGGTATCTCTTACGAACAACCCGCAGCCCTAGCGGACCCTGGCCCTTTATGGGCCCCTCCTGTGTTGCTGACATCTCTTCGAGGAGCGCGTGGAACAGAACGCGCCGCCGACACGGGCCTGTCGTCCTTAGACGTACGGGCGATGAGCTACCCACACTCACCGCCCACAAACCCGCGCCTACGGTGGTCGGGAGTCATCCCTCGACACCCGGCGCCCGTGGTGTCGACCGGTACCAGCCCTGCCGCGACGGCTGGGATGAGCGGTGCGGTCTCTTAGCCGCTCCGCCGCCTCCTTTGCTAGCATAACTGCTTCACAGAAGGAGGCGACGGCATCCCATTCTCCCTCGCTCCGGACCATGGCCTGGATCAGGGCCGGACGCGAGAGGTCGCCGCCGCCAATTGCCGCTGTGAGGACACGGCGGTGCTCCGCCCAGGCAGAACACACTTCCACCGTGTGCTCCACCGTGTCCTCTGGCTGGACGGAGAAATACTTGAGGTCAGTTTATATGAACTTGAAGTGATTTTGGAATCTGCTTGGTGTCAATAAAAAATGTTGTAATAGTATTCTATGAACGAACTAAGATAACTTTTTTTTTTTTGGGGAATTGTATATTTGTGGCGTTATAAGGAGTAATATTATCTGGATCGACCGCGACGAAAATCTCTTCTCAATAGAAAGCTATGTCATTGTTCTTTGTAAGTTCCTTAACTTCCAGCAGGCTTAGCATGGCGATTCTATGTCTATTCTATCAAGAAAAGACAAAGTTCTTTCTGTCAATGTCAACATGTCTTCTGCCCGAGCATAGCGCGACCTGTCAACTCGCATGTAATCACTTGTAGACTTATGTCGATCGAAGAAAATAAAAATTTCTTTTTTACGTGTCAAAGGGAATCTTACGTCAATCTGTCACATAGCTGTCATTATGCCCATTCTTCGATAGACAAAACTTATTTCTACGGTTGCCATGCTAAGCTTGTAGTTAGTTTGATTGGTAGAGATAATGTCATACAAATTCTGTTCCATTTTTAAATTTATTCGGTAGATAGTGGCTATTCGGACATCGTGAAACTGGCCCTCAATCTTATAGCATTATCGTGAAGATACCACAGATACAAGCAAGCATATTCTAACGATTGTGTATAAAAAAAAACACACACGATTCTAGAACTCGAAATTCAAAACCATTCTTCATGCGATCCTAAATAAGACACAAGTCTTTAGCGAAATCGAATAAAAACCTTTTTATTTGAACATCGTAATATAAATTCGATTGCATTTTCCGCTTTCGAATCGAAATTTTATCGTTCATAATAGATCTTTCATTTCGGTCCATTTTAACTACGAATGAATGTCGTAAAAACAGAGAGAAGTCACTTCTTTAATCCGGAAAACGCTCGCCATACAAGATATATGTGTTTTACTGGAAATTTCCAAAAGCGTTTTTCCTCTTATACAATGATTTGGATATGAAATACGGGTTTCAGAGATTTATATTTCCGCGTGGGTAATGTTATCGGTTGGTAGGGTTTGAAAAGTTGCTTTGAGGTTGTAATAATTATAAATTGTACAGACAGCATATCAAGCTACTACAATCTGTCAGATTTTCTTAATAGATTTTTTAACTTTATTTTTGAAACATATGGTTCAAAGTTGATTGGGAGAATTTGACGGTTTCGTAAGCTTGATGTACTGTACATCAAGCACCCGGATAAAAAGTAACCTATCTCCTTTCTCAGACTCTAGACTATGCGTCTTCCAAATCTTGTTAAATCGGTTCAGTAGTTTAAAGTTGTATAGACAGACAGACAAAGTTACTTTTGCATTAATAATATTGGAAAGGATTTTAAATAAATAACACGGTAAAGGACCAATTACACTAAATACTATTAAAAAAATTAACTGAACAATATATTTTTTTTTATTTAAACTACAGGTTACAATGACTATACCTAGTTATAAAATAACAGTTGAATAACTGAATATATTCCAATATAAGGAACTACAGGTTTAACCCTTAGTAGGTATTGTGGGTCAAATTCGACCCAGAAGCGAACATTTTCGGTAATTATTCTTTTAATATTTATGCTACGACTGCGCGCTTCTACGTATTCTCAGTGAGTTGCTAGCTGCGCCGGGGGGCGGAAGTGCAGCGCTGCAACTATCTTAGGAGCGTAGGTAAGTAGCCGACTGGGTCACGTTTGACCCACGACACCAAGTAAGTAACTTTTTCACTGATTGTAATTTGTCACTTTTTTTTGATTTAGTGAATATTTCTACTACATTGGGGTCTTTTTGAACGATAGACAAATCAAGGAGTTGATGAACGACTCAAATTATGATTTGGAATCGGAAAATGAAAGGACACCAAATATAAACCAACTTTGTGACGACGAAATCATCAGCGGTCGAGACAGTCCCGAACCTGTTAGTTGCTCAGGAGACAGTGTATTTGGAATAAGTTCTGACGACAGTGAAAACGAAGAAGAGAATACGAGGAACGAAAATGCGAGAGATGTGAGACACATTCCGTCCAAAATGTTCAGTATTTTAGTTGTCAGAAATTATAAAGACTAAAATACATATGTTATCTTGTTAGTTTGGAAAAAGTCGTTTTGATTTTGGTTGTCATTTTTTTGATTTTATCGTGATCTCAGAAGTAATTTATTTTTTTGTTATCATAGGGATATGAGAAGTGCCATACATATCTTTTAGTTAAAGTTTTTCATACATTTCTATTTTTTTTGTATGCTTTAAGTTCACACTAACCAAAAAGTGCCAAAAAATTAGGTTAGTTACAAATGTGTGTAAAACATAATAATTTTTTAATATTATTAAATTAAACCAAGATAATTTTGTAAAAAATACTTCTTTTATTTCATAACTAACCATATTTTATGCAAATAATAAAAAAATCTACATTCTACAACAGATTTTTTGGTATGGGTAAAATTTGACCCACGATACCGGTAGTGTTGCCAAAAAAGGCGATACCAGCTAAGGGTTAAGTATCCTACATACTGGAAAATGAGTTTCCTTAGAACGCAAGCAAAGCCAGCAACCACTAGCACCTACAAACAAAACAAAAGAGTGACGTTCCAATTTACCTTCAAATAGAATTCAAACAAATCGATAGAAGCAAAAAAATATCACAAAATGTATTAACATGTCAAGAACATGCAAAATAAAAAAAATACGTACACCGAGCGTGTTTAATCTAGAACGTTCTAACATTGTCCAACATGGCTGTCGTGATTTTAGCAACCAAGCTTCAACTTGAACCAATTTGTTCACCAATAAAAAACGGGATTTGCATATGTAGGTAATAATAATGCTGGGATTTTCCGTCCGGTTGTCAATATACATATATATATATGCATTTTCAAAGTTCAAAACGTATGGAAAAATGAGTGGTTTGTCCTTTTGTGTGTCATCGTCACAGCCATATTTATCGTCCCACTGCTGGGCATAGGCCTCCTCTCCCACGGAGAAGGATTGAGCGTTAATCTTCTTTTGTGTATTATTGCTTTCAAAAAATTGACTACATATATTATAAAGGTGAAGAGTTTGTTTCCTTGAGCACTCTAATGTCTGGAACTACTGGACCGATTATAAAATTATTTCGACGCCAACGATCGTGGCAGGTTCACTAACCACCACGCCATCAGCAAGCTTAGCATGGCGATTCTATATCTACATATTCTCTCAAGAAAAGACAAAGCTCTTTCTATCAATGTCAACATGTCTTCTGCCCAAGTAAGGCGCGACCTGTTAACTCGGACCTATTCACTTGTAGACATATGTCGATCGAAGAAAAGAAAAATTTCTTCAAAAAATGTCAAAGGAAATCTTACGTCAATCTGTCACTTTTCTGTCATTATGTATATTCTCCGGTAAACAAAACTTGTTTCTACGGTTGCCATGCTAAGTCTGATGGGCGTCTGTATATATGTACATTGTTTACATGGCGAATATTTGTATCAGAAAAATTATTAGGGATTTAGTAGGTAGTATATCCTAAGGAAGACAAATTGACCAAAACAGAGCCAGTCGTTTCTTTCACATCATGTCTTATTGTTAGCTAATTTTGGAACAAAAAAATAAATCCTAGATTCCTTATACGAGTCTAGACAATTGCAAATGAGTAATGATACTTCACTCAGACCTTCGTCCTATTCAAGGCTACCCAGGCAGAGAGTAGGTAGCCTATTCACAGTTTTAATAGACACATTAATTATAGACCACTTTAATTACTTAGTGGAAATCCTAGATGGGATAATTTTGTTAATAATAATGATTTATTTTGAAGTATCCTGACTTAGCGCATGAAGTTGTCGCCATGTGGAACTTTGGCATGGCGATTGTCGTGACGACCAATAAAATAGTCTAATGGCCTACATCAACATCTTTCTCTCGTTAGACGGCTGGGTAAAGGGACTGATTCGGAAGGCGCGACTCCTTGAAACGTCGCGTATTAAGAATAGTTTGCTGTCTTTGGAGCCCTAACTACCGGTAGCTTAGACCCTACTCCCAATATAGGTGGACAAAAATGCTTGGATTTGAACCCACAATGAATTTGTGGAATAAAACTGTGACGGTTTTTTCGAAATGAATAATTATTAACATATTATTAAGATATAAAACAAAAATAACTCAAAGAATGTATAAAATAAAGTCAAACACATACAGTTACTTAATTCTAGTTCGCTAATTTGTCAATAAAATAGTCAAAAGATAATAAGCATTAAACTTCCCCTCTTAAACAGCTAAAACAAAATATGTCATTGGTTTAAAAGCTGACATTAAACACATAAATTGTGGACATTCTGCCATGGAAATTTAATCCCTTAAATGAAATCTTTAATCTCCCCTAAGCATACCTTTCACAACCCTTGTCAGGGAGATGTCGGCGAACTCAAGCGCTGCATTCTTGCAGACGGTTGCTTAAATTTTATTAATTGAAATAAACATATTAGGGAATTAATATAAGCTTAATTTGCGGTTACACAATTTATTAATAAAATTATGTTTAAAATCTGAAAACAGTTTTTTTTTAATTATAATTCTGCCTTGCCTTTTTAAAACACAATATATTTTTAGATTTCAAATTTCAAAGTCCAGGTTTCTTTAAGATGTTTTCCTTAAAATTTTCGCCGTTATGAATGTCCAAGACATACTAAAAAAGTAGGAACATATAACTTAAAAACATTGGTATTTGCCTGTTCTGGAATCGAACCTGCACACTCATACTTGAAAGACTACGGCTTCACACACTAATCCTTCACTTTAGTACACAAATCTTCGTTGAACTTAATTTTGCAAGAAAGCAAGCGAAAAACTCACCGCATATCATAATAAAGACGAATTTCTAAGATGGCAGCGTGATGTTCAAATATACGAGTATTTTGTACTCCTGTCATTGTCAAGCTTATTGAATCCCCTTTTCCATATTTACACGTCAAATTGACAGTTGTTGAGATGTCTCTTATATCCAATCTCGTAGTGTATTTAGGTCGTATTTGTGTACTTAAAATCCTTGTAGCTGATTTAGTAGTAACAGTTTTGATCGATATTTTAGTAAGGTTAAGCAAGGTCGCGGTGGCCTAGTGTCGTGGTGGCCTAGGTTAAAGCACCAGCCTTTCGAGTATGAGGGTGCGGGTTCGATTCCAGGTCAGGCAAGTACCAATGTAACTTTTCTATGTCATACGTACTTTCTAAGTTTATCTTGGACACCAAATGACTGATTAAAGGTGAAGGAAAACATCTCGAGGAAACCTGGACTATAAAGTCTGAAATCACCAACTCGCATTGAGCAAGCGTGGTGATTAACGCTCAATTCTTCTCCGTAGGAGAGGAGGCCTGTGCCCAGCAGTGGGACGATAAAAAGGCTGTGATGATGATGATGATGATGAAGCAAGGTTATTGTATGGATGGGTGACCAATTTTAATTTGGCATTCTTTTTTTTATTTAATAGGAAAAACTGCCATTAGACATACCGACAGAATCGTCTTCCAGTCGTCCGCAAACAAATCGCAGTCAGGCTTGGCGCCCAAGAGGGCATTGAGCGCGAACAGGGTGCGTGGAATTGGGAACTGGGAATACTCACTTACATTGGTCCTTACAGCCTGCGTCTTGCTTTCAGTGTGTGGGACATTTTTGTCCACGCATGCCATATATGTAGATCGTATTCTATGCACGATTTGCCGTTCATTGGACTGTCGGCTACACTCAGATTAATTTATTAATTGTCCTAAGAACACGTTTGGGGACTTTCCACATGCTACTAGTTGAGTTAGCAACTAATGAAAATGAGTATTTATACATAAGTAGCTGACCCCGTAAACGATTTTTGCCATTAAATGTACAGACGCCAGAACTAGATACAAGCTATTATAATTTGTCGAATTTCCTCAATAGATTTTCAATTTTATCGCTGAAGCATACCTATTATTCAAAGTTTATAAAGAAAATTTGACAATTCCGAGTAGCTTGATGTGCTGGAATCAAAATAATCGAGCGATTATAAAGTTAAGCAACGCTTGGCGCGGTCAGTCCGAAATCCATATACTTGCATCAAATGTTTATCAGCACATCATATTTATCTTACCTGATGCATCAATGCCTTTGAGTAGGAAGCAAGGTATTACAAACCTTTTCCTCTTAGGTCAGGCAGGAATTCAATTACGACAGCATCTAAATTCAGAGGCTCCCTCAAAGCGAAGCCTGTGCACGGATATTCAAAGCGGATAGGAAAATAATATAATTATTGCAAAAACGTATTATGGTATAAAGTAAGACTTTTTTACAATATTTGGAGATATAAATCATCTGCCTAGCCTTTTCCTATGTTGGGGTCGTCTCCCAGTCTAACCAAATGTAGCTGAGGTACCAGTGTTTTCCATGAAGCGACCGCCTATCTGAACTAATCAACCTGTTTATCTGGGCAACTTAATACTCCTTGGTAAGACTGGTTGTCAGACTTTCTGGCTTCTTACTACTCGTAACGACGGCCAAAGATAGATAGATAGATAGATAAAACATTTATTCAGTCCAACAAAAGACACAAAGATATTGACAAAATGAGGAAGAAAAAATAAAAATAAAAGTGGGTACAAAGATATTATAACAAAAAAGACAACGCGGTGCGGTGTGTCTTAAGTTTGCACCGAATGGGAGTCCAACTCAGCATGTGTCAGGTAGAATACCTGACGCTGGTATTCTGCTGGATCCCTACAATGACGTACGGACGTCGAGTAGACCGAACAATGTTGATAATTTCATTACGGCGTTATTAGTGCTCAGTCTTATTAGTGCGCTATAAATATTATGAACTATTTAGAGTGATACTGTAATCTAAAAAGTGTGTTATTGTACAAGCTGACATATATGAGATGTTCAAATGACAGTCAGGACCCACCAATTTGACCTGCTTTCCGAAACACGGAAGGACTCGTCATGAAAAGAAGGGTGACCCCCATCCATGGACCGATCACGCCAAACGTTGCTTAATCTCATGATCGATCGATCCGTGCGACTGTTGCTTAGCCACGAGCTCTCTGTAATATTATAACGCTGAACAAAAGTTGTTGAATAAACAAGTTTTGGAACTTTGAAAGCAAACTATAGAACGAGCGACAACGCCTGTCAGTTTCAGCTGCTATTATAATATTTTGTGTTTTTTAACAATTGCAACACAGTTGATTTGTAATAATTTCTGCTTTTTACCAAATGCGCCCTAGTAGTATGTTTTTTATTTAAAGGGGTCATGAATACGATTGCAACCATAATAACTATAATATCAATACCCGACGTGATTTCGTTTTTTATAAAAAAATGGCTTGACGCCTAAAAATGTTGATCTCAATATTATAACCCTCACACATTCACACAACGTCATCTAGTCCTAAACTAAGCAGAACTTGTACTATGAGTGCTAGGCAACTGATAAACGTAATTTATACGTTCTTATGTATAATATGTGTGTATTTTTCTTATGTAAATACAAACATATTTTACATAAGAACATTCAAACTAAGTCAAACACCCATGTTTATGCACACAAATGTTTGATTTATGCGGGAATCGGTCTCGCGACCTTCGGCGTGGAAGACAGATTCACTTACTACTGCGCCCTACTACTGCCCCACTGGCCTATAATATCTTTTCTTAATTAATAAGCTAATTAACAAGGAAATAGTTTTTGTAATTGGATAGTTCGTCGATCGGACACACAGACAACCAGAACCAAGGTAAAATAAATATTTCTATACAGTCTACTACTGTTTTTGTAAGGAAAACTTGTTTTTTTTCTTTTGTTATGTTAATAAGTTTCCTGTTTCTTCGCTTTTCTGATTCCATTTGGAACTTTGTTTTCGATTCATAATATTTTTCTTTGGTTATAAGTATACACATATTATATAGGGTGTAACAAAACTAGTGCACCATATCTTTACAGGTCATCTAGAACATGCTAAGGATCATGTTTACCACAAAACTCAGCCTCCAATTCCACCCCAGTTACCTGGGTAACCCAATACCCCTTGTTAAGACTGGTTATCTGACTTGCTAGCTTCTGACTACCCGTAACGACTGCTAAAGATATACAAATAACAGCCAGTACCCACAAATTTAACGTGCCTTCAAAAACAGGGAGAAACTCGTCATGACAAGATGGTCACCCATCCACGGATCAACCGTGCCAAGTTTTGCTTAACCTTATGATCGATCGACCCACGGCTGTCCTAAGCCACGAGCTCCTCAATATTACAAAAACCATTCTCAAAGCGAAAATCAAAACAAAGAATAAAAAGTAAATGGCTGTCGTTAAATCAACCATTTTGAAAACTGAAAAATACTCCAGGTAAAAATATCCGTAGCATCTAAATCTCGGTGCTCGATGGAAAGGTATAATTTACCGACGTCGGTGAAAAGCAGTTTGTTAGAACAAAAATAATGTAACAACCATCAATAATAAGTTTCCAGTTTGAGAACTGTTTTCTTTGCGCGAAACCCATTTAGGTACTGGTAATAATTTTAGATTGCTTTTGCACCTTTTTGTAGAAATTTTGTTTGGGTATCTGTGTTTTATTTTAGCTTTATTTTTTTATAATGTTGGGAGGTAGTTACGTAGTAAAGTACTGTTTTGTTTATTACTAATATTATGTACAGATGCCAGCACATCAAGCTACCGAAACTGTCAAATTTTTCCAATCAACTTTGAACCGTATGCTTCAGCGGTAAAGTTGAAAATCTATTAAGAAAATTAGACATATTTTAGTAGCTTGATGTGCTGGAGTCTGTACCTTTACATTATTATATTGTTATTACAATCTGAAAAAACATTATATGGACGTTGTGAGGGAGACAACCAAAGTAAACCCATGCACAGACGTCAGCAGGTCAACCTACCCGAATTTGTCAAATTTCACCAATCGATTATTAACCTTCCGGTATTTTGATAAGGTTGAAAATCTATTAAAGAAATTTCACAGACTGATACTGATAGGTTGATGTGCTGGCGTCTGCACCATCCATATTGAAATAAAGAAATCCTCATTTATTTAATATGTTCTTAAAAACATGAATACGAGATACATCAAAATCATCAATAAGAAATAATTTTAATAAGAAAAGAGTATAAAATGCCATCCCACGATTAAATTCAATGATACTCGCGCAAAAGGGTAAGAAAAAAATAATAAATCCTATACTGAGGGGATGATTAATATTCTCCCGGCCTTATCGGGATGGGATGGGGGTATTCTTATTTACTGCCAAGTTCTGAACTTAAAATACTGGATGTGACATATAGGAATTTGAATAAAATTACAAAAATCTTCCTATGTGTTTTTGCTAATTATTTTTATATAATGATGTGTTGGATTGGTCTTGATTGTAGGCTAAGATTATACTAGTAGATAATGTATTTATTTTTATTATAATGTTACATTTTATTGTACTGGGAACAGAGGGAGAATTCTTCAATCATTCCAAATGTTGAAAATTGATATTATTATTTTTTATATTTCAGACCGTAGTATAAAATCATAGAATAAAAATAAATAACAGCACATTATGAATTTTACTGGAATTTATATAAGGTTTAAATTTGCATGATATCAGACATTTGAATTGAACAAGAACATTTCTGATTTTTTGGAAAACACGTAAGAAATTTTATGTATTACATAATTAGAAGATTTATACAGAAGCGATAGGTCTGCCTGTGAGTTAGAGTAAAGTTGAACCGATTGAGTTGAAATTTAACAAAGAGATAAAACAGTAAGATGATCACTAATCCGCATTGAGCAAGCGTGGTGATTAACGCTCAATCCTTCTCTATGTGAGAGGAGGCTTCTTCCCAGCAGTGGGACGATAAAAGGCCTGATGATGAAGATAATACATTGATGGCGTTTTACCTGATTGCTCTAAGTAGCTCCCATGAGACGTAAGTGAAACTACTTACAGAAGCTATTATACATTAATTTAATAGGAATATAATTGCCACCGTATCTAGTAAAACTACATCTAGGATGGGTTTACGTTTAATTTATAACGTAATCGTTTGGAAAAGAAATTGTTCAGAATAAAGAAGCAATATTCAAAGTTTAGGAGACATTTTGTTTTTGTAACGTAATTATAAATTATTTTTATAACTTTGTTTGGTTTGAGATGAATAGCTTTTAAAATTGGATTATACATAAATACTACACATTATACATAATATGATTATACATACTATTTTTTAAATTATTAAAAACTGCTATGTAGGTGTGTTCAATAAATTATTCCAATTAAACTCCCAAATTTCCAATTAATTACACAACTGTATACATATAATGCTTCTAAACGAACGAGTTCTAAAAGTTCCTGTGACGTCACTGGTTTTTTTTTATGATTTGTTGTATGAATGACGTTGCGTGCAAATTAATAATGTAAAATTTTCGTTGTGCATGGGCCCAAGGAAAAAGTTAGGTTTTAATTTTAGTTTTAAAAAATGTACATAATAACTACTACTACTACTAACTAAATTAGCGACAAATTCCTTAATCACTTTAATTTCTTAAACAGTACTTAGTAACGTAATTACCACCAAGAAGTAAGAAAAAAATCTTAACTAAAAACAAAATTGAAACCTTAAACATTGGTGAACAACTTTAAAAACGCCACAAAACAAATTTGTTGGAAAACAGGTAACTTTTGTTCAGCTGCCATTAAAATTGAAGACGCGAAAATTTTCATAATTAACAATTTGCAAGACGAACTTCTGCCAATCCATCAATTTCGTTCCGACTTTGAAAACCAATTATGTGAGAAGAAAGACGTAGTTTTGCTTCAGAATGTTCTAGAGCTTTGTTCGGTCGCAGTAATGTACTGAATAAGTTGTGAGCACTGAGAATTAAGTTTAAGTATTTGCATTGCATGAAGTTTCTTTTTGAAGTCAATTTTTCTCCGAGTGTCGCTGTTTTGTTGAGTTGAATTTCGGGGGATGGTGAAGTTGGTCGTTGTTTTTCGATGCTTAAAAATACTTACTGTATATAGAATTCATTCTCAAGAGTAACGTTGTGATTTTCCTTATTTACAAAGAAGTAATGACGCCAGCACATTATGCTATTAATATATCTGACAGATTTTCTTAATAGATTTGCAACTTTGTCGCTGAAGCATTATGGTTCAAAGTTGTTTGGAAAAATTTGACAGTTTCGGGAATATGATGTTCTGGCGCCTGTACCATAGTCTGATCTATCACAGGTAAATAATTAAATTAACAGTTATTCCTGTGTTCCTCTAAGTTCAGGTACTAATTTTAATAATCCGGTAATCGAAACCCAGGCTCGTGTAGATTGTTCTAATTCCACTTAACGTTATAGCGTACTTGAAAATATTAACCTGATTTAAATAGAAGTCATCATCTCCCGAGCCTTTTCCCAACTATGTCGGGGTCGGCTTCCAGTCTAACCGGATTCAGCTGAGTACCAGTGTTTTACAAGGAGCGACTGCCTATCTGACCTCCTCAACCCAGTTACCCGGGCAACCCAATACCCCTTGCTTAGACTGGCGTCAGATTTACTGGCTTCTGACTACCCGTAACGACTGCCAAGGATGTTCAATGACAGCCGGGACCTACAGTTTAACGTGCCATCCGAAACACAGTCATTGGTGTCCAAGATATACTTAGAAAATACATACAAACTTAGAAAAGTTGCATTGGTACTTGCCCAACTTGGAATCAAACCCACGCTCTCTTACTTGAGAGGTTGGCTTTTTAACCACTAGGCCACCACGACTACTTGACTTAAACAGAAGTGGTTACCATAAATTGTATTCGACTGAACATTAGCCATAATTTATTTTTATATCCAAATCCAACAATTATGATCTGCCAATACTAATAGGATTTTTGTTCGACCCAACAATTGACCATGAACCTAAAATAAAGGGTTATACATTATCATAAATCAAATAAGTAATCTCGATGCTTCCCGCGATATAAATCTAAATATTGAATATGTCGACCCCGAAAACGTAAGTAAAATATTCATAGAAAAATTTTGCTGTTCCAGTACTATGTGAGGTACATTTGATTTAGATTAGAAATAAGATTTCTAGAATCTAATTTCTATTTATTATAATGGTTACAGATTCTGATGACAGAGATGATAGAAGTCGTGGTGGTCTAGTGGTTAAAGAGCCTACCTCTCAAGTATGAGGGCGTGGGTTCAATTCCAGGTCGGGCAAGTACCAATGCAACTTTTTTAAGTTTGTGTGTACTTTCTAAGTATATCTTGGACACCGATGACTGTGTTTCGGATGGCACGTTAAACTGTAGGTTCCAGCTGTCAATGAACAGCCTTGGCAGTCCTTACGGGTAGTCAGAAGCCTGTAAGTTTGACGTCAGTCTAACCTGAAATATAAAGGGGTATTGTGTTGCCCGGGTAACTGGGTTGAGGAGGATAGATAGGCAGTCGATCCTTGTAAAACACTGATACTCAGCTGTAAAACATAGTTGGGAAAAGGCTCGGCAGATGATGATATAATGATTACAGATTGCAATTTCCTTCAAAGATTATAAGCAACTAAAATATTTTAGAGCATCGAAAAATGGGTGAAATTATCCGAAAATCTAGATTTATTTCTTTAAAAATAGGCATGCAAATATTTTTTATGCATTCAACCCTGCTTGTCCTTCCAAGATTCAGATCTCTAGATCAAGCTAATGGATATCACCAAATATTAGTCACAGAATAGATGGCACAGCCCCAGTTGTGTGTACATTGTACCTACACGATTGTGTCGACAGTAAGTTATAGCTGGTTCCCGTGACAGAGAGATATATAGCGCAAACTGCTTCTACTGCAACAAGTGTTACGTCTTGTTGTCCATTTTATCTCGCTTACGTGGACGATATTTTATTTTCTCTACTACCACATGAAAGTAATCACAATAATTTCGCTTGGGTTTAGGCAAAAACTGATCGCCTTGTGATGTTATTTCCCCTTCTCTTTGAGTATTCTTCTCTCTTGATCTTTTCATGCAAACACGTCTACAAGTTTTGTTTAAGAATATTACTCTCCTGACCTTGTTGAGGGACATTGCTAATAAGGTCCAGTGATCTTCTAGCGTGCTTGTCCTCAGAGATCGTCTTTGACCGTAAGTGAATTGATTTTATTTTCTTTTTCCTCAATATCTAAGTATTTATTAATAATTTAAGTAAGTAAATACTTTGCACAACGTTTTTTTTTTCTTTTGCTCTAAGCCAAACTTAACAATTGTTATTTATACGCTATGCCAAAACTGACTAGACAATAACTTTAAACCCCAATAAATTTACATAAAACCCCACAGTTTTAATGAAAAAATGCCTTCAAAATATTTATAAGAGCATGAATAAAAATTGCAATAAGCCTGACGATATATCTAGAAGATCGCCAACAAAATATACACCCTTTACGCTATAAGTTTATTTAACGCCTTTACTTTCACGGGAAAATACACCTTAATAGTGTTGATATAGGGTGAAAATTGGCATAACGGTTTCGCAACTCCATTTCTCGAGTCATTATTCTTTTTCACTGTGTATTACAAGTACAAAGGCTCTCTGAGCGATGGCTACGGAACATCGAGATGTTTCGTTAGTCGCAACATTTAATATGTGACGTGATACATCGGTATGGACGGAAAGAAATGGTGGTATAGCTTGATATTTTGTTTAGTGCTTCAACTTTTTCTCTGTTAGAAGTTTCTGGACGTATTTTGGTTTTTGTTATAAGATTTTTTTGCGAATTTAAGATAGTCTGTTTTACAAGTCGTTTCGATTATTTATGAAGCGGTAAAAAATCTCTTACACATTATTATAACTGTTCGCTATTAATCATCTTCATCATCAAAGCTCTTATCTAATACAAAGAGGGAATGAGCGTTAATCACCAAACTTGTTCAAGGTGGATTGGCGATTTCAGTCTTTTATGTTTGGCTTGGGAAGAAAATATAACTTGGAAAAATAATATTAGTAATTGCCTGACCTGGATTCGAACACACACACTAGCACATAAGGGCCAGTGCTCTAACCACTAGGCTAATACGGCTTTACAAGACACGAGCTCGGTATCATGAGAAGTAAATTCTAATCTTCCCATTTTTGTAACTAAATACGTAACGATTCAGAAATTAGATCATAGAGATATTTTGCTAAGAGAACATCACAAGCATACTTTTAAGAGAATTTCGATTTTTTGCCAACACATTCATGAATAGGTATGTTATATGCCAATAAATAACTCTAGCATGTGGAAGTACTTAGGCGATTCATACACAAGACCGCGCGCTACCATGGACGGTATTAGCAGTAAACTGGATTTCATAGAGGCATAGTGTAACATGAGATTAGCTTCACGTCATGATGTCGCGGTGACCGGTGCTGTATGCGGATCGCCTTATGATTAAATTTCGAACTTATACCTCATATAGATACTTTATCAATACCACACGAAATTGTATATAAAAGTTATTATACACAATGAAGAGCTCGTGGATAAGCAACATCCGCATGGGTCGATCGATTATAAGGTTAAGCAAGTCGGTACGTGGATGGGTGGCCATCTTATCATGATGAATTTCTCCATGTTTCGGAAGTCATTTGCACATCTTTGGCAATCGATGCAGTAGTCAGAAAACAAAAATCTGACAACCAGTCTTACCTTGGGGTATGGGCCCAGGTAACTGGATTGAGGAGATCCGACAGGCAGTCGCTCCACGTACAACATTGGTACTTAGCTGCATCAGGTTAAGACTGGAAGCTGACCCCAAGATGAGTTATTATAATGAAAATTAAAATAATATGTTCTGAAATAAAAGCTTTTAAAAACAAGAAACACATTTTATAAAACCAACCACACACACCCGTCTCATATAGAGGGCCATTATTTTCAATCACAGAGCAGAAAATTTAGCAGACAACAGCTGCACAATACGCCGTTGGTCGAAAACTCGTTTGGAGGCGAACTGCTCTGTGTCCGCAAGTTTTCCACTTAGCCACCAATCAGACGGACTTTCCTACAGTTCTTTGTGACGATACATTTATGGGTTGTGACATACTGTTTGGTAGATCGGCAGATTTGTGAGCACACAATACATTTTTAGCAAGAGGTAAAGAGAAATAGAAAGTAGTAGTAGTTTTTTTAATGTTTAATTTCATCCTACGATTCTGAACCTCTCTAGTCTTACTACTGAAGTTTTCCGTTACCCTTACACCTTACACAGTGTGAATTCTGCAGTTGCAGTTAAAATACTTTTACATGTTACGAACTTTTCCACCTAATTCAAATAACGATAAAAAAAATTTTATAATAATATTGTTATCTATGAAACAAAAATTCCATTTACAAAACAACGCACCAAACCCACTGCTCTTCAATTTAGCAACACGTCCTCAAAAGCTAACGAGACAAATGACTGCATCGCCTATCCAGCCAGTGTCTAAGCCGACGTACATGCATTAAGCCTTGCAGTCTCCCAGCGACCAAAGTAAATAGATCTTAACATGTCCGCCAGCTTTGAGCAGTGTCCAGTGAATACAACAAATCGCTTTAGCGAGTCCGCTCACAGGCTGTCGCTGAATGTCGTAACGTGACTCTGTGTACAGCCTTTCGCTTGATTTTCACTTGGACGTGATGAGGATTATTTTTGGTTCTGGAATTAGGGGTGGGACGTTTGAGTGTGTGTTTTATATCGATGATCTTATATGTTGAAAATTTTGTTGATTTCACGTCTTTGTGATTTATGCTCGCATAAATAGTTGTCGCATGGCGCGACTGCTAAGTTCAGGGTCTTGGATTTGATTCCCGGATCAGGAAAAAAATGCTTCGTGGGTTTTAAGAAACTCATAAATAACAACCTGTGTCTGGAAATTGTTGTTAGATACATCTGTGCATTGAAAAGCACGTAAATGTAGGTTCTGCGCTTGATCTCTCTCCGATCACGTCGGATTACGGTCCCATCGGGCTAGTAGAGCGAGTGATTAGAGAGTGGAACTGTGTCTGCGCAAATGATTTTGCACTCTAATATGACCAGCGCTGGCTGATCTCCTTAGCGATAATGGCGACCATGACTGACAATTTTATTGGGATGCCACACCATCATAGACTCCTCAAAATATTCATCTGTATGTCACAAATGCAGAGATAAAGTTGTCCGCAAGCATCCCGAAACTTCCCCCTTCTATATTCCATTTTATTTTTGCAAACAGCATTTTTTAAACCCTACGAGAAAGTTGACAGACCAGAACTTTGGTATTTGTGATTTTTTACTTGTGTAGTGGATTCAGTAATATTTGGTTAGACTGGGAACCGACACGAGTATTTGATAAACAGAAGACACCAAAAAAGCAATGTAATGTTCGCGGTAAAACTGGTAAAGTTTTTTATTAAAACACTATAGTGAGTGACCCGTCTCTACAACATATAGTTTCACATGTTACGGATAGCCACTATCTACCAGATATATTAAAAAATGGAACAGAATTTGTATGACGTTATCTGCTAGATAAACTATCTGGGACTTATCAGCAACCTGTAAAACTGGCCCTCAATGTGACTTACACATTTGTACACACGCCAGCATAATTATCGACACTGTGAAATATACCCAATCAACATTGAACCATATGCTTCAGAGATAAAGATGAAAATCTATTACGGAAATTGGACAGATTGTAGTTGCTTAATGTCTGTTCGTCTGTATATACTAATTTGCGATATTTTTCGTCACTTAATGATGATAAGACATATTCTTAAATGTACTATGAAAACGCAATCAAAATGACAGGCAACAAAATAAAAAGTAAATAAAGAAAAAAACATCACAGAAAATCCATTAAAAAAAAGATCAATTTTCATTTAGATTTTGTTGACGTATTTTATCGATACTTGAATGTTATGTAAAAGCGTTTGATGTATCGAATGGTTGTCAATTCGGATTCGATTAACGTATTCGGTTAAGCTAAGTGAATTCGAACGTGTTTAGGTATGGATTACATCGAGACTTTACTCGATAGAAGTAAATAAACCTTTAATTTTTTTTTTTGCTGAATTTGATTCATGGTGATTTTTCCAATGTATTCGAAGGTCTGCTAAATATTTAAATCAAATTTAATTTCAGTTGAAAGAAAGGATTATTGATTTAGGCATTTTGTGTGATATGCGAAGTTGCGGAGTCTAAATTATGATGAGTAGTTGTTATTATTTATTGTCTATATTGATTTTGGACACAGTAGTCTAACAGTGTTACCAGACCAATAGATCGACTGTCGATAGATGCCTTTTTTTTCGTGGGAAATCATCAAATGACCCCTCCCGCTGAGGGTGCAGCTGGATAGATGCCTCGACTCGATGATAAAATGAAATGGTCGATGGCGATCGATAGTTTTCATCATAGGTACTCTTAGCATCCATCTAATCCATTCCACCATCGATCGAAGGCGTCGATTGACGGTTGGTTTGGTAACACCCTAATGGCAAAGGGAGGAATGTTTTGGTAAATGGGTCTTTCAACTTTCAAGTAACCAATTCTTTTTTAATAAAATTATTTATGATATTTTTGAAAAGCTTTTAATTTTAATAATACTTTGTCTAATAATAAGTCTTTGCTTCACTCGCGTGCTGTGGTACGGACGCCAACTGTCCAATTTCCTGTAAAGATTTTCAACTTTATTGCTCAAATTAGACTGGGAAAATTTGACAATTTAGTGCAGCTTGATGTGCTGGTATATGTATATATCTCAACTCGCATGTACTTGAAGAGAATGTACAGATGCCAGCACATCAAGCTACCTGAAACTGTGCCTCAGCGATAAAGTCAATTTTTTTTTTAATTTTGCCAGATTACCTATAACTTGACGTGCTGGCGTCTGTCCATACCACAGATCAATACCATGAAAAAACCCAAACAATATTTTTATAAGAGTTAAAAGTCATTTATTCAAAGTAGGCTGAAAATCAGCATTTTTAGAAGGTCAATTTTATAAAAGACAGCCTACGTCATTTATCAAGCCCAACTTTGATAGTTGGTTCGTTGATGCTCATATCAAAATTCAAATCAGTCTGCACTACCCTTTACAATGTAGCCGACATAATATTTTTAATGTTCGACATTTATGGGTACCCCACAGAGCGGGCGCTTTTAAATTTTTTATCGTTTTGTATCTGATATGCAATAAATGTTTCGCTTTTCGGAAAATGCCCGGAATTTTATGTCGAAACGACGGTTTTGGTGCTGTGGCCGCTTTGTAATTATTTGCCTAGTCAAATGGTATTTTGGTGAGCTGGTTTGGTGTTAGTGGATTTGTTTATAATTCGAAGGATTTTTTTTAAACTACTTACTGTTTTTTGCCTTTTGGGATGCTTTGTGGGTTTTAAGAACATTTCGCAACTGCCAGGAGTCTGAAAGTGGTGATAGGTCTGGTCTCTCTCACAGAGAACAGCTGCCTTGGCCGTCAATTGGACTGGACGACATTATTACGTCCAGGGATGAGGGTTGAGGGGGGTAGAGGGTTCTATTTAAAAATAATACTCCTTATTTATAATAAGCCTACATATTATATTCATACATTTTCTACACCGACCCTTTGCTCGATTGAGAAGTCTATATTTTTTCTTAGCCTATCTGCAGGGTTAGCATGGCGATTCTACCAAGAAAAGACATAGGTCTTTCTGTCAATGTCAACGTGTCTTCTAATCGAGCTTGCCGCGACCTTTCAACTCGCATATAATCACTTGTAGATTTATGTCGATCGAAGAAAAGAAAAATTTCTTCAAAAAATGTCAAAAGAAATCTTACGTCAATCTGTCACTTTTCTGTTATTATGACTATTCTCCGGTAGACAAAGCTTGTTTCTACGGTTGCCATCCTGAGTCTGCTGATATCACATAGGATTCACTAAAAGTCAAAGATAAAGTCTTACGATATATTTCCTAAACATGATACAAATTTCTTTTGAAAATAGAATCAAGTTTTTCTTCCTCCTCTTAAATAAAACACAGAAATGTCTACTGGCATGTTAAAAACCAGATAACCGGCCAGCATCATACTAATCTCTTGTATGAATATGTAAAAAGAGATTACGGCTCCGAAATGAGTTTGCAAATAGATCAAAAAGCCAGCTTATATTGGGGATACGAAAATATAAACCATGGTGAACACAATAACGAGATATAAAAATATTTTTTTATCTGTATTCAGAAACATTCCGTTTTTTAAAAATGGATCAGTGTCGTGGAGATTTGGTATAATAAGGTATCTGTTACGAAAAAATATTTAAAAAATATATATAAACATGTCGAATTGATAACCTCCTTCTCCGTTTGGGTCTTTAAGGCCAGGGTCTGCCTGGGCTGTGGGTTGTTCGTAAGAGATACCGTGGCACTCACACATCAAAATATTTATTTGCTTAAAAAATTTATAAAGATCTGTTTTTTTTGCCTTTTCAAGAAAGAAACTCCAAAAAACATAGCATTAGGTTCATACGTAAGGACATGAAGACACAAAACTGTCAAAATAAACCGTATACTTCAGCGATAAAGTTGAAAACCTTTTAAAGAAATTTGACAGGTTGTAGTAAACAAAATATTCGAAGCTATTAGAATTTCGTATACATCATAAACAATGCCGCCATTGGAACATATTCTACCATAAAACTAATATTAATTATGTAGTAAGCGCTCGTTAATAACATGATGTCTTATTTCAAATGTCTGGATTTTGGCAAAACGCCAAGCTAACTTTGCCTTTGTAATAAGAAACGAAACTTGTAGTCCATTCGTCATACGACACACTGAAATATAGTGTTCAAAAGACTTCAGTATAACTTCTTATAATTCAACCCTTTTTTTATTATTTTTTTCGTGGGAAATCATCAAATGACCCCTCCCGCTGAGGGTGCAGCTGGAGGGAGTGTCAGACTCTTACTGACTAAAACCCACTATGTTCCTTCTGGAGGTCCTTGTGTGCCAGGGCCACGGTATCCTTACGAACAACCCGCAGCCCAGGCAGACCCTGGCCCTAAAGGGTCCTATGAACCCTTGAAGAAAAATGTGTTACAAATTAGAGTATGTGTGTCAATGTGTGGGGCATCTTAGGTCTTAAACTGATGAACCGTTTGTTTTTTAACTTCCTCACTCGCGCCTCAAGAAATTACATCAGTACTCGCGTGTAAAGCATTTTGCTCACGTTTATAAATGTTAATTGTTAATAGATACGAGGTTTACAAAAAAAATCTATATTTATTATAAAAAACTATATTCAAAAAGTTAACTACCTATACCACCCAGACCCTAACACGGTACTGGGTGGCAATGTACCTTAAATACGCAGTCTAAAATCGTGACAAAATATAGCTGAAAAATATAACAACAAACTATTTCAAAGATCCATAATATATAAATACTAGAAACGGCACTCGGAAGTTTTTATCGAAGATAAACAGTTTACAAGGGGCTCTTTCAGATATATTTTTATTTTACGATCCTTACCCTGAGGCTATGAAAAGGCTGCTTATTCAAGCTGTAAATGCAGTCTTTATTTGTCCCACTTTTTCTTATCTGTTTCGAAGATAAATAGATGCAACAAAAACTTTTATACTTATATTATAAAGTTCAAGAAATGGTTTGTTTTAAGACACTAATCTCAGTAATTACTGCTTAGATTTGACAAATTCTAACAGTGTTAGATAGCTTAATATCGAAGAAGGCTCTAGGCTTTTTGCATCCTCCAGCTGTTTCTGCCTAGCCCCGTGGAAACTACTCTGTACACCCAAATAAAAATCGTATAGCCTTCCTCGTTAAATGGGCTATCAAATACTGAAATTGCTCTCAAATCTGGACTGTAGTTCCTGAGATTAGCGCGTTCAAGTTAGTATAAACTAGGTGACACGACAGACGTTGGTTTGTCTGCAAGTTGATCTGTTTTTTTTTTCTTTCATAAGAACCTTCTCCTGACAACAGTAAAAAGTGAAATCGGTCCAGCCGTTCACGCGTGATGGCGTGACCAAGGGAAATAGGGATTCATTTTTATATATAGACTAGCTGATACCCGCGACGTCTTTCGCGTGGGCATTAGAGTATTAGCAAAATGAGAAACTTGCTTGACATTCTTTTATCCTTTAACAACAGTATTTTTCACATATTATTTTCAAGGTCAAAATAATTATGTGGAAATACTGCTATTTGGTTCGGCTTTTTTAAAACCTCAGTAATTTATTTATTCAATAAAAACTTACACTATTATAACAGGCTTCGCCTAATGCAATAGGTAGGTAGTTATGTTCCAAAACAATTCATAATTTTACAAACATCAAAAACTATGAAAGGCCTTATCTAGTATTAATTTAAATTTCTTATATAAATGTACCAATCCGTCGGCAAATAGGTCTAATTCATTTTTCTGCACTGACACGATTTTTTCCGTGCGTAAAAATATGGCCTGATTGTTTTACTAGACCACATTTTTTAAACGCGCTGCCTGCTTTAAAATGAATATATGAACTACGGTTGTATGCTTGCATAAATTTCTGTGGGTTCCCTTTGATAAATTATTTTGCAAATAGGTTGAAATCAACAGTTTTACACGCCAGTACGCCATTCCTTTTAAAAAAAACGAGAGACTGACTACTGTGGGAAGAAACGCCGAATGTTATCAGAGAATAGATAAGCGACTGCACTATGGCTGATTTTACGTTTCAATGTATTGGGTTGCTCTGTCATTGGGGCTGCGGGTTGTTCGCCAGATTTACCGTGGTCTTGGCACACAAAGACCTTTAGAAGGATCATAGTGGGTTTTAGTCATAAAGAACACCTACTCTTACTACAAAAAAAGATTATACCTCGCTACAAAAAATACTCTAAAACAAACAACTATACCTACATTCCAAAAAATGAAAATTCAACAATAAAAATATACACAGAGAGACAGAACGATTAATTACATAACAGTTGTGTTACAGACAATGAAAAAATGTATGTAAGTCTTGGCAGCGACATTTTAGGTTTTTGAACAAATTTATCGTGGTACCCTAACAAAGGCGACCACACCTGCTATTGTTGTCCCAATATTTCTGGCGTCACTTATTCTGCACTGACACGGTTTTTTCCGTGCGTAAAAATATGGCCTGATTGTTTTACTAGACCACATTTTTTAAACGCGCTGTCTGCTTTAAAATGAATGTATGAACTACGGTTGTATGCTTGCAGAAATTTCTGTGGGTTTCCTTTGATGATAAATGATATTTATTTTGCAAATAGGTTGAAATCAACAGTTTTACACGTCAGTACGCCATTCCTTTTTAAAAAAACGAGAGACTGACTACTGTCGGAAGAAACGCCGAAACAAACTCAAGGATCATAGTCTCTCTTAAAGTCCTGATATAACGTACATACGCCAGCACATCAAGCTAATACAATCTGTAAAACTTCCTCTATAGATTTTCAACTTTATCGCTGAAACATATTAATATGGTTTAAAATTGGGTAAATTTGACAGTTTCGGGTAGCTTGATGTGCTGGCGTCTGTACATAGTACTGTATGGATGAGCAATAAAGGCTTGTGTCTGAAATGACCTTTTTGGATTTACATATGTTATAGGAAACACTACCCTTTAGCCTTCCTTGATGAGCGGGCTATTCGAATAGCAATTAAAAAAAAAATGGATTAGTAGTTCTGATTCCTGAGTTAAGTCGTGGTGGCCTAGTGTTTAAAGAGCCAACCTCTCAAGTATGAGGGCGTGGGTTCGATTCCAGGTCAGGCAAGTACCAATGCAACTTTTCTAAGTTTGTATGTACTTTCTAAGTATATCTTGGACACCAATGACTGTGTTTCGGATGGCACGTTAAACTGTAGGTCCCGGCTGTCATTGAATATCCTTGGCAGTCGTTACGGGTAGTCAGAAGTCAAAGAAGTCTGACGCCAGTCTAACCAAGGGGTATTGGGTTGCCCAGTTACTGTATTAACTGGGTTTAGGAGGTCAGATAGACAGTCGCTCCTTGTAAAACAGTGTTTACCTCGGCTGAATCCGGACAGACTGGAAGCCGACCCCAACATAGTTGGGAAAAGGCTCGGGAGATGATGATTAGTAGTTCCTGAGGTGAGGATGTTCAAAAAACAAATTACTCATCTTTGCCTATTTATTGTAATTTAATAAATGAGTGTTGCTCCCATATTTTATTATTTAATCACTCAAAAACAACAAATGCGTATTTTAATCTCGTCCAACGGAGTTTTTTGGTGCGCCATTTTTATATTTTTTCATTTGAAAGCACTTTATTCGCGTCTTAATTTAATAACGTTCGCCACAAACAGCTTTTTATGATTTCTCCTTTGTTTTGATTGCAAATGTTTATTTTTACGATGAAATGCGGAATAAATACAATGATTTAGATGGGATTGAGGTTTATTTAGGTTTTGTTTTGTTGCGCGAATGTTACGGTTCAGAGTTTGGACTTTGCTATTTTTTTGACTAGATTCATAGTACGTTACCTAACATTATTTTTAAATCAATTTTCACTATACCTGCACTAACTCACAGTCTCTCGCTAGTTTTTATTATAATATTATTTGAAGCCTGTCTCATTTAACCAGACCAGTTGTTCCTGAGAATAGCGCATTCAACCAAACGAACAAACAATTAGTAGTATCTCAGATTAGCGCGTTGAAACAAACATTGGATTTCATCAATTGTCTCGGTCTATATTTATTTTGTTTGTTAAAAGAAGACATATTACCCTAATAATAAAATATTTAATTCATTACTAATAAAAAATGGTTTTCACCGATATTATCTTCTATCTTTACCCATCACTTAATAAATAAAGCTTTCTAACGCTTCTTATTCGGAGACTCCATATTTTATTCCTTGCGTCTGCCATCTCCGTAAGTCTAGCGGCCATAAATCATAACCCTGAATTATAAATGATTTCGTAAAGACCGAGTTAAAATAAAAAAATACTAAACAAACCTTTTTGTTATCAGTTCTTTATCTTTTGTTTCTTATTTATATTTTTCTTTAATATTTTTGTGAGTTTATGTAGGCGAGGTTTTATATTCACTTTGGGTTGATTATTGCTTGATATTTTTGTTCAATTTTGAAAACGTTAATAATCTTAATGACTTTTATTAAAAAAAAAATAAAAAAATATATTTTGCCTTTCCTTTACGGTCAAGAAAATATAACTAACTGTCTTTAAAATGTTTATTTTTACACAGTGAACTTAAACTATGTATTTCTTCGAAAAGGTGTATAATATTATAATTATGATGATGAACCACAAAATATTCTTGTTATTAAGATTTCTGTATTATAATATAAATATGTGGAAAACTGCTTTCTTTAAATCACAAGTTACAATCTAGATATACATACACCAATTTTTTAGCCATGACTAGAAAAAAATAACTTTCACACTAGAACTTTCAGACAATCCATCCATCGTTCGTTTGGTTGTCCCTTTCCTCTATATTCATCCACGTTCGTGCTCAAAACCTTCCTCACAACACAATCCTGATTCTTTGTTATTACAACGTGTATTCCATAATAGACATTACATGAAACACAATAAAAACATCATGTATAGCAATAAAAACACATCAATAAACAAACAAATACAAATGCAAACTTCATGTGGCATTCAGTTCAGGGCATATTCGCTTTAGTGATATACTCGTATAGTGGAAGACAGTTTAAATATTACCCGGTGTTGGGTGGGGTTCCATTGCAAGCGGTCATAAAGATACGTCGTGAATCGCTAGAAATAAAATGGATAAAGTGTATTTGAGTTTTACGCTTGTATGCAAAAAAACTGGTGATCTGATTGATATAATATTGTATATAAGATATTTATTTAATCACCCGTTAGACGTCATAACAGTGGTTTCAGTTATCGCTAAAAATACAACGCTGGCACTTGAGTTGTTGTAGAAACTGGCTTAAGGCTGGTATAATGTATGTGATACGGAAATATGAGAATCATGTTGTGGGAAGGTTTTGAACATGAACGTATACTCGTAATAAGGATATAGAGTAAATGGGATGACTAAAGAAACCATGGATGGATTGTGTGAAAGTCGATATGGCTAGAAATAATGTTACTTGTGAGATGACCACAGATAGAAGAGTGTGGAAGGAGAAAAAATGCTGCACCGACCCTAAATAAATTTGGGAAAAGGGCAAGTAGAATATAATAAGCAATTTTGGAAAAGAATAAAAACATAACCCTTCTAAGCAGTCGGATAAAACAACATGGACTAAAAACAAGAAGCGATCGGCCAATAAATAGTAGGTACCTAAAAAATGTTTTAAACACCTTTTCGCTATCAGTGACACCACGCCTTAACAAGACCACAGCGGAATCACATTAGTTAATTAAATCCTTAGTTATTTGTTAAATTTTATGCAGTCCGGTGGGGTTTTATTTTTGTTGCGAACATTTATCAAGGGAAGGTTTATTTTGATTACTTGTTCTCTTTCGGTTGGTTTGTGTTATGAAAAAAATTAAGTTGGAGGTGGTGAAGTACTTAGACTGATATGCGAGTGACGATGTAGTGGCTGAGGTTTTCGGCCAACATTATTTCGTGTGATTGAAACTTTTGTTGGTTGTGGTCTGGGTGTTATAATAATATTGTGTACCTATTTCTATGTAACAGCATTTGTCGTTAATCAGTTGTATTAGCACCAATAACACAAGCTAATCAATAATTTGCCCTGAAGCTAAGCGACCGTGTGTGTGACGTAAAAGTTTGGATAAATGTAGTTTTTTTGTTGCTTCTTTCACACAAAACTACACAACTACAACTGATATTCATGAAATTGAACAACAATATAGCTTTTACACAAAATATACCAAAAAAAAAAAAAACAAATATTATGTGAACTAAATAAATACGGATTTAAATATAGCTTACACATAAAAGTAACATAATATTGATAAGCTACGTTTTTTCGGGCACAGAAAGAAGTTTCCTTGTGACACGGAATAATATTATTACTAGAGGTGCGCTTAGACACAGCTATGTTAACACGGCATTACTTACGTCACAGATTATGGCGCTGCACTCGTAGATAACAAAATAATCCTACCTACGGCCTCATAGCTAATACTATGTTGTACTATCTGTCTACTGCCGAAAAATAATATCGTATGTTTTTTCTTTCGTGGGAAATCATCAAATAACCCCTCTCTCGCTTAGGGTACTGGAGGGAGTGTCAGACTTTTACTGACTAAAACTCACTACATTCCTTCTGAAGGTCGCTGTTTGAAAGGCCTCGGTCTTACGAACAACCCGCAGTCCAGACTCTGGTCCTAGGGGTCCCATGTGGCTGACATCTTGTCGAAGAGCGCTTGGAACAGAACGCACCACCGACACGGGCTTGTCGTCCTTAGGCGTACGGACGGTGAGCCATCCAGAACTCACTGCCCTCAGACCCGCGCGATTATCTTATGTTCTGTGGTTTAAATTTACGTCTATCAGCTCCTCAACCCAGTCCTTGGTAGGACTGGTTGTCACACTTTCTGGCTTCTGAGTACCAATAACGAAAGATGTATAGACGCCAGCACATCTGGCTACTACAATCTGTAAAAATTCCTTAATAGATTTTCAACTTTATCGCTGAAGCATAAAGTTCAAAGTTGATTGGGAAAATTTGACACTTTCGGGTAGCTTCATATACTGGCGTCTTTACAAACGACAGCCGAGACCCACCAATTTAACGTGCCTTGCATGACAAGACGGTCACCCATCAACAGACCGACCGCGCCAAGCGTTGCTTAACCTTAAGATCGATGGACCCGTCTTTTACTTAGCCACGAGCTCCTTTCCATACAATGATTTATTATACCGTTACAATACAAACTGTGCGCTATAAATTCCCCTAACCTACCCTCGTGAAGTTTTATTAGCACTAAACTTATAGATACCAGCGAGAAAAATGAATTTTCCCTGGTACTTTGTTCGTTGCATGCGCGCGAATAAACAGAGCCGATTAAAAATTATTCTTCGGGGAAATTTCTGAGGTGAGAATATAGAAGACTTTGTTGGTCCCATTTCTTTATATAAAGAAATGTATTTCTTTATGTGAATGGGACAAAGATAGAATGATGTTTGAGTAGTCGTTAATATTAGTAGCGTCTGTATTCGGCCGTGAGAGTCATATTGAAAGATGTATGTGAAATAATGAACGGTTTGAGGCTTTTCAATTAATAGATTTTTTGTAGGTCTTCAATTATCTGAAAAAATCTGTAAGTGCAGGCACCGATAATTCGTATAATAGAATTTCATAAAACAAAAACCTGTTTTTAATCCTAATCCTATTCCTAATCCTTCCTAATCCTAATCCTAATCCTAATCCTAATCCTAATACTATTATAAAGGCGAAAGTTTGTAAGTATGGATGTATGGATGTATAGATGTATGGATGTATGGATGTTTGTTACTCTTTCACGTAAAAACTACTGAATGGATTTGAATGAAACTTTACTACAATATAGCTTATACATCAGAATAACATATAGGCTACTTTTTATCCGGGTATGGAAAGTACTTCCCTCAGAAAGCGGGTGAAACCGCTGGCGGAAGCTAGTCTAATATCTTTTTTTTTCTTTTCTTTATTAAAATGATAAATGATAATACTTAAATTCTTCTAAAAATCATTTCTGACGTCAGAAAATCTTAAAGGTACCTCAAACTTTATGGTAGACAATAAAATATCTTTTGAATATTAATTTCAGTCCAACTTCTCTCCATAATTCCTAGTACATATGCGAGCACATCAAGCTACCCGAAACTGTAAATTTTTCCCAATCAACTTTAAACCATAATGATGCTTCAGCAATGAAGTTGAAAATCTCTGAAGAAAATTTATCAGATTGTAGTAGCTTGATGTGCTACCGTCTGTACCAAAACTTAGGCAAACATTACGTCTTTTGATGTTAGTAAAAGTGGCGAATTTCTAACTGTTCACAAGTTTTGGCACTTTGACCGTAACACTGTGGGAAACCGCAAATTTTCTACGCGTGACAAAGTTTCTGGGAAAATTTCCCTACTCTAGTCTTTTTGTGTGGGGGTTACGCTAGTGTGTATGAGTACCTACGATGTATAAAAGGTTATGTTCAAATTGGGTTACTGTACTGTAAATGTTGATTTTCGTTGCTGTATTTCAACTTGGTTATGGTAATAAAATAGTTTTGAAGTAATTTTAATTTGAAAGATTGAAGAATATATCTTTACTTTAGCTATAAGCTGAAGAGTTTGTATATTTGTAAGTTCGCCTGAACTATTGGACTGATTTGAAATATTCTAACAGTATTTAGATAGTCCATTTATCGAGGATGGTCAGAGTATATTTTTGACCGTGTTTGCGGAGTATTTCCATGTCTTTTTCATACATTAATTATTTATTTGTCATCACATTATAAAAATACATTTTAAAATGTACTAAGAAAAATATTTAAAAAAAGTTGTTAACCACCGATATCGGGAACAGGGTCCAAGCTACCAGTGGTTAGGTCTCCAGAGACAGAAACCAGTAGTGCAACAAAGGCGTCTCTTCTTGTCTTCTTCCTCAAGCCTTCCCTTGACCCAGCCGCCTAACGATAAAGGACTGATTCAGAAGGCAGAACTCCTTGAAACGGCACGTATACCAGCCGGTAGCTTGGACCCTGTTCCCGATATCGGTGTAAAACTATTTTTTTTATATTTTTGGTAGTAAATTTTTTATGTAAATATTTTAATTACGTTTTGCAAATAAATTGTAAATATCTTTACTTAAAAAAAAATGAAATATAAACTATTTTTTTTATATATATTTTTGTTAGTTATATTTTTATAAGAATGTACTTAATATGTCAATGTCCTTAAAATAATACCTATTTAAGAAATCCTAAACAACCAACTGCTCTTGCAAGTTACTGGACTTTACGATGTCGTGTAAGGGGGGATACACACAGTTTAGCACACGCTAGGTATACCAAGGTATAACCGTTTGCTTAATAGCTATAAAGACTTGCTTTTACGACGTCCCCTGAGTTGTTTACGAGTTCTAGTGTTTTGACATTACGTGTGTACCACGTCTTAATTTAATCATTACGAGAACTTGGCTTCTTATTAAGTTGTATGGATTGTATTTTGTTAGAGAAATATTGATAGAGCTTCTCTTTATATTTTTTACTTTTCTGTGGAAATTAGAAAGATGCTATTGAGATATTTTTGTATAACATACAAAGTAACTTGCACGTAATTTTTCGGCATGGAAGTATATTCCCGTTCTAGTTAAAAATATCCATCTCTGGGAGACCACCTATCTTCATGCCAAATTTCATCCCAATCGGTTCAGCAATTTAAGATTATAAATTCGTCATATTTAATTTCAGAACAGACAACGTTACATAATTTGATTTGCCATCCGAAACACAGTCATTGGTGTCCAAGATATACTTAGAAAGTACATACAAACTTAGAAAAGTTGCATTGGTACTTGCCCGACCTGGAATCGAACCCACGCACTCACACTTGAGAGGTTAGCTCTTAAACCACTAGGCCGCCACGACTTTTTTATCAGTCTATCCATCCACAACCACCGGCGTTCACAACCATATCTCTCAACCGCATTCTTTCATAATAAATTCTACCATCCTGATTCCACCATGACATATAACCGACATTTTCACACAAAGCCGGCCATTTTAACGAATTACAGTTAATTAACCGCAGTCCATTTGGTAATCCATCAATCATTTCGTATATATTTCGGCCCAATACAATGACCGAGTTTCCTGTTTCCCGCCATTTTGTACGATATTTGGTGAATAGGAGATCGGAGATTGGTATCGCTTTGTTCTAGCATTTTCGAATTCTGTATTGAGGTGATTGGAGCTAGAGATTAGTAAGGTATCTACTTTTTTACTATACATATTTACAAGTTATTTACAAATTTTAGTTAATATATTTGTTACATAAAAAAAAACTTAATATAAATGGCGTCAAAATATTCTTGTTCATCGTTGCTTACTGGGAGATACAGATACAGATAACAGCCTACTTAGTTTTATTTTTGAAGTTAGTTTAGGAAATTTGGAAGAATTTTCTGAAGACCTGGAGATTTTTTTTTTATTTAATTAAATACTGCTTAACATACAATCTTAAGCGCCGTCTCTTGCATGAGAGCATTAACGCTAGCTTGATTGCAAAGAGTTCTACGAGTTAGCCAAGATATTTTTCTACATAATAAACGCTAGTAGAAACAAAAAATGCATGGAAATAACATTTCATTGCCTTTAGCGCCAAGCTAAGAATTCATCCATAAATGCGTACAATGTAGGTGATAGTAGTGAGTTCGGAATTATATCGATTAAATCTGATCATTTCTTAATTATAAAAGTCTGTCCTGTAGTCGTGACAGTGGCGTGCTGGGCACTTTTTGTCATTGTCATCTATACGTGACCGTGGAGTTTAAAAAGTTAAACTCGACAAAAATACATTAAATTAAAAAGTCGTGTCGTCACACGTTTACATAACAAATTTTCCATTCAAACCCCACAAACACTCAAACAAAATTAGAATAAAAACTTTCCATAAAGACCTCCATCAAAATTATCCGAATTTATACGAACTCGCATAATAACCGTGAGTTCTTATAAAACCTACGACTTGCTAATGAAGCCTGTAGGTGGATTGGAATAATTAGCATAAAATTAGATGACGTGTTACTCTGCTGGAGGTTGATAAATGGCGGGAGACGCCTGGGGGCGAGGTGATATTAATTCACCTTTGTTTAGGCCACCCGGGTTTGCTTGAATTAATTTAGTTACCTATGTAATTTTAAGGTGCATTTTCGTTATGAATTTCTGTAATTTATAGTTAGGTTATGCACTCATAATGAAGTTAATGGTTCGTTTAGGTATTTATAGTATAGTGCAGTGGAAAAATATTTGTTGGCAAGTATTTAATAATAAGCTTTTTTTATACGCGGCAAAGTACTAAATAAATGAGACTACGAGTAATATGGATGGCTTGATGACTGACGATTTTAAGAAACCATAATATGTACTTAGATCATTATCTACCTAGCCCTGTCCCAAGCTATGTTTGGTCACCTTCCAGTCTAACCAGATGCGGCTGAGTGCCAGTGTTTTGCATGGAGCGGCTGCCAATCTGACCTCCTCAACGCAGTTACCTTGGCAACCTTATACTCGTTGGTTGTTCGATTTTCTGGCTTTTGACTACTCTGATGATAACCGGGATCCACCAATTTAACAACGCTGACGCTGAATTTTTTTCATCCGCATCACAGCCTTTATATCGCCCCAATGCTGGGCACAGGCCTCCTCTCCCACGGAGAAGGATTTAGCGTTAATCTCTACGCTTGCTCAATGCAGGTGGGTGATTTCAGATTTTTTTATAGTCCAGGATTCCTCGAGATGTTTTCCTCCACCTTTAATCAGTCATTGGTGTCTAAGATAAACTTAGAAAGTACGTATAACTTAGAAAAGTTACATTGGTACTTGCCTGACCTAGAATCGAACCCCCACCCTCATATTCGAAAGGCTGATGTTTTAACCACTAGGCCACTACGACTAAATTTGTTTGTGCATTATTTTAATTTGTCTTTTTTTATTATTTTGTATAATTTTAAAGGTTTGTAAATAAATATCGACGTGATTAGTAAATAGTTATAACTATATAACTATCGTGATAGAAGTATAGCCAAAATTATACCCTAGATTCTATTTTACTCACAAAATGATACAATTTTCTAAATACAATACCAGCCGACAAATCTCCCCACTACAAGATCTCCAAACCTAAGTTTGTACAAAGGGAGCCAGAATGTGTCTGCAAATGGCTCTCTTTTGTTGAGAAAAGATGATATTACACAATTACACCAAATGTTAGATATTTGTCACCACACAGGCGTATGAGTAGAAATTAATTTCCCCTTTGTTTTGAATATGACATTGTTTTGTTAGTTAAAGGGTTGTAGATAATTATTTTTGTATGAAATGAACATGTTTGTTTTGTATTATTTCGTTGGTCTAGTTGTTGCATGGAGCGGCTGCTGTGCACGGGTTCGATTCCCGGGTCGAGACGAAATCGAAATCAGAGCCCCAGGTTTCAATTTTTTTTTTGTATTAAAATCTAATTACGGCACTTTTTAAATTGTTTTGTTTTCTAAAGTCTACATATATTTTACTATTATTATTGTTCTGTATAAAGTATATAGATGGCCATTACAGAAATCGATACAGATTATGAAAGACATAAATATATAAAATTTAAAAAAAACATACCGATAGAATTGACAACCTCATCCTTTTTGTGAAGTCGGTTAAAAATACTTATACTATAATAGTTTATTGTTAGGTTTATTTTATTGGTTAATTAATTCGTCACCATCTTTATCTTTAACCGACTTCACAAAAAGGAAGAGGTTGTCAATTCCATCGGTATGTTTTTTTTTTAATTTTATTTCCTAAAGATTATTTACAGTGTACAGTACAGTCATACAATATTCCTATGTATGCCCAATTCTATTTGGCCATTACTAACAAAAAACAAAATGAAAGAATTTCGACACAAAAATTACATTTGTGTATAAAAACATAAACGGTTCTATTTACTGACCATATTGGTACCATTTACCACATATTACTATAGACGGTTGCCATAGTAAATAACCTAATAATCTGGGACCCTTCTCAAGATTTCGACACGAGTAAAATAGGAAATAGGACTCGGTGTAATATCAACAGATCTAAGGTATTTTGTTGACAAAAGTATTTTACTTCTTATCCAGTGAGCTGCGGGTTTAATCAACTCTCAAGGCGTGACACGTGTCAGTATTTTTTAACTTCATCTGACGACTTCTTATGTGGAACTGATACTGAGAAGCATTTTTGGGCTTTAAGAGACCTTCTAGACTGGGGTTGTAACACCACCAACTTCCAGGCTGCGACCTGCTTTGTGAACGTTTCTTAAACCTATACAGCGACTTTGGCTAGACCCAGGAATCGAACCCGGGGCCAGTGACCATTTAAAGAGCATTTAAAATATTGTTAGTTAGTTTTCTGGCGATGAAAATGATTTTTATTCAAAAGAGGTTTAAAATAGGTATAATCACTAGTAAACTTATGTGGATCGAAAAAAAGAAAAATTTCTTCAAAAAATGACAAATACGTCAATCTGTTTTCACTTTTCTGTCATTTCGTCCATTCTCCGGTACCTACACAAAACTAATTTCTACGGTTGTCATGCTAAGCCTGCAGGATGCAAAAAAGTCTAGTTAGTTCTATTCTTACGAGTCAAAAATAAAACAAATGAACGAAATTAAAAAGCATTCATGAGGAAATTGAAACAACACAGTTTTTAATCACCTTTGCAACTCGCAATTAAAAATAAAGCTACTGCAGGCTGTTTGCACACTGGCGGCTATCGCTCCAATATATCGTTAGCGTATATTGGCTTTTAATGAGCCGCACATATTGTTCCCAGCCTACAATTGGCTTTGCGCTCACGCCCTGCCATTAAAATACCAGTTCGCACCGGATTTCGCGAGTTTTCACCAGTTTAAACCGGTTTTAACTAGTTTTACACCTGCGTACAGCTGAATCTTAATTATCAATTCGCAAATTTCAAAGTTTTTCGCTTCAATTGCTTGTTTTAATAGTTATATTTTGAAAAGTTATAAAGAAAACACCTTTTTTCGTTTTGCATGGAAATTGTGAAAAGTTTTTCTATTTATGTTACGACGTAAATATTGTTCTTGGTAATGCTGGAAATCCCTTTGTTACTGTAAAGTTTTTGTTAGGCAATAAACGAGAGAAGACATTTAATATTTTACGTTTTGAGATTCATCATCAGGTCTTATATATACAAACGCACTTTATTAATATTTAGTATGGTCTAGTCACACTACGTTCGTGGGAAATCATGAAAATTACCCCTCCCGCTGAGTGTGCAACTGGAGGGCGTATCCATTGAGTATCAGACTCTTACTGACTAAAACCCACTGCCTCGGTAGTGATAAAGATGACCTTAAATATCGTTTCAATGAAATACTTTAATCTAAGCTGGGTTTAAATGTTTTCAGTCAAAATGTAAGCTTTTTTGTCTTAGGTAATACTGGGACATTCAGCCAGTAATTTTAGAAGTTAATTAAATTGCACTCTACATGATGTGATATGTAGTTACTGAGGATTACGCGAGCACATCAAGCTACTACAATGTGTCGAATTCCCTTAATAGATTTTCAACATTATCGCTGAGGCATATGGTTCAAAGTCGATTGGGAAAATTTGTCAAAAGACAACGAATTTTATTGAAAGATTTTTTGTGTGTGTGTGTGTTTTTTTTTTTCAAAACTATCACTACCAATATTGGTTACCTATTACAAAAATTCCACTAACACACAAACGATTTCCATTTCCTTATAGACTTAATACGACAACAAGAAATCAACCATAATTGCCACAATACATAACAATAACAATTTCCGCACTCCGCACTGGCACCAAATTTTCCTCATGCGGTGTCGACGTAAGCCATCGGCGCCAATATTTATCCCCTCGTTTATAAGGTGAGGAAAGTGAGGACTCAGGTATTTGAGGAAAGAAGAAATCTTGGCAAAAATATCTGAATATTTATGTTTTCACACGTACTTCAATACATGTTTATAGAAGAGCTCAGAAATTTTAGGTGTGTGCGAAAATTTTCTCGATTGTGTGCACGGCCTACCTAGCCTTTTCTCAAGCTATGTTGGGGTCAGCTTCCAGTCTTAACTGTATGCAGTTGAGTACCAGTGTTTTACGTGGAGCGACTGCCTGTCTGACCTCCTCAACCCAGTTATCTGTGCAACCCGAGACCTCTAGGTAAGACTGATTGTCAGACTTTCTGGCTTCTGACTACCTGTAACAACTGCTAAAGATGTACAAATGACAGCCGGGGCCCACCATTTTTAACGTGCCCTCCGAAACGCGGAAGAATTCGTCATGACAAGATGGTCACCCATCCACGAACCGACCGTGTTACGTGCTACTTGCTACGTGTAACTTACCCTTATGATCGATGAACCCATGATAACAACACTATAGAAATGTGTCCAAGGACAATCGCAATTCTTATCATTGAACCAAATGACTATAATAACATAAATAGGTATAAGCATGCTTCATACAAAACCATAAAAAAAATGCCGTAAATTTGTTCAATTATGCAAAAGTGGTTAAGTCACCGGCCTCTCAAATATGAGTGTGCGTGTTCAATTCCAGGTCAGGCAAGTAGCAATGCAACTTTTCTAAATGATAAGAGAGAAGGCCTGTGCCCAGCAGTGGGTCAGTAAAACTGCTGATGATGATGATGATGTTAAATTATTTCAAAATAAACACAATCACACTTCCAAAAACTTATGCGCCCAGGTACACAATCCATCTCACCCATACACACGCGTTTTATTAGCAAAACCGTTCCAATTCACGCAGCACATACATCCCGCTCGATACCCTACGTGTTCAGAAAGCGAATTTATTATAAAACAAGAAAAAAAAACCTCCAGTTTCATCTATCAGTATAGAAAATGTTTGAAGTTTATGTGAATTATGTGCATGTGTTTACCTTAGGATCAGATATATGGTGATGGAATGTTTTATTATTTATATTTTTTTGGTTTTCTTTTTTTTCTGCTAGGTGTAGATCGGGCTCAAATATTGACGAACCTTTTCACCAAATGTTGGTCCTTTGTAATTTGTATAATAATGTAATACAAAAAAAACTGCTTTGTAGCTCTAGTAGTGTATCCTTTTTGTAAGAGAAATCATCAAATTAGGGGTCATTTCCTACAAGGGAGGAGCCTCTTAGGGCCAGGATCTGCCAGGGCTGTAAGTTATTCGTAAGAGTTACCGTGGCCCTGGCACACAGGGTACTTCAGAAGGAACATAGTGGGTTTTAGTCAGTAAGAGTCTGACACTCACTCCAGCCGCATCCTCAGCGAGAGGGGGACATTTGATGATTTCCCACGAAAATATGGGTAATTTCCCACTGTGAGACTTTTATTGACTTAAACCCATTTTAGATCCTTCTGGAACCCTAGGACTACAGTAACTCGGCAAAAGTAATAAATCCTCCAGCCGCAGCAAAAGGTGTACTGGTCTCATGTCGTGTATTTTGAAGATAAACTGATAGTTTAATCTGCAGGTCAAAACAATGTTATTTATTTTTTAATAAATTTTCATTGTAAATATACAGACACGCAGCATATCAACCTACCTCTATCTATCAAATTTATTTAATGGATTTTCAACCTAATCATAATAGTGAAATGGTAACATTTGACAGATTTGGGTAGGTCGACCTGCTGGCGTCTGTAAAACATAAAGTCACACTGTAGAAACAGGTAAAATTGAGTCCATAAAAGTCTGAAAATTAAAATAGGCTCATTAATAAATGTTTCATAATTTATGTTCTGTAAAAAAATATTATTTCGTTAGACAACAATTTCCCCTGAGCTTATACTCGTACAAAAATTAGGCCGAAAATAATAAAGGTAATAAAATTATATAGCCCCAATTTTAGTAGGTAACTTCCAAAATTATTAACATCTGTTTGTAAGCTGAAACTTTTTGATTTATTATGATCACAAGTATTTTTGAACGAACTCTGATAAAACTAAATTAATTATGAGCTCGTCTGAGCGGGATCTGTGTAAAGTGTAGAATATTTATATGTAGATATGTATATCTACTACTAATATTATAAAGCTGAAGAGTGTTTGTTTGTTTGAACGCGCTAATCTCAGGAACTACTGGTTCGATTTGAAAAATTCTTTCAGTGTTAGATAGCCCATTTATCGAGAAAGGCTATAGGCTATATACCATCACACTAAGACACACGGGAGCGGAGCAGTAACCAAGGATGCGGGTGAAACCGCTGGGAACAGCTAGTTTTAACATAAACTTAAGATTTTTAGAAGGAGACAAGCCATCTGTGACTGATGTATTATTTTAAAATTCATATTTGTCAATCTTGTCTAGACCTGATTTTTGTACACATTTTTTTTTAACGAAGTCACCAATTTTAAATTTCTTTTGTAATGAAACGTCCTGTTTCGCGTGACAATAACATCTAAATGAAAAAATATAAAGATATACATCATCATCATCATCACAGCCTTTTTATCGTCCCACTGCTGGGCACATGCCTCCTCTCCCATGGAGAAGGATCGAGCGTTAATCACCACGCTTGCTCAATGCGGATTGGTGATTCCAGACTTTATAGTCCAGGTTTCCTCGAGATGTTTTCCTTCACCTTAAATCAGTCATTGGTGTCCAAGATAAACTTAGAAAGTACGTTTGATTTAGAAAAGTTACATTGGTACTTGCCTGACCTGAAATCGAAAATGCACCCTCATACTCGAAACGCTGGTAGGTATTAGCTTGGCTAGTAGTTAGGCTGGTGCTTTAACCACTAGGCCACCACGACTTAAAGATATACACTCAAAGATAATATTATTCTTAAAAAGCCAATTCAGCTTCAGACCAGTGCAGATTTTAAAAGAGACATGAATATAGTAGGTATAATAAGTAAAATATTTGTTACACTGTGTACATTAATAAAGTGTTAAATGGATTTGTATCATCCTTATTATTTAAGGATATAAGCGGAGCTACATTAGGGCCAAGCTTGGCTGGGGCTGCGAATTGGATCGTAACATTTTTGGGTATACCTTTGTCTGAAGAAACAAGGAATTTTATTGACATTCAGTTTCTAAAATTGCTGCCATATTATGATTTTAAATTACTGCTCTCACTTTTATTAACTTCCTCCTTCGCTACAAAAGTCACATAAAAGTATTTCCAATTAAACACTTACTGCGAAAAAGACGCCAATTTTCGAGTTCAGCAAAAAATGCCCGAAGTCAAATCGAACTAATTAAAGTGTCACAAATTGCTCTAATTTACTTTATCGGCTCACTTCTGAGGTTTCTTTCTAAAAGACTGTTTTCAAAATGTTAATAATGTTCCTCGTTATTTTAAACGAAGGAAAAGGACCTATTATGGGTATGTCCACATCTTTGTAAATAGAGCTTTTTAGATCCTTTAAGGTAAATAGAAGACTGAACACAAATATTGAAAGAGAAATGTTTTTTTTTTAATACATTATTGAAGTCTTTACAATAAGTCTCTATCTCAATTATATCGAGAGTCATTTACTGTAGTGATAATTTTGGCTAATATTCAAAGGTCAAAGCTCAAAGTTGATTGGGGAAATTTTACAGTTTCTGGTAGCTTGATGTGCTGATGTCTGTACATTATTTGTAAAGCAATGAAGCGCACCCACCCATAGTCAAACCGCTGTCAAAACTTGTTTGGTGGGAAAATGTTTTTTTTTTTTATAATAATCATTACTGTTTTTAATAATCTCGTCAGACGACTGGGTCAAGGGTCTGATTCAGAAGGCGGTATTCCGAGACGGCGCGTATTGTAAGGAGGTTTCTGTCTCTGCAACTCTAACCACCGGAAGCTTGGACCCTGTTCCCGATATCGGTGGAAAACTACTTTTTTATACTTTTAAATGTTTTTGTAAATATAAGAATATTTAAACTCAAACCTCAAAGTCAAAACTCAATCCGAAAACTCAAATTCAAAACTGAAACACAATACTCAATCTCAAACTCCAGCTCAAACTCAAACTCAAATCTCAATCTCAAAACTCAATCTCAAAACTCAAACTCAAAACTGAAACTCAAACTCAAAACTCAATCTCAAAACTCAAATATCAAATCTCAAATCTCAAACTCAAAACTCAATCTCAAAACTCAAACTCAAACTCAAAACCACTAAATTAACAATTTCAAAACTCAAACCTCAAACTCAAAACCACTAAATTAACAATTTCTCAAATAATTATAGCAACAAAGAGCCCAAAGAAAATCCTGTCATATTACAAGACATCTTGTATCGTGCACCATACGAAGGTTATCAAATGATCATTAATCATGGCACCAATACTTCTTCATTTGTCACCTATCCTATCCCCCTAAATGCTTTGAAAAATGACTACCCTCTTAAGTGGTGGGGTACAGCTATTAAATGTTTTCCGAACTGCAGTTGGTATCGGTGAAAATGAATGCATTTTGTTAAATTTTTTGTTGATGTTATGGGGGGTATCTAGATGCTAAATTGGATCCGAATGTTAAATTGGAGTTATTCTGCTGATTTCTGGGGACGGGAATATTTAGTTAATCGAAGATTATGGTTATGCTTTTCTGATTTGTCGTTTATTTAATACTTCGGGAACTTCTTCAAGTCCGGGGTAAAAAATATGCCTATTGCCTTCTTTGATTAATGGGCTATCCTGTACTGAAATAATTATTCCTGTGGGAACTTCTATGCACACCTGGATCAAGTAGCTTAAGAAGCGTTTTTCAATCAATGAGATCTAACTTAGAAACAACTATTCAAATCGGACTAGTAATTTCTGAGATAGGCGCGTTCAACTTTTCATCTTTAGTTTAATGTCCACTAAAACTAGAATTTTAGATTGATCTAAATTATAAAGGTATCCATAGAGTCTAATGGAACGTCTTTCATTTTCTTTTACAAGGCCTTTTGAACGCTTATTTGAAGATTTCTTATGTACTTGAACAAGATAATTATAAAATTAAATTAGAACAGTTAATTGTATGCAAATTGGAACATAATGTTCAAGCCTTATAGATATCGATGTCATCTTGACATGGACCAAATTAAATTTATGCAGAATAAACTAATTTAGACCGAGAATTAGAATGTCTTTGAATTCTTAAATAGGTCTGAACGATGTTATTTATGAATATATCAAGACTTAGGCCCGCCGTTGATTGCAATTTTTTTGTCACCATGACGTATCGTTGCTGTCACCTGCTGTCACCGCTCACTGAATTTGTTCTTGGGTAACAAATCGCGTTTATTTTTGTAATGGAATTTAACGGTTGCCGTGATTTGTGCTCTTGAAATACATAGAAGAAAAATGACGGAAAACTGAAAAAAGCTACTGGGTGCATTCTATCTACACGGAAAGTAAAGGAAAATTCACCGACTGAGTGACGAAAAGTCACCAGTCTTCGGTTTGCCTGCCGCTGCAACTATTTGTCATAATATAAGCGTGGCATAATGAGCGCACTCAATACAGTTTTCATTGCACTTGACTAAGTGACAAAAAGTCACGGTCACAAAAAATTGCAATCAGCGGCGGGCCTAACATTTCGTCTTTGAAACTTTCTAGATTATTCTGCAAACAGTTGTCATGCTGATTTGACATGTGCTTTAGTTTTACTTTGAATAATTTTGTTTATTTTACCTATAAATTATTCTCACCGTCACTGTGAATCTTTTACTAATGAGTATGTATATAGTCTGTGCTTTGACGTAGATAGTACCTGTCACCACCAATCAACGTTCAAAATTGATTGACGTTCAATTAATCTTGCCATCAACATCCAACGTTTGAACTTAAAAAAAAATACATGTAACCTAAGCTACCATTTTAAACTAACTAAGCAGATTTTGAGCAAGTAATGTGGCCCCGGGAACTATTCTTTTGAATGTAGCGTTTGTTTTATGTTCCCGAAAATCCCCGAAAATATAAACATATCTTTGATATTTAATCGCATTTTCTTTTGTTACAGATGAGCCGGTATAATGACGTTAAACAAAGGTAGACCGTAACACGCCAAAATGGATATAGATCATGTGGTATTGGACAAAGAAGCAATCAGCCGGTTTGAACAGTACACATTGGCTAAACCCTCACTGAATGGAGGGATCCCTTTGGACCGATGCCAAGACGGCGACTCTATGGCATCTAATAGCAGAAAAAGAGCGCAAACATCCCGTCAAAAAGTTGTTTGTTGCTTTTGTCTAAAAACTACCAAATACAGAAGAAAACAATTCATTATAGGGTCCCTCACTAACGTTGTAATATTCATCGTGCTACTAGCGTACACGTTTCTCGGATCATTCATTTTCTTAGCCATAGAAGGCGGCGCAGAAGTGCCAGCTAGGCCACGACTACTTCCAGACAGACAGAAACTTAGCCACAAAGAACAGAATAGTACGCACAAAAAGTCGGAAGAAGAGTACGACTATGGGAACCTAACTTTGTCAGCAAATTATTTTTGGGACGCTAGAAGCAGAGCTGTAGAAAATATTTGGGAGATAACCGTGTCCCTAAATATTCTGTATAGAGAGAATTGGACACGGTTGGCTGCACAGGAGATTTTGAAGTTTCAAAATGAGCTCGTGCAAAGGGTTACTACAGAAATGGCGTCGCAATATGGCGTCAGTTACCGGGAGATGGCACTAGGTGAATTTGGGAGTGACCTCACCAACCATTACGAAGAACATGAATGGAATTTGGCGCTTGCGTTTTTCTACTCGCTCACCGTTTTAACAACTATAGGTGAGAATTTTGTGTATTTTGTTTTATTTTAAAATTGTAGAAGTTGTTTTGGGTTAGTGTTAAGTGTTGCAGGTGGAGCTAGAATATTTTTTTTTAGAAATATAACGGCTGAGGCGCGTTTGCATAATGTAGGTTCCTACTAGATAGTACGTGGAAACATTGTAGGGAAACGTCCTGCTTAAGCTTAAGCTTTACGTTATTTTCTTTTTAGTTTTATTCATCCCGTAACAATTAAAACATCGATACTTGCCTGAACTGGAATCTAACTTGCACACTCGTACTTGTTAGGTAGGTGCTTCTACTATTAAGACAGGGTGATAGGATCAAAGATGAAAAAAAAAATGAGTAGAAAAGACTGAATAGAATACTTATTTGAGTTGTATCGTATAATCTAATCCCTACAGGGGTCTATAATTTATTGTTTGTAGCATAAAACACCTATAAACCTTGTGGAAACCAAATAAAAGATAATTATGATTATAATAGTTTACTTTTTTGTTTCATTTACAGGTTACGGCAACATCGCGCCAAGAACTATCTTAGGAAAAGGCGTCACCATAATCTACGCCTTGATCGGCATACCACTCACTCTGGTATACCTCTCCAGCGTCGGCTCCCTCCTCTCCAAAATGGCTCGGAGCGTATTCAGCCGTGCCCTCTGCTGCTGCCTCTGTTCAAATTGTGGCTACTGCTGCTACGACGAACGAAGAATGGCAGAAAAGGAGCGAAGAATGAAGCTAAAAAGACAGCAAGAAGAAATGCTTAACAGCCAAAATACTAGCAAAACTCCCACAGAAGAATGCTACGTGTTAAAACCTGATAGTCAAAAAGACTTGTCTCTTTCTGAAAGACCAACCACCAGTACAGCTAAAGATGATATTATTAGCTGGCCAGATACTGATTCAAAGCTATCTATGCATGGTCTAAGCATACTAGCTCCAGTACTCTTGTGCTTAGCCGCAATATTTATATATATAGTTATAGGGGCAGTAGTGTTGTTTAAGATAGACAATTTGGGTATTATAGATGGGTTTTACTTCTGTTTTATGGCATTAAGCACTATTGGGTTTGGTAATATTGTTCCTGGTATGACTTACACAACAATAAATGGTGTTAGGTACTACACTATTAAATCTACCACATTGTGGTTCTGTTCTGCTTATACTTTAACGGGTTTAGCATTAACAGCCATGTGTTTCGGTGTTATACACGATGAAATTATTTATAGGATAAAACATCAGCAGAAACAGTGGTCCCAAAAAGGTAACACGGTCAACGATGGAGTCAATATAAATGATCCATTCTATATGAATTCCTGACAAATGTATAGTAAGAGTAAATCAGAAAATCTGTACAGTATTATGGAAGATAGTTCTTTAGAGCGTAACAGAATCGAAATTGACAATAGAGAAGTAGTTCTTAGTGTAGACGATATATCAGTGGCCGTGGATCCTAATGCTGAGTTTCCACCTCCGCCGCCTGAAGAAGAAATCGTTGCTATAGTAACCAAAAAAGAGCCTAAAGGTTTTGGTAGCATGGTAGCATACAATGCGTTGCCAGAAATGCTAGAACACGTAAACACATAATTTAAAAGACTTGAGATTTTTGATTACTTTTTCTTTATTTTCTTTTCTGGCTGTGAGTTCTAAGTTTATACAATTTATTGGAATATCAAAATGGTATTTGTCGAATTCAATTTTATCGTATCAATGTAATTATGTAAATATTCGTGTAAATATTGTAATTATGTTAGTTATAGAACTGATGTGTGACATCTTTTATCGGATCTATTTGTCAACTGTTAATATCAAGGTAACTGTAATGGTTTTCATGTGAATAATTTCTTTGTAAAAAAATCTGAGTTTAATAAAAAAATTGAAAAATTTATCATGGATTTTTATTTTGAAATGAATCTACTGCTAGTAAAAATTATAAACTCAACAGAAAGTCAATAATGACTCCTAGACCGATTGTCGGTGCTGGCGAATGTGTTCATTCTAAGGAGCCAGTTGCGCAGGATATAATACAGAGCACAAGCATTTGCACAGACAGGTGTACTCTCTATTCCCTCTCTCTCTTAATCACATCCAGGACGACACTTATCAAAAATACAAGGCTATCTATTGTCATCATATTTATAAAAGTTTCAAAAGACTAGATTCCTTACTGTATAAAAATTTCTTTTTACAAAAACTAATACTTTTTTCAAAATACACCCAAGTCACTAGTTCTTACTTCTTGAGATACAGAGGGTTTGATTCCATGGAGAAGCTATAACCAGTTTTGAGTACCTTCATCACATTATACAGCCTCTGATGGAGTGCAGGGTTATACCCTCGTACGGGGCAGACACGTAAAGCTATTGTCTGCTATTTGATGGCAGTTGTCGCAATTCCATATCAGAGGATTCCGAAAACTGATGGGTATTAAGTTCTGATCCACGCCTCTGTCACATGCGGCCCTCGACGAAGGGCTTAATTTCCATATTGCATACCTGATAGATGCGTTAGGTGGAATTTCATCTTTAGGGGACTTAGCCAAGATATCTTTCTACTATGGTAAACGCTAGTACTAGAAATACTAATTATGTTATGACCACGTGCTTTGTCGAATTGAAATGTATTTTCTATACATCTTTTTCGTTTTTACTAGCGTTTATGATTGTCGAAAGACATCTTGGCTAACTCCCTAGATATAATATATAGAAGGAAACCTGCAGCCCTCCTTTTAAGAAGATATTCCTGACACAAATGCTCTGCTATCTGCCGTAACTTGTGAGATGACGGTAGACAGAAGAGCGTGGAAGACAAAAACATGCTGCGCCGACCCCAAATAAAACTTGGGATAAGGGCAGGAGGATGATGATTCCTGACATTCAAATGTAAGTATAATAAAAAGGTAAGATATAGGAAGAAGAATTGATGAACCTGGTAAAAATGAGACAAAATGAGTTATTCCAGCAATTATTATAAAACTAAAACTATACTATTTATCTTTGCTTCCAATAATCATATTTGCAGAGAAGAATCTTATGTTTCGTTTTAGTTTCCAATTTATATAGAAGTATGTATATTTTGGGGTATCAAATATTGGGTTTACAATATCACAAAGTTTACGGTTTTCAAGGTTGAGATTCTAATTATGGTACCTATTATGGTTAAAATATAGCAATTTTGTGAGTATTATTTTTATATTTTCACTGTAAAACACGAAAACTAACCTACTTCCTTTACCTGGACAAAAAAGGCTAAGACATTCTGACGACATGCACAGGTTAAAATGTATTTAGTGCAAAGTTTCATCGAATTCCGTTTAGTGGTTTTTGACGAGAAAGAGGAATAAAGATCCACGTCTCCAACTTTGACGGTTATAACATTAGTGATGTGATTTATAATAGTTTAAATAAAATTTGCATAATAATGAATATGAATAGAATTTGATACCCGAAGTAGAAATAGTAATCATTATACGTTATTTTATTATTATAAGTTATTATTTATTATACGTACTAATAATAATGGGTATATTTTTTATATGTACAGACCACTATATTTCTTCCTCACTTCAACCCTTTGGCTACTATCTTATGTAACAGTAGCGTTTATTGTACCCCCACTATCGATTTGGTAAGGCGGATCACACACCACCACGTTAAAACGCGCTGGCTTGTGTTAATTAATAAAATAAGTAATTCTAATTAGACCATCTTTTAAATTGGCAAAGAATGTTGGCTACCTATTTTTTGTTTTAACAAAACAACAAAATTTTACAAAGATATAAAGCATTAAAGTTCTAGTGGGAGCTTGTGACGACACTGTTGGTAAAATTTATACTGAAGAGTGACGTAACGGCTTTTTTATGTATCGTCGATTTAATAAGGTTTTCTGAGATAATAAAAAAAAAACACGTGTCCAATGTATTTTGCTGATCTAAAAGATGGGCTAATAACTTTTTATTTTTCAACATGCCTATTGCTACGCTCTTAACTTAGGTAACAGTGTGTGACCCGCCTTCCGAAGTTTGCGTGCCAAGAAAGTACGAGCTATCGTCCACCTGTGTGGTCTGAAGACGATAGTGCAGACCATTGGAACTTCTGCCAAATGTCAGACATCTGTGAGAAGGCTACTGTTAATCTGTGACAGATTAAGGGCCAGTTTCTCCGAATAGCCACTATATACCGAATAAATTCAAAAATGGAACAGAATTTGTATGAAATTATCTACCAAATAAACTGACGACTATTAAAATAAATATATATTATATAATATAAAGACATTGGAACTATCAGTAGTTTGAAGTAAGGCTTTTTAAGACAATTGGGGTTAGCGAACTAATTCTGATAGACAGATTCAGCAATTTGAAATAAAATGAAAGTTTCACCGATTATTTTCCTCACATCCAACGAGTTTCGAAAAAATCATTCTAGAGGTTATTAAAAAAAATGGCTGAAATCAGTTTCCAAGATCGTATCTATCTTCGTTATCATAATACCATTTTATATAATAGCTTCTGGAAAAAGCTTCTTCAAAAAGAAAACATCTCCCGAGCCTTTTCCCAACTATGTTGGGTTCGGCTTCCAGTCTAACCGGATTCAGCTGAATACCAGTGTTTTACAAGGAACGACTGCCTGTCTGACCTCCTCAACCCAGTTACCCGGGCAACCCAATATCCCTTGGTTAGACTGGGCGTCAGACTTATTGGCTTCTGACTACCCGTAACGACTGCCAAGGATCTTTAATGACAGCCGGGACCTACAGTTTAACGTGTCGTTTGGAAAAAAGACTAAACAATAAATAAAAGATATTTTCGCTATATCCATTTTTGGAAAACTTCTAAAGCTAAATACACTATTCGCTTACTCCATCCGTAACGATTACATTAGCACGTCTGTCCTTCTATCCTGTATGTCCCGAAATAACGTTAATGTCACAAAATGGGCGCTGAATTTTAAATACTCGTTTTGCACAATGTGTTAAATTGAAACCTTTAGGCCATCAACATAGAAGGACTCGTTTTAAGCCGAAGAAGATAGTAATATGAATGTAACAATGTTAATGGCTTTGAATTATATTTGCTATGTCATAAAATAAAGGGAATTTGTATTTGTTTGTTGGAGACCCATTTCATATCTGTATGGGATACTTTAGTTGCTCTATGCTATTTTTGGGATTTGTTTTGATTTTAAATATTTGTGGCTATGGAAATTGATTAAGTGGAAAGAAAGTACCTATAGATGTGACCAGGAGATAAGGCTAGTCAAATTTTTTGATGATAATGTGTTTCCTTTACAATGTTTTGACTGAAAGTTTTTTATAGTTGTCCAAGTAGTTTACGCACAGCGGTATTATTTTCTCGTGTCTCTCTAATTACTATAAACATTGCTCATCTGCCTTTTCTTCCAATCTTAACCATATGCAGCTGAGTACCAGTGTTTAACATAGAGCACCTACCTGTCTAACCTCCTCAAACCAGTTATTTGGGCAACCTGATACCCCTTGGTAAGACTGGTAGTCAGACTTTCTTGCTTCCGACTACCCGTAACGACTGCCAAAGATGTACAAATAACAGGACCCATCAATTTTAGAGTGCTTTCTGAAACACAAAGCAACTCCTTATGATCGATCGACCCGTGCGCTTAGCCACGAGCTGTTTATAGTATTGATACTATATTCTGAATTTCATATAAACATATGTATATGACATTACCACCTTAGAACTGCTTAACAATATTCATTTGTCAAGAAATTCACGAATGCGGCAGAATTTTTTGCTTTTGCACTGGTAATGACATTCGTCGAAAAGTTCACCCCTACTGGCAAAAAAATGACTGACGACCTAACTTGGATATGATAAATTAAGAATGTATTTATTTGACGGCGAAATGTTATTTTTAACACCTGAAGACTTGACTTGTCACGCGAGTATCGACCTTAGGTTCCTTGTAATAGAGTACAAGCTAAGGTGGAAGAATTATTTTATTACAAAAGCCTTGGGAATATAAAGTGTTTTAGTATCTGAAGTTAATTTCATGATATTGTTTATTTCAATACGTGAAAATATTCTAAGAAAATAATTATGTACCTACATATATTTATTCCAATGTGTTGAACTAGTTAAGAAAATTCCCCCGTCTTATTTATTTTCTTGTATATATGTATGTATAATGGTATTAATATCGTAAATTACTTTATTAGTTTGTTTAATTAGTTTAATTTTAATAACGATGCTGTTTTGATAATTTTATGTTTGGCTGAGGAGGTCAGATAGGCAGTCACTGTGTCAAATAGGCAGTCACTACATGAAATAGGCATTAGAATGGTATATAGCTTACTAGCCCCTGTCAACAACTCCGCGTACCCGGATAAGAAGTACCTAGCCTATAGCCTTCCTCAATAAATGGGCTATCTTACATTGAAAGAATACTTTTAATCAGATCAGTAGTTCCTCGAATGAGCGCGAAACAAACTCTTCTGTATAATCTATACAGAAGATTATTTTTCTTCTTCTATTTTCAACTTAATTTCAACCTGCATAAAGTTGCAATTTATATGACAATGCAAACGCGATGCATTGCAATTCCGTTGTCCATTAATACAAGAGGCAAAGCATTGTCTTTGCTTCCCACGAGAGACGTAAAACAAAATATTTACAAGGTCTTGATGAAGTGTCCAGTGAACAGGTTCCGAAGAGAAATTGCACTTCATTATTTAATAATGCAACTTTTCTAAGTTGCATTATTAAATAATGCTTCCAGTCTAACTGTATTCAGCTGAGTACCAGTGTTTTACAAGGACCGACTGCCTATCTGACCTCCTCAACCCAGTTACCCGGGCAACCCAATACCCCTTGCTTAGACTGGCGTCAGATTTACTGGCTGACTACCCGTAATGACTGCCAAGGATATTCAATGACCGCCGGGACAGTTTAACGTGCCATCCGAATTCATCGGTGCCAAAGATATATGTACTTAGAAAGTAGATACAAACTTAGAAAAGTTGCATTGGTACTTGCCCGACCTGGAATCGAACCCACGCCCTCAAACTTGAGAGGTTGGCTCTTTAACCACTAGGCCACCACGACTTTCTGCCTTGCCTTCTTGCCTGAAAAAAACAACTTTCTATCCAAAACAGCGTGAATTTCAAAAACTCGTCGAAAATCAGGGCTTGCGAATATCAGATAGGATATGAAAAACATATATATCACCAAGCTGTGCCATATGGGGTTGACAGGAATGAAAACAAACTGTCTAGACAATATCCAGCGTCAGGTAGACTCGGAAAATAGGCATGTTTATTCATATTGGAAGGGTTCTACCAAAGTTTTTCTCTGGGATATTTTTTGATCTGTCGACTACTGGATAAGGGTGTTTGAATATTATCTTATTATTGCTTATGAAAGATGATAGAATGTTTTTTTGTTATACTTATCATTATTTGTCAATTGCATTTTATAATATATATTTTTTTTGTTTATATTTTAGCTTTTCAATGTGTCTAGCTAACATAAATATAAAAGCTTTTTTAAAAAAATCATACTGAAAATGTTTTTTTTTTGTTTTCTTTGTATAATACTATTAATTTAATTCAATATTTCTCATAATTATTTACAAATGTTCATCTTCATCATCCATCGTTTCTTTTATATACAAATGATAATAAATATATTTATTATAACAAAACAGCCTTGTTTTTGCCAATATCCATACTCACAATAATAAATCTGAATGATTTTCAACGCAAATAAAAACAAAGTATGCAAAAAAAAAATGAGAACCTTCATTTTTATCAAAAGACCGAAACATAAAAATTTCCATTCATAAAAAAGTACAAAATGTAACTTAAATAAAAGCCGGCGATAGAGTTGCGTTATTTGCAAACTTTCCTTTTGTCTTTTTAATTAGTTTCCAAGTGATAATTTCATGTAATGGCTTAGTCGAACAATAGGATTTATTTATGGGAGCAATATTATATTTCAAGGTGTTTTCAGTTGGGGGAATGGCTGGCTTTATAGGTATTTTCCCAATTTTGCTTTCTTTTAATTAATAGAAGCCAGCACATCAAGCTACCCAAAACAGTAAAATTTTTTCAATCGACTTTACACCATACTTTTCAGAGATAAAGTTGAAAATCTATTCAGAAAATTTGACAGATTTAGATAGCTTGATGTGCTGGCGTCTGTACTTACATATGTAATATACTAGCTTCCGCCAGCGGTTTCACCCGCTTTCTGAGGGAAGTACTTTCCATACCCGGATAAAAAGTAGCCTATATGTTATTCTGATGTATAAGCTATATTGTGGTAAAATTTCATTCAAATCCATTCTGTAGTTTTTACGTGAAAGAGTAACAAACATCCATACATCCATACATCCATACATCCATACTTACAAACTTTCGCCTTTATAATATTAGTAGGATATCGTATTTATTAATACATACATATTATAACACCCAGACCACAGCCAACAAACATGTTCATTACCCAAATGGGATTTGAACCCGGGACTCTGCCTTCCGTAGCCATAGTGACCATTGCACCAATCAAGCACTAAAATTCCTTTAATTTTAATTTTTGACACAGTCGCAGATCCTCGCACGCAAAATCTAACTTTAATAGCATAATAGACGTGCAGACGCCAGCACATCAGGCTACCCGAAACTGTCAAATTTTCCCAATCAATTTCGATCATATGGATCGAAATTGATTGGGAAAATTTCTTGCTTCAGCCATAAAGTTGAAAATATTTTAAAAGAAAATTTGTCTGTACAGTATTGAATTCAGAATTAATCCTAAACTAAGCATAGGTCCCAGTGTGTCACGTACTTGCTAGTAGCATCCAAGCCATTTACATGAAAACCTGTGGTTTACAGCTATCGTTAAATCCATGCCGTGCAATGTCTTTAGACCGAGAGGGCACGCGTGTCAAGTGTAACCCTATGTCACCCTTGTCACCTTATGTCACCTATGTCGATCGTGTCACCTTCGTTTGTTTTTGAGGACATAATAAAAAAGGAAGACTGTTTTAGCATAGTTTAACACTGTCTATATGTCTAAAAACAGATGAACAGTGTCGTTGGTCTAGTAGTCGCATGACGCGACTGCTGAGCACGAAGTCTCGGGTTCGATTCGAGTCTGACTGAAATTGCTATGTGGTTTATACGAAACTTTTATAAAAAGCAGCCCGGAGTAATGGAAGTTGGTGATTGGTACTCCCGTGTATCGGAGAGCACGTAAATGTCGGTCCTGTGCCTAATTTCTCACCAGACGCATCGGGTTGCCGAACCATGTGAACGAGAGTGAAGGAATAGAGAGTGCACTTATATCTGTGTAAATGCTAGTGCACTTTAATATGTCCTGCTGGCTGATTTATTTAAAGAGAATAGCCGCCCTGGCCGACAATCGGTCTGCAGGCTTAGCATGGCAACCGTAGAAACAAGCTTTGTTTACCGGAGATTGGATATAATGACAGAAAAGTGACAGATAAGATAAGAGCGTAAGATTTCTTTTGGCATTTTTTGAAGTAATTTTTCTTTTCTTCGATTGACATAAGGCTACAAGTGATTATATGCGAGTTGACAGCGCGCCATGCTCGGGCAGAAGACATGTTGACATTGACAGAAAGAGCTTTGTCTTTTCTTGAAATAATAGATATAAAATCGCCATGCTAAGCCTGCTGGACCCCATTATAGATTACACCAATCTAAATTCCAGAGACAGCACTATTTATCCATTAAACTAAGTTTATACAATAGCCATCATATTTATTACTATTAGAACAATAAACTCGAAGTCAGATCGCAAATAATGAATATCAACTAGCCATTGTTTTGAAGTTTGGGTATAAATTTGCCATTAATACACAATAGAGGCATTTTATTGTATTTATGAACTGTTTATGGGATGAAGATTGTCTTTATAAAGGATTTTGAAGATCATTTTTTGGATTTTATTGTCGTTTTGGGTCGATAATGTGAATCTATGAAGGTAGAACTGAATTTTTTTATTGTTAATAAAGAGAATAAAATGTTTTGTTTGATTTCCAAGTTTAGGCTTTATCGCTTGTTGAATTGAACTTTCATCTGTATTTGAAATCGAAGCTAATATACATAAAACATAAGGTTAAGCAACGCTTCGGGCGGTCAGTCCGTGGATGGGCTTATCATGGCGAGTTTGTTGCTTTTGAACATGTTTCGCAGTCGTTACGGGTAGTCAAAGGCCAGAAAGTCTTACAACCAGTCTCAAAAATGGATAATAGTAATCGGGGTTGCCTAGGTAACTGGTTTGAGGAGGTCAAACAGATAGTCGCTCCATGTCCAAACACTTTATTTAGCTGCATCTAATGATACTAGAACCCGACCGGATCATAGGCGGGCAGAAGAAGTTCTGTGAAATTTAACAATTGAAATGGGATAACATTTCTTGCTGAAGTGGTTAGCATTCTAAATCTCAAGCTGTTTTCTTTTGCACATTAAGCCCAAATACTTTGAAAAATAGTACTCACAGCAAAAAAAAAGAAATCAAGACTAAAGAAAATACTTTATGACCTGCAGCGGAAGGGAGTGTCAAACTCTTACTAACTTAAACCTCACATGTTCGTTCTAGAACCTTTCCCCTTAATTATAAAACATGGTTTTAAAAAGTACCGGGTTTAGTGCTCAGTTTAGGCCATCAACTTTACTAGTACTAGAGCTGGTACTTTTTTTAGCCCACGTTTTATAATAAGGTGGTTTGTGTACTATTCGCAGCTCGAAGTACTACGTATTGCAATATTTCATAAACAAAGTTTATGCCTAATAAAATAAAACAAAAACATAATATTCTAATACATTTACCTCCAAAGAAATAAATTGGAGATTACATAGGAATATTGAAAAGCATTTTCTTGTACCCAATGTGAAGCGAACCATGCATATTGTAATCATAATACGTATCAGCTTTTTGACTGCGATACCCATCTCTTTGACTACATAACCGGTATACATCAAGTGGTATACTTTGTTTAACATTCATTTTGTTAATCGAAGCGAGAGATCATAGGGACGAGCCAGTTGTGAGCCATGTCTTTATCGAGCGATCGATTGAATAAAAACTATCGTTCGAGTGATAACGATAACTTTAGTGTTGGCTTTGCTTGATGTTTATTATCAGCGGCATAGCCTTTTCCCAACTATGACGGGGGCTTCCAGTCTTACTGGATGCAGCTGTGCTGGTGCTATCTGGGGGTGGAGCGACTGTTTATTTGACCCCTTCAACCTAATTACTTGGACAAACCAATACCATCTGCGTAAGATTTGTGCAATTTTCTAACTTCAGACTACCCGTGACGGCTGCTAAAGATGTTCAAATGACAGCTGGGACCCACCAATTTAACGTGCCTTCTGAAAGACGGAGGAACTGGTCGCCAAGAGCGCCTGGAGCGCGCCAAGCGTTGCTTTACCTTATGATCCATCGACCCGTGCGCCTGTTACTTAGCCACATCAAGCTTCTACAATCTGTCAAATTTCCTTAATAGATTTTCAACTTTCACATTCATGCTGAACCATTAGGGTTCATAGTTGATTGGGAAAATTTGACAGTTTCGGTTAGGTTGATGTGTTAGCGAATGTACGAAGAGTAGGTACCTACTCTATAAAAATCTCGATAAATAATAATAAATACTCGACTCTCCACTATTCCGCTTCCCACCTCCAAACAAAGATTGCCTCTAAATATTTTATTTTCTAATACACAATGGCCTATTGCCTCACTTTTCCGTACGAAGGCGTTCTGTAATAATTTTCAATCGCCCCGAAATATGTTCCGAATACTTCCATGAATAAATATGAGGATTTTTATATTTAACGTCTCGTGTTAAAGGGAGGGTTTTTTTATATGTTAGTTATTATTTTTATTTATGGCGAACGGTTTCATGTCTTCGTTATTACGGTTTGTTTGGAGCGAATTATGGGAGGGAATATTTTTACTGGTTTTAGATTGAGTTGTAATTGAGAGGGGTTCTGTTAAGTTGAGCAACAAATAAAGTGGTGAGTTAATGCATGATTACCTATTGTTGGTTCGGTTAAAAGTTGAGTTAAAATAAAGTTTATAGATAAAGTAATATTTAAATGAAAACTTTTACTTCGGAAAACATTTTCGTTTTTCAAAAAAATAATCATGATAGAAAGCAATAATTCGGGCATTATGATAAAATATATTTCTATAGAAAGTAAAAAAAAAGAAGATGATTTTTAAAAGAATCTAGTTGTAAGAAGCTATTGCGTACGTCTTCAACACAATAAGAGGTAAGTAAATCTTCACAGACATACACATTTCTACGTAGGACAAAGTTTATAATAGGATTTGCCCAGCGGTTTCACCCGCATCTTTGGTTACTGCTCCGCTCCCGTGTGTCTTAGCGTGATGGTATATAGCCTACAGCCCCACCCCTTCCTCGATAAATGGGCTATCTAACACTGAAATAATTTTTCAAATCGAACCAGTAGTTTTGAAGATTAGTGCGTTCAAACAAACAAACAAACTCTTCAGCTTTATAATATTAGTATAGATATCGGCAGCGGTCATGGCTAGTGTGGTTGTGTGGTTAGGTCATTGATATTAGTCAGGTTTCTCGCAGTTTAACTCTCCTTCAGAGACTGCTCCATGTCCTGGAATATGGTGTAGATATTATGGGGATAGATTTCGGACTCTAAAAAAATATACTAACTATAACTACTTTGTTACAAAGTAGCATTGTTATAAAAATAGGCATTAAAATATGCATAAACAAAATGTATTACAAAAAAAAATTTCCTGGACAAACAGATAGAACATTTATTCAACACAAAAAAAAAAATCAAACAAAAATATAGACAAAATTAGAAAAAAAAGGAATTACAAATATGTACAATACCTATGAAAAGGCTTTTGGTGACTGTTGCCAAAATACCAAGAGCCAAGCAGGCATCAGTAAGACATCTTCATCAGCTTGATTTAACAGCCTAGCTATGTAACTACAACACCTTCATCCAAAACTACAAGTATCCAATAAAATCCAATCGGAATCTTCAGAAATCCCCCAACAAGGTATGAAAGGAATCCCCCACCAACTTGTCCTACTTTAACATTCATAGAACATAATATGAAAACATTCAATATGGAATTCTTACATTGGTATCGTGCCGATTTCGTCTTCGATATCACGAACCCACCTTTGGGGATATCGGAGTAAATATATATATAATAGATAGTGCCCGAAATCATCTAAGTGGAAAAGTGGGTTCCGAATATTAATAAGGGTGATTTGGGAAGTGATACGTGTGTGTGAGCACGGTGATTTTTGTCAAGGTCAGGTGACGTCAAATTTGTGTCAACATTTCGGAAGAGGAGCTCATGGCTAAGTAACAGCCACACAGGTTGATCGATCATAAGGTTAAGCAACGCTTGACGATGTCGATCCGTGGATGGGTGACCATCTTGTCATGATGAGTTCCCATTGTTTCGGAAGGCACGTTAAATTGGTGGGTCTTGGCTGCCATTTCTACATCTTTGGCAGTCGTTACAGACAGAAGCCAGAAAGTCTGACCGCCAGTATTACCAAGGGTATCGCGTTGCTCAAGCAACTAGGTGGTGGAGGTCAGTTAGGCAGTCGCTCCAGGTTACTCCGCTATTTGATTTCAAAGCATGTCTTATATCTTCTTTGTCTAAAGTTACGTGTTTTAGATTTAAGAAACTTTCACTTCTAGCTGACCATAATTTGCATTTAGTTGGAGTTTAAACACTTGCTCAATTGAAAACGGTAGGCGTCTATTTATTTTATTAAAAGTACCTAAAAATACACTCAATCAAGTTTATCTTGGAAATGATTAATATAAGTCTTGATTAGACTTCCTTATGTTAAAGTTAAGTAGAATTTTCTTTTAATTTGAGAATTCCACGAAAGAATAACCTTAAAAAATAAATCGAAAAATATTCTCCGAAAAGGTATCGTGACTAAAATTGTTTAATGCCATTTCTTTTTTTTTTCTAATAAGGTACTAATTTTAGGAATTGGTAGCGGTATATAATACCAAAAGTAGATTCATGTTAAAATTTTAGTATTTCCAATAGATTTTCATCAAAATTTTCATGATGAAATTATTTTAACAGTACGTTAGGGATGATCAAATGCCTCCCGGACTTAATATCGTTATTCTATCAAGTCCAATCAACGGCAAGTAATTAAATTAGCCCAGCTTGTTAAAATATAGTTTAAAATATTTATCCGAGGTACGTACTGATGGTGGAATTATGAGGAAATTTCATGATCATCGTTTGATTAATAGCTACGTTGTTATTTTATTTTATTTAGCTATTTAATTCAGGTATCAAGGCCCATATAGTTGTATACAATACTATGTTTAAAATACTATAAATAACAAGATGGACAGACGACCTTATAAAGGTTGCCGGAAGACGCTGGATGCAGGTCGCTTCTAACCGGTATATGTGGAGATCTAAAGGGGAGGCCTTTGTTCAGCAGTGGACGTCCTAAAGCTGAGATGATGATGACAATAAATAAATATAACATAATTATATAAACTAACCTATATGGCTCAAAATAAGATGGACTGGACTTCACCCATAACTGCGTCCACGTGTTGACGAAAGGACGTCTCACGCCCTGATAAATCTTATTCTCCAGGTCTTTTATCTGATTCATCTTAGCCGGTTTAGAGTGATAGTGTTACAAATTCTGCAAATGCTTCTGTACTATAATATGCTCTGCGGACCTGGATGGTTACTTTAGAGAGAATAGCCGCCTTTGCCGAGAATCGGTCTGGACGCCATTTTATTTCTTTCTATTTCAGATCCACATATCGTCATCTTCTCCCAAACTAAGCAGAGCTTCTAATATGGGTACTAGACAACTGATAAACGCACTTATATTCTTTTCTTTTGTAAATACATACATATTATACATAGGAACACCCAGACTAAGTCAAACACCAATGTTCATTCACACAAATGTTTGACTTAGACCGGAATCGAAACCACGACCTCCGGCGTAGCAGGCATATTCATTTACTACTACGCCATCTAGCTATACACACTTGTACTTTTAAAAGTAATACTAAAAACTGATATCTTAACAAGGAAGGAAAAAATAAAGCGTTTTCCCATTGACGCTGCTCAGTGCATTAATTATTTATTTGACATTGATTCAAACAGCGTTTTCGTGGGGCCCACGGGGATGCTGTATAGAGTACGTAGGCAATGTGTTTGTTTGCGTTTAACAATACAAAAGGGTATACGTACCAGAGGGTAGGTATTAGACATCTATAATTCGTCGTTCTAGAAGAGCTCGTGGCTAAGTAAGCCGCATGATTCGATCGATCATAAGGTCAAGTAACGCTTGGCGTGGTCGGTACGTGGGCTGGTGACCATCTTGTCATGACGAGTTTCTCCATGTTTCGAAAGGCACGTTAAATTGGTGGGTCCCGACGGGAATTTTTACATCTTTTGCAGACGTAACAGATAGTCGGAAGCCAGAAAGTCTGTCGACCGGTCTTACTAAAGGGTACCGGCCCAAATAACTGGATTGAGGAGGTCAGAAAGACAGACACTCCAAGTAAAACACGCTGATTGATATACCCGTGCATCATCGGTCTTGCGCCTTATCTCTCTCCGGTCGTGTCGGATTGCCGTCCCATTGGACTATAAGAGTGAGGGAATAGAGAGTGCACCTATGTCTAGGTGAATGCTTGTGCCGAATTATATTTGTGATCTGTGAAGTTAGCTGATCTTCGGCAATCGGTCTGGACTTAACGATAATTTGTTGTTTATTTTCATTTCATTTATCTTTTGGCCAAAATTCAACCCGAGCGCCATTACTAGTTATTACTCCTATTGACATGCAAATAACACTATTAGGACCAGTTTCACAGGTTACGGATAGCCACTATCTCCCAGATAAATTAAAATATCGCACAGAATTTGTATGAAATTATCTGCCAGATAAACTATCTGAAACTTATCAGCAACCTGTGACACTGGCCCTTAATCTTTCAAAAACTTATCAAATACATTTTCAAAACTAAAATCACCGCTAACATATAACTACAACATAGTAACATACAAGTTTTTAGTTTTAAACCCCTCAATATAAATTGGAACACCCTCATATACGGGGCATAATTATTCTAGCATCAGGTATCAAGTAATTTCTTCTGGAACATAAGCCTGGGCTGATTAAACGGGCCTAGCGGATCGGGACACGCTCCCCGGGGAAATTATAAGCTTCAAGCTACCAAAGATGTGTAGTACAGTAGTTCTTGAGCTGATTTTTAATAATTTTTTTTTGAGTTTTTAAGCATGGTCGTTTTAGGGGCTATCAAAGATATCTTTGAGCTGGTTTTGTAATTTTTTTTTTTTTTGTTTTTTGAACACGATAGTCTTAATATTGGAGGGGGTATTGAAGATGTATTTTCCTAACAGTTTTTGGTTATGTTTTGGGGAAATCTTAAATAGTCCACGGGACCAGATAAAAAGTTAAAAGTTAATAAAGGGAGATAAAAGTGGAGGTCAGAAGCCATGGTCTGAAATCAGTTTGAAGTACAGACGCCAGCTCATCAAGCTACAAGAATCTGTCAAATTTCCTTAATAGATTTTCTTCAACTTTATCTTCAGCGATAAAGTTGAAGAAAATCTGGCTGGGACATGGTTCAAAGTTGATTTGAGAAATTTTACAGTTTCGGATAGCTTGATGTGCCCGCACTTGTACATACTATTCTTTGTTAAACCAAATATACACACAGACTGAAGAAGTTTTAGTATTTAGAATATTAGTAGTCAAATATAGTATGGTCATATTTTACCTTTACTAAAACTACAAACAAAATAAACTTAAAACTTAAACTAAACATTCAGTTTTACGATAACAATCACCTAGCAGTTAACACTGTCTTAACTCAACGATGTAAACTGCAGTTAAATGACAGTGTTCACTATTTAGTTAGTTTAGTGCAGTATTTAGAAGTAAACGTCGTATTTGTGTTGTACTTAGTTTAAAGAGTGGGATGACATTGCTAGACGGTTTAAGACTTTATGAAATGGTAATAGGGTCGTGTTTTGAAACTGATAATGCCAATAAATATACGAAAAGTATAGTATATAGCGGTCATATTTTATTATTAACGAAGAAAATTTAATATTACGAAATATGTAAAACTATACTTTCCTACAAAAATTAAATTACCTATCTAGTTTTTTTTACAATAAAAATGTAAATATTACAAAAAAAAAATATTCAAAGACTTTTCATATTAATAGTAGTTTCTTTACAAACAAAAAATAACATTCTTGCGTCATCAATATCTTGCCAAAAGTATATTATAGCTTAGGCGCAGGACTGAGATTTACTTACTTTCCGATGTACGGATGTATCAATTTATAATCATCTTCCAAACTTCGGGCTGCCTTATGAAAGTCTCATAAAACACAAAGCGATTTCGGCGCGATCTGAGAATCGAACCCGAGACCTCGTGTACAGCAGTCCAACTACGCGACTACTAGACCAACAAGGCAACTTTAAACACGCACCCTTATTTGAAAAAAATAAAAAAGCAAAAAAAATATTATTCACAGCCTCTCTATATAATTCCATAAAATAGTGCCATACAAAGGGCTGGAAAGACGAAGAAACAATTGAAGACTCTCAGAGTGAACTCATTCATTCTTCGGAGTTTATTACCACTTATATACGTCAGTGAAAGGAATCCAATAAGAGATGGGGGATGTAAAAACATCCGGATTGCGTACTCAAATGTAGGGTCACCATGAAATATATTTTGGTGGAACAAACTTTGTGATTAAATACTAATTTTTATATCACTACTTTTTTTTCGTGGGAGGTCATCATATGACCCCTCCCGCTGAGGGTGCAGCTAGAGGGAGTGTCAGACTTCTACTGACTAAAACCTACTATGTTCCTTCTGGAGGTCCCTGTGTGCCAGGGCCACGGTAACTCGCAGCTCTTTTTTTATAACAATCCTTGAAATTGTATATATACATATAATTGTAATTGAATTTTATATTTTAGTTTGAAATATTATCGGCTTATAAATTAATTAGAATAATTTGGTAATGATCTTGGCAAACCAAGGTTATTAACAATCAATATTTATTCATGAAATAGTAAAAACTAATCAGGCTCATCTACCTATGCCTAAATAATAATTCCTTTATAGTTTTCCTCGCGGAGTCATCCAGATCATAATAAAGTAGTCTTTTACTAATTAAAAACAAATTTCACAATAGCATCACCATGAAAGCATAAAAAACGAATCCAATTTGCCAAGTAAATTTAAAAAACTTGATGATTTGGTCACCCTACTCAACATCGCAGTGATTGGTAAAGTGTTGACAATGCATTCATGGCTGAAATAAGTTTTCATAAGAAAAATATTTTATCTCTCCCTTTGTTATTTTTCACCTGAAAATATAAACGGCCATTTTGTTTTTCGCACTCTTCTTAGCATAAACAACAGCGATTGCCTTAACGAGGGTCTAAAAATTAAAGTTTAAAAGTTATTTTAAGCAAATCCTTTTGTAACAACGGCTTATCTAAAGTTTTAAAAGAAATAATCTTTCGAAATATACTTAATCTCTGTTAACTTAAGCACTTTGTGAAACGAAGTGGTAAGTAGCTAGAAAATTGTTTGTGAATCGATTTTATTCCAAGTGTTTTTGAACTAGTATAAGTGGACTTAGCTCGACTAGGAGAGGAGCTCGTGGCTAAGTAACAGCCTAACTACTAACTGGTCGATCGATCACAAGGTTAAGCAACGCTTGGCGCGGTCGGTCCGTGGACGGATGACCTTGTCATGACGAGTTCTTCTGTGTTTCGGAAGGCACGTTAAATTGGTGTTACCCGGCTGCCATTTGCATTTTTGGCTGTCGTTATGGATAGACAGAAGCTAGAAAATCTGACCGCGTTGCTTAAGCAACTAGGTTGCGGAGGTCAGATAGGCAAAAACTATGTTACCCTGCTATTTTGATTGAATAGCGTCCAAGACTACTTGACCGATTTGAAAAATTCTTGGACTTTTGAGAAGCTACACTATCCGCGGTGGACATAGGCAATGTTTTTTTTCGGGTTTGGGATAAAGTTCACAGTATGAAACTGCTACTACTAAAATTAATAATATATTACTACACATCCTTCATAGCAATAAGGTAAAAATTGCAAAAAAAAACGAGACTCGCCAAAATCTCAAAATCGATGTGCTAAATCAACCATTAAATATAACCGTTTAAAATAAAACTCGAAGAAAATACCAATTAAAAATTTAACTTTATTAATTAACTAGCTGCTACCCGCGACGTCGTCTGCGTGGGCATTAGAGTAGTAAAAATGATAAACTCGTTTACTTTGTATCCTTTAACATCACGGTATGATAACTAAGCTATAAAATCAAGCCCACAATGTGTAGAAATACTATGGAAATATAAGTGCCTCGCTGGTGATTTAGTCGCATAGCGCGACAGCTGTGCACCGGTTTCGGGTTCGAGTCAATCAGGAGCCCATAGTCTGGAAGTTGGTGATTGATAGACCCGTGCATCAGAAGGCACGTAAATGTCGGTCCTGCGCCTGATCTCTCTCCGATCACATCGATATGAGAAGGAATAGTGAATTCACTTTAATATGTCCTGGGCAGCTGGCTTATCTTCTCAGAGAAAACGCAAAAACACTTAACTATACCGAGGATAAGCGACAGTTCTACGGCTGATTTTACTTTGCAAAGTATTTGGCTACTATAACAATAAGCGCCCAACTTACATGGCGAATATTTGCGTGTTAATCATGGAAGATTTATGTTTTCATATCACAACAATACACACGCGTCGTTTACTAAGACTGGACATGCAGGTGTGGCCTCCCACTGCTTCTCGCTCTGGTCTTTGTCTTAGATTGAACTGAACCAGGTCGGACCAAAATCGCTTTGTGAGTGTTAGGAAACTGAAAAAGCAGCCCGGGGACTGGAGTTGGTAAAGGATACGGTGGAGCAAACGGTGGGGTTGCGCTCTGCTTGGGCGGAGCACCACCGTGTCCTCACAGCGGCGAGCTAGCGAAGGAGGCGGCGGAGTGGTTTAGAAACAGCACCGCTCATTCCAGCCGAAGCGGAAAAGCTGGTACTGGTCGACACCGCGGGCGCCGAGTGTCGAGGGACGACTTCCAGTATTAGTGTTTAATCTATGACTCCCAACCACCGTAGGCGTGAGTCTGTGGGCGGTGGGTTTTGGTTGGTTCACCGTCCGTACGTCTAAGGACGACTGCCGTGTCAGCGGCGCGTTCTATTCCACGCGCTCCTCGAAGATATGTCAGCAACATGGGCCTCTTAGTTACCGTGACCCTGGCATACAGGGATCTCTAGAAGGCACATAGTAGGTTTTAATCAGTAAGAGTGATCCTTCCTCCAACTGCATCCTTCGCTGGAGAGGTTATTTTACGACATCCCACAAAAAAAGACTGGAAGTTGGTGATTGATATATCCGTGCATCGGAGAATACGTAAACATCGATCGTGTGCGTAATCTCTCTCCGGTTGTGTCAGAATTGCCGTCCATGTCGGGCTATGAGAGTGAGGAAATAGGGAGTGCACCTGTGGCCACACAAATACTTACTACTTACTACTTATACTACTACTTATACTATACTTATACTTGCTAATTTATCTTAGACGCCCTTATATGCGCTGACCGTTTCCTAGGAGGCAGTTTATATCAACAAATGACTGCTGGACATGGATGAAGAAAGAAGAGTCTTTCTAATTTGAGATGTCTATCTAAGGGGCTACATTGTAATGAACATCGTAGTCAATCCTTAGATTATTACTTATTCCGTATCCTTTTACGACCACCTAGAGTCAGAACAGCAGCCAACCCTATTCGAAGAGATCTGTTCTTTTCTGAATCGTTTCCAAGAGATTGACATTTTCTCTAGAATTATTTAGTCATACATATGTATTTTTGATAAGTAATCGTTCGTAAAAATCAAATAAAAATATTGATAAGCCATGCTGCTTTGTTACATGAGGTATACTGGAAGCTTAGCTAACATTACCCCAGACTGATATTGTATGCAGAAAGTACAGCACTCCTTCTTTGATCTTAAATGACTAACTTACCCAAAGACAGATTTTTTTCTCTCCTCCTCTGTCCCCGATTTTGAGTGTTATCTTGGAACTTGAATAATCAAAATTAATACTTGTGACTATGATTGTAGACTGGAAGACACCCCAGTATAATTTAATTTTATGATAATAAAACTATGAACTCCATCTATGATCAGCTATAATTACTAACAATGTCAGATTGTCAAATTAGATTGTTTTGAAAAGCTAAAGATGGCGTCAGGTTGAAACTTGCCTTAATATTTTTGTCTTTAAATTATCTTTATCTGTCGAAATAACCTATGTAGCATGTTTAGGTATATACTTTGAACTGGAAATTAAATTTAAATTTTTTTAGCCCGGTTTAATTGTATGAAAAGCTTAACTCCATCTATGACATTAGATAACAACTATTTACCCAGCTGGTATAGTCAAATTGTCAAATTTGCTAAATGTGTTGTAATTAAAAAGATATAGATGGCGTCTAGTTAAAACTGACCAAAAAATGCTTTATTGTTCATCCCCCTTAGTTAATAGCGTTATAATATATAGCCTATGTGTTATTCTGATGCATAATCTATATGTTTGCCGAGTTTCATCTAAATCCTATCAGCCGTTTGGCCGTGAAGAGGTAACAAACATACACACTCACTCACAAACTTTCGCATTTATATATTAGTATAGATAGATACCACAAAATACCGATCTTAATTTGAATCTGCATTTTAAACGGATAGCCATATTAGATGCCCAGTATTATACGGAACTACTTAAATGCCTTTTTGCCTGTCTGCCCCATCTGACAAAGTTATCTCGTTAAATGCACCGAGAGTTTGCAAGACAAGAGGGCTAACTTTGAAAACTTCAACCACTGTAATGGGACCCCTAAGAACCACTATGGCAGTATTAAAAAAACTTCACGATGTAAGAAGTGGGGGTCTTCTTAATTTGGCCGTTTAAACGTTCGTGGAATTTGAGCTGGTTCATATTTGTCTTGGCGAAGAAAAATTTAATGTGGATGCATTTCTCAGGCTTGGTGAGTAAGTCTCTAATGGGAGGGGGTAATTGGTTAATGGAGGCTGTATGGGTAGTTGATATTGTTTACTTATTAAGGGCAGCAGGCTCTTACGGGCCTAGTTTGAAGCGAAGACCTCTTATGTAGAAATTAGGTTAGGTAGAAAAATTTGGGCTCCGGAATGTAGGTAAAAAGTAAAAACACATACCATAGTAACAAGTTAGCCTATTTTTCTGATTTTGAACCGACCGAAAAGTACGTTCTCAGTTTGACCTCCATGTGTGTATGTATGTTCATCCGCGACTTTCTCGCGTTCGGCTGAACCTCAGCATCTTTCGGTAAAGTATTTGTAACATACAAGAGAAGGTTTAAGTGCTTTAACAGACTCAGAAATACTTTAGATAACCAATTTTTTTTCATACTTCTCGACCCAGAATTCGAACGTCGAATAGTCAAAATCCAAGTCTGATTTTGATAAGTAAAATAGTTAGACCACCTTTTGAAGGGTAAATAAATATATAATCATACCTGTCACAGAAGAATATAATTTTATATTTATATCCCCTTCATAATAATATCTTCTCAATGTCAAAAGATATCAAGTTTCTTTAACAACATATGGAAACTTTTAGCTTTAATAAAACGCTCTCCGCCGTCGAAGAGAGTTTGACATGGGATCTGAAAAGTTAGAATACCATTTATTCCTGTACTCGAAATATTTGTCATGATATACCTTTTTAAATAAGTTCGGAAATGTGCTGAAAGTTTTATCTATGTTTCTCAGCTATAGTTCAGCTTAAATTATTAGTAGGGAAGTTTTATTAGTTTTTTTTTTTTTGGTGTGTGAAAACTCTTCAGTGTTGGTCTAGGAATGTTTTTATCGATGGTTGTGTCGTAATAAATCGTGCAATCAAGGTATTACTGTTTTTTTCTACGTGGGAAATCATCAAATGACCCCTCCCTCTGTGGGTGCAGCTCTTACTGTTTAAAACCCACTATGTTCCTTCTGGAGGTCACTGTGTGCCAGGTAACTCTTGCGAACAACCCGCAGCCCCACCAGAACCCGGGTCAGGTTACGGAGTTGCTAACTTAGCTTCGAGGAGCGCGTGGAACAGAACGCGCCACCGACACGGGCCTCTAGTCGTTAGACGTACGGACGGTGAGCCACCCAAAACCCACCGCCCACAGATTCGCGCAAATAAGGAAATTCTTAAGTAATTAAAGGATAATATTGAAAGTCAATTATTGGCTTAAAAATATTTTATAGACGTTCTGATTTATTCAAGTATCCAAAAATGTTTGCAAATAATTACTTTTTTCAATAGAATGATCGAAGATCAAGTTTACCGTATACTAGTAAAAAACGTGTCATTAGGAATCATGTTTACTATCCTGGACTTTGTCATCTATCTCCAAAAAATATTTACGAAAATATAAAAAAACAAAATGTTTTCCAAAGAAACGCACTAAGCAATACCATTTACCCAAAGTACAGTCATGCACAAACACCAACAAGTAAGTATAAAGATTTCCAAATGTTTTCACGACACTTGACCCTAGCTAGCGAGACTCTCATTATTTTGTAAGAGAAGAACTCTCATCTCCGTACAGCGGCAGTTTTTGCCAGTAATTATTATTTTTCAAGTGTTCAAGGTACGGAACAAAACCTTTTTCTACGCCATTATACTTCAGGTGATTGAGAAGGCGAAGTGCGACTTTGTCATGTCGTCATTTTGGTCTCTTTAAACCTGACACGGCTTTAATGAACCCAAAGGTTTTAAATGCACGGTTGTTTTTGTGGTGAGAATTTATTGTCTGTTTTCTTTAACCTTTTGACTACCTGTCACTTATAGACGACAAGCAAAAATGTCCAGCACGCCACGGTCACGAAAACATGACAGACTTTTAAAGTTCAAAATTAATAGTCAGTTTTAATTGATGTAATTTCAAACATATAGTAGATATTGTAGGTATTTATAGATGAATTCTAGCTTGGCAGGACCAAAGTCTGCCGGGGCTGCGGGTTGTTCGCAGTTCGATTTCGAGTTACCGTTGCCGTAGTAGGGTTTTAGTCAGTAACAATCTGACACTTCCTAGCAGGCTCAACATGGCAACCGCAGAAACAAGTTTTATCTGCCGCAGAATGGACATAATGACAGATAAGTGACAGATTGACGTAAGATTTCTTTTAAAATGTAGAAAATATTTTTTTCTTTTCTTCGACTGACATATGTAAATCTACAAATTCTTATATGCGAGTCGACAGGTCGCGCCATGCTTGGGCAGAAGACATATTGACATTGACAGAAAGAGCTTTGTCTTTTCTTGATAGAGTAGACGTAGAATCGCCATTGAGAGAGAGAGAGAAGTCATTTGATGATTACCCACAAATAAAAAGCACACATAAACAAAATTAATATAATTTAAGGAATGATAAACAAAATCATAAATACGGTACTTTTCCTTACCAAGTAGATCGCGCAAACATATCACTTTTAAACACTCGAATAAGCTTAGTTTATGTAACCTACTGAAGCATCTTCTCTCACACATATAACGTATTTATTACATACAACAAACAAATCCAAATTTCAACTCTATGTCCCACAAAATAAGGTTCAAATTAGATTGGAAAGAGAGCTATTTTTAATATTCATACCGCGAGACATCTTGGGCCCCGCTTCAAGTAATTTTAAGTCTATTGTCATGTAATTGTATTACGTGTCTTGAATGCGGGGGGATGTGAGAAAATTATATTTTCTAATAAACATCAACGTTAATTATAGATATGGAGTTATATTATGGAGAATTTGTAACTCGATAGGTATGAGAAAACCTTGTTTGACGATATCGGGGGCACGGTAGTGCTCTCGCCAAGTCGAGAGCTTTTCTTCCCTTATGTTATAGAAAAAGTCGTGGTGGCTTCATATTTTAAGCACCAGCCTTTCAAGTGTAAGTGCGCGGGTTCGATTCCAGGCCAGGCAAGTAACAAAGCAAGTTTTCTAAGTTAAATGTACTTTTTAACTAAATCTTGGACACCAATGACTTTTTTAACTAAAATTGGACATTAAAAACAAAGAAAAACATCTCGAAGAAACCTGGACCTTAAAGTCTGAAATCACCAGTCCGCATGGAGCAAGCGTGTTGATTAACGCGCAGTCCTTCTCCGTGTGAGAGGAGGCCTGTGCCCAGCAGTGGGACGATAACAAGACTGATGATAATAACAGCAAAATCCATCATTAACTTTAACGTTTATAATTTATAGATAATAATAAAATAATATTAACTATTTGTAATAACCGTCTCGAACTATAGATTTGTATCATTCGTTCAAAACTTTGCGATCACAAACTTTCAACACTGAAGAGTAATTCTGAAAGGAGTTGCATCTTTGAAATCTTCAGTTCCATCGATCTGATAAAGAACGAGATAGTTCGAAAGATGATTGGTTTTGTTTATAAGTTTTTAAAGTACAAGTCGTTGTATTTTGTTTTTTTTTTTATTCATATCTGTTTGAGATATTGACGTTGAAATAAAGAGGGAGTTTGTTTATATCCACTTTACCTATAGGAGTTCAGTTATAGAAATATCTTCGGAAGAGCGATTCCAGCGAAAACTTGATAAAAAGTCAAAATTATCATAATATGTGTAAAACTTAAAAAAAAACAGTTCTTTATTGTTTTTTTTTTTTGTTTTAACCGACTTCGTGAAAAAGGAGGAGGTTCTTTTTTCATGGTAAAATTAAAAAATGACCCCTACCACTGTGGGTGCAGCTAGCATCTGATAGCGTTTACGATTGTAGAAAGACATCTTGGCTAACCACATCTTGGTAACAAAGAGATGCATTTTTTCACCTTTAATCAGTCAACAAGGTATTCTACATACAAAAAAACATACCTTCGTATTGACAACCTCTTCCTTTTTTAAGTCAGTTAAAAATTGACATTCGTCTTTCTCATTGTTTGCATATTACGAGTATTCTTTTTTCAAATACATAATTCGTTCTTTATTTAAAATAACTGTTCAAAAACCATAAATTGCATTCCATTTTCAAAGTTAACGTTTTAAATGTTTTCAGCCATGTCCCCCAAAAAACAATTCGCGAACCACTGCAATAATTTGGTGCCGAACCAAACAAGAAAACAGTGGGTCGGCAGTAAATTTCCTGTTAAGGCAAGATAACTTGCCAAGTGTGAAATTAATTTAAGAGCTGAAACTTGGTAGCAACTTTATCAGCATATTGAAGACAGCGTTTGTACTCGTATAATAGGTAGGCCACGCTTTGTTGTCACTAGTTTTGATCAAAGACTAGGAATTTGTTGGTGTCAGCATAGTGAACAAGATTGTTATTATTATTTTTGTATGTCTCTACTAGACTACGGGACTACAGAGTCCCGAATTTTTAGAAGGCGAACGTGGGGCCGAAGCCAACACGCTGAAGCCCTTTTGAGACAACTTTAATATGTGTAATGGTGACACAAATGTTATTATTATTATTATTTATCGAGATATACAATATTTAGATAGTTACGTCTTTTTGTTTTTTTTTAGGTTAGGCAATGCTAGTGTCATAGGTATACAAGTATAATTTTATTTTATTTTATTATTTTCCCTAAATTAAAAATTTTGTTCTTCATGAACTAGCCATTGTAAGCGGCTTCGTGCCATATAGAGAATGTCATTTTAATATTTACTATAAATTAATTTGTATTGTACAAGCTTTGTCTTGATATTTAATTCAGAAACGTCAAGCTCAGCTTCCGTACATAAATAAAATTCTACCCATATTTGCAAAGCCCCTAAAAATCTAAGGAAAGCTAATATAAAAAAAATCAAGCGCTTTTTTATGCTAATCGCTATTCGGAACAACGTAAAAGGTTAAAAAAGGATAATAAATTCCTTCTTTAAGTGTTAAAGTGGAGCAAAAAGGTTTATTAGCCGAATCTCCTGTTAAATGGAGGGGCGAGATATACCTATTAATTATTTTGTTCTAAACATTTAACGGGTAACACTAAGTAGGCGTGTAATAACGCACTTTTGGAAATTTAAATTTGGAATATTTTTTTTTTCTATTGAATAGTTAGGGCCAGTTTCACAATGTCCGAATAGCCACTATAAATTCAAAAATGGAACAGAATTTGTATGAAATTATCTACCAAATAAGCTAACTGGAACATCTTCGCAAGTGGTGAAACAGGCCCTGTGGTATTGGATAGTTAGGGCCAGTTTTTCAATGTTCGCATAGCATGGCCGCTTTCTACCGAATAAATTCAAAAATGGAACAGAATTAGTATGAAATTGTCTGCCAAATAAACTTGTCAATGGAGCTTATTCGTAGGTGGTGAAACAGGCCTATAGGCAAACATGGTGCAAGAAAATTTTAGGGCCAGTTTCACAATTACCGAATAGCCACTATCTACCGAATAAATTCAAAAATGGAACAGAATTTGTATGAAATTATCTATCAAATAAACTAACTGGATCTTATTCGTAGGCAGTGAAGCAGGTCTTTAGGGAAATACAGTTGGTACCTACAAGTTACTTTTAATAATATTTTTTTCAAGAATCTTAGAATATAATGATGTTTACGGAAGTTTCATAATAAAAAAATACAAAATATTGTTCTAATTTATAATGTTTTGTAGACCTGTTACCTGTTACTACCGGCTATTATCCAGCTTCCTGGTCCTTCCGATTATCCCTTGGTAAGGCTGGTTATCAGATTTTCTAGCTATTGACTACCCGTAACGACTGCCAAAGTAGAAATGGCAGCTAAGACCCACCAATTTAACGTACCTCCTGAAACACGTGGGAACTCAGAACAAGATGTTCACCCATCCACGCTCTAACCGCGCCAAGCTTTATGACTGATCGATTCTCTACTAATAACCCAGCTCTTTTTAACAACCCCGTCGGCGCAATGATAACCACGCCGGACTGGAAAGCTCAGGGTCACGGGTTCGATTCCCGGTACAGTCGAAATCTGTGTGATGAGCATGCTTGTTGGCTGTGGTCTGGGTGTTATCATTAGGTATTTATAAATATGTTACATGGGTAAAATAAATGTAGTTTATCAGTTATTTTAGCACTCATAATGCTAGCTAATTATTAGCTTACCTTGGGGCTAACTGTCTCAATATATGGGGTATAAAAAAACTAGTGCACCATATTTTTACAGGTCATCTAGAACATGCTAAGGATCATGTTTTCCACAAAAAAGTCATGAAAACAACAACATAATATTTTATTAAATTTATCATCACAGTCGCCAAATTATACGCATAACGTCAGTCTCTATGAAGGCGCTCGAGCGAATTTAAGAACTGAATGACCCTTAGGTCATTCAACTTTTTTTGTGGTAAACATGATCCTTAGTATTTACTAGATGACGTGTAAAAATATGGTGCACTAGTTTTGTTACACCCTATATATTGAGACATCTTTTTTTCATACACGGTCGATTAGCCCCAAAGTAAGCTAATAATTAGCTGGTGTTATGAATGCTAACATAACTATTAAACTACTTTTTTACACCCATATATCTTAATAAATTACTTTTCCAACAAAGCAAAAACATTCCAATCTCCTCCAAAGATAGCGATGGAATTGCCGCTAAAAATTTTACAAACAATAATAAATTTTATTATTCACAAACCCCTTTTTATTGGTACCTACAAAAATGTTCAACGAGTCTCTATTGCCGAGTATTATCTTAATTACTAAAGAGGTGTAAATTTTCCCTAAGGCTGTTTCGTAACGTACAAGTTTTGGGGGTGAAATTAAATTGATTTTCACTGTGTTTCAGATTGCTTGGGAAATTATTTTCGAGTTGTGTTTTGTTTAAATGGATTGCTGTGATTGTTAGTGATCAAAAATATTTTTTAATGCGAAAGTACATCGATTTGTCGCTCTTTTATGGGAAAACTACAGAACCATTATAAATGAAATTTGGTACATAGATAGCCTGGGGGCTGAGAAACTACAGACATCAAGCTACCCGAAACTTTAATTTTTCCCAATCTACTTTGAACCACATGCTTCAGCGATAAAGTTGATAATGTTTTAAGGAATTTGACAGATTGTAGTAGCTTGATGTGATGGCGCCTGTACATTTTCATATCGGTTTAGAAGAAAATAAATAAATTCAAATAGGTATAATACATAAAAAGCAAATGTTGTGCATGTCTGTTATTGATGTAAACACTAACCTTATTTTTATGTCACATTATTGTTTTCATGATTGTGTTTATGTTGTTGACGTGCCATTTCTAAATAAATAAAAAAAAATTATAAAACTTATTTATGGTAACAAAATTTATTTGTTACCAATTCAATTATTGTAGGCTTTATAAAAAAAAAGTCGTAACAATAATAATTTTCTCTGGCAATCCTTTTGTTTTCTTTTATTTTGTGAAAACTCTCGGCGCGATAAAAGTTTTTTTTTTCTTTCACAAACACGAAGATACATTAGAATTGAATTAGCGAAGTTTCGGTTCTGAACAATGTTTTAATTTTTATTTTTTTTTAAGTAATTTTCTGTGTATCAAAGAGTTTTGAGAGTTGAAGAACATAATAAAGGTAGCTTTTTGTTTGTTTCGGATAAATAAATAATCGGATAAAATAAACAGAAAAGCTCAAATTTTTACAATAACTGATTATAATCTATTATATTATCATCAGCCTTATTACTGTCCTATGCTGAGCACAGGGCTCTTCTCCTACGGAGAAGGATTGAGCTTTAATCACCACGCTTGCTCAATGCGGGTTGGTGATTTCAGACTTTATAGTCCAGGTTTCCTCGAGATGTTTTCCTTCACCTTTAATCAGTCATTGGTATCCGAGATCAACTTAGAAAGTACATATAACAAAGAAAAGTTACATTGGTACTTGCCTGACCTGGAGTCGAATCTATTATATAAATTTAATAGGCTCAAAACTACTAGGCTGATTTGAAAAATTCTTTCACTGTTCGGAAGTTACACTATCTTCGGGTGCAACACATAGGAAGTGGTGAAGGGTGGGCGTTTTGGGGGCTGTCAACTTTGAATAAATGATTTTGAATTTGAGTTTTGAGGTTTTGTTTTTATCCAGATACGGAAATAAGTTCTCCAGGGACGCGGGAGAAACCGTAAGAAACTGCTAGTGTTTTATAACATATTAAATTAATTAATAAATTTTTGAAAGTATTACGAATATATTTTTGTATGACAACCGTTTTAGGATATATATTTTTATGTAAAAAGTAAATCATAAATAAAAAAGTTTAAATGTAACGTGTCTATTAACACAAATATGAACAAAGAAGAATATTTACATCTTATTTACAAAGTAAAACAATAGTTATAAGTACTAAATATTTACATAAAAAACTAAAAGGCGTCGAAAAATTCATCCCCCCCGCTGTCTACCGGGATCGTGACCAAGAGGCTGGCAGAATTGAGGTACGTAGTATGAACGAATCAAAGAAAATATAAGGATTACCTATCACCTACAGTGAAAGAATTTCTAGTTGAAAAAAATCTACAAAACCTCCTTCTTTATACTTGAATGACTCAAAACATCCTCGATACGGGCTAGCTTTAAGTTTTTTTTTTTTAATTCTGCTTTTATTTCCTCTTAATCCAAAAATGGCTTAAATTTCGAACCTTTTCGAAATATATTGACAAGTCATTCTAGTGCATAATTTTTTTATCCCGTCACTTTATCGTATTTTGAACCACCTTCCGCCAGAATCTAAAAAAATTCCGTCAACAGCATCCCATGGAATCTACTTCGAGCACCCGGATAAGAATTACCCACAGCCTGCCTTGATAAATGGGCTATCTCAAGTTGATATAATTTTTCAAATCAGACCAGTAGTTCCTGAGATTAGCGCGTTCAAGCAAACAAACTCTTCAGCTTTATAATTATTACAAAGTACAAATTGTTGCATGTCAGCCCTTCCGCATTATACTCGTACCTACAACTGACCTTAACATTTTAAACTGGAGCGAGTTTTGAACTGGTTTGAATTTTTAATACCTTTTTTGTATTTTTTTAAACACAATTTTGGGGATCAGCAAGCATCGCTTATAAAAAATCTTATTTTATTGAGCTATTATATTGAAAAACTTTAAAATATATACAATTATATTTAAGCCGAGGGGTCTGTTTATTTGCTTGAATCTCAAGCATTACTAGACTGATTCAGAAAATTCTTTCAGTTTAAGATATCCTATTTATCAAGGGAGGTTATATTTTACTGGGATGTGGGTAAAACCAGTGGCAAAAGCTGGTAAAGAATAAATTGAAAATGAGAAATGGAATATGACTAGAAGTAATGTCATTCGTAAGATGACGTCAGACAGAGAAGTATAGATTGGAATAAAAGAGATTACAGAAGATAAAAAAGATAGAATAGTAAGATTGGGAACAGGAGAAAATTTGTCCTTTGATTTTCAGAATTGGGTAACTGGTTTATATATTCAATTAATTATGTTTTATGAGCGATTACAAAAAAAAAAAAGCAATGGCATTAGATAATTTTTAAATTATCGTTTCGAAGAATTACATCATCTGCCTAGCCTTTTCCCAAGCTGTGTTGAGGTCGTTCCAGTCTTAAACAGACGCAGCTGAGTATCAGTATTTTACGTGGTGCGACTGCCCGTCTGATCTCCTCAACCCGGTTACCTGGGCGACCTGATAAGTCTTGGTAAGACTAGTTATCAAACTTTTCGGCTTCTGACTACCCTTAACGACTGCCAAAGATTTACAAATCACAGCCGGAACCCACCAATTAAACGTGCCTTCCGAAGCACGAGGAACTCGACATGACTAGATAGTCACCCATCCACAGACACGGACATCTGTTCTTTATTTCTTTAAACATTCACTCCTTATAAAAAATGCGTCATCGTTTATCTTATGTGTGTTCACATGACTAAATACTGGACCTTGAAACGACTATATCATGTATAGGTCATTGTTATCTTGAGCGTTATTTTACTAACTTTTATTTACTGTCTCCGCGTCTACTTATATTATAAAGTTGAAGAGTTCATAATAAAAGCCTCAAGATCAAGAAAGGCTCAAGCAAACACTCACTCAAATATATGTGTATGTGGTACCCTGCAGGCACCAGCAGGCTTAGCATGGCGATTCTATATCTATTCTATCAAGAAAATACAAAGCTCTTTCTGTCAATGTCAACATGTCTTCTGCTCGAGCATGGCGCAACCTGTCAACTTGCATCTAATCACTTGTAGATTTTTGTCGATCGAAGAAAAGAAAAATTTCTTCAAAACAGACAAAAGAAATCTTACGGCAATCTGTCACTTTTCTGTCATTATGTCCATTCTCCGGTGGACAAAACTTGTTTCTACGGTTGTCATGCTAAGCCTGCTGATCAATATTGTGAATAGCATATAGTAAAAAAAGTGCTTTTCTTATTGTTAAGTATTATTTACTTTCAGTTGAAAAAATAAAATCATTTTAGTTTTCCAATTAATGAGATTATTGTATAAAGCAATCTCTTTCAAATAAAATATTGAATTATTTCAATTTAACAAAAATGCACGATGCTCGTTTACTTTAGAAAAGTTTGCCAACAATATGTTTTATAAAAACATATTTTTTTCTTTAACTATTTTAATAATTAATCTATGAAGATGAAAACATAGGGACACAAATTTTGTGTCAATTTCGAACTTTGGCTAAAAAGATCGCGATGACAAAATTTTTTCTTGAACTATTTAAAATAATGAATCTATGAAGATGAAAACATATGGACATAAATTTTGTGTCTATTTCGAACTTTGGCTAAGAAGATCGCGATGACAAAACCTATAGTTGAACCAAAGTTTACTTGCAAAACTACAACAATGACTTATACCCGCTAGAGCTGTGGGATTGTTCGAAAGAGTAGGTGATGATGGCATCCAGGCCGACTGTCGGCTACGGCGGTCGTTTTCTTTTTTTTATGGAGATCAGCCAGCTGCGCAGGATACAAGCATTTGTACAGATACAGGTGCACTATCTATTCCCTCACTCTCATAGTCCGATGGGACGACAACCCGACACGACCGGAGAATGATCAGGCGCAGAACCGACATTTACGTGCTCTCCGATGCACGGGTGAATCAATCACCAGCTTCCAGACCCCGGGCTGCTTTATGAAAGTTTCTCAAAACCCACAAAGCGATTTCGGCCCGACCCGGAAATCGAACCCGAGACCCCGTGCACAGCAGTCGCGCCTTGCGACTACTAGACCAACGAGGCAGTCAAAAGAACTACCGCTACCCTCGAACTCAAAAAACTCCAGAAGGTCTATCTATGCTTCTAGTTACCTCTTCAACTTTTGTGGAGCCACAAAGTGCAACACGGTAACATTAGTTAACTATCGGTCATGTATGTTTAAGATCTAAGGCACGGAATTGAATACGTGGTTTTGACGACTCCGTTGGCGTTATGCTCACTATGCCATACTGCCAAACGGAGCTCCAGGATCGATTCCCAGTACGGCCGATATTTGTGTGATAAGCATATTTGCTGGCTCTGGTCCGGGTGTTACATACATGTAGTTATCAATTATAACAATCAATAGCTTACTTGAGACTAACTGACCGTGTGTGAAAGGTATGTCGGTATTTAAAATAAGAACTCTAATGTAGAAATGACTGGACACCTAATAATTGAAGAAGAGAAACAAGGAATTCAGTTACCTACTACCCACAAATCCTACCTACCAAAGATACAGAGTCACAGTACTATTTAACTCAATAAAAATTAATCCCAACATACAAAATAATATATAACATAGTTATGACCTTATAGTTAGTACTTACCGTACTTCATACAGTTGCGGCAAATCGGTGGGTAGGACGCCATCACTTCACCTAAAGATGTGCTAAGCGGCACCAATTCTTATGGTTGAGATTGCACCAAATGCTAAGTTTATAGTTTTTTTTTTTGCTCGCACCACATTACACACTAAATAGTCAAAAATGGAACTACACTTAACACATAACACCTTCATTTAGTTTAGTCTTTCATTCTTAGATGTACTGTGAAATGGTGAAATGATTCCCGTCCACAGATAATGAATACGGCGTTTGCGTTTGCGTCACTTTGTCAACCGTTTTTGATTCCTAGTATTTTCAGCCATGTTCTGTTTTCTGCCTAAGGTGTTTTTCTTTTCTTTTTCTTCTTCTGTCTTCTACGTGACAATACAACCTACTCAAATCTGTAAAATTTTACCAATCGAATATTCATCATCATCATCTCAGCTTTAAGACGTCCACTGCTGAACATATGCCTCCCCTTTAGATCTCCACATATACCGGTTGGAAGCGACCTGCATCCAGCGTCTTCCGTCGACCTTTATAAGGTCGTCTGTCCATAGAATATTAACCTTTCGGTATTGTAATTAGGTTGAAAATCTATTAAAGACACTTGACAGATTGAGGTTGGTTGATGCTGGCGTCTGTACACTACCGGGAGATAGTGATGAGGACCAATTTTTGATGCCCTTTATTTCTGCATGTTTTCTTCACTATACAAAATATATGAAAGTATTTTTAACAATTTAGGAAGCGGGTGCGCTCACAACAAACGTCGGTACATACCCATACCAGGATAATCCTTTCCATATTTTGAGCCAAGTCCGTGCTTTAGCCAGAACGTAGGGGATTACTGTGACCCCTGACTCCGAACTGGTTCGAATGCAGCCATACACCTTTATAGTTTAGACCGCTTTGCTAAGTTTTGATCGCAAGTTATGCGTTTGGTTGCATTTTATCTGTGTTTCTATTGGAGGAATTGAGATCATCTTCCTCATCTGCCTAGCCTTTTCTCAAGATCTTTAGGAGTCTGCCTAATATTTCCAAAAGAATAATTTGAGGAAAAAGAATATAACATTTTAATTTTATTTGCTAATGTAGCTGAGAATCAGTGTTTTCCGTGAAGAAACTGCTTATCTGACCTCCTCAAGCCAGTTACTCTGGCAACCCATAATCCTTAGAAAGACTGGTTGTCAACTTCCTGGCTTCTGACTACCCTACTACAGATGGCAGCCAAGGCCAATCAATTTATCATGCCTTCCGAAACACGAAAGAACTCTTTAGGGTAAGATGGTCACCAATCCACGGATTGACCACGCCAAGCGTTGCTTAACCTTGTACATGATTATTACTTAGGCACGAGCTACTAAGATACGTTACACTTACAAAACGGAAAATAAACCTTCAACAATTTAGGAAATTTTCCAGATCAGATACAAATAGTTTCGCTGTCTACTCCTCAGAGAGATCGTCAGACGTAGGCACAAAGTGACATACTACATTCGTAAATAAATAATCCGTCGCATCTGTTTTGAGATCACGTTTCGTTTCTATCTTTGTTTTTCTTCACCCAAAGCAAAATGTCATGAATAGATTTTTGTTTTTATCTAATGGGACCTTTTTATTAACGTTATAGTTTGCTGTCATCATCGCCCGAGCCTTTTCCCAACTATGTTAGGATCAGCTTCTAGTCTAAACCGGATTCAGCTGAGTACCAGTGTTTCACAAGGAGCGACTGCCTATCTGACCTCCTCAACCCAGTTACCCGGGCAACCCCTTGGTTACACTGGCGTCAGACTTACTGGCTTCTGATTACCCGTAACGACTGCCAAGGATGTTCAATGACAGCCGAGACCTACAGTTAACGTGCCGTCCGAAACACAGTCATTGGTGTCCAAGATATACTTAGAAAGTACATACAAACTTAGAAAAATTGCATTGGTACTTTGCCTGACCTGGAATCGAACCCACGCACTCATACTTGAGAGTTCGGCTCTTTAACCAGTAGGCCACCACATAACATTGTAGTTGGCTGTGGTTAGCAAAAATATCACTCCAATCTCTGGCATCCCATGGTCGCCATCTTTGTTCTTTTTTTAACGTCACATATTTAAGAATTTCTTTCAAATCCCTGAATATTTTTAATCGTTCAGGCGTTTCGAAAAAATGAGGAATTAAAGAAGAAGACACGCATACATACATACAAGATAAGCATAAAAAAGACAACTTTAGGCAGTCGGGTAAACACCTTAACAAGACCCTATAAAACCTACCGTCAAATTAAAAAAAAGAACACAATATCTTACATTTTTTTTTTCATTCAACCAATCCTAATTTTACATCGTCATAAAAATCCACACGATCATACAGACACGCAAAAAAAAACAAAGCATAAAAGCCCTTGAAATATAAATACAAGTATTAAATATTTTTACACAACCACCCCGCTACTGAATATATTATAGGGTTGAAAAGGCAGGAGACACATAAATATTTAACAAGGGCGGTTTTTCCGTGTCTCTGCTGTTGAGGAATAAATTGACGGTTGACGCGGAAAAATCTTCAGCCGTCAATTTTGGAAGTTATTTATTTGTACGTATGACAATATCTTTTTAGCCAATAACAATTATTACGTCTATTATCATGTAAACAGTAATAATTGTGTAAGAAATATTAAAATAATCAGAAAGTACCTTTAGTGCATGGTATGATAATGTAGTAGCTTTATGTGCTGGCGTTTTTACTTTATTTTACCATGTGTATCGATGAAGGGAACTGAGTCTGAGTCTCCTCAGGTACTATTTTCAGGTCTGGTTAGATGCTGGCTATTATTGCCTGTTACTATTTGTGGAGTATAGCAAATAATTTTTGCATGGTAAAACTAAAGTAAAGAAGAAATTTCAACTTTATCGCTGTAGCATTATGGTTCAAAGTGTTTTGGGAAAAATTGAAAGTTTGGACTAGTCATCTTAACCTTTTATTATTTAACCATGAGTAAAAAGACGATCGATCCTCGACCATCGATCGACTTCTCAATAAAAATATATTTTAAATCTCTCTTGATATAAGAAATATATATAAAATGGACATACAAAATATTTTGATGCGAACTAAAATAAAGAATTACAACTATTAAGGACTCAGCAACCACAAATGTCCGAATGTGCAATTTGCATACTAAGCGCTGGTTTCAAAATGCATTCTTGTTTGAGTTATACCACATATTCTGTATATTTCTCAGTTTCATCCATTTTCTGTGAAAACTACAGTTGTTTATTCATAACCTCAAAAATACATAGTACAGACGTCAGTAGGTCAACCTACCCGAACCTGACAAATTTTAGCAATCGAATACCTTCCGTTATTGTGTTAAGGTTGAAAATCTATCAAATAAATTCGACAACTTAAGGTAGTTTGACGTGCTGGCGTCTGTGCAAATTTTGGTCTTTTGATTCAAATAGACCATACCAGAAAAAAGTGACAGGAAAAAAAAACCAATAACCTATTTATTTTTATAAATAAGTACAGACAGAAAATATAATATGACAGCTACCAGCTCACATTTCATAAGATCAAGTTTATGTCCCATAATATTTTAATGAATCTAGAAGCAAGAACATAAGCCACTTTATATTGTTCTGTTCCACGATTAGTAGTCAGCGAGGCTCCTCATAGCTGAGGCCTGTGGCATTGTTTGCAAGAATTACCGCAGCCTTAGCATACAAAGACCTTCAGAAGGAACAAGAGAGGTCTCCATTTGTCTAGTAGTTCCTTTAATCACCTATTTCTTTTATGGTATCATCATCCTGCTGCCTTTATCCCAATTTTTATTTGAGGTCGGCGCAGCATGTTTTCTTCTCCCACACTCTTATATCTGCCGTCATGTCACAAGTAACGTTCTTTCTAACCATAATCAACTTTCAAACAATCCATCCATCGTTTCTTTGGTCGTTCCCTTCCTCTACATCCATCAACGTTCATGCTTAAAACCATTTATGGTAATCTAAGCAAAAAATTCTAAATATATCGCAGCTGAGCAAATATCAAAACACTTTTATTCTGCCCTACTTTAAATACATGCCTTTGAATGATAGAACGGTCACGCACAAGATCCAATAGAATGGAATGGCCCCAAGTGTGAACCCAAAGGCAACCCTAATTTGAAGATAGTGCCTGTTGAAAAAGAAATAGCAAAGCGTAGCAACTTGAGTCTATGTAAAATGTAAGAACACAGATGCGTCGTAAGTTTTATAGGTTATTTTATTCCCTTTGAACTTTCGAAAACTGTATGACGGAAGAAAGTGTTTATTTGCATTATAGCCTTTTGAGGTTTTGGTCACCTATTAATAATACTATTAGAAATTACTATTAATCTTAATTTTAGTTGTACTATTTATTTTTGGCCCTAATTAGTACCTAACTTCTGTCTGTGTTTCGGATGGCACGTTAAACTGTAGGTTCCGGCTGTCATTGAACATCCTTGGCAGTCGTTACGGGTACCAAGGGTTACGGGTATTGGGTTGCCCGGGTAACTTGATTGAGGAGGTCAGATAGGCAGTCGCTTCTTGTGAAACAATGGTACTCAGCTGAATCCGGTTAGACTGGAAGCCGACCCCAACATAGTTGGGAAAAGGCTCGGGGGATGATGATGGCTAACAAGGCCTATATATACGAGAGCGAAAACGCCGGTCGCAACGACCGCAAACAAATTGTGTTCCCGGTGTTATCTTAAAGTAGTTACTACTGTTGCAGAAAATAAAGGGTTTAGAAATAGGTCTTCATAATACCAGACCAATTTATCTACCAAGGCACACAGAGACAAATTAAATTTATGCGACACAAAAAGAACCTTTAAAAGCGAAAATCACTTTTCTTTTCCTTCACGCAAAAAAGGAGCAAGTACCTCCCGTACTAAAGGACCAACTAATCTACTAGCTGATAAGTGTAACAAATATAATAAAACCTCACACATGAGCTAACGCGGAGAATTTTTCACGTCGCACGACACTCAGTATGAAATTGGATAGCAAACGCAATTTGTACCACGGTGAGATGAAAATGACTTCACTTCACGTTACATAAATAAAAATATAGTAAAAACGGGGGATTTAAAACGATGGGTTTTCGCGGCAAATGGGTACTTATTTTGGCTCATTGGACTTGGCAGCTGTCGTTTTTAAAATACAAGCAGAATTTTTTTGGTGAACATTATAGTTTTAAATGTTATTTGACATACATCTAAGTGTCAACTTTTTACTTAATAAGTGCCAACAATTTTCAAAAGTTGCCCTTGATTTCTCAAGGTTTCCATCATCAGATCCTGGACCTGGTGACAATGGGACCATTTCCAAAGCATACTCTTTCAAAAACAAAAAGAATTTTTCAATTCAGTTGGTAAACGACTGAGATATGCACGGACAAACATAAAAAAATATATAAACAATATGTCGAATTGAGAACCTCCTCCTATTTCGGGATATCGGTTAAAAGTCAACAGATACCATCCCTTAGGACCAATAATTACATCGGTACAAACCAATACCAACTTTCAATATCACGGTGTCACAAATTTGACCGCTCCCAACATCAGGGCGAGCCCTGCATTATCACGAACTATTTGAAATTGACACTCACCGCAAGAATATTAATAATTTTGATAATAATAGTCGAAGCAAGTTCATTACACCAGCTTTATGAGAAACCACTAAATATGCCAATGTCTAGATAATTTGGGTCCCGAATTAGGAATTCTCTTGGTCAGTAACCGCTGGGGTCTGTTAAATACGTATTAGAATAGTGTTCATGGATTGTAGCGAGGTTTGGACCGTTGTAAATAATTTATTTCACTTAAAAGATATATTTTGAGCTATTTGGTACGAAAACCGATGTAATTTGTTGAATTTGGAAATTTTTTGGGATTTGTTTTATGGTTGTATAACCTCAGGATTGATATAAAGACTGCTTCGTTGGTCTAGGGGTCGCAAGGCGCGACTGCTGTTCACGGGGTCTCGGGTTCGAATCCCGGGTCGGGCCGAAATCGCTTTGTGGGTTTTGAGAAACTTTCATAAAGCAGCCCGGAGTCTGGAAGTTGGTGATTGATTCACCCGTGCATCGGAGAGCACGTAAATGTCGGTCCTGCGCCTGATCTCTCTCCGGTCGTGTCGGATTGCCGTCCCATCGGATTATGAGAGTGCACCTGTATCTGCGCGAATGCTTGTGCACTATAATAAATATTTCCTGCGCAGCTGGCTGATCTCCATAAAAAGAGAACGGCCGCCGTAGCCAACAATCGGCCTGGATGCCACCATAAAAACTCAATCTTTAGATACGAGAGACTAAACAAAAACAGATTTTTATTTTGAGAGACAAAAATACGTATATTTCAGACGACATCAATGTACGTAGACAACCTACATGTGATAAACAAAAAAAAACTTGACACAATCCATTCAACAAACAGCGTCCTCACACACAATACCTAGCTAAAATTTTCAAAAATATTCTTCGACAAAATTCAACGTGAAAAAGAAAGAAAAACAAAACCGTAAAACTAACACAAACAAGAGAAGATGGCCTGAAAATTTAAGCAAAGCGGCCAATAACAGTGAGTTCATAACAAATGCAACTTACAGAAGTGTAAGGACCAAATGTTCCTGTTTAGTCAGCCACAAAACGGCGCTAGTAGCGATCAGATTAGTACCCCCATTCTCAATGCGTATCCAAACGTCCATTACACTATAGGTATCCAATTACGATGTTTAGCAAAGTCACCGAGAACTTCACCAACATAACATTCACTTCACACAAACAAAACTCAACCCTATTCTACAGGTGTTAGAGTTTAGCACAACTGCAAAATAGATTACAAATATTGTACAATTTTAAGAATGCGAAAGTATACTTTGAATTTGTAGAGATAAGGTTGATTATGGCATGGCTTATGAAGGAACTAGGAAAGGCTTTGATCTGTATTATTGTTGTTCTTCCAGCAGATGCGGTTTAGTCAATTACAATGAGAATCATCTGAACAGCGTTTTTGAATGCTGTTTTAATATTTGCTTGGTTAAACTGTTTAAAGGTGTTTAATAGTATGAGTAGTAAACGAGTATTTTGAGGTGCTACTATTTCCCTTTATTAGTATTTCATCATCTCCCGAGCCTTTTCCCAACAATGTTGGGGTCGGCTTCCAGTCTAACCGGATTCAGCTGAGTACCAGTGTTTTACAAGGAGCGATTGCCTATCTGACCTCCTCAACCCAGTTACCCGAGCAACCCAATCCCCTTGGTTAGACTGGCGTCAGACTTACTTTCGTCAGACTTACTGGCTTCTGACTACCCGTAACGCCTGTCCCTTTATTAGTATTTATCATCTTTTTATAAAATACTAGCGACCCGCCCCGGCTTCGCACGGGTGCAATGCTGATACTAAAATTATACATATGTATAAACCTTCCTCTTGAATCACTCTATCTATTAAGAAAAACCGCATCAAAATCCGATGCGTAGTTTAAAAGATTTAAGCATACAAAGGGACATAGGGACAGAGAAAGCGACTTTGTTTTATACTATGTAGTGATATGTAGTGATGTAAGACCAGAGTAGATATACCTACTGTCGATAGATGTAGTCGACCGCGGTAAGCAATGCTTAACTTTATTATCGGTCCCCGTGAGACTGCGACCTTAGCAAAGAGCTCTCTAAATACATAAAAGTAAGAAATAATAATGTAAAAAATTGTTTTTTTAATTACTTAAATATTTGTGCATTCGTCAGATTTGACAGGGTTCACAACAACTTAGACTACAATGTCACAATAAAATTGATTAAAAAATTTCATGAATTTCAAAGTAACTGTTCAGAATATGAATGACTTGGATAATAGATGACTGGCTGAGGTATAGGTAGACTTTTGTTACACAAAAATTATTAAATTAAAATTTATGAGATTCTCCTGAAATATTTGGAAAATAATTTTTTATTCAACTTTTTTTGAAGATTTGGTTTACAAAAAGCATCTCTGTTTTTAAATTTCATCAGAAAATATGTAAATTGAAAAGAGTGATTTTAATTAATAAAATTTATGTTCAATGAAAATTGATAACCTGTTGTTTTTTTTTTTTCTACGAAATAAATGTTAATTTTTTAATGACTCTCTATGAATTCTACGGTATTACAATTTGTTGATAACATGTACAGTCGACAGCAGGTCAACCTACCCGGAGGAGATGCCTGGGTGTCACGTCACCACTGCGCGGACCGGCCAGAGGACACGGTGGAGGTGTGTTCTGCCTGGGCGGAGCACCGCCGTGTCCTTACAGCGGCAAGTGGCGGCGGCGACCTCTCGCGTCCGGCCCTGATCCAGGCCATGGAGTGAGAGAGAATGGGATGCCGTCGCCTCCTTCTGTAAAGCAGTTATGCTAGCGAAGGAGGCGGTGGAGCGGCTGAGAGACCGCACCGCTTATCCCAGCCGTCGCGGCAGGACTGGTACCGGTCGACACCACGTGCGCCGGGTGTCGAGGGATGACTCCCGACCACCGTAGGCGCGGGTCTGTGGGCGGGCGTAAGTTTGAGTAGGTCACCGTCCTAACGTCTAAGGACGCGCTCATAAGTCGCGTGACATAAGTCTACAAGTGATTATATGCGAGTTGACAGGTCATGCCATGCTCGGAAAAAAATAACGTTGACATTAACAGAAAGAGCTTTGACTTTTCTTAATAGAATAGACATAGAATCGCCATGCTGATCTCACAGAACGACCAACATTTGACATCTTAATTGCTTTGATACCCACACAATCCACCACACCAATCGTTGCTCTAAGATTAACGGGAGCTATTAAACAATCTATCATACTCAAGCTAATTAGGGATGCTACTGTAACTGCACTTTGTCAATTAATTAGTTTATAATAGGTAATAAGTCTTCCCATTAATTATGTGGCGCTATTTAGTTGACTATAGTGCTGAAATTTGGGATGCCTTAATAAGTGTAGAATAGTATATAGATTTCTTTATTCGAGTTACCATGACTCTTTTTTTTTAAATAAAACTAAATTCTATGTATATAAGTAATACAAAAACAAGTAAACACTACATATATTGTTGCGCCACACTATAAGAAATGGCGCAACTAAGAGCAATTTAAAAAAACCTGACAAAAAAAAACTCAAACTCAAAATAATTTATTCAAACTTGGCTACAGAATAATACTTTTTGAACCTCAAAAATTACAAAAGACAGGCCATAAAACGCCTACCCTTCACGAAACCCTTCAAATGCATCATTTTGACTAGAAATGCACAACCGCTTTCGCATCGATGTAGGTACTACAGAACTTGGTCGCCCGGACGCTCTCTGATCGTTCAACATCATCTTTGAGATCGAGGATCAAGATACATGTCCTAGATATTTAAATTTGTGTGTCCTCATCAGTGGTTTTTCGTAAATTTGTCATAAGCAGAGAGTTTGGTAGACTCTCAATTGTTTTATCTTCTTTAGTCTTTTATCCCGACTTTAAAAAGGAATAATTAGCATCTAGAACATGCTAAGGATCATGTTTAAAACAAAAAAGTTGAATGAGCTAGGGGTCAAGGATTGAGCGCGTTCATAGAGACCGATATTATGCGTAAGAACACAATTACAATTTGGCGAATGTGATGATAAATTTAATAAAATATGTTATTGTTTTCACGACTTTTTTGTGGTAAACATGATCCTTAGCATGCACTAGATGACCTGTAAAAATATGGTGCATTATTTTTGTTACACCTTACATGTTAGATGTGGTTTTGTTTTCAATAAACCAATCAGTTTAGATTTTAATTGGTTTGCTTCCGTCTGTTGAAATTTCGGTAAGGTAAATACGTAAATATAGGTATAAAAGTACCGTATTTTTGTTTATTGAGAATTCAAACGTTTCGATTCGTTTTGAATTCAAAGAGTTCACTACGATTGGAGTAATTAGCATCAAAGGGATCAAACTGGAGTTTTCACCACATCATTAGTGTACGAGTGAGTGTAAATGCTTATCCTGAATGAATTCCTAGGTCCGATACGCGGATTTTGTATGCAATTGGGTAGTTGATTAGGTCAAAAATGAAATCATGTATCATATTCATTAATTACAAACTTATTACTACACTAAATATATACACAGTTATAAAATACTTACATCATCTCCATCTCCCGAGCCTTTTCCCAACTATGTTGGGGTCGGCTTCCAGTCTAACCGGATTCAGCTGGCGATCAGTGTTTTGCAAGGAGCGACTGCCTATCTGACCTCCTCAACCCAGTAGAAAAACAAACGAGATATAACAATTTTAAACAAGTATACCTGTCCCTCTCACCAAAACGCTATATTCAATGACAGCCTTACGGGCGTGTGTAGTTTTGACGTAAATTTTACACTCGGACTTCTGTTTCTTATTAGCAGTTTTGAAGCTTTATAACTTCTTGTCGATAAATAATGTTTTAAAAATTCTTTCATATTTATTTATTACAACTAAAAGTGTATTAATTTAGCGAATAAAAAAATTACATGCTTATTCCCTATTATAACTATGAAAACCCAAGAGATTCGATACAAAACCCCCAAATGTACCGAAACCCCTCAAATTCATAATACGATACACAATACCACTTATTCCCACTCATCAAGCAAGACCTATTGTGTTTGATCGTACCAGCTGTGGGATCAATAGTTAATCGCTGGACAATAGGGGTCAAACTGACCTCTGCTGCGGCTATAACTCATGGCCGACACGCCCCATCGCAAGGGTCATCCTTGCTACTGAATGGGGGTGTATCGTCACTATGTAGTTATGACGTATGTACGTCTATGTGTGTGTGTGTGTGTATTTGTGGTAGTGTATCTTCAATTGTTTTGTGGACGTGGTTTCTGGTTTTGATAGGGTTTATCTGTGATTCTATTTTTGAATTGTTGTTGGGTTTGTTTGTGGGAATGTGGAAGGTGTTTTGTACTGACTGAGACGTTTTTTTTTTATAAAAATATGTCTTGATGTGTAAAAGTGTTCATTGATATTTATCACTGGATCAAGGTGCATCTAAGTGATAATTATAAATGATATTTATTTTGCAAATAGGTTGAAATCGACATTTTTCAACACATTTTTTAATAAAAAAACGAGATGAGATCGGCATTTCCTAACTGAAGAATAAACTAAATAACTAAGAATCTTCCAGATCAAAGTTTTTTTTGATAAACTTTTTAATTCAAATTACAATAATATTCAGAGAAATATTTGAATTGAAAGAATTTTCGGATTTTAATCATCAAAAAAAAAAGAAAAAAAAGAAATCTTAAAGTTTTGCAAATAATAAATACTCATTCATGAAAAAAAGAACACCGAATACTTAATTTATTATTTAAAGAACTATACTATTATTTATTTATTTGTAATAATTACCTTTACTAAAATATAACACCCAATTATTTAAACACTAATAACGAGTCACTAGATAAACACCGAGACAGGTTATCGAGGCTAATATATTTAATATGTAGCTCTTAAACTAAGATATAAATTAATTTATTTGATGAGATCATTTGCATATTTTTTGTGGACCCAATATTATATTACCTATTATGCTATTATAAAGTTAAAAAGACAAAAACTCAAAAATGCACTCTTCAGCTCTAGGTATTTTTGCTGGCAAGATTATTTATCGTCATCATCATCACAGCCTTTTTATCGTCCCACTGCTGGGCATAGGCTTCCTCTCACAAGAAAAGGATTGAGCGTTAATCACCACGCTTGCTCAATGCGGGTTGGTCATTTCAGAATTTATAGTCCAGGTTTCCTCGAGATGTTTTCCTTCACCTTCAATCATTGGTGTCCAAGATGAACTTAGAAAGTTCATATAACTTAAAAAAGTTACATTGGTACTTGCCTGACCTGCACCCTCATACTCGAAAGGCTGGTACTTTAACCACTAGGCCACTTTTTTTCAGATTAGATTTTTTAGATTATCTTTACTAATATTATAAAGCTGAAGAGTTTGTTTGTTTGTTTGAACGCGCTAATCTCCGAAACTACTGGTTCGATTTGAAAAATTCTTTCAGTCTTAGATAGCCCATTTATCGAGGAAGGCTATAGGCTATATACCATCACGCTTAGACACACGGGAGCGGAGCAGTAACCAAAGATGCGGGTGAAACCGCTGGGGACAGCTAGTTTGTAATACAATATATTATGAAATGAAATGTCAAAAGGCTGGCTATTGCCACGTTGGATGGCATTCGTTGGCCAAGATACATTATCCAGCCAGCCGTTTGGTCACGCGTGGACTTCACTAAGCGCTTACTTAATTGAACTTTAGACTTTTGTGGTAAATAAATAAAATATAGACACTTAAAATGGCGCATAACCGAGTTAAAAATAAAACATGTGTTAAAAAATAATCATGGTGCTAAACAAGTTTTGTAACTAAACACAACATCATATTATTTATAGACCATTAAAAGTTTATTTTTGTTTCCTCAAAGAATTAAGTAATAAAAAAAGTGTAACAAAAGGTTGTATTTTGAGGATGTTTTTTTGTGGTTTAATATATGTATTTAAAAAATAAAAGACTTTTTGCCCCGTTCTGCTGAATATTAATAAAAAAGTACACGACAGCACATCAAGTTACCGAAACTGAAATTTTGAACCCGAAATATTTAATATATTAATAATAATTGGCAGTATACTTGCCAATTGGATCCACTTTTTATTTTGTAAGCATTTGTTTTACGTAATTAAATTACAAAATCAGTAACCAAAATAAACATTTACCTGAATCCTGAACTTCCCAAGTGCGTCAATGGTTATCGAAATCGAGAACTCATTCTAAGTTAAGTTGACCGGAGTTCAATGTATCTTCAAACCGGTTACCGGGTATGCCTGCCCTTGAACAGGTACCTATAACATAAAAAAGGTTAATTTAAAAACATGTAGGTACGATATCTGCGGTTTGCAAATACGTATATATGTACATATATGTATGTTCAACCGGATCGCCTGCGTGGCTTATGGACCTTTAGGGTATTGAAAACTTAGTAGAAGACCCATATTCAATAGAATTAGATCTTTTAACATTTTAGAACTACAAAAAACTTTGAAACGCAAAGTTTTTATATGAAAGCAGGTTGACAGATAGGAAGGCTTTGAGTTATAACAATAACATATATATTTTTTTAATTAAACCTAAATCAAATGACCTACTTTTACACACAACGTATATCTATATCTATATACTTTTATTCATCATCTCCCGAGCCTTTTTTCCCAACTATGTTGGGGTCGGCTTCCAGTCTAACCGGATTCAGCTGAGTACCAGTGTTTTACAAGGAGCGACTGCCTATCTGACCCCCTCAACCCAGTTACCCAGGCAACCAAATACCCATGTTTCGGATGGCACGTTAAACTGTAGGTCCCGGCTGTCATTGAACATCCTTTGCAGTCGTTACGGGTAGTCAGAAGCCAGTAAGTCTGACGCCAGTCTAACCAGTGGGTATTGGGTTGCCCGGGTAACTGGGTTGAGGAGGTCAGATAGGCAGTCGCTCCTTGTAAAACACTGGTACTCACCTGAACCCGGTTAGACTGGAAGCCGACCCCAACATAGTTGGGAAAAGGCTCGGGAGATGATGATGATTAAATAATTTCCTACGAAATCCGCAAAGCAAGAACACAATGCACTAATCCTTGTAACTGCAGTGACAGTTGAATATTGACAGATTCTATTTTCATTTGCTCGGGTCTTAAATCCGAGCATGATTAAGCCAGCACTGGAGCCTAATCTCGCAATAAAAAAGAAACACAATTGTAATCGGATTATTGAATAATTTTTCTTTGGTATAGGTACTAGTTAATGTTGGAAAATATTGTGTTTTTCATCATCTTCCTAGACTTTTCCAAAGCTATGTTGGGGTCGGTTTCCAATCTAAACGGATTCAGCTGAGTACCAGTGTTTTACGTGGAGCAATGGCTTATCTGACCTCCTCAACCTAGTTACCTGGGCAACCCCATGGTGAGTGGTTGGCAGGTTTTCTGTCTTCTGACTACCCGTAACGACTGCCGAATTTTTGTTCACTGACAGCCGGGACCTACAGTTTAACGTGCCATCCGAAATATAGTTTATGTATACTAGTAAATGTTGCAAAATATTGTTTTTCATCTAAACTTCATCACCTGCCTAGCCTTTTCCCAAGCTAAGTTGGGGTCGGTTTCTAGTCTTAACCCGATGCAGAGTACCAGTTCCTTACGTGGAGCTATCTGACTTCCTTCTGACTACCAGTAACGATTGCCAAAGATGTACATGGCAGCCGGGACTAATTAATTTAATGTGCCTTCCGAACACGGAGGAACTCGTCATGACAAGGTGTTCAGAAGTCCACTGACTCACAGTGCCTAACATTGCTTAACCTTACAATCGATCGACCCGTATGATTGAGCGTTAATCACCACGATTGCTCAATGCAGATTGGTGATTTCAGACTTTATAGTCCAAGTTTCCTCGTGATGTTTTCCTTCTCTCTTTAATCTGTTATTGGTGCCCAATATATACTTAGAAACTATTAGAAAGTACAAACATATAACTAAGAAAAGTTGCATTGGTACTTGCCTGACCTGGAATCAAACCCGCGCTCTCATACTTGACAGGCAGGTGCTTTAACCACTAGGCCACCACGTCTATTGCCCAATTATGAATTAATTTCAAACTATGCGTAGATTTCACCTGACGATAACAAGCAGTTATACTTGAACTAGAAATAGAACTAGAATTAAAAAAAAACCCACATTCAAATTTAGAACCTCCTTCTCTTTATAAGTGGTTAAAACCAGCTTTGTGTTTTTCCAAGGCCCATCAAAACAAAGACTCTGAAACTTCAACAAAATTTCCTTATTCGATTTACAACTTTAACGCTGAGGCTTATGGATGAAAGTTGTTTGAGAAAAATTTGTCAGTTTCGGGTAGCTTGATGTGCTGGCGTGTGTACAATAAACAATTCAACAGGTTTAAAATCTTCAATGACTTTATAACCAGTGCTATTACGGAAATACACAGCAATTAAGGCTTTGTTTCAAGTATTTCTAGCACATCATGTCTTTGTATTGACGACCCCGATGGCGCAATGGTTACCACGCCAGACTTAGATCTGAGGGTCCTGGGTTCGATTCCCGGCACGGTCGACATTTTATGTGATGAGCATACTTGTTAATAAATAGATAAATATATGTATCTATCACAAGATAGATAAATGTATATATCACAAGCTAATCAATAGCTTATGGGGCTAACCGACCGTGTGTGAAAAAGGTTTACCGATATTATATAAAAACTAGAATACATACTTGTAATTAATGCCCCCAATAATGGCGGGATTTCAAATCTATACTAATATTATAAAGCAGATGAGTTTGTTTGTTTGTCAAGAATCAAGAGAAGAGGTCCGATTAAAAAAATTCTTACAGTGTTAGATAGCCCATTTATCGAGGAAGGTTATAGGCTACTTTTTATCCGGGTGCGCGGAGTTGTTCCTACGGGATACGGGTGAAGTCGCTGGCGGAAGCCTGTCTTTACTTGTATTATGAATACCAAAATATAATTAAAAAAAAAGAAAACTTCTTTTGACTTCTAAAAACATTGAAGAGCATAAAAACTTTGAACTACCTACTTCGCTCAAAATGCAGTTCTGTTTATTTCGCCATTTTAGAAGACGGTTCTCTTTTTTTGCAAAAATATTTTTATTTTTAATTTTTATTGTTATGGTTGATGGTATAAGTATGTATGTACTTTAAAAAAATGCAGTACCTCCAAAAATGGGATCAACTATAAATGGCTACTCATCATCATCTCCCGAGCCTTTTCCCAACTATGTTGGGGTCGGCTTCCAGTCTAACCGGATTCAGCTGAGTACCAGTATTTTTTATTTTCAAGGAGCGACTGCCTATCTGATCTCAGCCCAGTTACCCGAGCAACCCAATACCCCCTGGTTAGACTGGCGTCAGACTTACTTGCTTCTGACTACCCGTAACGACTGCCAAGGATGTTCAATGACAGCCGGGACCTACAGTTTGACGTGTCTTCCGAAACACCGTCATTGGTGTCCAAGATATACTTAGAAAGTACATACAAACTTAAAAAAGTTGCATTGGTACTTGCCTCACCAGGAATCGAACCCACGCCCTCGTACTTGAGGGGTTGACTCTTTAACCAGTAGTCCACCACGACTTCACTTCATTCTTAAACCGGTCCACCTTATTTCTAAAAATTTTGGTTATATTATTAGAAATTGATTACCCTACGAATGGCCATAATCAATCATTGTATGAATGAAGCCAAGACATCTCAAAGGTCAACGACCTACTCGACATGTCTTGGAGAACTCCTTAAGAAGTCAATCCTGTTCATAACCTCGCTAGAAAAAGTCTACTTTAGCATTAAATTGTTAAGCCAAAATTAACCTTAATATTAAAGTTTTAAAATCGAAAATTAAATAACTAATCAACCAGTTGATGCTATTTTTAACATGCTGCATTACTTTTGTATCATCCACAAGTATAAAGTCCATGATTTTAAAACAAAATTTTCATCTAGTTCAAATAACAATTAGAACGGGTAAAATTCAACGGGGAAATTATCCTATAACCTTCCTCAACAAATGTTTTATATTTGTAATCGGTTCAGTAGTTTCTGAGATTACTGCGTTCAAACACACAAACTCTTCAGCTTTTTAGTATAGAGGATGGTTTTCCAAACGTCATAAAGCCATAATTATCTTAAAGTTTAAGAAACAATAACCTTGACTCGTAACATAAAAAAAACATGTTTTTGTCTAAAAATAAAATTTGCCGTATTGAATATAAATAAGCCTATAACATACTTATTGAGGCGACTCTATACTTTTTTTTGACTGCCACGTTGGTCTAGTGGTCGCAAGGCGCGATTGCTGTGCACAGAGTCTCGGGTTCGATTCCTGGGTCGGGCCGAAATCGCTTTGTGGGTTTTGAGAAACTTTCATAAAGCAGCCTGGAGTCTGGAAGTTGGTGATTGATTCACCCTTGCATCGGAGAGCACGTAAATCTCTCTCCGGTCGTGTCGGATTGCCGTCCCATCGTATTATGAGAGTGAGGGAATAGAGAGTGCACCTGTGTCTGCGCGAATGCTTGTGCACTTTAATATGTCCTGCGCAGCTGGCTGATCTCCATAAAAGAGAACGGCCGCCGTAGCCGACAATCGGCCTGGATGCCATCATACTTTAAGTAGTTCTACTAGATTATAATGTGTCACTTTTTAAATTCACAATTGGGGCAATGTTTTTAGGATATCGTATCGAAAAGATAAAACGGGACCCTGTTACTAAGAAATATAAATTTAAGAAATAATTGAGGAATATCCAAACCATAAAAATCAAACGAAAAACATGACTTACAAAGAACTTAGCGAAAAACAACTTCGACGTGTTTCTATGGGAGTCAGAATAGCTGTCCTAACCTATTTCCGCAAGTGATGTTACTATTCCATTAAAAGACTCACTTTTAAATACTTTGTCTTAATGTTAGGAAAAAAAATATCATGCAAAATAATTATGTGTGTCGCAACAATTAAAATTTCCCACTTTATAAATAGAAAAAGACGTAAAAGATACGGGTTTTACGTGGAAGATCTTGTTATCGTCAACCGTAGTTAATAAAAAAATTAACAAAGCCTTGAATGGATCAGACTTCGCGTGATTACTAGAGCAAAATATTGTTTCAACAAGTTACAACCATATTTTTATTCCTAAAATAATAAAAATTATAATATCTCAAAATTTAATTGTTTAAGCCAACCTAATAATATTTTTAAAAATAATTACAAACTTTTAAAAATAGAATTTGAAAAGAACCATATTTGCGCATACGCAAGGACGATAATATAACACATTGATCGAGACTCCTTACGTGCAGACTTGGTCGGAAAGTGGAGCGAGTACATAGTGTGTGTGCTGTGATCCTTAGTGAAAAATAAATAAATTAATTAATAAAAATATAGTGACAATGACAATCGGGGATGGAAAATGTGTTGTAAGTATTTATTATAATTAAAAAAAAAATATTTACTTTTTATATTTTTAAATTTATATTTTTATGTTTTTCGTAATAAAATATATAAACAAATAAATGCCTACCACTGTTATTGGTGTAAAGATCAGGAGGTGTGGAAATAAAGCCCTTTGCCCAGCAGTGGGACATTACAGGCTAAAGAAAATATATATTTATGTAAATAAGCAATGTAAAAAATCCAAAAAACAATTTTTTAAGATTAATGTACGAGCTCTTAAACAAAAAGTGAATATTTAATAAATCTATAATAAATATTAATCATGAATATCTTCTTTATATTATAAAGAGGAAAGATTTGAATGTTTGTTTGCGGTTTGATTGAATCGACTCCGAAACTACTTGACCGAATTGGAAAAGTATTTCACTGGTGGAAATCTAAACTATCATCCCCGGTGAACATTGATTGTGTGTGATGTTTGGTATATCTTTAATATTAACCGAAAATATTGGGCATGTATTTTTTATTTCATCCAACAAACAAATAACAACGAAGATACAACACGCTTGAATTTTGTTTTACGTTTTTTTAAGTACAAATTGAACTAAATCATGACGTCACACGCTCGCAATGTCTTAATTATTTTTTTTTGAAATGTATGGACAGACGCCAGCCCTCAAGCTACTACAATCAGTCAAGATGTCCTTAATAGATTTTCAACTTTAACACTAAATCAAATATGGTTCAAAGTTGATAGGGAAAATTTGTCAGCTTCGAGTAGCTTGATGCGCTGGCATCTGTACCTGAGATTAGGAAGTAATTTCTTGTATAAATTATGTAAATTTTGACCTAATTAATGAAATTAAAAAGTGATATTAGCAATTAAAAATGCAACGTCTTATCAAAATGTATTTTTTATCTCGTATACATTACTAACCGAATTATCAAAATGTATTTCTTGATATTTAAAACCATTTTCTACATTAGAATAATACTTGTGAAAAAGAATAATAAGTTCCTAATCAAAAATCGTTAGTTAGCACGAATGTCTAAAATCCATTAAAAAAAATGTTAATGGGTATTATTTTAGCTCTATTTTATATCTGTTTTTGAAGGTGATCAAGCTCTCTTTATAACAATCGAGTTGAAAACACTTTATATAATTAAAATATATAAAAAAAAACATCCATATTTATTATTTACCTCTCATCCATCTTTGTCTCTATCTGTATAATTTAAAAATAATGTGAAGTCGTGCTAGTTACACTTTTTATAACTCAAGAACGTTCAGACGCTCTCCGATTTCCGATTCGGCTAAAAATTTTATTGGTCAGCACCAGACGACGGACATAGGGTACTTTTAATCCCCATTCGTGTACGGCTTGAACCTAGTGAAACCGAGATCGAAAGCTATAGCTAGTAGATATAAATACCTATGTAAATGAAAATTGGCAGTACTTAGTTCAAAAATATTTTATACCAACTTCCTTCAACTGTTTGACCCGTGTCCCGTGGAAATTATTTCACACACCCGGACAGAAAGTAGCCTATACTCTTCCTCGAACAATGAACTGCCTAATACCTATAAAAAAAATCCTTCGAATCGTACCAGTAGTTCCTGAGATGAACGCGTCCAAGTAAACAAACAAACGCTTATAATACACTAGCTGTCCCCAGCGGTTTCACCCGCATCTTTGGTTACTGCTCCGCTCCCGTGTCTTAGCGTGATGGTATATAGCCTATAGCCTTCCTCGATAAATGGGCTATCTAACACTGAAAGAATTTTTCAAATCGAACCAGTAGTTTCGGAGATTAGCGCGTTCAAACAAACAAACAAATAAACAAACAAACTCTTCAGCATTTATAATATTAGTATAGATCTGATGTGACATTTACATCAAAAATATATTTGTTTTACCGACTGTCAAAAAAGAAGTACGATTGTTTTTACTGCAGGCTGATCCCTTATAATAATTTATAATTCTTTTCCTCAGTACAATGACTTCAATTATTCCCTGAACGTGGAAAAGCTGCTCAATATCAAAGATGGTGATATGGAAGCATTGTTCAAGTTATACAATGTCAACAAGAAGGCTGTGGATGAGATGATCGCCAGCATACAAGAGTGGTATGAGAAGCAGCCACACTTGCCCCAGGGACAATTGCGTGAGTATTTGATTGTTTTCTGTTTTATAATTTTGAAATTATTGTTTACAAAGTTGTAAGCAAAAAAAGAAAACGTTACTGTTAAGTGATACATTTATTTAGATTAAAAAAATATAAAGGGGTCAAGAAATTTATTGCCAAATTGCTATTTTTTTTATAAACTATAAAATAAAAAAAAGTATAGAATATAAAAAAAAAACTATAAAATTATTAAATAAATTAAAATGATAAACTTGAGTATGATGTCAATATTGTTGTGTCGTCACAAAATGTAAAAAAGCTAAAACATACCACGGAAAATTTCATAGAGCATTTATAAGTATGTATACTGATAGTTTTAAATAAGCCTAAGTTTTCTCAAAGTAATATTATCGGCCTATTGCTTGCCGTAGCTCCCGTCCCAACTTATTGATCCACATTATTTTTCCTTAGCCTATACCGGCCCAGCACTGGGCAAACTCCCCCAAAGTCTTCTATCTAACTCTGTCTGAAGCGTGTTGCAGACGCTCATATACAAGAATTTTATTTCAATCACAATAATCAAGATAATATTTTCATTTCATGATATCCAACAAAAAAAAAATGAAGGCCTAAAAGGTTATGAATCATACCCGATATGATATACATATATGCCGCTAAGATTGTTTCCTCATATAACAATAAAAGTAATCGCGAAGGAGTTGTCCTTGAATTCGCTATGATTTAAAATAAGTAAACTTTGGTACCATTTACTTTGGTGACATCTATATCAATATTATAGAGACGAAGAGTTTGTCTGCTTGCTTTATTGTTTGATTGCGTTTATCTCAGGAACTAGTAGTCCGATTTAAGAAATTCTTTCAGTGTTAGGTAGCCCATTTATTGAAGAAGCGTATAAGCTACTTTTTACTCGTGTGCGCGAAGTTGCTTTCACGGCATACGGATGAAGCCGCTGACGGAAGCCGAATTTTAATTGTTTCCCTTTCATAATGATTATTTTTATCAACCTCGTATTTTGACTACTTTCTATAATACCGAAAAACAATAAAAGTTCAATACCAATATTTACAATACATATAATAATTATTTTCCTGTTGTTTAACCTTATATTATTGACGACCAGATAATGTAGTAGTTAGTAAACCTGCCTGCCACTCTAGAGGCGCAGGTTCGATTCCCGCACAAGTCAAACATTAAATTTGTATGCATGAACTGCATGGGTCCACTTAGTCTGGGTGTTCCTATGTATAATATGTATGTATATGGTTACAAAAGAAAATTATATAAGAAAGTTTATCAATTGTCTAGTACCCATAGTACAAGCTCTGCTTAGTTTGGGACTAGATGACGTTGTGTGAATGTGTGGGGAATATTATATCTTTAAAAACATACGATACAATCACGCGACTGATGACGATTTCTTTGTAAAATATTGGTTTATATTTTGAGATGAGAACTATTTTGTGTGTGTGTTTAATATGTGTCAATTCTCAAATACTATGACTTTGACCGTTAACCAATATAACAAGAGAAGATCGCTACTGAATATTGCTAACTGTATGTATACATATTTTTGATCGTGACTGTACAAGAATAGCTGAATCACATCCTCGCTAATATTACTAGGTATTAGGTATCATCATCAACCTATTTTTATCGTCCCACTTCTGGGAATAAGCCTCCTCTCACACGGAGAAGGATTGAGCATTAATCACCACGCTTGCTCAATGCCGGTTAGTGATTTCAGACTTTATTGTACAGGTTTCCTCGAGATGTTTTCCTTCATCTTTAAACAGTCATTGGTGTCCAAGATATACTTAGAAAGTACATAGGTATAACTTTTTTGTTCTTCGTAACATTGGTACTTGCCTGACCTGGAATCGAACCCGCGAACTCATACTTGAGATGATGGTGCTTTAACCACTAGGCCACCACGACCGTCTGCAAGCGATCTTAGTGACCGGCTATCTGATATTGCAAGCAAATTAATAATTTTATAGATCTTGTGGGAAAAAAGAGGGTTTAACTCGCTTACTATTAAAATGCAGAACTCAAAACTGGTCTTTATTATTGCAGGCTTGTACCACTCATTACTTGAACCAGAACCTAGCCTTTTATTCTTATTTTTATTTAATAAAAATAACTTAAAACAACAATAAAATTTCAAGTTATGAATTAAGGTATTTGTGCTGTATTAAAATGAAACTGGGCTGAAACGTCAGGCGGATGGATCCGGAGTGGTTGGCCAATATAGTGAATATCCTAAAATGGCAACCCAGTGGATATCCCAAGATGGCCACCGCAGACAGAGTAGGGCCCGAAAGAGATGGCGAGTCGATCTGGACGTCCATCACCGTGATTGGTGGGAAATTTCAAAAGATGGGGAGGTCTGGAAACGAATTGGGGAGACACTTGCTCAACAGTGTGACGGTAACTACAGGTTGAAGAAAAAAAAAGAATTTTTAAGTAAAATATAAAAAAAAATAAACAAAAAGTGTTGCAGACCTTTTAGATTTGTATTTATTTTTCAGGATGATGTCAGAACAATCGATTATTCTACCGTTTTCGGATTTCGGTTTTTTGATAATATAATTTAAAATCTTTGGGTAATAAAATCGTTTTTTGTATACCATTAAATAAAATGACCAAATTTTATTATTATTGTTACAAAAACAGAAGAATACATTTTGCTTCGTTGCGCTTGGCGGGTTATTTTTTATTTTTATTTTTTTTTTTCATACCTTATAAAGTTATAACGATCGTTAATCGTCATAAAGATATTTATTTAATAGTTTATGTACACAGTTAATAAGACAAGAAGTAAAATAGAACAATCAAATACAAAGGCACAGCTTATTTCTTTTTTGTAATATATATTTTATCTATATAAACCAAAGCATGAGATGACTATTAAATTCCATAATAATTGCGATAAAAATCCAACTGCATTGTATCACACTTTGTAATTATTTAATTATGGAACTTTTGAACTATACAATTAAAAAAAAAAATGCACACAGATTGTGATCTATTTAAACTCTATGTAACCCAGGAAATTCATTATTATATACCTACGTACAATAATTAACTCGTTAGTGCTGACGTAGATAAATACTAGATACCACATTTATATCACAGAAACTAGTCTATACTAATATTATAAAGCTGAAGAGTTTGTTTGTTTGTTTGTTTGTTTGAACGCGCTAATCTCAGGAACTACTGGTTCGATTTGAAAAATTATTTCAGTATTAGATAGCCCATTTATCGAGGAAGGCTATAGGCTATATACCATCACGCTAAGACACACGGGAGCGGAGCAGTAACCGAAGATGCGGGTGAAACCGCTGGGGACAGCTAGTAATAAATAATTAGTTTGCTCTTAATACGTGGTCATAAGTCATTTAATTAGTCTTTTAATTTTAATCATTAGGTTTCTCTCGCGACTTCTTCCACGTTCCAAAGAAACTACTTCTGTTGTGCTTAGATAAAAAAAAAAACATTTTTATGTTTTTTTTTAGGATACCTATGGGCGTTTTTGGGTACTTTCTTTTATTAAATTGACCTTCAAAAATTGCTGATTTTCAGCCTACTTTGAATAAATGATTTTTTATGTTATTTATTGTTTTATATCGCCCATTTCCGTGGCAAATTTCATATTAATCGGTTCAGCGGTTTAAGCGTTACGCTTAAACCTTAAAGCCCTTAAGAGCTAACAAACAACTAAACCCACTTTTGGATTTATACCCCTTGGTAAGACTCGTTTTCAGACTTTCTGGCTTCTGTAAAGACAAACGATAACGATAGGTAAAAAAAAGAAATAAAATAATAATTATATTGATAAAAGGACCACTTTTAACTTGATTTTTATAATTAATTCAAATGGAAACAGTGGAATTATTCACAATTATAATACGCCATTGTACTGAGAGGTCATTAACCTATCCGGTTTGGAGTGTAATTAAAATAACTTGAATGAAAGTGAACGGTATTAATTACATTTGTATCATTAATAATTTTAGGCTATTGGAATGGACAACAAGGCTTTATACTGTGTCGTTATCTTTCATGGATTATTATTCCTTTTATTTCTTTAATTATTATTCTGATTATTCCTTTAAAATATGTAAGTAATAAAATAAGATAATATAAATGTCGGTTTTCTCACGCATTTATTAATTGTGGACTTATAAAAGTAATTATGAATGTATCTATAGGATTTATTTTGCTAAAATTTTGCACATTAAATAATAAGACATAATTCTTTAATTAATTTAAAGACTTAGGTATGTTTTAATGATAATAATGATATCATCTATGAGCTATGAAAACACAAGCACACATTAATATATGTTTGCACACACAATATTAATTATAATGTATATACCTACACTAGCTGTCCCCAGCGGTTTCACCCGCATCTTTGGTTACTGCTCCGCTCCCGTGTGTCTTAGCGATATAGCCTATAGCCTAGATTGTATATAACCTATAGCCTTCCTCGATAAATGGGCTATATAACACTGAAATAATTTTTCAAATCGAACCCGTAGTTTCGGAGATTAGCGCGTTCAAACAAACAAACTCTTCAGCTTTATAATATTAGTATAGATAAATATAAAAATGATTACTATTTCCCTTGGTCACACCATCACGCGTGAACGGCTGGATCGTTTTCACTTTTTTTGTTGTGTTTGTTACTGTCAAGATTTTTATGAAAGAAAGTAAAATCCAGGACGTTTGTCGTTTATATGCAACTTTTTCTTCTTCTTCTCCTTGCCCTGTTCTTTTCAAGTTATTTGGGGTCGGCGCAATATATTTTCCGCTTCTATTCGTCTCTGTTAGCCGTCGTACTACTATTCACTCCCTTCTTAACCATGTCGTCTTTCAGGCAATCAATACATCTCTTCCTTGGTCTACCTATACCTAATATGTGGAAATCAATGGTTTTAAATATCTTCTTTGTCTTTGAGCTAATTAAAAAACATACCACAAACGGCCTCCAACTTCCATTTATATATTTTGCACGCTTCGCTATGCGGACGTTGCCTTAATAATTTTTAAATGTATTGATTTCGTCATAAGACCATTTTTGGGAAACTGAACACTGAAATATTTTTTTCAAATCGGATCAGGGGGCTTAGCCAAGATGACTTTCTACAATCGTAAACGCTAGTAAAAACAACCAAAAATGTATGGAAATGACATTTCAACTGGTTGCTGGTTGTTTCTACGAGCGTTTACGATTATAGGAAGATATCTTGGCTAGGCCCTCTGTAGTTCTTGAGATTATCGCATTACAACCAAAAAACATACTTTTAAATTTTGTAATATTAGTATAGTTTACTCCCGTGGTAGTGCCCACGCGCCCATATTTCGAAGGAAGTACTTCAAATAAAAAAAAAATCATTCATAAGTCATGGTGGCCTAGTGGTTAAAGAACCAACTTCTCAAGTATGAGCGCGTATATGTACTTTCTGAGTATAATAATATCTTGGACACCAATGACTGTGTTTCGGATGGCACGTTAAACTGTAGGTCCCGGCAGTCATTGAACATCCTTGGCAGTCATTACGGGTAGCCAGAATCCAGTAAGTCTAACGCCAGTCTAACCAAGGGGTATTGGGTTGCCCGGGTAACTGGGTTGAGGAGGTCAGATAGGCAATCGCTCCTTGTAAAACACTGGTACTCAGCCGAATCCGGTTAGACTGGAAGCTGACCCCAACATAGATGGGAAAAGGCTCGGGAGATGATGATGACTTCATATTGTTACGTAGGTCGATAAGACAACGTTGTTTAAAAGTAAAATCTCGAAATAATAAGAAATTAGTAGAATGTTCTAGATATGTGGTCTAGAAATGTCCAGTAATGTAGTACATAGTTGCAAAAGTTCGAAAACATTCGACCGCTTGCGTAACACTCTCGAGTACGGGTCATCGACCTCCGAACAATAGCATGAGTAGATACTAGTAGTTCACTGACCTTCAAGTAACTATTGGAATTTTCTCGGGCCTTATCGATCTGCCTCGGCCTTTGAACTTTCTAGATGTCTACGCGCGCGATATAAATAGACGGCCGACCGCGCGGTGAGTCAGTTCAGTTTTGAATACGAAACAGTGAAGAACTAGCAAAGCTAACTCGTGAGCTTTCTAGCGACTACTACCGAAGTGATTAGTGAATATAAGAGTGTGTAGTGATTTTTAGTGATTGTTGTGATTGTGTTTGGTTTAAATAAAGTATCGTTCGATAAAAGTAATCGAGTATAATTTATCTAGAACCCCTAGCTCGTAACAATTTGGTGTCAGAAGTGCGATAAATTATGCCCGTGTTACCCAAGGACGATATGGAGGGTGTTCGTACCCAAAGTCAACGACAGCAAGAAGTGGACCAAAGGCGGTTTGTGGCTACTCCTGTACAGACGCCTGCTGGTGATCAGCCGTCATCGGAGCCAATTGCTGAAGTTTCGAGTGCACCTACACCATCGCCGCTCGTGGATGTTTCTACACCGTCTCCGGCAATGGATTTCTCAGCCCTGATCTTTCTAATGCAGGAACTGAAGCAACAGATGCAGCATGACCGAGAAGAACAATCTCGCCAGTTAGAGGAACACACGCACCTACTGAAAAACATGAAGGCGGAGCTCGGCTTAGAAGTCAAGGCCGTCAAGGAAAAAGTAGAGGTCCATGAGAACCGCATCTCGGAGGCTGAGCACAAGATCGCCGATATGGAGAAGACCTTGGGAAGCATAAAGGCTGGAGAAAGGATAGCACTCCCGGTTGGGGCTGCGCCTTCAATGCGAGACTTTAAGGTGCCGCCTTTTGATGGAACATCTCCCTGGTCGTCGTATAGGATCCAATTTGAAGCAGCTAAAGAAATTAATGGGTGGACAGAAAAACAAGCCATGACGGCACTGAAGTTGGGTCTCCGCGACCAGGCTTTATCCGTGCTAGATGCCCTTGGCCCGAACATGACCTACGATCAGCTGATTGAGGCTTTAGAAACCAGATACGGCGATGCACACCTGGAACGCGTATATCGCGCTCAGCTGAAGGATCGGGTACAACGTGTTGGTGAAGATCTGCAGCAATGGGCCACAGAGATTGAAAAGCTGGTTCGTAAAGCGAATCAGTCCGCGACTGGGCCCATCGAACCGACTATAGTGCAGGCATTCGTCGATGGCATACGAGATCTGGAAGTAAGAACTATTGTAAGTCTTGGGCACCACGAGACTTTGAAGAGTGCCGTAGCTCACGCCTTGGAAGTTGAGGCAATAAGAAAAGACAATCGTGCTCACCGCATCAGGGAGGTTTCTGCGGCACCTGCACTGGCTTCACGGGACCGTTTCAAATACAGTCCCAGGTGCTTCGCATGCGGAGAAAAGGGTCATCTTCAGTCGAGCTGCCCGAAGCGAAGCAGCACAACCGAAGATAATAACCGAGAAAAAAGGGCGGCTAATGTTACCGCAGCAGGGAAACGAGTAAACGCCAGGACTGCGGGGCGGGTGCTGGCTGGTTTTAAAAGAGCCCCAAGGATTGCGATCTCACAAGCCCACGATGGGAACAGCCTGATCATCAGAGGCGAAGTGAATGGAAGACCATGTCAGCTGACCTTGGATACTGGAGCTTCTCGCACGGTTATCAGTTCCCAACTAGCGAATCGTGTTCTTGGGGACTTCTCTGCGAAACATGACCACGTTAATTTGGTAACAGCTACTGGTCAGCACATAACCGTCCGAGATGAGAGGGAAGTAGAGTTAAAGCTGGGGAACACCATTTACCAGCATAAGGTCATAATAGCTGACATATTGGATGATTGCATCCTGGGATTAGACTTCATGCGACGACACTGTTGTGAGATTGACGTGAACCAAGGAGTCTTAAAATGTGGTGCAGAAGAAATCTTCATAGAAGGTGCACCATCAGGGAAAGTGTACTGCCTGAAGACTGTTTCTCTTCCGCCACGATCAGAGACAATGGTTCCAGTACGTCTCCCACAGAATTCTAGACAGGGAAATCGATGCAGTCTTATTGAAGGATCAGATGAAGACGATGTAGTGATCAAGAAGGGTACATTAATGGGTAACTGTGAGGAAGTGGCTTGGTTGCGTAAATGTGAAGAGCGCCATTCCAGACAGACCGTCCAAAGTGATAACGTCAACATTTCAAGTCTTTTGAAAGATTGCATTAAAGATTTGTCTGAAGGAGAAAAGGAGAAGGCTAGAAAGATGTTGCTCCAGTATGCCGACGTTTTCTCTACGAATGATGCTGATATTGGAAAAACCGGATTGGTTCAGCACAGAATCAATACTGGGAACGAGTTACCGATTCGTCAGCGTCCAAGAAGGCTGCCGGTGGCAAGAGAAAAGGAAGTGGACACCATGATTAAAGGAATGGTAAAGGATGGAATTATTGAGCCTTCGTCGAGTCCATGGTGTTCGCCTGTAGTTCTCGTGAAGAAGAAAGATGGCAGCACGCGGTTTTGTGTAGACTATCGCCGGCTGAATGACGTCACGAAGAAAGACAGCTATCCACTGCCCAGGATAGATGACACACTGGACACGTTGTCAGGGATGAAATGGTTTTCCACTTTGGACCTAAAAAGCGGCTACTGGCAAGTAGAGATAGACCCTAGGGATAAAGAGAAGACAGCATTCTCCACAGGAAAGGGATTATGGCAATTCAACGTCATGCCATTCGGATTGTGCAATGCTCCTGCAACTTTTGAAAGGTTAATGGAGTTAGTGCTCACCGGATTGACTGGAGATGCTTGCCTGGTCTATTTGGATGACATCATCATTGTTGGCCGGACGTTTGAAGATCACCTTCGAAATTTGGAGCGTGTGCTCTCTAAGATTCGAGGAGCCAACCTGAAGCTTAGTCCGAAGAAGTGCTCATTCTTTAAGCGCGAAGTTAGTTTTTTGGGTCATGTAATTTCGGGAAAAGGAGTGCGGACCGACCCAGAAAAGATCGTCGCTGTGAAAGACTGGCCAATTCCGAGAGACAAGACGCAGGTTAGAGCATTTTTAGGTTTGTGTTCATACTATCGACGGTTTGTCAAGAATTTTGCTGATATCGCCAAACCTCTGCACAAGCTAACTGAGGAGAAAAGACCATTCTGTTGGGATGAGAGCTGTAACATCGCTTTTACAGAATTAAAGAAGCGTCTGTGTGATACACCTATTTTGGGCTACCCTGACACAGAAAATGAATTTATCGTTGACACAGACGCAAGTAATACTGGAATTGGAGGAGTGTTGTCCCAACGGAAAGGAGATCACGAAGTTGTTATAGCTTATTTCAGCAAATCCTTGTCGAAACCCGAAAGGAATTACTGTGTGACGAGACGTGAACTTCTCGCCGTTGTGAAGACCTTGCAGCATTTCAGTAAATACTTGCTAGGACGTAGGTTCCACTTGCGAACTGATCATGCTGCATTGAAGTGGTTGTTGCAATTCAGGAATCCAGAAGGGCAAGTAGCAAGATGGATTGAATTGCTACAAGAGTATGACTTCACCATCGAACATCGCAGCGGGAAGTCACACGGCAACGCAGATGCCTTATCACGAAAACCTTGTCCGGAGGACTGCAAGCATTGTGTCAGGCAAGAAAATAAAGAAGCAGTACCTGTAAGGATGCTAAGGACGGATCTTAGTGACGAGTGGAAGGAAACCTTGCAAGATGCTCAGCAAAGTGACCCAGATGTTAAGCCAATTCGCGATTGGATCGAGGCCGGCGCTCCCAAGCCGAAATGGTGTGATGTGGCATCGATGAGCACGATCACTAAGAGCTATTGGGCACAGTGGGAGAGTTTGGTTATCCAGGATGGCGTATTGTGCCGTAGATGGGAAAATGCACGTGGGGACCACTGTCACCTGCAAATGGTTGTCCCAAAAGCTAAAGTACCAGATATCTTACGACTTTACCATGATGGATGTTCAGGAGGTCACTTGGGAGTAAAGAGAACTCTATTGAAGATACGGGAGCGGTTTTACTGGATCCACTGTCGTGAGGATGTGGAGGATTGGTGTCGCAAATGCAACAGTTGTGCGGCGGTAAAAGGACCTCAGACCCGTAGCAGGGGTGCATTGAAAGTCTACAATGTTGGAGCTCCCTGGGAACGGATAGCAGTGGATGTCGCCGGGCCATTCCCTGAAAGTGACAGAGGTAACAAATATTTCATGGTTGTCATGGATTACTTCACCAAGTGGCCGGAAGTTTTCGCCATTCCTAATCAAGAGGCAACGACAATTGCTGATAAACTGGTTCACGAAGTTTTCTGTCGATTTGGAGTACCCCTGGAAATCCACAGCGATCAAGGAAGAAACTTCGAGTCGCAAGTTTTTCAGGAAACATGTCGAGTGATGGGTTCACATAAAACCAGAACCACATCGTACCACCCACAGTCTGATGGAATGGTGGAAAGGTTTAATCAAACGTTGGAAAGATACCTGGCCAAAGTAGTGTCAAGCAGACAAAAGGACTGGGACAAGCACATTCAACCGTTTCTCCTGTCGTACCGAAGTGCCGTTCATGAGAGTACGACCGTGACCCCTGCGTTTGCTAACTTTGGCAGAGAGTTAAGGTTACCAGCGGATTTGATAACCGGCATTCCTCCCGATACGCCACGCTGTATAACGGACTACGCGAATGACCTGCGCAGTAAAATGAATGACGTGTACGAGCATGTCAGTCAATCAGGCCAACAGATGTCCGAGAGAGTAAAAACTCGTTATGACCGGAAGATGAACAATAGTGGGTTCGATGAAGGGTCACTAGTGTGGTTGCATAACCCTGTACGAAGCAAAGGGAAGTCTCCTAAATTGCAGGCTAAATGGGATGGACCATACAGCGTTGTGACCAAGATCAACGACGTCACCTACCGAATACAGAAGAACGTGCGAAGTGCACCCAAGATTGTTCATGTTGATCGATTGGCGCGATATTTCGGGAATAACGATGCTCGGGACGAGCATGTCTAAGGAGGGGGCAGTGTTACGTAGGTCGATAAGACAACGTTGTTTAAAAGTAAAATCTCGAAATAATAAGAAATTAGTAGAATGTTCTAGATATGTGGTCTAGAAATGTCCAGTAATGTAGTACATAGTTGCAAAAGTTCGAAAACATTCGACCGCTTGCGTAACACTCTCGAGTACGGGTCATCGACCTCCGAACAATAGCATGAGTAGATACTAGTAGTTCACTGACCTTCAAGTAACTATTGGAATTTTCTCGGGCCTTATCGATCTGCCTCGGCCTTTGAACTTTCTAGATGTCTACGCGCGCGATATAAATAGACGGCCGACCGCGCGGTGAGTCAGTTCAGTTTTGAATACGAAACAGTGAAGAACTAGCAAAGCTAACTCGTGAGCTTTCTAGCGACTACTACCGAAGTGATTAGTGAATATAAGAGTGTGTAGTGATTTTTAGTGATTGTTGTGATTGTGTTTGGTTTAAATAAAGTATCGTTCGATAAAAGTAATCGAGTATAATTTATCTAGAACCCCTAGCTCGTAACAATATAAAATACGCAAGTGAACATCTTAGGTGAAATCCCCAGGCTATTAATACCCAAGAAGGAAAAACCTTCCTAATCAACCTTTCATTCTTATAAACTATTTTTTTTACAGAGGTCTGATATCATTTTGTTATTTATAAATCCTTTGTGAAGGAACTTGTACCGGTCGGGGAAGTACCGACACAGCTACTATAATCTGTCAGATTTCCGTAATAGATTTTCAACTTTATCGCTGAAGCCATATGGTTTAAAGTTGATTGGGGAAAAGTGGGTGTGCTGGCGTCCGTACGTACTAAAAATATACGTTTTTACTTATTGTGGTTATATTGTTGGATTCCGGTTTCAAAAGGTACCTGTTAAAGGTACGGTAAGATATTTTTGACCTTGCTAGCTACACACAATAATCATGTGACATATGTACATACGCCAGCACATCAAGCTACTACAATCTGCCAAATTTCCTTTATAGATTTTCAACTTTATCGCTGAAGCATAATATGATTCAAAGTTTATTGGGATTTAAGAGTTTCGGGTAGCTTGATGTGCTGGCGTATATACGTAAAGTCGTGGTGGTCTGGTGGTTAAAGCAACAGCCTCCCAAGTATGAACGTGCCGGTTCGATTTCAGGTCAGGCAAAACACCAATTTAATTTTCCTAAGTTATACTTACTTTCTATCCAAGTTATCCAAGGTGTCCAAGTTATACTTAGAAAGACTTGGACACCAATTACTGTTTATACTGGTAAAGTGATACTTCTCGAGAAAGCCAGGACTGTGAAGTCTGAAATCACCAACCCGCATTGAGCAAGCGTGGTGATTAACGCTCAATCCTTTTCTGTGTGAGAGGAAGCCTGCGCCCAATAGTGGAACGATAAAAAAACTACAAACCAATACTAAACCTGTCCTTAAAAACTCAACAAAACTCTTTCCTTTTACTTTCAGATGATCGCATGATCCTCGGACACCTGATAAGTCGAGGGTTCAGCGTTGAACAATGCAAGGAGAAGATAGACAACTACTTCTCAGCCAGAGGGAGGATGCCAGACCTCCTGTTAGGAAGATCACCCCTCTCACCAAATATGGAGAAGTACATGAAGGAGGGCTACTGGTTCTTGTCTCCCATGAGGACTAAAGACAACCATAGGATCATTTTATTCAGGTAAGCCTTAAATAATATTTTTTTAATTAGTTTTCTTAAAGGTATCCTCAAAAAGCAGTTAGGAAAGTGTGGGAAGCCCCTTAGGCCTCTCGCCTATGGTTCGTCAGACTTGTTCAAAAGGTTTGCCGTGGCCCTAACAAAAAAGGCATGAGAAAGAACAAAAAGAAGGAGGAAGAAGAAGAAGTAACAAAAGTTGGTTTCAGCCAGTAAAAGTTCGACAATCATTGCCCCCGCATAAGGGAAGGGTCATTTCGATGATAATACCAAATAAAAAAATGCGAAGGAATTCATGGTACTAGCAAAATACTATATTTATGACTCTAATTATAAACCTGTAGCACTTTTTTACATTACATAGTTTGAGTTTGTCAATACTGAAATGCTTAATCAATAGTTAACAACAAAAAATATCCTAAATACGAGTACAAAACATTATCATTGATGGCCAAAAAAAAAACTTGAACAGATTTGATATTCAGGGAAAAATACATGCTTAATGGTTGAAAATCAGTGCCTAACGAAAACCTAAAACATTTTAAGTTTTAAGGAAAACGGATTTATCCAAGTTACAACAATGAAATAAAACCCTACCAAAATAATGCTTCCAAATTAACAATTCATAGATCCTCTTAAAATTGCGGATAACATTCCGTCAGGCGCTCTCCGAAGTTACGTGGATGTGAGCAAAAAGTTTTTGTTCAAACTTTGTTGAAATGAACTCAGAAACACTGTCTACTCCTTGTGTTTTATCATTATACTTATGGTTGTTGAAGGGTTATAAGTTTGTTGAGAGGAATAAGTTATAGATGGATCTGATATACATCATCAGCCTTTTTTATCGTCCCACTGCTGGGTACAGGCCTCTTCTCACACGGAGAAGGATTGAGCACGCTTGCTCAATGCGGCTTGGTGATTTCAGACTTTACAGTCCAGGTTTCCTCGAGATGTTTTCCTTCACCTTTAATCAGTCATTGGTGTCCATGATAAACTTAGAAAGTACTTATAACTTAAGTTACATCGGTACTTGCCTGACCTGGAATCGAACCCGCGCCCTCATACTAGACCACTGGTGCTTTAACCACTAGGCCACCTCGGCTGTAATCGACGATATACGAATCTGATATACGGCATTTAATTTTTATCTCCTTAAATTTAGTAAAAACATTGCGTTTTGAGTTTTAGTAAACAATTTACTGTAAATGTAGTGCGATCATTTGTAAAACATAATTGGAAATTGGGTTTTAGTCTGAAATTATTAAATGACATTATTATTTCGTATGAATAAAATATAAATTATTATGTATAATATATAATTATTGCGTAATTGAATCTGTTAACAGTGTTACAAATACATTTTGTTCAGTTTCAGTGTCAATATGCAATATTTGATATTATTTGTCTGCATAATAAGTCATAGTTTGTATACCGCGCATTGGATCGAAAATCGAAGGACTAAGAAAGAATGCCTTCCGAATATTTACCGTAGTTTAAGTTAATAGGCAAATATTTACACTTTTAAAAATGTGTCCATTTAGACACTTTTATATACATCAGCGTTCTGTAGTATTTTGTATTACCTACTACAAAATGTAATTTCTAATGTTAATTTCCACTTTCATATAAAAAAAAACCACTTACCTCTATACAACTGTGAATTGAAAATATCATATAAACACTTTTTTAAACCTCCATAAATCCCCAGAAATTCAAAATAACCATCGAAATTACAATGCACTTTCAATTTGTTACGGAACCCCTGCATCCTAGAAGCGTCATCAAATATTCAGAAGTGGTCTAGGAAGCTCGTTTACACGCTGCCAACGCTGTCAGAGGTCGGATCGTGAAAATATTAACAGACTTACGGTCTACGGGCCACGTCTAGCGTATTTTATATCTTGGTTTCGTGGTGAGTTAGGTAACAGTTTCTGAAGGAGGATAGGAGTTATTTGAGCGTGTTTCAGAGTAACGGTTATCGCATTTTGTTCAGCGTCTGTAACAATTAAATTGATCTATCTCGATCACGTAATTAGCAGGACTTAATTAATTATCTGCCTAACAGTTTTCTAATGACATTTATCTTGGGTTCCACGTAAGTAATTAGCAGGACTTATTTAAAAACCTGCTGACAGTTTTCTAATGACATTGGTTTTGGGTTTTAGTCAAAACCAGTACAGACGCCAGCACATCAAGCTGTCTAATATTCTCAATCAACTATGAACCTAATGCTTCAGCAATAAAGTTGAAAATCAATTACGGAAATTTGACAAATTGTAGTAGCTTGATGTGCTGACGTCTGTAACTTTGTTTTTTTTTGTGTGAAAAAGGCTCATGTTTTTTTACCATGTTGTTTTAGGACCTTTGTCCTAAGTTAGTTATATGATATTGAACACATTATTATAGTTTTGTACCTTTAGTTTTAATGTAGAATCCTTAAATGACCCGTAAATGTCACTATCGAGCTGTGGGTGCAGCTGGAGGGAGTAACTGATTTTTACTGGCTTAAACCAACTTTTGTTCCTTCTACAAGTCTTTGTGTACTAGGGCCATGGCAACTCTTTCGAAAAATTCCGCAAATTAGACAGAACTTTTCACCATCGATTATCATATTTTGTTAACACTATATCTTCTGTAATCTCTTTAACAAATGCTTAGATTATACAGCCTGTTCTTCATTTATGATACACAACAAACGAGTCTTACTCGCGACGGAATTATAAAGATATACGATACCTCTCTTCTCCCGATTTTTGGCAAATTCCACCGACCGTGATCACGGATGGACTCCCGAGTACGTCGCGAGTAAGGCCGTGTCCCCAGTAGGCAAACTGTTAGCGGCCGACTGAGTTAGCCGCAAATTTGTGGCAAACTGAAATTTGAGTTAGCTGCAAACTCTAAACAATTTTATTTTCGTGCGTCGCAAGCGACTAGAACCGGTTTTGGTGGGAGTCGGCCGCTCACTGCAATAATCCGCGCGTAACGCTGCAAACTGCGTATAGTGAGCGCAAAACTAGCAGACTGTGGACACTCCATTTCAAATATATGGAAGGGCGTACTAAATCGGTAGGTACGCCACATACTCAGTCGGCAGGTAACAGTTTACCTACTGGGGACACAGCCTAAGAACCGTATGCTGTGTGCGATACGTGTAGAGGTCACGAAATTAAAAAAAAATTAAAACATTGGTTTTCTATTTCAGAATATTAAGCCCAGACATGGTAGTGTTAGATGTGGCAAGGCTAGGCTTTCTGATGGGAGAATACAGGTTGTTCAACGAGACTTCACAGGGCGACCATTGGATATTTGACTTCAGCAACGCGACCCTCAACCAAGCCTTGCAATTCACACCCATCATGATTTCGAAAATCTATTATCACATAACGGTAAGCTTCATTGCTTTTAGGATGAAGAAAGAGGCTGTGACATACAACAGACAGACAGACATGTCGACTCGCGTGCCGTCGTGCAATCATAAGGGTTGAACTACATCTGGCAGCACGGAATCGCATTTGTTCCGTCTGTGCCACCACGTGCTGCAGTATGCTGCCGCATGCGAACGCGCGCTGTCGAATTCCGCAGACGATGTTCCGATGACGATGATGAAGTGATCGGCGATGAAAGGATGCGTTAGCTTGCTATCGCGTGCTTCAGCGTTCCGGAGTCTCCCTGCCGACCATTGCATTTTGTCCGTGAAGCCGATCGCCTCGAGGATTCCGCCGCGTGCTATCGCATTATGCTTTCTGTCCCGGTCTAGCAAATGGCAGTTCTAAGCGACAGAAAGAGAAAGAGCGACGGAAAAAGGCGATTCTATGCTGCCAGATGTAGTTCAACCCTAAAAATAGAAGTACTTCATTGGTCTTGGCTTGAAAATCAAATCAAATCATTTATTTGCCGAAATATGTACATAAGATGTTACATTTATGTAAATAAAGCTCATTACATATTTCACCCTACTATAGAAAATGCTATAACAAATGCCTAAAAGCTTATATGACAATTGTTTTTTTTTTGTGTATCCATCTCGAAAAATGGGTTTTATCTGTAGATAGAGCTCGAAAAGTTGAGTAGCTTTGTGTAAATAAATCATTATTGGAAAAAAGAGTAGATAATCGGTTTTACTGATAAAGGGATGGAATTTTAACCACCATTATTTCTGATTGCAGCAATGCTACGCCATCAAGATGAAAGGCATACATCTGGTCAACGTGCCGTCTTTCGGCCACTCAATCTTGGCCCTATTCAAGAAGATTATGAAACCCAAACACAAGGAGAGGCTGCATCTCCATGACAGTTTTGAGAAAGTATTCAGTGTGCTGCCTAAGGAGATATTCCCTAAGGATTTGGGCGGCACTGCCAATATGACAGTGCAGGATATATGTAGTGAGTATTCTGTTGTCAGGTTTGATGGTGGCTAGGTATGATGGACGGGCAATTTTTTTATTGGTGTCAAACTCAAAACTCAAAATCATTTATTCAAACTTGGCTGTAAAACAGCACTTTTTGAACGTCAAATATTACAAAAGACAGCCCCCAAAACGCTCACCCTTCACCACTTCCTATGTGTTTTTGCTGGGAAGAAGAAGTGGCGCAACAAACTCCCCAGCAACTCAACAGCAACACTCGACAGCAACAGCTGTCTTGACTGTTGGCCATGGCAGTCGTTCTCTCTAAGGAGATATTATAGTGCATAAGCATTTTGCGCAGACACAGGTGCACTCTCTATTCCCTCGCTCTCATAGTCCGATGAGACGGCAATCCGACACGATCGGATAGAGATCAGGACCGACATTTACGTGCTCTCCAATGCACGTGTGTATCAATCACCAACTTCTAAACTTCGGGCTGCTTTATAACAGTCTCTTATAACCCGCAAAGTGAATTTAGCCTGACCCGGGAATTGAACCCGAAACCCCATGTAAAGCAGTCGCGGTATGCGACTACTAGACTAACGAGGCAGTCAACATGCAAAATACAAAAAAAACAGCTGTACACTGTTCAGCTTTTGGCGTTTTGGAGGCTGTCTTTTGTTTTTTTGACGTTCGAAAAGTACTGGTTTATATACCTAATTTGAATAAATTATTTTTGATTTGATATAAGGAATAGCTTAAAAAAAATCCTCATGAAAATTGGCATTATTATATTCTTCTAAATATTATTTATTGCAAATATTTCCACAGGCATTTATTATGAAACCCTCCAATCGGACACCTGGAAGGATTTCTACGCGAACCAGGATAAGAACTTCCACGTGGACGAAGCGAAGAGGTTAACTGCATCCAAGATCACTGACGAGTTTGGAGTCGAAGGTTCCTTCAGAAAATTGGAGTTAGATTAATAAAATTGTAGTTTAGAAGCTGAATAGTTTTAGTCTTCTGTGTTAGTAAAGTATCGCAAAAATTATATTAATTTCATTTCTTATTTGAGTATAGACAACAGCACTTCAAGCTACCCATATCTGTAAAATTTTCCCATTCCACTTGGAACCTTAAAATCATATGGTCCGTAAAATCTGGGGAAAGTATCGTAAGTAATTTATAGGATAAGGGCGGGATAAATTGAATGGCAGTGCATTAAGCTACCCATGACTGACTGTTCCCAAACAATTTTGAACCATATGCTGCAGCGATAAAAAAGTCGTGGTGGCCTAGTGGTTAAAGAGCCAGCCTCTCAAGTATGAGGGCGTGGGTTCGATTCCAGGTCAGGCAAGTACCAATGCAACTTTTCTAAGTTTGTATGTACTTTCTAAGTATATCTTGGACACCAATGACTGTGTTTCGGATGGCACGTTAAACTGTAGGTCCCGACTGTCATTGAACATCCTTGGCAGTCGTTACGGCTAGTCAGAAGCCAGTAAGTCTGACGCCAGTCTAACCAAGGGGTATTGGGTTGCCCGGGTAACCGGGTTGAGGAGGTCAGATAGGCAGTCGCTCCTGATAAAACACTGGTACTCAGCTGAATCTGGTTAGAGTGGAAGCCGACCACAACATAGTCGGGAGATGATGATGCTGCAGCGATAAAGTTAAAAATCTATTCAGAAAATTTGTCAGAATGTAGTAGCTTGATGTACTGGCGTTTGTACAGTATCAAATTACTTTTAGAATTTTGTTGCTTCAAGTTTTAAAAATTTCGATTGTGATAATGTAAGGCTGTTATTGAATGTCAAAAAATACTGAATTGACTTACGATTTTTTTCTTGCTTGAAGGTAAAAATCTTAAAGGAATTATAAATATGATTATCGAAAATAATTGTAAGTAGGGTGATTTTTTTATAATTAAGTTTTAGAAAATATTTTTATAGACCGTGTTTTTTAAATTGTGCAAAAATAAATGATTAAAAGTGCAGTTAAGTAGTTTAATTATCTATACTAATATTATAAAGCTGAAGAGTTTGATTGTTTGTTTATTAGCTTGTTTGAACGCGCTAATCTCCGAAACTACTGGTTCGATTTGAAAAATTCTTTCAGTTTTAGATAGCCCATTTATCGAGGAAGGCTATAGGCTATATACCATCACGCTAAGACACACGGTAGCGGAGCAGTAACCAAAGATGCGGGTGAAACCGCTGGGGACAGCTAGTTATTCTAATAATTATCCTTGATATTCCTTAGAATATCCTAATTAAATTTAGATTTTCCTCCTTTGTGTCATAAGTGTAGTCAGTTACGACTGAGCAAGATTCTTTGTCCTACATTATATTATGTACTAGCTGTTGCCCGCGACGTCGTCCGCGTGAGCATTAGGATTAAACATTCACCCCCCTCCCCCCCGTAGTGATAGCGTGATAATATGTAGCCTATATGTTGACCCGACCTCTTAGTTATATTCATGCCGAATTTGAAGCAAATCCATGCAGTACTTTTTAAGATTACCCCGGACATACATACAGACAAACAGACAAAAATTCTAAAAACTGTATTTTTGGCTTCGATATCGATTTAAGATCACGCCCCAATTTTTCTTTAAAAAAAATATTCAATGTACAGTTTTGACTTCTCTACAATTTTATTATATGTATAGATTATTCCAAAAAAAACCTTTCTTTAATTGTAATTTAAATAAAAACTCAAATACATATAGCCGATCTCAAACTTAACCCTTTAGCAAAATAAATACAAAGTTTCTAAATCCACAAAGAGTTAAGTTCAATATTTTGGCAACACGAACTAATCTGAACTTCCATTTTAAGTCTCAAATTGGAATTTTGGATCATCACGCTTCTATATTTAGAATGGATAAGCAGAGCTGTTCTTATAGAAAACTCATTATGAAGCGTTGAGAAAACAGATGGCGTGGTGGTAAGTAAACCTGCCTGCCACGCTACAGGTCGCGGGTTCGATTCCCGCATAAGTCAAACATTTGTGTGCATGAACATGGGTGTTTGACTTAGTCTGGGTGTTTCTATGTATAATATCTACATATGTATTTAGAAAAGAAAAGTATATAAGTATGTTTATCAGTTGTCTAGTACCCATAGTACAAGCTCTGCTTAGTTTGGGACTAGATGACGTTGTGTGAATGTGTGAGGGATATTATATTATATATTTTTAGTGGAAATTCTTGAAAGCACCTCTCAATTCGGGGTGCAGTTTGAAGGAAGTGTCAGACTTTTACACTCACAAAAAAAAAATAACCCCTCCCGCTATCGGTGCAGCTGGAGGGAGTTTCAGACTTCTACTGACTAAAGCTCACTGTTGTTCCATCTGAAGCCCTTTGTGGCCAGGGCAAGAAACACACTGGTAGAAAATTTATTATAACTTTTAGTACTAGCCCTCACATTTGCTACGCCTGAAAAAGGCCGTTAAGCTGTTAAGCCGTTAAGCCTATTATTTCATTAAGACCTGTAAGACCTTAACGTGCAAATAAAGATTTTGAGTTTTGAGAAATTAACCGAGCGACACATTGGTTTTAATTCCGCAAATTCTGCAATAATCTTAAGTATCAAAATTGTATGAGAAAAATTTGTATAAAACCCAACCCATAATATTCTTCTTCTTCTTCTTCCTGCCCTGTTCCCAATTCTATTTGGGGTCGGCGCAATGTGTTTTCCGCTTCCACTCATTTCGGTCAGACGTCATACCACTATCCACTCCCTTCTTAATCATATCTTCTTTCAAGCCATCAATCCATCTCTTCCTTGGTCTACCTCTATCTCTCCATCCATTCACATTCATACTTAAGACACGCTTGTAGCATGTGTCTCACATCTTCTCATGACATGCCCATACCACGACAAACGAATATTATTACCCATAAATTACAAGGGTAAAAGACAGGTACGATAAAACAAAATACACCATTACTGACAAATTTAATATAAAATATTTATCACTACGCATATAAACTAGGCACTTAGAGTAAACCAACCGCTTATACAAATTAGTCGAAATCTAACTTCCTAAAGGATCCAGCTAGAAATTCTTCGTTGATGTCCGAGTTGGGTCTTTTCTTCTCGTTGGAAACCATTTTCATGCAATTGATGAGGAACTGCTTAGTGTTCGTGCTTCTCATTTCTTTTTCGTATTTATCTGAAAGAATTGGAAATCAAAATAAAAACAAAAGAAAGATTATAACAAAGTCATTTAATAGCAATTTTAAATATAAAAAAAAACAACAAAGTTCTTTTCAATAAAGTAGAAATCTATACTTATAATATAAAGTTTAAGACTTGTTTTGTTTTTGCTTGGCTACCGTTAGTTTATATACATCTGGACCAATTAAAAAATCTCTCAATGTCAGACAGACAATTTACCGAGTACGGCTATGTTTCAAATATTTTACATGTTACAAATAAACCTAATTTTTGCATCTACATATATCTTTATACAATCCATCCAGTTTCTCTAAATTCATCATCTTTATACTCTTTTGTAGTATCTTTAACTGTTAATACTTTCAAAATATTATCTCAATCGAAGTCAACTCACCTTTGAACTCAGCCATCGCCGGCTCCTCACCACCATAGTCTTTCGGCAGATATCTCTTAGGAACTCTCATATGCAGATCTTCTAAGGACTCGTGGACCACCACTCGGTCTATTATCTTCGGGCTAAAGAACTGCCTCATGAAGCTGATGACGTGTTGCAGGACGCTGGTCGCGTTTAGCACGTGGATGGATTGGATACGAAGACCTAGACCTTCCTGGAAGTAAAATTATTGAATTTAGTCTTTATTATACGATCCCGATGGCGCAGTGGTTATCACGCTGGACTGCCGAGCTAAGGGTCCCGGGTTCGATTCCCGGCATGGTCGACATTTGTGTGATGAGTATGATTGTTGGCTGTGGTCTGGGTGTTATATGTATTTATAAATATATACATATGTGTAAGGTATATGTAGTTTATCAGTTATGTTAGCACCCATAACACAAGCTAATCAATAGTTTACCGTGGGGCTAACCGACCTTGTGTGAAAAAGGTGTTCCGATATACATATACATATATACATATTGTCCCGCTATATATATGTAGAATAATACTGAAGCAGATTTTCTTTAAAAGTTTAGTATTTTGATTGACCATTACGTAATTTTCAAAAAGTTGGGGTGGCCTAGTGGTTATAGCACCAGCTTCTCTAGTTTGAGTGTGTGGTTTTGATTCCAAGTCAGGCAACTATCAAAGTAACTTTTCGGAGTTGGGGCCCTCGCCCACAGCGGCTTTTGTAGCGATGCAGTCTTGGATCAGTGATATCTTGGACTCCAGTGACTGATTTGGTGAAGGAAGAAAACTTAAGGATACTTGGAAGATAAAGTCTGAAATCACCAAACTGCATTGAGTATGCATGGCGAATGACCCTCAAAGAACTTTTTTTTATGCAGCCAGGTTTTTGACAATTATCTTACATGGAACAAGTGTGCTGATTTCTGCATCAAATTGGGGTTCAGCCTGAGCAGATGCGCGAAGGTAGCGTATTTCATGTCCAGGACCCAGATGTCGCCTAGGAAATAGTCGTACTTCATTCTGATGTCTCCAAGCTGAAAGGAGAACAATGTATTCAGAAAATTAACATCGATTTAGAAACATACAACACACAGAATTTTTGCGTGTATATTTTGTCCCTGTCAGATAAATGGATGGGTTGCCACAGTACCTATAGAAAATATTAGGTAACACTAAATATATACTGTTGGAAATAATAGTGATTAAGGGCGGGCGTCTTGGAGGCTGTTTTTTCTGTAAAATTGATCTTCAAAAAGGGCTGATTTTCAGCCTACTTTGAATAAATAACATTTTAACTTTTTTATCTTTAATACCCAACACACATATGCATCTTGACTAACAGCACTCGCCAAATAAGTTTGCCACTCAAAATTTATAAACAAAACACTGCTGCGCAAGCGCATGTAACCAAATAACTGCCTTTATGGCGAAGGCTTTGACTTATTTAACTTTCGTAGTTATTTAAGTTACCTTGGACTGAAAAAGATAGTTAGTTAAATATTAAAGTTAGTGCCTTACCATAAAAGTATTTCTCATGAACACTTCGCTAGTAAAACCACTCGGGTCTGCGGTATTGAATTTGACTACCGTCACTCTATGACCTTTAAACATTTTAGGCATCGTGATCTGTAAACTGAAAAACAAAAATAAAAAAATACTATTAGTAGGTCGCTTCCAACCGGTATATGTGGAAATCTAAAGGGTAGGCCTATGTTCAGCAGTGGATGTCCTTTGGCTGAGATGATGATGATGATGACTATTTGTAGTAAAAAAAAATTAAGGGGAGCTCATGGCTAAGTAACAGTCGCACGGGTCGACCGATCATAAGGTTAAGAAACGCTTGACCCTGCTTAGCGTGGATGTGTGATTATCATAATATATCATGACAAGGTAAAAGTACGTTAAATTGGTAGGTCTCGGCTATGACACATCTTTGGCAGTCATTACGGGTAGTTAGAAGCTAGAAAGCCAACAACCAGTGTTATCAAGGGGGCTCAGGTAACTGGGTTGAGGAGGACAGCTAGGCAGTTGCTCCATGTAAGACACTGGTACTCAGTTCCATTAGGTTAAGACTAGAAGCCGACCCTAAAGCTTGGGAAAAGGGTCGGCAGATGATGAGATGAAGTAAATGATTATTCTAAAAATGGTAAACAATTATTCTCAAAACAGTACTATAATTATTTCATTAGTTGACGCAGATACCTTTTATTTTCGGTCGGAAAATTGTATTTACTAACGTTCGTTGTCACTATTGTTTATAACATTAACAATAGATACATAAATAAACAAAACTTTTTCGCATGAATTTCCAAATTACTCCGAAAGATAATAAATAAACAATATGTAAGCTAAAATTTTAATAGTTTGTTTACAAAAAACAATTATGATTCTCATGGCGGATACCTAGCTTATAAAAAGGTAGGTATTTTGTTTTTTTATAGAACCCGCCTAAGTAGGTAGTTGAGTTTGATTCCAGGTCAGGCAACAATCAATGTTACCCCTAGTTATATTCTTGAATACTAATGACTGAGTAAGGGCGAAGAAAACATGTTGAGGAAATCTGGACTTTAATTGGAAGAGGACAGGAATTTGGAGAGAATATAAGTTCGAGCCTAGAACATTAACCTAAAGTTTATTCAACCCTTACGAACTCTTAAATATAACTTTCGCAAGACTGACTATAATCTAATTAATAAAGATATAGAAGAAATAGACTGGGACCGCGTATTGAATAATAAATCTGCCGATGAGTGCGTTGACATCTTCTATAATTATATTCACGGTATTACCAAAAACAGAGTACCAGTATCTGCACCGAAAAACTCGAAATTTCCCGTCTGGTTTTCAAGGGCACTTATACACATTTTCAATTATAAAAAGAAAGCCTGGTTAAAATGGAAAAAGTACAATAATGTTTCCGACTACGAAGTGTTCTCTCTATATAGAGCCCGTTTTAAAAAAGAATGTACAAAATGTTATCGGCTATATATTGAAGGCATAGAGGATAGTATACCTAAAAACTTGAAATACTTCTGGTCGTACATGGCTAATCGTCAAGGCAGAGCTGGCATTCCTTCTCGTATGCACTATAAAAATGAAACATCAAACGATCCACTGAGAATATGTAACCTTTTTTCATATTTCTTTCAATCCGTATATGAACCCTCCAGTCTTTCACCACAATGGAGCCCAGCTCCTGAACAAGCTAACGATAATAACACCTCACTCCATAGTATACAACTTAGTCTTGACTTGATTCGTAAACAATTAAAAGTGTTGGATACAACAAAGGGCCCGGGCCCCGATGGAATTCCCCCCTACTTTTTGAAGTGGACAGCAAATACAATATGCAAACCGTTATACATTATATTTAATAGGTGTCTCAGTGCTGGTTCATTTCCTCTTATCTGGAAAACTGCTAATATTGTTCCAATACATAAAAGCGGCTCAAAACAAGACATTGAAAATTATCGACCAATCTCTCTTCTTTGTGCTCTTGCTAAATTATTCGAAAAGCTCGTCCATCACGAAATATACCCTTTTTTAAAACACAATATAATTCCAGAACAACATGGTTTTGTTAGACAAAAATCTACCGTCACAAATTTAATGATATTTACCAATGACTTGTTTAAAAACATGGACAGTAGAGCTCAAACGGACACCGTGTACACGGATTTTAAAAAAGCTTTTGATAGAGTGGATCATGAAATACTGCTAAATAAAATTGCATACAATGGCATCAGAGGCAATTTACTTCGCTGGTTTCAATCGTACATTAACAATCGTAATCAGACTGTTATAAGCAACGGGTACAGGTCTGAATCTTTCTCAGCTACGTCAGGAGTTCCACAGGGATCGATACTTGGGCCTTTACTGTTTATTCTGTACATAAACGACATTGACAAATGCTTTCATAACAGTAAATTTTTGTTATACGCCGATGACCTAAAAATTTTTAAAAGGATTGTAACGGAGGATGATTGTCATCAGCTTCAAGATGATTTAAACAGACTATCTGATTACTGTGTAACAAACAAACTAAAACTAAGCATCTCTAAATGCAAATTAGTTACCTATACTAAAAAGAAAACTAAAATCTGTTATGATTATTCTCTTGGCAATGAGAGCCTTATGAGAGAATCTGTAATAAGTGATCTTGGTGTACTACTTGACTGTAAACTACACTTACATTTACACATAGAAAAGATAACTGCTAAAGCCTACCAAATGTACAACTTAGTTATAAGGTCCTCTAAAGAATTTAATCGCCCAGCTACATACCTATATCTTTTTAATTCTCTGGTACGGCCTCAAGTGGAATACGCTTGCATGATTTGGGACCCTCATTATGAAAAATACAATGAAGCGATAGAAAGCATTCAGCGAAAATTTCTCCGAACGATGCAGTATAAGTGTCATTTGTACCGTCTATCATACGAGGAGTCGTTACAAAAATTCAAATTATTAACACTACAATCTAGGCGGCTGGTACTTCAAGCTATGATGCTTTATGGTTTGATACACAACAGGTTCGACTGCTCTGAACTAGTAAATAACATTTCTTATATCGTGCCTAGAACGGTCATAAGGCGAGAGGCGCGCGCTTACCCAATCTTTGCTACGACCACCAGTCGAACAAATGCGGGCGAACGGGCGCCCCTCCGTAAATTAGTAAATAATTTTAATAAATACTTTCATAAAATAGATATTTTTGCCTTGACTCAGCAGGAATTCAGGAAAAGCATTGTAAAGATATTTAGTTCTAACCCCCAATAAGTTTAAGATTGAGTTTATGTAATTAACTAGAATTCTAAGCACCCCCTACCTGTACCTTTTTCTTTACTTAGTAATGTGTGGAAACGTAGTGAATTGTACTTTCAATATTTTATATTTTAAACGTAGCAGTAAGACATATTGTACAATTGTTTGTCTTCCCAATAAAAAAAAAAAAAAAAAAAAAAATGCTGGACACATGACCAACTCGTAAATAATCCATCTAAACCATAATCTGACGGCTTTCCATTTTTCATCTTATTTAAAGGACTATTCTACTTACGCACTTATATAAAGAGCTAATTTTATGGTAGAGGTACTCAAGGAGGTAGCAGGCAAGCAAGGCAATTACTCCCAAAATCCCTTCTAGAACTCTCCTACTAAGACATTGTAAAGTCTATCAAAGGTCTCTACATATTTTTCCAACGCCCTGAAGCTATTTCGATAATCTAATTCAGGATCTGCCTGAGTTGCGGGTTGTTCGTAAGAGTTACCGTGGCCCTGGCACACAGGGATCTCCAGAAGGAACATAGTGGGTTTTAGTCAGTAAGAGTCTGACACTCCTACCAGCTGCACCCTCAGCGGGAGGGATCATTTGATGATTTCCCACGAAAAAAAAAAGAATCTAATTGAGGATCACCCATCCAAATACCAACCGCGGTGATAGACGCATGCGGTCATTGATTCATGAACCTTCAAACATTGATGTCAGTAGTGCATATTGCAAGTCTGTGCACTAAGCGTAAAGAATTGCGTATGCAAGCAGTCGTAATTGTAGCATGCGAAGAAATTAACTTGCTACCTGAATCGCTTATGCAATGTTTGTATCTATCAGTTATAGGTTAGCAAACTGGTTAATGCGTAATTTCAAGTAAACTGTCTAGTTTTGATAATTTCGCTGTGAGATTTTGAAAGCTAGTGGTTTTTGCTTTGATTAATAGGAGGCAATAGCTTTGGTATGTTAGTGGATTTGAGTCAGTCTGAGTTCTAAACTATAATCATGGTACCATATCTAATCGTTCATCTTATATAGCGCTTAGTTGTATACTATGCTTCAAAATAATGAGTGTTTTTTCAACCATGAAATTAATTAGCTAAGCTAAATATGCAGCCGTCGATGGGTCGATCGATCACAAGGGCAAGCGACGCTTAACACTGTCGATCTGTGGATGGATAACCGTTTTTCCGTGTTTTGATCATCACCAAAGATACTGATACGGATTGCGTGAAAGTTGATATCTTTAGAAAGAATGTTAGGTACTTGTGAAATGTAGCTAAATAGAAAAGTGTGGAAGAAAAAAAGCAAGCTGTGCCGACACTAAATAAAAATTTGGATGAGGGCAGGAGGATGATGATGATATAGTTGCTATCATCACTATTATTCCTCTTACCCTTATCCCGATTTCTTATTGATGTCGGCGCAGTTTGTTTTATACTTTCTTTATATGATGTTATCTCAAAAGCAACACTATTTTATCTATCTTAATCCTAATCCTCTCTAAGACTACTTACTATGAAGTCCACAAATCTTCAGAGTCTGATAGAATCTTCTCTCTGTTCTGTATAATCTCTGGTGCTAGTAATCTGTATTTGTAGAAGTTGTCTATTCTTCTTTTCGCCTTCTCCAATGAGCCTTTGGTCACCACCAGCATTCGTTCCACAAAAGCTCTTTCTGAAAATTAAAGTTGCACTTTAGGGATCTGGGAGGTACTGGCTTAGTCGGCATGAGTAAATGGCATTCCGTTGAATACTCATTGGGTCTATGACTAACTATTTAGAAAATTAAAAGTGCACGTGACGAAAATGATCTTTAGTGTAATTTTATCTGTTCTTTGCTCTGCGTTGTTGGTCTAGTAGTCGCAAAGTGCGGCTACTGTGCACTAGGGGTCTAGGGTTCGATTTCTGGCTCGGGTCGAAATCGCTTTGTGGATTTTGGAAGACTTTCGTAAAGCAGCTCGAAGTCTGGAAATTAGTGATTGATACATCCGTGCTTGCCGTCCCACCGTACTATGAGAGTAAGACTTAATAATATCCTGCGCAGCTAGCTGATCTCCTTAGACAGAACGGCCACAGTTGCCGTCAAATAGCTCTGTTTATCTGTTTATAAATATGGATATTGATTTTCTTTCATTTTAAAGTTTTAGTAAAACAAATTTTATGATGCAAAGTTATCTACTAAACAAACAAAATATTCATGCATGCTTCAATAGCATAACATTTTTTCAGGCCCGATTTCTATACCCTTCCTTTGACCTTCTGACCGTTTTGCCAATGGGCTAACGACATCAGTCATTCATTCTTTACGCCGATAGTTAGCCAGATATGAATCTATTTTTATTTCTAAGCACAAATCTCGAGAGCTCGGAACCGATTTCGATAAAAAACATTTTTTTCAATATTCTTTGATGACCGTGTATGGTGCTAATTAATAGAATAGAATAACATTTATTGTAAAAACATGAGTATGCATCAAATTATTCAAATTTGACGTAAAGGCTTTTAAAAAAATGTCCGTAAAAGTCTAGGTATGAATTACGAATGATTTTTAATGGCGCGTGTTCGTAAAGCTGGCAACGTCGCAAATAGCTATCAAATATATACATGTCTTAATTAATTTCTCAATTTTATTTTATGAAAACATAAAATAATGATCTGTAGTGCACTAAGAAAGTTAATAGAGAATGCAATTCTTAATATCGTAACACTGAATATATAGTTTCATATGTAAAAAACGTATTTGGAAACTTTCCAAGTGCCTTTTTTACACCTTAGACGTTTAAAACATCAAATTTAGTGTTTTAATTGCAATTCCCATTCAATGTTTTAGTGCACTACAGAGCCATATGTCTTACTCTCATATAATAAATTGGCCAAATTAATTAAAACGTGTAAATATTTGACAGCTATTTGCGACGTTGCCAACTTTCGGTACACGCGCTCTTAATTAGAATGTGATGTTTCATTTTTTATTTTTATAGCTGTTAGCTACTGTTAGACGGTACCTGGTGATACAGACGCCAGCACATCCTTTAATAGATTTTTAACCTTATCACGTTAATGTGCTGAATAAATGGTTTTTCTTTCTTCTTCCTTCAATCATCATCATCATCTTCGCAGCCTTTTTATCGTCCCACTGCTGGGCACAGGCCTCCTCTCCCACGGAGAAGGATTGAGCGTTAATCACCACGCTTGCTCAATGCGGGTTGGTGATTTTAGACTTCATAGTCCAGGTTTCCTCGAGATGTTTTCCTTCACCTTTAATCAGTCATTGGTGTCCAAGATGAACTTAGAAAGTACGTATAAGTTAGAAAAGTTACAGTGGTACTTGCCTGACCTGGAATCGAACCCGCACCCTCATACTCGAAAGGCTGGTGCTTTAACCAATAGGCCACCACGACTACTTCTTTCAATTCCCTAAGGTTAATAATCGGTTGATAAAATTTTACAAACTCAAGTAGGCTGACCCGCTGGACCAGCTAGTATGTAATAATTTTATATTATTGCAGTTTTTGCATACAACCGTGGGAGAAATCTTGAGATTAAGTGCGTTGATATGTAATTTACTTTATCAATTTTTAGTATCTAAATAATTTTTTTTGGGTATTTCAGGTACCTAGAATATTTTTAATTGTACATTTTTATTTTTTCTCTCCAACGCAAAAAAGGTAATAAAAGCGATATACTGTGGCCGTTTTTTTAGGAAATCAGCCAGCTGCGTATGACATAGTGTAATAAAATAAAAAAAATCTTTTATTTTCAGGCGTCGACGGCACCAAGCCAGCAGAAACACGTAGGAAAATATAATTTCTGATATCCTTATGAATAAATGATTTGATTTTTTGAGTTTAAAAATTGAGTTTGAACGCTTCCAAAATCGCTAACCTGAAAGTATTCTTTAAAACTTTTGACTCATTTACTATCTTATCAATTAAAAATCTATACCAATTCCATCTATATATGATGATGATGGCATTATGGCCGATTATCGGCTACGGCGGCCATTCTCTTTTATGGAGATCAGCCAGCTGCGCAGGACATATTATAGTGCATAAGCATTCGCGCAGATACAGGTGCACTGTATTCCCTCACTCTCATAGTCCGATGGGACGGCAATCCGACATTACGGAGAGAGATCAGGCGCAGGACCGACATTTTCGTGCTCTCCGATGCACGGCTGAATCAATCACCAACTTTCAGACTCCGGGCTGCTTTATGAAAGTTTCTCAAAACCCACAAAGCGATTTCTGCCCGACCCGGGATTCGAACCCGAGACCCCGAGCACAGCAGTCGCGCCTTGCGACCACTAGACCAACGAGGCAGTCTATCAGAATTCTACTATATATATTATAATGAAAAATCTTACCAATCCCAGCTTCAACCAAATGAGGCTGTTTTTGAAACCACTCAATGATAGCATCTATGTCTTCCTCTAGGGTGCTTTCTTTGAGTCCCAGTTCCTTTCTGATCTCCTGCACATCTTCCCTGGTGTACGGGAACATCGGATGTATATCGTCCACCGACATCTGTGAACGACAATAGCTTTTATTACTTTAGTGGTAAGGTTTATAATGCAATGGAGGATTAGTGATTTTTCTGTTGGGTATTCTGTTACGGGAACATCGGATGTATATCGTCAACCGAAATCTGTGAACGAAAATGGCATTTATTACTTTAGTGGTAAGGTTTATAATGCAATAGAGGAATAGTGATTTTTCTGTTGGATATTCTGCTGTTTTGGTAATTGGGTTGGATTAATAAATGAGTATTTTTTTGACAGATGGCACGTTAAACTGTAGGTCCCGGCTGTCATTGAACATCCTTGGCAGTCGTTACGGGTAGTCAGAAGCCAGTAAGTCTGACGCCAGTCTAACCAAGGGGTATTGGGTTACCCAGGTAGCTGGGTTAAGGAGGTCAAATAGACAGTCGCTCCTTGTAAAACACTGGTACTCAGCTGAATCCGGTTAGACTGGAAGCCGACCCCAACATAGTCGGAAATAGGCTTGGGAGATGATGATGAGTCGCCAGCAGGTCAAGCTACCCAAAACTGACAATCAACTTTGAGCCTCAGCGATATGCTTCAGCGATAAAGTTGAAAATCTACTAAGGAATTCGGCAGATTGTAGTAGCTTGATGTCCTGGCGTCTCCACATACATATATATATATATATATATTATATTATATTATATTATATATTATTAAGTTGGTTTGACCTTCTCGACTTTATGTCGGTTTTTAATAAGTATCCCGTTCCGTAGCCCACGGAAAAAAAGATACTTATATCCCCCCTAGCCTTTCTATTTAGTTATGATATTATATATATAGTTATTAGTATGTTATTAGTATAGTATTAGTTATGATATATATAATTATTAGTATGTGTATGTATGTATATTATTAAGTGTATTATTAAATATCTATATAATTATGGTTTATGTATTTGCTTGCGTTACTCTAATTCTTCTTCTTCCTCTTCTGGGTTGTGATGTCGACGAGTGTTGGGTGTTAGACGATTGCTGTGTGTTTGACAGTTCTTGGCTGGTGTGTGACTCCTGAGTGACTGGTTCCATTGGCGTGCTTGATGATGGATGCATGTTTTGTGTTTCTTGGATGTGTGATGTTTGTGTGTCAGTGTGTGAGTGTTGTTCTTCTGGTGTTCGTACGAATACTGTGTCGCCGAGAACTTTGCTTAGTATGGTGGTTGAGTGTATGGATGCTTGTTTTTGGAGGATGCTAATATCAATACCGGCTTCTAGTTGGTCTATGTATTTTTTTAAGCTTTTTGCCACGATGCCCGTAACGCCTATTACTATCGGAATGACAGCCGTCTGTGTATTCCATAGCCGGCTGACTTCCGTTTTTAGAAGGTGGTATTTGCTTAATTTTTCTATTTCCTTGGGTCCTATGTTGTAGTCTGACGGTACTGTAATGTCTATCAAGTAAGTTTTATTATTAATTTTATCTATGTATATGAGATCTGGTCTATTGTGAATTACGGTGACATCGGTTTGAACGGGCATTTCCCACATAATTTTAGCGGTTTCGTTTTCCTTGACTTGCGGCTGTACTAGTGTTTCCTTCCACCAAAGATGGGAAACTTCTATTTTATGTTTTTTGACCAGACACCAGTAGACGTACTGGACAAGATTATTATGTCGTCGGACATAGTAGGTCCCCGCCAATTTTTCGCAGCCAGATATTATGTGCTGCGTCGTTTCGTCTTTGGTGACACAAAGGCGGCATTTTCCGTCTACTGGCTCCTTTAAAATATCGCGCTGGTGTTGTTTTGTCATCACGGCTTGGTCTTGGATTGCGAAAACTGCTGATTCTATGCTTGGTGGTACTTGTTGTTTTTTTAGCCATTTAAATGAGAGTTCTTTATCAACGTTCGCCTGATCTAATACTTTTGTGGGAAATTGTCCGTGTAATGGTTTACTTCTCCATACTGAATTTTGTTGTTTTACTATTGATTCCTTTATTTCTTTATCGGTGTGTGGATTTCCTCGCGGTAAGTGTAGCTGTGTCTCTATTTCTTGTGCTTCTTTAATTATTGAGTATTTAACCCTATTTTTATCATGTTGTACTATTGCCTGAATTAGATAATCACTATTAGTATTTAAGTAATGTTTATATTTTATTATTTGTGTTTTGTACATGTATTCTACATTTAATAGTCCTCTCCCTCCTTGCGATATTGGTAGATATAGTCTTTGTACGTCTGCTTTCTGCTGATGTGCCTTCTTTATTGCTAACAATTTCCTGGGTTTTATATCAACTTTTTTAAGATCACTAATTTAGTAATTTATTATGCCAAATGAATAGAGTAATACCGGAATTGCATAAGTGTTTATACCTTTTTTATTATTATATATTATTATATTATATATTATTATATTATATATTATATTACCTATTAATATATTGATAGGGTTTTCTATAATGGATTTTATGCGACATGAGAAGGCTATTCATGCAATCGTTTAACGGTTTAGTCTACATTTAAAATTCGGTTTCAAGATCATTATCGATTATAACAAATTAATACATAAATTAACAATTCCGTTCATTGCCAATAGATATCCTTTTGTGAAGGTTTTGCAATAAAAAAATAATAATATACTAAAACAAATATAAAAGTTTTTATATGTCATCTGACACCTTGACACCAAAATTATTTTTTTAATGTACCTATGGGCAGGTATAATTATATTTAAAAAATTGGTCCAAGTCTAAAAAAATGCGAATATCAACTTTGGAGAGTACGTAAATGTCGGTCCTGCGCATGATCTGCCTGACTGATTACCGTCTCATCGGAATATGAGGGTGAGGGAATAGAGAGTGCACCTGTGTCTGCGCAAATACTTGTGCACTATTATCTACGTAGCTGGCTAATTTTCTTAGAGAGAATAGCCGCCGTGACCGATAGTCGGTTTGGACGCCATTATGTCAGCAGATACTGAGTTTTCTATTGTTCTTCTCTATGCGTTTTCAAATTTTTTTAAAGATAAACATTTTTAGAATATAACGTTTTTGTTTAAAAAAAAATCTGCCAATAATGTTGCTGGAGAATTTGTTTCTCCATTTCATCCTAGCAAAAACACATAAGAAGTGGTCAAAAATTCACTTTTTGGCGGTTGTCTTATGAAATTTGACGACCCCGATGGCGCAATGATTAACACGCCGACTGCCGAGCTAAGGGTCCCGGTGTCGATTCCCGGCATGTTCGACATTTCTGTGACGAGCATGATTGTTAGCTGTGGTCTGGGTGTTATAATATGTATTAAATGTATTTATAAATACAAGGATATGTAGTTTATCAGTTGTATTGGCATATAACAGCATTAAATTATAATTTTTAGAACTCTTTATATAATTTTTTTTTTTAGTTTGAGATTAGTGATATCTCGTAAATAAAATGTGATTATAATTATTTATCACTAAAACTAGGCGCTTAAAAGAGAATTTTGTATATACCTACAAAAGCGAAAGTTTATTAAAATACCGGTACATATGATTGGCCGATATAAACTACACCGATGTCTATTGATGCAAATAATGTACGTATTACGAAATAAACAAGAATTTATCTATCTCTAGACGTGTATAAAAACCTTGTAATTTACACTTTTACGATTTATTTATTTATGCTTAATTATTCAATATATTGCGTTAGTTTAATGGTTGCAAGATTAGCTTCTAAAATATATATATTTTTATTTTAGTTTACAGACGCCAGCCCATCAAGCTACCTCAATCTGTTAAATTTCTTCAATAGATTTTCATCTTTATCACAATACTGGAAGGTTAATATTCGATTGGTAAAATTTTACAGATTCGGGTAGGTTGACCTGCTGGCATCTGTACCTATATAATTACGTACTTGTGTTATATTCGATATAATTTAATTATGTAAGAGGTATATTATGGTAGTGATAATAATTGATGCAGATTATAAAACTTTTATGATTAATTAATTTTTGTTTATTTATTCAATATGTTACGTTAGTATAATAAATCACACCTACAAAAGTGTGACTTCTTAAGAAATACATTTTTTTATAATTTTTCTAAGTGTATTTATATCATCATCATCAAAGCTTTTTTATCGTCCCACTGCTGGGCACAGGCCTCCTCTCACACAGAGAAGGATTGAGCGTTAATCACCACGCTTGCTCAATGCGGGTTGGTGATTTCAGACTTTATAGTCCAGGTTTCCTCGAGATGTTTTCCTTCACCTTTTTAATCATTCACGTCATTGGTGTCCAAGATAAAATATGTAGTTGTAAAAATAGTTGGGAAAAGGCTCGGGAGATGATGATGATGACATGCAAATGTGGGTTCAATCCCGGGTTAGGCAAGCCATTTCATGTCCTATTTAGGTTAGAAAATTAAGTAACTAATGTTGATAAACGGGAATCTCAATTCCGAAAACTTTTTCTTGGATAAATTGAATTTATAGTAAGTACTAGCTTCCGCCAGCGGTTTCACCCGCTTTCTGAGGGAAGTACTTTCCATACCCGGATAAAAAGTAGCCTATATGTTATTCTGATGTATAAGCTATATTGTGGTAAAGTTTCATTCAAATCCATTCAGTAGTTTTTACGTGAAAGAGTAACAAACATCCATACATCCATACATCCATACTTACAAACTTTCGCCTTTATAATAGTATTAGGATTAGGATTAGGATAAATAAAATATTTTTTAAAAATGTGTAAAATAAAAATCAATACTTACGTTTATAAAATGCACAATAAATTCCGTGAAACACTTTTTCTTTCAAATATTTTTTATTATAATTATAAAAATCGTTTCTTATAATCACTATTATAATTACAAACAAAAACTGATTTTGGATTAATAATTATAATTATTAAAATTGGAATCTGACACGACTGTTGTAAGCGAATGTCGGCCGAGTTTTGACATAAGACGAACACAGTTCGCTAATATGAACCTAGCTAAATGTTAAAATCCAAGGTTTTTTTGTTAACAACAATAATAATAATAAATCTTTAACTATTTAACAAATTCACTTGTTATTCTTTGCTTTTACGTAATACTTTAAATTGTGTGAAAATATCGTCTACTATTGTACATACCTCCATCTCATTTTAATTTATTTTAGCAACGTCTGGAAAAGTTAAATACGTAAATAATGTTATGAAGTGGTTTTTGTTAAGAGCTCTTTTTTGTTTGATTACTTCATACACCTTTGGTAATGCAAATAGTCCAAAATTTCAAAATTATACATCAACCTATACATATCTCTACGTATAATAAAATCGCAGAAAAGTCGAAACTGTTCATTGAATATTTTTTTAAAAGAACTATTGGGGCGTGATCTACAATTTTATTGATATCGAAGCCAAAAATATAGTTTTTAGAATTTTTGTGTTTGTCTGTATGCATGTCCGGGCTAATCTCAAAAAGTACTACATGGATTTGCTTCAAATTTGGCATGAATATAACTGAAAGGTCTTGTCAACATATAGGCTACATATTATCACGCTATCACGTACGGGGAGGAGGTGAATGTTTAATCGCCTAATGCCCACGCGGAATACGACGTCGCGGGCAACAGCTAGTCAAGAATATAATCTTTTTGTTTTTGTAGGTATTATTTAAAATATATAACATTTAGAATAGGTAATTACTTAACATGTTGCATTAGGTACTTATGCAACTAAAAATAATTGTAGGTAAGTTTATTTACTGTATTTTTTCTTGTGGATTTTTTGTAGATTCAGCTCTCAATTTCATATGCTAATTAATATAGACAAAAATAAATCATAAACAAAACATAATTAAGTGAAGGATCATGAATCGATAGTAAAAAATATGACATCATCATCATCACCATCTTTCTGTCCCTATACTCATTTTATTTGTGGTCGTCGCAGCATGTTTTCTTCTTCCACTCTCTTCTATCTGCCGTCATCTCACAAGTAGTATTATTTCTATCCATATTGACTTTCACACAATCCATCCACCGTTTCTTTGCTCGTCCCCTTCCTCTATATCCATACACATTCATGCTCAAAACCATTTTCACGACATGATCTTCATTTCTCCGTATCACATGCCTGTACAATGTCAGTTGTTGGGACATAGCTTTTCGGTCACTTTGAAAATTCCTTTTGCGTAATCATTCCTTTACTGTATCCATATGGTTAGTATTCTGTTCTGACTCGTTGGTCTAGTAGTCGCAAGGCATGACTGCTGTGCACGGGGTCTCAGGTTCGATTCCCGGGAATCGCTTTGTGGGTTTTAAGAAACTTTCATAAACCAGCCTGGAGTCTGGAAGTTGGTGATTGATTCACTCGTGCATCGGAGAGCACATAAATATCTGTCCTGCGCCTGATCGCTCTCCGGTCGTGTCGGATTGCCGTCACATCGGCCTATGAGAGTGAGGGAATAGAGAGTGCACCTGTATATGCGCGAATGCTTGTGCACTATAATATGTCCTGCGCAGCTGGCTGGTCACATCTGACAATCGGCCTGGATGTCATCAAATATCCACCAGCGAAATCTATATTTAGACAGACAAGTGATACTAAAATTAAAATTACAAAAAAAGTAAACGGTAGCAGTTACACTCTGGCGTAAGAAGACAAAAATTATGAAAATTGATACAATTTAAAAATAAAAACACAGTTTTTATGTTAATGATGTTCCTATTAAGATAATTTCAATGTCATCATACGTCACACACTTACAACGGACCACATTTACTACTCATAGTCGTGTTGGCCTAGTGGTTGAAGCACCAGCCTTTTAAGTATGAGGGTGCGGGTTCGATTCCAGGTTCCAAGTACCAATGTAACTTTGCTAAGTTATACGTACTTTCTAAGTCTATCTTGGATATCAATGACTGATTAAAGGTGACGGAAAACATCTCGAGGAAACCTGGACTATAAAGTCTGTAATCACCAACCCGCATTGAGCAAGCGTGGTGATTAACGCTCAATCGTGGGAGAGGAGGCCTGTGCCCAGCAGTGGGATGATAAAAAGGCTGTGATAACTTATCAGTAATCTGTAAAATCGTACCTAGATTAATATGTATGTAGTTTTTTTTTTGTTGTAATATTATTATTAGATTAGTTTTAATTGATAAGAATAATTATGTTTCGAAGCCAGATGAGCTCGTGGCTAAGTAAAAGCCGCAAGGGTCGATCGATCGTAAGGTTAAGCAACGTAATGCCAACGCGGACGACGTCGCGGGTAACAGCTAGTATAAATAAATTAAAAGAAAAATCTTTTTTTAAAAAGCTTTTATAGTCCGCCATATTGGGTTTAGAATAACGTCAAATTATTTTTAAATCACTCTCAATAAGCCCTTTCATTTGATACCCATATTGTTGAAATTCATTAAAAATAACTACTCCGCCATCTTGGAGGGCCCGCCATATTGGATTTAGAATAACGTCATATAACATATCGTGCATTGTCATCCAAACTGAACGTGTATACAAAATTTCAGCTCAATCGGTTGAAGATATCTACTTAAAAATTGAGTTCAAAGAATCCACCGTAACATACATACACGGCAAGTTAAATAAAAGCTTTTAAAAACAGATGAGCAGTATACACAATATTTTTTTTTATCTAACTTTTAAGAGGTTCAATAGTCCATGTCATCTGTTGTAGCGTTTAGCCTTGGTGATTAAGTAAGTGTGAAATCTTCAAGCGATTATGTTCGCCTTGGCCAAGCTTTGAAATATCACGGAATATTCATTTTAGATATACGAGCACATAGTTGTAAAATGCATGCTTATAATACTTTGTTATAAGATAAAAGATTGTTATAAATAATTATAGGTTTCACGACGTTTTTGAAGTATTTTTACTAGCTGTCCCAGCGGTTTCACCCGCATCTTTGGTTAATGCTCCGCTCCTGCGTGTCTTAGCGTGATGGTATATAGCCTATAGCCTTCCTCGATAAATGGGCTATCTAACACTGAAAGAATTTTTCAAATCGAGCGAGTAGTTTCGGAGATTAGCGCGTTCAAACAAACAAATAAACAAACTCTTCAGCTTTATAATTTAGTATAGATAAAATATATTTTTTTCCACTTCGTCCGTCGGTCGGTTTGTTCACATAACACTTATAGTCACTTAAAGGGTTTTATCAGAAAGGTATGTGTATTATTTTTCCACGCAACAGTCGCTAGTTTCATATTTATGATTTTTATTTACTAGAGGTCGCAATTGTTTATGCTATAGCTACTTTTATTGATCTCCTACCATTTAAATTAAACAAATTAAGACAGATAGATATATAATACTCTTTATTATGAACACCGATGGACCCTTGAGTTTGTTGCGGCGTTTCTTCTCAAGGTAGTCAGTTAGGAAATGCCGATCTCATCTCGTTTTTTATAAAAAATGTGTTGACGTGTAAAAGTGTTGAGTTCAACCAATGTATTTGCAAAATAAATATCATTTATCAATTTAAATAACAAAGAAAGCTAAACATTAAAAGAAAAGGTAACAGTGACACAATAGGCGGACTTATCGCTAAAAGCGATTTCTTACAGACAACCTTTGGATGCATTGAGACGAGAAGAAATAACCATAATGCAGCAGGCTTAGCATGGCAACCGTAGAAACAAGTTTTGACTACCGGAGATTGGATATAATGACAGAAAAGTGACAGATTGACGTAAGATTTCTTTTGACATTCTTTGAAGTAATTTTTCTTTTCTTCGATGGACATAAGGCTACAAGTGATTATATGCGAGTTGACAGATCGCGCACGTTGACATTGACAGAAAGACAGAAAGTCTTTTCTTGACAGAATAGATATATAATCGCCATGCTAAGCCTGCAGGTAGTCTATGGTGTATTGTTTCATATTAATTTGGGAACATTAAAATACATACATAAAAAGTTCAGTTCAAAAAAACAATAAATCCTTTCCTGTGCCATAACATGCAAAAATATACCAATTTACAGGTTACTGATCTCCAAAAATTTTTGAACCAAAATAAAAGATTACGTCCAAGAGGAGGAAAAATCAAGGCACATTTTTAGGGTTCCCTACCCAAAGGGTAAAACCGGAACCCTATTGTTTTCGCTCCTCTGTCCGTCCGTCCGTCCGTCTGTCACCAGGCTGTATCTCATGAACCGTGATAGTTAGAGAGTTGAAATTTTCACAGATGATGTATTTCTGTTGCCGCTATAACAACAAATACTGAAAACTAGAATAAAATAAATATTTTGGGGGGCTCCTATACAACAAACGTGATTTTTTTGTTCATTTTTGCTCGATATTGATAACGGCAACAGGTAGATGCTTGAAATATTCACAGAATATGGAATGTATTACTTACTTTAAAAATAAGTAATTTTATTAACAAAATATCCCATTAAAAAAAAAAATATTTTTTGCTCGTTTTTTACTCGATATTGATAACGGCAAGAGGCAGACGCTTGAAATCTTCCCTGAATATAAGGTTTATATAAATAATGGGACGGAACTTTTCGTGCGCGAGTCCGACTCGCACTTGGCCGGTTTTTTACGCTTGAGGTCTTGCTTAATTTTTAATTCTCATATAAAATTTTAATTGCCTTTTCGAAAAAAGAATAATAATTCCCCGTTGCCCCGTTGTTGCGATCCTCGTTGCCCCCTTGTTTGCGACTTAGCGACTAGTTCCCGGGGGACCGGTAAGTGAGCTGGCGAGTCTCCTCCTGCCATTTTTACATGTATTTATTACATTGTCATCGGCAGGGGTCATAGTCCCCATAGTTTTCCCTTCCCTAGTCCACTAGCATCCCATCACAATAACCCAAGTAGTTTTTCTTCCATACTTAGGTTCCATAGGTAGGTACATTTCTATAGTGTATACAGGGATAATCGTCGGTTTTGTGTCACCATTAGGTACATATATTAAAGTTGTCTCAAAAGGGCTTCAGCGTGTTGGCTTCGGCCCCACGTTCGCCTTCTAAAAATCCGGGAATCTAAAAGTCCCGTGGTCTAGAAGAGACATAATAATAATAAGCAGACTCTTTTCCATGTCATGTTCCTGCAGAAGGAAATACTTCAAGTTTGCTACATTGAACTATCTTTCTGAACAAGACTCTGCTTAGAATCATGCAACGCCTGGCGTAGTCGGTCCGTGGACGTGTGACCATCTTGACATGAAGAGTTCCTCTGTGTTTCGGAAGACACTTTAAATTGGTGGGTCCCGGCTGTCATTTGTACATCTTTGGCAGTCGTTACCCGTCAGAAGTCAGAAAGTCTGACAAACACTCTTACCAAGAGGTCTCAGGTTGCCCAGGTAACTGGGTTGAGGAGTTCAGACAGGCAGTTGCTACACGTCAAACACAGTTGCATCTATTTAATACTGGAAGCTGACCTCAACATAGCTTGAGAAAAGGCTAGGCAGATGAGTTTATCAGTTGTAAAAGCACCCATAACACAAACTAATTAATAGCTTACCTTGGGTCTAACCGACCCCATGTAAAAGGAGTCGCGATATATTGTACTAATATAATATTGACATTGGCATTATTAATAGCCCGAGGAGTTAGAGAATTTTATCATAAAATCAAGTTCTAGATTAAGGTCACATATAACTTTTTATTAAGTCTTAATTTATGGGTATTTAAACCTTGAGTCATTGACCTTAAAGTTGAAAATAATATTGATAACATATTTCGTAATAGTTGACGAACAGCAATTTATGGAATTATGCAAGTTTATCTTAAAAGAGAATAAAACTATAGAATTTGGCTTACCATGTGTGGCTCAAGCAGTTGACACCGACTGCTTGAAGCCGCGACTGCGTGGTGAACTATAGTCTTTTATTCCCTGCCGTACAGTCGCGACCGCTTCAAGCCATTAATTTCTCGAGCGGCACACATCCACTGCTCAAGCCGTTGACTGCGCTATGTCTCTGACCTCCTTCGTCCGGAAAACCATATTGTACTCAACTTTAGTAGAAAATCAACTGCTCGAGTGGTTTGTATAGACAGCTCGAGCCGTTAACAACCGACCGCTCGAGCAGTCGACGCCGACCACTCCACCGGTCCGAGTACAGCCGGGCTTTAAACAGCTATATTACCGAAATGACTTACATAAGTTTATGTGGAGTACTGTACCTAGTTGACAACTAGTCAAATTCAAAACTTTTATTTAAGTGTCAAAAACCTAAAAATGGTTATTCTCCATGCAATTTGTATGAATACGCAAGCTATGACTTTTATTAATATACATTTTTTTTTTAGAAAATATCTTGTATATTTATCTTTAATTGCAGCAGTAGGTACAATCAATTTTTTCATTGTAATTTTTTGCAGTATTAATTAGGATGACTGTCAAGGTCATATTTTTTAAATTCCATGTCAGATTGCGAAGAGATATACAATGTTAAAGTTGTTAGGTTTCCTAATAAAGAACTTAAATTTCCCACAAACGACCATCTTGTTCTTATTTTACATCAAAACTGAGATACATACATAATCTCCTACTCAGATTTATTAATCACAAGCCTTTGTTTTGTCTGTTGTGCTGCAAGCCGAGGCCTGCTGGGGCTGCAAAACTCTAAACTCAAAATCATTTATTCAAACTTGGCTGCAAAACAGCACTTTCTGGACGTCAAGAATTACAAAAGACAGCCCCCAAAACGCCCAACCTTCACCACTTCCTATTTGTTTTTGCTGGGAAGAAGAAGTGGTGCAACAAACTCCCCAGCAACAACTGCGGGTTGTTCGCAAAGGTTACCGCGGCCCTGGCACACAAAGACCTCCAGAAGGAACATAGTGAGTTTTAGTCAGTAAAAGTTTGATAGTCGCTTGAGCTGCACCCACAGCGGGAGGGGTTTTGATGATTTTCAAATATTACGACAAATATTTCAATAACAAAGTGAGGTATGAATGTAGTAACTAAGTACAAAGCAATTTGTTATTTCTGTAACATAATAGGTTGTTAGTCCGATCTTCTAATTATACCAACTGTATACAGTTTAAAGTATAATCGTCCATTTTGTTGATAATAAGACTGAATTTGAACTTTGAATTTGCTAATGACAATTTCCTTTGACGCACTTGTTGCAAAAACATTAAGTACATATTATTAACAAAAGAAAAATATCCCATGTGTTTATAGTTAGCGAAAAAAATCGGTTTTCGTGTCTAAAGTGGGTGATAGACGTGCGAGTAAGTACGCGGACTTGAGCCTCGGCGACCTTTTTCGCCTGTGTGTCACCTTAAAAACGCGTACTTTAAAATTGCCGCGCAAGTTCGCCGGCGATCCAACCTCTTTGAAATCTTACTCGTAGCTCGTCTCGGCCCTAAGATTTCAAACCGGTTGGATCGCCGACGAACTTACTCGGCGGTTTTAAAGTACGCGTTTTTAAGGTGACACACAGGCGAAAAAGGTCGCCGAGGCTCAAGTCCGCGTACTTACTCGCACGTCTATCACCCACTTAAATCGCTATATCTTTCTGCATTACTAGCTGTTGCCCGCGACGTCGTCCGCTTGGGCATTATGTAATTAAACATTCACCCTACGTGATAGCGTGATAATATGTAGCCTATATGTTGACCCGACCTCTTTGTTACATTTATGCCAAATTTGAAGTCAATCCCTGCAGTACTTTTTGAGATTATCCCGGACATACATACAGACAAACTGTCAAAAATTCTAAAAACTATATTTTTGGATTCGATATCGATTGTAGATCCCACCCCAATTATTATTATTATTACAAAGAAATATTCAATGTACAGTTTTGACTTTTCTGCAATTTTATTATATATATAGATAGTGTCACAGTGATCTAAATAGCTTTAGCTTGTGGCTACAGAACAGTCGCACGGGTCAATCGATCCTAAGATTATTACATACAACGCTTGGCGCGGTCAATCCGTGGATTGGTGACCAATCATGACTTTTTGCAAAAGCATGTTCAATTGGTGGATCCCGGCTATTATTTGAATATCTAAGGCAGTCGTTACGGGTAGTCAGAAGCCAGAATATCTGGCAACCAGTGTAACCATGAGCCATCGGGTCGCCCATATTACTGAATTGAAGAAGTCGGTCCATGTAAAACACTGGTACTCAGGTGCATCCTCTTAGATTGAAAGCCGACCCTCACCTAAGAAATGGCTAGACCGATGATGATCTTAATAAACTACGGCTACCAGTCCAACTGGATGCAGCTGATCTCCTCAATTTCTTATCATATTTTATTAAGTTGTTGTTATAAGAATTTCTGATTTCTGAGTCATCATCATCAGCCTTTTTATAGTCCCAATACTGGGCACATGCCTCCGCTCACACTGACAAGAATTGAGCGAAAATCACCGCGCTTGCTCACTTGGTTGGTTATTCAGACTTTATAGTCTAGGTTTCCTCAAGATGTTTTCCTTCACCTTTAATCAGTCATTGGTGTCCAAGATATACTTAGACAGTTGATACAACTTAGAAAAGTTGTACCGGTACTTGCCTGACCTGGAATCGAACCTGAACTAACACTTGAGAGGCTGGTGCTTTAACCACTAGGCCACCACGACGATACGGTATCTGGGTACCCGCAACAATTTACGTAGGTGATATAAAAAATATGAATATTTCGTTTATTTTCAGTTAGTTAAAACTAAAATTCAGCGTGTGAATTAACTATCTTGATGAAATAAAACAATACTATCTTGATTTTGTACTATAAAAACAAATATATATGTAATGCAATTTGCATCCTATGAATAATACTTTAGCATAAAATCAGTTTTCAGTATCTATTATGTAATATTATACAACTAATTTTTTTTAGCAGAAATCTAAATAGAACAAATAATTTGTAAGAAGTATGTCTTGGGACAACAATGACTGATTAAAGGTAAAACTCAAACTCAAAATCATTTATTGAAACTTGGCTGTAAAACAGCACTTTTTGAACGTCACAAATTATAAAAGACAGCCCCCAAACCCACCCCATACCACTTACTAGTATGTGTTTTTGCTGGGAAGAAGAAGTGGCGCAACAAACTCCCCAGCAAGGAAGAAAAACATCTCGAGGGATGCTAGACTATAAAATTAGAAATCACCAACCCGCATTGTGCTAGCCTGGTGATTAACGCTCAATCTTCCTCTGCATGAGTAGGGCTGGGCCTAGGCTAGGCTGGGCCAGTAATAAGATAATAAAAAGGCTGATCATGAAAATAGCATTAATAATAACTATACTAGGCTGATTTAATTAACTATCTCGGAAGACTATACATAGTATACTTTTTACCCGGTTGCCCGAAGTAGTTCACACGAGTGAAACCACTAACAGAAGCTACTCAATATAAATTGCTGACCGAACAGCCTAAACGCCTGAATATAAACTATTAGCAATAAGTTGCAATATACATATTGCTTATACTCTTATATACGGTACCGTATTTAGAGGAACTGAGTAGGTCGAGGACGTCACTAAGGCAGTCCATTCAATGTAAGAAAGTTCAATCCAATAAAAAAATTGTTCTCCATGATAATAATATATATCGGGACACCGTTTACACACGGTCGGTTAGCCCCAAAATAAGCTATTCCTTAGCTTGTGTTATGGGTATAAACAGAACTGATAAACTACGTAATATTTATATACATTAATATTCATATAAATATATTATTAAAACACCCACACCACAGCCAACAAGCATGCTCATCATCCAAATATTGACCGTACTGGGAATCGACCTGGGAGCCTCTATTCGGCAGTCCGGCATAGTGACCATAGCACCAAGGGAATCGTCTTATCTTAATCTAAGCAGCTGGTACTCAGCTGTTAGACTAGAAGCCTTCCCTAACATAGTTAAGAAAAAGCTACGGATGAGGTGAAGTGCAATTAATAAAACTGTCTTGATAAATTCAACTACTTTCTTTATTTAAATAGAACACTTATTTTATAGACAATTCTTATTAAACAGTTGCTTCATACACCTATAAGATAACTATGTTTAAATCTATAACATAAATAAATATAAAAATGAATCCCTATTTCCCTTGGTGATGCCATAACGTGTGAACGGCTGGACCGATTTCACTTTTTTTTTGTTGTGTTTGTTATTGTCAGGAGAAGGTTCTTAGAGAAGAAAAAAAACAGAACAACGTCTGTCGGGTCAGCTAGACTAGTTACTATATTTCTAGTCCACACACAACGTTTTGAATGATCCAGGCATTCCGGAGTACTCTTCGTTGAATTTAGATGAAAGGCGAGAGGATTCGTCCGTTGAAGCGTTCTCCATATACTTCACTTTTGCTATGTGACTGTCCGAGCTCAATTCCTTGAAGACTGATTCTGGGAAAAGTAAGAAATTCCACTGTGAAACAAATTTCTTTCATTTTTTAACGCCTTCAAATCTCATAGTGGCTGGTGTACAGGAATTTTGTGCAAAGCCAACCAACCAGCTTTGTATAAGTCGTTCAGCTTAGTATCTAATCATTACGTGACCGAAAGACACGGTGACCATAATAAGATAAGACGCTCTAATGAGATCAGCCAGCTACGCAGGACGCATTATATTGCACAAGCACTTAAGCAGACACAGGCATACTCTCTATTCTCTCACTCTCAAAGTCCGATGGGACGGCAATCCGACACGACCGGAGAGAGATCAGGTGCAGGACCGACATTAACGTGTGTAATTTCCCTTGTTGCGACACTACAAACATCGCCACCTATCCTTAAATCATACATCAGACAGACAGAGTATGCTACAATAATCTGCATATTCAGTAGAACCCAACGGCAACTGTCGGGGTAGTTTCCCACCAGACACAGCACCCGTCCGGTTGGAGGATCCTCCCTTTTCTATAAGATATGGAGACTTATACTCCCTGGTTTTCCCTACCCTAACCCTCAAGAAATAAAGAGTGTCATCATCATCATTATCACGGCCTTTTTATCGTCCCACTACTGGGCACAGGCCTCCTCTCCTACGGAGAAGTTTAGCGTTAACCACCACACTTGCTCAATGCGGGTTGGTGATTTCAGACTTTATCGTGAAGGTTTTCTCGAGATGTTTTCCTTCACCTTTAATCAGTCATTGGTGTCCAAGATAAACTTAGAAAGAACGTATAACTTAGAAAAGTTACATCGGTACTTGCCTGACCTGGAATCGAACCCGCACCCTCGTACTCGAAAGGCTGGTGCTTTAACCACTAGGCCACCACTACTTTACAGAGAGTGTCAGTAAAAGCTATGTACATATTTCTTACCACTCAATTCCTTCATACTTTTCTCATCACCGCCGAGGTCTTTTGGCAAATTTTCTCTCTTTATGTGATCATACAGAGATTCAACACTATTATGTATAACTAGTCTTTGTGCTAATTTCGCACTTAAGGCTTGCTTGAAAACTATGAGGATTGTGTCGAAAAATTTGGATCCACTTATTAGATGGATCTTTTTCATTCGTTGGCCTAGAGCTTCCTGGAACAAATAATTTTATTGAAGTAGGTAAAAATGTATACTTTTGAAGGAAAAAAAAACCTTTATATAATATTTAACGAATATTTTTTTCTTTGTCCCTAATAAATAATAAAAAGTGTTAATAGATAGTACTGATGGAATTCAGGCCGATTGTCGGCTACGGCGGCCGTTCTCTTTAATGGAGATCAGCTAACTGCGCAGGACATCTTTTAGAGCACAAGCATTCGCGCAGATACAGGTGCACTCTCTATTCCCTCACTCTCATAGTCTGATGGGACGGATAGAAAAGTTACATTGGTAATTCCTGACCTGGAATCGAACCTGCGCACTCATACTTGAAAGGCTAGTATTTTAACCACTAGGGCACCACGACTTCAACATTCATACGAGTCATAAAATTTGCAAAAGGCGCTTATATGCACTCACAAAAATATATATACGCGGTGGACTTGAGACTTCTAAATATAAAAAAAATACTTACAACAATCAAAGTTAGAGCTTTGTGAATAATGATAGGATTCAGCTTCATAACTGTTCCCATGGTTACATTCCTGCTGTCACCAACCAGCTCATAGCCATTGCAATAGTCATTTTGTAGCATGTAATGTCCCAGCTGCAAAATAAAGAAATACTCGCTTAGTTTCTTTCTCTTTTTGTTTAACATCTGGAGGAGCTCGTGGCTAAGTTACAGCCACACGAGTCGTTCGGTCATAAGGTTAAGCAACACTTTCAGCAGTCGGTTCGTTGATGGGAGACCACCTTGTCATGGTGAGTTCCTCCATGTTTCGGAAGGCACGTTAAATTAGAGGGTCCCACTCCCAGTTGGGACAGTTTGTCCAAATAAGTCAAATAGGCAGTCTTTCACTGGTACTTCAAACACTGGTACTCAGCTGCACCCGTTAGTACCTCAACATAGTTGGGAAAAGGCTAGGCAAATCTGCCGGGGCTGCGGGTTGTTCGCTAAAGTTACCGTGGCCCTGGCACACAGGGACATCCAGAAGGAACATTGGTTTTAGTCAGTAAGAGTCTGACATACCCTTCAGTAGCACTCTCAGCGGGGACCAAATGACCAACCAAATGATGAGTGGGAGGGGATGACATTTGATGATTTCCCACGAAAAAAGGGTATGATAAAAACTCACATAGCTTTATTTGAAAAACTCACCACGATGAGATATCGGTAATACGATATAAGTTCAAACTTGCTATCATCAATTCCCGTTAGTGTACTCACTACAACGCGATAATTGTCAGGGCTCGGTTTTGGTAATACACACGTATAACTGAAAATAAAAACAAACAAATAATATCTCTCACACATTCACACAACGTCATCTAGTCCTAAACTAAGCAGTAGGCTTAGGCGATTCCATGGACTTAATACTAATATTAAGTCTATGGGCGATTCTATATCTATTCTATCAAGGAAAGACAAAGCTCTTTCTGTCAATGTCAACATGTCTTCTGCCCGAGTATGGCGCGACCTGTCAACTCGCATTAATCACTTGTAAACTTATGTCAATCGAAGAAAAGAAAAATTTCTTCAAAAAATGTCAAAGGAAATCTTACGTTAATCTGTCACTTTTCTGTCATTATGTCCATACTCCGGTAGACAAAACTTGTTTTTACGGCTGCCATGTTAGGCCTGCAGAGCTTGTCCTATGGGTAGTAGTCAAATTATAAACGTACCTACTTATATACTAATTTTGTAAATATATGCATATTATACATAGGAACACCCAGACTAAGTCAAACACCCATGTTCATGCCCAAAAATTGTTGACTTACGCGGGAATGGAACTCGTGAACTCCGGCGCGGCAGGCAGATTCACTCACTACCGTGCCATCTGGTCGTCTATACTAATATTATATAAAGGAAAATTTTTTTCGTTTCACAGGACGTCCACTGCTGAACATAGGCCTCCCCTTTAGATCTCCACATATACCGGTTGGAAGCGACCTGCATCCAGCGTCTTCCGGCGACCTTTACAAGGATTCACAATTATTATCTTAAAATATTCTGTCAGCCAACTACCGGCCGACAGTTTAGTCTGCAGTCTGCAGGCTCTAAAGCTTACCAAATATTATGCAGAGGTTGAAACTCATTCTTGATGTCATAGTTCTGAAGAAATTCAGGCATTAAACTAGTAAAGGTACATAATTTATCGAATCGCTGCTTCGCTCTCTCGATGGAACCTTTACTGTAGATGAGATAACGCTCCAAAAAATCACGATCTATGAAAAGAAACAGGATTTCTGTATATTATTTTAAGAGCGCGTATACCGAAAGTTGGCAACGTCGCAAATAGCTGTCAAATATTGACACGTTTTAATTAATTTGGCCAATTTATTGTATGAAAGTAAGACATATGGTACTAAAACATTATAATATAATATAATATATTATAATAAACACTAGTACAGCCGCAAGTTAAGGAAAACGAAACCGCTAAAATTATGTGGGAAATGCCCGTTCAAACCGATGTCACCGTAACTCACAATAGACCAGATCTCATATACATAGATAAAATTAATAATAAAACATACTTGATAGACATTACAGTACCGTCAGACTACAACATAGGACCCAAGGAAATAGAAAATATACATTATGTATTAGTAGTTTATGGTAGTTTATACTGTAGTCGCGTGATGCGACTATGGTATTTATTTGGCAATGTATGTATGTATGTATTTATGAATATATACTATTTATCATTCTGTCATATGAGGACTGATTCTTTATTGTTAATGATAATAAAATGCATAGACATACGTTTACGCAATAGCGGCAATATTATTTATCATTCTATAATTTATGGTAAGTAGACCTAAAGTGAAAATATTTGGAGAATATACTAGTGAACCCGTGAAATTTATTTTCTTAGTTATTCAGTCTATAGAGTTCTATAACAAACTCATCACACAAAATAATAGTTGTTTTTCAAACCTACATCCAAAATAAAGGGTGTCATGAGTTCATGTGTCTGCAGTATCTAAACGGCTGAACCGATTTGGATGCGATTTTTTTTAATGAGAACTGGTTTTGTAATGGTTTTATTTATACATGTTTATGAATGTTATTAATTGTTTTGATAAAATTCATCTAAACATACATACGTCTAAAGATAATTATGATACATCCATGTAACAGGTCTATCGTTAATGGATTAATTAGTTCATAGTTTAAACATTTTATAATGAAAATCAAATGAAAAATTACCTGTATAAAAAAACATCGAATGAAAGTTTTGTATAACCTTATAAAATGAATAATGAGTAATTATTAAAATCTCATCAAAAAAATATCTACCTGAATATTTTAAGTATTAATTAATAATTGTCTTACAATAAGTCTATGTAATCAATAAATTAATATAATAATATATGTGATAACGTATAAATAAGTAAAATTAAATTTACGTACCAAATTCTTTGACCTTGAAATGAGGCTGCTTTTTAATCCAATCCTGCAACTGGTCTATATCTTGTTTCAATTTATTGACATCATCGTAACCGAAACATTTTCTGACATTCATCAATTGATTATCACTGAATTCTAAAATTGGGCACGGTTTTATCAACTCCATAGTATATAATTCCTATATTTATGAAAAAATACCGACACCAAAATATAATTCAATAATTTTTATTTTATCATAAAATATAGATATTTTATAATTTTTATTTTAAATTCCACAATTATATCGTTTAATAATTCGTAACTTTTTTAAAATTTATGATTCAATAATTTGATAGTGACGCGCAAAAGAACGTACGTAGAGTGAAATTTTAAAAAATGGCTGACGAGTTTATATAAAGTATGCGTAACTTAGGTAGGTAAGTACAACGTGCTAATATTATATTCAAGCACTCGACTGCACTCGAGAATAAATTATTATTAGGTACAAGATAATAACAACAACCTGATAAATTTTTATTAAATACAATAATGCAGAAATCGAGATAACAAAATATGAATAAATCACTGGTAGTCAATAGATTTTGTTCCTATTAATAAAAAGAATATTTTCTAATAGGTGTGTTTAATTTCATAAATATCTTTGTTATTATATCGTGATGGTAAATGATATACGAACGGTTGAGCATGTCTTTCATTTTTGCTACTCTAATGACAACGTAGACGATGTCGCGGGCAGCTGCTAGTATTCCAATAAAACAACGAAGAATTAAAAAAAACAACGAAGAATTTAAAAAAAACAACGCTAAAATTTTTAAAATATCGAAGTAGATTAAATCTGTACTTTTTAATTATTTAATTTTACTAGTTATAGTTGATTAGTTTTAAGTATTTTTTTATTTTAATAATAGTAGGTAAGTATTGTACATATTTGTAAATAAGTTGAATAAACAATTAAATGTAAAAAAGAAATCTGTACTTTTAAAAGTCAATTTTACAAAATACAGCCCCAAAGAAATCCGCCCTCTACCACTTCCTATGTGTTACCCTATCAAAAAAATCGTTACTAAAATCAATAAATGTATTATAATGACTAAAGTTTAAAACAAACACGGAACAAAATAAATAAACAACATTCTATCATGAATATTTCCGCTGTTCATCTCAAAACTTATAACTTTTAATAGAATTTATTTTTAATTACGTAAAACTGCCATTTATTGATTACAATTCGTTACGCCTGATCTAAATTAAAAACAAATTAAAATTCAATTATTTACTTTTTCTTTTCAAATTCCTAATTAGGTAAGGTACCTATATCAATAGGTATTCATTTTATAGTAAGATTGAATTTTTATCAAAAATGATATTCCATTGATAAAAATCAAAATCAAGGGCGATTATATAGTCGCCGTAGCATAAGTTGGGAACGATTTTGACTTTCTTAATTAGGATAAGATCGCTCATCGGGGATTTAGATATACAAAATTATGTTCCCTAATATGTGCTTTCCATTAATCTATGGTTATGTACATACATACATTATGTATATGTCTGTTTCCAAGAAATATGATAGTAGTCGCAAAGTATGACTGCTGTGCATGAGGTCTCGGGTTCGAATCCCAGGTCGGGCCGAAATCGCTTTGTGGGTTTTCAGAAACTTTCATAAAGCAGCCTGGAGTCTGGAAGTTGGTGATTGATTCACCCGTGCATCGGAGAGCATGTAAATCTCGATCCTGCGCCTTATCTATGGGAGGGAAGAAATAGAGAGTGCATCTGCATATGCGCGAATGCTTGTGCACTATAATATGCCCTGCGCAGCTGGCTGATCTCCATAAAAGAGAACGGCCGCCGTAGCCGACGGCCTGGATACTATCAGGATGTGCTTATGATAACTCTTCACTTTTTAACTTATAGATATATTTTACACTTCCGAGGTTTTCTCTCTAAGGCTTTCTCTTATTTGATTTATAATTCGAAATGAATAATTAATTATTGTTAATTGTTCCAGAACAATTATCGGCTACGATAATCGCAAGCTATTAATTATAAGTTACGATGAGATTAATGAGTTAATTCATTGTGTTTTTTTTACAAAAGCGTGCACAAGAAGGCAATAAAAACACTTTAAGGATATGAGGATATTAATTTATTGCGCAGCTTGGCTAACCACGCATCCACCATCTACATAGCCTTTGTTGGAACGGCTTCCAGCATGCTTAGCATGGCGATTCTAAGTCTGTCATTTTTCTGTCAATATATAAAAAAATTGACGACGAGATGGCGCAGTGGTTAGTGAACCTGCCTACCACGCTATAGGTTGCGGGTTCGATTCCCGCATAAGTCAAACATTTGTGTGCATGAACATGGATGTTTGATTTAGTCTGGGTGATTCTATGTATAATATGTATGTATTTACAAAAGAAAAGTATATAAGTATGTTTATCAGTTATCTAGTACCCATAGTACAAGCTCTGCTTAGTTTGGGGCTAGATGACGTTGTGTGAACGTGTGAGGGATATGATAATGTCAACATGTCTTCTGCCCGAGCATGGCGCGATCTGTCAACTGGCATATAATTACTTGTAGACTTGTGTCGATCAAAGAAAAGAAAAAAATATTTTTTTACGTGTCAAAAGGAATCTTACGTCAATCGGTCATTACGTCCATTCTCAGGTAGACAAAACTAGTTACATTGAGTATTAATTGAAATACGTATGTTAAGTTAAATAATTTGTTTTACAAATGACAAGAACTCAGTAAAGAAAAAAAATGCGTGGGCTTTTAATTTGGTCTGTGACAGATCCAAGTAAAATTTTGTAGGAAAATAGTTTCTTTCCTTTTTTTTTGTAATATTATTATTTGCTATTGGTCGCTAATCTTCATGATTATTGGTGTTTTTTTTTTAATCATGCATCTTTTTAAGTCTTGCCATCAAAAAAGGACCCGTTTCATTTTAAAATGTAGTTGACAACTAGTCAAAGTCAATACCATGCTCTCTCTTTCTATCTTACTCTCTATGCAATTTGTATCAAAAATGTTAAATATTTTTGTAACGACAGATGTTGAAGGAGTCAAGACAATACACAAGTATAAGAAAACATCTTATTTTTAATTAATTTAATCTAAAGATAATGTTCTAAATGTCCCCGGCATTCCCATGTATTGGTCGTTGAATTTATCCCGTTGTCTCTTCGACTCGTCCGTGCGCCCCTTATGCATTTCTTTCAGGAGTTCCTGGTGAGCTTCTGATGATAAACACTTGACTAGATTCGCTGTAAACAAATGGTGATATTATAATGGACTATATTGTACGAAATTGAACTCTATGACGCAAGCAGTAGGAGTCAAAATTGATTGGTATTGTAATGATAAAACTTTGCTCTACTTATACTAGTAGGAATATAAATTATTTCTAATATGATTTCAGGCCTTTCTGGCGGTTGATGATTCTTATGAGTTTCGATATGAGTACTTCGATGAGTTTTTTGTTTTAATAAAACATCAAAAATACTATTATATAACGCATTTAAGTTCGAGAGAGGGGCGTTGATGATGTCACGTTTAAGTTAAATCAGGGCCTAATAGTTTTGTCACACAAAATTTCAAAGTGTGATTACATTTATTAGTTAGTGACGGAAAAATAAGTGTCTAAAAGACGGGCTTATTACTTTTTTTTAGGTCGCTATTCCTCATTCTCTTTTCATCCAACTCACCATGCAAAATCTTGAGGGACTGTTCTTTGCCCCCATATTCCTCAGGCAAGATATCCACCGGCAGGTATTCTCGCAGGCCCTCTATAGTGGAAGCCACATGGATCCTGCTCGCTATCTTCTCTGAGAAGAATGGTTTCACGATTCTTACGAAGCCATCAATGAACTTTGATCCAGTTAGGAATATTATGCCTTTTATTTTCGTTCCATAGCCTTCCTGTAAAAGAAAAGAGAAGCGGATTGTGAACAGGCATGGTTTTATGTTTTTTTAAAGTTCTGTTTTCGTTATTTCATACATCTGTCGTGAGAATTCTGTTGCTTATATGTATTGCTTATTATGCTTATTGCTGTTGTATATATTATGAGAAGATTTTTTATTCAAGAGACCAATGTTGCCCAGAGCCCAGCAGGCTTAGCATGGCAACCGTAGAAACCAGTTTTGTTTATTGGAGAACGGACATAATGACAGAAAAGTGACAGATTGACGTAAGATTTCTTTTGACATCCTTTGAAGAAAGTTTTCTTTTCTTCGATCGACTTAAGTCAACAAGTGATTATACATATGCGAGTTGACGGGTCTGCTCTGGAATGCTCGGGCAGAAGACATGTTGACATTGACAGAAAGAACTTCGTCCTTTCTTGACAGAATAGATATAATAGCTATGCTAAGCCTGCAGGTATCCTTGGCTATCCTACTGAAATTATAAAATACCAAAGTAGTATAAGTTTATAGAGAATCACTAAGGGATGCCGTCCCCATTAGTAAACTCCATGATAATCAGCCGTATTAAGCGAGAGTAATTAATGATCTTAAAGATAAAATCCAGGATTGCGTACCAAAGGATATTTTTTCTTGGCAAAGGCCATTCGAACTTACGAAGAACAAACATGGTTATTGATATATTGATACAATGGGATCTTAAGGGAGTTCCTGTCTCTCCGCACTGCTTTTTGTGAAGGTTTCTCAAAACCCACAAAGCAATTTCGGCCCAATCCTGTCGAACCCAAGACCTTTAGAGTCTAGACCTATGAGGCAGTTAATTTACCATTGCAGACCATAACAATATAACGATCATTGTTGTAACTTACTGTGATGATGGGGATGAACTGCTGCAAATCAATCAAGTTGAGCTTGGATAGAACATCGGCTGCGCTGGTGTCGAATATGTCTCCGATCAAGGTAAATCCTCTGCAGTAGTCATTTGATTTCAAGTATTCTGCTACCTGGAATAGTTGGATAAGACCGATTAATATTTAAAGCTAGTTATTTATAATACGCTGTTCATGCCGTATCTAATGGCGTTTTAAAGACTATAAACAAAACCAAATGACCCCTTCTGTGTTAACCAGGTAAGTTAGTTAAGTAGGTCAGAAAGATGAAGAAAACCGACTGCTGATCATCATAATTATCCCTAACTATTCGCTAACTGTTCATATTGAGGAATCAAGAATAGGCGATTTAAGATTTCAACCGCCAAGATTCCTCAATACGTTTTCCGACACCTTTACTGACATTTATTACATGAGGGTCCAAGATACACTTAGAAACCATACATTCCTGCTTGCCTTACCTGGAATTGAACCTTCATACTCGTACTTGAGAGTCTATTGCTTCAACCGAGCTTTAGCAACTATTCATGGTGCTAAGAAATGGTGGCTTGGTTTAAAAGCTATAAAGGTATGAGAAATAATCCACGAATACTTACAATGACGAAGAATTTGAAGAGTAATGTGTAGTCTGTTTGGGCGATGTCAGAGTCCGGCCTCACCTTCACGATGACCACCCTGTGGTATTCTTCTGTCAGCGTTGGCACCAAGGCAAAATATCTGGATACGAAAAAAAAACACGATCAAGGCCAAGGGAATGTTGCTTTTCTCTAAGATTTTTATTTGCTTAATAGCTAAGCCAGAAAGTCTGACAACCAGACTAAACAAAGGCTATTGGGTTGCCTTGGTGTGACTGGGTTGAGGAGGTCAGATAGGCAGTCGCTCTACGGAGAACACTGGTGCAATTAGCTGTTTCCAGTTAAGACTGGAAGCTGACCCAACACAACTTGATGAGGAAAATGTAATTGCTGGGGAGTTTGTTCCACCATTTCTTCTTCCCAGCGATAACACATGGGAAGTGTGAAGTGGTGAAGGGCGGGCGTTTTTGGGGCTGTCTTTTGTTGAATTGACCTTCAAAATGTGCTGATTTTCAGCCTTTAAATAAATGACTTTTTATCTTTATCTTAATAAGAGAGAGGTGACCTCAAAGCTAAATAACAAGATGGGACTGTCATAGAATTATTACTATATAATAGTCCCATGGCTTCAGCTGCGTTTTTTGAAGGGGATTTTTACATGTATACAACACACTTAAATATAATAGCAAAAGTTTGTGTGTATGTGTGTGTGTGTGTATGTTTGTTACCTCTTCACGTTCAAACGCCTGAACGGATTTTGATGAAACGTGGCAGTAATTTTTATGCGGGTTCGAGAAGTAATTTCCTTTCTTCAGGAAGCGGTTTAAATGCTTTTGCTTCATACTACATTGTTATTCTTACCCTCTATCTAACATTCTTGCTATCTCACTCTCCATCAGATTGGTAGTGTCAAAATACTTCGGCATCAATGTTCTAAATGTGCACAATTTGTCTATTTGCTTCTTCGCTCGCTCTAGAGAACCCTTGCATGTGACTAAGCATCTTTCTAGGTAGGCTTTACCTGAAAATAATGACGGATTTCGTCTTATTTGTCCGTTGAAAATTATTTAGTTTTAGGAGTACATTGACCTCCCGAATGTAACCCACTTTTCGTTACACCCTGTATATATACTTTTTTATATACTTCACCATTCACCATGTTTCTAGTTCCATGTCAATTTTTTCCAGCTTATTATGTAACTTAGTAGTTATAACATAATACAAAACTGCGCATACGCAAGGCGTCTAATGACTGTCTTTACCGTACAAAATTGTTTGACAAAAACTATAGGTTAACTATTATACTCCATAGGTCACTTAGCGATTACATGAACAAATGTGAACAAAGTACAGACGCCAGCACATGAAGCTACCCGAAACTGTCAATTCCCACTCAACTTTGAACTATAAGCTTCAGTGATAAAGTTGAAAATCTATTAAGGAAATTTGACAGATTGCTTGATATGCTGGCGTGTGTACATAATGGCATATTTAACCTTCATAATACTGAAGGCCTTGAAAATATATTTTTTTACGCAAACTAAGTAATAATATGCTGTGACACGTAATTTGTAGCTTGGAACAAAAAACTGTTTGTAATGTTAGACACACATGAGGGTTCTGCAGGCTTAGCATGGCAACCGTAGAAACAAGTTTTGTTTACCGGAGAATGGACATACTAACAGAAAAGTGACAGATTGACGTAAGATTTCTTTTGACATCCTTTGAAAAATTTTTTCTTTTCTTCTATCGACTTAAGTCTACAAGTGATTATATGCGAGTTGACAGGTCGCGCCATGCTCTAGCAGAAGACATGTTGACATTGACAGAAAGAGCTTTGTCTTTTCTTGACAGAATAGATATAAAATCGCCATGCTAAGCCTGCTGTATGCGTAAATTTTTTAATCAAAGAAACTATGGATGGGTTGTATGAAAATCTAGCCTATATGAAAAGTTATCGTAGCTTAAGTTATAGTCTTTTTGCATATGAAAAGTTATCGTAGCTAAAGTTATAGTCTTTCTGCCTCGTTAGTCTAGTAGTCGCAAAGCGCGTTTGCTGTGCACGGGGTCTCGGGTTCGTTTCCCATTTTTGAAATTCTGTTCCATTTTTTAATTTATCTGGTAGATAGTGGCTATCCGTAACCGATGAAACTGGCCCTAAGACTACCAAATGGCTCTTGTGGATTAAAACATGACAACCAAGCCAACCTTTCGGTTGCAAATCACAGATAGAGTAAAATTAAAATTGTTGAGTGTACGTAAATGACACAGTAATTAAATAATGAACAGCTAGTAGGAATGTCTTAAGGAAAATAACCAGTAGATAAATGATATAAATACACGATATTATGTTGATTATGGTACTGCAGTAGCGTTTATGGAACACACAATTCAAGTTAAGGAAAAAGTCAAAGTATAACTATTAGTTGACTATAACATAGATAATGACGTCACAGAGTAATGAAACTTGTCAGATAATCATCACATCACACTAATATATAAAGGGACTCTTCACGACTAAAAAGCAGCAATATGTAATGCGGAGGAATGAGGATCAAATAGTGAGAAAGGTTTTGAGCATGAACGGGAATGGATATAGAGGAAGAGGACGAACAATAAAAAGGGTAGATGGATGGTGTGAGTCGTGGTGGCCCAGTGGTTAAAGCACCAGCCTTTCGAGTAAGAGAGTGCGATTCAGTGCGGTTCGATTCCAGGTCAGGGAAGTACCAATGTAACTTTTGTAAGTTATACGTACTTTCTAAGTTTATCTTGGACACCAATGACTGATTAAAGGAGAAGGATAACATCTCGAGGAAACCTGGACTATAACGTCTGAAATCACCAACCCGCATTGAGCAAGCGTGGTGATTAATGCTCAATCCGTGTGAAAGTTGATATGGCTAGAAAGAATGTTACTTGTGAGATGGCAGTTGATAGAAGAGTTTGCATGAAGAAAACATGGTAAATATTATCTGCCAATAGGCTGGGCCATACTTAAATGCATCATCAATTGGTAAGCTAAAATGTGCGCAAGTCATATCAACAACAACAACAAGACCAATCTTAAAAAAAAAACTTCTTAAAAGCTTATACATATCACAAACCAATCAATTCACACAATATTATTAGAAAGTGGAAATAAAATAAATTTGAATGGGTACTCACTATAATTTTTCTTCATTAAATGCTCCTGTGTCTGCAACCATTTGTCTATGATAGCGATAGCTTGCTCTCTATTTTGTTTATTGTCTAAATTGTTTTCCTTTCTTATATCAGCTATCACTTCTGGACCATATCTGATCAGCTTACTATCTGGCTCTACTATATCATCCATGATTGAAGAAATGGTTTAAACCTTCTCAATTTAGTCTTCAGTTTTGTGGGTTCTGTAATGAAAATCATCATCATCATTATTGACAACTAAATACAAACGAAAATTAAAAAAAAATCAAATTACTCGAAATCCGGGGGTAATTTTCCAAAAATAAAAACTGGAAAATATGCGCCCAAAGATGCTTTATCAGACTATTTTATATTAAATAAATATCTTGGACAGTTACGTTTTCAGAATTTCACAATGTCAGACTAGTGAACAGATCCTGGAGGGTCTGAATTCTAATTGTATTCTGATGATGATATTCTGATCTGGTGTGGTCAATATTTGTGTGATGAGCATGTCTGTTGGCTGTGATTTGGGTTTTATTTAACTGTATTTATAAACAACCGAATTGAGAACTTCCTCCTTTTTTCGGAAGTCGGTAAAAATAACTATACATAGCTTTCGCTAATGGTTTATCACGAGTCCCCTGGAATCTACACCGTGCAATCGGATAAAGTAGACCTTGGTAAATGAGCTATATAACACTGAAATATTTTTTGCAAATCGGACTAACAATTTCTGAGATCAACACATTCGAGCAAACAAACAAACTCTTTAGCTTTATGATATAAGTAAAGATATTATATTAGCCACATAATAACTAATACTAGATCAAGGTTAGCTACAAGATGATATTGTCACGTAAACATAATACTTTTATTAATTAAAATTATTTTTCTGCATACTACAACATACATCTAATAGATCGACTAAAAAAACATAAAAGGTACATAACAGTTATTTCTAGGTATATAGCGTAATCACTTCGTAATAATAAGTAAAGTAATTTGAGCGATTTTTCCTATTTCAAAAAGTATAATATGGTAGTAGGCATACAGAATAAGAATTTTGACAAAGTACTTACACAGTTAATAATGGGATTAATATTATTCTCAATTCTCAATTTTAACCAGATTTTTTCCTAGTTAAAAATATAAAACAATTAATCCACTAACCTCAGACAACGTTGGATCTTATGACCGCGTCGTTTAAAACTACATTTTCCAACGCTAAACCATGTAACACACTGATTATAAGGTAAAAAAATAGGTTTGCTACACACTAAGCGACTTTGAAACGATTATGACGCAACTTTTAATCGTCTCACGTAGTAGAACGACAGTTATGAAGCTATGAGTCGTTTATAAAAGCTAACTATAATTTGTTTTTATTGCTGTATTTTGAGGAAATTATTTCACAAAACCGAAAATATTATTATGATCTCTCTCCGGTCGTGTCGGATTGCCATCCCATCGGAGAAAGAGAGTGAGCGAATAGAGAATGCACCTGTGTCTGCGCAAATCCTTGTACGCATTATGTCAGTTTTTTAATCGCCATTACTTTTTATAGTATTTTTAAAGTTTGTATTGTAGTGTAGTATGGCACCTTTATGTTTATATGTACACATTGGCCTGAAATAAATGGATAACTAAAAAAAAACATTATAATTCCTATTATTTAAACATTTTGATAAACTAAATCAACCTATCGATTTTATCTTTCATCATGTAAAACACTTTGATAATTTTAGAATTTAGTTAAGTTAACACATCCTAACACATCGCTATAATATTGTACTATTTATTTAGTAGTGGCTTCAAAATTAAGCCTGTTGCACACGAGGCGATTAAATTGTAAAAAAAAAACTCTTCAAAGTGTTGCAGAATTGCCGCAAAAGTGCTAGTATAAAAATCTATACTGTCAAGATTTTCTGAATAATTCCATACATTTTATTGTAATTAATATTTCGTAAAGTTAAGTTATGAAAATTAGAATACACATTCCGAATTCTGTTAGATAACGCATAAATAAAATTTAATACTTAACACTATTCCTGAAACACAGGTTTTCGCTATATTATATTTAGAATTAAGTTGTACGATAGACGACCTTATAAAGGTCGCCGGAAGACGCTGAATGCAGGTCGCTTCCAACCGGTATATGTGGAGATCTAAAGAGAAAGAATCTAAAGAGGAGTCCTATGTTCAGCAGTGGACGTCCTATGGCTGAGATGATGATGATGATTACTATTACGCGATGTAGAACTTACTAAATACTTGACGCAATTATGCGTTTTTTTTGCGCTCATATAGATGTCGCCTTAGAACACTTAAATTGTCCGACGTTAGACGGTACATGTACCAGCACAAAGACTGATTAATATCGATATACGATTAATGATACACAGTCCAGCTAGCCGGACGACTGGCGAATAACAAAGAATATTTCGTATAACATTTGGCATTGTAATCAGTATTTTTGGTCTAATTTGCAATTTCATTGTGTTTTATAATACGTTGATGTTTTTAAAGTGAGAAAGATTTTAGATTTTGTAACTTCGGCGCTGCGGGTTGTTCGCAAGGGTTACCGTGGCCCTGGCACACGAAGTCCTTCTGAAGGAAGAAAAGTTGGTTTTAGGAGAGGTCATTTAATTTTGGTGATAATCTGACTATACTATACTTTAGAATTATTACACTAGATGTCATGTTGTATAATTTTTTTGTGCCTTTTTGCTTCTTTTTTTATGTAAATTATTTTACTTTTTTTTAATTCTATAAAGAATATTACACTAGATGTCATGTTGTATATATTTTTTTGCGTCTTTTAGTTTTTTATGTAAATTATTTTTCTTTTTAAAATTCTATAAAGGGTTAGGTCTACGTAAGATGTTGTTTAAAAACAAAAAAAAAAAAGAATGTTGAACTACATTTGAGAGTAATTATTTAGCATGTTCCTTCTGGCATAACCAATAATATAAACAATTCATGAATTAAATAACCTTGATTCTCTTAATGCTCGGCTAAGCTATTATTATTGACGTAAATAGTAAGTACGTGTTATGTGATGTCAATTTAAATACCTACACAGCAACACAAACGTTCGTGATGTTACCAATAGTTATTGGAACTCTAGTTTAAAGGTTATCATCATCATCATCCTCCTGCCCTTATCCCAAGTTTTATTTGGGGTCGGCGCAGCATGTTTTTGTCTTCCACGCTCTTCTACCTGCCGTCATCTCACAAGTTACATTCTTTCTAGCCACATCAACTTTCACGCAATCCATCCATCGTTTCTAGTCTAACTGTTATCATTTGGTTTATTTTGAGTGGGAAATCACTAAATAATCACAAAGCGACTGACAGAATGAACTAATTTTTAAGATTTTTTAGTCAGTCAGTCAGATTATCCTTTCACAGCTGCAGACAAAGAAACTGTCGACCTGAAGACCTGGTATGTATGTTACGGTGGATTCTTTGAACTCAATTTTGAAGTAGATATCTTCAACCGATTGAGCTGAAATTTTGTATACACGTTTAGTCTGGATGACAATGCAAGATATGTTATAAGACGTTATTCTAAATCCAATATGGCGGACCGTCCAATATGGCGGAGTAGTTAATTTCAATGAATTTCAACAATATGGGTATCAAATCAAAGGGCTTATTGAGAGTGACTTAAAAAATAATTTCACGTTATTCTAAATCCAATATGGCAGACTATAAAAGCTTTTTAAAAAAAGATTTTTCTTTTAATTTATTTATAAAGATGTGATGACAAAAGTGTTGATTTCAATCTATTTGCAAAATCATCATCATCATCATCACAGCCTTTTTATCCTTTTTATCGTCCCACTGCTGGGTACAGGCATCCTCTCCCACGGAGAAGGATTGAGGATTGAGAGATCACCACGCTTGCTCAATGCGGGTTGGTGATTTCAGACTTTATAGTCCAGGTTTCCTCGAGATGTTTCCCTTCACCTTTAATCAACCATTGGTGTCCAAGATAAACATAGAAAGTACGTATAACTTCGAAAAGTTACATTGGTACTTGCCTGACCTGGAATCGAACCCGCACCCTCATACTCGAAAGGCTGGTGCTTTAAACACTAGGCCACCACGACTTTGATTTGCAAAATAAATATCATTTATCATTTGTCACAAAATAAGACCCACCTCTCTTCGTTAATGTGTCCAGCAATCCCTTAGGTCTTCGGAACCAGCCGTACAATATCCTTTAGACTGACTAATAAGTTATTAACTTCGTCTATAAGTTGAAGTTGGCATCCTTCACTGATAATTATTATGGTGCCTCACTATCACCACAAAAATTAATACCACTTCACAGAATAATAATTAATATAAAAAAAAGAACTCAACAATAAAGTTTTTTTTTGCTATGCACAATAGATTGTGCGATCATCTCACTGACACTGATAAAATGAAATGTACAGCAAAGATCGGTCTAGACTAAAAGCGAGATTCATCGTTATCAGATCCTCAGTCTTATCTGATAACAAGATGACGTCACGTTGTTTTAGTCTCCCAGATATATTATTGCATGGAAAATAATATTTATGTACCTGCTTTTAGCGAAATACATCTTGCTAATAAAAAAGAGCTGGTAGGAGATGGAGAATGCTGAACACCTTTCCTAAGGTACAGGCACCAGCACATAAAGCTACTACAGTCTGTCAAATTTTCTTAATCGATTTTTAACTTTTTCGCTGAAGCGCATGGTTCAAAATTAATTGTGAAAATTTGATAGTGTCGTGTAGCTGGATATGCTGGCGTAAGAACTTGCCTGACTTGGAATCGAACCCACACACTCATAGTCATAGTTGAGAGGCTGGTGCCTTAACTACTAGGCCACCTCAGCAAAGGGTATAATATAATTTGCCATGATAATATTTGGTAATAGAAGCCAGTACTAAAGTACTATACCCAGAAAATTGACAGATAATTACCATAGATTAAAGACAAAAAAAAACTTTATGATTGACGTCTCGAAAATTTCAAGTTCATTAACCTATGACCCTAGCAAAATGACAGGGCAAAATAGTCGACAGTGAGCAGTTAATTTTAGAAACAATTTTACGATTGTTTTTACTAAGTAAGTACCTGTAAAAAATATATTCTTAGAAAGTCCAAGATAGACTTAGTAAGTACATATAACTTGGAGAACTTGCATTGGTACATCAAGCTACTACAATCTGTAAGATTTCCTTAATAAATTTTCAACTTTATCGCTGAAGCATAAAGTTCAAAGTTGATTGGGAGAATTTGTCAGTTTCGGGCAGCTTGATGTGCTGGCGTTTGCACATAGGTATGACTTGAAGAAGTTGCATTGGTACAGACGCCAGCACATCAATCAAGCTTCAAGCTAGGAACTACAATATGTCAACGTTCCTAAATCAATTTTCAACTTTATCATTGAAGCCTACGGTTGAAATTTGATTGGGAAAATTTGACATTTACGGGTAGCTTGATATGCTATCGTCTGGACATTAATTTTAATACAAAGCCTTCTATAACGTTATTAACATTAGCACCTACCTTTACCTATGTTCTTGATCCAAACAACAAATTATGTTAGTATCACTTTCAAAACATATCAAACAAGTGTCACACGTAGAGTTTTGTCTAACTAACTTATCTTAAGACATCTCGGTAGTAAGATACTATTGGCCTAGCCACTTGTTTATATTAGCCATCTTGCCGTAATATTATCTCGACAAGTGTCCATTATGTTGATTGTCGCTATTACACGTTTCTTCATAAACATAGACTGGTGTTGCTATTTTGCGGAATGTGTGTGCAGTTTTGTGGTTATTTTGTCAACTGTTTGGGGGTTCCGTAGGGTTTAATTATACATTATAGCGTCTAGACTGATTGCCTTTCTAAAGAGCCAGCTATGCAGGATATGAATTATAGTGCAAAAGCATTTGCGCAGACACAGGTGCACTCGCGATTCCCTTACTCTCATAGTCCGATGGGACGGCAATCCGACACGACTGGAGAGAGATCAGGCGCAGGACCACCGACATTTATGTGCTCTCCGATGCATGGGTGTATCAATCATCATCTTCCAGACTACGGGCTGCTTTATGACAGTCTTTTAAAACCCACAAAGCATGTTCGGTCCGACCCGAGAATTGTACCCCAGATTGTAGACTATTAGACTAACGAGACAGTCTTCGATTTAGTCTTATCTATTCACATATATACTGTTGAGGACTAGAGCTCATGATTAAATAATAGAAGCACTGGTTTACCGATCATAAGTTTAAGCAACTGTTGTTGGTAAGTTGATAGTAAATTTAATAAAGTATGTATTTTTTGTGGGAAACATGATCCCTAGCAGAAGAGAAGTCGTGGTGGCCTATAGTTAAAGCACCAGCCTTTCGAGTATGAGGGTGTGGGTTCGCTTCCAGATCAGGCAAGTATCTACCAATGTAAGTTTTCTAAGTTATACGTATTTGCTGCGGGTTGTTCGTAAGAGATACCGCGGCCCTGGCACACAGGGACCTCCAGAAGGAACATAGTGGGTTTTAGTCAGTAAGAGTCTGACACTCCCTCCAGCTGCACCCTCAGCGGGAGGGGTCATTTGATGATTTCCCACGAAAAAAAAAAAAAGTTATACGTATTTTCTAAGTTTATCTTGGACACCAATGACTGATTAAAGGTGAAGAAAAAACATCTCGAGCAAACCTGGATTATAAAGCCTGAAATCACCAACCCGCATTGAGCAAGCGTGGTGATTAACGCTGAATCTTTCTCCTTGGGAGAGGAGGCCTGTGCCCAGCAGTGGGACGATAAAAAAAGGATGTGATGATGATGATGATGATCCTTAGCATGTACTAGATGACCTATAAAAATATAGTGCACTAGTATTCTTGAACCCTATATATCATTGACGATCGGTCAGTCCCATAACTATATTAAAATACAACCTAAGGAGGTAAAATCTTTACAGTACCCTGCATGTTAAGATTGAGTTAAAACAATTAGCAACAAAATAATAGTACTATTATCCTGTAATATACTTTGTAATTATCACTTAAGACAAATGATTTTCATCATCATTGTTGCTCAGTAATTATGGGTTAATCACAAATGAACCGAGACGTTGGACATGAAGTTCAGACTATACTTGGCTATTGATATCTCTGATTATGGTTTTCAGAACCCTCTTATCCGATTTCCATTTTGGTGTTCAGACCCCCAAGGTCTAATTATTCATCTGTCTAGCCTTTTTCCGAGATATGTTGGGATCAGCTCCCAGTCTTAACCGAATGTGCCTGAGTACCAGTGTTTTATGTGAAGCGATTGCATGTCAGACCTCCTCAGCCCAGTTACCTTTGCAACCCGATATCCCTTGGTAAGACGGGTTGTCAAACTTACTGGCTTCTGTCTGACTTCCTAAACCCTGGGCAACCCGATACCCCTTGGTAAGACTGGTTGTCAAACTTTCTGGCTTCTGACTACCCGTAACGACTGCCAAAGATGTACAAATGACAGTCGGGACCCACTAACTTCGCGTACCTTTCGAAACACGGAGGAACTCGTCATGACAAGATGGTCACCCGGACGGACGAACCTTATGATCGATCGACCCGCGCAGCTGTTGTTTAGCCACGAGCAACTCCACGAGACACACTCTATTTACTACAAGATAAATTTAAAGTCCATGAGCCGTGTTGGCCTAGTGGTTAAAGCACCACCCTCTCAGGGCTCAAGCGTTGCTTAATAATGGCATCCAAACCGCGATAACCGGCCACGGCGGACGTTCACTCTAATAAGACTAGCCAGTTGTGCAGGTCGTATAGCAGTCATGCTATACGACCACTAAACCAAGGAAGCAGCTTAACCTTATGACAGATTGACTCGTGCGCCTGTTACTTAGTCACGAGTGAGCCTAGTTTTTTTTTTTTAATTTCTGCTTTTCGCGCGTTCATCAATTGCACTGATTACAAGAATCATGTAGGTAGTAACTACTACATAGTGGACTCTAATATACTCTAGACATGTAAGCAGTCACGTGCAACCTTGCTAGGTCAGAGTCCACCAGAGTAGGAGCAATAAATTTTTAGTTGAGCAACTATCTTACGGTCATGTAAATTTTGTTACTGTAATGCTTGTTTTTATGTACTTTAATTTTATTCTGATTTTAATTTAAATGGTACACACAGGCACATCAAGCTACTAGGATCTGTCAAATTTCTTAAATAGATTTTCAACTTTATCGCTGAAGCATATGATTCAAAAATGATTGGGAAATTTTGACAGTTTCAGGTAGCTTGATGCGCTGGCGTCTATACATGAATAAATAATTATATTAATAGTATTTTTTTTTGTAACTTATAATTTAATTGATCTCCTATTTATGTGATATTACGTGTTTTATTTTATTTTTTATTCTAAATGATATCTATTTAAAGATCTGATTTTGTGTCAGAAAATGTGTGCAAAATACTAACGTAGCTGTAGTTGTAATTCCATTCTAAAGCGCCTTTGATTTTTAAACACACATTACTCTTACAAGTTATCAAACGCATTATTTTAAGCTTCATACAATGATAATTATCATTGAATAATTAATATTATTCCTGAACAGTTTAAAATATGAACAAATTCAGCAGATTCTTCTTAAAATTTTTGTATGTTAATTTTGTAATAGGTACCTATTGCAAAGTTGAATATTAATACACCTTCTTTCTCCTATCAAAAGATTGTGATTTCTTCAAAAGAATTGTGAAGCCTACACTTTCTTTAATAGCAATGACACTTACACGTGGAATGATTTGAAATCACTAACGGCGCTTGTGTAGCGTGAGATCTCCAAAATGTCAAACATCAACGTTTGGGGGTTGGATAGGCGAGTTTATTGCTATTTTAATTAATATTGCTTGCAAATATTTAGCAATAAGTTGGATTAATTAATATGCCAAATATAAGTAATGAGTCTATGAATGTACCTATGTATTATATACCTAGCCCGCCCGTATATGGGAGGCTCGAGCAGCTAGCGGCTGAGCGACGTACGTTGACGGCTTGAGCTGTCGATACCCCCGCTCGAGCAGTTGATTTTCTACCACAGTTGAGTGAAACATTTTTTTCGGATGAAGCAGGTCGGAGAGCTATCGACTGCTCTAGCATAGTCAACGCCTCGAGTTGACTATGCTAGAGCAGTCGGGTTCGACAGTTTATATATGCCACGCGAATCGGGCAATGCAATATCGACACTGCCTGCAGCGCCACGGTCTGCAAATACCGCAGACGATAGGTCATTGGGTAATAATATCCATATGCATTCAGTCATATCAGTATATCCTCGGGTAACAAATCCTCGGGTATCAACTATACAAGGATGGTACGAAATAAAAATGCAATTTAGGTCCGATATAAAAATCTATACTAATTAATATTAAAAAGCTCAAGAGTTTGTAAATCTATACTTATATAGAAAAGCTGAAAAGTTTTATAGCTTGAACGCGCTAATCTCAGGAAATACAGTACCGATTTTATTCCATTGTATAGATAGCCCAAATATTGAGGAAGACTATAAGTAGACTAATTATTCTTTATCGGAATGCGCCCAGAAGAGTCCACGGATGTCCACGGAATCCACGCGGAGGAAGCCGGCTGGTGCAAGCTATTGTTAGAATATACTTCCTAAATATTATAGTACTGTACAGATGCCAGCACATCAAGCTAATCGAAACCCAAATTTTCCAACTTTGAACCATATGCGTCAGCGATAAAGTTGAAAGTCTTTTGCTGGGCAGTCTGTTCCCCAATTCTTCTTCCCAGCGATAACACATAGGAAATGGTAAAGGGCGGGCGATGTTGGGGCTGTCTTTTGTAGAATTGACCTTCAAAAAGTGCTGACTTTCACCCTACTTTTACTAAAAGACATTTTTTTGACAGGTTGTACTAGCTTGATGTGCTGGCGTCTTTACAAGACTTGTAACTAAAATGCCCTAATCGACGCTTAAATTTCTAAAAGACCCTGGCATGCCCATGTACTCTTCATTGAACTTGCCAGCATTTCTTCTTGTTTCGTCCGTACGAGCGTTGTGCATCATCCTCACATGTTCCACATGTTTTTCTGAACTGAGAGCTTCCAACCATTCTTCTGTAACAAGAAAACCTAAGACTGTAAGACCTGTTTCACCACCTACGAATAAGTTCTAGTTAGTTCGTTTGGTAGATAATTTCATACAAATTCTGTTCCATTTTTTTTAATTTATTTCGTAAAGGCCTATTTAGACGGGGAGATAATTGAAGGAATATAAAACATTTCCTTCGTCTATACATTCACTCTTCTCGCCCGTTGACATGGGCGACAAGCGGCGTGTCATTTCACTAAATTCGTATATGGCATATACGAATCTCGCTGGTGATATTTTAGTTCTTGCCTAAATGTAAACATTTTGTTACGATTATGTTATGGCGATTACTGCTTGCGATAGTTGAGGCGACATTCTCGTTCCGAAACGTGCGAGAAACTCTCTCCATCTACATGAGCCCTTAGATGGTGGCTATTTTGACATTTGTCTGCCTCATTGATCTAGTAGTCGTATCGCGACTGCTGTGCACGGGGTCTCGGGTTCGATTCCCGGGTCGGGCCGAAATCGCTTTGCGGGTTTTGAGATACTTTCATAAGGCAGCCCGGAGTCTCGGTCTCCGGTCGTGTCGGATTGCCGTCCCATCCCGTCCCGAATCGAGAGTGCACCTGTATCTGTGCGAATGCTTGTGCACTATAATAGAGAACGACCGCCGTAGCCGACAATCGGCCTGGAAGCCATCATCATCATCATTTGGACATTGTGAAACTGGCTTCTAGGTAATATGATAATCAATTGTATTGTTACCTCGCAATACTTTAATAGATTTCTCATTGCCACCATACTCTATAGGCAATATGGCTTTAGGCACCACTTTCTGCAAGTCTTCTATATTCCTTTGGACATTTATTCTACTGCCAATCTTCTCGCTAAGGAATTGCTTGACAGTGTTTATAAGCATTTCTATCGCTTTCGATTCTGATATGATGTGTATAGCTTTCAGTCTTGCACCGTATCCTTCCTGTAAACAGTGAAATTAAAGATATATCAAAAAACATTCTAAAATGTTATGCCAATCAATTTTGAATCATAAATATGCGTAAGTGACAAGGTCGAAAATATGTTAAGGAAATTTGATAGATTGTAGTAGCTGTATAATAAATCTCTGTTCTTTTAAATTGTATCTTGGACACCAATGACAGATTAAAAGTGAAGGAAAATATCTCTAGGAAATCTGGACTATAAAGTCTGAAATCACCAACCCGCATTGAGCAAGCGTAGTGATTAACGCTCAATCCTTCTCTGTGAGAAGAGGCTTATGCCCAACAGTGGGACGATACAAAGGCTGATGATGATGAAGGTCTAAATCATACTCACAATTAAAATAGTAATAAATTGCTGTAGTTCCACAGTACTCATTTTAGTTATCACTTCAAATAAATTTAGTTCTCTACAGTCGTAGATTAAGATAAAACCATTAGCATAATCGTGTGCCCTTATGTATTCAGCTACCTGAAAAAATAAAATAATCACATGATTGAAATACAGGATGACTGGGAGGAGAAAAGTCATGGGTAAAGAGCCGAACTCTTAAGTATGAGTGCGTGGGTTCGATTCCAGGTCAGGCAAGTACCAATGCTAAATTTTTAAGTTTGTATGTACTTTCTTAGTATTATCTTGGATACCAATAACTACGTTTCGGATGGCAAATTAAACTGAAGGTCCCGGCCGGTCTTGGGTTGCTTTGGTTTTGGCTTTTTGTGTGGCCCGCCTACTGATACTGTTACTTAGATTGTATCTAGGACGAATGCTGGTACCAATGCCTTTGGAAGAAGGCTAGATAACGTTCAACCAAATTTACGAACGATTTTCTTTCATTCATTGCCATACAACGTGGCAATGCGGCCAGTCTTCTGGGCACGTTACCGGATGACAGCGATGTGGAGGAGTACTTTGACGCCTAACAACGCGCAATGTTTTTGTATATAGGGGTTTTTTTTTTAGTATTACTATTATATTAGTTGTAAGTATTTTATAAGTTTGTATATATTTATGTTAATTGTATGTATTTAGATTTAATTTAGTTAATAATTGCTATATTTTGAATTACTTAATAAATTTTCTTTCACAGCTTTATTCTTATGCAATAAATATATTTTTTCTTAGAATAGACAACTTATAATTATTCGTAGTAATTATAAATAACTCACAATTAAACAGTACTGGAAATACATCATGAAAAACTCAGGCTTTACTTCATTGGTTTCAATTTTGATTAAGACTACTCTGTAGTATTCTTCAGTCAGTGTCGGGAGCGGCATCACCATCCTACAAATAATAAAAATAAATAAATGTAAAACATAAATTTTTCTAAAAGTTTCTACGGTCAATCTACTAAAATTTACAAGTGTATAATGTCTGTCATTGAACATCCTTGGCAGTCGTTACGGGTAGTCAGAAGCCAGTAAGTCTGACGCCAGTCTAACCAAGGGGTATTGGGTTGCCTGGGTAACTGGGTTGAGGAGGTCAGGTAGGCAGTCGCTCCTTGTAGAACACTGGTACTCAACTGAATGATGATGATGAAGAGGAGGAATTTTTCGATGACATTTTATAAGGTTTTTTTTTTTGTCATTTGAATATTTTAATTAGAAAATCTAGTATTTATTTTTACTTACGCCAAATCCAAAATGATCTGCAGTTCCTTCTTAATATTGGTGGCTTCAAAAAACTTTGGTATCAACGTCTTCATCGTACATAGCCTGTCGATATGTTTCTTGGCTTTTTCTACAGACCCCTTGCTAGCTATCAACATTTTCTCGTAATAATCTGCACCTGAAAAAGATTATGAGGGTTACTCTCAGACCAGGGATCATCTTGCGAAGGATATATACAAGTAGCTGGTTGACACTTCCCGTGACCCGTAGGCTATTACTTTGGACGAGACAATGCTGCCAGCCTCTTGGGCACACTCCCAGTAGACAGCGATCGGGACGAATTGTTCAACGCCTTTTAGATTTCTTTCCGTGTACATATATATTACTTTTTATAATTACCAAGGATATATTCAAGCGTCTGGTTGAAAGTTCTCGTGTAACAAAGGTTGGCTATAACTTTGAACAGAAAATAAGCATTGCCTTTCAACGTGGCAATGCTGCCAGCTTCATGGGCATGCTCCCAGTAGACAGCGATGGCGACGAATTTTTCGACGCCTTTTAGTTTTTTTTCTTTTACGTGTATATTAAAATTTGTATCATAAACATGTATACATAATTATTTATTTATTTTTATGTCTTTGCAAATAAGGTGTACGTAATTTAAAATAAACATTTAGTTTTTGCTGAGGAATATAAACCTACTTCAAACTGAGATCGCGAAAAATCTACAGGTACACAACATTATATGAATGTAGTAATAAAAAAATAGAATTTCTCCGTTCAGAAGGCACGCTTAATTGGTGGGTCTTGGCTGACGTTTAAACATCTTTGGCAGTCGTTACTGGTAGTCAGAAGCCAGGAAGTGACAACCAGTCTTACCAAGGGGCATTAGATTGCCTAGTCGCAGCATAGACAGGCTCTTCTTGTAAAACACTGGTTGAGTACCAGTTGTTGCATTGGGTGAGACTGGAAGCCGACCCCAACATAGCTTGGGAAAAGGCTAGGCAGATAATGATAACTTATTACGTTTACCCTTACTCGTGTATATTTCATCCGAGATTAAATTGCTCAGATTATAATCGGAATGAACATGTCAAACAAGATTAAAATAATTATAATCATTATATAGTGACGTCACACCAATTACCATTCGACCGTTAACTCTTGTAGAGCCGTTTTCCTTTTATAAGTTAATTACGCATTGAGTTAACTAGGTCTTGCGCGGTGGGGCAGAATTAATGCTTAGGCCAACCATCAGCCTGCCGCATGCCGCGGCTACGGGCTTGTTTGGACCAGTTACCACGGCCTTGACACACGAAGGGCCCCAGAAGGAATAAAAGTGGATTTTAGTCGGTAATAGTCTGATTTTATTTCTCCCTGCACTTATAGGGGGAGGGGTCATTGAAATGAATTTGCTATCTCGAAGAAAAAAGGGGCATTTTTTTGTCATTTAAAAAAATCTTTATTTATAAATTACAAAGGTTGTGTTTAATGATTTGTAAACTCAAACTAAAACTCAAAATCACTTATTGAAAAAAGGTATTTTGTAAATTGGCATTAAGCTTTTCAAACGCCAAAAACACCAACCCTTTACCATTTACACTTTTTTTTCTTCTAAGCCTATACTGTCCCACTGCTGGGCAAAGGTCTCCCCAAAAGTATTCCATCTATCTATCTATTTACATTATTATTGCTTAAAATAATTTGTTATAATTTACTTAATAATGCGCTAAAAACTATTTTTAATTGCTTATTTTATTATGATTGAGACAAGCTCTTATGTAGATTAGCTATGCACTGGAGAAAAATTTCATAAAAAAGGTACTTAATTAAAAAAACTTCAAAAAATATTAGCTCGTGTATGCATCTATACTAATATTATAAAGCTGAAGACTTTGGATGCAGGTCACTTCCAACAGGTATATGTGGAGATCCAAAGGGGAGGCCTATGATCTTTAAGAGTTAGATAGCCCATTTATAGAGGAAGGTTATAGGCTACTTCTTATGCAGTTGCGCAGAGTAGTTGCCACGGAATGTGAGTGAAACCAATTCAGACAATCTGTCAAATTTCCTTATTAGATTTTCAACTTTATCGCCGAAGCATTATGGTTCAAAGTTGATTGAGAAAATTTGACAGTTTGGTCTGCTGGCGTCTATACATGATAAAATAACTTACTCCAATCCTTCTTGAGGATATGATCCTGTTTTTTAATCCACTCCTGCAATATTTTGATGGCTTCTTCAAGTCTTCCCGGTTTGTCCAAATTGTGTATTTTTTTAATATTTTCAGTTGCACCTTTGGGTACCTTTAGAAGGCAAACTGTTTGCGTTTCCATAATTATTATTATTTATTAAAAAATAAATTATTATATGAAAAATTATTAACTGATCAATTTTTTTTTTATTTTGTGCACAAAAAATATAATTTATATTATTATTTAAAATTTAAAAAAGTAAATATCTTTTGCGATATATTTATTTTGATTTGAGTAACTGCGATCATCGAAGGTCGGTGTGAAACTGGGTTAAACTGAGTCATGCTTGCATTTATAAGCTTTAAGACCTGGTTTACTACAAATTAATTCTAGGGTTCTGTAATAAGTTTATTGATGTATTAAATCTGACTGTGGAAACTTTATCTGTATATTATAAAAATAAAAAGTCATGGTAGCTCTTAGTGACGTGCAGATGAGTGTGCAAGTTCAATTCTCAGTACGGCCAGTACCGATGCAACTTTTTTTAAATTAATATGTACTTTTTAAGTATTGCCCATGATATATTTAGACGGATATCAGAAGGCAAGTTTAAAGGATGGGTCCTGGCTGTAACTTGTATATCTTTGTCGATCGTTAGGGGTATAAGCCACCATAGGAACATCCAGCAGGCTTAGCATGGCGATTTTATATCTATTCTGCCAAGAAAAGACAAAGCTCTTTCTGTCAATGTCAACATGGTCTTCTGCCCGAGCATGGTGTGACCTGTGATCTCGCATATAACTGTCATTGTTTCCAATATCCGGTAAACAAAACTTGTTTCTACGGTTGCCGTGCTAAGCCTGCAAAAAAAAACAGACTTACCATATCGGGTATCGGGGTAAGTATCGGGTTACTCAGGAAACTGAGTTGGTGAGATAGACAGTCACACTATAAGACATACACATATTATTTGGTACTTGCATCGGGTTATTCTGGAAGCCGGCAAGCCAATATAGCTTGGGATTCAGATGATGAGAACTAGAATGATTGTAAGCATAATCATTCTGTCGTTAACTATTTTTTAGCTGTTTATATGAAAGTTAAATTAAAACAAAGAACCCTAAATTGCTTTTTAAGATTTTTTTTTTACGTATAAACCTATATACATTTCACAATATTATATTTGTTTCAAAAATATGTTTATTACATACCTGCTAAATTGCAGGGAACCACACAACAAACAATTTTTTATCAATAAACTGAGAAAATAAAAAAGAAAATCAAATAAATGATGACGTATTGATAAACAAAATCCAGTACCCAAATAAACAAATAACATATTTTTTATAAATGACATGTATAGTTATTTATGATCATCATATTTTTTATTAAGTCGTGGTGGCATAGTGGTTAAAGCACCAGCCCTTCGAGTAAGAGGGTGCGGGTTCGATTCCAGATCAGACAAGTTATAGCAATGTAACTTTTCTAAGTTATACGTACTTTCTAAGTCTATCTTGGACACCAATGACAGATTAAAAGTGAAGGAAAACATCTCGAGGAAACCTGGACTTTAAAGTCTGAAATCATCAACCCGCATTGAGCAAGCGAGGTGATTAACACTCAATCCTTCTCCGCTGGAGAGGAAGCCAGTGCCCAGCAGTGGGACGTTAAAAATGCTGTGATGATGATGATATTTTTTATACAGTGTGAGTCTTTATAATTTGTGACAAGCCAAAATAAGAAAAAAAACTCTTTTAAAATACAAAAAAATATATATAAATATTATTTATAATATGCTTTTGACTTTTAATTTCGCAGTAACACGCTTGGGGCTTGTAGTACTTTTGATGGGTTTTAATTTTAGTCGAAAAATGTTTTTTTCCTCCATTATAAAGATTAAAATTGTTAGTAAAATTTATAAATCACTGACTTCCAAATTTTTACACATCTATAACAATTACTTGTATTGTAAAATTATTATCTAAGACGACCTACATAAATTAGCACATTGTAGATAGGTACTTTTTATCATAAAAGGGCTTAATTGAATTGAATGCGTAACCCAAAGTAAAAGGTGCTTTGTTCTATAAGATAATTCAAGGTCCAAAATAAGTCTAATCGTTTTGAAAGTTCGTAATTTGTATAAAATCGACTTTTGTAGCAGTGCAACTCGTACGAGCGTTTATGTGCGTTTAAATTACTATAACCGCAAGCTTTCAGAACTCACATCTCACATAAACACCCTTGATTAAGCAATATGCGCGTCTGTTTTTGAAGCGACGAAATACGCGCTTTATACGCGTAGAAATACAAGAAATAGAAATAATACTCCGAAATCACCTTTATTTTTTATTAATAATATCAAAAATTTAGATTACCGTACCAAATAACAATAAAGATAAATTTATTTTAACATAACTAACAACTAATAATAATTAGTCTACCCTTAAATTTCTAAACGATCCTGGCATTCCCATGTATTCTTCGTTGAATTTGTCTGCATGTCGCTTTGCTTCGTCGGTGCATGCTGTCCTCATCATCTCCATGTATTGAACGTGTTTTTCCAAAGATAGTTCGGCCAGTAATTCTCCTGTAATTAAAAAGTTTTTATTATTACTATCTGATACAATGTTATATGGAGAGGGCTATGCTCGGTGTTTCTCTACGTGATCGAATCCGAAATGAGGAGATCCGTAGACGAACTAAAGTCACCGATATAGCCCACCGGATTAGCAAGCTGAAGTGGCAATGGGCAGGCCATATTGCTCGCAGAGCAGATGGCCGATGAGGTCGAAAAGTGCTAGAGTGGAGACCACGGACCAGCAAGCGCAGCGTAGGACGTCCACCAACGAGATGGACAGACGACCTTGTAAACGTGGCCGGAAGACGCTGGATGCAGGTCGCTTCCAATCGGTGTATGTGGAGATCTAAAGGGGAGGCCTATGTTCAGCAGTGGACGTCTTATGGCTGAGATGATGATACAATGTTAGGGGTTTTTTGCATCGCAGGTCTGTGGGCGGTGAGTCTGGGTAGCTCATCGTCTATACGTCGAAGGACGACGGGCCTGAGTCGGCGGCAGTCAGCAACATAGGAGGGACCCTTTAGGGCCTGGGCTTGTTCGGGCTTGGGTTGTTCGCAAGAGTTACCGTGGCCCTGGCACACATGGACTAAACTACATTGTATACCTTAAACATTATATATTTATAAATACATTTAACACCCACACCACAGCCAACAATCGTGCTCATCAAACAAATGTCGACCATGCCAAGAATCGAACCCTCTTAGCTCGGCAGTCAGGCATGGTAACCATTGCGTCGTCGGGGTCGATTGATTCTTGATTGATTATTTCTTACCTAGTATTTTATTTGCAGATTTTTCATTGCCTCCATATTCTTCTGGCAAAATTTCTCTGTCCACAACTTTATATAGACCTTCCAAGCTGCTTTGTACTTCGAATCGTTTACCGATTTTCTCGCTAACGATTTGTTTTAAAGTGTTAACAAACATTTCTATGCCTTTTGATTCTGTTATTATTTGTATGCTTTTCAATCTGGCACCATATCCTTCCTGAAAAACAGTATTTTCGAATTAGATATTAAATAATTTCAGTAGAGGACCTACTTCAAAGAAGTTAGGGTTTCCTCCTTGAAGGTTTAGGTAAGAGAAAAAATATCATCATTCATCATATGTGCTCAAACAATATAGAACTATCATCATCTCCCGAGCCTTTTCCCAACTATGTTAGGGTCGGCTTCCAGTCTAACCGGATTCAGCTGAGTACCAGTGTTTTACAAGGAGCGACTGCCTATCTGATCTCCTCAACCCAGTTACCCGGGCAACCTAATACCTTGGTTAGACTGGCGTCAGACTTACTGGCTTCTGACTAATAATATAGAACTATGTATAAAGAAAATAAATGTAAAAATGCTGATATTTTGGACGGACTAACGAAAATGAAGAAGCACATACAGACTAGCTGGTCCCCGCGGTTTCACTCGCGTCCATAGGGACATTCTTTATGCACCCGGATAAAAAGTACTCCAAGTTACTGCTTGTTACATAAGATATATATCGGTGAAAGTCCCGTCAGCATAGGTCCAGCTATTTCAGAGATAAGCGGAACAAATAGACGGATAAGCAGACAGACAAAATTAAAAAATATATATTATTTTGGTATATGTATCGTGTATTTATACCCATAAGAACTTAGTCAAAAGTATTTTTTTTATATTACAAAGAAACACACACCAATTTCATTATTTTTATAGACATAATAATTTGTTAATACTCACAATAATAATAGTCAAAAACTGTTGCAGTTCTACTGAATTCAATTTGGTCAACAAATCGAGTACGTTCACTTTCCTGAAGTCGTATATTATTATAAAACCATGTAAATAATCATTCGCTTTCATATACTCGTTGAGCTGAAAAAAAAGAAAAAAAAAAAACTTTAATATCTACTTCCCGTACCAGAATCTCCTACTAGAGAGGAAGCCACCTCCTGGACCCGGATAAACAATAGTCTATATTAAGCTATAATGATTGCTAAGTTTCATAAAAACCCGTTCAGTAGTTTTTGAGTGAGGGAGCAACAAATATATAACCATACATAAAAAAAATCGCGATTATAATATTGGGAGTACGATGATATTAAGCAGGAATGTAGCATTGAAATATGGAAAGATTGTTTTATAATCAGTCAGATAAAATACAAATAAAATATTTTCACTTTATAATTATTAGGAAAGATGTATCAATTCAAATGTCAGTGGTCGCAACGGTAAACTTGTCAACAGATGTCAATAAACCCTGGTGACAGATATAGAGACACCAAGCTACCCGAAACTGACAAATTTTCTCAATCCAATTTGAACCATATGCTTCAGCGATAAAGTTGAAAATCCATTAAAGAAATTGAATACGTAGATATACAAATAAAAACTTACAACTATACTAAATCTGTAGTACTTCCATAGAATCTCAGAAGTGATCTGTTTACCAGTAAAATTTAACAGCATTACTCTGTACAAATCTTTAGTTAACTTAGGTAGTGGGACCAGCATTCTGAAAGAAAAAACAACAAATATCAAAATCCGTTCAGTAGTTCGGGAGCTATATTCATTGAAGAGAAAAAAACGGCCGTAGCCAATAATATTTACTAAAAAAAAACGCATATATTTGTAGATCGTGTAACGTCAAATGCGCAAAACCTCAGACACCCCAACAGATTTTTAATGTAATTGAACTATTCCAGAGAAAAAAATATTGATCACTTGAACTAATTCATGGTATTTTATTACTGCATGGAAAATTCGTATTGGCATAGAAATAAGAGCTATTATTGTCCCGCGGATGGGGAAAAATAAATAAGTTAGCAACAATTTGTGGTTGTTTACCTATTTTATTAGGTTTGAGCTGCTAATGGCTTGACCTACAATTTAATAGACAGGACAACGTTTTAAGTGAAGATTTTTTTAATGTGTTTTGTTTGTTATATAATGCAACATTTACACGCTCATCTCACAATACTCCAGACATACCGACAGAATCGTCTTCCAGTCGTCCGCAAACAAATCGCAGTCAGGCTTGGCGTCCAAGAGTTATAATACATAAACACATCAAATTTATAACCCTGCGTCATTTTGCATAGCGGGTTTTAAATAACAAAATCTATCTAAAAAAACCGACTTCCAAAAATATGACATCAACTGGTTTTTCTTTTTATTATGGTACCTAATTATAAATTATTATTAGTTTATAATTAAGTACAAGCTGTGTTTCAGATGGCACGTTAAACTGTAGGTCCCGGCTGTCATTGAACATCCTTGGCAGTCGTTACGGGTAGTCAGAAGTTAGTAAGTCTGACGCCAATCTAACCAAGGGGTATTGGGTTGCCCGGGTAACTGGGTTGAGGAGGTCAGATAGGCAGTCGCTCCTTGTAAAACACTAGCACTCAGCTGAATCCGGTTAGACTGGAAGCCGACCCCAAAATAGTTGGGAAAAGGCTCGGGAGATGATGATATAAATTATTATTAGTTAAAACAAGGGACAATTGACGTACGGTATGCAAATCCCAAATATGTATGTATAAAAAATATGACTTCAATTTGTGATGATCGATAAGGTTTAGCGACGCTAGGATCGGTCGATGCGTGGATAGATGACCATCTTGTCATGACGAGTTCCTATATTTTTCGTAGATTGGTGAGTCCCCGGCTGTCATTTGAAAATCTTTAGCAGTCGTTACGGGTAGTGAGAAGCCAGAAAGTTCGGCAACCAGACTTACCCAAAGGTACTTATCGGGTTGAAGTCAAAGTTATTTATTGCAAACATAGGTTATAAGTATATAATAACTGGTAACTGGGTTGAGGAGGTCAAATAGGCAGTCGTTCTATGTAAAATACTGGTAGTACTCAGCTGAATCCGGTTAGACAGGCCCAGACACATTAGGAAAAAGTCTAGGCAGTTTGTGTCCAGCGAAATATTCCACTACCCAAGACAAGAATTTGTAAACAAGCTGAGTGAAGAAGTCATTGACCTTTTTAATATAGTCTGCGGTAATTATTGAATCGCTAACGCAAAGGGTTTAACCAAGCTGCGAGATTGTTGCAAAAAGTAAAGTTATGTTTTTTTCATACCTATAGTATGTATCAATGATAAATAAATTACATAAATAAATGATTTGTCATAAGTTGTTTATGTAAAAATATCTCGGGAAACGTTTTCACACACGGTCGATTAGCCCCATGGTAAGCTATTGATTAGCTTGTGTTATGGGTGCCAACACAACTGATAAACTACATATGTATATTATACTGTACCGGGAATCGAACCCTTTCTTTCGATTAGTTATCTTTTAAAAATATTTCTGCATTTAATAAGTACAGACGCCAGCACATCAAGTTACTACAAACTGTCAAATTTTCTTAATAGATTTTCAATATTATCACTAAAGCATATGGTTCAAAGTTGATTGGAAAAAGACACTTTCACGTAGCTTGATGTGCTGGCGTCTGTACCTTCAAAATTAACTAAAAAAAAATACTTACTTATCGTTAAAGTAATCTTCAGGTAAATCTTTTTTGACGTCTACCATAGTAAAGTATTTTGGTAAAAGTGTTTTCAATGTACACAATCTGTCAATCTGTTTTTTCGCTTTTTCTACGGAACCCTTGCATGAGATAAGCACCCTCTCTAAGTAGTCCTCACCTAGAATAGAAAATAAATTAAAAATATAAAGATCCGTTTGTTTGTTTATTAAGCTTTTATGTGTGTGATGTTTTTATCTAGAAAATTATAAAATAAGAGAATGTACGAGAAATAGCTTGTTTTCTTATTTTTTACCACTAAAATTGTATAGAAAAATAGACTTTGTATAATATATTACTTAAGTTTTTTTTAACTATAAACTTTTTTATTTGCTCAAAATGTCATACTTATTTATAATATAAATATATATATTATACACTTATGAAATACCTATTAAAAATCCGGGACTCTATAGTCCCGTAGTCTAGAAGAGATATAACCACTAATAGATTAACTATAACTTGGTAAATAATGTTATAATAATGTGTATGTAATGTTTTTCACCATCGTAAATATACCATAATATATCGGAACATTTTTCCAAAGTAAGCTATTGATTAGCTTGTGTAATAGGTACTAACACAACTAATAAACTAAAATGATGACATCCAGGCCGATTGTCGGCTACGGCAGCCCTTGTCTCTAAGGATAACAGCTAGCTACGCAGAACTATAGTGCACAAGCATTCGCGCAAACACAGGTGCACTCTCTATTCCCTCACTCTCATAATCCTATGGGACGGCAACCCGACACGACCGGAGAGAGATCAGGCGCAAGACCGACATTTACGTGCTCTCCGATGCCCGGGTGAATCAATCTTTATCAATAAACTATGTACATATGCTTTACATAAATTGATAGGTATTGATCACTTACTAAAATCCTTCTTGATAATATGATCCTGCTTCATAATCCAGTCCTGCAGAATTTTGATAGCCTCAGCACGCCTCTCCGGTTTATCCAGATTGAAAATCTTTCTTATCTTCTCAACAGTTTCATCAGGCAAGGAAAAAAAGTTACTCTCAGCACTAAGCCCCATTTTAGAACTTATTTTTGTTAACACTTTTTTTGATTGTAATTTTTTTGATACGTCTCTTTATTTTTTGGTGTTTGTCTTGAAATTCTTTGTTCAACTGGTACTAATTAGTTTAGTGTCCAGTTTTTATAAGCTCGTTTAATATTTTTTTTGGCAAAACTTTACTTATCTATGATTTGAAACTAGTTTTGAGTGGGTTTCTGTCCTTTTTGGGGTTCCGTAGATAAATTGCATGAAAATGGAACCTTTATAGATTCGTCATGTCTGTCTGTTCGTCTATCTGCTGATGTGAGAGCCACTTTTTTCCTAAATTTTAAGAGCAGCTCTGCTGAAACTAGATGTAGAGATGGATTCTGTGCACGGCATAAAGACATTCTACAAAAAAAATTTGGGGCTCCCAATATACAAAAATAAAATAATTATTTTATTCATGGAACTCACTGTGGATAGGTCTTCAAAAATGATGTTGAAGTTTCTAATTTTAATAGTTTATTTTTTAATAGTTTGCACTAGAGACACTTTCAAAGTGAAAACTAGGGTCTACTTTTGAAACTACCGGAGTGAAAAATGAAAATAAATATGTACATGTTTTTAAAATTGGTTTCAACTAGATAGTTTGTACCTTTTTTACTTATAAAAATACTATTAAACGCTATGGAAAGCCAGATTATTTTTGAAAAAATCACACATGGCTACACATCAAGCACAAAACTAGTATAAGCTGAACGTTCAATTAGTAGAAAAACCATATAAAGCGAATCCAAGACAAACTGGTTTTATAATAATAATAATACATTTATTTCGGATCATAAATCCATAGACAAAACACAATTTATACATAAAATTCAAACATATATATATATAAAAATAAACTATTTCAAATATTCAAAAGACGCACGATGACTGGCCATCCAGTGCCACACCAGTGGACTGTCCATTTGTGTGGTTTTGTATAGCGTGATGACGTGTAGTCGTCTGTACTAGATCCCTGATCTATGCTTTTATGTTACTTGCTACGGAACCCTTCATAGGTGAATCCGAGTTTTATTTTGATAACTTGATTTCAATTCAAAAATTCCGGTTGTGGCTCATTTCATGTTACCTGAACAAACCCACCCATTTGATTTTGATTGTATGTTATATGGCATTGCACGACTTATCGAACGGCCATTTTGATTTTATAGATAAAAACTGAATTCCTATTTTGAAACGTAGTTTTAAAAAGTACCGGGTTTGAGTTTGGGCCGTTTATTTTGTTCAAGATGGTGGTTTAAACCTGGCACTAAAGCTGGTACTTTTAAGACCACGTTTTATTATAAGGTGGAGAGTGAGAAGGTTGGAGGTTGGCTCCTACCTAGCTGGAGTGTGGACTGTCTATGGACAAAGCCTTCATTATTTTCAATGTAACAGGGCCGCTGGTTTCTACGTCAATTTTGGAAATTAATGACTGAGACCCTCAGCTCAGCAGTCCGAGGTTGTTATGATCACGCTAGCCGGTTCGTATTTCATAACAGTTGCATAACAATTGCCTATCTGAATTCCTAATTGAGAACTGTGCCAACAGATATTTCATCTGGGAGTCTATTTAACACTTCTTCTTCCTCACAAAAACGATGATGGCATCCAAACCTATTTCAGCTAAGGAAGCCGTTCTCTCCAAGGTGATCAGCCAGCTCCGCAGAACATATTATAGTGCACAAGCATTTTCGCAGACACACACTATTCCCTCAATCTCTTACTCTGATGGGACGACAATACGACACACGGGTGATTTCCGATGCACATGTGTATCTATCACCAACTTCTAGACTTCGGGTTGCTTTACAAAACTTTCTCAAAACCCGCAAAGCGATTTCGGCCCGACCCGGGAATCGAAACTGAGCCCCCGTGCTCAGCAGTTTCGCTATGCGACTACTAGACCGACGAGGCAGCTTGAAGGGAACCCACCCTTCATCCCGACAGTCTTTTGTTTCAGGCATTCGAAAAGTGCTGATTAATTTACCCTATTTGTTCAAATGTTTTTTTTTTTAATTATTATCATAGAACATACCAGTAACTATTACTGTTGATATAAACACTATACACACACATACAAAACTGTAGTTCAATGCTATTCGCGAAACCATTCCACGTGTCTAACAATTTTATCCAATTTGAAATAATAATTGTGTATAAATAATATTTTAATTTATTCAACAATTTAATTATTTTTAAAGATAAACGAGATTTTGGTTTTGATACCTGCCTATTTTTTATTCGCCAGTTGGGGTCTGACCTTCGTTATTATATCACATTACATCATCACATCACACTATCATATCACATCACACTGTTACATCACACTATCACATCACATTATCATATCACACTATCACATCACACTATCATATCACACTATCACATCACGCTATCACATAACAATATAAAGGCGAAAGTTTGTGTGTATGCTTGTTACATCTTGACGCCCAAACGGCTGAACCAATTTTGATGAAACTTTACAGTTACTTAGCTTAGACTCCGAAACAACATATAGGCTATTTTTTATCTGATTGCGGTAAGTAGTTTCTTCAGGAAGCTAGTATATCCGCTGGCGGGAAGCTAGTTATATATAAAGGCTGATTTTTGTATGCATCCCTCCTGTTGTGGGTATGAAGAATTGACTACGGGTATGAGGGTTGACAAAAAGTCGTCAACCACCAGCTCTATAGCTACGTTGTTTCTTTAAAAATAAACACATCGAATTCTATCTAATAATAAAAAGGTCAACACCTTTTGTTTTTAACATTAATGTTATAAAAATACTATATTTCTATTCTTTTTATAGAAATTAACAACTTATGGTTGCTTAGCAACGCACCAATGAGAATATCGTTTTAATAAAACTTTATTCTTAACCTGTTTTGTCTGGATTTGCAATAAATAATATAGCTGGGACTTATTCTTTTTTGATTTTCAAAATTGATCGATAGTCTTGCTCTTTAACCGACTTCAAAAAAAAGGAGGAGGTTCTCAATTCGTCGGGATCTTTTTTTTGAAAGTTACCAGACAACTGATCATGACCAGACGCCAGCACATCAACCTATCTGTCAAATTTCTTCAATAGATTTTCAACTTTATAAAAAGACCAGAAGGTTAATATTCTATTGGTAAAATTTGACACATTGGGGTAGATTGACCTGCTGGCGTCTATACAACATATCTAGTAGAATATAGTGGATTCCTGGAATAGTTAAGGGATAGATTTAAAGAAAATAATTTTCAAAATATAATTTTTTTATTCTATATTATTAATTTTATTGAAATTTAATCACTACCATCACAAGACCTTACGCAACTACGCTACTAATACAAGGATATTTTTAATTTTATTCTTTTATAGTGTGAACGTCATGAGCGAATAGTCGTAATTAATGTATTGTTTTTGCGTGAACAACTATTGTTACGAATAACAGCTATATAGACATTGAAATGATAAGATTTATAACTTATTGCTGGGGAGTTTGTTGCGCCACTTCTTCCCAGCGAAAACACATAGGAAGTGGTGAAGGGTGGGCGTTTTGGGAGCTGTCTTTTATTTTTTGGTGTTCGAAAAGTGCTGATTTGTCAGTCTAATTTTAATTTTTGATTTTGATCAAAAAGATAAAGAATCCAGATTAAGGCTTATTGTTATATCAAATTAAAATACTGTAAAAGGTGTGATTACAGGGCTAAAAAAAGAGATTCTAATTATTAAACCTTTTACATAAGCAAAATATGTTGGTAACGTATTTTTGTATATACTAAGTTATAATGCATTGAAATTCAAGAGTGGGGGCTTGTGACGTCACATTAAAGTAAAATTAGTGTTGAAAAGTGACGTAAGACAACATTTCAACGTGTTGTCTCTCTGTCGTTATTTTTGTGGGAGTAAATAAAAATACATAGGGGACACTTTCGAACATGATCTGCCATGCTAGATCCTCTATCTCTGTTTCATTATGGACTTTCTCTACGTTAGCCAGGAGAGAGCATTAAATTAAATCAAATTTAAACAATTTTGTATATTACAAAAATAAAAATAAGTACCTAGATATATTATAGTAAGAGCGGACCGCGGCGGTGCGGACGATCCGTCATGCGAGCGCCGCCTCATCCGCCTGCAAACCTCGTGATGACATGCATAGACATTTTCCTATCATCATCATCATGCAGATTTTCAACAAATTATATTATAATATTTCTAATTATGTTATTAATATCAGTTTTTTTTTTATTAGTCAACACTTAAATTCCTAAATGATCCCGGCATGCCCATGCATTCTTCATTGAATTTCCCAGCGTGTCTCTTGTTTTCATCCGTGCAAGCTTTGCTCATCATCTTCAAATATTCCACGTGTTTCTCTGAACTCAATTCTTCTACCCATTCCTCTGTAAAAACATAGTATTCTATTAGAATCTTCAGTTTCATTTAAATTTTTAGGTAAGTAATACATTCCATATTCTGTGAATATTTCTAGCATCTACCTGTTGCCGTTATCGATATCGAGCAAAAATGAACAAAAAAATCACTTTTGTTGTATGGGAGCCCCCCAAAATATTTATTTTATTCTAGTTTTCAGTATTTGTTGTTACAGCGGCAACAGAAATACATCATCTTTGAACATTTCAACTCTCTAACTATCACGGTTCATGAGATACAGCCTGGTGACGGACGGACGGACAGAGGAGCGAAAAAAATCCGTTTTTCCCTTTGGGTACGGAACCCTAAAAACCATTTCAGTATCATTTTTATAAAGTGAACCGGAGACAGTGCCAGGCCTGTGACCCCGTGCTTGGACACCCAACTACATCCACTAATAAAAATAAAATTTTGAGCCCATCTAATCCCTATTTATTTAAGAAGATTCTTCGCTAGGTAATTGACTAAACTCATAGAATAAATACTTAAATAAACGTTACCATTCAACTTATCAATAGATGTTTCGTCACCACCGTAGTCAACCGGTAAAATTTCTTTAGGTACAATCTTTTGTAGCGCTTCCATGTTAGGATGTACGTGTATTCTATTGCCGATCTTTTCGCTCATAAATTGTTTCATTGCTTTGACCAAGAGATCTATTGCTTTTGAGTCTGTTAGCAGATGTATGCCCTTCAGTCTTGCACCGTACCCTTCCTGTAAAATAAATTGTTGATTATTAAGAACTGTTTCATTTATTTACATACTAGCTATTGCTCGCGACGTCGTGATGGTGAGATAATACGTAGCCTATATGTTGACCCGACCTGTTAGTTATATTCATGCCGAATTTGAAGCAAATCCATGAAGTTCTTTTTGAAATTATCCCGGACATACATACAGACAAACAGACAAAAATTCGAAAAACTATATTATTGGCTTCAATATTGATTTTAGATCACGCCCTAATTATTCTTTTAAAAAAAATATTCAATGTACAGTTTTGACTTTGTTACGATTTTATTAATTATGTTTAGTAGTAGTGTTTAGTAGTTTTTCTTCTGCAATATCCTAACTTACCAGTCAGTCCACATAGTTTATGTTACGTAATCAAATAAAAAATATGATTTTCAAATATTAACTCTATTTTCGCTTAGAATGAAATTGACTTTTAAATAAATAGAACGAAAGACTTCATACATTATGATATTTGAACGAATTGAAGTTAAGCATTAAATCGAAACCTTTCCATTAAAAATACATCTTTTGCAATCGTTAAGGATAGTCAGCAGCCAGATGGTATGGCGACCAGTCTAACCAATGGGTATCGGGGTGCACAAGTAACTGGGTAGAGGAAGTCAGATAGGAAGTAGCTCCATGTAAAACAGATAAAATGGAAGCTGACCTACATAGTTTGAGAAAAGGCAAGGATGATGATGAAAAAAATAATTATACTCACAATCAAAATAGTAACAAACTGTTGTAAATCCACTGTATTTATTTTGGTCATAAGGTCAAATATATTGAGCTGCCTGTAATCACTGATTATTATGAATCCATTTACATAATCATGCGCTTTGATGTATTCAGTGAGCTGAAAATATATTTGCAAAACATTAATTAATAAATCTCCGAGACTTAAGAGCTATTTTTTTTTCGTAGTAAATCACCAAGTAACCCCTCTCGCTGCGGGTGCTGCTGTAGGGAGTGTCAGACTCTTACTGACTAAAATCCACTATGTCCCTTCTGCAGGCTTAGCATGGCAACCGTAGAAATAAGTATTGTCTACCAGAGAATGGACATAGTGACAGATAAGTGACAGATTGACGTAAGATTTCTTTTGACACGTAGAAAAGAAATTCCTCGTTTCTTCGATCGACATACACATACATCGACAGGTCGAGCGATGCCGTTGATAAGACATGATGACGTTGACAGAAAGCTTTGTCTTTTCTTCGTAGAATAGACATAGAATCATGCTAAGCCTGCTAGAGGTCTTTGTGTGCCAAGGCCGCGGTAACTCTTGCTAATAACACGCGACCCCGGAAACTAAAACGCTCTCAAAAGAAACTTAAAAGTATAAATAGCTGTCTATTTTTTGCTGTTTCGTCTTAATTACCATTAGAGCAAAATAATTCATTATAGCCGCGTTCCATTTGAAAGCTAAAATGCCACATAAACATACTGTCACACGGAAGTTAGCTGTAGATTTTTAGCTCTCTTAATAGATAGGTAGCCAGAAGCTAGAAGTTCTTAGAACCAGTCTTATAAGGGGTCTTGCGTTACTGGCAACTGGATTCTTAAGATCAGATATGTAGTCGCTCCACATAGAACACTGGTCCTTAATAGTTTGAATGGAAGCAAAACCCTATATATTTAGGAAATGGCTAGGAAGATAGTATAACTCACGATGATATTGTATTGGCAGTACTGCATGAAACTGTCTGCCGTCAGTTCCTTGTTATTGACTTTGATGACTAAAACCCGGTAGTAGTCTTTTGTCACTTTTGGTAGAGGAGTGAAGGAGCTAAAAATAAAATTAGATTTCCGATTATATTGTCAAGAGCTATTGCCTCGTTGGTTTAGTAATCGCGTGGCGTGACTGCTGAGTACGAGGTCTTCGGTTCTATGTCGTTGTTGGACAGAAATTGCCTGGACAATTTTTTACCAAAGCTGGGCATCAAAAACGTTTTAGGAGCTGTCTTTTGTTTTGATATTTGACAAGTACTTGTTCGAAGTGTTACAAGTGCTAGACAAGATTTATCAGCCTCATTTTAATAAAATAATTTGACTTTGAGTTTAACCAATTTACATATTGATTGAGGGCCTGTTTGCCCCACTGTTTGCACTCTGTTGGGGTTCTTATTACTATGGCTAGTTCAATAACTACTTACGCTAATTCCAAAACATATTGCAGCTCCGTTTTGATGTGGTATTTGTTAAAAAACTTCGGTACCAAAGTTTTTAGGGTACAGAGTCTATCTATTTGCTTCTTTGACTTTTCCACGGAACCCTTGCACGATATCAGTGTCTTCTCCAAATACTCTTTGCCTGAAAGTAAACAGTAGGTACTATAAGATGTTACAAGATGGGATTATTCATGGTTGATTATATTTGGTTGGTAGTCATAAAAGAGGCAAGCTGAATACAAGAATGTTCCTGGACCTATCAATCGGTTGATCCTTAATCGACGCCACAGATCGTTGGTAGATCGATAGGTACTATGGCATCTATCGATAGTCTATGGATTGGTCTAGTAACAAACTTTAGCTTACTATCAATACAGACGCCAATATAATATGAAGCTCCTCTATCATAGAAATCTTTTCCATCTTTTAGAAATATATTTGATGTCCATTTTTTTTTCGATCGTATCAAAAAAGTCAGGTCTAAGTTCTGATCATAGATTAATACTAATCAATTTTGATATATTTGTTAAGTTGTGCGATGTAAAAAATATACATAAAATTATCGTCCGGCTTCTCTAATTTCGGAAAGATTTTGAAGTTATAATTTATTTATGTAGGTACAAATTTGAAATGATAATTAATATTATGTAGATACAGACAGGTTCCAAAAACAAGATGTAAAAAATTCCGTTGAATTAATCTTGGAACACTTGTCGTAATGTATACTTAAAGCACCAGCCTCTCAGGTATTAGCGTGCGGGTTCGATTCCAGGTCTGGCAAGTACAAATGTGACTACGATAAGTTATATGTCTATGTACACCAATGACTGATTAAAGGTGAAGAAAAACATCTCGAGGAAACCTGGACTATAAAGTCTGAAATCACCAACCCGCATTGAGCAAGCGTGGTGATTAACGCTCAATCTTTCTTTGTGTGAGAGGAGGCCTATGCCCAGCAGTGGGACAACAAAAAGGCTGATGATGATGAACACTTGTAAAAGTATTAATGGTACTTACTAAAATCCTTCTTGATAATATGATCCTGTTTTAAGATCCACTCTTCCAAAATTTTGATGGCTTCCTCAAGCCGACCCGGTTTATCCAGGTTATGGATTTTTCTTATCTGATCAACGGCATCATCTGGTAGCTTCATCAAGTGGGTCGAAGGCCTTATCTCCATGATAATTTTCTCACAACACGTTTTTTCTTATTACTATTCGATTATTATAGTAATGGTGTTTTTTTATGATTATTTTATGAGTTTTCCGGTTTTTTTTTTGTCGGTTTTGGATATTTACTTGTGTAACATAAGAGCTTAAAACACAAATGAAATTAATTATAGTTGATCTTGTATTTATAAGCTACTCTATACACTAGTATTGGTGTAAGACCAGTTTATACATAGTTACGTGTAGCTGTTAGCATGAATGTGTTAATTTTTGTTAGTTTATTTATTTAACTCTTAATTTTTATATTAAGAGAAGTGCATCAGTTAAATAAATAATGCATTTGACAAAGTTTTTTGGCTGACTAAACGTAAATTTATCGTAGTATATCATCATCATCACCATCACAGCCTTGTTATCGTCCCACTGCTGGGCACAGGCCTCCTCTCCCATGGAGAAGGATTGAGCGTTAATCACCACGCTTGCTCAATCCGGGTTGGTGATTTCAGATTTTATAGTCCAGGTTTTCTCGAGATGTTTTCCTTCACCTTTGATCAGTCATTGGTGTTCAAGACTAACTTAGAAAGTACGAATAATTTAGAAAAGTTACTTTGGTACTTGCTTGACCTGGAATCGAACCTGCACCCTCATACTCGAAAGGCTGGTGCTTTAACCACTAGGCCACCACGACTTGAGGTGGTATACGCAGAATAACTACATTACTATCTACTTCTCCGTTGCTATGGAACGTTTTTGTCTCCATAGAAACGCGAGTTGACAGCTCGCGCCATGCTCGGGTAGAAGACCCAGAGAAGACCATGTTAACATTGACAGAAAGAGTTCTGTCTTTTCTTGATAGAATAGACATAGAATCGCCATGCTGAGCCTGCAGAGTGATGGATGTACCTTTTAGAAAATAAAGTTTTTTTTTCGATTTAAAGACATCACATCGAACTACCCAATACTGTCAAATTTTCCCAATCAACTTTGAACCATATGCTTCAGCGACAAAGGTGAAAATCAATTAAGGAAATTTGACAGATTGTAGTAGCTTGATCATGTACAGACAACATAGATATCTTTTGTTCAAATTCAAAATATTGTGTATTCATAATTTCATAATTATTATCATTGTTTTGTAATTATTCCCACTCAGCGGGTATTTTTAATGATATGACTATTTTTTTTTATTCCGAATTTTGTTTAATTAGTTATTTATTAAAATTTTGTATTCACAACATCACGTGTGTCCTTGACTTTTTTACGGTATATTTGGCTAACATCCGTGTTAACTTATAGGTAGGCTTTATTTCAAATGGTCCCCGGTAAATTCTACAAGCATTATTACCGCGAAAGTTTGTAAATGTATTGGATATATTACGTAAGTATTTGGATTTTTTTTGCTGTCTCAAATAATTAGAGATTGGGCTTGTTGTTGTATAAATCTGATTTTTCAAACCTAACAGACAGACAAGTGTTCCTGGGGAGTTTGTTGCGCCATTTTTTCTTCCCAGCAAAAACACATAGGAAGTTTGAAGGGTGGGCGTTTTGGGGGCTGTCTTTTGTTTTTTTACGTTCGAAAAGTGCTGATTTATCAGCCTAATTAGAATAAACGATTTTGATTTTTTTTATATGGATGGCTAGACGGTTTTACTCTTTCGCGCAAAAACTACCGAATGTAATTTCATGAAACTTGGAGGTTATATAGCTGATACATTATTAAAATAAAATACTTATACTTTTTATCCGGGTACGGGAAGTAGTTCACTTAGTTTTTTTTTTAAATTTATTTACCTGTTCTTTAAGGTCATAAGGAACATTGAAGTGGGCTGTTATTAAATTTGGAAATATTGAACAGTTGTTACGGTAGTCAGAATTCCAAAAATATATTTTTATCGTGTTCGAAAAAATTATTATACACCTACTTTTGCTAGGGAGTCTTGTTGCGCCACTTCTTCTTCCTAGCAAAAATACATAAGAAGTGGTGAAGGGTGGGCGTTTTGGAGGTTGTCTTTTGTAATTTTTGACGTTCAAAAATGTGTGTTGCAACCGAGTTTTAATAAATGATTTTGACTTGAGTTGAGTATCATCAATGATCTCGCTGTGGGTGCAGCTAGAAGCAGTGTCAGACTATTACTGATCAAAACCCACTATGTTCCCTCTGGAGTTATGATTCTGGAGGTGGGTTCCTCGTGTGCAAGGACCATGGTAACTAAACCCGAAAGTCTGATAACCAGTCTTACCAAAGGGTATCGGGTAGCCCGGGTAACTAAGTTGAGAAGTAAGGCAGATGATGATGATGATGATACCTCTAGAGGGTTCAAAATCGTTCACCCGTAAAGTATCAACACCTTCACTTAGCAACTAGTTAACATACAATTCTTTAGACAATAACTAATTATCCTTTTCCTAGACATTGTAAGAAAAAATCTTATCTAGTAGGTCATTGAATAATAAATTTATCAGAGTAGACAATTTAATTGTGATAGGTATAATAGCTTTCACGTTTCAATTGTGTTATGTACGAGTATATATACCTATTTATGTATATAAGATTTCTATTATATTCAGATTTACTTAAATTCTTCTATAAATAGGTGCTGTATAAAAAAACAGTATAATTATATTCTATTATTCTATATCGATGACTAAAATATACAGAAAAGTATTTTTTTAAATAATTTTTATTGATCTATCTCCCTTATCACGAACATTAAAGGTTTCAACCTAATATGTTAGGGGGGCTCTTTACTATAACTAATAAAAAAAAAGAAGTTAAAAATATTAAAATATAATATTAATTAATTATGTAAAACATTATTTGCGAGTTTACTGAATCCAAATAATATCTGCAAGTAAAACAGGGTACACTTCCGGGTGATGGCGATGAGGACCAATTTTTTGATGACCTCTTATGATGTAAGTTTTTCTCTGTCCTTCAACTTTTCGTTTCGTGGAGATAATTCAATTTTAACATAATTTTTGTTTGAGTATATGTCATCACAATGTACAGACGCCAGCACCTCAAGCTACCCGAAGCTGTCAAATTTTTATTATCAGCGATAAAGTTGAAATAACAAAAATTAGACTGATTGTAGTAGCTTAGAGGCTAGCGTCTGTAGGCTTAAAAAAGGCGCTCAAAAATATTTAATTCAGATTTATATTCCAAAAAGTTATTTCCTTCATCTATGAGGCCCAAAAATGATGTCATTAGCCTATTTTTTATCTTGTTGGTAATTCAAAAAGCCGGTTCTAAATATCTCGTTTATAATAAGACAACCTTTTTGTAAATTTAGGCAATTTGTCTTTGATTCTTATTAAATACATCGATTTAAAAATAATATAAACTAAGTATATTTTGATTTTTGACCTTCACTTTTGAATTTTGTTTAAAGTTTACCTTCCTGATATAAGATTAGCCAAAATATATTCAAAAACCGAGCGTCAAATCAGCATAAAATACAAAAATAGGTCCTAAATCTAATATTAACACTAGTGACTCGTGTTTGCCGGGTATCACCTGATAAGCCGTTTCCAACAATTCTTCCCAAAAAGCAGCCCAGAGTTTTAAATTGTTGTGTTTAGGAGGGAATGCTAAGGTCATGTCTCCGATTGTTATCCAGTCGCTGCAATGTCCACGAGCGCTGGTTGTCGAGGGATGACTATCGACCACCGTAGGCGCGGTAAATTTTGTGTGGCTCATCGTCCGTATGTCTAAGGACGACAGGCCCGTGTCTGCTCCTCGAAGAGATGCCAGCAAGAAGCCCCAAGGTTAACTTAGGCTGCGGTTTGTTCATGAGTTACCGTGGCCCTAGCACATAGGGACCTCCAGAAGGAAGTTGATTTGAGTTGGTAGGAGTTTGACTCCAGCTGCACCCTCAGCAGTATGGGTCATTTGATGATTTCCCCCGAAAAAAAAGAGGCTGTAAGGTTATGAGAGCTTGTTGGGTGATAAAACCTCTAGGTCCCTCAACATCAATGAATAATATTTCCCTTAGTATTTGGAAAAGATCACGGTAGAGTTTCATAACTAAGCTTAATAAAAATAACAGTTTTATAAAAAATCATTTGGAACGCCAAACGTAATGCATTATTTTATATACACGCTTATAAGAATAGTGTGAGAAAATTTTAACGAGTTGTAAAAATAATTATAGAACTTAACAATATACAATTATATATTGTTATTAACCAGTGTTGGTCAATTGTGGGTCTTTAAAAGCTTACTTGCGCTTTGATACCTGTCTCGTTGGTCTAGCAATGACCTGCGTAGCTGGCTGATCTCCTTAGAGAGAACTAGCAGTCGGTCTCGATGTCATTATTAAATGTCGGAAAATACCAGCGGTTTGTATGTTTTATCTGATTTCTGCTCAGTGTTTCTACCTATTCATGTTTTTAAATACTTCTTTATAATTAGTAAAAGGTATCGCAGACTTTAGACTAAACTGAACTGTTTCAAGGTAATTGAAAATCTCATTAAACTTCTTTGTTCATCAAACAACTCCCTGATATTTGCTATTGTGTGTACAGTCCTACATTTTAATAAAAATTAAAAATCCGATGAATAATCGACCGACAAAAATTTTCCATCTGCCGGGGTTCTAAACACACCAAATGATTTCAAAAATAGAATATCAGTAAGCACAATTGATAGATAAAATTGTGAATATCTGATAAAAAAATAATATTTCCATAATCTATAAAGTAAACTGTTGATGACCCCTGACATCATAATTGGCTAGGTATAGTTATTAAGATCGAGTTTGTTTTAATTGTGGCTAGAGTTCAAGCCTCTTCTATCATTTATGGTTGTTATATCCTTGTAGTTATTATTTCCTATTTCAACATTATGCTAAGCAGTTGGTATCGTTCTATCATCATCAGCCTTTTTATGATCACACGTGCGGGTTGCGGCCTCTTCTCATACGGAGAAGTCATTTCAGACTTTATAGTCTAGGTTTCACTTTTACTCAGTAAAATCCATCAATCCAAGGAATTCTTGCAGACTATTCAATTGAAATTAGCCATTAAAATGAGGATTTTTTATACCTGCCAGGTCTGGGAATCATTCATGTTTTAAAGATACTTTTTCAACCCCACGATTTTAAATTAAATCAGTCAAGTTGATTAAATTAAAGGAATAAAGTTATTAGCCGAGAGAGAATCAAGCTATTCTATACAAAAATAAGACAATCATATATTTAGATCTGTAATACAATTTATTATACTTATCGTCTGTCCCATTTACAATACACTATATTATGTGACATTAAACAAATTCAAGATCTGAACAAAATATTTTTAATTCAGTATTTAAAAATAGTACATCAATCTCTAAGATTCTAACTTTTCTATTACCCAAACTTCTAGGACATCATTTACTGTTAACAAATTGCTTTTATTATACCTAATCGACACTCAAAGCTCTAAAAGATCCAGGCATGCCTATATATTGCTCATTGAAGTTGTTGGCCTGTCTGCAAGATTCGTCAGTCTTTGCTTTGTACATCTCTTCGAAATGATCCACGAAGTCCTTTGCAGTTACTGCTTCGCGCCATTCATCTGGAAGAAGACAAATTGATTGACAAAACTGTTGATAAATTATCAGCACATCTACTGTTCCTTTTGGTTACAAAGGTCTACGTCCCGTACCGGGATGGAAAGTGGTCTATGTTCTTTCTCGGGCTCTACTATTATCTACTATTGATTATCTGTGAACCAAATTTTATTTAAATCAGTTCAATATTTTTGTTCAACATTTTTCGATGTGAAATATTTATAAATCGTGAGGGACTCCCGAACGAGTCCTACGTTGCTGAGGAGTTTCTTCCATCATTTCTGCTTTCCAGCGATAACACAAGGGAAGTAGAGAGGTGCGGGCGTTTTTGGTGGCTATTTTTTGTAAAATTGACCTTCAAAAAGTACTGATTTTAAGTTTACTTAAAATACATGATTTTTTTTATCTTTACACAATGTAATTCATCATTTAAATTTCAACAAAACACTCCAGCTCTATTAAATATACTTTTATCAGAGAACTTGCCATTAAGAGTCTGCGTAGATCTTTCCTCACCCCCATACTCCTTCGGCAGTACTTCTTTAGGTATAAAATCGGACAGCGTATCATTATCTTTGTGTAAATGTATCCTGCTCGCCAGTTTGGAACTTAAAGCCTGCTTGAGGAACCCAAGTAGTGCGTCGACCATTTTCGATGTAGTTATTATGTGTATTTGCTTGATCCTCATTCCGTAGCCTTCCTGAAATTTGAGTATCGTCATTATCATCTTGTCTATCTGCAACTATGATATGGCCGTCTTACAGTGCTTCGGGGTGTTGTCCTCTGGGTGTGCTTTGAAGCGTATTGATAGTCTTTACTGTTATCAGCAGGTCTAAACTTATCTAACGTTAGTGTTTGGGTAGACTAGCTATCATAATGTTTGAGGTCAGACAGGTAGAGGTTTCATGTTAAATAATGTTTGGCTCTGACTGATAAATACATAAAAACTGACTGCCTCGTTAGTCTAGCAGTTGCATAGCTCGATACACCTCGATACACCTGTATCAGCGAGTACGTAAATGTCGGTCCTGCGCCTGATCTCTCTCCCATCGCGTCGGATTACCGTCCCTTCGAACTATGAGAGTGCAGCTGTGTCTGCGCAAATGTTCACAAGAGAACAACATGTAGCCTAATTACGAGTGGTCTTCACCTAGTCAATAATATGAGTAGGATACTAACCGTCATTATAGTAATGATCTGTCGCAGTTCAAGGGGCGTGCATTTAGTCATAAAGTTCAGTATGTTTGCGTTTCTAAAGTCCATTACGATGACGTAGCCACAGTTGTAATCTCGTAGTCTTACATATTCGTTTAGCTGAAAATAACACCATGAAGTTTTTAATTTTGTTCTAGCTAAAAATTTTGTTTGAGCTCGTGGCTAAGTAACAGCCGTTTGGATCAGACGATCATAAGGCTAAGCAACGCTTGGCGCGGTCGGTCCGTCGGTCTCGGCTGTCATTTGAATAGCCTTGCCAGTAGTCACAGATAGTTAGAAGCCAGAAAATCTGACAACAATTTTACCCATGGTAGGTAGTGGTAGGTCCGTTCCTTGTGTTTCTACCAAGCAATGTCTCAAAGAAACTACTACTACACACGCAACTAAAAAGTAGCCTTTTCATACCTCGAGACTATCTGTGTATGATTTAGATCGAGTAGTAGTAGCTTTTTGTTTCAGTTTAATGTTTCGGATGGCACGTTAAACTGTAGGTCCCGGCTGTCATTGAACATCCTTGGCAGTCGTTACGGGTAGTCAGAAGCCAGTCAGTCTGACGCCAGTCTAACCATGGGGTATTGGGTTGCCCAGGTAACTGGGTTGAGGGGGTCAGATAGGCAGTCGCTCCTTGTAAAACACTGGTACTCAGCCGAAACCGGTTAGACTGGAAGTCGACCCCAACATAGTTGGGGAAAAGGCTCGGGAGATGATGAGAAGTAGCTTTGACGTGAAAGCGAGACTGACGGACAAGAGTCATTTTCACAGTTACAATATAGGTAAGTAAGAATTATTTTTTATCAATATCGTGTTTATCTTACCACAATGACATATTTGTAGAAGATATGAACGTGCGCTGATGTATAATCATCAGATTTCACGTTGAACATGGAAACCCTGAAGTGTTCCTTCGTCAATTTTGGTAGAAGTGCATAGCGCCTGAAAGTTTTAAATATCTTTTGTTAACCTCGAAGCAAAAATAGGTATATTATAAGTTGAACTGCGCTGTGTGTCTATCTCATAATCATCATCGTTAGCCTTTTTATCGTCCCACTGCTGGGTGAAGTGACTCCTCATAATCATCATCGTCAGCTTTTTTAATGTCCCACTGTTGGGCAAAGGCCTCCTCTTATGCAGAGAAGGATTGAGCGTCAAAAGTCACCATGCTTGATCAATGTGAGTTAGCGATATTATCAGACTGTAGTTCACGTTTTCTCGGGTGGTTTTCCTTTGGGTGGTTTTTAGTTAAACGCTGGTTTTTCAGCGGTTGTCAAAATTGGCTCAGAAGTTTTAAAGCTATAAGCTGATTTTTCCACATCGGCAGGAATTGTAGTTACAAAATATAGTGTAGAGTGAGTGTAGCGCCTAGTAATTTTATAACATTGTTAGTATTCAGCGTTTTGCGATAAGGATTTTTTTCAGTTTCATAAAATAGTCATTCTTGTTGTACGGATTTTACGTTACATGACTACGATACTCATACAAACAAAATACTTGTAAAATTTATTTTTGTGTGTGACGCGTCATGATTTTTCGAATTTTGGTCTGAAAATCTGCGGTTCGTATATATTTTAACTTCTCCACAAAAACTTGCTCACTGGATTGCAGTAGGCGTATCAATTTAAACTTTTTTGTTGGTTACAATCGATTATAAGTTAGTCGATAAAAGTAAATAGGTACAGACGCCAGCACGTCAGGCTACCCGAAACTGTCAAATTTTCCCAATCAACTTTGAACTTTATGCTTCAGCGATAAGGTTTAAAATTCATTAAGGAAATTTGACAGATTTTTGTCACCTGGTGTGCTGGCGTCTGTCAAAAATACTCACACATAATTATCGATAACAGCAAAATCTTTTTTGGTAACTGTTTGAGGATATAAGTCGGGCATCAAAGTCTTGAAAGTGCACAATTTGTCCAGTCTTTGTTTGGCTCGTTCAACCATCCCCTTGGCACTAATAAGCGTTCTTTCTAAATAGTCCCGAGCTGGAAAGAAGAAAGTAGATTTTTATATTTTACTTATTAAAGGAATGTCCAAATAATGCTAAAGTAGCTATTGCCGGTGGTTTCGCCCGCGTCCCCAAAAACCTAACGTGCGCAATAGTATATAAAGTAACCTATTTTTTTATAGCTTCTGTCGCAATCAATTATCGCAATAATCAGTATAGCAATTTTCTTTGGCTTGTAAAGAAACAAATTTAAGTTCACGTTTATAATTATAAGAAAGGATTTAATTGTTTTAGTAACTGGTCTAGTTATAGTCTCATAACGCGAATACTGTGCACATGGTTCCAATTCGCGGGCCTTCCCTAACCAGAGAAGTACTAGCCTGGAAGTTGGTGACTAATACACGCGTGCATCGGAGAGCACGTAAATGTCAGTCCTGCGCCTGGTCTCTCTCCGATCGTGTTGGATTGTCGTCTCGACGCATCGAGCTATATGATGGCTATGAGAGAGAGGGGTTGGCCCAAATCTTTGTGCACTATAAAACGTTTTGCACAGCTGGAACGTTTTGCACAGCTGGCTGATCTCCTTAGAAACCCAAATCAATTTTTAATTAATAACATAACCTAGAACTGCATCTCATTGCTTGCATATACGAGTACAAACGTGATAGGTCAAAGATTATGATCGTAAAAATCTTATTGTCTTTAATGCTAATAAATCCTTATTTCTAATAACAATTAATACTGGTTTATAATTCAACGATTTCGATCCTTTGTAACACACTTGTTACGTTACATGGCTTTAAATAAAAATATTGTTAGGTAGGTAAGGCTCACGCTAGGAATGGAATTGCCATGGACTCAACACATATCATCCTAGACATTTCCCAAGCTATGTTGGGGTCGGCTTCCCGTCTTGACCGGATGCAGCTGAGTGCAATTGTTTTACGTGGAGCGCTTGGTAATAGGTACCAGTTGTCAGACTTTCTAGCTTCTACCCGTTACAACTGCGAAATATGCATAAATGACAGACAGGACTCACCAATTTAACTAACTTCCGAAACACGGAGAAACTCGTCATAACAAGATGGTTCCAGGGTTACGGGTTTCGTGTTTCCCAGGTAACTGGGTTGTGGAGATAGAAAGGCAGTCGCTCCACGTAAAATACTGGTATGCATCTGGTTAAGACTGGAAACCGACCCCAACACAGCTTAGGAAGAAGCTAGGCAGATAAAGAATCAGGCGAAAGCAGATACTTACAAAAATCTTTCTTCACAAAGTGCCTCTGTTTCTTCACCCAGTCATCCAAAATATCCACGGCTTCTCCAATTCTTCCTTGCTTCTCCAAATTGACGTCTTTCCTAGCATATTCCAGTGTGTCTGGGTGGAATTCCAGTATCTTGTCTTGTAACACTGACACCATTTTGGGTTCAACTACCTGCGGTGACAATTGGCAATGAAATGGGAGGTTTGACACATATTTATTGCTTATATTAAAACCTTAATTCTTGTCTAAAGGTTAGTGTATACTTGCTCGATTTTTCTGCCGACAACCAAATTGCCGATTTGATAAAACTTTTGGAATATTTTTTTCACATTTATTATTTTTTCTATTTTTTTTTTTGTATGCTTTAATAATTGAATAATTTTTAATTAATATTGAATTTAGTTCATTAAACAACCACAGTTACGGGTAGTCAGAAGCTAGAAACTGCTAACCAGTCTTACCAAGTGTTTCGGGTTGCTTTGCTTACTGGGTTGAGGAGGTTGTAAAACACTAGTATAATCAGCTGCATCCAGTTACACTGGTAGCCGAGCTCAACTTCTATAGTGGGTAAAGGCTAGATAAATTAAGATAATGTCTGTATTTAAAGCAAATTTATGCAAACCAATCAAATCATCAGCAGCACCAATATAATTTTGAACACATATCGATGAAGTATTCCCATTTTAGACTCAAAATTTTAAGCACCAACCCTTTTTTTATGGACTTGTTTGTCTGAAAATAAACGCGATTTTTGTATTTTTTTTTAATTTATTTATTTCAGAATCGATCGGTATTTAATTGCGATGCCGAAAAAACAACAAAAAATAATACGTTTTATTAGATGGGAATATTTCAAATCGATGTACCGAAACAAACAAGTGTGTTATCACCTTATATCATAAAACGATTATGCAAAACACGTACATATCGTTACGTGTGTTTATTGCAGATTATGCAATAACACTGATTGATTGAGTGCTGTCCAAATTAGCATTTATCGACACGGTTTTATACCATCATCTGCCTAGCCTTTTCCCAACTATATTGATTTAAGAAAGAGTCGAAGAAAGTATGAAGCTATCGATTTTTTAGAGCCCCATTTCCTGCAAAACAATTTTTGTGGGTAGTTTATATCTATAAATTACATGTCATCTGTCTAACTTTATGTACGTTTGAACAGCTGTAGATGAGTACCAGTGTTTTACATGGAGCGACTGCCTGTATGACTGCCGATAGATACCCCTTGGTAAGTCTGGTTGAAAGTCTATACAATATTTATGTAAACAGTACCCCCTATTTATATAAATGTGAATAATGAGACCTGCTACTTTATAAAATTTGGCTGTGGAGCTGGTCTGAAGAGCAGAATATTACATTTACTTCATGTAAAATAGCGTTAAGATATCTAGCTACCTGCGACAAGTTAGTTGTGGCAATCGAAACATATCATACTAGCAGTTTCCGTACCCGGATAAAAAAGCCTATGTTCATCAGGGATAGTGTAGCTATCTAAACAGTGAAAGAATTTTTTAAATCGGTCAAGTAGTTTTGGAGGCTATTCAATTCAAACAAACAATCAAATCTATCCTCTTTATATTAGCATAGATAAGTTTGAAAAATATGATTTTCAGCCCAATTTGATATATATTTTTTAATATATGTGTATAAGCTAAGGTGAAGGGTGGAGGTTTTGGGGGCTGTCTTTTGTTTTTTGACATTCGATGCTGATTTATCAGCCTAATTTGAAGAAATGATTTTTGATGTAAGCTAAAAATAGTTTAATTTTAAATATTTTTTTTATAAATAAATCTTATTAACAAACAAAGAGATAAATGCCATAGAGTTCACGTAAATATAATAAGTCCAGTAAACCATGTGTTTTGCACTCTTAAATTATATTGTTGTGTTGTTATTTATAGTTTAGAATGACAAACAAGCCGTTTAGATAATAAAGGATAAATAATTAGACAAAGAACACAGTGTTCATTTCTTAGTTAATTTGGTACCACAGAAATTTAATACAGAAGTACAATACATGTCTAGCTATCTGTAAAAATGCTTTGCAAGAATGTTTTATGACCTGAGAGATGTTTTCTTGTTTTTTTCTGTCATAAAAACCTTCTCCTGACTATATAATAACTAATACATCAATAATTAAAAGTCAAATATCAATCTCTCTTTATTATTTCTACTTTTTAAAATTGTAATTTATTTTTATAGTTTTCATTTTGTTTACACGTCACAGATTTGAGAGATTGTCACAGCACTAGGGCGCGGGCCCTTTTGAGTTGAGGGACGAATATTTTACAAGTCTTTTTTCATTAAAATCGTCCATAGTTATTTTGTTACTTTTGTTTTTATTTTTCAAACTAGCTGTCCCCAGCGGTTTCACCCGCATCTTTGGTTACTGCTCCGCTCCCGTGTGTCTTAGCGTGATGGTATATAGCCTATAGCCTTCCTCGATAAATGGGCTATCTAACACTAAAAGAATTTTTCAAATCGAACCACTAGTTCCTGAGATTAGCGTCTTCAAACAAACAAACAAACTCTTCAGCTTTATAATATTGGTATAGATTTGGAAAGCTGCGTAAATTCTCACCTTTTTTGTATGTAAGCAAACTTTTTTAGAATTATATTACTTGTATAATTCAACACGATTGGAACTTCTGCACATTATCACATTTTGTAACTTTAACACAATAATAAATCAAAGTATTAAAACCACATATCGTACATTATTTGTCTCATTGTTGACTGTAATTAAAATCGAATAATTATATGTCCACGAGGTCAGAAAAGGTGCAAGATCTAAGTCTTAAACATAAAATGATATATGGAAAGTGTATAAATAAGCCGTTTGTTATGCAATGGCATATCATAATAACAATTGTTCTTCTCAGTATTATCATAATATATAGATATAACAAGCTAAATTGTCAGTCTGACTTTTTAGAATTCCGTACTCAAGGTGTAGACACTCCCGACCACCGTAGGCGCGGGTCTGTGGGCGGTGAGTTTGGGTAGCTCACCGACGACAGGCCCGTGTCGGCGGCGCGTTCTGTTCCACGCGCTGCTCGAAGAGATGTCAGCAACATGGGAGGGGTCCCCTTAGGGCCAGGGTCTGCCTGGGCTGCGGGTTGTTCGGAAGAGTTACCGTGACATTGGCACACAAGGACCTCCAGAAGTAACATAGTGGGTTTAAGACAGTAAGAGTCTGACACTCCCTCCAGCTTCAGCGGGAGGGGTGATTGGATGATTTCCCACGAAAAAAGAAATCGCCCCTGATGTTTCTTTATCTATAATCTTGATGTTCTTATGAAATTTAGTCATCATCATCAGCCTTTTTATCGTCTCAGGGCTGGGCACAGGCCTCCTGTGACACTCCGAAGGATTGAGCGTTAAACACCATGCTTGCTCATGCGTGTGATTTTAGAATTATTAGTCCGGGCTTTTCCATTACCATCACTCAGTCATTGCTGTCGAAGAGATACCTAGATAGCATCAATAATTTCGAAAATTTTCTTTGGTACTTCCTGACCTGGAATCGAACCCGCACACTCAAACTTAAGAGGCTGGTACTTTAACCACTAGAGGCCACCACAACTTTAAATACCTTATAACTTTTCTCAAATAAATTTTAATCGGTCAAGTAGTTTTTGAGTTTAGCGCAGTCAAGCAAGCTAACAAATTGCCGCTTAATATTTTTTATGAATCAGTGTATTATATTAGTAAAATACTAACCTAACCTAACCTGTGTCCCCTTTTTGCGGAAACAGAAAATACGTTTTAAGGAAAAAAAAAACAAAAAATCACACTTCTACCACAATTTAATTTCAATAATTATACATTAATTAAGTTTAATAGGACTTTTTTTTAAACTAACCTAACCATCTTAAACTGCATGTAACCAGACATCATCAAAAGTCAGTGCAAATATTTTTTTAATATTTTAATTAAATAAAATAAAATAATTAGGTGAGAGCAATAATAAAATTTTTAACTTTATCAATGAAGTATATGGTTCAAAGTTGATAGGGAAAATTTGAAAATTTCAGGTAGCTTGATGTGCTGGCATTTGTAAATCTTAAGCGGTATCGTTATGGTTAGTCTGACAGCCAGTGTTACCAAGGGATACCTATCTTGTTGCCTTGGTAACAGGATTTAGAAGGTCAGAGAGACAGTAGTTCATAATAAAACACAGATAGTCAGCTGCATTTGTTTACTGGAAGCCAACCCCAACATAGTTTGAAAAAGCTAGGCAGGTGACCTTTGTAAGTTACTTAAAAAATACAGGTCTTATGTTATTTTAGGATCAAGGCAGCCTTGTATAAGCACCCTTAAAACATGCTTTACAAAAAACTACCTTAAAACTAAGGACATAGAAGTTAATTTCGAAACTAATCTACACTCAAAGCTCTGAAAGAACCAGGCATTCCTATGTAATGCTCGTTAAATTTGTCTGATTGTCTGCAGGATTCGTTTGTGTTGGCCTTGTTCATCTCGTTCATATAGGCGAAGAATTCCTTGGAGCTAATTTCTTCTAGCCAGGCCTCTGTGGAAGGAAATATAAAAATATATAGTATTTTATCAAACTTAGGGCCAGTTTCACTGGATAAGTTCCAGATAGTTTATCTGACAGATAATTTCATACAAATTCTGTTCCATTTTTTAATTTATCTGGTAGATAGTGGCTATCCGTAACCTATGAAACCGGCCCATAGCCACATACAGATATATTGTTGCTGGGGTGTTTGTTCAGCCACTTCTTCTTCTCAACAAAAACATGTGAAGACAAGTGGTGATGAGCATTTTGGGGGCTGTCTGTTGTTATTTTCAATCTTCAAAAAGAGCTGTTTTGTAGCCAAGTTGAGATAGGTGACTTTGAGTTTAAAATTTTCTTGCGACTTTTACGTGCTCTCCGATGCACGGGTGATTCAATCACCAACTTCCAAACTACAGGCTCCTTTATATAAAAGTAAAAAAAAATATAAAGTTTCTCAAAACCCACAAAGCGATTTCGGCCCGACCCGGGAATTGAACCCGAGACCCCGTGCACAAACGTACTAGACCAACGAGGCAGTCATATATTATATTACTAGCGACCCGCCCCGGCGTCGCACGGGTGCAATGCTGATATTAAAATTATACATATAAACCTTCCTCTTGAATCACTCTATCTATTAAGAAAGACCGCATCAAAATCCGTTGCGTAGTTTCAAAGATTTAAGCATACAAAGGGACATAGGGACAGAGAAAGCGACTTTGTTTTATACTATGTAGTGATAGTGATATGACTATGAATATAGTTGTCCTTCTAAACACTGTCGCGAAAAAAATCTCATTACTTACTATTCAACTCCAAAAGCGATATCTCTTTGCCACCGTAGTCCGAAGGCATCATTTCCTTAGGCACATAATCGGACAAACTATCAGGAGTTTTGTGTAAATGAATTCTGTCCGCCAGCTTAGCACTGAAGACTTGTTTCAGCAGCGTTATCAGGGTGTCCACCATTTTGGACGATGAGATCACGTGGACGCCTTTGATTCTGCAGCCGTATCCTTCCTGGAGATAATCAAGACGATATTTCATCTGAAGAGGCTCTCGTTAGGCAGCTGGGTCCAGGGACTGATTCAGAAGGCAATGCTCCTTGAAACGGCACGTATTGTGAGAAGGCATGTGTATATGAAGGACCGACTCGCCGTGTAGCGACGGCTTAAGAATACATATGTCGCTACCCCTTCTTCCAGTGGGTGTCGTAGAAGTCGACTAATGGAGTTAAAAATGCACCGAACACCAGTGCGAGAGAAGGAAAACTCGAAAAAAAAACCCTCTATCAACCCGTCTGGCCAGCGTGATAGCAGTAGGCTAAATTCCTTCAATGCATAAAACAAAAAAGCCACGGCCCCTAGTTCCCGGCAGTCCCGCTATTCCCGGTCACGGTGGCGACCGTGGTTACGGCGGGACAGGGGGTGCGAAGAATCTCCGGGTTACGGGAGGCCACCAAACCAAACTGACTCTTGCGACGTATAACGGCCGCACGCTACGGCTTGACTCGCATCTGGCGCAACTCGAGGTGGAACTTGGGAAGATTAGGTGGCACATATTAGGGTTATGTGAAGTTCGAAGAGAGGGGGAGGACACCATAACCCTCGAATCAGGTCACCTAATGTACTTCCGAGAGGGAGACCAACAATCCCAAGGTGACGTTGGGTTTCTGGTTAATAAGTCCCTAGCTGATAACGTTGTGGAGGTGTCTAGTGTGTCGAACAGGGTAGCGTACCTTATCGTAAAGCTCACCGACAGGTATAGCCTCAAGGTAGTGCAAGTGTACGCACCGACCTCGACACATTCAGACGATGAAGTGGAGGATATGTTTGATGATATATCAAGGGCCCTCCACTTCACTACAAAGACCCATTACACCGTTGTCATGGGGGACTTTAACGCTAAAGTGGGAGTACAGATTTGCGGCGAATCGGCAGTAGGATCCCATGGATTTGGAAGCAGGAATCATAGGGGGCAAATGCTTGTCAACTTCCTCGAACGCGAGGGGCTCTTTTTGATGAACTCTTTTTTCAAAAAGCAGCCCCAAAGGAAGTGGACGTGGCAAAGCCCCGACACTATGACTAAAAATGAGATTGACTTCATCATGACGAACAAGAAGCACATATTCAGAGACGTCTCCGTGATCAATAGGTTTAATACCGGTAGCGATCACCGACTTGTCCGAGGCTCTCTGAATATCAACTTCAAGGCCGAACGTTTCCGTCTGATGAAGGCCAGGCTCCGACCAACACTGCTCCAAACCATGACAGGATCTGAAACGTTCCAGTCAAATTTGGAGAACCGATTTGCCGCCGTGGAAACCACAACAGACGTTAACCAGAACCACGAATATGTGGTTCGGATCCTCAGGGAGGAAGGTTCGAGATTCTGTAACATGCAGCGTAAGGGCAGGAAATCAAAGCTTTCGGAAGAGACATTAGGGCTTATGAAGAAACGACGTGAAAACCCGCCTGTCACTTCGTCAGCTAAGCGGGCTCTAAACCAAGAGATCAACAAGCACGTACGACGCGACCTCCGGCGCTCCAATACTCTTGACATTGAAAGAGCAATTGAGCTGAATCGGGGGTCAAAGGTGTTCGTACAATCTCTTGGAAGAAGCCACTTGACGAAGCTGACCACAACAAGTGGAGAAGTCGTTTCTTCAGTACCGGCAGTCCTTTCGGAAGTGGAAAATTTCTATGGCCGGTTATACGCATCGCATGCATCTCGACCTGATCCCGGAAATGAGGATTCTAGAGCCACATTAACACGCCATTTCACCGAAGACCTGCCAGAAGTCAGCAGTGGCGAAATCGAGATCGCTCTGAGACAGCTCAAAAATGGAAAAGCCCCTGGCGAGGATGGCATTACAACAGAGCTATTAAAAGCAGGAGGTAGGCCCGTACTGGGGGAGCTCCAGAAGCTTTTTAATGCCGTCCTGTTTGAAGGGAGAACTCCAGAGGCGTGGAGTAGGAGTGTTGTCGTCCTGTTCTTCAAAAAGGGAGACAAAACCCAGCTGAAGAACTACCGACCCATTTCGCTCCTAAGCCACGTCTATAAGCTGTTCTCAAGAGTGATCACGAACCGACTTGCGCGAAGACTCGACGAATTCCAACCACCGGAGCAGGCTGGGTTTCGGAGCGGATACGGCACCATAGACCACATCCACACAGTGCGGCAGATTATACAGAAGACCGAAGAGTATAATCAGCCCCTGTGTCTAGCATTTGTGGACTATGAGAAGGCCTTTGACTCGGTTGAAATCTGGTCTGTTCTGGAGTCTCTGCAGCGTTGTCAAGTAGATTGGCGATACATCCAAGTGATGAGATGTCTCTACGAAGCCGCTACAATGTCCGTCCAAGTACAGAATCAGCAAACAAGGCCCATACCGTTGCATCGAGGAGTGAGACAAGGGGATGTTATTTCCCCGAAACTGTTCACTAATGCAATGGAGGATATGTTCAAGACGCTGAACTGGAAAAGACGCGGCATCAACATCAATGGCGAACACATCTCTCACTTGCGATTTGCTGACGATATCGTCATCATGGCGGAAACGCTGCAGGACCTACAACAGATGCTGAACGACCTGGCTGAATCTTCTCTACGCATCGGCCTACGGATGAACTTGGACAAAACCAAGGTCATGTTCAATGAACATGTTCTACCGGAACCGATTGCGATACACGGCGCCGTTCTCGAAGTTGTTCGGAAATATGTATACCTCGGGCAGACATTGCAGTTAGGTAGAAACAACTTTGAGGACGAGGTGAATAGGAGAATTCAGTTGGGTTGGGCTGCTTTTGGGAAGCTACGTCGAGTCCTAACGTCGTCGATCCCACAGTGCCTAAAGACAAAAGTCTTCAATCAGTGCGTCCTACCTGTCATGACTTACGGAGCCGAAACGTGGACACTGACGGTACGGCTGGTCCACAAGTTTAAAGTCGCTCAGCGGGCTATGGAAAGAGCTATGCTTGGTATTTCTCTGAGGGATCGCATTAGAAATGAGGTAATCCGTCAGAGAACCAAGGTCATTGACATAGCCCACCGAATCAGCACGCTGAAGTGGCAGTGGGCTGGCCATATCAGCCGAAGAACCGATAACCGTTGGGGTAAACGAGTTCTAAAGTGGAGACCACGTCTTGGCAAACGTAGTGTAGGACGTCCTCAGGCACGGTGGAGTGATGACTTGCGCAAGACGGCTGGCAGGAGCTGGATGCGAGAAGCCGAAAATCGATCTCAGTGGCGTGCACTTGGAGAGGCTTATGTCCAGCAGTGGACTGCGATAGGCTGATGATGATATGAAGGACCAACCACAAGTAGCTTGGACCCTGTTCTCAATATCAGTGGTATTTTGTATATTTCAAAATACATTTTATTCATTTATAATCTTTATTTCATTTATTATCTTTAAAAATATATAATGTGTAATATTATGTATAACATAAATAAATAAATGAAAATATTGGGATACCTCTTCACACACGTTCGTTTAGCCCCAAGGCAAGCTATTGATTAGCTTGTGTTTAGGGTTTCTAACACAATGTAAACTATTACATTATATATACTATAGTACACATATATTTAAAGGTACATAATCATTAAGACACCTCAGCCAACAAGCATGCTTATCACACAAATGTCGACGGTACCGGGAATCGGACCTGGGACCCTCAGCTCGGCAGTCCGGCGTGATTACCATTGCGACATCGGGTTTGTGATGGTGAATTAATTTATTAAAAACGCCAAAAACATCTATCAATTTATAAGGTGTTATGTCTTCGGATCCTGAAATACTTGCATAGCAAATAGCAGTTCAGCATTACGTTAATTCGATTCCAGTAGGAAAAAATATAAGTTGACTTCAGAATGAGACATTTATTGATTACTAACTATCGCAGATTCTCGCAGATTGTCCCTTTTTCCGCGTACCTACCCGGATAAAACATAAGCAATGTTGTAAATTTTTCAAATCGGTCAAGCTGTAGTTTCGGAGCCTATTTAATCCAAACAAACAAACAAACAATACAATCATTCCTCTTTATAACATTAAGTATGGTTGACAACAAAACAACACGATTTAGATGTAAACAACTTTTTTCAGTATTTTTCGTCAAAACCTTCTGAGAAGTAATAAAAGATACCTAATACAATACAATAATTAACAAAAAAACATTAATGTTTTGTTTATATTCAGGATTAACGACACATAATTTACCCTTTAGTGCAGTTTTGTGCAGAACATATGTTATAAGTTCATTGACCTTTTAAGAAGGACAAAATGGACAGGTACTGTATATACCTAATAGGTATTTGACAACAGACTTCAATTATCATCATCATCATCTGCCTAGCCTTTTCCCAAGCTACGTTGGAGTCTGCATCAAGTCTTAACCGGATACAACTGAGTACCAGTGTTTTACGTGGAGCGACTGTCTGTCTGACCTCCTCAACCCAGTTACCTGGGCAACCCAATACCCCTTGGTAATACATTCTGGCTTCTGCCACTTTCATATTAAAAAAATAACCCTGCGATTTTTCGCGCATTCCGGGAGAACCACTTCCCGCAACCTATTAAAAAGTAGCCTATATTATTACTTAGGTACTAGACTATCTGCACACAAAATTTGATTTAAATCGGTTCAGTAGTTTTTTCTTAAATCCATTCAGAAGTACATACCTTGCACACTCCATTTTCACACTTTGTAAATTCCTTGTTAATATTAGTAACATTACAACAGTCTTAATAATATTATACTTACAGTCATCAAAGTAATTATTTGTCTCAACTCCATTGGGTTAACCTTCGTAACGAAACTCAGGATATTAATTTGTGAATAGTCCAATATAATTTGAAAGCCTTTGCAGTATTCTGCTTGTAGGAAGTACTCGCAAAGCTGAAACAGGAATAAATAAAACATTGTTTAAATCAAAATTCTAACAAAACATTTAAATGACTATTAATCCTTTATCATCATCATCATTTTTATCATCATCTCAGCCATAGGACGTCCACTGCTGAACATAGGCCTCCCCTTTAGATCGCCACATATACCGGTTGGAAGCGACCTGCATCCAGGGTCTTCAGGCAATCTTTATAAGGTCGTCTGTCCATCTTGTTAGTGGACGTCCTACGCTGCGCTTGCTAGTCCGTGGTCTCCACTCTAGCACTTTTCGACCCCATCGACCATCTGCTCTGCGAGCAATATCCTTTATGATTTACAAAAGTTTATTTAGTCATGATTTTGCATAAAAAGAAGATTCGACAGATATGAGCGGAGAGAGATTAGGCGCATGACCGACATTCAGGTGCTCTCTGATGCACGGAATGTTACAATCACCAATTTCCAGACTCCTGGCTGCTTTATGAAAGTCTCTTAAAACCCACAAAGCATTTCAGCCCAGCCCGGGAATCAAGACTAACGAAGCAGTTAGTAACAGGTAAACTTAAAAACATCTAGTCAATCTAATAATATGGGTAACAAATTACTTAAATAAAAACTTTAGAACATAAAATGAAAAAAAAAGAACATTTTTAACTTACCATAGTCAAGTACCTATAGAAAGTAAAGAATGATGAAGCTTCCAAATTTTCTGATGTCAATTTGCAAATAAATACACGATAGTGTTCTGGAGTCATTTGAGGTAAGTGGCCTGCGTTACTGAAATTTAACGACAAAATAATAAATAAATTTTAAATCAAGAAAAATACTTGGAAACTACGAACTATTATGTTACTATCATCTTAGTTTTAACTTGAGAGGTACATCGAACTGCATGGAAGCTGACCCCAACATAGCTTGGGAAAAGGCAAGGCAGATGATGAGGTACATGAAACATCAAAAGATACGGTTGAACAAAAATACGGACGAATATAGCTATCGTGAAGTCGTGGTGGCCTAGTAGGTAGCGAACCTCTCAAGTATGAGGGCGTGGGTTCGATTCCAGGTCGGGCAAGTACCAATGTAACTTTTCTAAGTTTGTATGTACTTTCTAAGTATATCTTGGACACCAATGACTGTGGTTCGGATGGCACGTTAAACTGTAGGTTCCGGCTGTCATTGAACATCCTTGGCAGTCGTTACGGGTAGTCAGAAGCCAGTAAGTCTGACGCCAGTCTAACCAAGGGGTATTGGGTTGCCCGGGTAAATGGGTTGAGGAGATCAGATAGGCAGTCGCTTCATATAAAACACTCGTACTCAGCCGCATCCAATTAGACAGGAAGTCGACCACAACATGAACTAAGGAAAAGGCTAGGCAGATAAGTACTTACATCAGTTCTTGTAGCGGTTCCATTTCTTTCTTGATATCTTCGTTAACATTGAAAAATTCTGGCATCATCGTCTTGAAGGTGCATAATTTATCTAGCCTCTCTTTCGCTCTTTCCACAAGACCTTTGGCCGTGATCAGAATTCTTTCCAGGTAATCTCTGGCTGTAATTGTTATTAATAATTGTTTTATTATTACAATTAATTGGTTTAATTACTTATCTGGTATCGTGGTTGGATTTATAAATGCATATGGTTGAAATAATTATCCTGCAGCATTGTAGAATTGCTAGTTGTTGTAATGTTCGTTGACTCGATAAAATATTATGCTTGTTTGGGTTTATTGTTATAGTGGTTATTTTTATAATGTTAGTTACTACTTACTTACTTTTCACTGTTTATATTACTAACTATACGCTCATTAAATCATAAAAAGCTATACCTTCTCTATATTTATAAGCTTCTAACTGCAGAGCTTCTGGATATTTTAGTCCTGTCTTTTAATAAGTTCTACCTGTTTTTATTATATATTTTATTTAAATTTAATTTTATGTCCAAACAGATTAAATATCCAAAACGCTTGTAACATTAACATTTTCGTATGTTTTGAAATTCATTATAGAAATGTACTAATCTGTCGGCAAATAGATCTAATTCATTGTTCGTTACTGATATTATAACCCGTATTAAGCAAGCGTGGTGATTAAAGTTCAATCCTCCTCCATGTGAGAGGAGGCCTGTGCCTCGTAGTGGGACTATAAAAAGGCTGATGATGAATATAATGACGCTGATAAATTCCTCTGTTTGCTTGAACGCGCTAATCTCAGGACCGGGTCTAGTCGGACTTGTAAGATGAAATTCTTTGGAAATTTAACAGATTCTAGCAGCTTGATGTGCTGGGGACAGTTCATTTAAATAAAAGTCAGTTATCTGAATAATTATATTTTGTTGAGAAAGGTACCAACTACTTGAACACAGAAGCAAAAAAATATAGGAAGTTATGAAGGGTATTTTGAAGGTTGCATTTCGTATTTGAACTTTCAAAAATACCGACAGTTCTATATTTATTTTGAAAGTAGGGGAAGCTGAAGGTGATATCCAACTGGGAAAAACATGTATTTTGATTTTATGAAGTTGTGACGTGTTCGTCAAATGCGTTTTATAGTTTTGGTATTAAAGAGTAACAAATAAGCGTAGTAGTAGTAGCGCGTAAGTAATTAAAAAGTCTGACATAGTCTTACCAAGGATACCAAGGGATAGCAATTTTTTAAAGAGGTCAGATGGGCAGTCGTTCCCTGTAAAACACTGGTACTCGACTGCTTTTGGTTAGACTGGAAGTCGATCCCAACATGGATTGGAAAAAAAGTTAGGCAGATGATGAATACTATAGTCATTATTTAAACATAATATTTTTATGTTAATTATATTAATACGTAACTTATTTTTTTATTTGAATATATTAAAATGAATCCCTATATCCCTTTGTTACGCCTAAACGCATGAACGGGTAGACCGATTTAAATAAAATTTGGTAGACACATGCTATAAAATCAGAGAAAGGACGCAGGCTACTTTTCATCTGGATGCGCTAAGTCATCCCTTCGGGGGGTGGGTGCAACCGTGGACAACAGCAAGTATGGAATAAATTTGATGGAAAAAGAAATTCACCCAGCGAAAAAAAATATTAAATACTTCAAACTCACAAAAGTCCTTTTTCATAAAATGGGGTTGCTTCTTCACCCAGCTGTCCAAAATATCGATCGCCTCATCGATTCTTCCCTTCTTGTCCAAGTTCAATTCTTTTCTGACTTCTTCCAAGGAATCTGGTCTGAACTTCAGCATTGTATCTTTTCGTACACTCTTCATTTTGATCCGTGCTCACTGTTACAGAGTTCAACCAAAACTGGAGAGTATTATAGTGTTAAGTTTACTTATATTACGAGTTAAGATTGCTCGATTGGATAACTGGTTCGGCTTAAGATTTTTGGCTTGAAACAAAATTGTCCTGAGTAAAAATTTATTGTTTTTTTTTTTCGAACGATTACGTGGGCGCTTTTGTTTATTAAAATGAGCTTTAGGTAGGTATTTTTTTTTAATATCGCTTATCAATTTGATCCTGTGTAGGTAGCATGTAGGTAGGCTTTGTTTTTTTTGATAAATTTAGTGAATGATATTGTTTGTAAACAGAACTTTAATGGTTATTTAGTTTTCTGAGGCAATGATAAGATTTTATAAAGATAAGATATTTTGTTTCTTGTGATGTCAAAACGTTTTTGGTGAATATTTTTTTTTCTGCTTTTATCTAGTAATTATTACAGACTTTATCGCTGAAGCATATGGTTCAAAGTTGAGTGGATAAACTTGTCAGTTTCGAGAAACTTGATGTGCTAGCGTCTTTACCCAGGTTAATATTTTATATTGTTTGCATTCCTATGTCGTAAAATATGATTGCACTTGTCAATATGTTTTTGGTCATCATTTACCCATGTTTTCAAAATTAAAATATCTTCATCCAAAATATTAGCTACGATTATTACAATACCTACAGAAAGATCAATTTCTGGGAGTCATCGGGACCGATTGAGATGAAGCATATTTTTATGTTTTTGGTCGCCCGCTTTTATATATTTTAGGTTCGCGAAGTATCTAGTCCTTTTTTTTCATTTTTTTTGTGAGGTTCTTTCCGTTTACAATTTTTTCAGATAGATTTTTTTTCCTTAGTCATGTTATTTGTTATTTTTGATCTTTGAAACTAATAGGTTTATTATTGACACGATCAGAGTTTTAAATCAAGCGTAAAATTTTATTAACAAAACTGAATAAATCATGATTATTTTTAGACTAGACTAATATCATTTTGCATTTATTTAATTCAATTCATAATTATTACTGCTATTTATAGTTCGCGGGTTCGAATCCCGCATTAGCATCTTTTTTTGCATGGGTATTGGATTTAGTCTGGGAGTATGTATATTAAATATATTAACAAAATTATCTGATTAGTTACAGCAATTTTACAGCCGCCACAAACCAACAAACAAACTCATTAGGTATATATTAAATGGTAAAGATTAGTTTAATCATCACGTTTCATCTTAAAATAAATAAAATAAAGATCGATATGAAAACTCTATTGGAGTTGGTTTGTTTATTCCGTATTTACGTATAGTAATAAAATTATAATTGATTGTTTGAATACGTTTTTTTTTTTTATTTACATTTCCTGAGATCTGTTTTATTCAAAAGAAATATATACAGACTATATTTACGAACTTACTAAAACTATATACAAAGAAAATAAAAAAGAGAAAAATTAAAATAATTCATCAAAAAATTCATCCGCATCGCTGTCAGCGGGGATCGTGCCCAAAAGGCTGGCCGCATTGCCATACATTAATACATGAATAATATACCTAATAACTATAATACATTTACATCATTGCATTGAATACGTTTATCTCTGCATCTGCCATAAGAATTACAAAATTGTTTTAGTAAGGTATAAACAATATTTGGTAAATCCGTCGATGTTTGCCGGAGGTAGCGTTTGGACACACAAGAAATACTAACATCAAAATTGAGAACCATTTTGAAACTCGGTTTAAATGGATCAATTATAAGATGAGTAGGTACATTTGAACCAGTCATTTTTACTGTCCCACCGCTGGGTACAGGCTTCCTCTCAAATAGGAAGCGATGAGCGTTAATCACTACACCTATTCGATGGGGATTGGCAATGTCAGACTTTAAAGTCCAAGTTTCCGTTTCTTCAAGATGTTTTCCTCCACCTCAATTTGTATTCAAAATATTCTTAGAAAGTACCAACATATTATTAGAAAAGTTCGGTTGATACTTGCCTGACCTGGAATCGAACCCCTTGTAATTGAAAGGCTGGTGCTTTAACCAGTAGGCCACCACGACTTCCACCTAGTTACAAAATAATATTCATAAATATATTTTGTTACATAATAAACTACTCTTAAAGAATCTCTAAAAATCTTGCCTCGAGTTTCAAGAAATAAGCAAATACAATTGAAAGCTGACTGCAAACATTTTAGGTGTTGATTTTTAAGCTGCATGACGTCCATATTTGTTTATCGAAGTTCAAGGTCATGATGACGAACTTTGGAAGACTTATATAAAGAACCAGATGTCCCCCACGGTCCTGAGAAACCGCTCCCGGATTAAAAGTAGTACATGCCCTTTCTCAGTCTCTAGACAATCATCGCCAGAGCCTTTTCCCAACTATGTTGGGGTCGGCTTCCAGTCTAACCAGATTTAGCTGATTACCAGTGTTTTACAAGGAGCGACTGACTACCTGATCTCCTCAACCCGGTTACCCGGGCTTCCCAATACCCCTTGCTGGCTCCTTACTACCCGTAACGACTGCCAAGAATGTTCAATGACACCCGGGACCTACCAGTGTTACGTGCCATTCGAAACACAGTCATTGGTGTCCAAGATATGCATAGAAAATACATACAAACTTAGAAATGTTGCATTGGTACTGTCCTGACCTGGAATCGAACCCACGCACTCATACTTGAGAGGTTGACCCTTTAACCACTAGGCCACCACGCTAAGTCTCTAGACTATAGATAGGTGTACCAAATATAATTTGTATCGGCTCAGTAGTATTGGCTTGATAGCGTGGCAGACACAATGTTTATTCTTTTTGTAGTCATAATACTCTGTGTCACCTTTCGAAGCTAGATATAGTGGGATGATGACCTGAATACATTGATAATTTAATCTGTGAAAGAAAGCACACTTAATTTTCTTATTAAATAACTGTGTCCATGTGCCCTTTAACGCCTTATGGATACGCTGCCTGTAGACCTGTCTGCGTAAATAATTCACGAGATATTATTTACTAAAAATAAACCGTCTCTTCCTTTTTTAAAAGCTTTTATTTAACTTGTTACACTAACAAATAGGAACAAGTCTGTACTCAATCACAAAACCTATTTCAACGCTGAAAGATTCATCATCTGCCAACGACATAACAACTGCCTCTCTGACCTTCTCAACCCAGTTACCTGGGCAATCTGATACACTTTGGTAAGACGGTGACCGAATTAGATGTCTTTCACCTTTTAGGTCTCCATGACCAATGATTTCAAAAGTCATTATATGATGAGGGGTCAGTGTCTAGAAAGACACTTATAAAAAACAATTCAAAAACTAACGAATTGACCACAGTCGGTAGGTAAGCATTTGTTAAGACTGATTTTCAGACAAAAGTAGAATAGCTGCCTATCGGTTATCATTTATTAATAAAGCAGGGCCAAGACTACGAGGCCACAATGCATTTCGGGGTCCTGGGCACATGCCCCTGCCAAGTACTGACTACCTTCCTGATTTACGAGATGATGCAATTATTTAAATCTCCCTAAAACGAACCATTTATACTCCTATCTACTGTTAACACTTTTAAACATGAAAACCGAGACACTTCGTATTCTCTAGACATAAAATGCGTTCTACACGATCCAAACCGACCGCTGCCAGGGGTGACCTTGGTAGCGTCTCCCGTCGTCCGACAGCGTTTCACATGGTTGGGGCCGACCACGGACACTATCGCGTTGGATGCACTCTCGGCCTAGGTCGTCCAAAGTCCGTGAGGGGCCTGCCCTAAGGCGGGCAGTCGCCGGCGGGGGACTGGATGCTATAGACTCCCAGGCCCCCTCCACTCAGGAGAGGTCGGAGTGCCGCTGGGTATTTTTAGTGGGTATACCGGGAACGAGTTTACTGGGGACTCCCACATACCCCTCTCCCGTTTCCGGGAAGGGGATGTGTAACAGCATTTTTTCCCAACGACAAAAAAAAAGGTTGTCCAAAGTCATCTGACTCCGCCCAAACCGGGGGGTAAGCCAAGATGTCTTTCTACAATCGCAAGCGCTAGTAGAAACGACAAAAATGTATGGAAATGACATTTTGAAACACTTTATGGCCATGTGATTTATCAATTTGACATTGTCATTTTGGATATATTTTTTCCTTTCTACTAGCGATTACGACTATAGAAAAACATTATTGGCTAACCCCACTAGTCAGCCGACCAACGTCTACACGGTAGATTTTTCCACCAACAAGATCAAGGTGATTTCTGTCGGCGGCTGGTTTGGATTGTGTAGAAGGCTTATTATTTAAGAAACAATCTGTTCAAGACAATTGGACGATATATCTCACTAATTCTTAGAAGCAATCTCGTGTTTATCGGATACTATAAGTTTGTTCGCCAGGTGTCTATCGGAAATCGATTTTAAACTCGATAGTTCAGTACCTAATCATTTTCAAGTTAGTACTTCTCTTAGTTACGGGTTTCTTTTAACAAACTACGTATTAAGTTTTAATTCTGTATTAATAGGTACTGTGAAAGGTTAAAGTTCAATTGACTGTTATCATTGTATTATTATGAATACCTTTAAACTGCATTTTGTCTTTAAACTTTTAATAAGTTACATATAGACGCCAGGACATCAAGCTACTACTACAATTTGTAAAATTTCCTTAATCGATTTTTAACTTTATCGCTGAAGCATATGGTTTAAAGTTGATTGGGTAAATTTTACAGTTTCAGCTTTTCAGGTAGCTTGATGTGCTGGCAACTGTACAACAACAAAACCTTTAACCGAAAAACAACACGTTAACTTAATCTATAAAATTTTATTTAATTATCTTTAATCAAATTAAATTGAAAGAATCCAATTAAATGGCGTCATCATGCGTCAGAGCTAGTGAAGTCTCGCAACCAATCGAATTAAGTCGAGCATTTTAGCAAATAAGCGTGAAATATTGACAGACATGGCAGAATCGAAGTATGTAAACACTTTTAATATTGTCCAATGACGTAATATCACGTACAAAATAAAAACAAAGAATAATTTGTTTCTTTATAATAATTGTTTCGTAATAATAATTCATTTTGTTCCAGAAATTCACCATTTTCAATAATCTAAAAAGAAAAGTATAAAACTTTCAAATAATATGATGGCATCCAGGCCGATTGCCGGCTACGGCGGCCGTTCTCTTTTTATGGAGATCAGCCAGCTGCGCAGGACATACCTATTATAGCGCACAAGCATTCGCGCAGACACAGGTGCACTCTCTTTTCCCTCACTCTCATAATCCGATGGGACGGCAATCCGACACGACCGGAGAGAGATCAGGTGCAGGACCGACATTTATGTGCTCTACGATGCACGGGTGAATCAATCACCAACTTTCAGACTCCAGGCTGCTTTATGAAAGTTTCTCAAAACCCACAAAGCGATTTCGGCCTGACCCGGGATTCGAACCCGAGACCCCGTGCACAGCAGTCGCGCCTTGCGACCACTAAACCAACGAGGCAGAGGCTCATAATATAGTAGGTAACAAAGCAGATCAGTTAAACATTACGTCGTATTAATATTTCGACACGGAATATAAAATATTAATATAGTCGGAAACTAAGTTGTTTATACAGATCTCAAACCGTAGATACCACGTTATACTGTTGATATGTTGGATTTTTTGTTTCAATCTATACTAATATTATAAAGCTGAAGAGTTTGTTTGTTTGTTTGAACGCGCTAATCTCAGGAACTACTGGTTCGATTTTAAAAATTCTTTCAGTGTTAGATAGCCCATTTATCGAGGAAGGCTATAGGCTATATACCATCACGCTAAGACACACGGGAGCGGAGCAGTAACCAAAGATGCGGGTGAAACCGCTGGGGACAACTAGTTTTCTATAACTTTACAAACATTACATACAAGGTGCAAACAATCAGCGTATGGAAATTGTAGGTATTTAATTTTTAACGACAAGCTGGCACTGACAGGCACCTTGGTAATCCGCGGCTAGCATGGCTTTCAGAGTTTTTGAGTCCTAACCATCCTTAAGAGGCAGCTGAACTTAAATGCATCAAAGAAAATATGAGCGTTAAAAAACCAAAAAAAGTGCCAAATTTTCCGCTTTGTTAAAATTTTCGTAAAACTTGAAGCTTCATAGACGAAACTGTCAAATTTTACCAATCATCTTTGAACCTTATGCCTCAGCGATAAAGTTGAAAATCTATTAAAGAAATATGACGATTGTAGCAGCTTGATGGGCTAATCTCTGTACAAACCATAACGATTAATCGAAAGAGCCGCCATCTATTGAATAACATTGAAACTACTATCGACAGCCGACTGTGGTCGATTCAAGACAGTATCCAACCATGGTTTTGATTATTTGCTTAATCATCATCAGCCTTTTTATCGTCCCACTGGCACAGGTCTCCTCTCACGCAAAAAAGGCTGCTTAATGCCGTGAGTTTTTTTGTTTTTTTTTTTTTTATTACTGTCCTTTAGCCGGAGAGAGAATTTGGAAGCAATTTGTGTCGCTGTTTCGACGTATCTTGGTGCTGAGGTGGGATTGATCAAAAGAATACCCTGGTCCTGGTGCATAAAAGGAACGATATTGATTAGATGTAATATAGGTGAGTCTGTTTTACTCAGTAAGAATCGGATACTCTAGTCTACCTCTAGTCACCATCAGCAGAATGGCTCATTTGGAAAATAAAATCAAGTTGTTTTCCTAATTATTTTAATTGTTTGAATAAAAAATAAATATAGGTACCCACTTCTTCACAAGGTTGTAAAAAAGGAAATTAAACGGCATCGGAAAATTTTATTCATTCACATCGCTGTCTACTAGGAGCGTGCCCAAGAGGCTGGCAGCATTGTCACGTTTAATGACAATGCTTATTTTGTGTCCAAAGTAATAGCAAGTCTTTGAGTCACGGGAAGAGTCAACCAGCCGCGATAGCTCGTTATAAAGACCTAGAGCCGAGGGTTTCAACCCCAAACGATGGGAAAAGTTAGTTGCCAAAGAGGTATCTCAAAAGTTGGCAACGTCGCAAATAGCTGTCAAATGTTGACATCTTTTAATTAATCTGGCAACTTTCACTGAATGTAAATAAGAAATAATGCTCTGTAGTGCAAAAAAAGTGATTAGGTAATGCAATAATTAATATCTGTTTTATTAATGTTTATAATAATATGTTTTAATTGCAATTCATATTCAATCTTTTGGTGCTCTACAGAGCCATATTTCTTATTTTATTTCTCATACAGACAAAAAATCCAAAGTAATTAATACATTTTGACAGCTATTTACGACGTTGCCATCTTGGGGTGGGCCAAGGGTGCTGTCTTTTGTAATATTTGACGTTCAAAAAGTGCTGTTTTATAGCCAAGTTTGAATAAATGATTTTGAGTTTGAGTTTTCGGTATTATAGGTATTATACTCGCATATACTGTTGCATATATGTTCTTAAAACAGAGATTTAAAACATTTTCAGTCAAAACAAATTATCTACAATTTTATTTTTATTTACTCGTTATCAAAAACAAAAAAAAAATCTACATTCTAGTCTACATTTAATGTTCTGAAAGATCCAGGCATGCCTAAAATATCTTCGTTGTAAGTTGCAGTCAGTCTATGGTTCTCATTTGTTTTCGCTTCGAACATCTTTCTGAAGTAAGATATATTTTCTTTCTCACTTAATACATTCTTCCAGTTCTCTGCAAAAGTAAATTTAGCAAGTATTATAAGGGCTTGATACAGACGCCAGCACATCAATCTACCAAGAAACTGACAAATTTTCTCAATCAACTTTGAACCATATGTTTCAGAAATAATGTTGAAAATCTATTAGGGAAATTTGACAGATTGTATTAACTTGATGTGCTGGCATCTGTACATAAGTTTAAAACTGCCTCTTTGGTCATGTAGTCACGTTTGGTGACTGCTATACACAGGCTCAAGAGCTCATCATCATCTCCCGATGCTTTTTCGCAACTATGTTGGGGTCGGCTTCCAGTCTAACCGGATTTAGCTGAGTACCAGTGTTTTACAAGGAGCGACTGCCTATCTGACCTCCTCAACCCAGTTATCCGGGCAACCCAATACCCCTTGGTTAGACTCGTGTCAGACTTACTAGCTTCTGACTACCCGTAACGACTGCCAAGCGTGTTCAATGACTGCCGGGACCTACAATAATTTAACGTGCCACCCGAAACACAGTAATTGGTGTCCAAGATATACTACAAACTAAAGTACCTACAAACTTAGAAAAGGTGGTATAGGACTTGCATATATTCGGGTATATTCCCGGGTAGGTAAATTCGGAATTGCTAAAAACATAAAAGGTGCCTTTACAATGAAATCCATACCGTTTACTTCCTTCAACGTCATCCCTTCTCCACCATAGTCTCTAGGCAGCACTTCTTTAGGAACATGTTCGTGTATAGCTTCAACAGTTTTGAGCACAAAAATCCTGCCTGACACCTTTTGACTGACGACTTGTTTCAACAGGGTCACAAAAGCATCAATTGTTTTTGATGTTGAAACTACGTAAATCGCGTTGATTCTTAAGCCGTAACCTTCCTGGAAAAAGAGTGCACATTTGAATAATATTACCGTAATAGGCTTCACAAGGATAAAAAATAGTGATTCTAATTCTACTCCTTCTTTTAGAGGAGCAAAATACGTGAGATAGGTATATTCTTTTGTTTTAACAAAATATGTAGGTAATAAAATTAATACTGAGATATTATAACGCATTGATGTTCGAGAGTGGGGGCTTGTGACGTCACGTTTTAGTAAAATTGGTTGATATAAGTGCCTTAATATGAAATTCCTACGTGTAACAAAAGAAATCCAGTTCGTTATTCGTATGTGGTACCTATAAAATAGAAAATATCTTAATATTTTTTTGTAAACTAGAAGACATAAGGACTTTTTTAAGAGCTTTTATTTAACTTGCCGTGTATGTATGTTACGGTGGATTCTTTGAACTCAATTCTGAAGTAGATATCTTCAACCGATTGAGCTGAAATTTTGTATACACGTTCAGTTTGGATGACAATGCAAGATATGTTATATGACGTTATTCTAAATCCAATATGGCGGACCGTCCAAAATGGTCCAAAATGGTCCAAAATGGTGAAATTATTTTTAATGAATTACAACAATTTGGTTATCAAATGGAAGGGCTTACTGAGAGTGACTTAAAAAATAATTTGACGTTAGTCTAAATCCAATATGGCGGACTATAAAAGCTTTTTAAAAAAATATTTTCTTTTAATTTATTATTCGTCATGCCTATTATAGGCATGAGGTAAGACTCTCCTCATTACAAGACTGATATTCCTTTTTAAAAGAAGCAAATTTTTTAACCGACTTTTAAAAATAACTAATTTTGCTGACTATGCCATCAACATCATCATCTCAGTCATAGGACGTCAATTGCTGAACATAGACCTTTTTTTTGGCGTTGGGAAAAAATGCTGTTACGCATCCCCTTCCTGTCGGTGGACGGGACAGGGGTATGTGGTTCTCCCCGGGAATTTCGTTCCCGGTATACCCACTAATTACCCAGCGGCACTCCGACCTCGCCTGATTGGCCTGGGAGTCTATAGCGTCCAGTCTCCCGCCGGCGAATGTCCGCCTTACGGCAGGCCCCTCAGGCCTATATATATGAAGGATATGTTTCCAAATTCCAAGATTAAGAAACGATAGCTTACTATCAACACAGAGAGCGCATTACGTAGATCCACAACATTGATTTTAGTGACCAGGTTTAATATGTTCACATCTCTACAATCTACCACGCAGGTGAACCCGAAGGAATAGTCGTGTATTTTCACATATTCACTCATCTGAAAATGTAAAAGGAAAGATTATTTAAAACTATATTTATTTATCTATCAGGTAAAGTTCATCCAAAGGTTGTCTGGAAGAAATTGCTTTTTAGCGATATGTCCGTCAATTGTATTGTTTTTCTGTTTGTTGTTCCTGTGTTTTTTTATTAATATGGTGTATATTAGAAATAATCTATTTATCATCATCAGCCTTTTTATCGTCCCACTGCTGCTAAGCACAGACCTCACCCAACTTATTATAACTCCCAGGCCACAGCCAACAATCATGTTCGTCACACAACTCTCGGACATACCGGCAATCGAACACGGGACCCTCAGCGCGGTAGTCCGGTGTGGTTACCATTTTCCGTTGTCAAATATATCATTTTATACTTAGGGCCAGTTTCAAAATGTCCTTATAGCCACTATCTACCGAATAATTTAAAAAATTAAACGGAATTTGTATGAAATTATCTACCAAATAAACTAACTGGAACTTATTCGTAGGTGGTGAAACAGGTCCTTAATATTAATAATCTTTATAATGTAAGTCTAGATAACTTACCAGTACAATGAATCTACTATAGTCCAGCAATAGATCAGAATCAATGTTGGTTGAAACCAATTTGACGACATAAACCCGATAATTACTTTTTGTCAATATACGCATGGTCCCGTGCACTCTGAAAAAAATACCATAAAATACATATGTATGCATATAGGTATTATATATAGGTACGTGAATTGTTTTTAGGAAGTCGGTCAAAAATAACAGCGAACGTTCGTAAGAGGAGCTCGTGGCTAAGTAAAAGCCACAAGGGTCAATGGATATATAAGGTTAAGCAACGCTTGCCGCGGTCGGTCCGTAAATGGGTGAACATCTTGTCATGAAGAGTTCCTCCGTGTTTCGGAAGGCACTTTAAATTAGTGGGTCCCGGCTGTCATTTGTTCATCTTTTGCAGTCGTTTCGGGTAGTCAGAAGCCAGTGAATCTGACAGCCAGTCTTCCCAAGGGGTTGCCCACGTAACTGGGTTGAGGAGGTCAGACAGGCAGTCGCTCCGTGTAAAACACTGGTACTCAGCTGAATCGAGTTAAGACTGGAAACCGACCCCAACATAGCTTGGGAAAAGGCTAGGCAGCTATGAATGTAAACTTTTATCATGTTAAGTAGTTGCAATACTTACATACACACAGATATGTCTGAGAATTCATTTTTAACGTCACATTTGTTGAAAAACGTTGGCAGTAGTGTTTTCAAAGTGCATAATTTGTCTAGAGTGCGCTTCGCTTTTTCTAGAGACCCTTTCGCGTGCACTATGGATGTTTCCAAGAAATGTCTGTCTGAAAGAAAAAGTATAAGATCATTTTAACATAATTATTCTTTATCATGTCCCCTTGTGAGGCTTTAACCTTTTGACTGCTACAGTCACGTATAGATGACATGAAAAAAAGTGCCCTACACGCCACGGTCACGATTACATGACAGACTTTTATAGTTAAAAAATAATAGTCAGTTTCAATCGATATAATTCCGAACTCACTACTACATACATTGTAGGTATTTATGGATGAGTTCTTAGCTTGGCGCTGAGGGCACGTCTTTCTTTTTTTGACGTGGCTCACACTACATATCAGTCTATCGTAGTTCGTGTACTCACTGAACTTGTATTTTAAGTTTTTTTTTTATACATATACGATAGCTATAGTAATTATACACTAATTGCATCCGACGGTTCCACTCATTTGGCACAGCCAAATGTGACCCTAATAAACAGTAACAAACAGCTATCCATAGGGGACTTTTATATACGCGTTTATTTTAATCTAAATTTTTTTAGCACAACTTAGTATACCATCCATCCTACTTCTTTTCGGAAACTTCTTCCCGCATCCGGATAAAAAGTTATATGCTTTCTCAAGCTCTACACTATGTGTCTCCAAAATTTTGTTTAAATCGGTTATGTAGCTTTGGCGTGAAACCTACAGATAGACAGACAGAAAGAGTTTCTTTTGAATTAGTAAGGATAATGATAGATACCGGATCTCGCTATGGCATGTTGAATGAATGAATTATGCGACAAAGTAGCAATTAAAACATTATTAAATGCATCAATTAACAGACAACAAGATCAATCAAACGGATTTGACATGTGTTTATACACCACTAGCTTAGTTTCTACCTGTGATTTCACCCGCGTCCGGTTGTACAGATAGCCAGCACATTAAGCTACCCGAAACTGTCAAATTTTCCCAAGAATCTTTGAAACATATGCTTGAGTGCAGATAAAGTTGAAAATCTATCAAGGAAATTTGACAGATTGTAGCTTGTGTAGCTTGATGTGCTAGCGTCTGTAGAATCATTGAAAAGTAGCTTATGTATAGCTCTCCTCGAGTTCGTGCTATAAAACTCAAACTCAAAATCATTTATTCAAACTTGGCTGGCAAAACAGCACTTTTTTGAATGTCGAAAATTACAAAAGACAGCCCCCAAAACGCCCACCCTTCACCACTTCCTATAAGTTTTTACTGGGAAGAAGAAGTGGCGCAACAAAGTCCCCAGCAACATTCATATCTAACACTACAAGAAGTTGGTCCAGTAGTTCTTGAGATGATTATTGAAAATTGATTTAAAACTTACCAAATTCCTTTCTAGTAAAATGATTCTGCTTAGCAATCCAGTCTTCGAAAGTCTGCAGCATCTTATCAATCGCATCTTAATCCAAATTCAGTTCATTTCTCACTTCCACCACTGTATTTGGTCTGAACTTCAAAAGGGGTGTCTCTTCTAACTTCATTTTATTAATTAAATCGACAATATTATTGATTATACTTTGAGTTGACCATACGCAACTGTGTTCAACAGTCGTATACTAAGTTTTATAGTGTATCAAGGTTAATAAACTAAAAAGAAACTGGTTTGTATTTAGCTTTTTTGTTCGATTATATAGATACACTATAGTCAAAACTTGTTTTTATTTTATTAATTTTGTCAGTCGGATTCTTCGAGCGGAATTTTATCTGTTTAGCTAAAGAGACAACTAGTCTTATCAAGTGCTATTGTGTTATTAAGTTTGTAGAGATAAACACGAGTACTATATAAAGAAATATGAATAAATTAACATCACAGAAAAAGACGCTAAGAATTAGGCTGTCTGTCCACTTAAGCGGAGCGAGGCTACGGTGCAGAGAAACGGGGAAATATTAGAAAACAGGTTTGATTTTAAATTGTATGTTATTTTCTATTTTATTTTTATTTTACTATCACTAGTTTATATTAATTTCTCTTATCTTAGCACTGTAACCTCGCTCGGTTTCTGTGAATAAACCTTTATTTTTCAAATTAGCGGGAGGAGGAGCATTAGCGGAAGGGGCCGCTAATGTTACAACTGGATGGAGTGTCAGACTCTTACTGACCAAAACCCCACTATGTTGCTTCTGGAGGTCCCTATGTGGTAGGACCACGGTAACCCTCGCGAACAACTCGCAGACCCGGCAGTGAAAGGCAGCTTAGGCAAAGACTCCATCAAAACGATTAGATTTTAAACAATCGATAGAATTTCGTTATTCAAATATCTCGTCTTCACCCTCGCAGTCTGAGCTGAGAAATTCTATTAATTGTTTAAATAACTTATCAGATCCGCTGCGCTCTTGGTGGAGTCTGGGCTTTAGATAGGTATGATATTATGATTGTAGGTATATTGTCATTATGTGAGTTATCAACCAGTGTTGCGTAATATTATCTTAAAAGTCATGCATTTGGCAAGGTCATTAGTAATAACTACTTTAACTTTAATATGAGTTATATCCCTAATGTTGGGTGAGATGGACCTGTTGGATTATGGTTGGTCTGGAATTCTTGGACTCGATTCTGGGTTGGGCCAAAATCGCTATGTGGATTTCAAAAAAAACTTGGAAGCAGACAGGAATCTGGAAGTTATAAATGTCGGTTTGCGCCTGATCTCTCTCCGCTCGTGTGGGATTGCCGTCCCATCGGGTTATGAGAGCGAGAGAACTTTAATGCACCTGCATCTGCACTCACTCATCTGTCAGGTAACTACACTCTATTTTCTTAAATCTTTATTCATCTTCTTATTGTACAGCCACCAGCACATCAACCTACCTCAATCGGTCATTTTTTAAAATAGATTTTCAACCTTATCGCTATGCCGGAAGGTTAATATTCGATTGGTAAAATTCGACAGGTTCGTGTAGGTTGACTTGCTGGCGTCGGTACCTACTATATTATTGTAGGTACACTGTTTGTAGATCTATGCGTGTCCTTTAAAAATTTAGAGGCATGATGATTCACACAAACATGATACCAATTATGTAAAGTAAACCAGTTGTACCGGTTCTTATGGGTATTTGTAGGAATCCTCAGTGTTTTGGTAAATGAAGGTCAGACACCAAGCAATAGGTATAGCAATATAATAATTTTGCTATTGTCTTAAAATGGCAAAATAATGATGAAGTATTTTAACCTTTTGATTGCCACGTCAAAAAAAGAAAGACGTGCCCTCAGCGCCAAGCTAAGAATTCATCCATAAATACCTGTACAACAGACATAGCAGTGAGTCCGGAATTGTTTCGGTTGATACTGACTATTAATTTTAAACTTATTATATATTTAACTTATAAAGTTTGTCATGTAGTCGTGACTGTGGCGTGCAGGGCACTTTTTGGTTTGTCATCTATAGGTGACGGTGGCGGTCAAAAGGTTAAATAAATCGACTTTAATATTAATCAGTTTAGTAGGTTGGTAACCTATTTATTTAAAACAATTTCAATTTTGCTTAAATGAAAACAATGAATTGAAAATATGTAAAAAAGGCGGTTATTAATTTTAAGTAATTAAATTCAAAAAGATTTTATCTCTCTTTTTTATTTACGATATTCAAGTTAAAAAACAAACCTACTGTATTGTTTCGGGAAACAAAAATAAAATCACGTCAAAATAACCTCTACGATAAAATATTGCGTAAACTAACCTAACTCACATAATATTTTGAGTAGTCTTTTATAATTTCTGACCTTCAAAATGTGCTCTTTCGCAATCAAGTTTGTATAAGACAGTTTGAGTTTGATGACCTTCTAATCGTAAAAACATATTATAATAAGCTGTCCCCAGCGGTTTCACCCGCATCTTTGGTTTCTGCTCCGCTCCCGTGTGTCTTAGCGTGATGGTATATAGCCTATAGCCTTCCTCGATAAATGGGCTATCTGACACTGAAAGAATTTTTCAAATCGAACCAGTAGTTTCGGAGATTAGCGCGTTCAAAGAAACAAACAAACTCTTCAGCTTTATAATATTAGTATAGATATTTTATACATACTTACTTTGCATAAGTCGTGGTGGCCCAGTGGTTAAAGCACCAGCCTTTCGAGTATGAGGGTGCACGGTGTGTACGGGTTCAAGTACCAATGTACCTTTTCTAAGATATACGTACTTTCTAAATTTATCTTGGACACCAAAATTAAATGTGAAGGAAAACATCTCGAGGAAACCTGGACTATAAAGTCTGAAATCACCAGCCCGCATTGAGCAAGCGTGGTGATTAACGCGCAATACTTCTCCGTGGGAGAGGAGGCCTGTGCCCAGCAGTAGGACAATAAAAAGGCTTTGATGATGACTTAGTTTGAAATCATCTAAATACGACCTTTACTTAAACTACCGTTAATTAAGTGTCTATAATCCTCAGTGTCGCTCGTATTTCGCCACTAGCATCTTTATGATACTCAAAATGTTCGCACAAAACACTGCACATACCTACACCATCATCAGTCTTATCATCCCCATGTTGGGCCGAGCGCGAGGCCTCCTCTCACACAGAGAAGGATTGAGTGTTAATCACCTCGCTGGCTCAGTACAGGTTTGTGGTTCCAGACTTTATAGTTCAGATTTCCTTGAGATGTTTTCCTTCACCTCTAATCAGATATACGAGTATAGTTTCTAAGATATAAGGAACTAGGTATATATAACTCAAGAAATTTTTCAACAACGAAAAGATTAGTTAGGTTTTGTTTCTTTTTAATATTTTATTTCCTTGCATAGGTGTACCTACAAATATAATTGCATCTAGGTTACTTTATTATTAATTTATACAAATAATAATGACCACAAAACGAGTTAAATATTTAGACAACTTATAAATATTATAATAATACAGTTTTAATCAGCATTTATACCAGTAAAATTATAAAACAGACCCAAGTGAATAAAGGACATTGCTCGTCGTCCATACATAGTTTGCCTAAGAACCAACAGAGAAGCGTATTTACTTTTTGGGTTTTAGATAATGTATACATTCGATTGAACCTAAATTAAAACCACGGACACTTGTGAGAATTCTGAAAAAATCAAAACACTTTCGGATTTTGAGGTTATAATTACGTCAATAAAAACATTCGGTATATGCTCGGTATATGTAGCAAATGTCATCTGTCAATACATCAGTGTCGTTATTGCTCGTTTCAAACAGCGAGCGCTTTCAATCGAGTTTTTTTATAAGCCGTAATATGGTTCTGCGACATCATAGCGGACTGTTTGTAACTAAAAATCATTATCTTTTATCAAGTGTTGAGAATACTGACGCTTGTTTGTGTCAAACTCATATTGAGTGCTGTTACAAAGACTTGGCTGTATGATTTATAATACCTTTGCCTATTAAAAACCTTGAATTGAACCAAAAAAATAGTAAAACTATCACCGAGGATTATGACGAAAGCTAAGGACGGAAGTGAATACTTTTTAAAATGTTTTCGAAATTATGAAGTGTCCGTTGTATTGAAATATGTGTAATGTATGTTATTAAAATAACTATGAATTATGGTAAATGTTTCATGCGTGTTGATTCATAGGCCAACTTTGAACAATGTCCTTTACAATATAATTTAGTCTACAGTTAATTTTCTAAAAGATCCAGGCATGCCCATGTATTCCTCGTTGAATTTCGAGGTCTGTCTTTTGGACTCGTCGCTGACCATTTTTTCTAAATTTCTAATCTTCGTCTTGGCTTCCTCTGTTCTCAGTTGCTCCTTCCATTGATCTGAAAAAGTTGTGCAAATATTGATATAAATTTATGTAAGCTAATCGGCTACAGCAGGCTTAGCATGACAAATTAGTAGAAACAAATTTTTCCATCGGAGAATGGACATAATGACAGAAAAGTGACAGATTGACGTAAGATTTAAGCCTGCAGGGACTCTCTGGTTTCTATTCTGACACTACCTCCAGCTGCACCCACAGCGGGGCGTCATATAATAATCTCAATCAGTCCTAATAACGTCGACATGGGCACTGCCATGCCCCCAGTTAATATCGGGACACCTTTTCACATGCGGTTTGTATAAGCCCCAAGGTAAGCTACTGATTAGCTTGTGTTATGGTAGATTACACAAGATAAACTACATAATGCTAACTTTACATAATATTTTTATAAATACATAATATTACAAAAACCACTACATGTAACGAGCACGCTCATCACACAAATGTTGACCGTACCGGGAATCGAACCCGTGACCCTCAGCTCGACAGTCCTGGTCATGTTATAAATGGTAATGTTTTAAAAAATATTTTCAAAATTATATTAATTATTGTAATTTATTTATAGGTAACAGAATTAAATGAAACAGGGTCAAAGATTCATTGAGAATTTTCAAAATTAAATTGTGAAAAACCTAATGACTATTATCTGATATGTATTAATTTTTGGTTTGATCTTCAATTGACCTGATAACTAATTAAGAGCATAATCAGTCCCACAGACATCCTTCAACCTTCAATAATGGAACCTACCACACAATTTGGAGACAGACTGCTCATCACCACCATAGTCTTTAGGGAGCATCTCCCTAGGTATATGTTTCTGCAGATCCTCATACGTGTTATGAACGTGGACCCTGTTAGCCACCTTCTCCCGAAGAGCTTGCTTCAGAAGGAAGACCAGCTTGTCAATGAAGGGTGGTGCGTTCAAAATGTGGATGCCTTTGATCTTTGTGCCAATACCTTCCTGGAATCAGAAAAAAGTAATTAAAATAGCTATGTATATTCGGGTCGTAGGAAATGAGTACCCACCTTTGTTTGAAAATTGGGTGAGTTTGGTGAGAAATTCACGAGGAGGAGAAAAAGTTGGTCCTATGTTCGAAACATGGATAAATGTTTATGGATATTTGTACAAGGATTTTTTTGTGGTTCCCTAAAAACAGATCTAGTTACTAGCCACATAAATTCATGTCAATAGGCTAGCTTCTAATAGTTTTTTTTAATGGTTAATATAATAATAACTTGTAAATAGTAAAGGTATTTAATTCATTCAACCACTTTACCTAATGCAATAAAAAAAACTTGCAACTAAAAATTAATAGCAATATTACATTAAAGCATATTGCTACGCTTAATAAAATAGGCATTAAAATTTTTACGTGGTGATTTATTTTATTTTTATACATTGATATACCAACTCTTTCTAAATCAATAATTGAATATAAATTCTTCTGTACTTACAGTGCATAATACTTCAGCTTTCTTTATAACAATAGGATTTAGTTTACTGAGTAAACCCAGGTGTATATTGGTGAGGTCAATCACAAATCTTTCTGATGTTGTGTAGTCGTAGTTTATTCTATATTCTCCGATCTGAAAAACATTCATTATCATCATCATCATCACAGTCTTTTTGTCGTTTCACTGCTAGGCACGGGCCTCCTCTCCCACGGAGAAGGATTGAGCGTTAATCACCATGCTTGCCCAATGCGGGTTGGTGAAAAACATTATTATTTTATATTTATAAAATATTAATATTTCAGTATCAAAAATGTGTAGGATATCCTTCAAAATATTTTTCGCTACTAACATAACAATTTTTTTTCTAAACCCAAGAGTTGTGCTAACACAATACAACAATACAGAAAAAAACATGCATCAGATTTACACACGGTCATTTTTTTTCGTGGGGAAATCATCAGATGACCCTCCCGCTGGGGGTACAGCTGAAAGGAGTGTCAAACTCTTACTGACTAAAACCCACTATGTTCCTTCGGGAGGTCAGCCAGGCCAGGGCCACGGTAACTCTTACGAACAACCCGCAGCCCAGGCAGACCCTGGCCCTAGGGTCCTATGATAACACACGGACTGTTTTTTTACTTTTGACCCTGGTGTAGGAAGTAATACCTCAGGACCCTGAACTGAACTGCAATATCACAAGTAGGTATTAAGTGACTTACCAGAAAACAGTATCTAAAGTAAGTCAAGATACTGAAAGGATCCAGTTTGCCCGAGAGGAACTGGGTCACCATCACCCTGGACTGGTCCACTGGATGCAACTTTGGTAGAGGAACATAATTGCTGAAATAGAAAAAAAAAATTTTTGCAATCTACTTTTTTTCGGAGAACTTAATATAAAAAGAGAGATTATTCTTCTTCCTCCTCTAAATAGAGAATAAGAGAAAGCCTCTTCCATAAGAGCTTTATTATATTACTCCAATAGTCAGAAGCCTGCAATACTCTCCGTGGCACGAGTATCAGTCACAAACATCCAGACTCCGGTCTGCTCTATGAAAGATTCTTAAAATCTATGAGTGCCGAAGGAAATATTTTCTTCTAGTAATTAAATCAGCCTATACTTACACTACTTCCCACTGAGCTTCAAACTCTTCCACGGTCCTATTCATCACCAATTCCGGCATCATGCCTCGTGACGTCAGCAATCTTTCTACCCTCCTCTTTGTTTCTTCAACTGATCCCTTTGAGAGGAGGTATACTCGTTCTAAGAGGGATCTGCCTGTGAATAAAGAGTTTAAGTTAGTTTTATCAAAAAAAAGATAATAGATGCTTTCGTTTTTGCTATATCTGTTCTTCACTTTATTTAATGAGTATTTAGTACGTTATCACATCCAAAAACAAAATCATCTGTTGCTCTGTCATACACACTGGAATCTCAATTAGACCAGAAGACTTAGACACAAACTCAGACCTGTAATATGTGTATAAGGCAGCTCATTTAAATTCTATATTGATATTATATAGATCTATAGATAGTCTATTTATCTAGGAAGGCTATAGCTTTTTCGTGAAGTGGTTCCCACGGGATGCGGTTGGACGCTCACTAGTGAATAATCCATAATACTTACAAAGATATTTCCCTCCTTCAGCCAAATGGTCCTGCTTCTTAATCCATTCTTCTACTATATCCAGTGACTCATTGATCCTTTGCACGTCATCTATGTCACACAGCTGTCTAACCTTCTTTACTGTGTCTGGTGTGATTTGAAGGAGTGGATGACATTGGATCTCTTCCATCTTGACCTGAAAGAGGAAAACACTTGATATTTAGGCATGAAGAAGAAGGTATGCTGCATCGAACCCAAATAAGGAGTTGGGATAAGGGCAGAAGGAAAATGATGATGAAGACAGAATCTTAACGGAATACCTAAATGTTAATAGAGCACAAGTATGAACTTCAATTTAAGATAAATGTGACGACTAGTGGCACACGAAGGTTGAAACAAGAATTTTTTATAAAACTACCGATAAAAAGGACAGGTAAAGAGAGTAAAACATGGAAAAACGCATTTTAAAGCAAATATGGGGGAGTCGAGTCGAATCGAGAAAATTAATACCTCTACATTCGTTGTTGTTTCTAGTTCGGTTTGGGCTAAATATACATACATCATTATAATTTTGACATACTCCTACTGAAATACTCGTAAATTTTGCCCTATTAAGACCTCAGTTCTTCCAGAAATGTACCTTCAATTCCAAAAACCAGAAACTTCTATTATATTATTATTATCATCTAAAATTACAATAAATTCACGTATACTATATTCAAAAGCTTTAATTCCAGCGTAATCTGTTTTGCAATGAGTTTCATGAAATCTAATTTAAATTGCATTCAAATTTTAATTACGTTAGGAACTAGTTTAGAACTTTTAGAGTTCACAATGCTATGTTTAACAAGTTACTTTTAAGCCCTTTTGTATGTGAGTATGTGGGTTGCATACTGTGGCTGATGTAGTGAAATTGTGGTTTTGGATGAGTAGCAAATTGAGGAGATTGGTGAAAATAATTGGCACTTGTAATACTTGTTCTGTTCACTAAACAGATGCTTAGCACGACTGATGTGCAAGGTATTTAGTTCGATTCCCGTTTTAGGCCGAAATCGCTTTTTGAGTTTTAGGAAACTTTTGTCAAAGATTGGTTTGAAAAATATGTGTAGTTGGCGCCTGGTGAAAAATTAAATTGCTCACCCCCTTTAGTTATTAGCGTAATAAAATATGTCAAACATGTTATTCTGATACATAAGCTATATTTATATCAAGTTTCATCAAATTCCTATCAGCCATTTAGGCATGAAGAGGTAACACACACATTCACAAACTTTCGTCTTTATACGAGTATGTACATAAGTGTAATTGTTTTGGTATGAAGGTATAAGTATAGTTTAGGCTATATTTTGATTATTTACAACAGGTATACGGGGATATTTATATACAACAGGTAAATGATGATGACGTCCAGACCGATTGTCGGCTACAACGGCTGTCCTCTCTAAGGAGATGAGCCAGCTGCGCAGGACATATTATAGAGCACAAGTATTAGTCCGGACATAGGTTCACTCTCTATTCCCTCAGTCTCATAGTCCGATGAGATGGCAATCCGACTCGACTGGAGAGAGATCAGGGACATGACCGAAATTTAAGTGCTCTCCGATGCACGGGTGTATCAATCACAAACTTCCAGACTCCGGGCTGCTTTATGAAAGTTTCTCAAAATCCACAAAGCTATTTCAGCCCGACCCCGGAATCGAATCCCGTGCACAGGAGTCGCACTATACGACTACTAGACCAACGAGGCAATAGGAAGCGTATATTTTACGTAACATACACATCTCGTTACAATTACTGTCCTTGTTTAAGGACACCACGAATACCCTTACATATAAATTACCTTTTAAGGTAAACCCATACTTCCTGCAATAAATCGTTCTGTTCTCCTTGATTGGACTACGGAAATACCCCTTCGCCCTTATTATTAGGATATCTCAAGAACAACGAGGTCTTATCGAAGTTTTGTTCAATCTATCTTTGGAGAATACGTTTCGGTACGAGAATGTCTCCGCAACTATCGCAAGCAATAATCGCCATAACATAATCGTAACAAAATTCAGGCAAGAACTAAACTGTCGCCTACGAAATTCGTATCTACATCTATACATATAATAAAATTGTAGAAAAGTCAAAACTGTACATTGAATATATTTTAAAAAGAATAAAATTGGGGCGTGTTCTATAATCGATATCGAAACCATAAATATAGTTTTTAGAATTTTTGTTTGTATTTACATATGTCCGGGATAATCTCAAAAAATACTGCATGGATTTGCTTCAAATCGGTATGAATATAACTAAGAGGTCGGGTCAACATATAGGCTACATATTATCACGCTATCACTACAGGGAGCAGAGGGGTGAATGTTTAATCCTAATGCCCACGCGGACGACGTCGCGGGCAACAGCTAGTATGACATAAAATTTAGCGAAATGACATGCCGCTTGTCGCCGATTTCAGCGGGCGAGAAGAGTGAATGTTTAGATGAAGGAAATGTTTTATGTTTCTTCAGTTATCGTATCTTCGAGAAGAGAAACTCTCCCCGTTTAATGGGTCTTCTTACTTTCCCTACTTACTGTTTCAATTTGGTAGGTTATACAAGACGGTGTAATTGTATATGTCAAGCTACTACAATCTCTCAAATTTCCTTAATAGATTTTCAACTATATCGCTGAAGTATATGGTTCAAATTTGATTGAGACGTTTTTTAGTTCCTGATACAAATGGAAAAACATTGATAACTGCCAGTTTTGGACCAATCCCCGATTAGTCTAAAATGTTAAAAAATCACGAAATGTCAAACGGGAAACATAGTTACGAAGCTATGAATGAAAATTTATAGTATTTTTAAGATATATTGTATAGTATTGTATATGTTTTCTATGGGTCTTGATACCTGAATTAAATGAATAAAAAAAAATATCTTTACAAATTGATAGTGTTTTATGCACCGGTTCGATCCTCCACGGGATTAAAACGACCAAAATTCAACCGTGTATAGTCTAGTAAGGAAGTTCCTTAAAAACGTTCCCCAGACCCATAATAAAATAATGTAAGACTAGGTTATAAAATAAATTCAATCATGCGCATATACGCTTTATTATCGTGCGAACATAACACACAATGACACAGTTTAGCCTTGTTGTTTATTTTAATACCGTAATGTAATAAAGTTTAATGGTTTCTTGCTTATTTTTCGACACTAACCCGTAGTTCTTGTAACTACAAGTTGACTAGCTACCGCAAGCGGTTTTGCCCGCTTCCTAAAGGAATTACTTCCTGAACATTCCTGTTCTGACCTTCACATCGCTTGTGAGATCGCGTCATCATACGCCTCATCTGTGCTGGGTCTTCGACCATACACAGGACCCCTGGGACACTCGCTTGCCGTCCGACGTCGCTCTACCCGAAACTATCAAATTTTCCCAATCAACTTTGAACCATATTATGCTTCAGCATTAAAGTTGAAAAGATGTTTAGGAAATTTGATAGATTGTAGTAGCTTGATGTGCTAGCGTCTGTACGTAAAGATTTGAGGATTTTCGAATGCTTCTCATGGGGACTACATAACGCCCACGAATCAAAAGTAGTTTTCCCCAATAAATGGGCACTAAATCTTACACAGAAAAACTCAAAATTGGACGAGTAGTTCTTGAGTTTACTGCGTTCAAACAAACAAACTCTTCAGCCTTATAATATTAGTGTACCTAGATGGACAATTGCACATAACCAGTGACATCAAGTTTACCTTGTTATACTTGTACGCGGTCATTAAATAAGGTATGAATTTTAATTTTATTTACGCTATATAAAAGATAAGGAAAAATTCGCAACGTTTTCACGGACAGACTTTTTTTATATATAACGCAATTTTTTGTGACTAGAATATAAATCGTATACGCAAGCTATTAATCGGCATATTATTTGGCAAAAAATGTAAAGTCGTGGTGGACTAGTGGGTAAAGAGCCAACCTTTCAAGTATGAGTGCGTGGGTTCGATTCCAGGTCAGGCAAGTACCAATGAAACTTTTCTAAGTTACATGTACTTTCTTAGTATATCTTGGACACCGATGACTGACTAAAGGTGAAGGAAACCATCTCGAGGAAACCTGGACTATAAAGTCTGAAATCACCAACCCGCATTGAGCAAACGTGGAGATTAACGCTCAATCCTTCTCAGTGTGAGAGGAGGCCTGTGCCCAGCAGTGGCATGTTAAAAAAAGGCTGACGATGATGATGTTTCATAAAGTTAAAATTGTATTATTCAAATAGGTACAAATTGTGACCATCATGGGCCATTGTCTACACAAACTTGACCCATAAGTCGAACGGTCAGACAACATGGTCCAATATGTTGACATCATTTACGTAATGCTTGTACTACACCTTAGCTGATAACGGCGAGGTCATACTATTGTGGAAAATTTAATCTTTTTTTAGGGAGGAAATTCATCCAAATGAAAATTCTGTGGATGCAGATGGAGAGAGTGTCAGACTTTCAGTGACTAAAACCCACTTTTTTCTTTCTGGAGTTCTTTGTGTGCCAGGGTCGATAACTCGCGATAACTCAAAATGTACCGGTAACGGTAGTACCATGGTAGTAGGTACCTACTACTTTTACATATAAGATCTTCTATTTACTTTTTTATACCTTAAATATTGTTGCATAAATAACACATGAAGCGCTGGACCAATTTATAATATAAAATTTAGACATACATGATAGTCTAGATTCAGAGATAGGACATAGGCCAATTTTATAACGGTTTCGGGAAGTATGTAGTTCCTTCTCGCGGTGGGTGGAACCGCGGAGAATAGATAGTTAATATCAAAAAGGTGAAGAGTTGATTGTTATTACTTGAACGTGTACTATACCAATTTGCAAACTTCTTTCAACGTAGATAACCCATCTATCAATGGAGGCTTTAATTTATAGTATTGTTTATATCCTGACGCATGAAGAAGTGTCCAGAGATGCGAGTGAAACCGCCTGCAGAAGCTAGTGCCTTCATAAAATATTCTCACCAATATAAAACCCGCTTTACACGAATTGTTTGGGATGTATCGCAAACATTTGCGTGCTCACGTTAGTTGGAAAACAAACATACCGTTTAGCTTGACCGTGGCATAGGCATATACGTATAGGCATACCTATAGCTACGTATATACAATAGAAGTATAGGACTTTGAGTCAGTATTATGACGTACTATATTGCTAAGCTAAGATTGACCATTGTTTTAACTGGTCAAAAGTTTTTGTATTGTAGTCGCATGGTCGCAGGTCGGAATTGCTTTGTGATTTTTAAGAATAATTTCAAGAAAGCAACCTGAAGGCTGGAAATTGTGATTGATACACTTGTGCATTGCTGAGCACGTAAATGTCGGTCCTCTCTTTAATCGTGACGAATTACTGTCCAACTGGGCTATGAGAGTGAGGGAATAGAGAGCACACCTGTGTTTGCGCAAATGCTTGTGCACTATAAAAAGTCCTGCGCAGCTGAATGATGTGCTTAGAGTTTGTTTGTCCATTTTCTTGAATACGCTAAGGTAAAATCTAACTATAGTATAATCATAAATTCTTTCAGTATCAGTAGCCCATTTTATCATTGAAAGCTATAAGCTATTTTTTATACGGAAGCGCGGAGTTGTTCCTACGGGATGCGAGTAACACTGCTGGGGGAAGCTAGTATATAATTAACCTTTTGACCGCCACTTTCACGTATAGATGACAAGCTAAAAAATGCCCAGCAAGCCACGGTCACGACAACATGACAAACTTTTAAAGTATAAAATTAATAGTCAGTTTCAATCGTTATAATTCCGAATCACTGTTATATTGAAGGTATTTGTGGATGAATTCTTAGCTTGGCGCTCAGGGCACATCTTCCTTTTTTGACGTGACGGTCTAAAGGTTAAGGAACAAAAGGTTCTGTGTTAGGGTAGGTACATCTAAGTAACTTCGAAAAATTGTTTTGAATTTTGCTTGATGCGGATGTTTATAAAAAAAAAAACACGTCATATATGTGGAAGTGTTAACAATATCATGACGATATAACATTGCTAAGTTTGTTCAAGCTATTAGATGTTGATGATATAATGAGACAAACAGACAAACAGAAGCACTTCGTCAGGATGAAGATATGAAAATGATATAAAGAAATCGAAGAAAAAAAAAATTTGAATTATATTTCTGCCTAGCCTTTTCCCAAGCTTACTTGGGGTTGGCTTCTAGACTAACTATAAACAGCTAAATACCAGTATTTCGCATGGAGCGACTGCCTATCTGACCTCCACATCCCAGTTACCGGGGACACGATAACTCTTAGTAAGACTGATTGTCAGACTTTCTGGCTTCGGACTAACCGTTACAACTACCAAAGATATCCAACCCACCACTTTGACGAGTTTTTTCCGAAACACGGAGAAACTCGTCATAACACAGATGGTCACCCATCTACGAAACGACTGCACCAGGCGTATTTTAACCTTACGATCGATCTACACGTACAGCTATCAAATTATAACACATTAAATGAGTACTTACTAACTGCATAATAATATTATGTCAAAATGTTTATCATATATAATTACTAACTACCGCCAGCGGACCAACCTGCGTCCCGTTGGAACATCTCCGCGCACCCCGGTAAAATGTACACTTTATTTCTAACACTGAAAGAATTTTCAAATCGGACCAGTAGTTCCTGAGATAAGACCGTTCAACTAAACAAACAAACTCTTCTGCTATATAATATTAGTAAAGATAGTATAGATTTCAAAAATCAACGAAAAAAAATAATAATGTACCTAGTAAATATGCTTTTACTCGTTATAAAAATAGCAACATAATATTATAATAATTAACTATCACAAATAACTAACTTCACAGAAGCTATATTTATCGTATATATTAAATGCCATAATGGACATCTTATTCAGAGCTATTATTTTTCTAATGACTTGCAACGGGAAATACTAAGCTAATAACATTCTAAGTAACTAACAATTAAATAAAAACTCGTGTATTATATATTTAGTTCATTATGAATACTACTACAGTCGTGGTGGCCTAGTGGATAAAAAGCCAACCTCTCAAGTATGAGTGCGTGGGTTTGTTTCCAGATCAGGCAAGTACCAATCCAACTTTTTTAAGTTTGTCTGTACTTTCTAAGTATATCTTTGACACCATTGACTGTGTTTCGGATGGCACGTTAAACTGTATGTCCCGGCTGGCATTGAAGACGCTTGGCAGTCGTTACGGGTAGTCAGAAGCCAGTAAGTTTGACGCCAGTCTAACCAAGGGGTATTGGGTTACCCGGGTAACTGGGTTGAGGAGGTCAGATAGGCAGTCGCTCTACGTAAAACACTGATACTCAGCTGAATCCGGTTAAGACTGGAAGCCGACCCTAACACAACTTGGGAAATGCTAGTCAAATGATGACATTTCATAAACTTATTAATCGATAACTTTTTGGTTTAATATAAATGAAACACTACGTCAGGTATACTATTTATAACTCAAGAGCGACTAAACATATTTGGCAGAAATAAGTGGGTAAAAGTCGTGGCAGCCTAGTGGTTAAAGCACCAGCCTCTCAAGTATGTGGGTTCGATTCCTGTTCAGGTAAATACCAATATAACTTTTCTAACTTTTTTGTACTTTCTAAGTATGTATATATCTTGGACATTGTAAAGGCTGACAATGACTGATTAATGATGAAGGAAAACATCTCGAGGAAACCTGATCTATAAAATCTGAAATCACCAACCCGCATTGAGAAAGCGTGGTGATTAACGCTCAACCCTTCTCTGTGTGAGAGGAGGCCCGTGCTCAGCAGTGGGACGATAACAAAGGCTGATGATGATGACGATAGTGGGTAAAAAGTTTACAACCAGGAAACGAGCATAAAATAATTAATATCCCGATATATTTTGATATAATTTGGAATATTGTAGAAGCTTGATGTGCTGGCATCTTTACTATACTTATTTTATTTTTGTGAATGACCGTTTAGTGCCAAACAAATTAAATTCAAACTTAAAATTAAATGGGTACTATCGAGTTCTGGTACCACTATCTCGCGTTTTCCTTGTAGGCTTGAACGTGCCCGAATTTTTAAACTAGTAAAAGATACATGAGCACCTATGTAGTGCGTCATCTGTTTTTACAAAATCGCTAAAAACCATTGAGAAACGTTACTTTTAATTCCAGAAATTGAAAACTATATTTTAATTTTGAAAGCCTTGTTTGTCGAATGAGAGAATTTGTATGAAATTATCTAAGAAATAAGAAAATTTGCCATGTACATCTACCAAATAAACTAACTGGAACTTATCCGTAGGTGGTGAAAAGGCCCTAAATCTTTGTATCGCAATTGTAGTATTATTCATGTTAAAGTTGAGTTTGTCTGTTTATATTACAAACAGAACAGTAAGTCGCGATATTGTAGTGGTTAAAGCACCAGCCTTTCAAGTAGGTATGAGTGTGCGGGTTTGATTCCAGGTCCGGTAAGTACCAATGCCAATTTTGAAAGTTATAATATGTACTTTCTAAGTACATCTTGGACGCCAATGACTGACTGAGAGTGAAGGAAAACATCTCCAGGAAACTTGGACTACAGAGTTTGAAATTACCACGCCGCCTTAAGCAATCCTATGAACGGAGGCCTGTGCCCAGCAGTGGCACCATGAAAAAGCTGATAATGTAATAAAAAATTAATACGTACTGTGTTTTGTTTACCTACATCTCGAGAAAACCTGGACTATAAAGTCTCAAATCACCAACCCCCATTGAGCAAGCGTGGTGATTAACGCTCAATCCTTCTCTGTGTGAGAGTAGGTCTGTGCCCAGCAGGGGACGATAAAAAGGCTGATGATGTGTTTTGTTGATCAGACGAGCTTAACTTTAGTGTTAAAAATGGTATATTGTTGTAAACCCCTTTTCATTTACTCCCGAAAGAGTAAATGAAATTGCAAAGTAAGGTACTTTGTACCTAGGATGGTCAGATGCCAGCACATCAAGCTACACGAAACTGTCAAATTTTCCCAATCAACTTTGGACAGTATGCTTTAGCGATAAAGTTGAAAATCTATTACGCAAAATTTGATTTGATTTACTTTGATGTGCTGTCTGTACATTGAAATAGTAATAAGGTTCAACCATTATGTAAAATAAACATGTAATGGACTGTTTTAATGATAGCAATTACTATAAAAAGGACGTTATTATTTTATGTGTTAGCAAATAAATTAAATCTATAGCTTCATTGTATTATAAGAGTTTGTCACTTAAGTAGGGATTTACTTATTGACTATGTATGGGTTTTTTGATTACAATATATCTTTCAGTATTGGGGTTCAATACACGTAATTAGACGGCGATTTAATAAAAAAAATAATTAAGGACCAGTTTTACAATGTCCGAATAGCCACTATCTACCGAATAAATTCAAAAATGGAACAGAATTTGTATGAAATTATCTACCAAATAAACTAACTGGAACTTATTCGTAGGTGGTGAAACAGGCCCTTAGTCGCATAAAACAAAAGAAAACATTCTACAAGCTTCTTTTGGGTGAGATTTTAAAAAAATAGTAATAAAACAGATTTGTGAGATTCTAGAATTGATGTTTTAAAAGAAAATAAATTTGAATATAGAATTTAGAAAAAAAAAAACAATGCACTATAAGAGACAAAAAATATTTTGAAGAATTTTCTACAAAAAATACACTTACCCGGATTACTAGACTATTCCAATACGACTGATGTCCACTAAGAATGTAAATGTAATGTTGACCAATCTACTTGACACTCGTTTGAATGATTTAAAGATTATTCGCAGAGGCGACAGGACATATAAAATGCCTATTGCCTCAGTGAGGCTGAGCATACGCAAGCATTGCCAGACCGAATGATATAAATAAAATGCGTATTGTTTCTCTTAAATAATGCAAAAAGGGATTTTTTTAACGACCAATCGTTATTATTTTTATTATAGTCTAGTAGTTAGTCAAATGCCACGAACAATGTGTCAATAGACTCTCGCTAGGTAGCTAGGTTAAGAGACTGATTCAGAAAGCGTTACTCCTTTAAACGGTGTTTATTATGATGTGGTTCTGTCTCTGGAGTCCTAATTTTCGGTTCAAAGCTGTGGATATATAGGGTGTAACAAAACTAGTACACCACATTATTACAGGTCATCTAGTACATCATGCCAAGGATCATGTTTACCACAAAAAAAGTTGAATGACGTAAGGGTCAATGATCAAGCGCCTTCATAGAGAATTGCATTATGCGTACAATTTGGCGAAGTATGTTTTCTTTTTTGTGGTAAACGTGATCCTTAGCATGTACTAGATGACCTGTAAAAATATGGTGCTCTAGTTTTGTTACTACCTATATATTTTCAATATTTTTAAAAAATAATAAAGCATTGAAAAGCACGAAATGTTATTGTTGAAGTATTGATTCTATAAAAATAAATAAGACTATGGTTAAATATCGTGCCTTCCTAATTTTTATTTTTGTCTATTGTCACTTCTTGTTTTCTCTCTGACACTACAAGTTTGTTAAATTGTTAATTTTATATTTTCTTATTAAAAGTACAGTTATTCACGCTGAAACCTGTCCACTCATTTTAACCTTAACAGTTATGAATGGTCTTGTCATATTTATCATAAGAATATCAAAACATTCTTTCAATATCACACAATGTAAAAAAGGGAAATAACAATGAAACCTCTTAATCAATGATTAATAAATAACGTAAAAGCAAAAATGTATAATATCTAGTTCATTTTTGTAAAAACAATTGACATAATTTTCTGAAGACTATTTTTGTAACAATTTCGGCCAAAAATGTATCGCATCTACAGCTTAGTCTATGACCTCTAGCATCTTGCTGTGAACATTATCGTACAAGTACACTTAGGTAGCAAATATTTGCTCTGTTTTCCGCCTTCAAAGACGTGGTACTTGCTATTAAATGGATACTTCATTATTACCTATTTATATACATATAGCCTTCAAAATGATTAAAAAACGTCCTTGAAAAAATATAAAAGATTTTCGATTTATTTACCTTAATAAATCAGTTCACAAAGATTTATTGAAAGATTGTAAAATTTCTACAATTCTTTTTAGAAGCCATCGAAAAATTCATCCCCATCACTGTCTACTGGGAGCGTGCCCAATAGGCTAGCAGCATTGCCACGTTGTATGACAATGCTTATTCTCTGACCAAGATAATAGCTAGACTTTGGGCCACGGGAAGCTTCAACCAGCCGCTTAGATAAGTCTTTATAAAGACCTAAAGCATTGGGTTTCGACCCCAAACGGTTCGAAAACATAGTCGCCAATAAGGACACAATTTCTTCCTTTGTCTTATATAGTTATTTTTTTTAGTTTTTTAGACATTACCCTTAAGGATTATGGGCCTTACTAGAAAAAAGTTATACAGACTTTCGACACGTGTTTTAAAGTCATTTTGCATGCAAATTTATCTTTAAACACGTGTCAAACGTCTATCTAACTTTTATGTAGTAAGGCCCTATGTGCTTAGCAAGCTTTTCGGCTCCTTAGAACTTATAACTTAGTATTTCCTGGGAGTTTACAACTGAGCATGTTGCCCAGGAACTAAATAAAAGACTTTGTACCGACTATAACCGTTACCTATAATGGTAGGTCAGTACATAATTGTCATTTGGTCACTCATAATACAATACAACCTAGACTATTAGTTGTTCTTATCATATTATTATCTAGACTAGACGTAATTATCAGTAGGTACTGACATTAAAAGTATTATTGTCATTTGGTTGTACTGACGCCAGCACATCAAGCTACCTATCCAAACCGTCAAATTTTCCCAATCATCTTTGAACCTTATTCTTCAGCAATAAAATTGAAAATCTAATAATAAAACTTGACAGTTTGTTGTAACTTGATGTGCTATCGTCTGTGCAAAGCCTGAATGTCGAAAATCCTAACGATCTCTTAGAATAACCTGCTCAGGATCTTTCTCAACTACATACAATGATGGTGATAGACTTTCAAGCTTACTGAGGTCACTTATGGGTGTAGTATTGGAGGGAGCGTCACTGACTTAAACCAACTATGTTCCTTCTGGAGGGCTCTGTCTGCCGGGGCCACGGTAACTCTTGCGAACAACCCGCAGCCCCGACAGGCCTCGGCCCTAGGGGGCCAACCAGGTTTTCGGACTATCGGACTATGAGAGTGAGGGAATAGAGAGTGCACCTGTATCTGCGCTAATGCTTGTGCACTATAATATGTCCTGCGCAGCTGGCTGATCTCCATAAAAGAAAACGGCCTCCGTAGCCGACAATCGGCCTGGATGCCATCATCATAATACTAATAGCGGGTGATAAAGGTTTTCTTAAAATTGAATTTTTTAGCTCATTAAGTCACATGTCCATAAGAACTTGCATTCTTACAAAGCAGACCAACCCAGCTGTAGGAATTTGTATGAATAATTATAATTACCTTAACCCTTACAGCAGGACAACCACATTGAAAATAATAAATAATTACATAGGATAAACATAATTATCAACCACCTCTGCCCTCCATAATGAATATCTAATAGACGTATCCTCAGTCCGAGAGGTTTCTTCTTTCGTAATTGAACCTATTCAAAAGTATAATAATTATTATTGTACAGACGGCACATCAGGCTACTACAATCTGTCAAATTTCCTTAATAGATTTTCAACTTTATCGCTAAAGCATTATGGCTCAAAGTTGATTGGGAACATTTGACAGATTCGGGTAGACTGATATGCTGGCATCTGTACTCATCATCTACCTAGCGTTTTCCCAAGCTATGTCGGGGTCGGCTTCCATTATTAACCGGCTCCAATTCAGCTGAGTACCAGTGTTTTACGTGGAGCGACTGCTTATTTGACCTCTTCAACCCAATGACCTGGGCTTGGTAAGACTGGGTGTTGGACTTTCTGGCTCCTGACTACCCATAACGACTGCCAAAGATGTACAAATGACAACCGAGACCCACCAATTTAACGTGCCTTCCGAAACACGGAGGAACTCGTCATGACAAGATGGTCACCTATCCGAGTAGCGACCACGTCAAGAATTGCTTAACCTTTTGATCGATCGACCCGTGCGGCTATTAATTAGCCACGAGCTCTACCTTATAATTTAATCTTTATATCAAAAAACGAAAAGTCAAAACAGTACATTGAATATTTTTAAAAAGAATAATTGGGACGTGATCTACAATCGATATCGAAGCCAAATATATAGGTTTTAGAATTTTTGTCTGTTTGTCTGTATGTATGTCCGGGATAACCTCAAAAAGTACTGCATGATTTTGCTTCAAATTCGGCATAAATATAACTAAGAGGTCGGGTCAACATATAGGCTAGATATCATCACGCTATCAATACGGGGAGGAGGGGTGAATGTTTAATCCTAATGTCCACGCGGACGACGTCGCGGGCAACAGCTAGTACATATATAATTTTCTACGTTAATCGACCGGCGTTACTGTTTCTTAGCTTAAATATTCTTCTACACAAGTTACGCTGAAAGTGAGCAAAGAATTTCAAACTTCATCCATCTACCCTTGTTTATTACCCTATAAGAATAATAAAACTAATGTCTTTAGTCCCATTTATCATCGTAAAAAACAGCTGTAAATTTCCATTTTATGCCCAAAAATGCTTAACAAACCTATTTAGAACATCCAAAACTTTGCGAATCTTAACAAGTCAAATAAAACGAGGCTTGTTCAAGAGTCACAATTGGAGTCACCTTTATATACTTAGAGCATTTAATTAGCTGGAACCGCTGTAAGGATAAATCCCTACGCAAAAAATGGCTGAAAATTTTCGCGTGAAGGGTGAGGCAACGCAATAATAGATTATCTGAGGGCACGGCCAAATCTCAAGCAGAGCGGGCACGGCCGTTTGTCATTTACAAAAATTGCCAAATGCAAGCATAAACTTAACGCATACCATGGTACAGACGCCAGCAGGTCAACCTACCCGAATCTGTCAAATTTTAACAGGCGAATATTAACCTACCGGTATTGTGATAAGGTTGAAAATCTAACAAAGAAATTTGACAGATTGAAGTAGGTTGGTCTGATGGCATCTGTAGATGTATCTCCGGCGGCAGAAGGAAAGTCACAGCAATAGCGTGTCCGGTTGGTTATTTGCTCTAAGCCTTCGTAAGTACAAATGAAGAGGTCCAAATTTAACGACTTGTCAAATGGACGTTCCGTAGTTAATCAAAAAAGTAATCCCAGTTTGTATATGAGTTAACTTTCGAGTTCATTTTGTTTACTGGTTTAGGGCTGGTTTTACCGTCTAGTTTATGTGAAATATTAAATGAAGATTTAATGTTGACGGAAAACAGCCGTAAATAATTATTTCTTTATTAAAACCGATACCAGAATCCAATACCCCTTGGTCAGACTGGTCCCGAATGTTTAGATGTACCGGCACCAGCACATCAAGCTAAAAGAGTCTGCCTTTCCTTAATAGATTTTCAACTTTAACTCTGAACCATAATGCTTATAGTTCAAAGTTAAAGTTAGGAAAATTTGACGAAATATTTTTTTCGGTAGCTTGTTGTGCTGGCATTTGTAATAAAGGCAGCCGAAACTCGCAGTTTAACGTGCTTTCTGAAGATGAGGAACTCTTAGTGACATAGATGGTCATGCATTCACTTATCGATCGAGCCAAGTGCTGTTTTAATTGTGAAAGTTTCGGAAGGTATGTTAAATTGGTAGGTCCTTTGGCAGTCGTTACGGATTGTCAGAAGCCAGAAAGTCTGACAACCAGTCTTACCAAGGGGTATCGTGTTGCCCAGGTAACTGAGTTGAAGAGATTAGACAGGCTGTCGCTCCATGTACTAGTACACTGGTACTCGACCCCAACATAGCTTGGGAAAAGGCTACGCAGACGATGACCATGCGGTAATTATAAAGCCACAGATTTTTACGTACAAAAACATCCATGAAGCTCCCATTAATACTATATGCATAGCAGTGCGATAGCCTGGGTCTTTCCACATTAAATTTAAATGAATTCATAATAATTATCCACACTTTCATATGATTTTGATAGAGGGAACTATAAGCTGTTATTTGCATTCAATTTGTGTGTTGTATGACATATTTATATTACCTCAATGTTATATTGGGTTAGGTATGGGATTATGGAGTCATGATTTAGTAATATAATATATCGGGACACCTTTTTCACACACGGTCGGTTGGCCCCATGGTAAGCTACTAATAAGCTTGTGTTATGGGTGCCAACACAACTGATAAATTACATATATTTTACACATATATAATATATTTATAAATACATATTATAACACCCAGACCACGACCAACAAGCATGCTCATCACACAAATGTCGACCGTGCCGGGAATCGAACCCGGGACCATTAACGGGTAACCATTGCGCCATCGGGACAAGCATGTTTTGTATGTTTTTAACCGGCTTCCCAAAAAGGAGTAACAGAATTGAAAAAAAAAATTATTGAATTTGGTATTCTTCCCGAATGGTCTAAGATTTGCTGATGAAAACGCTTAGAAATCGAGAGTAAATCAAGAAAGGAAGACTTGCAAATTTTAGTATACATCGAGAAAAACTTGACATTCTGGTGTAAGTATATCATTCTGATGATCCAATTGTTGTGAATTGTTTTTTTTTTTGGAATTGGAATTGAAAAAAAATCCCAACATAGTTGGGAAAAGACTCGGGAGATGATGATGATGATGAAAGTAGGAACACACCAATTTGACTTATCTTCCGAAACACGGAGACAAGACAAGATGGTTACCTATAGCCACGGACCAACCACGCCAAATCCTGCTTAACCTTGTTCGATCAATCTGTGCGAATTTCATTTAGCCATGTCACTTATCATATCCATGTGGATAGAAATCCCAAACTCTATAAACGCAATTGCCCACTACTACACTTCTGCCCACCCTACAATCAAAACTTTCAATACACTTCAGGCCAAACAAACTGGGTACACAATACGACTTGATACTAGTTCATGTAAAAAGGAATGACCCAGTGCATTAGTGAAACGGATGCCTTCCCCGCCTGTGTAGCAGATGAGACCTGGCTAGTGATGTGACGGTGTGCTTTATCGATAAATATGTTTTATGTTGAGTCGACACATTTTAGGTAAGATGTGTTTTTTTGGAATAATAATAAACAAAAGTGAAAATTTGTTCCTTACTATGAAACTAATACAAAAAGCCAGCTATGGCTAGTACCGATTTGTTTAGTAAAGATCTTATTCATTTAACTATTAGGCACTGTAATATAAATCTGTTAAACAAAAAAATTACAAGAAAAATCTTCATATTCGTGTTCAACTCGATAGTGTAATAACTAATTTGACAAATTTGCTCAAGTTTTATGGCCTCACTGATATTAAACTCACACAGTTGTCATTTAACGGCGCTTAAATATATTTTAACCTACTGAAAAATTATCTATACACGAACATTATCAGCTAAAAAATAAAGCACCTAATAAAACTATAAAAATATCGACATCACTTTATCGATACCCAACCCCGCACTATCAAATGTCGTGCCAGAAGATTATTATCCCAGAGATTACCATTCCACGAGACACAGCCAAAATACTAAAAAGAGTTGCAAATCTGCATCGCTGACTTCGGAATTAGGTGACTGTTTTATCTGCGTGTCCCCTTTTTTTTGTACGGTTTCAGATGGATTTAAAAATGCTGGGTACATTTTAAGAGCAAATACACATTAACATAAATGTACAAGGAATAGTTTTTTAAATTTCTATGTGTAGAATATGATGATAATGATGGCTTCCAGGCCGATTGTCGGCTACGGCAGCCGTTCTCTTTATGAAGATCAGACAGCTGCGCAGGACATATTACAGTGCACTAGCATTCATGAAGATACAGGTGCACGCTCTATTCCTTCAATCTCATAGTCCGATAGAATAGCAATCCGACACGACCGGAGAGAGATCAGGCGCAGGACCGACATTCAGACCGACATCAATCACTAACTTCCAGACTCCAGGCTGCTTTATGAAAGTTTCTCATAACCCACAAAGCGATTTCGGCCCGACTCGGGAATCGAACCCCGTGCACAACAGTCGCGCCTTGCGACCATTAGACCAACGAGGCAATCATATACGGGACCTTTTTTCATTCATGGTTAGCCCCAAAGTAAGCTATTGAATAGCTTGTGTTATGGGAGCTAACACGACTGATAAACTACATGTACTTTACACGTCTATATGTAAATTTATAATTACATTTTATAACACCCAGACCACAGCCAACAAGCATGCTCATCACACAAATGTTGACTGTACCGGGTTCTTTTACAGTCGTTACGAGTAGTCAGAAGCCAATAAGTCTGACAAACAGTTTTACCCCTTGGTAAAACTGTTTGGTACTATTTGCTACCCTTAGGGGTCGCCAGTTGCCCGGGTAACTGGATTGAGGAGGTCAGACAGGACGTCGCTCCACGTAAACACAGGTACTAAGCTGCATCAGATTTAGACTGAAAGCCAACACCAACATAGCTTGGAAAAAGGCTAGGCAGATGATGATTGTTATTAATTCATAAGTCAATTAATATAAGAACTACAAGAGCTTTGTGGAAAAGATGGCGGACAATATTTTATATGTATTAAGAACGGTTAATTTTTAATAGATATTTACAAAAAAGCCTGTAAAAATACAGAAGCAAAATATACTTAAACTCCTTCTACTGATAAATTTAATGTTTTCCCCTACACCTCTTAGAAGATTAAGCGCATTTTACGTCAAAGAAAATGTCTTTTTAAAATTCATGAGAGGCAATTGTCGACTTGGCTGCGGTAGTGAGTGATATTATATATTTTTTTTCCAGACTTTGAGCTGAGAACTCGGTTCTTTTGGTCTCGAGTTTACTTAGCTAGGTTTCGTGTAGTGAAAATATTTGGCGTGACAGCCATTTTGAATTATTAATGAACTGAAGCTTATATCCCATTACACACAATATAAAGGCGAAAGGTGGTGTTTGTATGTTTGTTACCTCTTCCTGCATAAATGGTGGAATGGATTTTGATGTAAGTTATCAGTAATATATCTTAGACATAAGAATAACATACAGGCTACTTGTTATCGGGATACGTGAAAAAGTTTCCTACAAGCTAATCTATGGAACTACTGGATAGATTTGAAAAATATTTCAGTGCTAAATAGCCCATTACAGCTACTAACTATAGGGATCTTTTTATCCAGGTGCGCGGAGTTTTTCTCACGGGATGCTGGTAAATTTAATCTAATTTGAAAATAAGCACAAAGAATAACAGTGCTTTTACGCTATAAAATCTTCGTAACATATGTATTATTATTGAATGCAATAAAAAAATTGTGAGCATTTAAAAGTCTCCAAGTCCCTCCAGCTGCACCTACAAAGGGGAATCTTTTAATGATTTCACACTCAAAAAGAGGAGATGAGTAAACCTGCAGTAAAGACCTAGATTCCAAAATCAAAGCAATCTCAGTTCACCGGCAGCGCCTTCCGAAAAAACCAAAGCAAAAACGTGACGGTTTGCGCGAAAAAATTCTAAAAAAACTTATATTGTTTCTCGCACTACAAACTAGTGGCGGTCCCAAGCGGTTTTTCGTATGCATATAAAAACAAGGAACGTTTCCCCAAATTGAATTCATAACTCTTTTTAAAAACAAATCGTGTTATGTTTCTACTCAAATAATTTTACTGTAGCATGGTGATTTTATATCTATTCTGTCAAGAAAAGACAAAGCTCTTTCTGTCAATGTCAACATGTCTTCTGCCCAAGCATGGCGCGATCTGTCAGATCGCATATAATTACTTGTAGCCTTATGTCAATCGAAGAAAAGAAAAATTACTTCAAAAAATTTCGAAAGAAATCTTACGTCAATCTGTCACTTTTCTGTTATTATATCCAATCTCCGGAAAACAAAACTTGTTTCTACGGTTGCCATACTAAGCCTGCTGGTGTAAAGTTAAAGTATATGTTATCATCCTTCGAGCATGCGTGTTTTGTTCTTTGACAGTTGCGGTGTTACTCGTAGCTACGACAGACAGTTATTTTGACGACGATTGTATAGTAATTTTTGAACTTACAATTTTAAGTGCATAAGAAGACTATGAGGATGATAAAAGAATCATATACATAATTATAATCATTCAAAATTATGTTAAAACATGACTTATTGTGGGGCAGTTGGGCCAAAGCCCTTCTAAAGCTCGTGTCATTTCAAAATTGCGATAAAAATGCAATATTTCAAATACAAATCACTACTTTACAAATTACTGGCAGTTTCTCGCGGTTTCTCCCGCATGGAAACTTCTTCACGTACTCGGATAAAATATTATAGCCTATGTTCACCGGGGATAGTGTAGCTTACAAAAAGTGAATGCATTTTTCAAATCGGTCGTTATTTTGGTACCTATTCAAACCAAATAAACAAACAATGCAATCTTTCCTCTTTATAATATAAGTATAGAACTATAGATTAAATATGATGCTTTATTTTTCTTAATGTTTGGATGGAGGATCGATGTTTGGTATCCTTCCACGCAAAAATTACTGAACGGATTTTGATGAAACTTTATCTGATGATGTTGATCTAATGAATGGATTTTCTTTGTGGGTGTCACTGTCATTATATTTTAACCATAAGCCTGAGCACCTTGGGTGATTAAGCGTCATGATTACCTTCGCCTCCCTGAGGAGTGTCTATGTCTTTGTTGACACGCCACCACGAATTCTATTACCAAGTTTAAATTGCTGTTTAATTTTCTATACTTAGGGTCCGTTTCACCACCTACGAATAAGTTCCAGTTAGTTTATTTGGTAGATAATTTCATACAAATTGATGCAAATTTTAAATACAAGTGTTAGGGCCAGTTTCATCGTTTACGGATAAGTTTCAGATAGCTTATCTGGCAGATAATTTCATACAAAAACTGTTCCATTTTTTAATTTATCTGGCAGATAGTGGCTATCCGTAACCGGTGAAACCATTGAACCATTAAACCTTATCCGTATCACATGTATTGTACCTTGTACCCATATTTGCGAATAAATTTATTTGTATTTAAATTCAACTTTAACCCAATTTATATTCAAACAATGAACATTAAAACTCGCAGACGCAGACATCTTCAAAACTTATGACACATAACCATGTTTAAAATAGCACCTCTTAACAAATTTGCATTCGCGAGTCCCTTGCTATGCATTTTGTGGAAGCGCCCCCTAAGGAATCGTTCGACTGTCTAATGTTAGTTCTTATCTGCAATCGGTTGACAGGACTATGTATTGTAAGTTTTAGAGTGTGTATTTGTGGTATTTTGTAGCTAGACTCCTATACTCTAAGGACGTGGACGATGTTTTATCATGTTGTGTTTATTGAAGAAGATTTTTTAATATTATGTATAGACGCCAGTGCATTAAGCCACTTAGTATGGCTGAAACTAGTAATAAAATACAATATTAACTGTTTTCTTACGTTTAGATAGAAATGGAATATTGACAAATATCTATAATATAATGTGACTATTATGTAGGTACAGCCTCCAGCACATCAAGCTACCTGAAACTGTAAAATTTTCCAGTTTCAGGTAGCTTGATGTGCTTGCGGCTGTACATGATAGTCACTTATATCAATAGGTATTTCATTTTGGTCAAAAGGTAACAAAAAGGTAAATTTTGTAAAAAAAATAAATATCATTTATCTAAACCAATTTGAAACCAATTTGAATATAAGTATATTCTAAACAAAAATATTTACAAGAAAACCCTACACGTTACAAAAAACATGGCGTCCGTCGTAAGAATTCCGACCATAAATAAACCTCATGCAATGCAAAAACTCGGTGAAGCTAGTGGACATAAAATCTTGCTGATGTAGAGGACTTTTTACTGTTCCCTGACCGTGTGAAGTGGGCATAGGCCCTACCATGGTGCGTAGTGAGATAATTCGTAAACAAATGTGGTTATTTATTTCCCCCTTTTACACCCTTGATTTGTGAGGATCCTTGCATGATCACAATTTGAGAATTGCTAATTCCTTAGGTATGTATGGAGGTTCCACAGAGCTAATCTTGAGGTCACATGAAAATCATTTTGATCTACTTTGTCCTTAATTTTAAAACGTGTGCGTTTGTTTTGTAAAAAAATATTGAGTAAATGATTTGGTATATTTTTTTTTTGTGGGAAATCATCAAATGACCCCTCCCGCTGAGGGTGCAGCTGGAGGGAGTGTCAGACTCTTACTGACTAAAACCCACTATGTTCCTTCTGGAGGTCCCTGTGTGCCAGGGCCACGGTATCTCTTACGAACAACCCGCAGCCCAAGCAGACTCTGGCCCTAAAGGGGCCCCTCCTGTGTTGCTGACATCTCTTCGAGGAGCGCGTGGAACAGAACGCGCCGCCGACACGGGCCTGTCGTCCCTAGACGTACGAAATGATTTTGTATGGAGCTACTGCTGACGGTAATTTTTAAAGAAATAAGTGAAGAATGTTTCAGGCTTCAGTATCATGCGGAATCAACTTTCTAAAATTCTGACCTTAAGTACCATCTAACTGTACCTATTAACTGGGTAGGACGGAATGACCCCTCCTGTAGCAGCTAGAAGACTTTCACTACCTCAAACCTACACTAATTCCTTTTTGGACCCCTTGTGTGTCAAAGCTACGATAACCATTGTGAACAATCTTCAGCCCCATCGTACCTACCTATAATCCGAGATCTCATAAAAAATGAGCTCTAATCGAGTACACATAGTAGTAGAAAACTAAATATGAACTGAGTTGACAGGTACCGACGGATTCAATTTGCGAATAATATTCAATTTTGTTCGTCAAGGGCCTGTCGGACTACCAAACGAGTTGGTGCTATATTTTTATTAATAGACTTTTTTCCAATGCTAAGTGCGTCTGACAATGTCGTAGGTAGATGGGTTCACGTCATTACAATGAATGTTATTTTCAATTTAGACCCGAGTGAGTTAAGATCTATTCCATTTTTTTCTCAACTGCGTTACAAGGGTTATGTTTTTGATTAGAGAAGTTATTAAGTGCAACTCCCTACTCGTCTTTATTTTTGGAACTAAACTTTGTAGCATAATTTCTTTCTGTTTTAATGATTTGTTCTAATAAGAGGATATTAATGTTTTTAAACGATTGGTACACATATTAAACACAATACAGGGGTCTTACTCATCAATCCACGGTGACCACGGTCGGTATAATTCGGCCGAAACGTCGGGAGAAAATAGAGGTAGCGTGCATGCCTTTATAATTTTAAATCGCGAGTAAGACCCGTGTGTTTTGTTTAATATAAGAGGATATAATTGTAAAAATGTAAATTGATCAGCTTTCTGCTTCTCTATAACGTTATGGATAACATTACCACATAATCCTACTACTATTATAAAGGCGAAAGTTTGTAAGTATGGATGTATGGATGTTTGTTACTCTTTCACGTAAAAACTACTGAATGGATTTGAATGAAACTTTACCACAATATAGCTTATACATCAGAATAACACATGGACTACTTTTTGTCGCGAAAACCGAAATCCACGCGGGCGGAGCCGCGGGCGGAAGCTAGTTGTTTATAATGATGGCGTCCAAATTGAATATTGGTCATGGCGTCTATTTTCTCTATAGCGATCAGCTGGCTGTGCAGAACATAATATTATGACAGGGCGCACGCATTTTTGATACGGACATTTCATCCCTTTTTTAGTGCATATTTTGGCATTTTTATACTGCATAAAATCAGTTGTTTACTCATAAATAACACACACACGAAGTTACTGAGGGCGTGGGTTCGATTCCAGGTCGGGCAAAAACCAATGCAACTTTTCTAAGTTTGTATGTACTTTCCAAATATATCTTGGACACCAATGACTGTGTTTCGGATGGCACGTTAAACTGTATCCTGGCTCTGGCTGTCATTGAACATCCTTGGCAGTCGTTACGGGCAGTCAGAAGCCAGTAAGTCTGACGCCAGTCTAACCAAGGGGTATTGGGTTGCCCAGGTAACTGGGTTGAGGAGGTCAGATAGGCAGTCGGTCCTTGTAAAACATTGGTACTCAGCCGAAACCGGTTAGACTGGAAGCCGACCCCAACATAGTTGGGAAAAGGCTCGGGAGATGGACGAAGTTACACTGCATAGTCTCCAAAGACTTCTTCAAAATAAAGACTTCAACAGTCTCTTCTTACAGTTCATTCTAAAACAAATTCATACAAAGCTTGTTTTGATCTTGCACTCTTTAGTTTGCTAGCCACCTGTTGTATTATGTATTATGTAAATAACTTACTAACGACACAAGTTTACGGTTGTCTTGGGCATTAGACGGTTTTTAACTTAGAAACTTATTTTCTGAGGAAATTTTTGGAAATGCAAAATTTTGTGTAGCGGGTTTTGGTTGTAAATTCACCTGCTTAGAACCGGGTTGGATATAAGCTCTTTAGACAATAGGGAAAGTCCTGGTGGCCTAGTAGTTAAAGCACCAGCCTCTTAGTATGAGTGGGCGGGTTCGGTTCTAAGTCAAGCAAGTACCAACAACAACAAGTGACAACAAGTGACCGATTTAAGGTGAAGGAAAACATCTCGAGGAAACCTGTAGTGAAAAGTCTGAAATCAACACCCGCATTAGGCAAGTTTGGTGAAAAGAGCTAATAAAATATTTGTGCCATATCTGAATTTAAATTAGAGGAGCTCGTGGCTAAGTAACAGTTGCACGGGTTGATTGATCAGAAGGCTAACCATCTTGTCATGAGGAGTTCCTCCTTATTTAGGAAGGACCGCGAAATTGGTGGTTTCCGTTTATCATTTTGTACATTTTTGGCACAGTTAAGGGTAATCAGAAGCCAGAAAGATTGACAACCAGTCTTACCAAAGGGTATTGGGTTACCCGAGTTACTGGGTTGAGAAGGTTAGATAGAGAATCACACCATCTACCTAAAACATTGGTATTGACCTTCAACTAGAAAAACTAGAAGACAACCTCAACAAAGCTTGGGAAAAGGCTAGATAGATCATCTAAATGTAAAATTATGTCACAACCACACCGAGAAAGATGCAATTCCAAAAATTTGGAAAGCAAAGACCAGTTCTTTAATGTGTTCATAGCTTTCAGTACATACGTCCTTTTACGTCACAAGCCAGACTGTTTTGAAACAAAGCAGACCCAAAACCGCATTAAGCATCATTTACTTCTGTGAAAGGAAAGTGAGAAGGTACTGAACTCGAGAAAAACGTTGACACGTCGAGGGCTCTACAGTCCTGCAGCGAGACAGGCTAGTGTTGTTTAACCCCGGGATTCTGTGGTGATCCCGGGGTGTTCACATAAAATTTTATAAGGCTTATCGCTTATAATCAATTTCTCGTGTAAAGTTTACTAACGTACAGACGGCAGCAGGTCAACCTACCCGAATCTGTCGAATTTTACCAATCGAATATTAACCGTACCGTATTGTGATAAGTTCAAAAATTCTATTAAAAAAAATTGACGGATTGAGATAGGTTGAAAGAAAAGAGAAAATAAAAAAATAAAAATAAAATAATGTCGGCTGAGACATAGCTACATCAGTCAAATTAAAGAGAAGGTGAAAGTTGAGACGTATAAGGAAGTTCAAGAGTTGGCACACGATAGGCAGAAGTGGAAGGAGCTGCACCGACAAGAGCTAGGCTCTTGAGTTAAAGAAGAAGAGGTGGGTTGATGTGCTGACGTCTGTCTGTTCTGCTTAAAAAAATGATGTTCTACCTTCCCAATCGAGTGCTTTTCTTTATAAAAAAGAAAGTATTCAGTTGAAAATTATTTTCCTCATTGGTAATAACCTTAACTTATTAATTTCTACGGTATCCTGAAACCCTTATTTTATCTTATAAAGTAACAAATCCTCAAAAACTGTATAACACCCAGATAAGTAATAAAACAGTCTGCCTAATGAAACTAGTTAATGTCAAAGTTTAACTCCAAATCCCGGTTTAACTCCCGCTTCCCGGGATTCATTGACTTAAGCCCAACACTAAGTTCCCGGCTAAGGGCGGTGGGACGCAAAGTGGTGCACTCTTCCCCCTTTGTGATACACGGAGAGAAAGTAGTACATTTAAAATTTTATTCTTTCATTTGTTTATTTTATTTTTTCATAGTTAATGCTATTATTTACGTATAAAGTGTACTTTTCGCGGCCATTTTATGTCATCATCATCATCATCATCAGCCTATCGCAGTCCACTGCTGGACATAGGCCTCTCCAAGTGCACGCCACTGAGATCGATTTTCGGCTTCTCGCATCCAGCTCCTGCCAGCCGTCTTTCGTCATTTTATGTAAGAACAAAATAATAGTTGAATTAGTCTCATTCAGTTAATTTCTATGATGTTATAAAAAGTGTTTCAACGTCATAATCTGAAAGGTTAATGAAAGTCGACGAGAACTCCTTCTATCTTTAAAGTCGGTTAAAAAACACCCGCACAAAAAATGTTGTGTTACGTGATATTAATGCATTTATTTTACTAATAAACGTGACGTCACAAGATAACACCTGATCTTTGATGCGTTAAATCTTAGTGTTGTAATCCCTGTACATCATATCATCATACCTGCTGTTTTGGGACCTCTTGGCTATACGAGTATAAGCATTAAGCAATTACTCCATATATCAGTCCTCTAACTACGATAGTTCTGTTTCTGCCATCATCTCCATCATCTCCCGAGCCTTTCCCAACTATGTTGGGGTCGGCTTCCAGTCTAACCGGATTCGGCTGAGTACCAGTGTTTTACAAGAAGCGACTGCCTATCTGACCTCTTCAACCCAGTTACCCGGGCAACCCAATACCCCTTGGTTAGACTGGTGTCAGACTTACTGGCTTCTGACTGCCCGTAACGACTGCCAAGGATGTTCAATGACTGCCGGGACCTACAGTTTAACGTGCCATCCGAAACACTGTCATTGGTGTCCAAGATATACTTGTAAAGTACATACAAACTTAGAAAAGTTGCATTGGTACTTGCCCGACCTGGAATCGAACCCACGCCCTCACACTTGAGAGGTTGGCTCTTTAACCACTAGGCCACCACGCCTTTTTTTCTGCCATCAACGAAATTAATTTCAAATTTTACCTAATATTTTAAATTCATACCACTTCAAATACCATTTCTTGTTAATCTCCAAAGACTTTTAGCACTTAATACCAGGAGAAGAGAATTCAAAATCCGTTAAAAACCCTTCGCCCGACTACTAATCTATGTTCAAAGAAGTACTCCAGAAAATTCAATACTCACCCAGGCGGCGTTGAACATAAATAGAATCACAATATCTGCAACGGGGAGCTCTCTTGACCTACCAGGCTAAAGACAGATCACAGATGACTTACAGAAGTCTTGGTGGAACACGGTTTTATTGCCTGCTTTAAGGAAAATAATATACTCGTATAACAAAACTTACCTCATCTTCTCATTCAACCTTAATTAATTATAATATAATTAATTCCTCTTTATCATTCAACTGCTGCGCACAATCTCCGCTTATCGGCAACTTGAACAAAAATAATAGATACAATCTCCATCGTCATCATCTAAGCCTTTTTAACCGCCGCCTCTCATACAGGTAAGGAAATGAGCGTTAAATAATGCTTGCTCAATGCGGGTTGGTGATTTCAGACTTTATACTCCAAGTTTCGTCGAAATGTTTTCCTTCACCTTTATTCAATGATTAGTGTCCAAGATATACTTACTAGCAGGTAGACATAACTTAGGAAAGTTACATTGGTACTTACCTGATCTAGAATCGAACTCACACTCGCAGTCTTGAGAGGCTAGCTATAACTACTAGGTTTCTATATTTGAAGCTGGAAGTCCCAACTATGTTGGGGTCTGGAAATGGATACAGCTGAGAGTATTACTGAAATGTGTGTTATCTGAACTCCCATAGCCGGGGCTGTTCGCAAGAGTTACCGCGGCACCAGTACACAAAGACCTCCAGAAGGAACGTGGCTTTCACGCAGGGGTCATTTGATGATTTCCCACGCTAAAAAAAAGCTCTCATGTGCTCCTAAGTCGTCATAACGACAGGTCGTGTTGACCAGGTGGAGTCGCGTCTAAGTGCACGATGTTCTTAATTATGGTTTCTTTAGCTAATCTGGCCGTGGCTTTCCAGTGCACGAGGTAAGTACCTAAAAACGATTATACATCATTTTTTTCTCTTGCAGCGAATCATGAAACTTCTGCGACTCAACTGCAATGCAACAGGTGAGACGAAGGGAAATTTTCTTTTTAAAATTCATGAGACGAAATTGTATATATAGCTGTCGATAATATTACAGTGTGATCAGCTACCAGTTTATTTACCATGGCAAATGTAATAGCATTTGATTTTCTTCAAAACAAATAGGATTTTGGTTCGTTGAAGATTTTGTGACAACAAAGGTCGTAGGTTGATAGACTTGCTTTGTACGCCAGTACACCAAACTAACCGAAATCGTCTAATTTTCCTAATCAATTTTGAACCATATGCTTCAGCGTTTTAAATTCTATTAAGGAAATTTTACAGATTTTAGTAGCTTGATGTCCTGGGGCGTCTATACAAAAATGTGTTCTAGAATGGTACCGGTGTGGATTGTACTAAAATTAAAAAAATGTAATAGTAATTTTAATATTCTGTGTTTTCTCTATGCTACTTATTTGGCAACTGCATTAGACCGGGAGCTGGTAGACATTTTTGAGTAGATGTTTACTGAGAACCTGTTTTGATACCCTTTTTTCATGGGAAATCATCAAGTACAGCTCAAGGATCAACACGTCAGACTCTTGCTGACGAAAACCCACTATGTTCCTTCTGGAGGTTCCTGTGTGCCAGGGCCACGGTAACTCTTACGAACAACCCGCAGCCCAGACAGACCCTGGCTCTAAGGGGCCCACCTGTTTTGATATCTCTCCTATAAGTACTCCAACTGAGATGTCTGGCGCGTAGTGAGGCATTAATATTCTTTTTTTCCTAATTTTAAACTAAATCTAGAATTTTTGATAGCGTTTGCAGGCGATTTCATTTGATTCCAAAAGTGTGCTGTTACTTTTTAATAAAGTTTCGAAAGTTTTCTCACCCAGGGTCTTACGTTCATCACCTCATTTGCAGCGCCAGCACCCAAAACGCAGCCTCAGTTTAAAGCAAAGCTTTGCTCGAAAACTTAGGTTAAGAGTAACTTAACTGGAATATATTTTCAAGTTGAACTTTTCGAGCGAGTACCCGAGGAGTATTACATAATTTGCGATGCAAAATACTTTCATACGAATATAATGGCGAGATTCTACCAAAATTGCTCTCGAACACAAAATTAATATTCGCGTCGAGGCGAGTCTAGTGTTAGCATTATAATAATGGCGTCCAAACCCATTGCTGGCCACGGCGGCCATTCTTAGTAAGGAGATCAGCCAGCTGCGCAGGACATATTATAGTACACAAGCATTCGCGCAGATACAGGTGCACTCTCTATTCCCTCACTCTCATAGTCCAATGGGATGGCAATCCGACATGACCGGAGAGAGATCAGGCGCAGGACCGATATTACGTGCTCTCCGATGCGACGGGTGTATCAATCACCAACTTCCAGACTCCAGGCTGCTTTATGAAAATCTCTTAAAAGCTACAAATTGATTTCGACAGTTAGCATAGTATTCGCGTAAATATATGTATAATATAACTAGATAATAGAACAGATGCATTAAATGCTATCACGTATGCATTATTAATATACCTTCGCCTCGTTTTAGACGGAGACATCCCTTTGAGTTGAGATTTATCAAGTAAATGCTTGGGAGCAATTATACCCTCCGCTTAGCCTCGATATCAATGCATTGTTGGTGCTGGGGTATGCTTCAATTTGGTGCACTGGCATGCATATGAAGTTGAGAAATAGATATTATATTTTTTACATTTTGAGGGTTTATTTAATTACTAGAAATTAAAGCTTAAAGTTACTTTTTTGGGTAACTAACTTCAAAATTGCTAACAGATTTGTTTTATTCTTATTTCAGTTAACAAAAAAAAAAAAATATTAACAAAATGAAATGTTGTCTGTTTATTTGTTTAATAAATTTCAAGAATTATCATTCTATTCTCCTACTTTGATTTTAAATCAATCTTTTTAGGATTAAATTTTATTTAGTAATTAAATTTATTTAAAATCATTTGGCTTCTTTTTATTTTCGTATCTCACTAAACGTATGTACAAATATTCGTACTTATAAAAACCTTGCTTGAGTTTGTTTTTTTTTTCGATTACGGGAAGCTACACGGTGAATATAAGTTCGACGAGGACGAGGGAGAAATCGCGAGGAACAGCAAGTAAATAAATAAAGGTCGATTGCAGTTACACCATGTTTATCAAAAATTTTATGCGTCTATTTTTTAAAGAAAATATTTTTTACAAGAAAGACACACAGCATAAATACACATAATTACAACAACACAATTCCTCATTTCATCGTCGAAATACACACAAAAACCCAATTTCCTCTCAATGTCTCATCTCGGTAACTTTTAATTGAAGTTACCGAAATAAAATATTTATTTTTACAAGCAAACAACTGGAAAGATATACTTAGGATAATAATTATGTTTGCGAAGATTTTTGTGCCTGCAGTAGTAATGAATAATGCTATTTATGGTACAAACGCCAACGCATCAAGCTACCCGAATCTGACAAATTTTCCCAATCAACTAAGAACCATATGCTTCAGCGATAAAGTTGAAAATCTATTAAGGAAATTCGAATGATTGTAGTAACATTATGTATTGACGTAAGCTAGCCTTTCCTCGCGTTTTCACCCGCGTGCAAAGAAACTTACTTCCCGCATATGTTAAAAAGTAGCCTAAGTTACTCCTTGTTAAATAAGCTACCTACCAAGAAAACTCCCGTCAAAATCAGTGCAGCCGTTTCAGAGATAAGCCGAGACAAACAGATGGACCGAACATGCAAAAAGTATTATTTTGGTGTAACCAATCTAAGCCGTGACCTCAGCTTAACATTGCTTGCACTAATAAGCGCAGCTGTCTAAAGACCCATTAAATAATTAAACTACTAATTAACGATGTAATCGTTCTAGACTAATCTAGAAAGTTAGTGTTTCGAACGTAAATGGTAACTTTGAGAGTAGTAGATCTATTTGGAATTCGTTAAGTAACGAAACTTATACTTTGGTGTCTCAAGATAAACTTACTTGCCTGCTGAAATAATTACTTAGTGTAATAGTTATTTAATCTCGAACATACTTTCTGTTAGTTGTCGTGGTGGCCTAGTGGTTAAAGAGCCAACCTCTCAAGTGTGAGGGCGTGGGTTCGATTCCAGGTCGGGCAAGTACCAATGCAACTTTTCTAAGTTTGTATGTACTTTCTAAGTATATCTTGGACACCAATGACTGTGTTTCGGATGGCACGTTAAACTGTAGGTCCCGGCTCTCATTGAACATCCTCGGCAGTCAGAAGTAGTCAGAAACCAGTAAGTCTGACGCCAGTCTAACCAAGGGGTATTGGGTTGCCCAGGTAACTGGGTTGAGGAGGTCAGATAGGCAGTCGCTCCTTGTCTAACACTGGTACTCAGCCGAAACCGGTTAGACTGGAAGCCGACCCCAACATTGTTGGGAAAAGGCTCGTGAGATGATACTTTCTGTTAGTTACATAATTTTACCAACGTAGGATTTTTATATTAATTGAAATAATAAGTTTACCTGAATTTTTGCTGCGTTTAGATAAAAAAATATTTAAGTAACTTTGACAACGTTCTGTGATATTACTCAGAGCAATGTCTATTTAGAAATCAGTAGAAGTTGCTATGATTATTTGGTCAGGCGCTTGATAACAGACGGGGAAGTTGATTTTAATTAACTTTTTAATGTGATTTTTCTGTAGTTTAGCCATTAAATATATTTTTTAATGACTATTGTGTCTGCCGTTGTACGAAAAATACTGAAACCCATAAATAAAGTACTTAAATATTTTAGAGGACTCCCGTCAAACAAAAATGATATTTGATGAAGAATATATGTAATTCTCGGTTTAATTGGTTTAATAAAGGTCTAAAGGTTAAAAGAGCTTATCGTCACTACAGACATCGATACAAACTCAAGTTACATTCTAGAACTTCACCGATTTTCACAACTGACTAGCATTTCTGTTGCCACGATCGTTTCTGTCACTTTGTGAAATCAGTCGCTTCCTGTCGACTCCTGCGGCTGTCGAAGTTCCACTTTACACGGCTTTCTACGTGATATAAATAGTGAATACTTTCATATTTTCTGCGCAGCTTTGTGACTTTTTTTACACTTCAAAAATTCTGCTGTAGAGAGGTTTTATCTTGAAGTAATTTTTAATGCGAATGTGAATTTGTTTTTTTATTTGTTTCCAAAAATTTTACGCGTAAATTGCTCAACCGATTTAGATAAAATTTTATATGAAGATAAATGTTACACTGGCGACGGAAATAGGCTGGTTAGATTTTTTATACAAGTGCGGGAAATTTTTCTTTTGGGATGCAGACCAAATTTCTGGGCAACAACTAGCTATCTACCAATTGTTTTTCAAATTGATAAGTTCTTGTCTCCTGTTATTTTCAAATTCTAATTTAAAAATACTTCTGGTTACTGTCAGACTAATTATTTAGCTGTTTGATAGACCAGACTTTCAGGATCATCAAGTTCCAGACCCTAGATTTTATTTCCATCAATTTGTGCTATAACCCTTCGAAAAACATTACAGTCAAAATGCCATAATACAGTAGTACTATATTTTATTACTTTTAAAAATATCCTTATACACAGAAGTCGGTTCAATATAAAGAGTATAAAAAATAAACCGTCAGAGCGATTACTTTCGAAAATTGCCAATTTCAGTACCCCTAATGAATATAATGTAAAACCTTTTGTTATGGAGATGTTTTTTTATATCTTTAACACGTCAAAGGAACCAGTAGAAAGGGGCTGATCTTCTCTTATTAGAATATTATGTGATGGTATATATAGCAAGATGGAGAGCTCGTGGCTAAGTACCAGCCGCACGGAGTGATCGATCATAGGTTAAGTAAGGTGCGGTCGGTTTTGTCAGGGCACGACTCTGAGGTTTTGCACAGGGTAATTAAACACCTCACTACTCCATACAGACCGGGCCAGCACTAGTGCGGGACCACAGAAGAATCTGGATTCCCGCTGCCCAGTGTGTGAGGAGACACCGGGATGCTTTTAGCCGGTAAGAGGCATGGTCCAGTACGTCCCTCCTCTTCTCCCCAGGCGGTGGATGTCCATGAGGATTTTGTCCCGATAAAAAATGTGCGGTCGGTCTAGAAGTAGAACTCATCATAATCATGACTAGGCTAGGCACATGAGTAAATATGGATCAGAAAGAAAAACAACTGGACAAGTCGATCGTGGCCGTTTTATCAATATACCTTTGGTTCCCCTGCCATGGATACACCAGCACCTACCACTATTAGGTACACTGCTGCACACACCTCATCACTATCCAATCTAGAAAACCTTACAACAAGAAAAAAATAGACGAATTCAGAACCTTCCTTTTTTGGGAAGTCGGTTAAAAACTGCTCCCCAATTCAATTCAGATAGGTACCTATAAAAATTTGCAATTTCGTAACCTAACACTACCCATTTCAAAATGCACCTCACCTTCTTTAAGGTGGAAAAACACTTATATCTTGTTCCAATATTGTTTTTATACATTTTCATTAGTATTTTGTAATGTTCTTAATGGAAGTAACCTCGAGGCTAAGTAGCAACAGTTTTCTTTCTTTTTTTTTTCATTCATCATTTCATCATTGAAATATGTCAAAATAAATAAATGTTCTTTACCACTAACGCCATCTAGTGTAGAGTGTAATCCTCAGATTAATGAAGGACAATAGATGAAGTGTAACTTAGCAGGAAGAACTTACGTATTGCTATCCTGGTTCTGCAAGTAAAACTCGGTATTTGAAGAAACAAGATGGCAATGTTTTTGTCAGGATGTCAATTTCAATCCGTGTACAGCCCTGTTTGACAAATCAGTGTCAAACGCTATCACCCAGGAATGTACCAACAGTTTTAATCGATATCGACGTTACTTGATAATTAAAAACGTGCTAAGCAAAAGAAAATATTTGAGTTTCAAAAGTAAAACCAAAATTTGAATAAATAGCTATATTCTTTTCTACCTTTAAAAACTGACTTGAAAAAAGAGAAGAGGTGCTCAGTTCCTCGGAATTTTATAGCTCGAAGATGGCTAAACCGCTTGTAATAAAATATTTTTGGTTTGGGAAGTATGCTTTCCAGTCGTGGACTTCATATTATAGGTTTACCTACACTGACTTGAGTATTTTTATTGTTACAAAAATAAATGAAGTAGGAAAATCAGATGTGGCTACTGGGACGCTGCAACAATGAGGTTTATTCGAGAATCTGTTCTAAGTCATATCAATTCGTAAGGAATTATTGTAAAATGATTAATGTTCTTATGATAATGGAGGTTTAATAAAACTCGAAACATGAAAAAAACATTCTTTAATTTATGGATTAAAGTGTCGTGAGCACATCCTCCAATGGTTTTCGGGCTGATTCTCATCCGATCCGTAACAGGGAAGCGTTGCACACGGATGTCTTCAATTTTCGGAAACCTTGAAGATATAAGTTAAATATTACATAAGTTAGTTATATTGATTTACATAAAAGGTCAAGTTACGGGCATGAGCGACATTCTTTGGAACGTCATTAAGCCGCACCAAGTAGGAGCGCGGTGGAGAATGCAGAAGCATCTGGGCATGCGCTCGCTTGGAGCCTCCGTCGGTGTAGATCTCGGTATAAGTAGATCAATAATCAACTGTCGATAACAGTTTTCACGACACTAGTAACCTCAATATTGAATTAATTGAATTCGCGATTTTTGTGTTTATTTTCATTTTAACATGTATGAAATTACCTCAGAATTGTAATACAAGTTATCAGAAGTATTTTAACTTAATGCCACTATATTTTCTGGTTTATTTACTTTAAAAAACATGTTTGTTTACTTACTTCATGAAACTGATATTTTCGGCCGAGTTTTCTTTGTGTTGGAATGTGATCTGCAATCGCGCACAATGCAGGACAATCTGCCTGCCCTTTCCTTCTTTCTCCATATAAAAACGAGGCACAAACACACCACAATTTATCACAATTCTTTTAAAACTGAAAGTCTTTTCCCGGGCAATGACACAAGATATAATGCGACTAAATTGAAAGGATTTCCCATGTTGCTAGTGTCACTTATAAAAGTACCTTTCTTATTTGGTCGGGTGGATAGGAGTCGTTAGGAGTCGGAACTGTCACTTTGGGTAGTACGCTTTTATGGCATAAAGGTTTCATCTATTGTCCTTCATTAATCTGAGGTGTAATCAGTATTGTCGCAACAGCTAACGTTTTGTTTATTAGGGTTAAGCAACGTTTGGCGCGGTCAGTCCGTGGATTCGAAACCATCAATGCCATCTCCAAATCCAAATCCAAATCTTGATATCTCCAATACATTTTTGTTGGAAGTTTTCAATGACTTGGGAGCAAAATTCTATGCCATTATAATAAAGCTGAATCGCTTATTTGTTTGCTTGAATGCGCTAATCCCAGGAACCAATCGTAAACTTAGAAAATCAGTGCTAGTGAGCTACTGTATATCCGTGGGTGAAGACGCTGGCAGAAGCTAGTGTTAGATAAGTGTAATACAACCCTTAGCGGTGTCAAAGTGCCAGTTTCACAAGTAGACACGTATCACGGTGATCATAAATCGTACGTGTTGTAGATCAAAATGGAAATTCTTTTACTTTGAAACATTTTTGGGTAGATTTAGCTTTATCTATCCTGACATACTTGTTATTGGTTGGAATATAATAACGACCATAATGGTAGGTTCTGTTAGCCGCAGTGGTCGCAAGGGCGACTGCCCCTAATTGGATTCCCGAGTTGGGCCGAAATAGCTTCGTACGTTTTAGGAACTTTCATAAAGTAGCCCAAAATCTGAAAGTTGGTTTAAACAACCCTATGCCTGATAGGGCACGCAAAGCCTGCATCCCCGAATGCTAATCAATAGCAGTCGTTGTTACAATTCCAAAACAGAGGTCATCAGGTGTATTTGAGAGAACTCTTACACCAGGCTTTTTACTTGATAAGAAGAATACGAGTATAATACGGATACTTTTAACCTAACTGCGGGAAGTGGTCACCTCAAGAAGCGGGTAAAACCGCTGACGGAAACAAGTACTTCATTAAGTTATCCACAAACCCACACCTACTTATCTTAAACAATAGCAAAAATTCTTCATCCCACATAAATAAAATAATTTTCACTCACTTAAACGGGAATATTTAAAAAGAAAGGCCCTTAAAACACTTAGTTTTAAGGGCCTTAGAAAGTTGAGAATTCACAAACCGTTTACGCGTTTTCCAGGAATATTCGCGATCCCCACTTTAAGGGGTAAAGTAATTTTTATTCATGAATTTCATTTGTCGAGAGACGAAACCGCCAGCCCAGCGTTATACGTCGACCAATTATGACAAAATATAATTGATAAAATCTCGGGTCTTAGGAACAAAATGAGGAGTATTTTTTGCTGGTTTCTATTAAAACAATTTTTTGATGACTATAGAAGCTAAGCTACTTCATTAGTGTAGTAGTTGCATAGCGCGACTGCTGTCCACGGAGTCTCGGGTTCAATTCCCGTTCTGGCCAAAATCGCTTAGTAGTGGGTCTTAAACATAAAGCAGCCCGTAGTCTGAAAGTTGATGATTGATACGGGTGTACGTCGGAGAGCACGTAAATGTCGGTCCTCGCCTGATCTCTCTTCGGTCGTGTCGGATTGCCGTCCCATCGGATTATGAGAGTGAGGAAATAGAGAACGCACCTGTGTCTGCGCAAATTCTTGTGCTCTACAATAATGTCCTGCGTAGCTGGCTGATCTTCTTGGAGAGAACGGTCACTGTGGCCGTCGGTCTGGGCGCCATTATTATTATTCTTAAATATTCATAATCACCTAGACTCCTAAGCGATGCATTAACATAACACAAAGAATATTATTTTCTTTAGCAATGTTATCGATAATAAGCTATTATAAAAAGTTTAACATGCTTCATAATATAAATAACTTTTTCTCATCTATGGTTAGATGATGGTTAGATGCAAATATCAATTGACAACTACTGCGGTAATAAAAAAATGGAAAAACGTAAAAAAGGGTATATTTTTTATTTTTCCGTGGTTTATTCCGAAATCAAATTATAATAAAATTTTCTCTGGTTTAATAAAATACATAATTCTCTTTAAACTATGTGCCCAATGTGATTTGAACAGCGCATACAAAGTTGACCCACAAAAACATACAAGCTGTACCCTCTGTTTACAAACTTAAGTATGACTTTAGAAAATGAAATTGCAAACCAACACAATTTTTGAAAGTAGGAAAACGTGTCTTGGCAGAATGTAAATAAGGACTAAAATAGAAAAGTTAAACATCATTTTGTGTTTTCTAGCCTTTGACAAGTTTGACGTGTATTGCTGTGTCCGTCTGTGTCGTCGAACGTTCTATTTTTCCTCGCAATTGTGCCTAACTAGTCCGTATTACGTACACCATAAATCGTAATAGGGATGAACCCTAGATTGACCAACACTGAAGTAATTCAAAACAAATCATTTCAGCAGTTTCTAATATACCCGCCCGAAAGCCCGGAATTACCGACTAGCTATTATTAATAAAAAATCTATACTAATATCATAAAGCAAAAGTCTTTTGAGAGAGAATTTATTAGAGTTTATTTGTTTGTTTGGTTGAACGCGCTAATCTCAGGAAGTAATAATCCGATTTGAAAAATTGTTTCTGTGTTAGATAGCCCATTTATCAAGGAAGGCTACTTACTATAGGCTACTGATTATCCGGTTGCGCGGAGTAGTTCCCACGGGACGCGAGTGAAACCGCAGGCAGAAGCTAGTAGATAATAAAACAATTCTAAAATCCACATTTAACAAAACGTTTTTACAACTGCTAATCCATCCAAGACGACAATAAGTATCTGTCTTTAAAATCCCGAGATTCCATTCCCGCGACTGTCGGGGACCTAATGAAAATTGTTTTTAAAGTCAATCTGTTATCCCGGACTGGCCGGGAAGATCGGTTCGGATCGAGATAGCTGGTTGAAGATATATCATAGAGAGAAGAGATATGTGCTGACTGCTGGTTTTGCTCATTTTGTTTGATAGAGAATGAAGGTGTATTTTTTGTGCTTCCAGCGAGGTTACGACAATGATATAAAATTTTACTATCATAGTTTTTTAAGTTTCTCATATACTTACTAACATAACATGGACTTGTATCTTTACTGTGTGCTTAGTCTGAAATAAATATTTTCAATTCAATTTAAAAACACCTTTTTTTATTTATGTCCCCAGTTAATGAAGCTGCATGATTTCTTTACGATGTATGTAACTAACTAACTAAGAGGGTTGTCCGCAAGAGTTACTACGGTCCCGGCATACAAAGACCTCCAGAAGGAACAAAAATGGGTTTTAGTAATGGGTCAGTAGGAGTCTGACACTTCCTCTAGCTGCACCCACAGCGGGATTATTTGATGATTTCCCATGGAAGGTCATACATACTTAAAAATATTATACATACATATATATATATATATGCGAAATGATAAGTTTGTTGAACAAATAAGAAGCAAGAACTAATTAAGGTTAAATTTGGCTTAGAGATGAGACGACTTTTTGTCAGGCGGAACCTAGTGTATGAAATAAACAAGTATGTTACGAGTATAAGACAAATACATCAATGTTTTATATTCAAAACAAAAACAAACAAACAAATTTAATTGCAGTAGAAACCGACTTAGTTATACTAATGCTAGTTATGAGCTAAATCGCTGAATTCCTCTGTGAATCAAACTCAAGCTGTTCAAGTTCTTACACATCAGGGTATGAATAGGACTAGCTATTTGTGTTTCTTCTTAGAAATCGAAGTCGAAGTAGTTTAGTGGATAAAGCACCAGATTCTAAAGTATCAGTGTGCGATCCAGGCAGTTCGATTCCAGGTCTGGTACTGGTCTGAGTAACAATGCAAGATTGCTAGGTTATATCGTGTATATCTAAGTATGTATATCTTTGAAGTCAATGATGATGATAAAAGATGAAGAAAAACCAAGAAACCTGGACAATGAAGTCCGCAATTACCAACTAGCATAGAGCAAATGTGGTGATTAATGCTCAATCCTTCCCTGTATGAGAGTAGGCTTATGTCCAGTAGTGGGACGATAAAAGACTGATACTTATGTATCGCTTCAGCCGTAGTTATGGAACTTCTAATAGTGCACCTGTACATCTATCAGTCGTTGCAGACTTTACAGACGTTTCTGTATTTTTTCCAGGTAAGGATGATTCGGACGAGTCGCCGCGCGCATGTGTGCCAAATATCATACAATTTCATATAAAGAACTCTAAATTTCGCTTCATACGGCGTATAAAATTCTACGTTCACCATGAAGGTACAATCCTATACAGGCGAATGCCGTGATCCAATGCAATTTGTCACAGGAAAGAAATGTATGGAGTGGTGTCTGTCATCGACCGTGCACGTGTGTAACGAGCAGCGCGCGGCTGTCACGAGACACGTGCCTTGGAAACGGTCTCATGCATTCCCATATGTTGACTACTCTCATATTTCCGTTTGTTTGCCAAAAGAGAGCTAATTGCTGCGGAAAGCAATTAAGCATTCGTATCCTATGTGATTATTTTAATGTAAACAGACGTAGGGTAGAATTGGCTGATCTCTCTAAAAGAATTCGATAGTTGGAGATCGAGCATAAAAAAGTCTATTGGGATGATGCATAAGCTTAGCATCATCTCAATGATGAATGGTGATGAAATAGGGACATAAATAGATACCCATTATATTTGTTATCCACCTCATCCCACAGCTGCTTATAACCAAAGAGCGGGCTAACATTTTTTTTCCTTCTTCAGCTTAAGATGAACTAATAAAGTAACTTTGTCTGATACATACTTCAAGTACTCAGCGAGCTTATGTCTAATGGACCCACCTATTATTAGTTTGGAACAAAGTTCTTCCTGCGGTGTTATTTTATCATAATTTTACATGATTTGCACTTACGGTCGGAAATAATCTCTTTGAGTGCATGTTCAAGATGAGATCTGCCTCAAAGTCACCCAGAGAGCAATGGCGAGGGCTATGCTAGGAGTTTCTCTGCGAGATTGAAACAGAAATGAACATTCATAGAAGCCAGAAAGTGAAACAATCGGTCCTTCTAAGTGATATCGGGTCGAGAAGGTCTAATAAGCCGTCGCTGCATGCTGCATGTTAAACACTGGTACTCAGCTGCGTCCGATTAGACTGGAAGCCAACCCCAATATAGCCTGGGAAAAGACAAGGCAGATGAATTTTGAGGAAAGACAGATTGTTTTTTTCAACGTCTTCAAGTATGGACATAGTGAAGCAAAGCACATGACTAAATACAGATTTGTGTCACACAAGAATCCAACTATTAACTTACAGTAGTTCTTAATTATTCAGATTGCTAATCTTTCTTCTCCATCGGCCATCTGTTCTGCGAGCTATATGCACTGCCCATTGCCACTTCAACTTTGCAATTCTTCGGGCTATGACTTGTTTTCTTCTGCAGATCTCATTTCTAATTCTCAAAGCCTCCCTCAAAAGTTTTATATGTTACTAGCGACCCGCCCCGGCTTCGCACGGGTGCAATGCTAATACTAAAATTATACATATAAACCTTCCTCTTGAATCACTCTATCTATTAAAAAAAACCGCATCAAAATCCGTGGCGTAGTTTCAAAGATTTAAGCATACAAAGGGACATAGGGACAGAGAGAGCGACTTTGTTTTATACTATGTAGTGATGATTAGTCTAATTCATCCTAACTGATGATATTCTTCCTAGACGTTTTTGTTCCAGGTTCAAACATAAATACAAAAGTCTCAACACCCTATCCCAGTTTGAAGTTCACGGTTCAAGAAATCAGCGACAAATATATCTCGTTGTTCCCTTTACGCAGAACAATTCTAGGTTATAACTCCCCTGTTCTAGCTTTGTGTTGGACGCCATTTATTCACGACAATACCTACTATTAAATGGGTCGTTTATGTTGTTACTAGCTTCCGCCAGCGGTTTCACCCGCTTTCTGGGGGAAGTACTTTCCATGCCCGGATAAAAAGTAGCCTATATGTTATTCTGATGTATACGCTATATTGTGGTAAAGTATCATTCAAATCCATTCAGTAGTTTTTACGCGAAAGAGTAACAAACATCCATACATCCATACTTACAAACTTTCGCCTTTAAATAGTATTAGGATTAGGATTAGGATTAGGATATTCTGTTACGTTGTTAGGCTTTTGTTTTCTCAATATTATCATTTCTGTGTCTTATGTGAGATTGACTGCCATAATTGCTTTGTGGGTTTTGAGAAACTTTCATAAAGCAGCCCGGAATCTGGAAGTTGGTGATTGATTCACCCGTGCATCGGAGAGCACGTAAATGTCGGTCCTGCACCTGATCTCTCTCCGGTCGTGTCGGATTGCCGTCCCATCGGAATATGAGAGTGAGGGAATAGAGAGTGCACCTGCATCTGCGGATCTCCTTAAAAGAGAACGGCCGCCGTTGCTGAAAATTGACTTTGACGCCATCATCATCACTGTGAGATATTTTTTGGGTGAGAATTCATCAAATTACCCCAGCTGTGTTATAATGTTGATTTCAACCTATTTCCAAAATAAATATCATTTATTTCAAATTTGTTTGCTTTAACTTGCTAATCTCATTAATTCGACCAATTTCGAAAAGTCTTTCAGCGTTATCAAAAAGGGTTATTTATCCGGGTGCGCAGAGTAGTTTCGCTCGTAAATATTTTTTGGTAAAAGGCATAAGTAACGTAATTCTGTATAGAAGATCTCAGTAAATATTGAACTAATTTAATAAATTATTCCACTCTAGGTTATTGTATTTAAGGTTATTTTATACTCATTATCTTATTATGTATAGGTAACATATAGGTAAGCATTTAACAAAAGCTGAAAGCAGACGTAAAAAATAAAATTATGACGCAAATGCTTTTAAAAAAACAAAAAGGATTGATGATGGATGTTTTACATACAATATGGCTGTTTACGAATCAGTATTGACTGCCTATATCAATATTAATAAATGATAAATGATATTTATTTTGCAAATAAGTAGATTGAACTCAACAGTTTTCAAGTCAACACATTTTTTATAAAAAACGAGATGAGATCGGCATTTCCTAACTGACTGCCTTGAGAAGAAACGCCGAAACAAACTCAAGTACATAGGTAATAATAAATTTGAAGAGTTTGTTTGTTTACTTAAACATTTTAAATTTTCTGTCAGTGTTAAATAGCCCGCTTATCGAGGAAGGCTATAGACCATTTTATACGGGAGGCGGGAAAACCCGCTGGCGAAGCTAGTTATGTAAATGCATCAGCCTAGTGGTAAAAGCACTAGCCTCTCGAGTATTAGTGTTCGGGTTCGATTCCAGGGCAGTACCAATGCAACTTTTCTAAGTTATATGTTCTTTCTATTCTAAGAGTATCTTAGACACCAATGACTGATTAAAGGTGAAGGAAAACATCTCGAGGAAACCTGGACTATAAAGTCTGAAATCACCAACCGGCATTGGACAAGCGTGGTAATTAACGCTCAATCTTTCTCTGTGTGAGAGGAGTCCTGTGCCCAGCACCTTCTGTCTAGCCTTTTTCAAAGCTGTGCTGGGGTCGGCTTCCAGTTTTAGCCGGATGCAAAGGAATACCACTATTTCACATGGAGCGGATGCCTATCTCCTCAACCATGTTACCTGAGGCTCAGCAGTGGGACGATAAAAACAGCTGATAATGTAGTATTTAAAAATACATAAAATAAAGTAGTTTTTGAAAAAAAAACTGTATTACGTAAGTCCTTCATTAAAATAGAAATAATCATTATGTATTTATTTATGTTTAACATAAATAATATGACTGTTTATGAATCTGCAATCAAACATTTTATTTTTAAATTCAAATAAATATTGCAAGCTTCACGCATTATGCGCTTAAAAATCAAGGATGCAATGTAGCATTATATTCTACGTGGAAATGTTAATTATTTTGCTTAATTATTATAATGAAATTCATTGTTATACGTAACTTATCTGACCCGGTAAACTACGTAGTGTTTCGTATCTTTTAAGCCTGGACTTCTAGAAACCATTCAGGTCCAGCCATTCTTAAAGATAAAAGATAAAAGTCATTGTAGACTGAAAATCAGCGCTTTTTGAAGGTCAATTTTATTTTACAAAAGACAGCCCCCAAAACGCCCGCCCTTCACCACTTCCTATGTGTTATCGCTGGCAAGAAGAAATGGTGGAACAAACTCCGCAGCAAAATTGAGTTTTAATGAACAAATGAACTTCCTGTTCATAATTATTATGTAAGTAGAAGATTTATATTAAAATAATGAACGTACTAATTACTATGAACAAAAAAATAACACGAAGATCGCAATCGATTTTTTTAATTATCTGTTTATATTTGTTTACCAAGTTGAAAAATAAGAAGTAAATGTTGTGTGTATACCATAATCTTTTTGCTACATGTTCCTGGTCAGATTTAAGTTATTTGTGATCAGACCTACAAAAGGAAAAAAAAATAGGTACAATATATTTAGTCCTATACCTGCGTGCATTTAAAAAATCATTGACGTGTTTCTTTGATTTTGTTCCTTTTTGTTTGTATGTTTGTGTCAAGAAGTTTAACGAACCGATCAAGGTTAAGCTCTATATAGCTAGTAGCGAATACCTTCCATGGTTTTCTCAGTCAGATTATTTTTAACACTTAACCAATGCTCACTGACCACTTCATCTGCCTAGCCTTTTCCCAAGCTATGCTGGGGTCGGTTTCCAGTCTGCCTGAATGCGGGTGAGTACCAATATTTTACACGGAGTGACTGCCTATAGTATGACTTCCTCAATCTAGTTACCCGGGCACCCTTAATACCCCTTGGTAAGAATGGTTACCTGAGTAGTAGCTGGGACCTGTTTTCTTTGCTTTTTCATTACTAGCGGTCGCCCGCGGCTCCGCCCGCGTTGATGTCGGTTTTCGCGACAAAAATTAGTCTATGTGTTGTTCTGATATATAAGCTATAGAGGACCCCCGCGGCTACGCCTCTGTGGATGTCGATTCCCGCTAGCAAAGCCTAAATTTTGTCGGAATGAGAAGCTCGCGCTCGTATTCATTAATTTTTAAAAATTGTGCACCAATTGCAGGCAAAACATGTGTGGGTCTGATTTAATAGTAATTTTACCACCATATGTAACAAAAATACCTCTGTTTTTGTAAACATATACAAGTGTTTTTACAAAATAAATTATCTTTATCTGAGGGAATCTCTGGAGAACGCTTGAAGTACTTACATAATCTATAGTATGTGGCAAAGAATATTGAATCCTATGTAATTGTGTTAAAGTCTAGAATAAAATTATGCTTAGCTATTGTTGGTTACCAATAAACACATTGGCTGATTGATTTGTTTGAAACCAAAGCCAAGTTTAAAAGCTAATTAAAATTTCCGTATAAGCAGCTCAATATCGTCGGCAACTTGGGAACTTAATAACTTGAAAAGCGTTTAAGTTTCTCTTCGAGTAAGGACAAGGTTCTATTGTAACAGGTAGCGTTTATATTAAAAACAATTTTTATTTTAATCAAAGAAAGAACTGTAATCCATACTCGGGCATACAACATTCTATGTCTCTAATTTTAATGGCGTCAAGACCGATTACCAGAATATCTAAGGAAACTAGCCACACAAGCATTTGCGCAGACACAGGTGCACTCTCTATTCCCTCACTATCCTAAATGGGTCAGCAATCCGACATGACCGGAGAGAGATTAGGCACAGGACTGACATTACATGCTCTACGATGCACGGGTGTATTACCCCTCTAGTATAATAATATGGATAGATTATTATACTAGAGGGGTAATACTAGAGGGTTAATATATATATATCCCTCACAATTTTCAGACTCTAGACTGGATCACCAACTTCTTGTGTGGAGTCTGGAAATTGGTGATTGATACACCAACTTGATTGAAGAAATTTTCTAAAAACACAATAAGTAATTTCGGCCCGACTAGGGAATTGAACACGAGACCTCGTGCTGAGCAGTCGCTCCGTGCGCCGCTATACGCTCACTGTGGAACCTAACTCTTACCCAACCAACTAGTTTGTGGCGGAGACTGAAATACTGACTAAGAAACTCTGTAGTGTTCGAGTGAATTGTATTGACATTTCTATTTAGTGGCATTATTCTATACTTGCGGCTTGTTCTGTTCGTAGTTCAGGGGAAGTATGAAGGGGGGTTAGGAATTCTGCCTGGGCTGCGGGAGGTCCCTGTGTACCGTGGCCCTGGTACACAGGGACCTCCCGAAGGAACATAGTGGGTTTTATTAAGTAAGAGTCTGATACTCCCTCCAGCTGCACCCAAAGCGGGAGGAGGGTCATTTTATGATTACCCACGAAAAAAAAAGTGGGGATTAGGAGAACGTATCCATATTGGGACATACATATGAATAGATTGAGGAGCTCGTGGCTAAGTAACAGCCGCACAGCCCCATCATAAGGTTAACCAATTCTTGTCACGGTCGGTCCGTAGATGTGTGACAATCTTATTATGACGAGTCCTTCCGTGTTTTGGAAGACACGTTAAATTAGTGAGTCCCGGCTGTCATTGGAACATCTTTGTCAGTCGTTACAGATAGTCAGAAGCCAGAAAGTCTTACAACTATTCAACCAAGGGTATCATGTTGCTCAGGTAACTGGGTTGAGGAAGTCAGATTGGCAGACGCTCCATATGAAAACATTGGTACTCAGCTTCATCATCACGATATCCCTTGGTAAGACTGCCACGCTTTCTGACTTCTGACCAACTAATTTAAAACATCACTAGCTGTCCCCAGCGGTTTCACCCGCATCTTTGGTTACTGCTCCGCTCCCGTGTGTCTTAGCGTGATGGTATATAGCCTATAGCCTTCCTCGATAAATGGGCTATCTAACACTGAAAGAATTTTTCAAATCGAACCAGTAGTACCTGAGATTAGCGCGTTCAAAAAAACAAACTCTTCAGCTTTATAACATTAGTATAGATTTTACTGTTCCACTTTTTGCTTTCAACCAAGATGACGCCGCTAACATCATACCAATTTCCCTGCTCTTCCAAACAGTGCTTCACCATGCATGACCATAGCCTTCAAGTTATGCTCAATGCCCCGTCATCATTCATATAACAAACATAAATCAAACAGCTAGCAATTAGCAAATAGTTACACAAATCGCTACAAGTTATCGATAATCAATTAGGTTTAGGAAGCTGAACTTTTACGGTCATTTTCACAGGTTACGGATAGCCACTATCTACCAGATAAATTCTAAAAATGGAACAAAATTTGTATGGAATTATCTGCCAGATAAACTATCTGGAACTTATCAGCAACCGGTGAAACTGGCCCTTACTATATTGTAAAATGTATTATTGTATTATAAAATGTGGTAAGAAGTACCAGATTTTTTTTTACTTGTTCTGACGGTTGACGGTTGGCCGTAATTGATTAATCTAATTAGCAAACTATGTATTATGTCCGTTGCGTAATGTGTAACATTTTTTTTAATTCCCTTTATTGTAACTTTAGTTAACGGCAACGCTCATTAGTTATTTCGTGCATAATGACTTTTTAATTAATTATTATATTAGTGCTAAATGGAAATTTACTAACAATTACGCGCTATATAAACCCATAATGCATATTTTGTATGGTTTTCAAAGTACTCCAACTAATAATCAGGATGACCTATAAACTCCCGTATGCCGCACTTATCAGTTAGAACGAGACCGCTATATATTTTACACCCATCTCTTTCCCCAATTCGATCGCTGCTCGTCTATTTTCGGGGCGGCTTCAATTCACTCCGACCGTCAGTGTCGTTCATTCAATGCGCATGGCAACTTTCTTCGACCGCTAGTGCGCATGCGTTACTTGTGTCAAGTGACGGCTCTCTCCGGCATAACCTCTCACTTTTTATTTATGGAAAATTTTATTTAAATAAATATTAAAATGGCGGTGTCCGTGTTGCAATTAGTTGGATTGGCGTGCATAGCATATTTAGTGTTGAAAATAGTGAGAAGTGTTTTGAAGACATTGTATACTTACGCTGTTGGGCCTGCTCTGTTTAAATTGGATTTCAAATCGAAAGGGAAATGGGCTTGTAAGTATTATTTGTACTTTCTACAACAACTGTTATTTAAATTGCCTACTCGTAAAAGCTATTACAACTATTGTAATTGTAATTATTGTAATTATACTTCCTAATTTTTTGGGAGGTCGCTGACCTTTGTAATTATAAGTTCAATGGCGAACGCATCGATTGACATTGCATGTGGAAATGTGTCACCTAGAACGCTAGAATATACTTATTTTTTAAAGAACTATAGACGATCGTAAACTGTTACAAAAGGTACACAAATTTTGTATGAGGCAACTTTCTTTTTTTTTATGAATCATTTTTGCATTGAATGGAAGGTGTAACAGTTATTTATGGTGTGATTTTTTTTTATAATAATAGTCTTCATAACATTCACACTGCGTCATCTAGACCTAAACTAAACAGAGCTAGTACAGACCCCAGCACATCAAGCTACCCGAACCTGTCACATTTTCCCAATCAATTTTAAACCATATTATGCTTTAGTGATAATGTTGAAAATCTATTAAGGAAATTTTACCGATTTTAGTAGCTTGATGTACTGGCGATTATACTATGAGTACCTTCTAAACAAGTGATAAACGTACTTATATAATTTTCTTTTGGAAATACATACTTACATAAAATATTATACATAAAAATACCCACACTAAGTCAAACACCCATGTTCATGTACACACATACTTATACGGGAATCGAACCCGCGACTTCCGGCCTGGCAAGCAGATTCACTCACTACTACGCCATCTGGTCATCATTTATTCATAGACTTTTGATAGTAGGCCATGCATGGCTCAGTCGTTTGAACGCAATTTTTTTTTCTCTTGAACTAGCGGCACGTTGCGTCCGTACGTCATTACTAAGTAAATTGTAGGCTCATAAAAATCGCTTTGAATGCAAATTAGTAGACATTGATATTGACCGATCAAGTGCGAGTCGTCACCTTATTGATGGTTCCGCGTGGGTCTACACGTAACTTTCAATATCGTTTGTTTTGTTAATATATCTCTTCACTAAGGCCCATTTTCCACCTAAGGCGAGTAAAGCGAAGTTTATAAACAAAACTACGTAATTAGAATTTCTCCGCTTGGGGATACTAAGCGGAGGTAGGTAAGGTGGAGGTACCGTCATCTCCAAATCTTAGTAATTTCACTGATGAATGTTCACGTTTCAATGATGTTATATTTTATGGTCTCATCTCTCTCTAAAGAGTATTCTGAAGCCACGTGGACGACTATCCTCGTGGTCAGATCGTCAGGTGCATACGACCATTTAGTTGTCATAAGTGTTCTAAGGCGTTCGCCCTCAACTTGGCCCAGAATTAAAAGATTCTCCTACTACTTTTATAGAATTATTTTTTCGTGGTTATTCATCACATGACCCCTACAGCTGCAACCACAGCGGTCAAAATGACAGACTCTTACTGACTAAAATTCACTATGTTCCTTCTAGAGGTCTTTTTGTGCCAGGGCCGCGGAAACTCTCGCGAACAACCCGCAGCTCCGGCAGGCCTCGCCCCTACGGGGCTCCTCCGATGTTGCTATCCTCTCCTAAAAGAGATTCTCCATACTTTCATTACACACTAGCCTTCGAAGATAGGGTAGGTTAGATTGAATAAAAGTCATATCAGTTACCGCTAACGTACCTACTTATGCTGTTTGATCAGAATTACCTACTTAGTTAAATTATTTATGTAAACCTTGGACTGTGAACAATTGATTTCGAAAATGGAACATGACTCGGCATTTTGAAATGGTTGACATACAAAATGACCGATATTTATTTGGTTAGTAAATCTAGACGTCGCGTCATACTACTGAAATACTTTTGCGTATTCAACTCAGCATTTCCTAGTTCGCAAGATGAACTAGGTATTAAAATGTTACGTCTAGTTTTTCAGCATAAAAAAAATCTTCTAGTTCTTATTCCTACCATAAACAGTTTTTATCGTCTCACTGCTGGGCACATGTCTTCTTTCACACAGAGCAGGATTGAGCGTTCAAACAACACTTGCTCAATGCGTGTTGGTGATTTCAGACTCTATAGTTCAGGTTTCGTCGAGACGATTTCCTTTACCTTTAGTCATCATTATCATTGGTGTCCTATACTTAAGAAAGTTCATCATCATCATCATCATCATCACAGCCTTATTTATCGTCCCACTGCTGAGCACAGTCCTCCTCTCCCACGGAGAAGGATTGAGCGGTAATCACCACGCTTGCTCAATGCGGGTTGGTGATTTCAGACTATATAGTCCAAGTTTTCTCTTTTACCTTTAATCGGTTTGGTGTCCAAGATATACTTAAGAAAGTACATAATATGTACTTTTAAGTTATAAGTTATATTATAACTTAGAAAAATCCCATTGGCACTTGCCAGACCTGGAATCGAACCCACTTGAAAAGCTGGTGCTTTAACAGCTAGGCCACCACGTCCATTATTCCTACAGTCGACAAAAAGTACCACTTTATTCACGTTACTTGGCATTGAGATTAAGTAAACCATTATAACCACTTCCTCATGCATTCCTGAAGTTCCAATAAAAACAACTTTTATATTATTTCAATGAAAAACCTTATTCAGCTTTTATTCGTAGTTGATATCTTTCGTTAACGTAAGAATGCATCAATATTATTTTAACTTCACCAGCTATGAAGCTACCTGATACAAAAATTATGATATTAATTACACATTAAAATTGCAATTTATGTATGTACAGACGCCACACATTAAGCTACTACGATCTTACAATTTTCTATAATATATTTTCAACTTTATCGCTGAAGCATACAGTTCAAAGTTGATTGGGAAAATTTGACAGTTCCTAGCTTGTTTTGTAGCTTGATGTGCTGGCATCTCTATGAATAATTCCGGTATTTCAGGTTACTTCATTAAAATATTTTAATGTGAACAATCCATGAGGAAATATAATGTATTGCTAAGTGTAAAATAATTCCAGTAATAATAATAAGTAATGACCTCATTTTCGACGTATGCGTTTGAGCAAATATTATAACGGCAGATATTTAAAATACTTATTATATTAGGAAAATATTATAGCTGGTTATATTTCATTCTTATCTGTTACAATATTTTTAAGTTTTCATCCAATCTCCAGGGTATAGCTACGCATCCGATTAATTTGATGCAAATTAGTGAGGAGATAGATTCAAATGTGGAAGTGGCCCTAATTGTTCCTATTGTTCTAGTATTTACGGGTACTCATCATCTGTCTTGCCTTTTTCCAAGCTATGTGATGGTTGGCTTCCAATCTAATCGATTGCAGCTGAGTACCAGTGTTTTACATGGAGTGACTGCCTATCTGATCTCTTCAACCCAGTTACTTAGGCAACCCCATGCCCCTTGGCAAGACTGGATAAAGATTTACAAATACCCAATTTAACATGCCTTTTGGAACAAGAAGGAACCCGTCATGACAAGAGGGTCTCTAATGACTGACCGCGTGGAAGTGTTGCTTAACATTATGATCGATCAACCAATCGAACGATCGATCGATCGGTCAAATTCTTTCTTGTTGTCCTTGTTAATTCTAATGGCTATTCACATAATGATAACAGGACTGTTCAAGGTCACTTTTATTTTCTTTTATCACCTATTTTATTAGGTCATTGGCTAAAGTGCAGAAGTTCAATCACCTTTGTCCTAGTTTGGTTTGGTTCGTTCGGGTCCGGCAGATGTGCGTTCGCCATTGCGTAGACGATTGTGGGTGATGACTTTCTCCTTTTTAACATTATGCTATTTTGAGTTGCTGACCTTCTGGTTTTACTGGTTCTTATAGTTAATATGTATGTTGTTTTGGAATTTTAGGATATATTAAATGTTACGTGGGCATCACGTAATATTCGTGTTTTTGTCACATTAGAATGTTTGGTTATGTTATGAGAGTAGCCGTATTAAAATTCATTGATCGTCCTGACGTAAGCTATACAAATATTGAGGACGTGATGTCGCAGAAGGAATCTGCGGAACGGGAGAGGGAGATTACGACTCCCTTCCCCGGGTAGTTCCCCGCGTGTGGTTGTTGGCATGAGTAACCATGGCCCTGGTATACAGAGACCTCCAGGGGGGTCATTTGATGATGATTTATCAAGAAAAGAAAGGCTATATAAATATTGTAAAGCTGAAGAGTTTGTTTGCTTAAACGCTTGATCGCTTGAGCGTTGATCTCAGGTCCAATTTGGATTTTTTTCGGTGTAAGATATAGCCCACTTATTGAGGAAGACTGGAAGCGATTGTGTTCCACCTGCCGCCCCAGAGAACCACTTCCAGCACACGGATAAAAAGTAGCTTATGTCCTTTCCCAGGCTCTAGACTATATGGCCACCAAATTTTATTTAAATCGGTTCCTTATACAGCCAGGTGCAGCCAGACGGACAGACATAGTTACTTTCGCATTTATGATAGGTGTAGTAAGGATATAATATGTATATGTGGGTTTTTCGACGAAGGTAAGAAATCATGTGTACAAATTGAAATCAATAAAAAAAACATACTTTTGATAACCTACTCTACGAAGTCGGTGTAACATGTCGACAGCCATTAGGTATACACGCAAGCGCAACCACGTGGTTATCAGATAAGCATTGTGAACGCATCGGTTATCGCGTTGAATGAGTCAACGTTATATCATACGTCAACGTTACATTGGGCTGTAATAGGAATTTTTGTTCAGGCTTATGATTAAGGAATTTAGGAAAAAAAATACCTTTACTTCAAATTTCCGAACCAGGTTGAAACTCAAACTTCAAATAAGGCTGATAGGTAAATCAGCACTTTTCGAACGTTAAATACGTCATGATGATGGCATCCGGACCGATTGTCGGCTACGGTGGCCGTTCTGTTTAAGGAGATCAGCCAGCTGCGCAGGACATTATTATAGTGCACAAGTATTCGCGCAGATGCAGGTGGATTCTCTATTCCCTCACTCTCATAGTCCGATGGGACGGCAATCCGACACGACCGGAGAGAGATCAGGCCGCAGGACCAACATTTACGTGCTCTCCGATGCACGGGTGAATCAATCACCAACTTCCAGACTCCAGGCAGCTTTATGAAAGTTTCTCAAAACCCACAAAGCGATTTCGACCCGAACCGGGAATTGAACCCGAGACCGCGCATGCTCGGCAGTCAATACAAAAGATAGCCCCTAAAACCCTTGCTGTTCTCTAAATCTATACGAGTATACATAGATGGATATTTTAATACGTATTTCTAAATAAAAAATGTAACTTGTAGACTTTGAAGTTGTTTTTTATTTTTTACGTAAAGGGTCCAATAAAAACGGCTACTTGTCTACTTAAGCCTTTGTTTAAATATGGAAGTACTTGTTCTTTGGTCACAAAGGTGTTTTTAAATTTCTTGTAAATTGTAAAGAGTTCTTACTCGCTGTGGGACAAACTTTTTACAGTTCAATTTTCTTCGCGTTCTTTTTTTAGAACTGGAACATTTTATATATTGTCTTTGGACGATGAAATTTTTATTTTTTAAGCGATTTCTAAAAAAAGAAGCTCTTCAGATTCACCTATAAGTATGTATGTATATTTGTCCGCGATTTTCTCGCGTTCGGCTGAACCGATTTCGATGCGGTTTTAAAAATGTCCAACACTGTTTATTATTTTACAAATTAATTACATACTAACAAAATAAGTTAAATAATACATCAAGTATTACAAATACATACATTAAACATTTCACCTGTTTTATAAGGAAGTCTTTAAGTAAATAAGGTCCTAAAATTGCATTAAGAAACTCGACGAATAAGTGAAATTTATTTAAAATCCTCTTAGTTGAAGTTAAGTAGAACTTGCTCGTTGCTTTAAGACTGAGAATGTTACCTTTGCTCCTGAAGTAGTGTGCTGCTGACTGTACCTACCTATTAGTGGGCTAGGAAATTAGCGGGTTGGGAAAAAAAATCTAGAATGTTCACGAAAAATTCTCGTGTTCCAGCTCTTGAACTTTTATAGTCTTTTGTTGTAAAAAAAACCCTTGTACAGTCACCCGCACATCAGTGGAAACATTTGAACTGCGAAAACAGCTCTTATGTCGTAGGAAATAGAGGCGGTCTCAAGGCCAAAGTGTGTCTACTGATGTGCGGGTGACTGTACACACACAACCCTTGTACAACAGGTAAGTACCGATAAAATAAGCACTAGTTAGGTTTAGAAAAATGTACTGCATAATTTATTTTCCTAGTGCCTAGATTGCCTCGTTGGTCTAGTAGTCGCATAACGCGAGTGCTGAGCACGAGGTCTCGGGTTCGATTCCCAGGGCGGGTCGAAATGGCTTTGTGAGTTTTAAGAAACTTTTACAAAAGCTGCCCCGGCGTCTGGAAGTTGGTGGTTGATACACCCGAACATTGGAGAGCAGTAAATGAACTGAGTCTAGTCTAGTGTATACGCAAATACTTGTCTACTATATGCCCTGTGCAGCAGACTGATATTTTTAGATAGAATATTGCATAAATATTATTTTCTCTATAGTAGAGAGTGTTTAAAGTCTTAGTCATTTAAGCGAGTATTTCTGATTGTTCATTTAATTTTGTTGTGCTTAACAATTTTGTGGAGTCACGCGTTGTGACCTACTTGTTCAATTTAAAACATAATGTAACGTTGCATTTTGTTTAACATTAGTATGGCAATATCTACAATAATGAATTTAAATAATGCAATCTCTTTAATTTTTATGCTGTCAGCGAGTAGGTATGAATAGAAGATTTTTCCTCAAACTATTTATCACAGGTAATAAAAAATATGTACCTGGTCAACTTTGAACCATATGCTTCAGTGCTATTAAATAAATTAGACAGATTGAAGTGACTTGATGTGCTGGCGTCTCTTCATAGAGACCTTTTAAACGAACAAACCTATCTTACCAAAGTGATGTTCTGTTACCCTGTAATTGGGCTGTAGAGGGGATAAATAAATTGACAGTTGAAAAAAAAACAAAATTTTGATGTGAATAAATAACAGATGATCATGTTGAAGTAAGTGTTCTGTAACTAGTACCATATTTTTAAAATAATCTACTATTCTAACTCTCAAAGTAGGTATTTGTGAGCAAAATTTCCGCCGCAAATAGTCCGTTTTGTTCGAGCTAAGCCGGCTGAACAAATTTTCGCGGTCCGCTCACTTCGCGGCCCGCACATTATAACTTTCAGTTTATTTACACATCGAGGGTGCTTTAAACTTTTCAACACTTCCTAACGGTGCTGGAAATGTCAAACTACCCTCTAGTTATTCACTTGTTCTTTGTGAGAGACACAAGTTTTGCTTTACGTTGATATTTTAATAAGTTTAGTTATTTAAGGAGTTAATTTGTGAAGGCTTTTAGTTGGTGACATAATTTATTTTTCTGTGTTTCGGTGGAGTATTTTATTTTACATTTTTTTTGTATCGATAGACTATACACCGTGATTTTTTGTTGTCTTACAAAAGCAGCCCAATTCATGTATCCAATGACTAGTAAATGTTCATAATAAAAAAATGTGAATTTATGAGATTTGAAAAATAAAATAAATATTTATATTTATGACGCAAGACGTAGTTAGAAACTCCCTTGTCGTCTGATGAATGGACAAAGTATGATCTGCTCGACTGGTGCACTGGGTAGGTATACTCTACCGTTTGATACGTTAACATTTTAGGGTGTTTCATATTTCTAATTTATTAAGTTTCAAAATTATAATTAATGATATAAAAATAATAATCGCATCTAAAGGTATTTTATGTCGGATATTTTAGGTGGACCACTTTTGTAAGACGACTAAAAAGTCACGGTGTATATTATTTTCTTACAAAAAATTTCAAGGAATTCATCGTGAATACCTATTTTTTAAAAGTGTGGCTTCCATTATACTATGCTAGTGAAAACGTTGAAAGTTAATTAATACAACAGGAGAAAATCGCTGTTGAATTTAAAGTTTCGAAATGTATATTTCAAATTTCCTTAGTACATTTTCAACTTTAGTGCTGAAGTATATGGTTCAAAGTTCCCATCATCATCTCCCGAGCCTTTTCCCAACTATGTTGGGGCCGGCTTCCAGTCTAACTGGTTTCGGCTGAGTACCAGTGTTTTACAAGGAGCGACTGCCTATCTGACCTCCTCAACCCAGTTACCTGGGCAACCCAATACCCCTTGGTTAGACTGGCGTCAGACTTACTGGTTTCTGACTACCCGTAACGACTGCCAAGGATGTTCAATGACAGCCGGGACCTACAGTTTTTTGATTGATGTCCAAGATATACTTAGAAAGTACATACAAACTTAGAAAAGTTGCATTGGTACTTGCCCGACCTGGATTCGAACCCACGCCCTCACACTTGAGAGGTTGGCTCTTTAACCACTAGGCCACCACGACGTTCAAATGTTACGTTATGTTCAAAGTTGATTGGAAAAATTTGACAGCTTTTCAGTCTACACCTCACTCAAATGATTGAAGACCTAGATATTTTAAGTATAAAAATACAGCATATAATCTTGTGATAGTTTTTATTTTATAGATTGTATTTATCGCAATTATTAAAATTTGCATTATGTAAAACACCGATATCTTATCTAGTAAATACTACAAAACACTTGTATCTAACCAGCAAATGAAACCTTCGTTAATTTTAATTGATTAGTTAGCACTTAGCTGATAAGGGTTTGTGTCAAACTGACATTGACATATGTCAGATTGTGTGAGAGTGAGATGGCGTGCGAATTCACGTTCGATTAATTTGAATGCTGGTTGGTATTAAATATCTGTGTTTTGGCCACCAGTTCGCCTTTTTTAATTTTGGAAATTTGGATGAGGTTCTTTTTTATATTTTGGAAATGGGAAAACATTAAATGATCCCTCCCGCTGAAAGTGCAGTTTGAGAGAGTGTCAGAATCTTACTGACTAAAACCCGCTATATTCCTTCTAGAGGACGCTATGTGCCAGAGCCACGATATCTTACGAACAACCTGCAGCCCATGCAGACCCTGGCCCTAAGGGGCCCTAAGGATGAGTTCCTCAATTCGAGTTTGTTATGATACTTAATTGTGCGAACTCCCCGATTCACCAAGCGACTTAATTTTTTTCAAGTACACTTTTCTTAATTTTAATGTTCCCACTCTTATCAAGTCTGGGATCTGATGATGGAAACCCCGAGAAATCTGAGACAACTCTCAAAAATTGTAGGAACGAATCAGGAATTAACATACTTCCATCATAATCTTGTCAAAGTCGTCAAAGTCTTGTCTCAGCCTCTGCGAACGAATAGTTTAATATGTATCGTGTAATTTTAAATTGTATATTTACCTTTTGTTTTGTTTTCTATTTTTTATTTTTCTTTGATATTAAGTTTTTCGTGTTTTTTTTTACTTTATGTTCTTTTATTTTCTTCTAAGTATCTCATTCTATGTTAATGTAATTGGTCTGTAAACCGTTTTAACATAAATAAATAAATATTTTTTCAAATCGGACCAGTATTTCCTGAGATAAACGCGTCAAAGCACACAAGAAAACAAAACTCTTTAGTTTCATAATATTAGATACTACTGAAAAGTACCACAAGAATCTCTGTCAGTAAAAAGGGTTGTTCAGTAATTTTGAACTAAAAACCACAGGGTCAGACTTAAATAATGTTGAGGTTAACCATTTGTAAATAAATTGCCTTGTTTAGAAGCCAAGCACTGATTTAGAAGTGATATATATCGATACAGACGTTTATTGATTCCCACAATTAATATTATAAGAGATAGATTCCAATATTATTTGTTTTAAGAAAATACATCTATACATAACAGCGCGGGACAGTGAATATGGATTTCAAGATATAGACATCATCTCCCGAACTTTATCCCAACTATGTACATATGTTGGGGTCGCTTTCCAGTCTAACCGGATTTAGCTGAGTACCAGTGTTTTATAAGGAGCGACTGCCTATCTGACCTCCTCAACCCAGTTAACCGGGCAACCCAATACCCCTTGGTTAGACTGGCGTCACGACTGCCAAGGATGTTCAATGACAGCCGGGACCTACAGTTTAACGTGCCATCCGAAACACAGTCATTGGTGTCCAAGATATACTTAGAAAGTACATACAAACTTAGAAAAGTTACATTGGTACTTGCCTGATCTGGAATCGAACCCACGCCCTCATACTTCGGTAGTCCGAAGCCAAATAGTATGACAACCAGTGCAAGGGTCACCGGGTTGCCAGGGTCGCTGGGTTGTGGAGGTCAGATAGACAGTCAGTCAGTAAAACACTGGTAATAAGCTGCATCCAGTTAGACTGGTCTCCAGGCCCAACTACATTGGGAAAAAGTTAGGCAGAGCCTTCTCACACTTATAAACATTTGAAAAACGGGACATTCTTTGCTTCTCCCTATCAAAAGAAAACTCTAATAATTTTCTTAAAATAAATATAAAACATAATTTCTCAACACTTCTGACAATCACGGCGAATTATACGTGTACGAAGCCAATAACTTTCACCTCAGATTGATCTTTCAATGTAATTTAGAACTTAAGTCGTAAACTTAAGGTCTAATTTGCAATGTACCATTTATTATAAGAACAGGTTTACTGAGAAAGTGTGTGATGCAAGCGATTTTGTTTAATTTCCGTGTCATGTGATTATAAAGCATTTTTTTTTGCTTCCGTTCTTAACCTTGGACACCTTGGTTGAAGGTGAAGGAAAACATCTCGAGGAAGCCTGGACTGTAAAGTCTGAAATCACTAACCAGTATTGAGCTAGCGAGGCGATTAACGCTCAATCCTTCTCAGTGTGAGAGAAGGCCTGTGCCCAGCAGTGGGACGATAAAAAGGCTGATGATTATTGTAATTAATGTGATTAATAATATTCTTATTGTCGGTTGTGGAATATTAATTTAGGAATAATATTAAAGCTGTTTTAAAGTTTCATTATAAACTGTCATATTTTTTAATTAAAAAATAATAATTAAAAAAGTCATTATTTGGATGTGGGCATTTTTCTAGGTTTGTAATGTATGAGCTACTAAAATAAATTTACTTCAAAACGGAGTTCTTGAATCAAAATTCCCAGAGGGTTAAACGTTACACTATTTTATACCCCTTCTTTCACCATTACATACAATTTCCAACCAGGCAAAAGGGTTAGCCTTATTCTTAACAGTCATCAAGTAATATTGGAAATAACTAATATTAAATAGTATATAGCACGCATATTATTGAACCCTCCATAATTTCGCTAACGTAAAGACATGGTCGCATAGCAAACGTGGCGATTACTACGCTCGTTTGTACTCCTATTTTTATTCCTATATCTAAAAATAATTTATGTATTCGTATTAAATAGATACTTATTTAGGGTTGTATCTCATTACGGTGCTCGCTAATTTGATCTCCTTATAATAACTAACAGTTATAATGACGTTCAGACCGATTGTCAGCCATAGCGGCTGTTATCTGTAAGATTAGCCGACTGCGCAGGATTATATAATAGTGCACAAGCATTTGCGCAGACACAAGCACTCTCTATTCCCTCACTCTCATAGTTTTCAGGGACGGCAATCCGACACGAGCGGAAAGAGATCAGAGATCTTTCTGATACATGGATGTATCAATAACTAAATTTTTCGTTTTTTTTTTATAACCCACAATTTGGCCCGACATGGGAATCAAACCTAAGGGCAGCAGCCGCGGTATTGATTCAATCAGTGAAGAAGTTACAACAAGACCCCATTAAAAAATCGCTATCCGCTACGCTTGCTATAAGACAAGGTCTTTACATCAACCCTGCAAATATTTACCCACTAATTCTCATATAATATTTGGGAATATCGCTGACTCGCCATGGGATGTTTCGCTCTCGGTATTAGCATAATTTGTAATAGATATCACGCTCGCTGAGGCTGCATGAGCATGCATATTTATCTAGATTTAAAAAGTAGGTGTAACTACTGAAATTGCACTTTTGGAATTTTTAAACTAGGTCTGATAATTGCCCGGTTTGTTGTTCTTAGATGTGCAACTGCGTAGTTAGAAGATTTTTGTGTGAAAGATATTTTTTTTTTAATTTTCAGCTATTTGAAACTTGGCTTGGAAATATATAGGGAATAGGGTATTTGCCTGTGTTTGATTTTGTACAAAGCAAATAAACACACGCACAAGGAACATTTCTCTAAAAACAGCGTCAAAATTGGTTGCAACATTTTTTTATTCGTGAGGGGTAAGAGTGGCATCATAGTGGGGACATCTTGCTATCTCTTTTGCACATGCGTGATCAAATAGCGTTGACGTCACAAGCTTGTATGTGCATCCTTTTTCTGTTATTTAACTGTTTGACTTTCTACTGGTTTTGAAAGGTTTATAAATTACTTATTTCTCGACAGACTCCAAAAATTATTTCTGTTTTTGGTTTTGTAAAATGTTACTTCTAAATACCCTATTACGAGTTCTGTATATGTACAACTTTAGGATGTATTTAGTTTGTAATGTATTGTCTATAAATTTACATTTTTGTACTTACTTCTCACTAAAGACTGACCCACCCCGACTACAAAGCTTATTTTTATCCTGGAGCGCGTAGTAGTTCTCACTAAAAGCTAGTGTTACCATATTTTAAAATTTAATTTCATAAATCGATATCCAAGACACTAATTCTAACATGGAAAGGCCATCTTTATCCTCATCAATCAATGTTCTTTGTTGCAGTGGTGACTGGATGCACCGACGGCATCGGCAAGGAGTATGCGAGACAGGTGATGCATCATTTTGTACTTAGTTATATTGTACTATATTATTACTGAATTATTGGAGTAATTTTCTGTATAGACGCCACCACATCAAGTTGGTACAATCTTGCAAATTTCCTTAATTGATTTTCAACTTTATCCCTACAGTATAGGGTTGAAAGTTGATTGGGAAAATTTGTCAGTTCGGGTAGTTGTCTGTGTCTAGTGGCCATTATATTAAGTTTCTTCAATTTGTCAAATTTCCCTAATAGATTTTCAAATTCATCGCTAAAACCCCTTCCTTTGGGAGGTCCCTGTGTGCCAGGGCCACGGTAACTCTTGCGAACAACCCGCAGCCCAGGCAGACCCTGCCCCTAATGGGCCCCTCCTATGTTGCTGACATCTCTTCGAGAAGCGCGTGGAATAGAACGCACCACCGACACGGGCTTGTCATCCTTGACGTACTATGCTGACCTGGAATCGAACCTGAAAACTCGTACCGCCGTATCCGAGAGGCTGGTGCTTTAACCACTAGGGCATCACACCTATACACTGTATTTGTGTGAACTTAACTGTAATTTTTTTACTGAAAAATAATGTTCGTTTCAGTTGGCAGCTCGTGGATGCGACATTGTTCTAGTCAGTCGTTCAATTGACAAACTGAAGGCAACAGCGCAAGAAATAGGTAAATAGCTCGCGACCTCATTATTGTCGTATCTATACATATAAACAACATTAAAGTGTATGTTTCTAATATTGAAATAACCGCTTCTTAGTACATGCCTGTGAATTATAATTATGTACGGTACAGAGGCCAGCACATCAACCTACCTCAATATGTCAAATTTCTTTAATAGATTTTCAACCTTATCACACTACCCGGTAGGTTAATATTCGATTCGTAAAATTCGACAGATTCAGATCGGTGGACATGCTAGCGACTGTATGACACCTAACTATCATTTTTTGTCTGTCTGTATGTTTGTTCGGGCTAATCTCTGAAATGGCTGGAGCTATTTTGACAGGATTTTTGTTTTATTATAAATTCATGCTATATAGCCGTTTTCCTTAATCTTACATTTATCTTGTTTTTCTGAAGATAGGTCTAAGCTAATCAACAATATATTGATCTGTTTATACAGAAAAGGAATTCAATGTATCAACGAAGATTATTCAGGTGGACTTCTGTGGTGGCGATGAGATCTACGCGACCATTGAGAAGGAAATCTCAGGACTTGAGATCGGGACATTGGTGAACAATGTTGGCGTATCGTACTCCTATCCTGAATACTTCCTTGATATACCCGATGGGTAAGTTATTGAAGAAATACTTGACATTGTCCGTTGTTTTGCCAGCCTACTGAGATAAGGCCCCTCACTATAGAATGTTGTTTCAAAAATTACCACCTTTCAAAAAGTACCATCTTTCAAAAAGTACCATATTGCAAAAAGGATCACCTTTCAAAAAGTACCACCTTTCAAAAAGTACCACCTTTAATGCTAGCTTTAAACCACCTTCTTGAACAAAGTTAATGGTCTAAATCTGGTACTAAAGCCGGTACTTTTTGGTCCCCTTATTAGAGGGAACAGTTTCTTATTCTTAATGTTCCAGTTTTTTCCTGTGGTGCAGCTGGAGTGAGTGTTAGACTTTTACTGATTAAAACCGACTTTGGTTCCTTCTGGATCCCTTTATGTACCGGGGCCGCGATAACTCTTATGAAAAATCCAGCAACCATACATACCTGAATCTATTACAAATTTTTGTCCCATGTAACATTGTGCATATATGAATGTTAGGAAAAGGAATGTGTTCACAACGACACAAACTGCGTACTATTGATATATGACTGCAGATGCAATCTGTCTCATGGTAGCGGTCGAAACTATACTAAAAACGGTACCTATTGCAGCCAAACCTATCTTCCATATTAATTCTTGTATATCCCTGCACGTGTATACTTAAACCCTTCCCCACAACATGATCCTCATTCTACCCCATCAAATATCCGTACCCTGATAGGCAGTTCCCACATTTCCTCTATATCACTCATCATCATCAGCCTTTTTATCATCCCACAGCTGGGCACAGGCTTTCTCTCACACAGAGAAGGATTGAACGTTAATCACCACGTTAGCTCAATTTGACAAACAAAAAATTGCATTGGTACAGACTACAGTCTGTCAAATTTCCTTAATGGATTTTCAACTATATCGCTGAAGCATAATATGGTTTAAAGGTGATCGGGAAAATTGACAGTTTTCGGATAGCTTGACGTGCTGTTTCTGTACTTGCTTCACTTGGAATCGAATCAGCACACTCATAATTAAGAGGCCTTTAACCACTAGGCCACCACGACTTGTCACTAACAAAACACCAAAAGTCAGAAAATTTCTCAGAACCTTCCAGAAAATAATATCGACATCCCTTCACAGTCTGCAACTTCGTCTGAGAATTGAGTTCGTTTAATATCGCGGAAAACCTGAACATTTTTGAGGTGAATGCAAATGGTTTGCCAGATTCTGTATAGGAATTGAAATATTCTCCGTCATTGATATTAGATTATATGTGACGCGACGGATTTTATATTGCACAGTCTGGCCTTGTCAGGATTGGTTTGCGAAAATATTAGGGAAATGCAGTAGACGGTGATATTTTGATATAGACTTGTGTATTTGACTGTGCAATTGAGGGATTGACTTGTTTTTTTAACTATAGGAATTTTAATCTGTCTTTATTACTTTATAATAAAGTCGTTTTTTTTTTGGGAGCTAAGTCATTCCCGTAAAATAGGATTGTTCTATCTCTATAGGACATAGGAAAAAATCGCAAGGTTTGTTAAATTAGAGAAATTTATGGATTTATTAAATACTAGCTAATTCTCGCGGCTTATTCGTGGATCGTAAAGTCGTGGTGGCTTAGTGGTTAAAGAGCCAACCTCTCAAGTATGAGTGCGCGAGTTCGATTCCAGGTCAGGCAAGTACCAATGGTACTTTTCTAAGTTTGTATGTACTTTCTAAGTATATCTTGGACAGCTATGACTGTGTTTCGGATGGCACGTTAAACTGTAGGTCCCGGCTGTCATCGAACATCCTTGGCAGTCGTTACGGGTAGTCAGAAGCCAGTAAGTCTGACGCCAGTCTAACCAATGGGTGCTGTGTTGCCACTCACTCCTTGTAAAACACTGGAGTACCAGCTAAATCCGATTAGACTGGAAGCTGACCCCAACATAGTTGGGAAAAGGCTCGGGAGATGTGATAAGGTGATACATAATTACACAAAATATGTTGGTAGGCGCACTTAATAACTCAACAACTTCGTTGAAGTCCAGGTTTTAAGGTTTTAAGTAGAGAAAAAATCAAAATGTCATAATGGACGAAGTAAGTCTTGCTTTTAATTAAGTTTGAAAAGGTTCTTGATAACAACAACCTTCTTGGTTTCTTGATTACTTTTAATATACCACGCAGGTAAATTTAAAAATATATATACTTGGTCATCAGTCCAAGTAGAGGTCAGATTAAAATACATGCCCTTAAATTTAAATGTACAATTTTAATACTTTATTTTTCAATACAAAAAGGTGCCATTATCGCTTTATACCTTTTATTATTGAACAAAAAAATAGCGAACTCAACACCAAAGACCTTCTCGTTGTCAATATTATAAAATGACCTTTTGTTTTTGCCCTTTACAACAACGTGACCTTATCGAATGTACGAATTATAATTTGACATTGAATATTAATATCAACGATTGCGAATTCTTTAAGGGTTAAGGGCTTGCATACATGTGCTTTCTTTCGTGCTAATAAACAACTTTTATACGTAAAATAACTAAAACACTTGGTCAAAATTGTTATGTGATTTGCGTGAAATAATTACCTTCCTCCCAAACGAGAATTGTAATAATATATTTCTGCATCTAAAGATTCGGTTACGTTCATCATATTCTAGCACTAACTATGCCCAGCGGTATCACCCTCTTCCAAAAAGACTTCTTGCATCAGGATAAAAAGTAGCCTAAATTACTCTTTGATATACTAACTACCTGCCAGTGAAAGTCTTGTCAAAATCGGTTCAGTAATTTCATAGATTAGCCGGAACACACAGGATGACTTTGAACCATATGCTTCAGAGATAAAGTTGAAAATCTATCAAGGAAATTTTACAGATTTTTGTAGCTTAATGTGTCTGTACATTGTATACAATATAAAGTTTATTTTTTATTATTTTACTATTACCTTTTAAATAATAAAACCTGCATCCGTTCATCTGCATCAGCCCTAAGCCCTAACAATACATTTCTCCAATACACGATAATTTCGTACCAACAAAATGCTGGTACCGTGAGCCGTATTTGTTACAATTCTTTCAAAATATTATCGAATGTGCTGATGTGTTATAAAATATGAAACGTATTGCAATTGTGGTATTAGTATCGTTATATTAAAAATTGTTTCAAAGGTATTTTGTCTACGTATTTTTTTATATTCAAGCTTGATGGGGCATTTTTGAATTCTCTTACGGCTTCATTTATCAGACAGTAGCTTTCGTTAGTGGTTTTACTCTCTCCTCGTAGAAGCTTCTTCGCACACCTTGATGAAAAGTAGCCTAGAAAAGTGTCAGATAAGTAGCCTATTTATCGAAAAAGGCTATAGGCTACTTATCTGACACTGAAATAGTTTTTCAAATCGGACCAGTAGGTTTAGAATTCTTAGCCATTACTACTATTTAAAACCCTTTCTTCTTCAATACTTTTAGAATGTAGGAGCTCGTGGCTAACAGTCACACGCATCGATGGATTATAAGGTTTAGCAACGCTTATCGCGGTCGACCTGTGGGTGAATGTTCATCTATGCAATAGAGTTCCTCCGTGTTTCTGAAGGCACGATAAATTAGTGGGTCCCGGCTGTCATTTGAGTAAATTTTTGGCAGTTGTTACTTGTAGTCAGAAGCCAGAAAATCTGATAACCAGTCTTACCAAGTGGTTTAGGTTTGCCCAGGTAACTGGGTTGAGAAGGTCATATCTAAATAGGCTGTCATTCCATGTAAATGACTCGTACTCAGCTGCACCCAGTTAGACTAGAAGCCGACCCCAACAAGGTTGAGAAAAAGCACAGCAGATTATTAACAATAATTCTTCTTCAACAGGGACAACCTTATCCAAACCCTTCTAAAAGCCAACGTGGTATCAGTAACCCGTATGACCCGGCTGGTACTCCCACAAATGGTGCAGAGGAAGAAGGGTGTTCTCATCAATATCGGATCTCTTTCGTCCGATATACCCTGTCCCATGCTCAGCGTTTATGCGGCTACTAAGGTATGTAGTTTTTTGTTTTTGTAGTGTATGTATGATTGTAGGGTTGGATATACATACATAATGCTATAGGATGCATTTCCTTTAGGGTAAATGTGATATGCATTTATTATTTTGTATGTAGGGCGTTTTCGTATTTTTAGGTAACTTCTCACTTTCATAAGTAAAATATTGAAAAATTAGTGCTGTAGAATAGATATTTTGTGTGTTTGTTTAGATATGTCGTAAGGTCCTGGGTTCGCTCCTGGGTCGCAGATATCACTTTGTGGCTTTTAAAACTATGAAATCTCTGGAAGTTTGTAGTGCCCCGTACGGCTTCGTACGCTTCGCTTGTACGTCAGAGGTCGTCTATTTTGAGAAAACTCTAACACAAGAGATTGTTAGAGGATTAATCAAGCAGCTCATAGAAGTTTCATGAACAATAATATACATAAATATAAGCATCCGAAGATGATGCAAGTACTAAATATACCGAGTATCGCTAACAAAGCCAATAAATCTACTGTACATTTAAAAACTAAAGTATTTCAAATCAAAAAGCAATATAATAAGCAGCAAATTGCATCCACGAACAAATGTCTCCAATCAAATTTAAAGATCAAGTTAAGAGTGGTCGACCAACAACCACTGGCAATATTTCACCGTATCTCTCAGGAGACCTAACTATTCTTTGCTTAGGAAATAAAAGTCTTCTGTCATTTTGTTCTAGTTTCCTCAATGGCAAATTGTCTTGCGTTGGTCTGTGGAGATTTTAAGATACAGATTTTATTACTGTTTGTTTTAGGAATACTGTATCGACCACAGGTTCTATGTGTAGTTGTTGTTATCAATTTGTATCCATTTTGATTGTAACAACTGGAAAGTATCTTAAATTATTTAATGCATTTAGAAGAACTTTGCTAAAGGATGAAGGGTGGGCGTTTTGGAGTTATCTTTTGTTATGTTTGATGCTCCAAGTTGCTGCAATTTTCTGCCTAGTTTCATAAAATGATCTTGAACACCTTCATAGGTCTTTTTATTAACAATCTAATATCTAAATCGATCGAACTTAAACACATTATATTTTGTCCCACAGGCGTACGTCGACAAATTCACCGAAGGTCTCGAAATGGAGTATGGCAAGAAGGGCATCGTCATTCAATGCGTTTTACCAGGATTCGTCTGCTCTAACATGTCTGGTATCCGCAAGAGTACACTCCTAGCTCCTTCTGCCAAAGTCTTTGTGAATTCCGCCATTGGTCTCGTCGGAATCGCCAGGAAGACTACAGGCTATTTCCCCCACCTAATCTTTGGGAATGTTCTGATGTCCATTCAGAACATGTGCTACAGTTTCTGCGTCTGGTTGGTCACCAGGTCTATGGAGAACAGCCGTCTGAAGAGCCTCAAGAAGTACAAAAAACAGTAATAAGTGTTTATATCGCTTATTATGAGGTCGATGTGGGATACTTTCTTCAAAGCTTTTTCTATTTTCGCTTTCCAAGAATACTCTTTGACACTTTTAGAGGTGTCAGATATTTCTTTTTATCTCTTTTCTTCCTGTCTTTCCTGGTCTAAAACTCACACTACAGTTGATTTAATTTAAGTTTAATTTACTGCACTTTCTTGCACCATCTTGGCTTATAGTTAAATATAAGTATAAATTGCACTAAATAACCAAAGATTTATTTAGTCAAATGTAGTCGCTCATTAGTCATTGTAATGAGCTCTTTGGGTTACGGATGAGTATTTCAAATTCTCAGACCATATTTCAGGCTAATTTTAGTGTAAGCCTTACTAGTAGTTCTATGGATAATGTGATGAAAATCCCTACATAGATTAATTGAAAAGGAAAAAATATTGCCATTTCATTGTTTTTGGCCCAACGCTAACCGGCGGCGGCGGGCCGAAGATACTGAGAATAAATCAATTTAAAATAAACCTTAACTACTATGATATGCGGATGAAAACGGCATGCCAGCTGCCGCCAAGCTGCCACGAGAACAGACGCGTGACTGCCGTTTTCAACCGTATATCATAGGAAGTAAGGTTTATTTTAAATTGATTAATATTCTCAGCATCTTGGTGGTGCCTCTGTCGGTTTGCATTCGGCTTTGTCTTTCGTTAAATAACATCTTTATGATGTTAGTTATTTATTAAGGAACCAGTTCCTCAATTTAGAAGCTATGATACCTTAAGCTAAATTTGCTTATTTTTTTGTTATCCGGGGTTTAATAATAATGTGATTGCGAAGTGTTTGACATATATGTAGATGACGTTGGCTTCATTCCTATTTCGCCGACTGATACAATTTGGTATGTTAGATTAGGCAGGGATTGTACATATATGTTCGGATTTTAATAAACTTGGTAATTAATTATTGTGTTTAATTAACCCTGGTGATGGAATTTCAGTAGTTAATGTAAATATGGTAACTGATGTTTCGAGTTCAGCACGAAGGTATAACACTTATTGATGTACAGATGCCAGCACATCAAACTACTACAAACTGTCAACTTTCCTTAATAGATTTTCAACTTTTTTGCTAAAGCGTATAGTTTTAAATTTTAGTTTCGTAGCTTGATGTGCTGGCGTCTGTACAAAGAGAATTATTCTTTAACTGCCTTCCGTCAGCAGTTTCATCTGCTTCCTGAAGAAACTACTTCCCGCACTCGGATAAAAAAGTAGTCTTATGTTATTCTGATGTTTAAGCTAAATTACTGGCAAGTTTCATCAAAATTCACTCAGCTGTTTGGGTGTGAAGAAGTCACAAACATATTATTATACACACAAACTCACAAACTTTAGCTTTATTGAATATCAACATTAAAGTTACGTAAAGAAGGGAACAAAACATGTATAGAAAGAGGTAAGTGGTGGTACGTATAATAATAATTTTAGTATAAGGGCCAGTTTCACTATGTCCGAATAGCCACTATCTACCAGATAAATTCAAAAATGGATCAGAATTTGTATGAAATTATCTACCACATAAACTATCTGGAACTAATTTGTAGGTGGTGAAACAGGCCCTAAGTATTTGATTAAAAAATATGTGACCATTAATAACGGTTGAGCTACCGATAGTTAGGGCCCTAGAGACCTCCTTACGATACCTTCTGCCGCCTACCGCCTTCTGAATCAGTCCCTTGACCCAGCCGCCTAACGATAAAAGATAGATAACCTCTTCAGATGTTGATCGAGGCTCTTGGCCATTAGACCATTGACTAGTCGTAACGACTATCGGCAAGATGACAGCCCTATTGACATTCCACATAATTATTGTTAGTATATTGCTTTTGACTATTTTAAAACCTATTTAGTTTTAGTTTTAATGTTTTAGTGGGTAAATTATTTGGTCGCTACTTGGCAAATATTTCTTTTCAAGGACTTAAATTTAGTATAGGTATATTTCACGGAAGTGTTTGTAATATTTTTTTCTTTATCGTTAACTGATACTTAATTAAGGAAACTTGACATTAATTCGCATACATATATAAATACACATGTGAATGTTGCCATTAAAAAAAACCTCCAGTCATTGTTGTAGTTACTGCCTCATAAAAAGAATTTTATATTTATATATGTGTATATATATTTTTTTGGTTAAAGGACTTCCTCAATTCCATTTAATGATTCAAGTAGTTTGCAAAATATAAATATTTTAATTAAGCAACAGCAAACTAAGTAAGAAATCAAGGTTTTAATTGTTGTTTTTGTAGAATGTTATATACTTATATTATTTATGATATGGGAACAAGCGGAGGCAAGATATTAATTAAATATTTGACCTCAGATCATTTTCACAGGTTCCGTACCTGAAAGGAAATAGCGGAACTCTTATAAGATAACTTTTTTGGTAGTCTGTCCATTCGTCTGACGCCGAACTCTCGGTGGGCGATTCTGCAAGAAAAGTTGTTGCTTATACCTGCTTATACCCAAGAAACGAACCCTCGGTGGGCGATTCTGCAAAAAAAGTGGTTGCTTATACCCAAGAAATTGTGGTAATATCCTATTTTAATAGTAACGAAGAAATAATCCAATACTAACCTCCTTATATTTTTTTTCAGTCGATAATTTTCTTTTTGTGTTTCTTTTTACAGGAAAGGAAAAATGGAGGCGTGACGATTTTTGCGACTGTTAGTAAACGATTTTTATTTTTTATTTTGTTAAGTACAAAGATTAATTTTATTATACGTTTCCAATCTATTTATTTCAATAAACGTTTGTTACCAAAACCTCGCACTTCATTTTGACACAATTTCGAACAAAAAGTTTTTATCACTAACCCAAAGAGGAGAGATCTCTCACGCCATTTCTTCGTTTTAAACTACCAACAATGTCAAAAAGCAATGTGTCGTTCAAAAAATAGCCAAACCAAAGAAATATTTAATGTTTACAAAAACAATTCAAAAATATGTAAAATGCTCTCACAATGTTAAAGTACTCCGGTACTATGTTTGGCGCTAGGGGCTAAACTATGGGTAAGAGTAAAAATTCTGATTGCGGACTAAGTTTTAATCTAAATCAACTTCTCATGGTGATTGGCTCTGTGGTGATCCTCGTGCTGCTTTTCCTAGTCGTCTGTCACATTACAAGTGGAAGGTGAAGCTATGGGGAAAAGTTCCAAAGCAGCCTGCTATAATGTCGACGTACTTCAAGTGCTGCTTATAGCTTTTGCGTTCGTGACCTTGCTCATTGTTATGAGTTGGATGTGTAAATATTTTCAAGGCACCTAGTTCTATATTTATACAGACGTGAAAGTGTAAAGCCGCGACCATGACGAAGTGTGGGATGGTATTTAATATGAACCAGATGCTTACAGTGGTCGGATCATTAGTTATTTTAATTTTCTTATTTTATTTCGTTTGCCACGTTCTTGGGAATAAGTGTCCTTGCTAAAAAGAAATCACAATGGGGAAGTCGTGTCGTTTTAATTACGATTTAGATATCGGGCTAATTTTAGTCATAGCCTTTGCGTTTATGACTTGGCTTATAGTTTTGAGATGGATGTGCAAGTACTTGGAAGGCCTCCCACCGTAGATGTTGACGTCACTAGAAGAAGCAAGACAAAACGTCAAGCAAGAATTTAAGCTATTAACAAACGTATCGTCAACAGTGAAATTAAAGCTATGTGAATATATTTCGACAGTTTCCCATCAAATGGAAACAAGATACAGCTTCAAACAAGAATTGAGCTGTAATTATTCGTGCAAACAAGAAAATGGTTCAAGCAAGAATCCAGCTGTAAACAAAACCATCGTTTACAGTAAAAATGGGTGTGACTATGATCACTTTTCATCAAAAATCACAGACCAATGCAGAATGACATGCGAAGTGTACTAAAGTAAGTTAAATACCTGTGGTGCCATACATTGTGTAACAAAATTTCATTCATTTCGTGTCCTCAACTAACATTAATGAAATCCATCTATAATACATTGAACGACACCGATTTTAGACACAACATTCAAGCATTGTATACAGTAAAAACAATAGTTACTATTTACTATATAAAGTATGTTCTAATAAACACATTTCTCAAATATTTGTGAATTTTGTTTTTATGGGCCACCAGGTACCAAGGAAGGTAGAAAACATACATGAGTTTTGGTGAGTTGTTACATAAAAATTGATTAGTCTTTCGGCTGGGACATGAGGAGCTCTCTCTAAGATGTCTTGCTTCCTAAAAAAGAGGTGACAGCATCCTCTACTCACTCCGGACCATGAATAAAGTCTGGGCGCGAGAAGTCGTCTCCGACAATAGCCACTACTAGTACGTTAGTACATCAAGTTCCCGAAACTGTCAAATTTTCCTAATCAACTTTGCACCATATGCTTTGGCGATAGAGTTGAAAATCTATTAAGGGAATTTTATTTACTGTAGTAGCTTCATGTGCTGGCGTCTGTACCACATGGGGCAGTTGTAAATGAAGATACCTGGCGTGCCGGAGGTTCGATTCCCACATACATACATATATCAAACATTTGGGTGCATGAACATGGTTAAATGACATAGTCTGTGTGTTCCTATGTAAAATATGTATGTATTTACAAAAGAAAAGTATAATAACGTTTATCAGTTGTCTAGTACCCATAGTACAAGCTGTGCTTAGTTTGGGGCTAGATGACGTCGTGTGAATTTGTGACGAATGTGAGTATTTTTGACGTGAAAGAGTACTTACCTTATGAGCTTTCTCCAGACACGTTTAATAATATACAACATGACTTTTTAGTCGTCTTACAAAAGTGGTCCACCTAAATTATCCGATATAGAATACCTTTAGATGCGATTATTATTTTTATATCATTAATTATTATATATAATTTTAAAAATTAATAAATTAGAAATATGAAACACGCTAAAAATGTTAACATGTCAATCGGTAGAGTATACCTACCCAGTGCATGAGTCGAGCAGATCATTCTTACTCCATTTATCAGAAGACAAGGGAGTTTCTAACTACGTCTTGCGTCATATTTTTTTTTTTTAATTCTCATCACTAAATATCACTAAATAGTATAAAACAAAGTCGCTTTCTCTGTCCCTATGTCCCTTTGTATGCTTAAATCTTTGAAACTACGCAACTGATTTTGATGCGGTTTTTTTTTAATAGATAGAGTGATTCAAGAGGAAGGTTTATATGTATAATTTTAGTATCAGCATTGCACCCGTGCCAAGCCGTGGCGGGTCGCTAGTAAATTCATATTTTTAAAAGCTTTTATTTAACTTGCCGTGTATGTATCTATTTTGAAGTAGATATCTTCAACCGATTGAGCTGAAATTTTGTATACACGTCCAGTTTGGATGACAATGCAAGATATGTTATATGACGTTATTCTAAATCCAATATGGCGGAGTAGTTATTTTTAATGAATTTCAACAATATGGGTATCAAATCAAAGGGCTTATTGAGAGTGACTTAAAAAATAATTTGACGTTATTTTAAATCCAATATAGCGGACTATAAAAGGTTTTTAAAAAAAGATTTTTCTTTTAATGTATTTTATTATGAACTAGTAAACTAGTCATTCGATACATGAACTGGGCTGCTTTTGTAAGACGACTAAAAAATCACGGTGTATTAGAGTAACCAGTAAATCGTAAAGATCCAACAATACATTTTAATACGTAGATAATTCTAATCAAACACTAACTAAAGTCAATACACTTAATGATGTTAATATATTCGAAGAAGGTACAAAGATCGTTCGCGTCAATATTTGAAATGTACTAACACGACACACGTTCTAAGTAAATTATTATAATACATTCTTGTTTATTCATTGTTTTAAGTGTATGACGTCACTGATTTATAGCATAAAGATAAACTATAGCATAAAGGTAAAAAGCAGGAATCGAATTGCCTAAACACTGAATAGGTATTTTAAGTCAAAATATTTGAGTAGTTTTATGTTATCTCTAAAGTTAGGTATTTAACACTATTTGTTGAATTTGAAGAATACAATACCTACAAGCATTCGAATCGAAAACCTCCTTCTTGGAAATTCGGTTGAAAATAACTGATTCCAAACAGGGTCATACATTTTATAGGCACGGTGCCGGTGTACAGACACTCAGACAAACACAGTGTTCAAACTTACAGCAGACCCTTTTTTGTCTCGTGGGTTAAAAATAATGCATAAGTATCTATCATCATCACAGCCTTTTTATCGTCCCACTGGTGGGCACAGTCCTCCTCTCCCACGGAGAAGGATTGAGCGTTAATCACCACGCTTGCTGAATGCGGGTTGGTGATTTCAGATTATAGTCCAGGTTTCCTCCAGATGTTTGCCTTCACCTTTGATCAGTCATTGGTGTCCAAGATAAACTTACAAAGTACATATAACTTAGAAAAGTTACATTGGTACTTGCCTGACCTGGAATCGAACCCGCACCCTCATACTCGAAAGGCTGGTGATTAACCACTAGGCCACCACGACTTCTTAAGTATCTATATCAATGGGTAAATAGAGACAGTAAATAAGAAAAACTTAAACTAGTTGCAGGGCTGTCAGTAATGGATTTTATTTCTCAAATATTTAGTATTTGGACTTGTTTTTGTACTCATAAAAATCTGGTTCCTCAAACCTAACAGACAGACATCTGTTGCTGGGGAGTTTATTGCGCCACTTCTTTTCAACGAAAGCACATAAGAAGTACTGTTTTATACATACTGTTATAAAGGTAATGCAGACGCACTCACACCAAGCTATTACAATCTGTCAAATTTTGTTAATAGATTTTCTACTATATCGCTGAAGCGTTATGGTTCAAAGTTGATTGTGAATGTGACAGTTTTTATTTTCGTGGGAAATCATCAACTGACACCTCCCGCTGAGGGTGCTGCTGGAGGGAGTGTCAAACTCTTACTGACTAAAACCCAAAATGTTCCTTCTGGAGGTCTCTGTGTGCCAGGCCACGGTATCTCTTACGAACAACCCGCAGACAAGGCAGGCCCCGGCCCTAAGGGGGGAACTCCTATTTTGCTGACATCTCTTCAAGGAGCGCGTGGAACAGTACGCGCCATCGACACGGCCATCGTCCTTCGACGTATGGACGATGAGCTACCCAAACTCACCGCTCACAGACCCGCCCAAATTTGACAGTTTCTGTTATCTTGATGTGCTGGCGTCTGTATCTTTTATAGGATAGAAACAGTATGACCTACAGGGCACTTTTCAGATAACCAAACCACTTTATTGATGAAAAAACATCACTCAGTACAATTTGTTACACAGAACCTCCCATAAAGTATGCACGTCCGTTTGTCGCAGAAAAACAATGTCAAAACTGCGACTGGATGCATTGTAATTAATATTTAATTCCTATTCCGTACGAAGTTTCATGTAGGCAGCTAGTTTATGTAGATACCGTTTGGAGACCATTTCGCAATGAAGTTTTTAAACATTCAGGATCCGGTTTGACATGCCGCCGTATGGCGGTTTTTGAATAATGGGTCACCATTTTTGTGGTATCAAAGTGTGTTGTTACCTGAGTGGGTTGAGGACTAGCTTAAGATTGCGGGTTTGCCCACTGTTCCAAGATAAATGTGACTACATAAGGTAGTGGTCCGACCAACAGCGATAAACGAGAAACAAGTAGAACTAGACAGACAACCCCGTTGGCGCAATGGCTACTACGCCGGACTGCCGAGCCGAGGGTCCCTGGTTTGATTCCCAGCACGGTCGACATTTGTGTGATGAGCATGCTTGTTGAAAAAGGTGTCCCGATATATTAACAAAAAAGAAAAACTACGAGGTAAAATATGCATCTGTTTCGCTTACACATAAGATCGCTTACACTACAGAGAGAAAATTGCTTATAAGTCGTTTTCTCGCTGGCGGTCGGACCACTACCTATCACTGAAATATTGACTATTAGTTCCTGAAAATAGCGCGTTTAAACAAACTAACTCTTTAGCTTTAGCTATAATAGGTAGGTAGGTAGCTATAGTAGGTAGGTATAGACGGACTGTTCCTGGGCTACTGTGAAGAATTCATTTTTCCACGACAGCAAAAAAGTGTTGGGCCTTTCAGGGACCATCAAGTTATAGGGAAGAAAAACTGCCACTCGTAGAAGTTTGTTTTTATCTGTAGTTAATTGACTGAATTTCATAATTTTGTTAATGATTATTTTATAAAACTTTGCCTTTATTATTTTACTCTCAAGCGACGCGTATTTGGTGAGCGTTGCTTATATAAATCAAGCAGGGATCTTTAACCATTTTTTTTTTGGCTTACGAAACCTTTACACCATATAAGTCACGGATTTTTTCTACTGGTGAAAGCAAGTTTCTCAAGTCCAAGTGTGTGGGTTCGATTCCAGGTGAGGCAAGTATCAATGCAACTTATCTTAGACGTCAATGACTGATCAAAGGTGAAGGAAAACATCTCGAGGAAACTTGCGACTATAAAGTCTGAAATCACCAACCGGCATTGAGCAAGCGTGGTGATTAACGCTCAATGATTCTGTGTCATCATCATCATCGAGAGAAGTAAATACAAATCTTTGATTCAAAACTTTGCATTATTGATGCAATTGCAGTATGCATAGAATTTCTCAAATTTATGCATCCAAACCAGAATCACGATGAGGTTTTCCTCGAAACGTGTCGTTGTGTCTCTTGTCAACGTTGGCTAGCTCGCTTGAACATTTCTGTAGTAGAGACGCCAGCACATCAAGCTACCCGAAACCGTCAAGATTATTCAATCGACTTTGAACTATAGATACATAATATGCTTCAGTGATCAAGTTGAAAATCTATGAAAGAAATTTGATAGATTTTAGTAGCTTGATGTGCTGGCTGTCTGTACATAATAGCAATGACAATCTATGCTAATAATCCTAGTTAATCTCAGGTAGGATTACTGGGCCGATTAATGGTGTGTGTCTAAAAACTATCGATCTCTTGATTTGTCTACAAGAGATAGGCATTTGACATTATTCTTATGGAGCGATTGTCAAAATTCTATCTAGGAGTTACGTCTATGCGTACACAGCAATTCAATATTTTTATTTAATTAAAAAATTCAGAGTCAATGTTCAAGTATAATTGGGATGATGACTAGGTCTAAAATAAAATACTTTATCATATTCAATTCGTAATACATCTTAAAATAATGACAGTTTCATTTATCGTTTTGAACCAAAAATTGATTAAATTTATTTATTGATAATATAACCGAATGAAGTATACGGCTTAATGTGAAAAATCCTTCACGTTAAATCTTAATATTTTCATACGAATTGCATACAAAGTAACCATTTTTGACAGTTCAATAAAAGTAACGAATTTGACTAGTTGTGTTCTACCGTATTCTATGTCCAGATACGTGTCCTTCGACCAGGTTCGACCCAACCCTATCAAAATGATACTAAATAGGTAATTTCTAATAAGTACATTACTCATCATCCTTCACAACGTCTTCATACCATTTAACTCAAATTCACTCCAATTGGTATTTCTGAATGCGACAAACATCCCGAAGTCACGTTCGCTCGAATCATTGGGGTGTAATGCACGTCCCAGATGCATGTATTTATAGCCCAGTTCAGGTATTCCTTTAGAAATCATAATACTTATGTACTAGTAGTGGAATATAGATATCTACTGTAAGTGCCGAGTGCAGGAGGATGATAAAACGTTGGTATCTAATAGGGTTGCCACCTGTATTCAAAGACTTACAAGGAAATTTTCAAATTTTTATTTAGAGACTTTTAATGGAATCTGATCATTATAGACTCATTTACAAAATCCTATCTGCAGCAGGTCAACGTACGGACGAAACTGACAAATTTTCCCAATCAACTTTGAACTTTATGTTTCAGCGATAAAGTTGAAAATCTATTAAGAAAATTTGACAGATTGCAACAGCCTGATGAGCTGGCGTCTGTAGGTACATAAAATATTTTTATGTAGTCTGATAATTATAAACTCAGTTACAAAATACCGTCTGCAGCAGGTTGACCTACCAATGTTGACGTTCAAAAATCTTGAAGATAAAAGTTCATAAGTCTACACTATAACATGCGACAAAGAGAACCTAATACTAACAAATACCCCACAATCCTACAGAAGAGAAATAAAAAAAGAATCCTCTTGAAAAAAAAAAGTAAATATTCAGTACCTATATCCCTCGATGTCCCAGATGCATGCGTTTTCCATTCTTACTGTACTTCGCATCAAGTAATCAAGCGAGATGCATTCGTCTGATCACTAACAATCGCTTGGAAAGGATGCGAGGAAATTGCAGTTTTTATTTCTTTTGTTTCAGCTGAAAGGTAAACTAGGTGTAAAAACTGGGTGCTATTACTCTAAGCGGAGGTAGGTATTAATTTTTTGGAGAGTATTCACAATGGCTAATAGTGTGACCTCTCTCGAATTCAAACTAAAGTATTTTTCGCACTTCAAGTCATCATTTGCCTAGCCTTTTCCCAAGCTATGTTAGGGTCGTCTTACAGACCACCGCAACCCAGTTACCGGGCTTTCGGATTTCTGATTATCCGTAACGAGTACCAAAGATTTGCAAATAACAGCCGGGACTCACCAATTAACACGCCTTTCGAAACACTGAGGAAATCATCATGATAAGATGGTCACCCATCCACGGACCGACCGCGCCTAGCGTTGCTTAACCTAATGAAACATCGACCCGTGCGACTTACTTAGCCACCAGCTTTTCCAATCTAAATCCTTTTCCTATCTAGTATCTAAAATACAGAACATAATAAAAGAAGAGCAAAATACCCCCCCTTTCTCCCTAAAGAAACTAGCATCCTTTCCAAACACAATAGACTTACAACACAATACTGGTTGATTCTAATTGTAGCACATTGTCAGGCGCAGACTGGCCTCCAATATGCCCGATTGAATTCACCAATTATTTACATACATTAATATGCAAAATGTTACTCGGCTGTCTCCGTATGTGGAACGGGGCAGGGAGGAATTAGGTCGGAGAAGAATGGCGGTTAACTATGCTTCTTTTATTTTTAACCGACTTAAAAAAAAGAGGTTATCTGTTTGGCCTGTAAGTATTTTTCTCTGCGATTTTCTGGCGTTTGGCTGAACTGATTTCGATGCGGTTTCCGGAAAAACATTCTCTTACAAAACAAATACGTCGTGGTGGTCTAGTGCTTAAGGCATCAGCCTCTCAAGTATGAGTTTTCAGATTCGATTCCATCACAAGTAACAATGCAAGTTTTCTAAGTTATACGTAATTTCTAAGTATATCTAGGAAACCAATGACTGATTAAAGGTTAAGGAAAACATCTCGAGGAAACTTGAACTATACCGTCTGAAATCACCAATCCGAATGAGCTAGCGTGGTGATTAACGTTTAACCCTTCTCTATGTAAGAAAAGGCCTATGCCCAGCATTGGGATGATAAAAAGGCTGATAATGTAATGTCTTGACGACCAACCAATATAACTCCTGGAGTAATTTCAATCAAAATGTAAGTTCTAAAATTAATTGCAGATTATTGTATTATTCCTGTCTCTAAAACTCAAAATTAAATAACATTTTTGAAACAAGGCGTTGCCTTCACAAGATTATGATACGGAGCACGTTCCTCTAACATCCTCGAGTAATTAATACTTCTGCCTTATCCTTACTAATACTGCAAATACGAATGTTTGTTTGTTTGTATCTGTAATATGTAGATAGAAACTAATTTGGTATGAAATAAATAAGGACCCTGACGATGATGTAATCCAGGCCGATTGTCGGCTACGGCGGCCGTTCTCTTTTATGGAGATCAGCCAGCTGCGCAGGACATATTATATTGCACAAGCATTTGCGCGGATACAGGTGCACTCTCTATTCCCTCACTCTCATAGTCCGATGGGACGGCAATCCGACACGACCGGAGAGAGATCAGGCGCAGGACCGACATTTACGTTCTCTCCGATGCACGGGTGAATCAATCACCAACTTCCAGACTCCATGCTGCTTTATGAAAGTTTCGCAAAACCCACAAAGCGATTTCGGCTCGACCCGGGACCGCGTGCACAGCAGTCGCGCCTTGCGACCACTAGACCAACGAGGCAGTCACCATCAGACCCTGACGATAGTAACTGACTAAAAATAGGCATTTCAGATCCTATGGTGACGAGCCACAAGCTCTTCCGCGAGATAAAGCTAGTATGCTCATATTTAGTAGAATACTCGTATGTTTGCTTTAAGTACATTACATTTGTGACTAATGAGTACGTTATGGAGGTAGATGGATGTGCCGTGTACCTGTGTGGTTCAAGGATATCGGGGGCTTTTAATTGCTAAGGCTTGCGTACCGTTTCTTGTTATAATAAAGGTATGGTATATAATATTATAGGGAGGCTCAGATCATTCTATGTAACTGAGTTTTGTAGGGACGCCAGCACATCAAGCTACTAAAATCTGTCAAATTTCCTTAATGGATTTTAAACTTTATCGCTGGGGCATAGGGTTCAAAGTTGAATTGGAAAAATGGAAAGTTTCATGTAGGTAATTAAATAGTTCCCACGGGATACGAGTGAAGCTGCTGGCAGAAACTAGTATCTAAAACATCATAAAAAACATTTACGTTTTGAAAAAAAATATTATCATCATCATCAGCCTTTACATAGTCCCACTACTGGGCACAGGCCCCACCCTTGTTCAATGCGGGTTTGGTGATTTAAGAGTTTGTAGTCCCGGTTTCCTCGAGATGTTTTCCTTCACCTTTTTTATCAGTCATTGGTGTTCAAGATATACTTAGAAAGGACATACAACTTAGAAAAGTTACATTGGTACTTACCTGACCTGGAATCGAACCTATTTGCTCATACTTTAGAGCCTATTTTAACCACTAGGCCACCACCCACGACTCTAAGAAAAAAGTATATCAGGTTTTTAAATCGATAAGTTTTTTACTAACCATACTAATTAAAACTTTTTAAATCTACTAGAAAAACTTTATTTTAGTGATTAGAAAAAAATCCATTCAAATATCTTCTTAGAAAAAAATTCATACCACAAATCATTTTAGTAAGTTCTAGTTGTTTTAGACAATTTACTGGGACCAGTCACCTTCGCGTCTAATCTACTTTAATTTATTTTTAAATTAATTATAGCGTTACTAAGGTGGGTACTTCGTAAGCCCTTTGTGTGTGATATATGAGATTTACTGGAAGAGGCTAGATAACTTATCGATAAATATCTCTGGGCATATTCTATTTGAAATTGCATATCTAACTTTTCATTCATTCATTCATAATTCATCATCAGCCTATCGCAGTCCACTGCTGGACATAGGCCTCTCCAAGTGCACGCCACTTGGAGAGGCGTTTAATTCTAACTTTTATTTTTCATTATAATTCATTATTTAAATGCGAAATCATCAAATTCCCGCTGGAGAGGGAGTACCACATTTTTACAGACTAAGGGCCTATTTCACCACCTACGAATAAGTTCCAGTTAGTTCATTTGGTAGATAATTTCATGAGAACTCTGTTCCATTTATGAATTTATTCGGTAGGTAGTGCCTACTCGGACGTCGTGGAACTGGCCCTTAAACTCAGTTTTTTTTTTCCTTTTTAGAGCCTTTTGTATGTTAGAGCTGCGGTAACTCTAGCGAACAACCCCGCAGGCACATCCAGTAGACCTAAATCAATGCACACGGTAACTGAGTCAGTGGCAAATTTAATTAAATCCCTTAACGTAGTGAAGATTGATGACGCTCGCAGAGGGAAGACTTTCACGTGCCTCCTATATATTCGTATTTTTACAAACATACCAGCAGCATGAGGGAATGTTCATGGAATTATCGTTTGGAGAGTAATTAAAATTATTTTGTTGATTTAGCATCTTGGGGACGGATGATCGATACATATTTTTGTGTTATTTTCTTTTTTGTATAGGCTTGTGATTGGGCAGTGACAGTTAGAATGGTGTGATGGTTTTGCTTATGGGTGATCTTAGCATGACAACTGTAGAAACAAAATTAGTTTACCGGAGAATGAATATAATGACACATAAGTGACAGATTGATATAAGTCTAGAAGTGATTATATTATGCGAGTTGACAGGTCGCGCCATGCTCGGGCAGAAGACATGTTGACATTGACAGAAAGAACTTTATCTTTTCTTGATAGAATAGACATAAAATCGCCATGCTGAGCCTGCAGAAGTCTGAAAAACTGAACCTAATCCTGTATCCCCCTAGTGGTCTTAAAATATGCCGTCTTTAGAGCTAGCCTTAAACCATCTTCATTCACCATTTTAAGACCATGTTTTACAAAAAGAGGAATAGAGTTTAGTATTGTAAGCATACACAGGTTAGTGGTGGCTATTTTTAAACATAGTTATGAAATTAGACTGCAAATCAAAATAACTAGCCAGGAGTCCATGATATTGTTTATATTGGATTTAAACTGATGACGATGATTAAATATCGGCCGTATATTAGGTGGGATTGGGTGGGGTCACATCTGTCGAATGCACCCTGATAAGTTGGCTAGGATTACCACGAATTGGAACCCAGATGACGGCAGATGATCGAAAGGAAAACCGAGGAAGCGCTGGAGAGACGATTTGGACCGGTTCCTCGAAGACTGGCCACATAAAGCTTGCGATAGAGATAAGTGGAAAGATATGGGGGAGGCCTTTGCCCAGCAGTGGGACAGTACAGGCTAATAAAAAAAATATTAGGTAAGCCTAATTATTCTATGTCAATAGAAAGTTAGTTTAGGTTGGATCAGAAAAAAATATCGTCAGCGCCATCTATCGGATCTAGTTACGATGTCTAAGTAAATATGGAACTACTTTCCACACGTAGATAAAAAGTAACCTATGTCCTTTCTAAGACTCTATACTATGGTTCTACCATATTCTATTTATATCCGTTCAGTAGTTTTGGCGTTAAAGGGTGACAGACAGACAGAGGTACTTTCGTATTTTAATCTTTATTAGAAAGATAATTAGTATATTAGCAAGGATTAATTTAATGTGTTTGAGTACAAAGACAGGCAGTTCTTTGTAAAAACATAAAGGAACTTTATTGTATTACACATTGTCCATTTAAAAATAAGCAGACGCTTTGAAATTCGCATTACAATTTAACATAAAAGCATTTTTGTGGAATATTCTGGAAGCGCTCGCTAAACTATGAAACGTAAATTTTTCGGTGTACCGACGGTTTTACGAACGAAATATTTCGAATATTCTTTTTTTAAACAAACAAATAAATAGCATGCATTTTGCTGTGGTTCTCGATATTTACACTTGTTGAAGTTTTCACATTGTTTGAATTGAGGTTCGGAAAATATTCTTGCGCATGACCAAAGTTATGTTTAATTTTTATGTAAGTATGTATTGAAAATGCTAAATTACATAAATAGTTTATAATAGATATGGTTCAATAATTGAAATATGTTAAGTAATTGGATTTCGGTGATTAAATTCATATTTATAGCGATAAGATAATAGAAACAGACTTGGATAAATGTTTCCTAAAAGCTTAAGGTCTCTAGATGTTGAAAGAAATTATTGAGTTGCGAAAAAAACTAACATTTATTTACGAGGACATGACACATAGACAACACAAAATAAAATATTCGCTCTGCCACAGCCAGCGGTCAAGCTGATGTCATTTTCTTCTAACTTCCATGAAATTCAGTCAAACCTTTCACACCTGCCTGGGCTTTTCGGATCATTTGATGACATCCCAGGAAAAAAAAACGTTTCACACGATCACGCCTGCGAGGAAAACCGCTGCAAAATCGTAGTTATTTTATGTGAATTATCATAGAGAACTTGAAAAAAAAAGTAAAATTCCATATTTAAAAATGTGCACAATAAAAAATCACTCGCTAATATTTCTAGTAACATTTACTACGAGTGCTTTAAGAATCGTACTCCATTCCAAAGTAGAAAGTCATACAATATTTTGTAAAAGGTTTTAGAAATAAATACAAGCGAGTAAAGTAATATTACGTTGTAGCACACTGCAATATTACTATCCTACTTACCTATGCGTTATATTGTGCAGTTGCATGTATGCAGTGGTTCATGAAACTCGCATCCTGTGCATTTTTTTTTTGTAGGAACGATTAGTATTTCGTTCAAATAAAAAAATCTAAGAATTTAAAATTATGATGAAAAGTTTTTATTTTTGTGTGTATGTTTGTAGTGAGTATACTCAAAAACCACTGCACCAATTTTAAAAATTCTTTCACATTTTATCAGCTACATTCATAATGAGTAACATAGCCTATATTTTATTTGGGTACTCAAAGATATTCCCCCCGGGGTGAGTGAAAACGCGAAAAACAGCCTGTAAAAGATAAAGATCTAACCAATTACATTGTATTGATTTGGTCAGCGCTTCACTCTGTTGTCTAACAAAAATAGTGCACCATATTTTTACAGCAACTTTAAAAAAGTTATGAAAACAATAATTGTAAAATTGTCGCCAAATTGTAATTCAGTTCTTACGCATAACGCCGGTCTCTATGAACGTGCTTGATCGTTGACCACTAGGTAGTTCAATTTTTTTATGGTAAACATAATCCTTAGCATGTACTAGATGACCTGTTAAAAATATAGTGCACTACTTTGTTAGACCTTATGTATATTGAGGATTAAGAAAATGTTTTTTTAGAGGTATACATTTGTTTGAGCCGTTCGAGCGCTTCATTCAGTAAGCCGACCTCAACATACTTGGGAAAAGGCTAGGCATATGATCCATTTTTATAAAACCAGAAGGTTCAATCGTCACTAACAGCGTATGGTAACTAGCGTATGATAAAAAATAACAATCGCGATATGTCCCCAACCAGTAAGTTTGTGTACAGGGTGTCCAATAATGAGACTTCGTGCAAGCGATCACATTAAGCCTTAAATTATCTTCAATATACAGAACCCAGGACACTCCCCACATTCGCTTGTCCATTTATTTTTTTAATATACAGCAATTTGTATCTCAAAAACATTTTGAATACAAATAAGTCGAACGGATCGTGTTTGCTTCCATCTAAGTTGAATCGTGATATGCATTGCTGCTTTTATAGCGGGCGGTCGGTTGATATTGAATGTGATAGTGGCAATGCATAGCGGTGTTTGTTTGTCTAAGCTGAAAAAGGACTTTTGGTTTATTTCGTGGATTGAAATTTTAATTTTGTCGGTAGCTTCAAAGAGAATTAATGTAAATTTTATTTACTTTCCTCTTATACAGAGAAGGACTGAGCGCTAAGCACCACGCTTACACAATGCGGGTTGATGATTTCAGACTTTATAGTCCAGGTTTCCTCGAGATGTTTTCCTTCACCTTTAATCAATCATAGAAAGTACATAATAATATAATGTCGACTTTGTATTTATTTTGTACTTTCCTTAGAAAATACGTATAACATAGAAAAGTTGCATTTGTACTTTAGACGAAAAAATTGCCTCGTTGGTAGTTACGTAGCGCAATTGCTGTGCACAATATCCCAGGTTTGATACCTGGGCCGGGCAAAAATCGCTTAGTGGCACTATTAGCTACAGACGCCAGCACATCAAGCTACCAGAAACTATAAAACTTTCAACCCCATGCTTCAGTGATAATGTTGAAAATCTATTAAGACCATTTTACAGATTGTAGTAGCCTCTACATAGGACTAAAATAACATGAATGTAACCTACCCAACCCTTAAACGCAGGTGTGAAACTAAAAACTATTAAATCAATAAAACATTTCACCTTTTATGAAACAGTGAAACTTTCTAGTATCGGCACTGAAAGGGTTAAACAAACAAGCTCCGAGATCCGAGCTTCAAAGGGTTGGCCAGTTATAAGCCCACTAGTTGTAATTAATTTCTACTTTCAATTGTTAATTTGCTCTGTAGGGATATGTGGGGCAAATATTGTAGAGGCTGGGACATACGGGTGGAAAGGATGGTTAATATTTTAAGTTCATTATTTAATTAAATAAATATATATACACACCTGTAAAGTACTTAAAAGTAATATCTATAATAAAAACTAGGTACTCAAAACTAATATACCTAATAAAATAAATGTATGTAATGTGCCCAGAACACTGCCCGCAAAAATCTCGAATACTGTTTTTATACTTTGAATTTTTTATAGGTAATATTTTTATTATCCTGGATCTGAGAGAGGAGGCCTGTGCCGAGCAGTGGAATGATAAAAAGGCTGATGATGATGATGGTGATAGGATATATGGTTTATACGAACTATGAGAATGAGGTAATAGAGAGTGCACCTGTGTCTGCGCAAATGCTTGTACACTATAATAATGCCTTGCACAGCTAGCTGATCTCCTAAGAGTGAACGGCCGCCGTGACCGACAATCAGCCTGGCCGACAATCAGCCTGGATACCATTACCTGTGAACAAAGCCTAATTTACGGCAAATTGTGGATTCTAAAATCAGCACACATGAGCGAAATAAAATTGCCCGTATAACGACAAAACTTTTAAATTATCATGGTCATGGTAAAATATCATCAGCAGGCTTAGCATGGCAACCGTAGAAACAAGTCTTGTTTACCGGAGATTGGATATAATGACAGAAAAGTGACAGATTGACGTAAGATTTCTGTTGACATTTTTTGAAGTAATTTTTCTTTTCTTCGATTGACACAAGGCTACAAGTGATTATATACGAGTTGACAGGTCGCGCCATGCTCGGGCAGAAGATATGTTGACATTCAAAGAAAGAGCTTTGTCTTTTCTTGACAGAATAGATATAAAATCGCCATGCTAAGCCTGTTGGTGTTCTCTAAACTTCGTGCCCGTGTGTCCCTGTGCAAATGAGGGTACAGCTGTTTGAGTTTCATTTTCTAAGTGTCGTGTTTGGTAGCCATGTTTGTGTTGAAGGGCAGCGGTCACCGCTATGTGGGGCACTTATCATACTTCATCCTTTTGTTGCGCTAATTAAATGTTTTTCGATTGTTGTTTAATTGCTTTATTTTGGGATAGTTTATCTATTAATATACATCTGAGAATGGATCTGGATTTGAGTATTGATGTTTTACTGGCTGGTTTTTGAAATTAATAAATCGCCAGCAACTCGTATGTATATTACATTTGAAAATGGATTTAGATTTGTACTAGCTGCTACCCGCGACGTCGTCCGCGTGGGCATTAGAGTAGTAAAAATGATAAACTCATTTGTTTAAGTTGGTGATTGATAGACCCGTGCATCAGAGAGCACGTAAATATCGGTCCTGTGCCTGATCTCTCTCCGATCACATCAATATGAGAGAGAGGGAATAGAGAGTGCACTCTAATATGTCCTGGGCAGCTGGCTTATCTTCTCAGAGAAAACGCAAAAATACTTAACTATACCGAGGATAAGCGACAGTTCTGGGGCTGATTTTACTTTGCAAAGTATTTGGCTACTATAACAATAAGCGCCGAACTTACATGGCGGACATTTGCGTGTCAATCATGGAAGACTTATGTTTTCATATCACAACAATACACACGCGTCGTTTACTAAGACTGGACATGCAGGTGTGGCCTCCCGCTGCTTCTCGCTCTGGTCTTTGTCTTAGATTGAACTGAACTTCGAAGGTACAAAATGTGTATGTTGTTGCGGAATACATTCTGAACCTATACTCGTATATAAGAATGTACATATTATATGTCGTCACTACTTCAAATAATATTGTAGTCACTTCGAACTTACATTGCAGGTCGATCGCGTCGAGGTCGATAAAGTTGGTTTAGGCACTGAAAATGCGCTCTTTATCGCTAGTCTAGTAGTTGCATAACGCAACTGCTATACACGACGTGGTATCGGGTTCGATTCGGTCGAACCAGGTCGGACCCAAATCGCTTTGTGAGTGTTAGGAAACTGAAAAAGCAGCCCGGGGACTGGAAGTTGGTAAAGGCTTGGGCGGAGCACCACCGTGTCCTCACAGCGGCGAGCTTTCGCATTCGGCCCTGGTCCAGGCCATGGTCCGGAGCATAAAAGAATGGAAGCGGCCGCCTCCTTCTGCGAAGCAATTATGCTAGCGAAGGAGGCGGCGGAGTGGTTTAGAAACTGCACCGCTCATTCCAGCCGAAGCGGAAAAGCTGGTACTGGTCGACACCGCGGGCGCCGATTGTCGAGGGACGACTTCCAGTATTAGTGTTTAATCTATAACTCCCGACCACCGTAGGCGTGGGTCTGTGGGCGGTGGGTTTTGGTTGGTTCACCGTCCGTACGTCTAAGGACGACAGCCCGTGTCGGCGGCGCATTCTATTCCACGCGCTCCTCGAAGATATGTCAGCAACATGGGCCTCTTAGTTACCGTGACCCTGGCATACAGGGATCTCCAGAAGGCACATAGTAGGTTTTGATCAGTAAGAGTGACACTTCCTCCAGCTGCATCCTTAGCTGGAGAGGTTATTTTACGACATCCCACAAAAAAATACTGGAAGTTGGTGATTGATATATCCGTGCATCGGAGAATACGTAAACATCGATCGTGTGCCTAATCTCTCTCCGGTTGTGTCAGAATTGCCGTCCGTGTCGGGCTATGAGATTAAGGAAATAACAGTGCACCTGTGGCCACACAAATACTTACTACTTACTACACAGCTAATTGATCTTAGACGCTGACCGTTTCCTAGGAGGCAGTTTATATCAACAAATGACTGCTGAACATGGATGAAGAAAGAAGAGTCTTTCTAATTTGAGATGTCTATCTAAGGGGCTACATTGTAATGAACATCGTAGTCAATCCTTAGATTATTACTTATTCCCTATCCTTTTACGACCACTTAGAGTCAGAACAGCAGCCAACCCTATTCGAAGAGATCTGTTCTTTTCTGAATCGTTTCCAAGAGATTGACCTTTTTTCTAGAATTATTTAGTCATACATATGTATTTTTGATCAGTAATCGTTCGTAAAAATCAAATAAAAATATTGATAAGCCATGCTGCTTTGTTACGTGTGGTATACTGGAAGCTTAGCTAACATTACCCCAGACTAATATTGTATGCAGAAAGTACAGCACTCCTTCTTTGATCTTAAATGACTAACTTACCCAAAGACAGATTTTTTTCTCTCATCCTCCGTCCCCGATTTTGAGTGTTATCTTGGAACTTGAATAATCAAAATTAATACTTGTGACTATGATTGTAGACTGGAAGACACCCCAGTATAATTTAATTTTATGAAAATAAAACTATGAACTCCATCTATGATCAGCTATAATTACTAACAATGTCAGATTGTCAAATTAGATTGTTTTGAAAAGCTAAAGATGGCGTCAGGTTGAAACTTGCCTTAATACTTTTGTCTTTAAATTATTTTTATCTGTCGAAATAGCATATGTAGCATGTTTAGGTATATACTTTGAACTGAAAAATAAATTTAAAAATGTTTAGCCTGGTTTAATTGTATGAAAAGCTTAACTCCATCTATGACATTAGGTAATAACTGTTTACCCAGCTGATATAGTCAAATTGTCAAATTTGCTAAACGTGTTGTAATTAAAAAGATATAGATGGCGTCTAGTTAAAACTGACCAAAAAATGCTTTATTGCTCATCCCCCTTAGTTAATAGCGTTATAATATATAGCCTATGTGTTATTCTGATGCATAAGCTATATGTTTGTCAAGTTTCATCTAAATCCTATCAGCCGTTTGGCCGTGAAGAGGTAACAAACATACACACTCACTCACAAACTTTCGCATTTATATATTAGTATAGATATAGATTCCTCTGTTTTACTGACTTTTTTGAGATTGTTGCTTTTTTTAATAAACCGGGCGGTTTATAATAATGGCGGGTAAAAATCGTTTTCATTGTCATAATTATTGTCTTATTTGCATGTCATAATGTAATCACGCTGATAGCTAGATGCAATTGTGAAAAGCACACAAAAAATTAAAACTATACATTATATTATGTTTTAACTAACCATTACATTATATATTAACTAAACATTATATTATGGCCAGTTTCACCGGTTGCTGTTAAGTTCCAGATAGTTTATCTGGCAGATAATTTCATACAAATTATGTTCCATTTTTTTAATTTATCTTGTAGATAGTGGCTATCCGTAACCTGTGAAACTAGCCCTAAGCCTAATTTTATTAAAGTAAATGATTTAATATTATAGTACCTACATTGTGTTATCACATTCAAAATACATTTTGAATTTAGACAAATTTCAATCAGAGCCTTTTCAAAAACACTGTCAAAACAACAGAGGAACGTATTACGTAATAAAATATCTTCATTCCATTAGGTAAGCGCAATTTCTGAAATAAAATCTAACTGAATATTACACAGGCATTACCGCAGTATGTTAGAAAATAGAAATCAAAGCGAATCCTGCAACTGCCTGCAACCCGTATCGTAGATATAACGCTTTTACAACACGTAGGGATGGGACTAGGCAGTATTTTGAGGAACAGAGCGAGTACAATTGAAATAACAGAGCGAAGTTAAAAATAATATATCGGGCGCAAGGCGTCGGTACAACCAGCGTCAGGGTGCAAGGCATCGTAAAGCCTAGCATCGGGACGCCTAGCGTCGGGTTGTCTAGTGTCGGGGTACAAGGCATCGGGACACCGGGCTAGTCTAGGCAGAAGGCGTCGTGAAACCTGGCAACGGGACGCCTAGCGATGGGACGCCTAGCATCGCCACGGCGATCAGCGGCATGCCTAGCCTAGCGTCGGGTCGCCCAGCGTCGGGCCACAAGGCGCCGTGAAGCGTAGCGTCGGTACGCCTAGCGTCGGAGCGCAAGTCGTCGGGACGACTACCGTCAGGGTGCAAGGCACCGGGAGGCCGAGCATCGTGAAGCCTAGTGTCGGGGCGCATGGAGTCGAACGCCTAGTGTCATTTAGCGATGCTTAGCGGCGTAGTTTCGGCAAGATTTCCGCTGAAAACTAAACCGAAGCCCGTGTTTTTGCCGAAACTCAACCGAAACCGAACATCCGGTCAGATAATCTGATCCCGTAAATACCAATCGGAACAGATACCAAAAGAACAGGTATTTACTATTACAAGTAACAGCGAGTATTCCAACAGAATCACGGCGTTCCTGATGCTTTTTGAGTATATCTTATTAAATTTTCAGAGCGAGCAATCTGATACGGCAGCCTCGGAGATGTTTCTCGAATCATTTGTATTGGTTGGTTATTTTCAGCTTTGCAACTGAAATAAATAGTATAAAACTATAGGATTTTGTTGCTGGCTATAATTATTTGTTAAAGTTTAGCTAGTAGTGTTTTTACATTATGTACATATGTTGTTATGCTTTTCGCGTATATTGTTATGAGTTAGGCTGCGGGATTTTCCGACTCAATTATCACTCTGGTTAAATCATATTTATTTTTGGAGGACTGCCTCGTTGGTCTAGTGGTCGCAAAGCGCGACTGCTATGCACGGGGTCTCGGGTTCGAATCCCGGGTCGGGCCGAAATCGCTTTGTGGGTTTTGAGAAACTTTCATAAAGCAGCCTGGAGTCTGGAAGTTGGTGATTGATTCACCCGTGCATCCGAGAGCACGTAAATATCGGTCGTGCGCCTGATCTCTCTCCGATCGTGTCGGATTGCCGTCCCATCGGACTATGAGAGTGAGGGAATAGAGAAGGCACCTGTGTCTGCTATAATATGTCCTGCGCAGCTGGCTGATCTCCATAAGAGAGAACGGCCGCCGTAGCCGACAATCGGCCTGGATGCCATCATTTATTTTTCAAATAGGTCGAATTCACACATCAACACATTTTGTTTTCAAGACGAGATGAGGTCGACATTCCTTAACTGACTTGGGAAGAAACGCTGAAAGAAACTTTAAGGTCATAGTCTCTTTTAAGGTCCAGACATAAAAATTAATTATAATATACCTACTAATGTATGGGCAAAAAAGGTTTGTGTCTGAAATTAATTGCAAAGGTTCACAAGGGTTCAGAAAGGACTCCAGAACGAACAAAATTTTTTGAAAATATAACTAAACCTTACAATCTATAAATATCGGCTGAAAGTTTAGTCTGTAAGCCGGCTCTTAACTTTACCATCGCGAACAACTTCATACGAAACACACCAGAACTAATTATGAAAATGGTTCAGTACAAAAGCTTTTAGTAATACTTTAAAACCTGAATCTTAATTATTGCACATTGTTATTATAACAACAGAAACTTAATTAATACAACAGTCATAATTTCTTGCTATTAAGCCGTACATACGAGCTATGCGGTGCGGATAAAGCAAGCAGTACATTTAAAAATTAATTGCGCGAGTTAATTTATTTTCTTTATGTATGAAAAAAGTTACTGAAAAAGCTTCCTCGATACGATTCTCGGTTCGTGAATAAATAAATCGTTTACCTCTAATTTGGAATAGAATTTTTTGTCCTTGTGCAAGTGCATTGAGCAAGCGTCGTGATTAACGCTCAATCCCTCTCTCTATGGGAGAAGAGGCCTGTGCCCAGCAGTAGGACGATAAGAAGGCTGTGATGATGATGATGAAGTGCATGAGGGTGGAGGGTGGTATCTTTCTTTTCTGTGCTTGTGTACGTGGGCGGGAAGGTGGTATTGCAATGCACCCAATGATGGATTTTTGTCTCGCGGAATTAAAACTAAATATACTACCCTAAGATATATTCTAACAAGTGACATTCTTCAGTCATTTCGATTATCATCAAACCAATCATCCAAATACCTGTTCAACCATCATCATCTTTCTGTCCTTATCCCAAATTTTATTTGGGGTCGGCGCAGCATGTTTTTCTTCCACACTCTTGTATCTGCCGTCATCTCATAAGGAACATTCTTTATAGACATATCAACTTTCACACAGTCAATCTTCGTTTCTTAAGGGCGCGTGTTCGAAAAGCTGGCAACGTTGCAAATAGCTGTCAAATATTTACATTTTTTAATAATTTTTTCAAATTTATTTTATGAAAACATAAAATAATGCTCTGTAGTGCACTAAGAAAGTTAATAGAGAATGCAATTATTAATATCGTAACACCGAATATATAATTTTATATGTAAAAAACGTATTTGGAAACTTTCCAAGTGCCTTTTTTACACCTAAAACGTTTAAAACTTCAAATTTAGTGTTTTAATTGCAATTCCTAGTGCCTTTTAGTGCACTACAGAGCTATAAGTCTTACTTTCATATAGTTTATTGGCCAAATTAATTAAAACGTGTAAGTAAATATTTGACAGCTATTTGCGACGTTGCCAACTTTCGGTATATACACGCTCTTAAGTCGTCCCCTCCCTCTATATCCATCTATTTTCGTACTCAAAAATCCAGCAACTCAACGGCGGCCAGCCTTTTGGGCACGATCCCCGCTGACAGCGATGCGGATGAATATTTTGATGCGTTATTTTAATTTTAATTTGTCTCTTTTTTATTTTCTTTGTATATAGTTTTATTAAGTTTGTAAATATAGCCCTTATAATTTTTATATTTTCCAATATCTGATAATTTAAATAGAAACTCAACCATATTCTCAAGACTGCAAAAGATTTTTAAATTCTCTTAAAACCAAAGCACTCGGTACAGGATATCCTTCAGCACTGAAGCGTGACTCAACTATACTGATACATAGAGTAACAAATGTATAGATAGGTACATTGATGCATCGTTTCTCGTCAAGGTCCATTGCTGGCTAGCAAGACAAATGGCCTGAACACACGCGTTTAACCGCCGCGATGTAGGTACGTATATAAAGGTAGGTATTTCGAGATGTTGAAAGTTATCTTAGAAATCTATCGTTAGGAGTCATTTTAATAGGTCAAATCAAAGGTTTGGAAAAAAGGTCTTTAATTTAGGAAAGAGAGAGTGTTTTTAAATCTATGGTACATACACTTCATGTAGAAGAAAAATCGAAAACAGGGGTAATTTTAATTAAGATCTATGATAATAAGTAATGAACGGTTTAGTTCTCGTCTAACTATGTATATGGCGGCTAGCAAGTTATTTTGAAGTACAGGTGCATGACTGTGAGGCCTGTGTACCCCTCACACAGGTTCGACTCCCACTGAAACCAAAAAAAAAACAGCACTGTGATGTGCCCCATGTCCCAAGCCGCTATAAAGTTTAGCGTGAATTTTTACATAGCTACTCTAATTTCTGTCACTTCATCATCATCCTCCTGCCCTTATCCCAAGTTTTATTTGGGGTCGGCGCAGCACGTTTTTGTCTTCCACGCTCTTCTATCTGCCGTCATCTCACAAGTTACCTTCTTTCTAGCCATATCAACTTTCACGCAATCCATCCATCGTTTCTTTGGTCGTCCCCTTCCTCTATATCCATCCACATTCATGTTCAAAACCTTTCTCACAACATGATCCTCATTCCTCCGCATTACATGCCCATACCATGCTAGCCGGTTCCCACATAGTTTTTCGGTTACCGGTGCCACTTTTAAGCTTCCTCTTATATACTCATTTCTTACTCTATCCATTCGCGTAACACCACACATTCCTCTTAACATTCTCATCTCTGCTGCATGCAGTTGTCTTTCATTCATCTCTTTTGTGGGCCAGCACCCTGAACCATACAGGACGGCAGGCCTGACCATAGTCTTATAGATCTTCCCCTTAAGTTTAAGGGGAATACGTGGGTCGCAAGCTGTTCCCGTTACCTGCCGCCATTTCATCCATCCTGCGTTAATTCTGTGCTTAACTGTCCGATCTATTTCGCCATTGCCTTGGATGATTGAGCCGAGATACCGAAAGTCGGAGCAGACTGGGAGAGGCGCGTTGTCAAGCGCTATGGCTTCAGTACTGGAGAGACCGCCGAAATCGCAGAACATGTATTCGGTCTTGGTTCTGCTGATTTTCAAGCCAACATTCTCCAGTGTCTGTTGCCATTTCTCCAATCTGCTCTGGATCTCAGGTCCATCTTCACTGACCAGCACAATGTCGTCGGCAAACAGCATGCACCAGGGTGCCTCTTCCTGTATGTCCCCCGTCAAGGCGTCCATAATTTCTGTCACTTGTTTAATCAAAAACAAAAAAAAGGAGACCATAGTTATTTTTGAGATAATAGGGTATTAGACAGCTAGCCAAATTCATTACTTTTATTTAACTATCAAAAACAGTCACTTTCTATGCAATTTGTATGAAAGTTAAAATTTAGACAAATTTTTCACTACGATATACTTATTTTACTCAAATTATCAATAAAAAATCAATAATACTTTCCTTCAAAACGATAAATAAAAGTGATATTATTTAAAGATGCTTTACCAAATTAATATCAGGATTTTATTTTTGACCCTGTCAACTACTCAATTAGTCTTTAATTTTATTATTGATAAGCATTATACTAGAAGTGAAACATGAAAAATATCCTAAAATATATTACAGTACAAAAAAATAAGTAGGTTATAAATATTTCCAGAAAAATCCATCGAAACACATTAATACCAGTAATACAACACTAGTAACTAACAGAAAAAGCTTTTTAAGACAATAACATAGAGATTGATAAATGGAATGACTGATCAAAATGAAAACAGCGCGCGTAGCTCCAAATACTGCTTATACACGTTCTGATAGAACAGAGAAGGTCATGGAGTCGATATAATCCTACTACTATTATAAAGGCGAAAGTTTGTAAGTATGGATGTATGGATGTTTGTTACTCTTTCACGTAAAAACTACTGAATGGATTTGAATAAAACTTTACCACAATATAGCTTATACATCAGAATAACATATAGGCTACTTTTTATCCGGGTATGGAAAGTACTTCCCTCAGAAAGCGGGTGAAACCGCTGGCGGAAGCTAGTATAATATATAATATAATATCCCTCACACAACATCATCTAGTCCTAAACTGGGTACTAGACAACTGATAAACATACTTATATACTTTTCTTTTGTAAATACATACATATTATACATGGAAATACTCAGACCAAGTCAAACACCCATGTTAATGCACACAAATGTTTGACTTATGCGGGAATCAAACCCGCGACCTATAGCGTGGCAGCCATGTTCATTAACCACCACGCTATCTCAGCCATCGTCGAATAAATATTAATAGATATGATAGTAAAAAATAACCATAGAATATTAATTAAGAAAGGAAGGGAATGGAAGTTTGTTTGTTAATATAATAATGATCATAATGACGTTCAGACCGATTGTCGACCACGACAACCTTTCTGTCTAAGAAGGTCAGCCAGCTGCGCAGGATATAAGTGCAGACACAGGTGCAGTCTCTCTTTCCTCACTTTCATAGCTCAATGGGATGGCAATCCACATTATCACAGAGAGAACAGCTGCAGGACCGTATTCCTATTTACGTGCTCTCCGATGCACGGGAGTATCAATCACCAACTTCTAGCCACCGCTTTGTGAAAACGCCTTGCGACTACTAGACCCACGAAGCAGGCAAGTGTTCATAAAGGTAGCATAATAATTACAAAAAGAAACACATTAAATTATTTACACATCAAATACTTCGTCGCTTTGTGAAAGTTTCGTAAGACCAACCCGGGAATCGCGCCCGAGGCCCCGTGCTCAGCAGTCATACCATGCGACTACTAGACCAGCGAAGCAGGCTAGTGTTCATAAAGATAAGATAAAAAATTACAATAAACGCTCAATCCTTCTCCTTGGGAGAAGAGGCCTGTGCCCAGCAGTGGACGATAAATAGGCTGTGACGATGATGATGAAAAAATTACAAAAAAAAAAATGTAATTATTTAGATATCAAATACTTCTCAATAGCTCCCCATGTTCGCATCGGCGCAATATGCGTTGGACCTCCCGAATGTGTGGTCATTAGTCAAAGTCGAGCAAACTAACTTACTTTTTTCTCGTATAGCAAATATTCCCTCGTTTCGGACTATTGCAGTAATGGCAACTATAACTTGAGTTATTGAAGTCTTTTGGCAACAATGGTTGATGACGTTTTGTTGGAGGGAAGCTCAACCATATTGTGATCAAACGCTGTAAATTGTAAACAAAATTAAAAAAAAAAAAACAACAGTTTTATGTTCACATTTTAGCTTTCATTTTTGAGTTGGGGGGAATCATCAAATGACCACTCTCGAGGAGGAGGTTGGAGGGAGTGTCAATTTTTTACTGACTTAAACCCACTTTGTTTCTTCTGGAGGTCTGTGTGAGCCAGGGTTATGGTAACTCTTCGGAACAATCTTACGGCAAGTAATGGTTTACTTGAAGGCAGAAGTTCTTGACAAGAACTCGAACTGTGTCTACTATATATTCTTTAGATATCAAATTTAGCTTATGTCATTTTTTATTTATTGGAATAGAACGGCCGAAGCTAATAACACTATTCAATTTAAGCTAATTTCAAATCAGTCATGCATCCTTCTCACAAAAATTCAAACATTCAGACATCCATTCCTCTACAAACACGTCACGATTTAATATCGTGAGGAAAACTAACATCTAAAATGTCTGTAAACTATCAAAACAAAAAATCAAAGCCTTACATTATAAGTACAAAACTAAAAGCTTAAACAAACAACAAAAAAAATATCAATTATTCTTTAAAATAATTACAGTAAAAATCACAAATTCCCACCTCATTATAACAAAGAAAATTTAATAGATTTTCCTACGAAGCTCAGCGCGGAGGATGCAAAATTTATGACTTGCTAGCGGCTGTCAGGCGAACCCCGGGGGCTAGTAAATTCTTATAATTGAACCCTCACCCAACGTGGGATAGCCCACTATCTTAGCCTCTACAGTGGTCGAATAATTTTGTTCGAAAACCGAATTATTTCGATATTGTTTACCACTTTCGATGGTATGTGTGGAGATGAGGGCTATGTTCAGCAGTGGACGTCCTATGGCTGAGATGATGATGATGATGACCACTTTCAACACAGAACTTAATTTTTATATACTTAATGTAATATGTGATTTTTAAGACTCTGTAAAAAATAACAAATGTGTGCAGCACGTTATATCTCGCAAAATTTTCATTTAATTACTAGTATTAGCCCATCAAATACCAATTGCCAACAGATGTTTTGTGAAGATCGGTTGATTGAGCGCGAGGGGGTATTTATAATAAAAAGAGGGGACTGTTTTAACAATAAGTTTAATGCTACGATAAATACAAAGGTTTTAAGAAAACAAAGAAAATGACGGAGTGTTCAAAATCAAGGATAGTTTTATAAAAGCCATCAAAAGTTTTTGACAAATTTTCATATGAAATAAAACCTTTATTAAAATAGAATTGACGAATGAAAAAGCTTGTAGCCTGAATTATTAGTTGTTTTTGATAAAGAAATTTTATATTATGTAGATATGCAAAAAACTAAGTATAATTCTACTGAACAAAATTATCAAACAGGTGCACTTTAAAAATGGATCCGATTGTTCACGAGTTCAGAGGGCTCCAGAAGGAACAAAGGTAGAAGACTATAATAGAATATCGTTTATTTCTTAGTATATGGTAATTACAGATGTTAAAATTATAGAATGATTCACATTTACTATATCTGGTGTAGAAATATTACAATTTATATTTAACATTTTATAATATTTAGATTATTTATACACTTATGACATTACTAAAGAATTATTTATTGTATATTATTATTATATTAATTCTTTAAGTTTAAGTCAGTAAAAGTCTGACACTTCTTCCAGCTGCTCCCACAGCGAAGCGAGAGAGGAAGGGGTGATGATTACCTAGATGATTACCCAGGCAAAAAAAGTTCCACTACTTTAAAAATCAAGCTGAAATCCAATACAAAAATATCCACCCATTTTACATACATTAAAATAAAACAAAAAATAACTCAGTTTGATAAGTAACAATGGGTTTCATATCTAAGCTTTTTTTATAATAATAATAATGGAACCTATAACTAATGATAACAAAGGTTTAAGTGCTAAAATACCCTCGGGTTAGCCGAATATGTCCGATCATAACTCGTAGATAGTAATTTAGAGCCCGCGCCAGTTTATGAGACTCGCCACATACAGGGTGTAAATAATATGACAGAGTGTTTTTTAGATGGGCCTTGTTACCCTTCTAGTACAAAATAAAATTAAGTAATAAATACTTCATCTATCATCTGCCTAGCCTTTTCCCAAGCTGTGTTGGGGCCGGCTTCCAGTCTTAACCGGATACTGGTGAGTACCAGTGTTTTTGTGGAGCGACTACCTATCTGACCTTAGAGGAGGTCCAATACCCCTTAGTAAGACTTGTAGATTTCAAATTAAATAATATAATATATTACGTTATTTCGATAAAATATGTGTAACTGAAAATGTATGTTATTGAAGTAACATTAATTGAAGCAGAAGGATTTTAAATGGTATTTAAGTATAAGATGGCTACTTTCTTCTAGGAGAACCGAGTAGTTTCTTACGGGATGTAATAGTATAATGAATTTACTAACGGGACCTAGTTAGCATACCTAGGTATTGATCCAATCTATCGCCTGCACGGAGTCTCATTATTAGACACCCTGTATACAAATTTATAGGTCGGGCACACATCGCGTTGGTTATTTTTTACCATACGCCATTGTTAATGGTGATTGGACCTTGTGGTTTTATAAAAGTAGATCATCTGCCTAGCCTTTTCCCTAGCTAAGTTGGGGTCAGCTTCCAGTCTTAAGCGGATGCAGCTGAATACCAGTGTATTACAAGGAGCGACTGCCTGTTTGACCTCCTCATCGCAGTTATCTGAGCAACCCAATAGCCCTTGGTTAGACTGGCGTCAGACTTACTGGTTTCCGATTATCCGTAACGATTGCCAAAGATGGGCAAATGACAGCCGGGACCCCCGCGTCGCTTAACCTTATGATCGATTGACCTGTACGGCGTTTACATAGCTACGAGCGCCTTTGTTAAAAAATGGATGATAATATAAGATGCAATATTTTTTAATAATTTTCGCTTTTTATTCGTGATATCTGGCCATAAAATGAAACACGAAGACCATATGATTTCATTAGCGAACCGATCCAACGAATAAAATAATCAAATTCCATTCTAATTTCAAAAAAACATAGACACAATCCAGATAAATACTGCTTACAAAACTTACCTATATAACCAAAAACATCCACCAAGCCAACCAATGTATTTTCACTCCCCTGTTCAGGTAAAATCACACACCCTTATCTCGCCTATAAACTATAGTCGAAACCGCTCATAACCGTCTATAAATATTTATACCGCGGAAATTTAGGACATTCAACCATCTGGATAAGTCATGAGTACAAATCTATATGCCAAAAAGCATGCCAATTTACGCTCGGAAGGAGAGGACAAATATTACATTTTCGATCATTGTTGCAATTGGTCATAAAAACATGGTTAAATTATGAGCAGCGCGACGATCTCCTTTTGCTTTTTAAATGACTCCCCCCCCCCCTCTTTGTGGCTGCTGGAGCTATGTCAGACTTTTACTGAATTAAACCTACTTTAGTTCCTTCGCTAATGCTCTTGATCTCTCGCCGGTCCTGTCGGATTGCCGTCCCATAGGACTATGAGAGTCATGGAATAGAGTGCGCCTGTATCTGCGCGAATGCTTGTGCACTAATAATAATGTTCTGCGCAGCTGGCTGATCTCCTTATAGAGAACGGCCACCGTATCCGACAATCGGTTTGGACGCCATAATCATCAGTTCCTTCCTCTCAGCGCTCTCTCCTATCTATAGTCAAAGAGGAAAGCATGACAAGGGGAATTCTTATCCAGTTGGTTAAATTATCTAAACGCTGAAACTTCGCGAGATATTACCGCTATTCTTTTAAAAGAATTGCTGATACTTTGTATCGCTACACTTGGAAATATGTTTTGTTTTGTAGTGTTATTACTTACGTACGTTAATTATAGATGTGGGGAAATGAATAAAGTTTTTGGTTTGGTTTGTGGTTTTTGTAAATAGTCGCGGTATCTGTTATTATGTATCAGACTTTAAGCTGAGCACGGACCGTGTTCCGTACAGCTGTGACACTCACCTTAATGTTTATTTTTTTATTTAATTTTCTTTATAATGCTATTATTATGTCCTAAGTAACAATAAAACTAATTTTTATTTTTCTGCCTCCCATTGTTCGTCAGTCGAAGCGCAAATGGCTGGTTTTTACAATGTTAAAAATATCTGCATATTATTTAATTAAGACAAATTCCTCCGCGCACCCGGCTAAAAAGTAACATATAAACTTCCCCACTAAAACAATTTTTCAAATCGAATCAGCAGGTTCCGAGATAAACGCGTTCAAGAAAACGTTAAATCTCTTCACCTTATAAAAAGTATGGATTAAAAGATACTAAGTGAATTTTCTCCTTGCAAGTAAAAAAAAAACTGAAGTTTTAACAAAGAAAACGTTAAGAATCGGTTTTAAATTCCCTGCCGATAGGGGAAATGTGGGCGCCTCCTATATCACGTCAGCGGGCTGCTCCGATACGGCACGTGGAATTTTATAGCATTTCTACTAAGAAAAACTAAATGTTTTATGTATGTAGACTGGGTTAAATTCACTTAATCGGAACCCAGGGCTGTTAGAAATAAAATGGCAATCTTTTTAAAAAGTTACCAAGGGTCTCGGGTTGCCCAGGTAACTGGGTTGAGGTTAGATAGGCAGTCGCTCCGCGTGAAACACTGGTGCTCAGCTACATTTAGATTGGAAGACCCCAACATAGCTTAGGAAAAGGCTAGGCAGATGACTTCAGTCCATTACTGCAGTTTTCCAATTTCGAGTAGAAAAGCAATAAATACTACGATTTTCATCCATTTAACTGATTTTCATAATTTTGAAAATAGATAATGCCTTTAACAAGCACACTAATCTAAGAATCCTTTGCATATACATTGACGATTACTAAGAAGTTACAAAACAACTTTATGACGTTTCCACCATACATACATATATAGCAGAACTTCCAAAAAACATATCAACCGGCTCTTTTTTCATGTATGAAAGCGAACCATAATTTAACGAAAACTGCGAGACTTTATTGACTGGGTTGTGACGAAATGGCTAGTAGGTACCGTGTCCAATCGTGCTCGGTGACAAAAAAGGCCCAGTACAGTGTATGCCAACGGGGCAGGTCCATAAAACATGAAGTTGGCGCGCTACCGATAAGCAATGGCCAACAATGCGTAGTGCTTTTGCACGCACCTATGTATGTGTAGGGTTGGCACTTTCATTTTTTAAACGAAATTTTGCTTGGTGTATTAAGGACTTGTCTTCGCATTTTGGTTGTAATGTTTCTTTCCTCTTTTTATGTAACTTTCTTTATTTTTTTTTAATTTTAATTTAGGAATGAAATAAATTTAGCTAACGTTAAGGAAAACCAATTTTGGAAAGATGTTGATTTTGACCATGATAATTGCAGGAATTTAATTTACCATAATAATTCCTGTAACAGCCACACTAGTCAATCGATCATAAAGCTAAGTAACACTTGGCGCGGTCGGTCTGTGGATGGATGAGCACCCTGACATGACGAGTTCCTCCGTGTTTCAGAAGGGACAATAACTGTGTGGCTATCATTTGAACACCAGAATATCTGACAACCAGTCTTACCAAGGGGTATCGAGTTGCTTTACTAACTAGGTTGAGAAGGTCAGATAAATCGCTTCACGTAGAACAATAGTACCTACTCAGCTTTCCCAACATTGGTAAAAGGCCCATCAGATGACCAATAAATTTCTGAAATTAAATGTTCTATTAAAAAAAAAACAAAATGGTTAAGGCAACCTCTTTGAGGCAACCTTACAGCATCGCGAGGCATTTGTCAATACTGTCGTACGGAGCGCAAAGATCAGTGCCTCGCCTCGTCAGGTATAAATCAATTGGATTCGACGACGGCCGCTGTCCAACCTATGTTTATTAAAGTTTGTGGCATTCGAGTTATTTACTATTGTTAGAAAATTCGCGAGCTTTCTTTAAAGATCATTTTGTACTCTTTTGTTGGGAGTGAAAATTGTCACTTAGATAGAATGGGTGATTAAATATTAATTTCCGGATAAGTTATGGATAAGGAATGTTCCAGATAAGGAAATACGAGTTTTACAATGTTTTTTTAATATTCTTTAATAAATAGCTCACTATTTCAAGATTTCATAAGACAACATTCGGGAGGGGGCAGGGGGAAGATGATGGTGAACTTATTAATTAACGTTTGCTTTATTAATTTGCTATCAGCAATCGAGATTTTGAATACTTTTTGTCTATAAATAATTTGAAAGTGTCAAACAGCAAAGACTTCCACCTTCATTTCAATAAGCAAATATCAATAATCCTTATAGGTACTTACTAATATTACAAATGCGAAAGTCACTCTGTCTATCTGTCACGCTTTCACACCAAAACTACCGAACCACTTTAAACAAAATTTGGTAGACCCATAGTCTAAAGTCTGAGAAAGGACATAGGCTACCTTTTATCTGTTTGCGGGAATTAGATCCTTCAAGCGGTGGGTGGAACCGCGGGGAACAACTAGTTTACCATAAAATACAACGTCGGGGTGGTCAGTGACAAATGTCGGGCACTAGCTTCTGGCTACGAATGGTCCGTCTGGCAACGGAGTCACGTCTGGCAAACTGCTAGCCGTCTGGCAAGGTGCGCCCCGACGGCAGGACTGATCGCTTTCTATGTACCTATGTATGTTAACTTGCAAACGAAACATATGGGTGCTGTAATAGATTACGCTGTTCGTTTGTTTGAATTAAATTTCAGGAAATAAATTTTTGAATGAAATATCTACCTAAATTTTTGAATTAAGTATATCCTGTAGAATTTGGGTGGATCCACTGAAAACAGTTACTTGAATAAAAACTATATTTTTTCTTCAACCTTAATTATAACTACTTAAAACTTATTAGTTATTATCCTTTTTCAAAGCTGTATTGGCTTCCAGTCTTAACCGTATGCAGCTGTGTATCAGTAATTTACGTGGAGCGACTGCCTATCTGACATCCTCAACCCAGTTAGCTAGGCAGCCCGATATCCCTTGGTGATACTGGTTGCAAACATTTCTGGCTTCTGACTATCCGTAACGACTGCCAAAGATGTACAAATAACAGCCGGGACCCCCCAATTTAACGTATTTTCCAAAACAGGGAAGAACTCGTCATGACAAGATGGTCATAATACTACCTCTGTCAAGAAAGTACCGGGAAAAGATCAATAATACACAAAATGTCTGTTATTCATCCAAATTTATTTTATCACCTTCAAAGTATGCTCCTTTAGAAACGATACACTTGCGCCAACGAATAATCCATTCATCAAATTTTTTTTTAAACGCTGCTGCCGGAATTGAGTTCAGTTCTCGCCGCGAATTCTCCTTTATGTCTTCTATCGATTGAAAACTGGTGCCACGAAGTGGTAATTTGAGTTTAGGAAAAGGAAAAAAGTCAGCAGGAGCCATATCTGGTGAATATGGTGGTTGCTGGATGGTATTTGTTGAGTGTTTGCGACTTTCATGCGATTGAGTTTTTGGAAAATATTCAGATCTTTTGGGACTAGCCGAGCAGCAACATGTTTCATACCCAAATGATTAGTTAAAATGGCACGGATCGACTCGTGAGATACAGAAAGTTCGGCGGCTATCTCTCTCAGAGTTGAATGGGGATTTTCAGTCACTATTTTCTTCACTTTTGCGATGTTAACTTCAGTTGCAGACGTTGATGGCCTACCAGAGCGAGACAAATCTTCCACCACATCTCGACCGCTTTTGAACGCTTTGAACCACTCATAAGCACGAGTTTTTGATAAAGTCGATTCACCGTAAGCCTTCTGTAACATTTTCAGTGACTCCGAACACGAAATTCCATTGGCGATGCAAAATTTAAGACAAACTCTTGGTTCGATATTTTTGTCCATTATGAAATTCGCAACACACACTATATATGATATTACTAAAACCAGCACTGTATTTAACATAAATAACAGATGCAACTCAAACTCCGCGCCAAAATGGAAAACAGTTGTGCCAATCTAACAACTACAAAAAAATCAAAAATTTGAATTTGGAACCATAAAAAAATCATCCATTCCCGATACTTTGTTGACAGAATGTACATGCACAGATCGACCACGTCAAGCGTTGCTTAACCTTATGATCTATCGACCCGTGCGGCTACGGCTTAGCCACGAGCCTAAAACTAATATAATAAAATAAAAATGTATATGTATATCCAAAAATATGTACGCGTCGTTAGGCGTCAAAGTAATTATCCTCAATTTATTTCTGTACTACAACAAAACGAAATAGACCCTCCACATAGACTGTTGCAATATCAAGCCATATTTTAAAATGGCTACCCATCAAATGGCGAGCTGTATAATTTTTATTGTTACAAACAATATTAAAGTTGGCTACAACGATAAATCACGACCCACAGTGCATTTGTTTCACAAATAATGGTACTTTTTACTCTTAGAGCATTTGACCTACCGGACGCGTCATTCGCGTGCCTTCCCCTACAACTAAAGGACGAGACGTCGCTGTTACTTTTATGTATAATTCTATAGTGTGTATGCGTAATCATGTGATCTATGATGCATCTGTCAATTGACAGTATTTGTCGAGTTGCCTTGCGTACTTTAGCAGATTTTTTCGCATAGGGGTTAGTGGTAATAGCGTGTCCATACGGTTCGATGCTCTAAGTTTTAACCGTGCTCTGTTGCTGAGTATTTTTGTACTCTCCGCAGATATGCAGTTGAAATAAATATCGTGATTAATGGGGAGTTATATTTTTTTGATATTAACAAACTTGCATTGCTTATTGAGGTATCGACAAAGAGTTTTGTATTATTGAATGTTTGGAACTGCTTAGTTTTGTAATCACTAAAGCAAAGACATTATTGTACAGACGCCAGCACATCAAGCTACCGGACGGACGCTACGGAACGGACAAATTTTCCCAATCAACTTCGAACCTTATTATGTTTAAGCGATAAAGTTGAAAATACATATCGACGTAAGAAAGCAATCTTGTCGTATCTCGAAAAGTGGAACTTTACACCAGAGCCAAAAAACTATTCGAAAAAATTATAACTCGTAAACTAGCTGAATCCGAGAGGTCATTTTTGGAACACGTATTTCTTATAATTATATTTATCAGATGGCAATAAAGATAGTATTCTAAAGTTAGTATAACATGAGTTTTATATGAGTTACAGCAATTGATATTTCAATTTGAATCATCAATATTGCTGTATCTCGGTAGTTGTAACAAAGGCACAACGAAATAACTTTAAAATTTTAGAAAACAATTATGATGTATCTAATATGAATTAAATTTGTAAGTCCTCGCATTACGTTGTACTTCACACTCTTTTTAGAAGGACATCTTGAATTTTGTATTAAATATAAATAAAACAAATTATTATGTTTAATTAAATGCTGTATGTTTATTTAAACAATTTTATTTAGAAAATAATGTTTACTATAGTAATAATTATTATGAATTAAAATAAAAAATAATCAATCGCAAAATTAGGAAGCAATGAAGTTTACTGACGGCGACATTCTCGACTGTAAAAAATATAATAAGCGATATTTTGGACAAAATATAACACAAAATTTGTTGAAAAACAAAAACATAATTTTGATTGGACTGGTTTTCCGTATTTATAGGCAACATCACTTATGATTTCAAAAATAATTATATGTTTTGTCTCTTTGTTATTTAACACCGATTTCGATTCACCGATTTTGTGGTAGTCCTCGAAAGCCGGTGGAATTTCGACGAGCACTTTCCGGCTTTTTTGAGCCGCTTGAGAGCCGCCCTGGCCTGCCCTCAATCTCCTTCCCAATCTTGGAGGTCCACACGCCTCCTGCCGGAGTCACCAGAGTGGGCGCCGTTGCTGAAGAGGCGACTGGTGGCCAAGTTTAATGCATCCTAGAGGGTGATGACTATCCGTATAATGTGGGGGTACCGGAAGATCACCCGCGAAGCGGCTAGCCTTCTTGCTGGCCTGCCGCCATGGGATCTGGAGGCAATTGACAGTCCTTGCACACATGCACGACCAGCGCATAGAGGTGCAACGCCATGGCAAAAGTCCGCTGCCGCGACAAGAGAAACAGCGACTGTCGCAGCCTAGCGCTGGGCACGCCGCATTTGCAGTGGTAAGTTCGTTGAGGAGTGGCTGAAGAGGCGCCACGGCATCCTCACCTTCCGCATGAAACAGGTCCTCACCGGACAAGGTAAGTTCGGGAGGTTTTTGTGCCGGATAAAGGCGGAAGAATCACCCGGGTGACACCATTGCACGAACCGCCTGGAGGACACGGTAAAACACACGGTACAAGTGTGCCCCGCTTGGGCAGACCACCGCCATGTCTTTGTGCAGGCGAACGGTGGTAGTGACCTATCGCGCCGGGACCTAGTTGAGGCCATGGTCTGGGGCGAGAAGGAATGGGATGCGGTCGCGTCCTTGTAATGTAATGCTAGCAATGGAGGAGACCGCACGAGTGAGGGAACGTACCTACATACAACGCCACGCCCTAGCCACCTCGACATAAGACGCCATCGGCGTCGGGGATCGCCGAGCGATCTCCAGCCACCGTAGACAAGGGCTTGCGAACGATGAGCAATGAGTAGCTCGCGTTCGCCGAGTAGTAGACGGTGGCGCTGTGTACGCGCAGGGATATTGTAAACCGTAGGAGTTCAGTAATGGGCTGACGCGTGAGGTAGTTCAGAAACGATGTCCCAGGCCTTAGAACACAAAGGGCAAATGTTGGTCACATACGGTTACGTGATTTTAGTCAATAAAAGTGTGACACGCCCTCCCGCTACACAAGAGTGGGCGAAATCATTTGATGATTTCCCACCTCTAAAAAAAACCTACCCCCTCTTTTTTCAGTCAGTGATCGTCTACCCGTATATACAAACCAACTAGGTACAATTGTTACGACAGTTTTGCTATGATGCTATGAGGAGTTTCGTTCAATATCATTGAAGTTCATCATCAGATCACGACCAAATTTCAATGGGACCTAGGAGTATAAAATAACAATCAAAAAAACATTTTTTGCAGTCGGTCCACAATTGACTGAGAAATCGGTGAACAATAATAATAAAAATAAAATACAGCCGAACATAATTATTATAAGCATTAGATAGATAAAGTAAGTAAAATGACTAAATAACATGACTTACCTAGCTTTCACTTTAATCGTGCACATAAATACACCCGAATTTCGCAGACTACGTAATCGCGTTCTAGCTCATGCGCTCGCACATCGGCTGCTATACAATCGGTAAACGGCGTATCCAAGGGAAAACACACATTTCAACTCTATCGTTAATGACTTATGGATAATATTTATTACAAAATGTGTAGAATGAAACGTAGTAAGTTTGATGCACATTCAAAACTCGAGGGATAGAATTGTATTATCTCTAGCGGGAATAAAATAATGAGGCGGCGAAATTGCTGTATCTCAATAAATTATTTTTTGTGACTTATACATAATGCTGTAAGTATTACGTAGGAAATAAATGACGACCGTGTATCTTCGACATCGGAAAAAAATACTTACAATATTTTTGTTGTATCTATTTGTCATTTGAAATAGTATATTTTATGGCATATACAGCATTTTGCAGTATGTTTTTTTACAGAAGTTAGGAAAAAGTCAACGTCGTATCATAAAAAAAAAACCTCTTAGAAAAATATTGATTGGACCGCCCGACGCAGTATTTTTTTCTGAATTCAAAAATGCAATAAAAAAAAAATCCCATTTTTCGAGATACGACAAAATTGCTTTCCAGCGTCGATATATTAAGGAAATTTGACAGTTTGTAGTCACTTGATGTGCTGGCGTCTGCATACCTACATATATATTATTAGGTATAATTCACTATTCGTCTGTGTAGCCTTTACTCAAGCTGTGTTGGGGTCGGCTTTCAATCTTAACTATATTCAGCTGAGTACCAGTATTGTACGTGAGCGACTGCCTATCTGACTTCCTTAACATATATACCTATAAATTCACGTGAGCAAAGGGCTGGTCAAGGTATTGCTTGGCCAAAGAATTAGCATTGCCATCCAACGTGGCAATGCGGCAAACCTTTCGGGCCGTTGGCCGATCCCCGCTGACAGCGATGAGAATGAATTTTTGAAGCACTATTTTAAATTATAAAATCGGTATCAGATCGATGTCTTTTGTAAAATTGTCCTTCTAAAAGTGCTGAATTTGATGCTACTTTGAAAAAAAATACTTTTCATCTTTATGTTTTAATTTTTTTTTCGTTAAAAAGGCAGATGATGACCTAATATCTCTTATATCTAGATGAAATGCAAATAAATATAATATGAAAATGAGTTTTTTGATGCTTTTTAGTTATACATATATTTTTACTAGTTACAGTTAATTAGTTTTAAGTACTTTTTATTTTTATAATAGTAAGTATGTTACATATTTGTAAATATTTTAGTTACTTTAATAAATATTGAAAATTAATAATAATTCAGCAGTTTTACCATCAAAAAAACACACACAAATCTTTCTCAAAAACACATAGGAAGTGGTGAAGTTTTTGGGGGCTGTCTTTTGTAATATTTGACGTCAAAAAGTGTTGTTTTACAGCCAAGTTTGAATAAATGATTTTGAGTTTGAGTTTTCAACACTTCGATATCGACATAACACAACAGCTCTATCGACCTCTAAATTGCGCTAAACAGCACACGTGTACAGACAATATTATCGATAATTCTATCGGATGCATTACACCGCATCAAGGCAGACAGTTCAGCTAAATTTGATTTATACGCTCAAATTGCCAATGAACTGTAATGGGTCATAGATTAGTCATAATGACAGATGCGACATGAACTCGCTCTGGTGAATTTTGCTTATCCGAATATTTTATTTATTGTTTTTAGGCAGTACATAAGAAAAGTCGTGGTGGCCTAGTGGCACCAGCCTCTCAAGTATGAGTGTGCGGGTTCGATTCCAGGTCAGGCAAGTATGTACTTTCTAAGTATATCTTGGACACCAATGACTGTGTTTCGGATGGCACGTTAAACTGTAGGTTACGGGTATTCAGAAGCCAGTAAGTCTGACGCCAGTCTAACCAAGGGGTTGCCCGGGTAACTAGGTTGAGGAGGTCAGATAGGCAGTCGCTCCTTGTAAAACACTGGTACTCAGCCGAATCCGGTTAGACTGGAAGCCGACCCCAACATAGTTGGGAAAAGGCTCGGGAGATGATGATGAGATTATTAAGTATGAAAGTAAAGGTAATTAAACTACATACCTAGTTATCAAATCAAACATTTAACACATGAATAAAGTTCAAAAAACTGTTACAGAAATTCATTAACAGTTTCATTACAAACTTAATTTAAATACACATTTGATTGCTTGTCAAAAGTTGTTTTCAACTCATACGAGATGAAATAGTAAAATGATATTTTAAATTTTAAGTTATAAATGAAATTTAATACTAGCCGTTCCCCGCGGTTACAACCGCGTCCAAAAGGAACATATTTCCCGCACCCGGTAAAAAAATCCTCCGCATTACTCCTTGTTACATCAGCTACCTGTAAATAAAAGCCCTGTCAAAATCCAGCCATTTCTGAGATAAGGAGAAAAAGCGAACAGACACAAAAAAAAATAAAATAAGGTTATTTTAATTTATATATTATTAATCTCCAAAATCTCCGATCTCTTTCAAAAACCACTCTCGATATATTTCAAAATAAAATTTCAACCACACCAACCTTTTCTATTATCCTAAATTTTAATATTTTAACTCAAACCTATTTTTTTTTTTAATTTGACATCTGTATAGTTGAGTTGAGGCTGTATCATTATAGCAAAAATTATCTAATTAATAATAGATTTTACCCACTACTATCAATGACAAAACCAAAGCCTTAGTATTACTTAGAAATCTTATAATATTCAGAAGCCAAAGCAGAGTGCACAAAGCAATCCCCCTTTATTTTTGGCTCGGAACACCCCCATTACAGGTCCCAGCTATTTGCTCACCAAGTGCATTAGCAGCGCTAAAATGTCGTTACTATCGTGCCATGTAAGTTTTAGTATCAATTAGTGATGTAGTGTGCTTGGACACTTAGCTACATTTTAGCGGCCATGATGGCAAATTATGGGCGTGTTTTTGAAGATTTAGTGTTCTCATCGTGAAAATAATGGTGGGTTGTGGTGATTTTTTTAATAAGAAAGTTGATCTTAGTCGTTAATTTATCCAGTTAATTTTTTTATCTTGATAATATTTTTTTTTTTGGTGTTGAATAATATTTTATATTTATATTATAAAGACACATTTCAGAAAATTTATAGGTAGCTTTGTCCCTGAATAACCAAGTTGAAAAACAAAAAAAAAACATTCTCTTAAAATTTGGACTATATTTTTAATATACATACTTAATTCTAATTTAAGAAGTTTTTTTTTCTGGAGTACTTTAATTACTTTGTCTATAATTGTAACTTATCAACGCCCATTTTTTTAATACACTTAAATAAAATAAAATAGCTAAAACAAATTTAAATAACACTCCGTTATGAAGATGAAATAAAAATCTTTGTTTGAGGTTTGCTATTTTATAAAAAAAAATATTTATATTTATTTTAAAATTTTCTTCACAAAATTAAACGTCAGTGGTTGCTGATTAGTTTATGCCTATCTGAATATCCGTTAAAATAAACTTAGTCTATGTATAAACAGTAAATCAAGTTAGTGCAGTTTTGTCAATTTTGCTGTGGTGTAAATCGTTATCACGCCATTATTTGTTTGGCATACCTAAATGATGATAGGTTTAAAGATTTCTAGCAAAACATATCTATGAGGCATAGTTAACAAAATTTCCGATTAAATCTACCTTATTATACATTATGCAGGTCCATTTACCTTGGCTTTTCCGAACCTATGTTGAAGTTAGCTTCCAGTTTTTTGGTTGCCTGAGCTGCAGGTTGTTCGCAAGAGTTACCGTGGCCCTGGCACACAGGGACCTCCAGAAAGAACATAGTGGGTTTTGGTCAGTAAGAGTCTGACACTCCCTCCAGCTGCACCCACAGCGAGAGGGGTCATTTGGTGATTTTTCACGGAAAAAAAAGTTTCCAGTTTTAACCGGATGCAGCTGTCGTACATATAGCTAGCACGCTTGCACATCAAGCTGTCCGAATCTGTCAAATTTTCCCAATCAAATTTGAATATGGCTACAGCGATAACGTTGAAAATCTTTTTAAGGAATCAGATTGTAGTAGCTTGATGTTCTGGCGTTTGTACATTGAAAGTCTGACAACCGCTTACATAGAAGTATAGAGTAGCTCAAGTAACTTGGTTAAGGAATTCAGATAGGCAGTTGCTACATGTAAAATACTGGTACTCAGTTGTATTTGCTTAGACTGAAAGCCACATAGTTTTGCTTAGTCTAAACGCACCCTAAGACGAACAAACGAATAGAAGTTTATATTATATCATGTATATGTATGTGAGTTTCAATATTTCTGAGTGCAGGGATGGTGGATTTATATTTGCTTATGGCAATACCTTCACTGGGTATATGGACTTTCATATTTTTTGTAGAAATGTCATTGGAATTTTATTTGGTTTCTTGTACAGACGCCAGCACATCAAGCTACTACAGTCTGTCAAAATTTCTTAATAGATTTCAAACTTTACCGCTGAAGCAAATGGTTCAAATTTGATTGGGAAAATTTGTGAATTTCGTGTAGCTTGCCATTGTGCCATCTGCCTAGCCTTTTCCCAAGTTATGGTGGGGTTGGCTTCCAGTCCCATACGCAACTGAGTAGGTACCAGTTTCTTTTACATGGAGCGACTGCCTATCTGATCTTCTTTACCCAGTTGACCAGGCAATCTGATACCCCTTGGTACGACTGGTTGCCAGACTTTCTGGCTTCTGAATATCCGTAACGACTGCCAACAATGTACAAATGACAGCCGGGACCCACCAATTTAGCGAGCCTTCCAAAACACGAAGAAACTCTTCATGGCAGGATGGTCACCCATTCATAGACCGACCGCTCCAGGCGTTACTTAACCTTATGATCGATCGACCCGTGAGGCTTTTGCTTAGCCACGAGCTCCTCTCTACCTGGGTCCATAAACCTATGTATAAATAGTTTTTTTAACTTCAAAATGTTAATTTGAAAGTATATTTAAATGAAAGTAGTTTTATGACATGATTTGAATCTTTTCACGACGAGTGTGACGTCAGCCAGAAGGTGTTTGAGCCTCAAATTTTTCAAATAACGTGCGAATCGTGCTCATTACCCTTTCTTATAATTAAAAATCCTTATTATTTTTCTAAATAGTCCTTGTATAGCGCATTGATTGTATGCGATATATTAAAGTGTATTAAAAAAATATATTTTTTTAAATTTCCTTGCGTGTCTTTACATATTTTGTTTTTTCCTAGTCTATTTCTATAAGTGAGGACTTGTAATTCGCTTTATGTTGACTAGATAACTAAGTGTTGTTAAGTTTTTTTCATAGCTGTAAGTCTTCCATAGTATAATAAATAAATAAATAAATTTAAATACGTTTAAAACGAGCGATGCCACGTGGAACGGATAATCTCAAATAATTTGACCATTTCTAAGCAAACAGCACTTATGTTGGACCTATAAACCAAGTTAAGTCCTTTTAAAATCCGAGAGGGGTCATTATGGTGTCGTATCCTTAAATTAAAGTAAATAAATAAAGCTGTATACCGCGAGGCCCTTAATTTGTACCTGCTGTTGGCATTCTACATAGATTTTGAGTGTACTAGATATGCCATGCTTTTTATGTGGGAAATCATCAAAATATTAGATATCCCACTCGATCTGGGTGTAGCTGGATAGAAGGAGTGACTAAAATCCACTTTGTTTCTTTTTGTGGTTTTTGTGTGCCAGGGTAGCGGTAATTATTGCGAATGACTTGCAGGGTTACGCCACGCATGAGTCTTAAAAAATATCTCCACCTATTACCACGTGCTAATAGAGAAAATTGCCTTGCAGGGACAGTATTTGTTAAAGCGCCTGAACTCGGCATGAAGCAGTTAGGTACTAATATTATAAATGCGAAAATGAATCTGTCTGTTTGTTCCATTTCTTCTTTTTTTATTGATCGTGTTCACAACACCTTGAAACAAAAAAAAATATTTGTGGTCAAAAATTGTCTCCTATTACAAAACACTAACGGTCAAGATTACATCTCTTCCAGTAACCCTATATCTACAAACTTCACCACGGAACAATTCGCCATGGTCGTAAATCGCCATAATTGGTGAGAGTAGACATACCCAGTATAGGGCCTACATGGAAGTGAGAAAATCGGCCATCTCTTTCACACTTAACAAAAGAGGGTTGATGAGAAAGGGATAGAAGGTGCAAGGTTGAATAAAACAAGATGGTCATTAGCAATTATTGGTGGCAATTGAAGTCAGAATTTGAAAACAGTTGAAGGTCTGAACTTATTTTATTACTTTAAGGTCTTGATGTATCAAGTCTATACTTAGGGTGAGGTGTACATCACCATCATAAGCCTTTTTATCGTCCCACTGCTGGGCACAGGGCTTCTCTCGCTCGGAGACGAATTGATAAATTAATCTACCCCTGCATTGAAGGTTGGTGATTTCTGACTTTATTCACCTCTTATCAGAGGTTGTTATCCAAGATATACTTAGAAATAACATATGTATAACTTGGAAAAGTGACCTGTAATTGAACCCGCACATCCATACTTGAGAGGCTGGTGCTTTAACCACTAGGCCACCACGACTTTAATGTTACAAAAGAAGAAAACAAACCATACGATAAATTGTTCAGTATTCTAGGTCCAAGAAACAAAATGGCGTTACCGCGTTTAAAAGCAAGCTATGGTTTCGTTTCAAACTATAGTATAAGGGCATTTAATTTTGTAAATAATATTAAAGTGTCCCTTAAAGACTGGTTAAGCAGCCCCTGGTTGGAGGGCTTAAATTCTAGGCATCCACAAGGATTGATCTGTAAAGCAGTAAACAGCCTCTCTAGGCTGAACTGCGAGATGACATTAAAAAAAAACTGGTTAAGCAGTACACAGCCTCCTAGGTTGATCTTCGAGAAGCCATATATAAAAAGTATCAAATTGTCTTCTTAATAATATTAAGTCATCATCATCTCCCGAGCCTTTTCCCAACTATGTTGGGGTCGGCTTCCAGTCTAACCGGATTCATCTGAGTACCAGTGTTTTACAAGGAGCGACTGCCTATCTGACCTCTTCAACCCAGTTACCCGGGCAACCCAATACGCCTTGGTAAGACTGGCGTCAGACTTACTGGCTTCTGACTACCCGTAACGACTGCCTAGGATGTTTAATGACAGCCGTTAATAATATTAAGTGTTTATTTATGTTTCGTCTTGAGGAAGAACGTCGAAAGTGCACAATAATTTCCCCTCTTCACAGAACAATGGGAAAACATTAATGTTGAAAAAAATCTGTAGGTACAGATGAAATCATTGAAAATGTTCTATTGTTAGATAAGCTGCCTTTCACGTGATATTCGACCATTTGGCCCGAAATATTATGGGAAGTTTTTGTTATGGTGTGACGCGTTTTAACCGACTTGCAAAAAAGGAGGGCCCCAGATTTATTTTCCTAAGTCTATTTTTTTCCGAATTTTAACCTGGATATAATTTTCTTATTATTAATCTCCATCAGAGATGGAGATGACGTATTATATATATATTACTAGCTGTTGCCCGCGACGTCGTCCGCGTGGGCATTAGGATTAAACATTCACCCCCCTCCCCCCGTAGTGATAGCGTGATAATATGTAGCCTATATGTTGACTCGACCTCTTAGTTATATTCATGCCAAATTTGAAGCAAATCCATGCAGTACTTTTTGAGATTATCCCGGACATACATACAGAAAAAGAGACAAAAAACTTGGCTTCAAAAAGAATTTTGGCTTCGATATCGATTTTAGATCACGCCCAAATTATTCTTTTAAAAAAATATTCAATTTACAGTTTTGACTTTTCTACGATTTTATTATATGTACCTATACGTAGATCATATTAAATAGATTACTAACAAAACGTTCGTTCGACAGCTGTTCTATTTTACACTTAAAAACGCACTTAAAAAATACATTATTAGTATTATAATGTAGTAGTTTTTAAGTGGGTTCCATAGACTTCGGTGAAAGGTTTTGACGTTTGAAAAGTAAATGTAACATGTACCTTTTATTCAATAAATAAATATAAATAAATAAGCACTGATTTATCGGCCAAATTCGAATAAACGAATTTGAGAATACTAAACACCATTTTAGTTCTTTCTCTTTCAAGCACGCTCTTCATAGATAAAACTAAAAACATGACGTAATCTCTTTTTCTCTGCTGGAAGAGATTTCTTAAGAAATAAGCTGTGCCTTTGTACTTGATAGTTCTATTTTACTTCTTGTCTTATAAACTATGTATTAAATAAATAAATAAATAATTGATTATTAATTGCATTATTTATTTTTTGTAGTTTTTTTTTTTAATTGTTAATATACTGTACGTTTACCGATCTAAATAAAATAAATAAACTTATATAAATGACAATCGCAGAAAAGTAATTAACCACGACATTACCCAGATAACGTAATCCAGGTTTATCGCAGCAATAATAGTAAACTACTAACTAATAACAATTGATGCTCAATCCGAAATTAATTAATTCGCCTAGATTTGTGAGGATTATTGAGCTGTGTGTTAGGATTTAAATTTAATTATATTTTGGCCAAGTTTTTGGGCCTAGGCTCGGTCTGTGGGTGAAATGAATTAATAGTTGGGGAGACAATGTGTTTGTTTGATAAAAACTTGATAGCTTAGACATCGTGAAACTGTATTTTATTATCAGAATGATTAAACGGGTTTTTGTTTTGGGGATTTGCATTAATTAATGGTAGCCCATTCTAGTATATTAATAATATCGGGACACCTTTTCACACACAGTCCGTTAGCCCCATGGTAAGCTATTGATTAGCTTGTGTTTTGGGTGCTGATAAATTAGATATACTTTACACATATACATTTATAAATACATATACATATTAAACAAAAAACTGCGAAGAACTGCATGTAACTAATAACGTAATAATCGTGTCCTAAAATGTCCAATGACTGATTACAAAAAGAAAACATCTCGAGGAAACCTGGACTATAAAGTCTAAAAATCACCAACCCGTATTGAGCAAGCGTGATGATTAACGCTCAATCCTTCTCCGTGTGAAAGGAGGCCTGTCCCCAACAATGAGACGATAAAAAATCTACCAATAATTGCTGGCCTAAAAACAAATTTAAATATTCTATTTATTATACAAAACATTAACCAACAAACATTCGCATAAAAGAGATTTGCAATTCCTCTCAACCCTACAATTGCAATCCGCAAAACGAAATCAGCAATTTACCTAAACGTTTCTGCTAATGTTGTCATTGCCGAAAAAAAAACAAAAGTAAAACGATCACATTCAAGCCATGTTGCTCAATAATCCAGCAATAAAAATTGGTTTAAAAAAGAAAAAAACACATTTAAGCAAATCAGCAGATTCCTAACGATAAACAGAAAGAAACGTCTTAAAGATATTTATCGGTAAAATATTCTTGCCACAAACCACTAGCTCGGTGGATAGAAGCTCATAAAATGAATAAAGCTTAGTGCACATGGTCGGGTTGGTTTTAAATATATAATTTATTTACTTTCTAAACATATTATTTACATTTGTGAACATTATCATCCTCCTGCCCTTATCCCAAGTTTTATTTGGGGTCGGCGCAGCATGTTTTTGTCTTCCACGCTCTTCTACCTGCCGTCATCTCACAAGTTAAATTCTTTCTAGCCATATCAACTTTCACGCAATCCATCCATCGTTTCTTTGGTCGTCCCCTTCCTCTATATCCATCCTCATTCATGTTCAAGACCTTCCTCACCAAAATGATCCTCATTCCTCCGTATTACATGTTATTTACATTTGTCAACAGGGTCCAAGCTACCGGTGGTGAGGGGCCCAGAGACAGAAACCTCCTCACAATACTGCCGTTTTAAGATGTACTGCCTTCTGAATCAGTCCCTTGACCCAGCCACCTAACGAGAGCCTCTTCAGATGTTGATCGAGGCTCTTGGCCATTAGACCGTTGGCCGTAACGACAATCGGTACGATGACAGCCGTATCGACATTCCACATAGCGATAAACTAGTCGAGATATTAAGCATATTATTTTGTTCATTTATTTATTCTTTAAACATATTTATTATTACTTTTAAATATTAATATAAAAAAGACATTTGTAAATATAAAAAACAGCTAGCCATCGATATCGGGAACAGGGTCCAAGCTACCTATGGTTAGGATTGTATTATTTTTGTTGTAATAATTGGGATACTAGTTTGTTCCAGTAAGAACATTGTGGGATCATACATTTTTGACATAATTAATACTTTAAGCTGGATTCAACTAGCGAATTAAAGCGATTTTGGTAAAGATTTTTGATAAAGGATGAAATATTTCGTGATAATATTTTTATAAAACTCTTAAGCTAGTGAAATGAATTTTCTAGTCTGATAATTGAATTAGTAGATTTTAAGCTTAGGCTTATAAAGTTAAAACTTAATTTTCTTTTGACTTACCAGCGGTATTGCAAAAATTCAGCCTTATCCTTGTCCGTTAAGTTTTATACCAAATAACATTCCAAAAAGTTTTGTCATTTTAACAAAATGGTGTAACAAACACACATATGTAAAAACTCACATACTCATAAACGACCACATGGCGTAGTAGTTAGTGTACCTGCCTGCCACGCTAGAAGACGCGGGTTCGATTCCCGCATAAGTCAAACATTTGAGTGCATGCACATGGATGTTTGACTTAGTCTGGGTGTTCCTATGTATAAAATGTATGTATTTACAAAAGAAAAGTATGTAAGTATGTTTATCTATTGTCTTGTACCCACAGTACAAGCTTTGCTTAGTTTGGGACTAGATAACGTTGTGTGAATGTGTGAGGAATATTATTAAACAATATTAGGTTCACCATACATAGATTTAAGATTTGCTATCAAACAAACCAACGTAATGATTAGTGTTGCCTTTGGTCATCAGCTAACCTTGCCAAAGGCTTTGTTGTACGGAGACAAAGCTAAAATGTCTCATGCGCCTCTAATTACACTGGCTCCCAAACCCTTTGATCTACACAGCAACGTTACTTTGACGTAGAAACAGGTAAGGTGCTAACATGTTTCCTGGAATTGTTTATATAAAAGTATGTGTATGCTGTATTATGTAAACAACCACGTTGATCTAGTAGTTGCAAAGCGTAGCCGCTGTGCACCACTGCTCGGGTTCGATTTTCTCTTTGGTTTAATTGATTTTCCTATTCACAAAGGTGGGTTTTAATGACGATTCTATATCTATTCTGTCAAGAAAAGACAAAGCTTTTTCTGTCAATGTCAACATGTTTTCTGCTCGAGCATGGCGCGACCTGTCAACTCGCATATAATCACTTATAAACTTATGTCGATCGAAGAAAATAAAATTTCTTCAAAAAATTTCAAAGGAAATCTTACATCAATCTGTCACTTTTCTGTCATTATGTTCATTATCCGGTAAATAAAACTTGTTTCTACGGTTGCCATGCTAAGCCTGCAGTATCTGGCAGTTGGTGGTAATAACTTTATCCGTAAATCGGAATGGCCGGTCGTGTCGGATTGCCATATAATACCAATGACTTACCTTGGAGCTAACCGACTGTGATTGAAAGGTGTGTACGGTACGGGACGACCTGTACTTCACAATAAAATAGTCAAGTTGCTGCATCTTTTACAAAGCTTGGTAGTCACTGCACTAAAGTTTTTGAATACCTTGCCAAATATGGTCTACGCGGTATCAATTACGCGGCGCGGGCTGGCAGGGTCGCCATGTACGGTACGGGACGAGTGTAAGGAATTAAACACGTCAAATGTTGAGAATACACTGATTTATTAATCTAAAGACATTGGATTATATAGGATTATGAGTACATAGTATATTGGGGTCCTCACAGGTGTAGGTACCGATATTACAGTCATGATTTTTATCAAACACTTATTTTAATCAACTTTATTTCTATGACACATTTCGTTCCAAATTCAATATTTAGAAAACCAACTCACGAAAAAATTCCTATCCAACCCAAGCTAAATACCAACCCTCCAGTATAACCCAAGCCTAACAATGACTGCTATTGTTTCTTTCCACCACCGATGTACCGGGAACTTTACATAATCAGATGGCATCGACAAACGCTTTCCAACAGCAGCGGAAGGGTTGAATTTTGAATTTTTTCCCCATTTACTTTGAAATGTTTATCTATTGCTAAAGAAATGGATTTGTTCACGTAAATGGGGGTTTGTAATTGAGTTCTGTTTTTTGATGGCCGCAAAATTGCTTCAGTGATTATTTTAGGGTTATAGTTTTGTTTCTTTCTACTACGTCAGCACATCAACCTACCTCAAATTTCTTTTATCTATTCTTGATTTATAAGCTTACATTCAAATGGTAAAATTTTACAGATTCGGGTAGGTTGACCGGCTGCTAAGCCTGCAGCCGGTCGGCGTGGCAATCGTAGAAACAAGTTTTGTTTACCGGAGATTGGATATAATGACAGAAAAGTAACAGATTGACGTAAGATTTCTTTCGTCATTTTTTGAAGTAATTTTTCTTTTCTTCAAATGACATAATGCTACAAGTGATTAAATGCTAGTTGACAGGTCGCGCCATGCTCGGGCAGAAGACATGTTGACATTGACAGAAAGAGCTTTGTCTTTACAGAATAGATATAAAGTCGCCATGCTAAGCTAAGCCTGCTGGTGTCTGTGATAAAATTTTTATGTATTTAATTTAATGCTAAATATATTGTGAGGTGGCAAAATATGTTATTAACTAAAACAAAGATTTCATATACAGTCCTTACAATATATTTATTACAAACAATAGAAGCTAACTACATATACAAATTAAATAATCACAAAATTCTATTAAAATTATTCATGCGTTAAGTTCAAAACAATAGCACCTATTTAAAGTTTACACTTCAAAAAATCGTAGCTTTAAAACATTTAGTCATAATACCCAGAATTAAATACCTGCTAACTTAAACGCAACTTTATTTCAAATCAATAAGGTTCGTTTTCCATTGGCGGCTGTTAAGAAAATAAATTGTTCACAAATTGATTTTGAGTTCCACTAGTTGCCAAGTCAGGAAAATTAAGAACTAAGTAATGTTATTATGAAATTAGAGCCTGGATCAGTACTTCTAGGTAGAGACTGCCTAAATCAATTTATCATTAGAATATTATAAATTCAGGTTTAAGTATGGATGGATGGATTTTTGTGATCATTTTTTCACTCTTACTGACTAAACCCACTATGTTCCTTCTGGAGTTCCCATGCGTAACAGACTTTTTTTGGTTTTTCAGTCAAGTAGAGGCACATCACTTTTAACAATAACAATAAAAGTGCACTAACCTAGCAACACTCAACTATCATTTTACTATTTCGAATCAAACAGACTATTGGACTATAAAAGAGGTTCTACAAGCGGCAAGAGAAACCAAATAACGGGGGAAATAACTAGTTAATTTTAAATGCCAATCTAAAACAGCACAATTGTTAAAAGCTATGGCCTCAAGCGAATAGATAGTCTTTCATTAATTAATGTTACTTTATACCTCTTGTTTCTTCTGTCGTGTTTCTAAGAATATTGGAAAGGCCACGACTGTCGCTATGTCATTTTCTTTCTTAATATTATCTTAGTAAAATATAGTTTATGACTAACTAACAGCCGTACATCAGACTCAGCATGGCGATTCTATGTCTATTCTGTCAAGAAAAGACAAAGCTCTTTATGTCAATGTCAACATGTCTTCTGCCCGAGCATGGCGCGACCTGTCAACTCACATAAAATCACTTGTAGCCTTATGTCAATCGAAGAAAAGAAAAATTAATTTAAAAAATGTCAAAAGAAATCTTACGTCAATCTGTCACTTTTCTGTCATTATATCGAATCTCCGGTAAACAAAACTTGTTTCTACGGTTGCCATGCTAAGCCTGCAGGTCGATCGTAAGGAAGCTCGTGGCTAAGTAACAGCCGTACGCGTGGATCTGTGACCATATTGCCAGGAAGATTTTTACTAACCATATTGCCAGGAAGACTTATGTGCCAAATTACCCGAAACTGTCAAATTTTCCCAATAAACTTTGAACCTCAATAAATCCAATAAAATTTGTCAAAAGCTTATTGTGCTGTCGTCTGTACATTTAATCGGTAGGGCCTTGCTGTCATTTGACCATCTTTAGCAGTCGTTACAGTTGGTAGGAATGTATTAAAGTAGGCGTTTTTGGGGGCTGTCTTTTGTAAATTCCAATAGCTGATTTTCAGCCTACTTTGAGTAGGTAAAAGACTTTTTATCTTTATCTTAGCAATCCCGTCACACCTGCTAACAACACCCAACTTAAATTACCCAACCAGCTTTATATTCCCTCCTTAAAAATTCCCCGCCGAGATCAGCATAAAACAAAAACGTATGTTTTAATAACAGGCCAAATATCCAAAACGAGCAATAACAGCAGCTCAGGAGGCTATTACATCGGTGGTGGAGCAATTTGAGGCTATTCCGCCGTGAAAATCGCCAGTAGGTTTACAATAAATCCACATTTCACGTACTATTTGCGCTCGAACACACTCCTGGCGGGTGTATTTGAGAAACGTGTGTTGCGTTTTGATATGGGAAGTTTTTGAAATTTTTGCGCCATTTCGCGGATTTTGGAGGTACGTGGTGTTCTTAAGTGATGTGGGATGAAGTTTCGGACAGATCATGAAAGACAAATTGGTTTGAAAGCTCCTCCAAACAGGTATCAGATATAGGAGAATTAAATTAGCTTTAAGATAAATCATTAAAGCAACTGGATTGAAAGTCTTAACTTTGTATACCCATATTTAAGTCCATAACCTTTGTAGGTAAAGACGAAAGCACACCAATCTACTACAATCTGTCAAATTTCATTAATAGAATTTCAACTTTATCCCTGAAGTATATGGTTGTAATTTGATTGGGAAAAGATGACAGTTTCGGTTAGCTTAATATAATGTACTTCAACAGATAATTTAATGGTTTTGGTATTTGGATCTACAAATTAAAATTGACTTATTTATGACAAAACAACATACTTGTATCCTATTCTTCTATAAAAATAAAAGGATTTTCTTTGAGACCTCTTCAAATATATATCACTTGAAGCTATGTAAACCCAAGTAGGGGTCTTCCACAGTTAACATCTACAATGCCACACTGGGGCTGATTTTCGAAATTGCAACGTGACGCGCCGACAATAACGGTTCTGTATTTTCAATTTGTAAATGCTGGACTCGAATATTTTTGCCGTCCATTTTCAATGGGTATTGCCCAGGATTTACGAAAGAAAGGAGATGTTATTTGGTAACAAGATGGCATGGAATTCCATATTTTTGAACGTGGGATACGATTGTATTTCTTAACAAATGATTTACCTTAAGACTTATGTGTTGTGCTGTCATTGAACATCCTTGGCAGTCGTTACGGGTAGTCAGAAGCCAGTAAGTCTGACGCCAGTCTAACCAAGGGGTATTGGGTTGCCCAGGTAACTGGGTTGAGGAGGTCAGATAGGCAGTCGCTCCTTGTAAAACACTGGTACTCAGCCGAAACCGGTTCGACTGGAAGCCGACCCCAACATAGTTGGTAAAAAGGCTCGGGAGATGACATGTGTCATCCCTCAAACAGGTTAGATTCCCGGGTCGGACCGAAATTGCTTTGTGTGTTGTGTTTTAAGAAGTTTTCATAAAAACAGTACGGAGTAGGTATGAAAAATTGTGATTGATACCCGTGCATCGGCGGGCACGTAAATATCGGTCCTGCGACTGATATCTCTCCGGTCGTATCCGATTGCCGTCCCATCGGACTATGTGAGTGAGGGAATAGAGAGTGCAACTGTGTCTGCGCGCTATATAGTATGTCCTGTGCTGCTAGCTTAGAGAAAATAAGTCTGGACGCCATTATAACATAAATATCAGTAAATAAAAGAATGTATATTTTCTAAGGACAATTTTTCGCAATATTAGCTGAATTGTGCAGTAATTTCACAGATGATACCTTTTCTATAAAACATTTTCCTTGTCTTGGCACATCTGCGTTGCTTCTATCTTCCAATGCGATTCAGTAATGATGGGCGTCCGTTCTCGTTAATTCCTCTCGCTTTATCTCCTATACGTATACTGTCATTAATTATTGTTTTTTCACGCCTTTTGGGTTTTAAAAAATCGACGATATTATTTTGGTATTAATCTTGATGGATGCTCAGTTGAGCAATTTAGCTTTTGGTGTCCAAATTTTTGGAGGCGTCGGCTCCAAAATGGAATTCGAAATGACTTTTGAAAGCACCATTAGACTGTACATCAGTTTAATATACCTACAACACTGTAACAGTATCGTTATGGCCCCTCGCCCACGGCGACTTTTTGTGTTTTGTGTTCGCTACTACATCGCGATTGTATCGATACAAACGTGCGACCGCATAAGACAAGATCGTCGGATACCCGGAGGGGGGAGGGAGTGTGGCGAACATCAGTGTAACTGCATCGCGACCGAATCGCGTTTGCATCGCGACTGAAACTGGTCCCGTGGGCGAGGGCACACAGCTAGCCACAGCTGTGCATCTGTATTGATGCCTATCGCGCGACAGTATCGCGACTGCATCGATACAAAAAGTCGCCGTGGGCCCTATGAAGTACTCTTAGTCGACTTAGAAGGCTTAGTCAGCTTTGATTACAGCGTGTTACCATTCAAATTTGATTTTATATGACTAGGTGTAGGTATTGCTCATGGCTAAGTCGATCGATCATAAGGTGAAGCAACGCTTGACTGCCTCGTTGGTCTAGTATTCGCAAGGCGCGACTGCGCGCAAGGGTCTCGGTTTCGATTCCCGGGTCTGTTCAAAATCGCATAGCAGTCGCACCTTGCGACTAAAAGACCAACCAGGCAGTCTGAGCTAAATCTAATAATCATTATACATAAAAATACTCACACAAAGACAGTCATAGCGCTATTAAATCTCTCGCCTGTTTCTTGTTGCCGCTAAGATACTCCCAACACATACAAACAAAACATCTGGTTTGGCTCAAGTTTTGTCTTGCCACTTTCCGTGCAATAATTAGGTACGTGTGGCTGGCTTGGAAGTCGAGCTTTCAGAACTTTGTGTACCTACAGTCTTAAAATTGTACATTTTGTTGTGTATTGACAAAGAGAGAATTAAAGTTAGGGTTGTTGTACAAACGCCAGTACATACACAAAGCCAATTATGTCTAAATTTCTTTAATAGATTTTGAACCTTATCACAATGACGGTAGGTTAATATTGGATTTGTAAAATTTGTCAGATTCGGGTAGGTTTATCTGCTGGCATTTGTACACTAGACTGTAGTTTTATTATGTTTTTGATTTGAATGGATATTGCTAGTACCACATATAAGACTATCAATATCAGCATCTGCTTCTTTAACGTCCCACTGGCCTACTCTCACTCAGAGAACGAATAATAATATCGAGATACCTTTTTCACCCACGATTGGCTGCCCCATGGTAAGCTATTGATGAGCTCGCGTTATGGGTGCCAACGCAACTGATAAACTACATAAATTAAAAGAAAAATCTTTTTTTAAAAAGCTTTTATGGTCCGCCATATTGGAATTAGAATAACGTCAAATTATTTTTTAAGTCACTCTCAAAAAGTCCTTTAATTTGATACCCATATTGTTGAAATTCATTTAAAATAACTACTCCGACATTTTGTGTGGTCCGCCATTTTGGATTTAGAATAACGTCATATAACATATCGTGCATTGTCATCCAAACTGAAAGTGTATATAAAATGTCAGCTCAATCGGCTGAAGATATCTACTTCAAAATTGAGTTCAAAGAATCAACCGTAACATACATACACGGCAAGTTAAATAAAAGCTTTTAAAATACTTTACACACACCATATTTATAAATACATGTTATGACACATGTAACCGAACCAATGCCAAGAATCAAACGAGGGACCCTCAGCTCGGCAGTCCAGCGTGGTTACCATCGCGCCAACAAGGTCTTCAATGAGCGTTAATCAGCTTGCTCAATACGAGTTGGTGATCTCAGACTTTATAGTCCAGGTTTTACACCTAGGCAGGTTATGTAATTATGAGGAGCTGAAAGCAAATATCAGCTACATTCATTACGGACGTCTATTCGTCGATCACCGTAATATCATGATACAGTATGTTGACTCATATGTGTAGCGGTAGAATCTGTCACTTCTGACTTTCTAGAGAGAATAAAAGGTAAATTAGTATCCCAAATTTTCCAATTTTTTTTTCGTGGGATGAAATGACCCTTCCCGCTGTGGATGCAGCTGGAAAGGTGTGTCAGATTCTTACTGTCTAAAACCCACTATGTTCCTTCTGGAGGTCCCCGTGTGCCAGGGCCACGATATCTCTTGCGAACTACTCGCAGCCCCGGCATAACAACGAGGATCTAAGTTGACAATCAGGAAGTTCCCAATACCCTTGAAAGCCTTTAAAACAGAACACACCACACATTATTCCCATATTATAAACTGCGCTTAACCCTCAAAATGATAAATCAAAACACAGGGCGCGGACAATGGGCGCTTATGGCCCTCATTTCGCTGCGGGGGTCGAAAGTACCCCGACATGTAATAACAAGACCCCACTAATTTAAGCTATCAATTTCATGTGTAGTAATGGTTTGACATTGTTTCGGTCGTCTTGCAAATCGTGTGTGATATTTCTTATTGTTCACTTTTGTTTTATTATTTGCTAGCTATGTAGCCCGGCTTTGTTTCGGATGGCACGTTAAACTGTAGGTCCCGAATGTCATTAAACATCTTTGGCAGTCGTTACGGGTAGTCAGAAGCCAATAAGTCTGATGCCAGTCTTTCCAAGGGGTATTGGGTTGCCCGGGTAACTGGGTTGAGAAGGTCAGATACGCAGTCGTTCCTTGTAAAACACTGGTTCTCAGCTAAATCCGGTTAGACTGGAAGCCGACCCCAACATAGTTGGGATAAGGCTCGGGAGATGATGTTCAGCGCGGCTTTTCCCGTCAGAAGAAAGTATTTATTAACCCCAGAATTTAAAAGAGGGTGTTTTAAGTTTAAGCGCTATGTATAATTATGTTTGTCTGTCTGTGGCACAGTTGCTTGAATTGGATGCGGTTTTCTAGTTGAAAGGTCGTTTTTTTAGCAGTGGTTCTTTAGACAAACTTTTTAAAATCTTAAATAACTTGCTATTGTATTTTTAGCCTCGTTAAATCACCAGTCTCTTCTGTGTGTTCGATTTCAGGTCAGTCAAGTACCCATGTAGCTTTTTTTAGTTATATTACGTTTTTTCTAATATATTTATATTGGAATATTTATTGAGTAAAGGTGAAAAATGGACTGTCCCTAATGCCATTTGCAAAAAAATATTCAAGTAATAACAAAGAAAAACTACAAAAAATAATTTTAAAGTCTTTAATTTTCTATTTTCAAGATGTTATTTTTACATTTTTCCATACAATTTCACAAATTAATATTGACATTATTTTTATTTCACGATTTAATAATTAACACTTCTATTTTTACTCCTGTAAAAGGACATTTTAAATTTTAATTAATTTAAAACTCAAAAAAAACTTTCAAATATAAAATATACATAATTATAATAAAACTTCGACATTCATTTCAAAATTAATATTTAGAACAGTTGCTCAATTAAAGGCTGCCTCGTGAAGAGCGAAATCGATACTCAAATATACACAGCCCTTATGCCTCGGAAAAAGAAATCTTATCTCTATTTGCGAACCCTTCTGCTCAAACCAAGGCGGCCTTTAAAAACAGTCGTTTGACAACTGGCTCATACAATTAGTTTTATATGATACGCGTTAGATATACAAACTATCAGTAGTACATGTCGTACAATATAATTTGGCATATTTCGTAAAATCTATCTGTTACAACAATACAATAAATAATTCCAACCCTAATGTAGAATGTCTACGTACAAAAACCTCTTCAATAATCAAACTTACGACAAATTTTACGCTTCAATAATTTTACTTAGTTATAACTTACATATCAAACACAAGTATACCATCCTATAATACTTGTAGTTCCTATTTTATCTTTTACTCGACTAATTAAAATAATTAACACATAAGGTCAGTCATTTCTTTACATAAGTTTTGGTAAATTTGAGACTGTTCGTCAAATCCTTTATCTCTACGTGTCATCAAATCAAACAGCACTACGGCTTCAGGAATGAAATAACGTGTACCAACCTACATGGGAGTCACTCTCTCTGGTTCCTTTACCTCCTTCAGAGTGTAAACAGTCCTCCTTATCGCCCCTCCTTCATACCGAGCATTCGAGACATGGTGCAATACTTCTGGCAATGATTCCCCATCAGACTGAATCACTGTTTCATCAGTCAGGTTCCCACTTTCGTCTCGTCAAGATCTATGAAGAAACTCTGAGGTTAGAACCTTCTGGTTGTTAGCTTTGAGCACCTTCTCGTGATGTCGTAATCGATGGACGATCTCGTCGTGAAGAACGTTGAAACACATGGCAGTTAGAGCGAGACCGGTCATGATGTATATTGAGCAGAACCAAACCGTGCCAGAGGACGCGCCGTTCTTCTGTGTGGCACCAGGAGCCAAATGTCCAAAACCAATCGTACTTAGACTCATGAAGCAGAAATAAACACCGTCTATTGGACTCCAGCCTTCCAATTGATACAAAACTAAAGCTCCAAAGAAAATGTATGTAAAAATCGCGGCCAAACACAATGAAATTGGAGCTAGGATCGAGAACCCTCGAAGGGATACTTTGGAGTCTGTATCAGTACAACTCATGGAATCACAGTCTCTTAGGAAGCTTAAACCTTGACTTTTGTCTTTGATTGAATTTGTGCTAACGCTGTGCGCTTGCGATGCTGATATTATTGTACCTGATGGAGACCTCACATAATACGGCTCTTGAAGGTGTAATGTCTGATGCCTATAATCATCCTGTCTTCGGACTTTTTCCTTTCTTTCTTTGCTAGTCATAGTTCGTTCATCAAGACAGCAGTAACCGCATTTGGTGCATAAACAGCAGCACAAAGCCCTGCTGAATACACTCCTGGCTAGTCGTGATAATAGAGCTCCTACTACGGAGAGATAGAGGAGGGTAAGAGGTATGCCTATTACTGCGTACCCTATTGTAACTGCCTTTCCTAGAGCCGTTCTTGGCGCCACGCTGCCGTAACCTGCAAATAAAAAGGATGATGAGTATACTTCTATTAAAAAAATAATTACTTTTACTATACCGATCAAAAAGATCGAAGTCGTGGTGACCTAATGGTTAAAACACCAGCCTTTCGAGTATGAGGGCGCGGGTTCGATTCCAGGTCAGGCAAGTGCCGATGTAACTTTTCTAAGTTATAATGTACTTCTAAGTTTATCTTAGACACCAATGACTGATTAAAGGTGAAGGAAAACATCTCGAAGAAACCTGGACTATAAAGTCTGATATCACCAACCCGGACTGAGCAAGCGTGGTAATAAACGCTCAATCCTTCTCCGTGTGGGAAGAGGCCTGTGCCCAGCAGTGAGATGATAAAAAGGCTGATGAAAAAAAATTACTTATTAAAGGATACAGTATCCAAATAATATCTTACCTATAGTAGTAAGGACTGTTAACGAGTAAAGGAACGCCTTTGCGAAGTTCCACTCATAGTCATCGACCACCAAAGCAGGTGCTGACTCCAAAGCCCTCGCCCCTCCATACTGAGCCGACACATCAGCTGCTACTCTCGCCACTAACTTCTCTTGGAACCTGGCGATCTCTTGAGCAGCCAACCTTGTCCAGTTCTCCTTATACAAAATGTTTAGAGACACCGTTATCTCCCAAATACTTTCCACTGTCTGGGATCTCAATTCCTGACTGGCTTGGCTGATAGTCCCGTTTAGTTTTGACAGGGGTACTGATTTCTGATTCTCTGACGCTTGGTATGATGTGGTAGCTAGAGTTTTCTGGTGAATCTTGGCCGCTCCTCCTTCAATGGCCAAGAATATGAAAGCACCGACCAAAGTGTATGCGAGGAGTAGTGTGAAAATGCCAAGGTTTGTCACACAGCCTGCGATAAAACTTTTCTTTTTGCTCTTTTTAGTTTTGACACAGAGACAACAGGTCGTGATGACGTCTTCGTCGATTCTGTAGTTCTCAGATTTTCCATTTTTCTTGTATTTGCCATTCGAATGGTTCTTTTTCTTCAAACTTTTGTCCATGTTCGTCTTCATGAGTTCAATGCTTCCAATTCTTGGTGACCAGTAAAGAATATAATGACGATAGATATTTTACAAAATCGTCGGGTTAACCTTATTGAGAGGTATAGACAGATATCCATCTGAAACAAAGGACGCAACGTTTATTTACTTTCCTTAGATTTTATTAGTTTCGAAGCAGCTTGAGCTTTCGTCTCCAAGGTCTATATAAACCCAAATTCGACAAAATAAAACTGCTTTACTAGAAAAAGGCGGGGATAATAAACTGAAAAGAAAAGATAAAAGTAAATTTGGTAAATATAAAGTAAGATATATTGGCGTATGGTACAAAAATATGGCTTTGTTTTTTGGCGTCCTCTCTGATAATAGGCGTGAACACAGTCTAGTTAGTACAAAGAGATGTATGAATAAAACTGTTATTGTTATACTGCTTATTATCTATGCTGACTTTATGCTTTTATTTAGACTGTGTCCCGATTTTACGCTGACAATGTTGTGGAGTTTTTTCTAGAATAGTCTAAGGTTTTATTTTGTAACCTAGTATTATAGTTCAGTGCTCAAAATAAAGTAATAGGGATTTTGTTTATGCGCATACATAAAATCTATAATAATATTATAAAGCTGAAGAGTTTGTTTGTTTGTTTATTTGCTTGAACGTGATGATCTCAGGAACTGTTGGAAAATATAATCTGTGTGTTAGATTTATCGAGGAAGTCTGTATTATTCTGCTAAATTTTGCGTAATTAAATTAAGCTCTTCGTTATCAACACGTTTTAATTATCTCTACTAATCTAATTATATTTTCAACTTCATCGTGAAGCATATGGTTGAAAGTTAATTTAGAAAACATGTCAGTTTCGGGTAGCTTGATATGTCTTTGCAACTGATTTCACTGGTGTCACGTCTCTCAATGAATCTAGAGTAGTTCTAACAAGCAGAAGTCTTACTTCGAATTAAAACCCGTTCAATTTTCTCAATAACGTATTTTACTTATTTTGGAAATGAGAATTAAGTTTCTATACAGATAATTACTTACAAACAGAACAGGTTAAGTTTAATATAACGCCTCCACATAAACAACAATAACAATACAGTTACAAACAAGATATTTAATGCATTATGTGCAGTTACAAGTTTATTACGCGGCAAGTTGCCGGCAACTGAAATATGTATATTCACGTTAGTAGTATATGTAGTTACAGGAGTACAATTACAGCACTCTGAGTGAAATGTTTAGGAGTTTATTGATATTTATGTGACAGACTCGGCTCTCTAAAGACTGTAATAAATTAAAATAGCGCCAAAATTTTTGAGCTTCATCTGATAGCTCATCCATACTTTAGTATGTAATTTAGTTTTATGTCTGGACTTTAAAAGAGACTATGACCCTTGAGTTTGTTTCGGCGTTTCTTCTCAAGGCAGTCAGTTAGGAAATGCCGACCTCATCTCGTTTTTTTTATAAAAAATGTGTTGACGTGTAAAAGTGTTGATTTCAACCTGTTTGCAAAATAAAATTTATCATTTATAGTTTTGAACTTGTCTGCTATACGCAGTGTTTGTGTAGACGAAAGACATATAACGTTGCATTGCACTTTATGAATCTGTATGGGTACCGGAGTAATACAACACATTCGGAAAACTATTTCATTACGTCATACTAGTGACGTAATTGTCATGGGATGATGGAGACACACATAACTAGCCTCTCTTTAGATCTCGAATTAAGATTTTTTTAATACTTCTACCTATCCTTTGAGGTAAAGAGCTTTCTGCAGGAGCTCCGGGCTATTCGAAAGAGCTATCGTGGCCCTGGCACACAAAGACCTCCAAAAGGATCATAGTGGGTTTTAGTCAGTAAGAGTCTGTGATACTCCCTCCAGCTACACACCCACAGCAGTAAGTGAAGTCATTTGAAGATTGCCCGCGAAAAATAATGTTAAAAGAGCTGTTATATTTTCAAAAAACACAGTCCAAACATTCACATTTATTCACCACCTACATTAATAGTTCAAAAAACCAAAATGATCGTACAAATTGAGACAATAACATAACGAACGTGGTCATAAATAAAGTCTTGCTAATCGCCCCCAGTAATTATTAAGAAGCCACACAAACTTCAACCATTAAATAACTCTATAGCAATGTACTAAAATCTCTTTAATTCCACTACATTAAATTCAAAAGATATTCCCTGAGGAAATTTTATTAAATTACACTCCAGGACATTTAAAATGGGCGCCGGTGAGCTTTTGTTTTTTCTGATTCATTGGTTTGTTTGTGATTAATTTATGTAATCAATTGGTTATTCGTTTCGCTGAAGGTCCTTTATGTTTTTATGGTTAAATGAACGTTGTAGTGTACCTGGTGCAAGGGTTGAAGACTTTTTTGATGTTGGTCTATTTTTGAAAACAGAGAGTATGGATCTGCAGGCTGAGCATGGCAACCGTAGACACAAATTTTGTTTACCGGAGATTGGAAATAATGACAGAAAACTGACAGATTGACGTAAGATTTCTTTTGACATTTTTTGAAGTAATTTTTCTTTTCTTCGATCGACATAAGGCTACAAGTGATTATATGGGAGTTGACAGGTCGCGCCATGCTCGGGCAGAAGACATGTTGACATTGACAGAAAGGGCTTTGTCTTTTCTTGACAGAATAGAATAGAATCGCCATGCTAAGCCTGCTGTATGTAGTAGGTGGCTTTGTATTTTATTAGTAGTTTATGGTTCATTGAAACGAAATATGACAGATTGAGGTAGGTTGATGTGCTGGCTTCTGTGACCTAGTTAGAACCCAATACTCTTTCCTTCGATTGAATTGACAGTCGTATCTCATTTATCTTGAAAGGGTACAATCTCTCCTTGAACTATAAAGTAAGAAACTCTATCGGCTCATATGTATTGTATGTAGGTGGAAAAATATCACCTTATGTGTCATCTAACTTAGAACCTTTCATCTGAAATCGAGGAATAAAGGTGTAGTTTGGAGACCTTTGGAAAAACTGCTAAATTGGGTCCAATATGACGACCAGATGGCGTGGTGGTTAGTGAACCTGCCTGCCACGCTATAGGTCGCGGGTTCGATTCCCGCATAAGTCAAACATTTGTGTGCATGAACATGGGTGTTTGACTTAGTCTCTCTATATATAATATGTATGTATTTACAAAAGAAAAGTATATAAGTATGTTTATCAGTTGTCTAGTACCCATAGTACAAGCTCTGCTTAGTTTGGGACTAGATGACGTTGTGTGAATGTGTGAGGGACATTATATTATATTAATATAATGGTTTCAGTAGGCCTCTGTTACTCGATGTACATAACCCATCAAGCTACTACAATCTGTCAAATTTTCTTAATAGATTTTCAACTTTATCGCTGAACCACAAGGTTCAAAGTTGATTTTTGGGAAAAATTTACAGTTTTATAGGTTTCATTTAGCGGGTTTGGCGTAAGAGCGCGACAGACAGAGTTTCATAATATTATTAAGATTTAGAGTCGTGGTGACTTATTAGTTAAAGTTTCAGCCTTTGTGTGTGTCAGGCAAGTACCTATCTAGCTTTTCCAAGTCATATTATGTACTTTCTAGGGTTACCCTCGACACCAATGACTTATTAAAAAAATCTTTACCTTCGATTACCGCTCATTCCTTCTCTGAAACAGAAGACGCTTGTGTCGTGCATGAAAAACAATAAAAAGGCTACTAAGGCAAGGACAACAAGTCGTGGTGGGCTAGTGGTTAAAGCACCATCCTTTCGAGTATGAGGTTGCGGGTTCGATCCCAGGTCAGGCAAGTACCAACGTAACTTTTCTAAGTTATACGTACTTTCTAAGTTTATATTGGACACCAATGACTGATTAAAGGTGAAAGTAAACAACTCGAGGAAACCTGGACTATAAAGTCTGAAATCAGCAACCCGCATTGAGCAAGCGTGGTGATTAACGCTCAATCCTTCTCCGTGGGAGAGGAGGCCTGTGCCCAGCAGTGGGACAATAAATAGGCTGTGATGATGAAGATTGAATTAAATACAACAGCATCCACAGTAAGCTTAAGTACAAGCTATACCTACAAAGTGTAACCTAACACTAGAGCCAAATAACTAACAACACAACCCCTGGCTCCAAGTTCCCAACAACATGTATGCTGAAGTAATAAGGTGCGGCATTCCTAGATCACAATTGCGACTACCCAGCCAAGTACCCTCAAACATTACCTCCGGAGTACGGAACACAACAAAATTTTAGCACGATCGTGCAGAGAAATGCAGAAGTACCATTTTTAGAAGAAAATTTTACGAAATGAATATTGGTCTTTTAGAAGCTTCTGGAAATAGGATGGCGCATCATATTCGAGTAACAATGGGATTTGTATTAGAAAGAATATTCTAAAACATGCATATCAGTACCAGAAAAAAAAACCTATATAATATGTCAAAAAAATGCCGTCGTAATAGACAGCCTAAAACTTCAAATATATGACAACGTGGAATACTTTCCGCAATCTTTTCTAAACTATCAGTGTTATTATAAAGAAGTTAAACATACTTTTTCAAAAACTAAGACAATAAAATTATCAAGAAAAACAGAATAAGTTTTTTTTAAGTTTCCAATTTTAATAGCTCAGATTCAGCGCAGAAGAAGTTTCAAAAATGTTTATTTTTAAACATAAACATTTGTATTACAAATTATTACAAGATGACACAAATATTTACAAAATAAAATAAAAAATCTAAAAGGCGTCGTAAAATTCCACTGGCAGCATTGCCACATTAAAAATTCTACTCCATGTATTTAAATGACAAACTAGACCTTCTGATCTCCTCCTTCGTAGTGACGTCACTAACATCAACTCCACATACCTTGCGACCATACCCCACATTCTACATTCGCCGCTCCCTCTATCGTAAGCAATTACATTTCAGGGTGGAAACTACGTATAAAATATATGCACGATCACTACTAGGGACTTCGAAAATGCAACTGCTGCACTTATTTTCTTCTATAACCGGGTATGAGACATTTTTTTAACCGACTACCCAAAAAGAAGGCGCTTTTAAATTCGATTGAGATTTTTTGGAAATTTACATTGAAAGTAAAATGTTTTGGCACTTCGCGGATATAGCAGACGGAATAATTAGTTACATTCCACTTTCTCATTTCCAATAAAACTCAATCAATTAGTAAATGACGTCGAGACATAAAAAGATCATCCAGATACGCAGGACATACTATAGTATACAAGCATTTGCACAGAAACAGGTGCACTCTCTATTCCCTCACTCTCATAGTCCGATGGGACGGCAATCAACACGACCGGAGAGAGATCAGGTGTAGGACCGACATTTACGAACTCTCCGATGCACGGATGTATCAATCACCAACTTCAAAACTCCGGGCTGTATTATGACAGTCTCTTAAAACCCAAAAAGCGATCCTGCTCGACCCGGGAATCGAACACGAAACCTCGGGCACAGCAGTCACTATGCGATTACTAGATCAACAGAATGGGTACCATTTATATATCACTATTAGAAATGAGACCATTAAAAGCATACAACGTACTGATGCATACATGTCATTGAATAATTCAGTAGATATAGTCTACTTAGCTATCAACATGTTAGGAGTGGAATGTGCAGAGATGTCCTCTGACAATATACATATGTACAAGGTTGATATGACAGAGGGGCATTAAATTACACTACGTACATATATTATATGTGTTTAGTATTTATTCTATACGGTATACAATAAAATAAAATATTTTTTTTTTCAAACAAACTAAATAGCTTACTATATGAGTAAAACGTAACCACCCTTTGTAAATAAATTTTACTGACCTTAGATACCAAGGTACCCAGGTAATAAAGCGGCAACGTCGCACGACTTATGCGTTGACCAATGCGTTTAGACATAATCAGCTGTTAGAAAAGATACATCGTGTTCAAACAGGGCAAAAACTTAAAAAATCATTTGCGACTAAACTACTGCTCCTATTTAATTGATTTTTGGTACAGAGCTTGAAAATGGTACCTAGTATAGGCAGTTAAAAGGAAAGCCTCTCTGTCGTATCAAATTTATATAAGTAGCATCTATTGTAATATATTTCAAATGTATACATCAAATACATGGATACATTTTGGGTCTACCATCTGTCCAACAGCTATGCATATGAAGGATATTCCAATAATGATAAGGTCGACACTGACACTATGAAATCATCCCTCCTCAAGAGCTCTTCTTACGAATAAGATGCAGACGCCATATTGATTGGCTCAGGCATATGAGTTGGAGGATAAGGGTACTTGTATTCGAGAAATTGGTTGTGTTGATGTTGGAAGCAGAGGTCAAGATGATCCCTCTTCAAGTGCTACGTAATGATAGATTGAAATCAAAGAGGATAACAGAAGGTATCAACTGTTATTTATTGGCAGTAGAAGTAAAATATTTCTTTGTAAAAATACACTGTAACGAATGCGTATCATGTAAATCTGAATTAAGACTTGGCTAGGACACTATCGTGTCCTCGAATAGAAAATGGAACTTTGATAGATTTAGGGTTCTTTCAATTTGGATGTTTCGTTTTGGACCACTGCGGTACCGCAAATGCTATTGTCGACCTATACACGTTCACTTGTTTTCATACAAAGCGTGTGGAGTGGCAACAGTGTGGATTGTCGAGTCAAGTGCGCACCGCAGCGGTTCGAAACGAAATGTTCAATTTGAAAGAGCCCTTGAGATGAAAGAAAATCTCAGAAACTTAAACTTATATTAAGTAATACCGATGTAGGATGAGATTTATTTAAGAAGGCAATAGGAAAATGGTGAAAATGAAATGCATACGGAGCTCACTCGTACAAGCATTGTGAAAGTCATTTATTATGAATTCTGTGTGGACGATGATGATGATAAAATCACCTTACATTTGAACCTAATGAATGAAAAAGAAGAGAAGAGACTAATACCTATATATAGTGATATTATACATATTGAAACGTAAAAATTTAAGTAAGCCTATTTACAAAGCACGCTTTGAAAGCGAGCACCAATTGGTTTTTATTAGTCACTGGATGGCAGAGATACGAATTTTCACATCAAGACAAATATTTGTTTTGGCCTATTATTTGTTCCGATCGGAATGTTTGCGTAAGGGATTTGCACGCCTTTGTGTATCGGTGCCGAATACATGGGAAATCCTAGTGTGAGGAATATGTTTATTTTCACAAAAACAAAGCTTGGATATTTTGCTATCGGAAACTACGCGACGATCTAGTTATTTGTGTGTGATATAACAAGATTAGACTTGTTCTAATAAGTCTAATCTTGTATTTAGCGTTTACTTTTAAAACGATAAATTAGAAACAAAGAAAAAAATCTCCATGGAAGTAGTATGTAAACCGTATAACTTAAAGCAAAATCCGACTCCACCTTGAAAATCAATTTAATCCAAAACCAAAGAGAATCTTCCAGAAAAATCCCGTCCAATCGCCGCAAAGTAATGTAACTCCACCCAAATCCAATTTCAGGTGACGTCGATAAAGATTTTGCATAAATCAGTGATATAATCCTATAATACCGCATTTTAGCCGCCGCCATACCTAATGTTCAGCAATTGAATACTCTATATCAATTTAAATGACTTATTTCATTACGCTCTGTGCACGAGGATTCTCTGGGATCTGCGGGCATAAATTCAGAAATTGATAATAAAATTTTAGTACCATCGCATTATGTTCAGCGTTATATTCAATCGTTTGGATTTGTGGGGTAGGTATGGAGGGCTTTTTGCGTAATTTATACAAAGGGATTTAGATATTTTGGGCTATCTGGTAATGTTTCAAAAATATGACTCCAAGATACGCTGGAGGCTTATCAGATATTTTGTATGCTTCATCTTTATTTCACTGCTTAAGACCACCTTATCTAGGAACTCTTATCAAATTGGTGTCCTCTCAACTATGGAATTTTAAATGATGATAAATATATCAGTTTTAGGGCCAGTTTCACAGCTTACGGATAGCCACTATCTACCAGATAATTTAAAAATGCAACAGAATTTTTTGAAATTATCTGCCAGATATACTATCTGGAACTCATCAGCAAACGGTGAAACTGGTCCTAAGTCTATTGCAGCAACGTTATTAATTTTGACAATATAAGATTTGAGGCATACTCGATAGTCATATATTTTTCCAAACGAACCTTCACTGTACTTAATAAAATATTTACCCTTAACAGAGAGCACTACCAAATTCATTTAGAGCAAATTAATTTCCCATCCACTCAGGCCAAGACGAAACATCGAAGAACTTTTTCCTCACACGTATTAAACGGAGCCTCCGAGTTGGGCGGAACTTGCCGATTAGTTCCGAGCTCAAATCCGAAACTGAAGTAAAAACGGTGTTCAGACAAGTGGAGAAGTTCTCCTTAAACTTGGAGCGGTTTCATAACGAGTTTGATGCGGTTCTGTTGCCAAACAAGGTACGGAAACCGAAAATAGCTGGCAGTTAGCTGTAGCGGTTATAGAAAATCTAGGATTTGTAATTTTGGTTTTAATATTTTTTAAGGAATTAATGGGATTTTCAGTTTGAGATTTCAACGAGGCGAAGTTGGTGTAGATAAAAATTATGCTCAACTTATTTTGGTATTTGGGGAGAATGATAAATGATTAAATGACTTTATTGTCTAGAGAAGACACTTCAAAAGTCGTAGAAACTAAAGCAATACCAAATTCATAGGACGATACCTCCGTCCATAATGTAAAGTGCTGTAATTTACGAACATTCATAAAATTAAAGAGACATTTTATCCAATACGTATCTGTTTACCCGCGGTTTCATACGTCATATTACTTTCTACAATTACTAATTTTATCTATGCCATCAAACATTTATTAATAATCCTTGCTTTGAATCGGATCATCATCATCATCAGCCTATCGCAGTCCACTGCTGGACATAGGCCTCTCCAAGTGCACGCATCTTTGAATGTTACATGTTTTTGTTTTTTGTTGTTGTTGTTTTCTTTCATCATTGTTGCATCCTTTGAATCGGATGAAACAATCATTTTTATTGTGTTACGTCTAGCCATGCCTACATTAATTATTAATCAAAGAAATTGTCTTAACAGATTCTCCGTGGTACTGCATCACTACTGTATATTAAGAACACTGTATAGACCTCTCGTCTGCCTGACATTTTCCTATCTATGCTGTGGTCGGCTTGCAATCCAGTCAGTGAACCAAGTATTTTACATGAAGCGACTGCCTATGACGTATTATCAACACTCAGAAAATCACACAACTCCTCTTATACAAGCACATACTAAAACCAACTTACAGTACAAAATGTACTGTAACGCTACACAGTATACAGGGTGTGCCATTATGCTACCTAGTTATACAGGGTGCTTCGCTAGCGAGACTGCGAGCATTACGTATTCAAGATACAAAGCCTATTGTATTTTCTGACACACCACTTCTCGACGCATATTCTTCTGTATTTAGAAGTCGTATTTATGTTTATTTTGTCGGGAATGGAATCGGATTTAATATTTGCTAAGGCTCTTTTAATGTTATAAGGAAATGAGAGTTTTTTCTTCTGTTATTTGTTATTTGATGAATTGAACTGACTTTGTGTGCATCATTCAAATGTTTTTTTTTTTTTCAACATGTTTTGTATGCGTGCAGACCTTGGGAATATTGCATTGCAAGATATGGAAGCCTGTAGGACATGACTCAAATATTGTGCATTTCTTTTTAAATAGTTTCAGCATGGTGATTCATATCCAATCCTTCTCAATGTGCGAGAAATCTGTACCCAGCAGTGTGGTTATAAAAAGGGCGATGACGATGACGTAAGTAGATACTATATACTTATAATATTGGATCAAAAATATAGGCAGCTATATTTTTTCCGAGTTCAACAACTTTTTCAACAAAGCATTTCGTTTTGAGCTCACAGCTCCAAAAAATAAAAGGTCCAAACGACGTCCAGTATTTCAATTACCACAATATCAGTGCAAAGCTAAGTTCCAACCCTCCAACGTCTCTCGGAAAATACGGAGCGTTTAAATGCTGAAATTCCGCACTACCTTGCTGAATATTCGCGTGGCAATGCACGGAGACTCATGTTAGACAAGCAGGGTTGGAATGCTAGACAGGGTCCAATTTAATTGAACAGTAACCGCCGACACTCGAGTCTGTAGTATTCCGAAATTGGAATCGGTCAAGTGGCATCGTGAGGGTTATGCTTCACATTTTTTTTTTTGTATTTAAATAATATATTTTTTTGTTCAAGTTCGCTCTGGAGTCGAGTGAAGTAGGCTTGTATTTTATTTTTAACTAGCTTTTTCTGCTGTTTCAGCCGTGTCCTGATGGAACTACTTACTGTACCAAGATAAAATGTACCTATGACACAATTACATCGGCTTTTTTGGTAAAGTAATTTTCAAAATCTAAATGTTGATCTTAAGGTACATCGGTACCCCCTACATCATCATCAGCCTTTTTATCCTCTGATTGCTAGGCACAGGCCTCCTATCACCACGCTTGCTCAATGCAGCTTGGCGATTTGAGACTTTATAGTCCAGGTTTCCTCGGGATGTTTTCCTTCACCTTTAATCAGTCATTGCCCAGGATACATACATACTTATAAGTTATCCGTACAGAAAGTATAATTTACCTGACCTGGAATCGTACTCGCAACGAACAAACTTTACCTCCTTATAACAATAGTATCGATTGGTGCTTTTTTATGGTGAAAAATCTTTTTAAAAAGCTACAAACACAATACACTGTACTTCATATTCAAAACTCACATCAAAACACTTCCAATTAATCTCAAGTACAACCCCAAAATAGAACATAGATCCGAAATAATTAATCAACAACTTCACAGCAATAATTTTCGGCCATTCTTTGCCCCCCACTTTGACCTCTGATTCTCAACCTATTGTTTTCGGACTTGAAACTTAGAGCCTAAACCGATTCACTGACAAGGGCTGTAATTAATTTCGTCCTTTTGTCATGTCTATTGTCAAAATTCAAATCGTTTAGCCTTCCGTACTAGTTAAGGGTGACTTTCTAAACCCCTGGTATTGAAAAGCAAGATAACAAAATGACTGTATTCGAGATTCTTCCTGAGAAGAGAACAGGATTGAAAGGGCTACTTTAAACTTGAAGATGATAAAGAGATTGCCCTAGTTTGAATATAGAACACGTTTTAGAAATAAGGTTTTATACAGATTGATTTTAATAAATAGTCAGTTGTTATGATGATAGAGTGTTCTTGTTTATGGTCTAGACTTCTTCTTCTATACCATAGTGGAATAGACGAAATTGCTGTCACTTTAAGGTTTGAATAAAGCTTACATTTGTCATTCTCAAATACTGCCAAAATCATGTATTGTATTTTTATGAACAAAGTCTAGTAACTACCAAAGCTAATAAAAATGTGACTCCTTAGGAAAAACAAGCGTCTGACTGAGACGTATTTGGGAAAAGGCTGGGCAGATGATAAAATGTAAGAAAGAAGAAAACTAAGGAAGTCTATTTCTTTGGCCTAGTCGCCTCAGGAATATTGGTGTCGACTTCCAGTCTAATAGAGTCCAGCTGAGTACCAGTGTTTTACATGGAGCAACTGCCTATCTGACCTCCTCAACCCAGTTACCTGGGCAAACTGATGCGCCTTCGTAAGACTGATTATCAACCAATTCTGATTACCCACAACGACTGTTAAAGATTTACAAATGACAGCTGGGACCCAGAAATTTAACATTCCTTCCAAATCACGGACCGAGTATACCAAGCAATTTTGAACCTTATGATCAATTGACCCGTGAGCCTGTTACGTTAGCCACGAGAACCTCTTTTCCTTGATTTTATAAAGCAGTTATTATATACTAAACTTCAAAAAATACTAAACTAACTATACAACCATTTAAGTACCCGACAATAAAATAAAATGGCTATTCAATAAAACATGATAGTGGGCAATAATACGAGATACATCTCGTTTCAGGCTATTCACGACCAAATTAACCAATATCACTTCATTAGAGCCATAAAATAGACCCTGATGGCTTTTACGTACTATTTAGTACAGACGCCAGCATATCAAGCTACCTACCGAAGCTGTAAAATTTTCCCAATCAACTTTGAACCATATGCTTCGGAGGTAAAGTTGAAAATGTATGTAGGAAATTTTACAGATTGTCTGTAAGACCCCAAAAAAAACTATTAAATAAACGATTTCGCTAACTGGTTATCACTTGCATTCCGTGGGTACAACGGACATAGTTTTTTTCTACCGTTAAGATTATTATTAAATAGTTTTTTTCTGGTTGGGAAATCATTATCCCCTGTAGGTAGTGGTAGGTGCAGCAGAACGGAGTATCGGACTTTTTTGGCCTTACTACAAAAAAGTTACACAGACGTTTGACATGACTGTGTTTAAATGATTTTGCACATGATTTTTTTCTTTAAACACGTGTCAAACGTCAAACTGTTTTGTAGTAAGATCCTTATTGACTAAAATCCACTTTAGTACCTATTGGAGCCCTTTGTGTGTCAGATTCGCGGCAACTCTTGCGAACAATCCCGCAGACCCGGCAGAAGCCAAACAGATCACATTTACATTATGTAGATATAACTTAACAGCAGAATTTCACCATAAACCCTTCCCAATCTCAGAGCGATGATAATGCAATTTCAAAACACGATACCAAAACCATTGTTCAGTAAAGTAAAACACGCGATTTATTATAAGTCGAGCACACAATCTGTAAAGGCACCATCAGACACCCACGTAAAACAATACAAGCGCTCAACAAAAGCTATTGTATCGACGACAACGCTGAAATAAAGATGAATAAATTTCGCCGTGTTCCTCCAAAACTCGTTTTGGGCAGAAAGTAAATTAATTTTATTATCAATTTCGGTTCATTTACTCAGCTTAAGGACATTACTTTAGGCTGTTATGAAAGTCAAATTGATAATCTTTCACCGGTTCGAGACGCGCGAAGTCGTTCCGATAGTCTGGGGAGGTCATTACTTTTTATAGAATTACTGATGTGAAAATTTAAAATGGGAAATGTAAGGGGATAATGGAGAGTGTGTGGGGATCGTAAATGTTGATGGCGATCGGTTATCTTTGTGTGTTGAAAGGGTAGGATGGTGATTAATATGGGGATTGTCATTTTGGGGTGGTTATTGTTATTTGCTGAATCTTTTGGAGGCAAATGTTAAAGAGGGTTATGGAAGACCCAAAATCCTAAAATATGAACAAATTTTACAAATAAATTATGGATCCTTTCCACCACGATACAAAAATATCACTGTCCTTAATAATGGAATTGTAAAATAACGTCAAAATAGATTCAAAAAGAAAAGAACAAACAAAATTGAGATAGCTGGAAGTAGCGTACAGAGTAACGGCACAGAAATCCGATTTAGAAGAATACCAAGAATCTCTGTGTATACTGTAGAAGAGTAGAATAATATATTTTAACCGTAATATACTGTTGACTGTCGTAAAATTTTGAAAATGTTGCTGCTGTTAGTGGAAATTTCGGAAAATATTCGTGTAATAAAAGCTACAGATAATTCTAATTTTGGCATTTTGTATCATATTCTAAGATTCGTGAGCTTCGATTATGGATTTTAAAATACAACCTAATTATTTTTATGTAGTAGTTAAGTTTTATTGTCAGTAAAAAAGTCGTTGTGGCCTAGTTGTTAAAGAGCCAATCTCTCAAGTATGAGGGCGTGGATTCGATTCCAGGTCGGGCAAGTACCAATGAAACTTTTCTAAGTTTGTATGTACTTTCTAAGTATATCACCAATGACTGTGTTTCGGATGACACGTTAAGCTGTAGATCCCGGCTGTCATTGAACATCCTTGGCAGTCGTTACGGGTAGTCTAACCAAGGGGTATTGGGTTGCCCGGGTAACTGGGTTGAGGAGGTCAGATAGGCGCCCCTTGTAAAACACTGGTACTCAGCTGAATTCGGTTAGATTGGAAGCCGACCCCAACATAGTTAGGAAAAAGGCTCGGGAGATGAAAAGTCAAATATAAAACCATTAAACTGTGCCCTTTAACATTTATAATGTCTACAGTTATAGACATGAAAGGGCACAATAAACGAGCCGTTGATAAAGTTAGCCCTGTTCATCATTCAAACGAAACGCTGGCTACCAAGAGTTCTGTATTGAAGTAAAACTTTTCACGTTTAAACGCTACAAACGGACAAACTTTACCTATTTATTATATTAATGTTGATTATATAAATTGATGGAGAAATACCTGCAAAAATGTAAGCTGTTTTAGTCTTAGATAATATAAATTACAGGAGCCGCAATGAGCGCAAAATTTTTCTATGCGAAAATGTCTGCCAGAAAATGTGAGGCAGACACGTATATACTTATAGAAATAGTTCACTCATGCATTATCAATCACATCCATCGTCACGCATGCACACAAATACAGTGACAAACACAAAGATACCTATACATAATTTGAGCTAGTAGTCGCACAGTGCGACTGCAGTCTCGGGTACGATAGCCGGTTGAGAGAGTCAGAGACTTCCAAAAAGCAGCCCGGAGTATGGAAGTTGGTGATTGATACACCCGTGCGGGATCACGTAAATGTCGGTTCTGCGCCTGATCTCTCTCTCTTGTCGAGTCGGGTTGCCGTCCCATCAGACTATGAGAGTGAGTTATAGAAAGTGCACCTATGTCTGCCCAAATTCTTTACACTACCTATTATAATGTCCTGCGTAGGTGGCTAATCTCTTTTGAGGGAACGGCCGCCATTAAGGCACGGCAATAGCATATCCAGTTGTTTAAATGCTCGAAGGTTTTAATCTTCGATGAGTCTTTTGAAAAATTGAAATGGTTATAAAAATGTCAGCCTCTTATAATGGGGACAGTTATTTGAGAGAAATGCTTTCACAGCTTATCAAATTCACAGAATTCAAACCTTTTTAGTAATTAAAGTTATTATTTTCGTTTCCATGGGATATTTTCCAATTTAATAATATTTTTTTGATCTTAGAATCATTTTTGAAAGTGTTTTCATGGGCATCCATAATTATAATAAACGTTTTTATTGTTTTGAAAATGTCAATATATTATAAACGGCGATAAAGTTGAAAATCTATTATGTAAGTTTGACATATTGTGGTAGCTTGATTGAGCCCATATCCATCTTTTACTGGCTCGTTGGTCTAGTAGTCGCAAGGTGCGACTGCTATGTACGGGGTCTCGGGCCGAAATCGCTGTATGGGTTTTGAGAAACTTTCATAAAGCAGCCCGGACTCTGGAAGTTGGTGATTGATTCACCATTGGAGAGCACGTAAATGTCGGTCCTGCGTCTGATCTCTCAGCGGTCGTGTCGGATTGCCGTTCCACCAGACTATGAGAATGAATAGAGAGTGCACCTGTATCTGCGCGAATTCTTGTGCACTATAATATGTCCTGCGCAGCTGGCTGATCTCCGTAAAAGGGGACAGCCGCCGTAGCCGACAATCGGCCTGGATGCCATCATATCCATCCACAGCCTCGTTCAATTCTTCTTTTATAAAATATCTAATATAAGCATTAAGGTGGACCTATCTTCTTTTCATTCCAAAAACCAGGTCACGAAGGCCAGGGCGTAAGGTGTTTCTGATTTAATAAAAGAAAACTCATAAAATTGTTTTATGAGCAAATGCTTCATGACGTCCTTTTACGGCCATATTTATGAATACGTAGATCATTTTATTTACTCTTATATTTGATATTTTTGACTGCCTCGTTGGTCTAGTAGTCGCAAGGCGCGACTCCTGTGCACGGGGTCTCGGGTTCGATTCCCGGGTCGGGCCGAAATCGCTTTGTGGGTTTTGAGAAACTTTGTGAGTGAATAGAGAGTGCACCTATATCTACGCGAATGCTTGTGCACTACATATAATATTTTCTGCGCAGCTGGTCCACATAAATGACCTCCGTAGCCGACAATCGGATTGGATGCCATCATAATCATCATCATCATCATTTTTTATATATTAACTACCTTCCGTCAGCGGTTCCACTCACAAGCTAATTTCTATAATAGATTTTCAACCTTATCATAATACAGGAAGGTTAAAATTCAATTGGTAAAATCTGACATTCGGGTAGGTTGATCAGCTGGCATCATGGTAAAACTACTTAACCGGTTTATATTTTTGTATTTCGGTATAGAAATTAACTTCTCCCCGCAACCGGATAAAGAGCCTATAGCCTTCTCGGAAAATAGACTAACAATAACATTTTTTGTACCTAACACTGAAACAATTTTTCAAATCGGTTCAGTAGTTCCGGAGATTAGCACGTTCAAACAAACAAACCCAGCATCTTCAGCTTTATAATATTAGTATAGATAGGTAATAGATGATAAGTTCACACAACACAATCGAAGCCAGGATAGAACCTAGCACATAAGTTCACAGGGAGCCCTCTTGACCTAACCCCACTGTCACATTTGAAAACAAAAAGGACAGCCCAGATTCAAACAAGTAATCTAGAACTTCGTTATAAACAAGAATATTTCCTTGATAATCAAAAATCAATCGTATGTTGTCAGATATAAGGTATTAATTTGATAATAACGAATAATTTCTAGTGTGATCTGTGCCTAGTTGCGGAGGCGAATAAGGTTCGTTTTTGTCATCAAAAATAATTAAAAAAAAAATACATTATGTTTTTAAATTCGTATTTAAATAATTGTTATAAAAACGAGATTAAGTTTTACATAAATATAATATTTAATAAAGAATTAAAAAAAGCTTATTGGAACTTTACACGTCTATTTTATGCATAATCAATCCAATCGGGGTTTATATATATGTAAGGTATTGGTTAAGCTAACAAAGGCTTATAAAAAAATATTATAATAAAAAATCTTACCTTACAGAGTAACAAATATGGTCATTCCATCCCCCATAAACAATTCTTGATTATATTTTCGATAATTCACATCCATATCATTGTCTATGAATAATGATTTATCCAGCCCTTGTTTGATTTGGATGATTTTAATCAAGCAAAACGTTTCTATCCAACAATTATGTAGTCAGCGCACTTCTTTATTAATTTCGATCTGTCTGTCAACACTGTTATATCCATAATGAGATTTTACCACAAAACACTAGTTCCCGCCATTTCGTTCACGTCAAACTGTCCATCAATTGTTTTTGGCAGCAATTTGAATTTAGAATCTACAACACACTTCAGTTTTTATTAGCAAAACATTTTAGTTGGTGTTCTCAAATCTGGGGGTGACGGCCATTTTGAACGCTGTAGGGCGCATGCGTCAATTTGTGGAAGTCACGCATGCGTACAACGAATGAGTGAATTATTAAAAATGGTATTGTTTGCGTAACATGTTTGTATGAAAAATTAAGAAGACATCTCGCTTTGTATTCATACTGGCATGATCTTTTGAGGGATTCCTAGGAAGGTTGTTAGAGGGTTTCATTTAAGTAATGGCGAGTTGTTACTAGGTCAAAAGTTATTTAGATATTTATCACTTTTAATTGCGAAATGCGTCAAACGATTCAGAGAAAAACCACAAATTTTGTATACTATAAAATCTTTTAATAATGATGTTGTCAAATTCACTATTTTACTGTGGGTTACTAGACCCGACAGACGTTGTCGTGGTTTTTCTTTCATAAGAATCTTGTCCTGACAATAACAAACAACAAAAAATGGTTAAATTGGTCCAGCCGTTCACGCGTGATGGCGTGGCCAAGAGAAATAGAGATTCATTTTTATAATATTGTACAGATTATTATAATATTTTTTGCAACTGTACTGAAAAGATTGTGACTAATCTAAGGGCCAGTTTCAGTGAAACTGCCCACTATCTACCATATAAATAAAAAAATGGAACAGAATTTGTATAACAATAAATATCTGCCAGTTAACTATCTGGAACTTATAAGCAACCTGTGAAACTGGCCTTAAATATTTATAAGCGATACAATTTAACATATTTTTTATTCATACACCACGAAAAATTGTGTGTCTAAGACGGCCGTGATGGTGCTGCGAAGGAATGAGGATAATGTTGTGAGGAACATCTTAAGAATAAATGTTGATGGATAGAGATGGTGGGGACGACAAAAAAGCGATGGATGGATTGTTTGAAAGACGATAATTATATATGGAAAATTTTCCTTGTTAGATGACGTCAGACGGAGAGGGATAGAACACAAAATTCCGTGCCGACCACAAAACAACGTCTGCACAATGGTCACCATGCCGGACTGTCGAGCTGTGGGTCACGGGTTCAATTCCCTGTCAACATTAATTTGTGTAATGAGCATGCTTGTTGGCTGTAAGCTGGTTGTTATAACATAATATATTTATAAATATTTTATTAGTTGTGTTAGCACCCATAACACATGTTAATCGATAGCTTACCTGGGGTTCTAACCGACCGTGTGAGGAAGGCGGTCCGATATACAAAAAAAACCTTCAAAAAGTGCAGATACTCAGCCTACTTCAAATAAATTATGTACAGACGCCAGCACGTCAAGCTACTACAATCTGTCAAATTTCCTTAATGATTTCAACTTTAACGCTGAAGCATATGGTTCAAAGTTAATTGGAAAAATTAGACAGTTTCGGGTAGCTAGATGTGCTGGCATCTGCACTTATCTCCTGGCGTATATTTAAAAAAAAATAGTAACCCTTCACCAGTCACCCAGTAAACAGAACACCTAATACTTTTAAATTATCGTCTAAAACTTCTAAAACGGCACAAAGATGTGATACCGCAACTGTCCTGGGCCTTTGAGACCCGCAACGAGGGTTGATGAGTGTTAACAAACGTAATACTCACTGCATGAATAATTACAGGCTCAAAAGAGTCGGTGGGTTACGGGTTAAGACATACTTAGGTTACGTCATTAGACCGAAGATAGTGCATTAAAAAAAGTTGTTAATAGTATAATAAATAGTATTAGGTATATAGTATATTATATGTTATATAGTAGGTACTTAAAAAATGTAAGAAATAAAAAAGGGCCGTATTTTTTATTCGCTGATCTTTGCGTCCAGAGCACAATTTTGCCAATACATATACAAAAGGTAGGTACTACATCACTGTTTTCGGGATTTTACTAAAATACCAAATTTAATACAAGTTTAACCGTCTTACAATGAAAATTTACAGTAATAAACACAAAAAAACAACATACCTACTTCCATTTAAAAATATAAAATGTCAATTCAAAATCAAAATCAATAAGTCGGTTGGACTTATTGATTTTGATTTTGACTAATTTTTAACCGACTTCCCAAAAAAGGAGGAGATTCTCAATTCAGAATGTTATCTATATATTCTATCTATTTCTATAATTTCTCAATACCTTTTTTAATGTAAAAATAATCGATGTCCTAAGATTTTTATTTAAGCTATCGATACGTCACGTAATAAGTTACTTTGGCATGCAAAATATATATTAAGTAAATATTTTATACTTAAATTCATTAATGTAAGTGATCCATGTTATTTTTGTACGTAAAAAAAGCTCTAAAGCCTAAATAATTATGGTAATTAAGTTTTCAGTAGCGTTGAGACGTCTAGACTAGTTAAATAATATGTAAATGACTCGTTTTATATTTACGCGCGAAATGTCATTAATTCGTCCTTAATGATAAACAACTTTCAAAACCTTAGCCGTGTGTTTTTACAAAAAAAAAACGTGTCATATTTAATTAAAGCCTACGGTTTTACTGTTAACGATGTCACAAGCATTCGCTCAGATACAGGTGCACTCTCTATTCCCTCACTGTCATAGTCCGATAGGATCTCAATCTCAACGACCAGAGAGAGATCAGGCGCAGGACCGGCTCTTACATGCTCTATAATGCACGGGTGAATCACCAACTTCCAAAATCCAGGCAGCTTTATGAAAGTTTCTCAAAACCCACAAAGCGATTTCGGCCCGACCTGGGAATGGAAACCGAGACCCCGTGCACAGCAGTCGCTCCTTGCGACTATTAGTGGTCTAATCCTCGTTGGTACGAGGCAGTAAAAACCACATATTATATAATACGGGAGTTAGAGTTCATTTTCTCCTAAAATTACCTATTCACAGCATTAAATGCATACAAAATTTTCTAACACCCACTGCAGTGGTACATTACCTTGAATACTGCATTTCGGTGCTCGTTCCAAAGTATCTTAAATGTAATTTTAAGCAACAACATAGCAACTTGTTGCTTTCAATTCGTCTTTACACTCTCAAAATATTCTTTAGAAATTTTTAAGAGAATTTACAAGAACGTTTCCGGATAACAGTTTATTAAAAATGTGTGTTGAGAGGATGGAGAAAATTTTAAAGTAAGCATACATTTTAGAATATGTAGAGAATATGCATTTTACAACAGACGCAGTTGCTTCGTATTAGATACAGAATTTTGATATAGAAACCTACACTAGTAATGGCGTCCAGACCGATTGCCGGCCACGGCAGGCGTTCTCTATAAGGAGACATACTATAGTGCACAAGCATTTGCGCAGACACAGGTGCTCCCTCACTCTCACAGCCCGATGGGACGGCAATCCGACACGACAGGAGAGAGATCAGGCGCAAGACCGACATTAACGTGCTCTCCGATGTACGGGTGTATCAATCACCAACTTCCAAACTTCGGGCTGCTTTATGAAAGTCTCTTAAAACCCACAAAGCTATTTCGACCCGGGAGTCGAACCCTATGCTTACACATTACTGATATCACAAACTCGAAAGCTTGCAAGTTAGTGTTGATGCATGGATGTTTGTTACACTTTCACGTAAAAACTACTGAGTGGATTTTGATAAAAGTTTAAATTAATATAGTTAATTAGCTTATATGGTGCTATATAATACTGCTACTTTTTATACAAATTTGGAAAGTAAAGTTTATTATAATAAATAAATAGTTTTCTACCATGAACTTACATCCTACATCACTTCACATAGCGTAACCTAAGTGTAAATTCAAAGTTCAACAGAATTTAAGGTTGTCATTTTAAGCAGAGGATGGCTTAGTTTAAAGTTTATCCACAGTGTGAGGTCACCTTTATATGTACACGTGATAAAAGGAAATGTAACTAACACATTATAACTGACAGTTTAGGATCTACCTTGTAATTGTATCGTCTTTTTGTTTTCAAGTACAGACGCCAGCACATCAAGCTACCCGAAACTGTCCTTTTCCAATCAACTTTGAACCATATGCTTCAGTGATGAAATTGAAAATCTATTTAGGATATTTGATAGATTGTAGTAGGTTGATGTGCTTTGAAAAAAAAATCTCATCCCCGCTCACTGGAAGAGTAGTGCGTACCCAAGAGATTGACAGCATTATTATTCATTATTATATGCTTATTAACTTTACACCAAAATAAAAACCACTTTTTGGGTCACTTGAAGCGGCAACGAAGCTACTACAATCTTTCAAATTCACAAAATCCTTAGATTTTCAAACTTCTCGCTGAAGCATAATGTGGTTCAAAGTTGTTTGGGAGAATTTGACAGTTTCGGGTAGCTTGATGTGCTGGAGTCTGTCCTTCACTGATTCTTGGAATTTTCCTCAAATCCAAAAACCGCGAAATAACGGAATTCTTGAATTAGAATTTAAACTTTTGTTTTCAAATTCATCAAATGACCTGCCTAGGAAGCTGCTGGAGGGGGTGTCAGACTCTTACTGACACCCCCTCTGTGTCCCCACTGTGTGCCAGGGCCACGGTATCCCTTACAAACAACCCGCAGATTAGATATTACCCTTAGTCCTTGTTATTTAGCTTTTAAATGATATCTTTTCCGCTTGAATAAAGACAGGACAAATATTGGAACAGTTACCACATCAAATCTGATGGAACGTTTTATATTTTTTTGCTTTTTTACGAAGATGTTATGAAACTGGAAGTGATATAGAAAAGTTGTTCATTTTGAACAATAGCCTACGCTCGCTGACAATAGTTTTTCTTTTTTAATACGTTAATCTCGGGGAGAAATTAGGGCTGAAAGATAATGATGACAGACTAGGGCCTTGGTGTCAGGCGATGCTCCGATGCTTACAATTTATCCAAGCCTAACGTTCTTTTCATTCTAGACCAATCACTATTGTCAATTCCTGTAGTTTTTCTTTGAATCATCATAAACAACTTTTCAAAAAATATATAAATATAATTTAGTTCATATAATTAATAAATAAAAATAAAATGTATCATTTAAAACATACAGCAGTTTTCTGACACTTCTATGAAATAAATATCTTTGTATCTCAATTCGTTTTCATTCCAGCTAGACAAACTTTGTCCACAAGTAATGCGATCTATACTTAAGTGATAGGTATTTACACTAAAGAATTAATACGACGAATAATAATAATAGTCTAATAAATTGTGTGTAACATATAACATAATATATTATATTACAAAGTATCATGACTGCGTCGTTGGTCTAGTAGTAGCATAGCGCGACTGCTGTGTGTGTCTCGAGTTCGATTCCCTGGTGGGGTAAAAATCGCTTTGTGGGTTTTAAGAGACTTTCGTAAAGCAGCCCGGAATCTGGAAGTCGGGGATTGATACACGCGTGCATCGGGAGAGCATGTAAATGTCGGTTCTGTGCCTTATCTCTCTCCGATCGTGTCGGTTTGCCGGCCCGTCGGACTATGAGAGTGAGGGAATAGATAGTACACTTGTGTCTTGGTAAGACTGGTAATCAGATCTTCTGGCTTCTGACTGCCAAGTTTGCCCTTTTAAATGGACAATGCCAAAACCCATCAATTTAACGTCTCTTCCGAAACAGGGAGGCATCAACACAAGATGGTCACTCATCCACGTATCGACCACGCGAACCGTTTCTTAACCTTGAAATCGATCAATCCGTGTGGCTGTTACTTAGCCACGAGCATCTCATAGGTCCTGCGATGACAAGCTAAAATGCATAATATGAGATTCAAAATTCACATAAAGCCAAAATATATTATAAAAAAGAAATAAAACCGACTTCTAAAAAAAACTTTTAAGTACATACATCGCTCTAGAAGTCAGTGTCAAGAAGTTGTAGCTGTATTTATTTGGACACCGACTTCTAGAGCGATGTATGTACTTAAAAGTTTAACTTTTTTGCTTTTCAATATCTTTGAAGTCGGTTAAAAATGTAAGGGATTTCATTAAATCAGCTGAAACTATCAAAACATATTAATTACATCAATGAAAACTGGACTATAAATAAAATCTTTTACCGAACTCAATCAACAATAAAATACGAGCGGATAATTAAAATAGGTGAAATGAATACCGTAACAACACAAAATTAATTAATTTTCAAATGGACGAATAGTAAATCAGGCAAATATTCGGCTTAGCAATAAAATCGAGCCATCCCTAGTATGCCGAATTGTTGCTGACGAAAAACTTTTTGGATGCGTCAACTACTAAATAAATTTTGCTTACTAAAGTAACCAACACGAATAATAATCAGTCATTATTATTGTCCCACAGCTGGGCACATGCCTGTTCTCATACAGAGACGGAAAGAGACTTTAGCGGGAATCGAACTCGCGACCTCAGCAGGCTTAGCATGAGAACCGTAGAAACAAGTTTTGTCTACCGGAGAATGGACATAATGATAGAAAAGTAACAGATTGACGTAAGATTGCTTTTGACATTTTTTGAAGAAATTTTTCTTTTTTTCGATCGACAAAAGTCTACAAGTGATTATATGCGAGTTGACAGGTCGCGCCGTGCTCGGGCAGAAGACATGTTGACATTGACAGAAAGAGCTTTGTCTTTTTTTATAGAATAGAATCGCCATGCTAAGCCTGCTGGCATGGCAGTCAGATTAACTAACTACTACTCAACTTAATTTTCAACTAACTACACAGCGCTCTCAAAAAATCCTTGTTTATCAGAAAAGAAACCTTTGTGAAAGCCAAACATCAATGAGTAGGTGCACAGAGGTCCCCTATGAAACTTCGTACGTATTTGACAGCAGTCAACCGTGCCTTTTGCACCCCTGGGCATTAGCCTGGGAAACGTACAAACATCTTTAGGTTTGTGATATAGATAAAGCTCAGCTACGACGAAAAATATAAGAAATATATTTTTTTAGTTACATGTTTTAGTTTCTACCTGTGTTTGAAAAATAATAGACTACCTAATAATTAAAATCGGTATACTGGGCACATAAAAAATTCTAAAAACATTTTGAAACCTATTCTTACTATCAGCCTTTTAATCGTTCCTATTGATGAGCACAGGCCGCCTCCCACACTGAGAAGGATTGAGCGTTAATCACCACGCTTGCTTAATGCGGGTTGGGGATCGCAGGCTTTATAGTCCAAATGGTAATGACAGAAAAGTGACAGATTGACGTAAGATTTCTTTTGACATTCTTGAAGTATTTTTTCTTTTCTTCGATTGACATAAGGCTATAAGTGATTCTATGCGAGTTGACAGGTAGCGCATGCTCGAGCAGAAGACATGTTGACATTGACAGAAAGAGCTTTGTCTTCTCTTCACAGAATAGATATAAAATCGCCATGCTATGCCTGCTGGTAGTGTATTACATTCCTATGTGTCACCCAGCCCGCAGTTTCCTGTTTATTAGTCAAATAGCAACGTTTTAAGGACGCGTCTCTAACAGAAAATATTGACATTGACCATCGGGAGATAATGTTGTACTCGCTACTTTTGTAGATTTAGCAGAATGTAATTTGGCGCCACTCTTTTTAGTTTTGGATTTAATATTAGCATACCTATAAACTCCAAAACTCCAAAGTCGGGCAATAAAAAAATGTGTTGAAGAATGCTGGTCTGATGCCCGTGTACGATAGGTACATAAAGGTATAATTAGGTGAGATAGTACCCAGTAAGAGTCCTGTACACCCCATCCAGCGACCACAGGTAGAGGATAGTCCATTAGGAGTCCATCCAACTACCATCTACCTAGTCTTCTTAAGCTATGTTGGGGTCGGTTTTATGTCTAACCAGATTCAGCTGGGTACCAGTGTTTTACATGGAGTGACTGCCTATCTGCCCTCCTCAAAACAATAACCTAGGCAAACCGATATCCTTAGTAAAATTTATTTTCAGACTGTCTGACATCTGACTACCCGTAACGACTGCCAAAGATAAAGAAATAACAGCCGGGACCCACCAAACCGAATTAACACTTTGAAACAGGATTATGGATGTAGAATTTTTCCAGGACAAAAAATAAACAAATTTCTTCTGAGCAGCGATCAGGGATGAATAAAACAGATAGCGAGTACATACATATATTAAATTTGATAACAATACATCCACCATCTTTTAAAACGATTTCCTAGAACACCTAATACTTGTTTGTTCGATCTACAAAGAATATTGCTTCTTTACTACACTATATACCCTGCAAGTGGTTGGAAGTAGTGCTACGGCAGAAAGTTCCAAAATGACGTCACGTAAGTTGATAACGAGAGCAGTGACTCGACTGTATCCTTTGAAACACGTAGGAGATCTCCTGAAAACACGTGCGAACCAGTGAGATGTAAAATAAGCAGATATATTTTGATTTCCGCACCTACATTTTGGATTGCTTCTTTTGATCTGAATATACGAGTGTGCAAGTATAGACGCCATGCAGTACATCAAGCTAGTACAATCTGTCATAGTTACTTAATAGAATTTCAGCTTTATCGCTGAAGCATATTATGGTTCAAACTTGATTGGTAAAATTTGAGTCTATAGTCGTAAACAAATACAAACCTCAAGCGGGTATAGTGCCCTCATTGGCAACTATATTTATTTTCGAATCTCTCGCTCTAGGTTTTTATGACGAGCTATCTAAGCGGCTGGTTGAAGAATTTTTTTGTGGGAAATCATCAAATCACCCCTCCCGCTGAGGGTGTAGTAGCTGAAAGGAGTGTCAGATTCTTACTGACTAAATCCACTTTGTTCCTTCTAGAGGTTCCTGTGAGCCAGGGTCACGGTAAACAACCCCAGGCGGCTGGTAAAAGCCTTCCGTGGTCCAAAACCTGTCTATTACTTTGGACAGAGAATAAGCATTGCCATTAAATGTGGCATTGCTGCATGCCTCTTGGGCACGCTCCCAGTAGACAGCGATGGGGATAAATATTTCGACACCTTTTACTTTACATGTAAATATTTGTATATAACACTACAACAAAAAAGCAAAGTCAGACTTAGCTTACTCAGAATTTTGGTCATTACAACAAGTTTGCGGGCCGTTCCCGAAAGCTGTGCTCAATTGAATATCTGGAGGAACTCGACCATTGCCAAGCTAAGTTTCGTGATAAAAATTTGAAAACATGAATATAGACGTTCTAGATGTGACTAATAATTTGAAAACCCCTATAGTAAATCCAGATATTCGTTGAAAGATGTAACTTTTGATTAATTGTGATCTGCTTATTCATCGGATTTTCTAGTGTCCCACTGCAGGGCACTAGCGTCTTCTCATATGGTTGCTCAAGGCGAATGGGCGACTTCTGCCTTTCATTCTCCATTTTCTTCACATTTACGCATTCATTGGTTTCCAAGACAGATTTATAAATAACTTTTTTTTTATAACTTTGTACGCTATTTATAGGTTAGTAGTCATTATATCCAGGACATAAATATAAATTTTGCTCTCTTCTCTGTCAAATTTGATGGCAGCACTTTGTAAATTTTTGAAACACCCGCAAGCCCTTAACGTTAACCACACCGATCTATTTCAATAATATCCAAATATGTATTAAAACAATTTAACACTAGCCAATCAAGACAAATAAAGCTTGTAAAAATTCAATAACCAAAAACTCCGTTCCATAAAAATATTACAAAAAATTCATACCCCATCCAGCAACAGTACATCTCGAATCTAAAACAAATTTTACCTGACTGTTTTTGAAAATCGCAACCAGGTGGACAGTACGACACCCGGTCCTGATTACATCAGAAACCAAGAACTCATTAACATATTTTAACATTAATTATTAAAACTAAAAGAGAATTAGATCTCGAAGACATTTAAAGGACAGGAATAGCAATGAAGGGTGTCGTAGGGAGACCAAGCCCTTATTGTGAAATTAGGATTATTATTAACTAGCTGTTTCTCGAGGTTTTAGCCGCGTTGAAAGGGGTTTACTTTCCGCACTCGGTTAAAAAGTAGCCTAAGTTATTACTTGTAGTTACTTCTAGTTCTGACAAAATCTGTCCGGCCAATTCACAGAATAGCCGAGGCAAACAAAAATTGCATAACTCATGCATATAAAAAGTTATTTTAATATGACATACTTCCTCACTAATTGTACTTATATGTATAGAGTACATATATATGACAACAATCATAAACTACACTCATTATTTTTGCCGATTGTCATCATCATCAGATCATTATCATCATCATCCTAGCCATACGACGTCCATTGTTAAAAGCGATTTCCAATTGATTCCTAAATCGGATCGATTAGAAGCAGATTTTATCCAGCGCTCACTCCCGACCTTACTAAATACCAAATTTAGTAAATTTATTAAAATAGCGCATTAAAAAAAATATATATATATATATATTACTATATCATTTTTCAAAGATTTCCTTCTCATAAAATAACCTTTCACATAATTTTATATACCTAACGAATGAACAGACAGACAAGCAATTTAATTAATATTTATAAGGTACATATCCAACTAAATTGAAAATATTGGTTACCCTAATGGTCACCATCTGTTTGCACTCTTTGTTTGACGAATATTAATTAGATTCATCTCATTATTTAATCAACATGGCTTATTAAAATATCCTCCATGTTATAATATTAATTGATCACCATAATATCACTTTGTGATAATCTTATGTTTTTTTTAGGTGGAAAACCATCAAACCCATACCGCAAGAGGTCCCGTATGGTCGGAGCTTATCGAGGCTGTGGGTTGTGCGACCTTTAAAAAGAACATAGTGGGTTTTAGTCAGTAAGAGTCTGACCCTCCCTCAAGTTGGACCCACAGCGGGAGGTGTCATTTTATGATATCCAATAAAAAAAAAAAGATGGAGCGCGTGATAAAAATCCGTTTATTAGTTTTTGAGATTATGGCGAACAGGCATAAAGACGCGATGAAGAACTTAAAAGGCGAAGAGTCTTACGAAGAACAATGACTATAATATCAATCATAGACGACCCCGTTGGCGCAATGGTAACCACGCCAGACTACCGAGCTGAGGGCCCAGGATCTGATTCTCGGTACGGTCGACATTTGCGTGATGAGCATGCTTGATGGTTGTGGTCTGGATGTTATAAAGTATTATGTAGTTTTTTAGTTGTTTTAGCATCCATAACACAAGCTAATCAATAACTTACGTTGGGGCTAACCGATGATGTGTGAAAATCTATCCCGATATAAAAAAAAATATTATTAAATACCTAGCCCTGCTTTCAAAATTGAAAGTTTCTTTATAAACCAACTCTTTTTTTTTCAGGAGAGCAAAAGCAACAAACGCGGAACACTGAGTATCGCGGTTTTAAACCAGAAAAAAGCCAAAGACTTTAATACGAGCGATACTGGAAGTCCATTCTACAGACGGCGCCATTTTTATTGGAGTCGAATATTTATCCACGCTCCGTTCGGACACGACAGATGGAATCGTTCGGTCACTGTCTTCTAGCTTTTTTTATTTGATTCTGTTGAAATTTGTTTTTGTGGAGATCAGAATTGGATGGGGAGTGCATTTGCTTGCCATTAAAAAGTATTTTAAAGAATTTTTTTTATTGTTGTCTATATGAAGTCTTAGTGGAATTGTGGTTAAAGCACCAGCTTCCAAGTATGAGTGTGTGGGTGCGAATCCAGGTTCAGGCAAGTACCAATGCAATTTTTCTAAGTTACTATATACATATGTATGTGCTTTTTAAGTAGAAGTTCCATCTGTCATCTGCCTAGCCTTTTCTCAAGCCATGTTGAGGTCAGCTTCCACAATTAACCGGATACAGCTGACTACCAGTGTTTTACATGGAGCGACTGCCTATCAGACTTCTTCAACCCAAATGGGTTCCTGGGAACACCAAGTAATTTATCATCATCATCATTACAGCCTTTTTATCGTCCAACCGCTGGGCACAGGCCTCCTCTCCCACGGAGATAGATTGAGCTTTAATCACCACGCTTGCTCAATACGGGTTGGTGATTTCAGACTTTTTGGTCCAATATCCTCGAGATGTTTGAACCTTTAATCAGTCATTGGTGTCCAAGATAAACTTAGAAAAGTTACATAGGTACTTACCTGACCTGGAATCGAACCCGCACCCTCATACTCGAAAGGCTGGTGCTTCAACCACTTGGCCACCACGAAAATATTACAAGTAATTTATAAATCTCATTAATTTCTCTTATTAGCCGTTATAGATTAAAAAATCGCAATCAATGTGACGAAGTCTCGGACTAAGATTTAAAATGATTTAAGTTTTCAACTCAATGAATCTTAAATGAGATAATCAATCGAATCGCGATGGAATTGTGTTCAGCGAATATTAAAATAAAGGTCAGTTTCCACTAAATCTTTTAATAGAACATTCTTAGTTCGACGTCGTTATTTATTATATTGATATAAAACATCACTTTGAATCGACATCAGTGAATTCTCTATGGGGCCTATCTTATCTTTAATACCTGAATCGGTAATCCCTATCTATCTAAATCTTAAATTGCTCAACCCAGTAACCTGGAAAACCCAATACCCTTTGGTAGGACTGGTTGTCAGACTTTCTGTTTTCTGACTACCCGTAACGACTGCCAAAGATATACGTATGAAAGCCGGGACCCACCAATTTAACGTGCCTTCCCAAACACGGAGGAACTCGTCATGGCAAAGTGGTCACCCATCCACGGACAGACCGCGCCAAGCGTTGCTTAACCTTATGGTCGATCGAACCGTTCGGCTGTTGCTTAGCGACGAACTCCTCAAATGGGGTATCTAACTCTGTAATAATTTTTCACACCATTTAAGATAATCTTCATCCGAATATTCGCTTGTGAATGTTTAGAAAAGCCCAGTGCAAGCTGATCTTTAAATAAACTTTTACAAATGATAACAGCATCTGAACTTGCTATTTACTGGTCAGCAGTTCGACTGATCTTTGAGTTCCAGACGGGTCGGTATGGTAATGGAATTGATTAAAGTTTCAAAGTTGTAGACAGATAGATAGGTCAGTTAATAGAAGCGAATAGCACTTGGTCTGTCTATGTGAACTATTATTTGATGTCTGTCTATGACATTGTCTGAGTGGACTTTTAATTGAGTTAAGATCAAAAGTGTCTTATGTGTTAACTTAATTGGTTATCTAAATCTACTAGCTATATCACATGGTGTCACCTGCAGGCTTAGCATGGCAACCGTAGAAACAAGTTTTGTTTACCGGAGATTGGATATAATGACAGAAAAGTGACAGATTGACGTAAGATTTCTTTTGACATTTTTTCTTTTCTTCGATTGACATAAGACTACAAGTGATTGTATGCGAGTTGAAAGGTCGCGCCATGCTCGGGCAGAAGACATGCTGGCATTGACAGAAAGAGCTTTGTCTTTTCTTGACAGAATAGATATGAAATCGCCATGCTAAGCCTGCAGGATAGTCGCCTTAATATAGAGACAGCTTCTGTTTCACATACGTTCGGATTATCTTGTGTTATGGGTGCCAACACAACTGATAAACTACAGTAAAGTATATGACTTTACAAATATTATATATTTATTTTTAAATACATACTATAACACCCAGATCACAGCCAACAATAATACTCATCACACAAATGTTGGCCGTACCGGGAATCAAACCCGGGACCTCAACTCGGCTGTCCGGCACGGTCGCCATTGTGCCAACCGTTGTTATAGATTAAAAGAATAAATGATTTTTAAAATTGGTAAAGAAAACAAAAATACTTCCTAGAAAAATCTTTATTTATATTGGTACTTATTTTTGTTCTTATCAGCTAATTAGGGTTAGCCTATTGTCTATAAGCGCTCTGATCGGCGACGCTTTTCTGACGTATTTCTCAATAACTTCCGAGTCTAGACCGACCTTCTTCAGATCGCGGCTATATTCTTTGAACATCTGGAAGAGAAAATTACAATTATATAATCACAAATAATCGTTAAAGGCACTACAAGCTTATTATGAAAATCTTTTTTTTACTGACGCTGTTTCAGCCGCGTACCGTGGGAACAACTTCGCGCACTGGGATACAAATAAAACCTATAGCCGCCCTCGATAAATGGGCTATCTAACACTGAAAGAATTTGTCAAATATGACCTCTAGTTCCCGAGATTTGTGCGTTCAAACCAATAAACAAACAAACTCTTCATCTTTATACCACAGTATGGCTAACGATTCCTTGGTACACATGGCTACATATCAAGCTACACAAAACTAGTATAAGCTGATCGGTCAATTAGTAGAAAGACCATATACAGCGAGTCCAAGACAAACTGGTTTTGTATAGCTTGATGTGGAGCCGTGTGTACAAACATACCTTAAAACCATTTCCTCCTCTCGTGAGGAAGTCCAACGTTGACACCTGATAGTCCGCATCCACGTCGAAGGGTTTAAGCTCATCACCCACCTTCAAATGTATTTCCACCACTTTAGCAGACGTGGTATTGATTTTCGCATGAATACCTTGAAAAGGAAAGATTTAAATTACCATTTTTTAACCGATTTAAAAAATTAAGTTATCAGTTCGAGTCATATTATCAGGACTTTAGTTTGAAATGAAATTAATCACCATTAGCAAAGAGTGACTGATATAACCTATAAATTACTGGTATTTGCCGGGTTGGAACCCGAACTCTCATACATAAACGTTTTTTACTGGGAAATCATCAAATGACCCCTCCCGCTGTTGGTGCAGCTGAAAGGAGTGTCAGACTTTGTGCTTATACTGACTAAATCCCACTTTTGTTCCTTCTAGAGGTTTTTGTAGGCCGGGGACTCGGTAATTATTGTAAACACTATAATATATCCTGCTCAGCTGGCTGATCTCCTTAGAGAGACCGGCCTGGAAGCCATCAATATTTGCTGACTGTGCATCGAGGAGCGCGTCACCGACAAAGTGGAGATATCTTACACTACTAGGTCATCACTACTTTCATATCTTCATAACTGGTGTAAAAATATAAAAAAAACGACTTACCCGTAAAATGCGGCGTAGAGGAAGAAGCGTAAGGGTTTGTCTTCCAGGGGTTAAGCACAGACCTCTCCAAGGCCTCTATGATGTATTTGCCTTTAACCACAAACGTCATCAGGAAATTTGTGAATGGCGACATGTTTATTATCGAACCCTTTGTTATGTCTGAAAAATGAAAAAAGAAATATAAATTTCATTTGTCTGGAAATTCTGTAATCTTTGGTGGATGAATAAAAAAATATGTAAGAGCCTACTACCGAACCCTCCCGAAGATACTCATAAATCATTAGTCTGAAATTGGCTGTTTGGCTGTCCTGCGCCTAATCTCTCTCCGGTCATATCTGATTTCCGATCTTGAGGACTATGAGAGTGCATGCAGTCTTATCTGCATGCAGCTGAGTTACAGTGTTCTACATGAAGTGACTGCCTGTCTGACCTCAATCTCAATGAAGGTACCCGAGCTACTCCTTGCTAAGACTGGTTTTTAGAGTGTCTGGCATTTGACTGTCCGTAACAACTGCCAAACATGCTCAAATGAGATCCTAGACCATCAAGTGCCTTCCGAAACATGGAGGAACTAGGCCTGTAAAGATGTATACCCATTCACGGACTGGCGTGCCAAGCGTTGTTTAACCTGCTGATCGATAGGTCCTTGCAGCTGCCACCAAGCCACGAGCTCCTCAAATGATACTAGAACATGATGATGGATTAAAAACCAAGTTTAATACAAACTTGTACTTACACACCTCCTTTTAGCAAAGAACTGCGGAACATTGCTCTCTGAATGAAACCGATCGAAGGTAACTTCGTTGGGAACACCTCACTGGACTGAAAATAGAAAAAAATAAAAGACCATTCGCAAAAAAATTAAAGAACTTGAATTTGATGAACGGCATAACCTGGTGTAAAATAAATAGCCTGATACTGTACATCATCAATAATAATTAAATATAGATTCATCACAGCCCACCCACTGCTGGGCTCAGGCCTCCTCTCCCAAGGAGAAGGATTTGAGCTTTAATCACCACGCTTGTTCAATGCGAGTTTTTTCCTCGAGATGTTTTCCTTCACCTTTAATCAGTCATTGGTGTCCAAGATAAACTTAGAAAGTACGTATAACTTAGAAAAGTTACATGGGTACTTGCTCGAAAGGCTGGTGCTTTAACCACTAGGCCACCACGACTTTATAAAATTAAATATACATAGACTACATTAAATAAAATGGCGTTGGCACCAGCCTCTCAAGTACGTGTGTGCGGTTTCAATATCAGATCAGAGCTTAAGTTCACCAGCACATCTGAACACAATGTGAAACTGTCAAATTCTCCCAATCAATTTTGAACCATATGCTTCAGCAATAAAGTCGAAAATCCATTAAGAAAATTTGTCAGGTTGTATTAGTATGATGTGTTGGCGTCTGTACTTTGCCTGTTATATCAGACTCTAACTGACTAAAACCCACTTTTGTTTCTTCTGGAGGTCTTTGTGTACCAGTGCAGCGGTAGCTACCCTCAGGCTAGGTAGCACGCAATCCATCCATAGTTTCTTTTGCTCTCTGCTTCTTCATCCACCCACATTCATGCAGTTTATGAAATTGCTAATTATACTTACAGCATTCCGAAAGGCCTCAGTAATAAAGTTGCCTAACGCACACTCCTGCGATGCGCAAATATCCATATCGAAATCATCTTCAGAATATCCCACCACTTCATTGACGATTTTGTGTAGTTTCTCCGTGTATGGTTCTAGAAGAGCCTTGATTTTTGGATCTGGAAAAAGGTCAGATATATCTTCAAGTCTGTTTAGATTTATTTCCTAGTCTATTCAAAGATGAGAAGAATTTTAATGTTTCGGATTCAAATCATCAAATGACCCCTCGCGCTGTGGGTGCAGCTGGAGGGAGTATCAGACTCTTACTGAATAAAACCCACTATGTTTCTTTCTTGAGGTCTCCCTTGATACATAGACGCCAGCACATCAAGCTACCCGAAACTGTCAAATGTTTCCATTTTAAATTGCTTCAGCGGTAAAATTGAAAATCTATTTAGGAAATTTGACAGATTGTAGTATCTTAATGTGCTGGCGTCTGTACCTATATGAGTAAAAATATTTATTTAAGATCCTGAAATGGAACCGAGAACCAGACCAAAGAGGGATCAAACTTTAATGTCACATACCTTCAGGAATGGACCTGTTCAGGAAAACAGGAGATCCTTCAAACGATTGCAAATCTCCTTTAGAATCAAAATACGCAGTCATGTTCCCAAGGTATTTGGTGTACGCTGAAGCCGTCACTACTAATACCTGTGAAGAAAAAACAAACACATAAAAATACTAAAATAAGACCAAAATTTCACTTACAACACCCAGACTAAGTAAAACACCAATGTTCATGTATACAAATGTTTGACTCATGCGGGAATCAAACCCGCGACCTCCGGCGTGGCAGTCAGATTCACTTACTACTACGTTATCTGGTCGTCAAATGACCCCCATTTGACTCGTCACGAAGCATCATCATCTCAGCCATAGGACGTCCACTGCTGAACATAGGCCTCCCCTTTAGGTCTCCACATACAACGGTTGGAAGCGACCTGCATCCAGCGTCTTCCGGCGACCTTTATAAGGTCGTCTGTCCATCTCGTTGGTGGACGTCCTACGCTGCGCTTGCTGGTCCGTGGTCTCCACTATAGCACTTTTCGACCCCATCGGCCATCTGCTCTGCGAGCAATATGGACTGCCCATTGCCACTTCAGCTTGCTAATCCGGTGGGCTATATCGGTGACTTTAGTTCGTCTACGGATCTCCTCATTTCGGATTCGATCACGTAGAGAAACACCGAGCATAGCCTTCTCCATAGCTCGCTGAGCGACTTTGAGCTTTGAGATGAAGCCAAATAAGGTACCTAGAATATAATTATTTTTTTCTTAGCGCGTTCAACCAAACAAACTATTCACCATTATAATATTGCTATACGAACTTATGAATAGCTCAATTAACAGTTTACTGATAGAAAATTAATAACATCCCTATTACAGATTCTATAACGTGATTAGGCCGTAATTAACAAATTTTAATTCAGTATAAATACCTCATAATTAGCCTGCCCCAATTAGTTATCAGTGTATTTTAATTATCGAGTACATTATACATTTTCGACTAAAATTATGAGTTGATAGGCTTCCCTAAATAACTACGTATGTATATAGGCAATGGCAGATCATCACCCGAGCCTTTTCCCAACTATGTTGGGGTCGGCTTCCAGTCTAACCAGATTCAGCTGAGTACCAGTGTTTTAGAAGGAGCGACTGCCTATCTGACCTCCTCAACCCAGTTACCCGGGCAACCCAATACCCCTTGGTTAGACTGGCGTCAGACTTACTGGCTTCTGACTACCCGTAACGACTGCCAAGTAGCTTCAATGACAGCTGTATATAGGCAATGGCAGAATTTATTGATCTATGGATGCGTGACCATCTTGTCATGATGAGTTCCTCCGTGATTCAGAAGGCCCGTTAAATTGGTGGGTCTCGGTTGTCATTTATACATCTTTGGCAATCGTTAGAAGCCAGAAAGTCTGACAACCAGTCTTACCAAGGAGTCTCGGTTTGCCCAGGTTACTGGATTGAGGAAGTCAGACAGGCAGTCGCTCCACGTAAAACACTGGTACTCAGCTGCGTCCGGTTAAGACAGATGATGCATAAATTAAACATATTTTTTTTTCTTTTTATACACAACAAATTATCTTATTGCATGTGAATGAAAAAATCTTCGTCACTTTTTTCCCAAGAAGGTTCAAGCCGAGGTATATGACCTAAAAAGCGATTTTCATGATTGAACGAACAATGACCAAAGGACAGGCAAATCAGAAAACCCATTATTTATTTTTGGGATATTTCATTTTCAAATTTGTTTTGTGAATTAAAACATTGGCCTCCTTTTGGCATCTTTTTCATCTGCCAGCCCTTTTCCTAAATTGTGTTGGGGTCGGCTTTCAGTCGTACCGGGAGAACTCCTCAACCCAATTACTTTGGCAACCGGTACCCTAAGGTAAGACTGGTTGTCAGACTTTCTGGCTTCTGGGTAGTCCATAACACCTGCCAAAAATGTAAAAATGACTACCAATTTAACGCACCTTCCCAAACACTGAGGAACTCAACCGATTGTACCGACCGCACCAAGCGTTGCTTAACCTTAAGATCGATCGACCCGTGCGGCTGTTCCTTTTAGCAATGGCAATAAAATTTAAAATGAATAAATCAGTCACCACGTCGCACGTCCAGTCACCAGCACATAACTTGGCAAGAATTTTGACTTTTTTAAAGAGAATAAGTTCGCGCATCTGGCCTTTAGTGACGAAAAATAGTGGTTCCTTTATGTGCTTCCCATTAATTTATGGTTTTTATTATATTAAAACGTGATTACTTTTTCTCCTAAGAATTTTCCCTAAGTTTGACCTTCTGCGTTTGAATGTACAGTAACATCACGCTATCCAATTTAATTCTTTGTTGACCTCAGACTAAATGAAGGTTTTCTGCTGACTCCGTAAGGCGATTACTGAAAGGAAGAATATTTTTACCTAACACCAATGGGAATGAATTCTGGTCACGTGTCACGTCACGGCCGTAATGTCAGTAGAAGTCAAATCCTTACTTATAACTGCGAAAATAACTCCGTCTGTCTATCGGGCTCTGTCTGTCTACTTAACATGGTGACACATGGTCTAGAGCCAGAGAAAAGACATAGGCCTCGTTTAAGGAGACGCGGGGCGTCCCGCGTCGCGTGTGGCGTGGCGTCTCGCGGCGCGTCGGACGTTTCTTCTGTTTACGGTGGGGCGGCGCGTGAAGCGGCACGCACCATCGCACGCGTAAACACAAACATATGATAACTAGTGGTTTCGTTTATGAAGGAGCGGGGCGTACGGATTAGTGGTTTACGGCGATGCGCCCGCCGCGTAGTCCGCAGCGGCGCACGCGGCGTCGTCCACTGCGGCGCCCGCTGCGGCTACCGCAGCTTTCTTGTATCCTGCCAGTCTTCTGTCTCTCCTTCCCCTTCCTTGCCGCGTCCTTCGCGGCGTCAACCGTCGCTTCATCCGCCGCGTCCTACGCGGCGTCACCCGTCGCTTCATCCGCTGCGTCCTTCGCGACGTCGCCCGTCGCTTCATCCGCCGCGTCCTACGCGGCGTTGCCCGTCTCATGCGACGCTACAATTCAAACAAACGCGAGCAAAAACGCTTCTCCTTGAACGCTCCATACATCGGCGTATGTTTGTGTTACCGGCGGCCCGCTTCGCGCACCGCGCCGCCTGACGCGTCGCGTCTCCTTAAACGAGGCCATAGGCTACTTTTTAGATTTAGATTGGCTAAGTACGCAGGTCACATTCATTATAGTACATTTGGGCAGATACAGGTGCACTCTTACAGCCCGATGGGACGGCAATCCGACACGACCGGAGAGAGATCAGGCGCAGGATCTCCGATGCACGGGTGTATCAATCATCAACTTGTCTAGAAGTTCGGGCTGCTGTATGAACGTGAATGAGTAAATTATTATATCAATGATATTATGTTTGTGTTTGATTTTATTGACTTTTCAGCTACTCTATAAAACTCTAAGTAAAAAGCTTTATAAAAAATCCAAAGTGTTCTTAAAATTAGACAAATGATTGATAGATTTCTATCTTAAAATATCTAGGGAATTTCGGCGTTTGAAAACTAAAAAACTTTATACAAAAAGCTTAGATCTCACGTCCATTTGATGAAGCAAAATAAAACACAAAATTTATATTAAAAAAAATATAAGACATAGAGGTGCCCTTTTTAGAATGCAGAAAATCTTGCAAGAGAAAGTCTTACAAGTACGTGGTAAATAGTTTATTATTATAGATAGAAAATAACCATATTGTTTAAGCTTTGGTTAGGTTATGATGGAGTTGACATGCCTTCTAAAGATCAAAGTCCCTAAAATGAAAGAGAAAAGAGAAATAGGGAAAATGATTGACGACCGTATGTAAATCTAATTTATCTAGTTGCATTAAAGATGCCTGGAAAACTACATAGATACATCGCATCATCATCTCCCGAGCCTTTTCTCAACTATGTTAGGGGATCAAGGAGCGACTGCCTATTTGACCTCCTCAACCCAGTTACCCGGGCAACCCAATACCCCTTGGTAAGACTGGCGTCAGACTTACTGGCTTCTGACTACCCGTAACGACGGCCAATGACAGCAGGGACCTACACTTTAACGTGCCATCCGAAACACAGTCATTGGTGTCCAAGATATACTTAGAAAGTACAAACAAACTTAGAAAAGTTGCATTAGTACTGGAATCAAACCCACGCACGAGAGTTGAGTTAAGAGTTCGGCTCTTTAACCACTAGGCCACCACGACTTATCATAACATCGCATTCCTTATCAATATACCAGGCAATCAGACATAGATGTACTCGAGCAAAAACACGTGGAATGCATGCACGTTACTGAACATACACGCATATTATCATACAAACATCAACATTGTAATGGATGATTTACTTTAGTTATACAAAATTGCGATAAATCTGACACGGGTAGAATTAATTTTACACAATCAATGTACTCTTCTACCTGACCTTGAAATTTTTTGAGTTCAGATCTTAATGTTGGATATTAAAGTAAGCAGGGCAAAGCTAGAGAGTTGATCTACAAGGAAAAATATACGAAGTCATGGTTGAATTATAACTTGGAAATGACCAATGTGGGTTTTAAGAAACTTTCATAAAGCAGCCTGGAGTCTGGAAGTAGGTGATTAATACACCCGAGCATCGAAGGGCAGCTAAATGTCGGTCCTGAGCCTAATCTCTCTCCGTTTGTGTCGATTAATTGCCATCCTATCAAGCTATGAGATCGAGGGAATAGAGAGTGTACCGGTGTCTTCGAAGATGATTCTGCACTATAATATTATGTCCGGCGCAGCTAGCTGATTTACAAAGAGAGAACAGCCGCCGTAGTCAATATTCAGACTGAACGCCATTATCAGTTTCAGGTAATCAACTTATGATAATAATAATGGCATCCAGGCTGATTCCCGGCCGCTGCGGCCATACTCTCTAAGGAGATCAGCCAGCTGCGCAGGACCTTATTGTAGTGGACTAGCATTTGTGCAGATGCAAGTACAATTATAGATGGTCTCTATTCCCTCACTCCCATAGTCCGATGGGACGGCAATCCGACACGAACGAAGAGAGATCAGGCGAAGGACCGATATTTACGTGTTCTCCGGTGCACGTATTAGCCCCCAACTTCCAGACTCCGCAACCAACTTAACCAATTTGGGATCAACAAATAACAAAAGGACACTAACCTTATGCCCTGGTTTTTCTGCACTCTCAACAATGATAGGGTAGGGTCCAGCTACTGGTTCCTTAGACGGAGCTTCGCCATTCCACAGCAGGCTATGGGAGTGACCCCCTACTATAATATCTATATTCTCTCCGACTTCTTTGGCTATTCTTCTGCAAAGGAAAGTATTATTTTTATCTATACTCGAAAGACATCCTTTTTATAATTAGTAACTGAGCAAATAAAACAAAAAAAACTCAAACTTGTTTATTCAAATTAGGCTGATAAATCAGCACTTTTCGAACGTCAAAACAAATGACAGCCCCAAAACGCTCACCCTCCACTATTCCCTAAGTGTTCGTTCGGGCCTAAGTATCTATTTCCTGTACTTGGGTAGAATGTAGCCTACGACACTCACAAATACCGTAGCTTTTTATTATTTATGCAACATAAAACGTGTACAAAGGCAGACTCAACGCCAAAGGCATTTTTTCCAGTCAACCAACAGTTAAGGTGATTCACAGATAACACGGTAGTTCTAGTTATTCATACAATAGGGTATTTGACTGTGTTTGATTTTGTACAAATTTTTTAACGAAACAAATAAACACATGCACAAGGAACATTTTTCTGAAAACAGCGCCAAAATTGGTTGATAAATGGAGCAGCAATCCACATTTTAATATCCGTACGATGAAAAGTGGGATCATAGTGGGGACATCTTGCTATCTCTTTTGCACATCCGTGATCTAATGGCGTTGACGTCACAGGCTTGTATATGCATCCTTTTTCTGTTATTAAACTGTTTGACTTTTGAAAGGTTTATAAATTACTTATTTCTCAACGGATTCCAAAAATTATTTCTGTTTTTGGTTTTGTAAAATGTTACTTTTGATATGAATAATTAAAAAAAAAGAGTCAAATACCCTATTATATAAGCATGTTGATAATCGTATTTGGCTATTTATAAAAGAATTTTCAAATCGATTCGATAGATCCAAATACTAACCCCTACAATGTCACGAACAAACTTTACCTCTTTATATAATTATAATTATGTCTGTGAAAAATCTATGACGTCATAACTCAGGCCATAATATGATCAGGTATATGTGTACATACTTCATACAAATTGCATACAAAGTAACCGTTTTGAATTTCACTAGTTGTCACCTAGTATTTCCTTGAATAAATATTCCGTTTTAATGAGGTCATGAATTAAGACAATTATTTTATGTAACTAAGACCAAACTATTTTATTTGGTTGTCAATACAGCATAATCTATATATTTATTATTTTATTTAAATCGGTCCAGACATTTACGTATCATGGCCTGGCCAAAGAAAATAGGGATTTATTTATATAGATAACCTTTGGACTTAGATGGGACACATAGTCTGAGTCTAAGAAAAGACATAAGCAGTAATTTCTAGAGGTAGCAGGTGAAGCCGCGAGTAATAGCTAGTTTTAAAAACATATTGAACGGTTAAAACAAAATATACATCAGGTTTAAATGAACAGTGTAACTTTATCGACTTATAGCCGATTTAAATGCAAAGGCAGTAGCCATCCACTATATTTCCAATAAAGTTGTCACCCGAAGCAGTGCATGAGACGAGGGCAATAGAACGATAAAATATCTCCTTCACAGAGTGATAATAATGGCGGATAGAAGATTTTAATAGTAATATTTTATTCTGATAAAGATATTAGAGGTGGATAATATTTTTGGATTTAGTTATTCTTCTATATCATCATCATCTGCCGAGCCCTTTTCTCAACTATGTTGGGGTCGGCTTCCAGTCTAACCGGGTGCAGCTGAGTATAGTGTTTTACAAGGAGCGATTACCTATCTGACTGCCTCAATCCAGTTACCTGAGCAACCCGATACTCCTTGGTAAGATAGGTTGTCAAACTTTCTTGCTTCTGACTACCCATGACGACTTCGCCGAAAGAAGATGAATAATCGTCTGCGCATTGCACCACAACGGCCAATGTACAGTTTTCAGCACATCAAGCTACACGAAACTCAATTTTTTCCAATCAATTTTAAACAACACTTCAGCGATAGAGTTGAAAATCTATTCTGGCAATTTTACAATTTTAAGCTTGATGTGCTGGCGTCTGTACATAATAAAGAATCTATCTATTATCATATACAAAATAATCTTTCAACTATAACATCGAATACACAATTGAACATTGATAATATGAATACCTACTTCAATGCGTCCTAAGTTATTTTGCCAAATTAATTCCCAGAATAATTAATTAACGGTTTACAAATTACATTGAAGTATCGCGAATCAAATAATTTTAGGTATTTTGAAAGCAATTGTGTGGGAACATAATATTTAATTAATTATACGTATATGACTAATGATTGTTCTGATACTAATTTAAATGCAATTCATAATGCAGGGTCAACCACCATTTTGTAATTTACAAATTAATAGGACAGTTGACAACTAGTCAAATTCATTACTTTTATTGAACTGTCAAAAACGGTTTATACCTTCTATGCTATTTGTATAAAAGTTAGAATTGGGATGATGGATAGATCAAAAATAAAATACTTTATCATAATCATTTTGTAAAGCATCTTAAAATAATGTCAGTTTAATTGATCATTTTAAACCGAAAATTGTTTCCATTTTTGTATTGATAATGTAATCGAAATAAGTATACGACTTGATGTGAAAAATCTATGACGTCAGAACTAAGTATTTTCATATAAATTGCATACAAAGTAACCGTTTTTGACAGTTAAATAAAAGTAATGTATTTGACTAGTTGTCATCTACGGTATTATGACGTCACATTTTTTTCACATCAAACCATATACTTATTTTACATAAATTATGAATTTAAAAAATCTTATAGTTTTTCTTTCAAAACTATAAATGAAAATGACATCACTTTAAGGTGCTTTACCAAATTAATATCACAAAGGATTTTATTTTTGACCTAGTAAACTACCCAATTGTTCAAGTCAGGGAAATTATATTTTTTTTATTCCAGAGGTTCCCGGACTGTCCGTGACTTGTTATCTATAGTAGTATTATAAAGCTGAAATATTAAAATGTTATAAAGGTTTGTTTTTTTGTTTGAACGCGCTTACCTCAATAACTAGAGTACCGATTTAAAACATTCTTTCAGTTTTAGATAGCCCATTTATCGCAGGCTATATGGACTACATTTTGGTCACGCGGATTTAAAAAAAAAAAATATTTGGAACGCGGAGAACTGCTTTTTTTGATTTCTTCTTGCAGTACTTCCTAGGATGCCGTGTACTGCTTACCTGGACTTTCCTGTGGGAACCTAAACATTAATTTTGGGCCTCCAGCCGGGGGGGACAATCGCTGTTAGCTAATTACACAATATAATATGTATCTACGACTAGCTTCCTATGTCATACTTACAGGTTATGGGGTATGAGTAATAATATAAGTAGTTTTTACAGACGCCAGCACGTCAACCTAGCCGAATTGATCATTTTTTCTCAATCAACTTTGAACTATAAAATATGCTTCAGCGATAAAATTGAAAATCTATTAAGAGACAGATTATAGTAGCTTGATGTGCTGGAGTCTGTACAGTTACAGTTAGCAAAAAACAGTAATGTAATACTTACAAATCCTCATTAATTCCACAATGAGACAGTACTATAATTATATCAACGCCTTGATCAGTCAGCAACTTGGCTTCTTTTTGCACTATTGGAATTGGATCCAAGAATGTCACTCCCACTGAATTTGATAGCCTCTGAAAAAAATATATCTTCAGGATACTTTGATGTAATTTAATTATCTGCCTAGCCTTTTCATAACAACCCCAACCAGGCTTCGAGCCTATACAGCTAGGTTCCAGTGTTTTACATGTAGTACGACTGCCTATTTGACCCCCACTGATACCTGGGCAACATGACAATGTTTTTGGCAAATTACAGCTGGAGCCCACAATTTAATGTACAGTCAACAGAGCAAAATTCAACAGCGACATTTTCAGGTTGTCTTGATTAACGTTCAAAATTTCAATAATACCGTGTAGCGAAACTACAAACAGAGACATCTACGTGAACAATGATGTACTAGCATACCGCAATCCTGCATTGCGCGATCAGAGAATTCCCCAACTTAATGTATATATAGAAGAACCCGACAAGAACTGTAATAGTCTACCAGACACAACGACCGTCTGGTCGGAGGATCCTCCCTTTTCATCAAGATTTGAAGACTTATACACCCCCTCTGGTCTTCCCTATGTTAAAATAGTATTTTAGATGCCTCAAAGTCAAGCATTATTGCACGAAAAAATGGCTTTCAAATTTACATAATAATTAAAATTGCTCACGACTGTACTTTCCCAAAAACGAAGGAGACTCATTATGACATACATGGTCACCCATCCATAGACAGACAATGCTAAATTGTAACTGCCTGTTACTTAACCATGTGCTCCTCTACTTAAAGTAATACGAAAAAGTCAGATTTCAAAATTAGTGTTCAAATGAATCTCACCTCTGTGGACTTGGTAATAAGACCGATAATACCAATCTTCCTGCCCTTCCTTTCAATCACCACCGAGGGTTGGTACAAGCCATTCATTTGCGACTCCTCGCTGCTGCGAAGGTTGGCTGCCAGCACTGGTCCCTTCAATGCCTTTAAATATGGCACCAATCCTGGCACTCCATCGTCGAACTCATGGTTTCCTAGAGCCTAGTCAGAAAAAAAAAGAAAATCAAAATTTTGTTTTTGGCAGTACTAAAAAAAGTTCTAGGTATATGATTGGATGTTCAAGGACTATAATTCAGATAATCTACAAAACTAAATATTTTCGTCTGGATTTTATTTGATTTATATCGATGCGATTCATACTCTTTTGATGATACTTAATAACCCAGTTACCAGGGCAACCCGATACTCCCTGGTAAGACTGGTTGTCAGACTTCCTCGCTCTAACTATCCATAACGACTGCCAAAGATGGCAGCCAGGTGAGGCCGGGACTCTTGCCTTCAAAACACTGAGGAACACCCATCCCCGATGACCCTATCACCATCCTCCAGGAGAGTCGTAGGGAAACCAGCACTATTCGCAAACAATACAGACTTCGTTTGTACTGCCCTCGCCGTCGAGGCCCGCCGCGATCGAATAAGATCAACCCCTCCACCAACCGTACCTTCATCAAGCCAGCCCGCGAGCTGAGCCGTAGCTATAAAATAGCCCCTAAATATGATCCTGCCTGTGTCCAGAAATCCGCCTGGCTGGTGGCCTAGAATAAGTCCGGTTAAGCAGTAAACAGCCTATCTAGGTTGGACTGCGAGATAAAAAAAAAACGGAGGAACTCGTCAAGACAAGATGGTTACCCATCCACGGACAATGCCAAGCGTTGCTTAACCTTTTGATCAATTGACCCGTGCCGCTGTTACTTAGCTTCGAGCTCCTCTAGTCCTAATATGTAAAATAGTCCTACTATGGAGGGTGTATAACACCACTCTCGAAATTAATTTCGGAGCAGCGCGAAATTTGAGTAATAATTACCTAGAAACGCAACCTTTATTAGTTTCGAAATTATTAGTGAAACTAGTTGGTGATGGTATGCACGGGTATTATTTTGTGAAATTAAATTTACGTTGAGTGACAAGAAAATAAATATTTAAAAAGTATTTTTAAGATTATTAGATTTTATTGTCAGAAGCTTATCGCTAATCGCATTTTATTGTCTCACTGCTGGGCATAGGCCTCTTCTCCTACAGAGAAGGAATGAGCATTAATAATAACAATGATTGTGCTTGCGCAAGGCTTATTGACGATTTCAGACTTTAAGTTTAAGGTTGCCTCAAAAGGTTTTCCTCCACCTTTATTCAGTCATTTTTGTCCAAGATATACGTAGAAAGTACTTATAACTTAAAATTGTATTGGTACCTGATTAATTGGAATTGAACCCGCATACCAGAGGGGCTGGTAGCTTAATCACTAGGCCTCCACGGCTAAGTGTTAATAAAATCTTTTAATTTCAATCATAGAATAATCCGACATGGGATTAAAGGCCCATTTAGAAGGGGAGAGTTTCTAGTCTCGAAGATACGATAATTGAAGGAATATAAAACATTTCCTTCGTCTAAACATTCACTCTTCCTGTCCGTTGGCATGGGCGACAAGCGGCGTGTCATTTCGCTAAATTCGTAATCTCGCTGGTGACATTTTAGTTCTTGCCCAAATGTAAACATGCTGTTACGATTATGTTTTAGCGATTATTGCTTGCGATAGTCTCGGAGACATTTTCGTATCGAACCGTACGAGAAACTCTCTCCATCTAAATGGGCCTTAACATCGATATAATTCGAGTGTCAAACCGACCTGTAATTTTAACAAAACCTTCCAACTTACGTGAGCATCATTTGGCAGCATATTGATAAAGGTCTGAGTGACATTCCATTTCAGCAGGGTATACCAGTAGGTCCCCTGGAATGTGTCCCCCGCGTTCAGGAGCAGAGCATCTGGTTTTTCGTGTAGTAGTGTGTGTATTTCCTGGTAGAGGCGCGCGAATCCTCCCAGGCATGAGGTATCATTGGTTTTACATATTGGGTAGGATACCGAGGTTTCTTCAAATCTGGAAGCAAAGATATTGGTGATGAAGCTAGATAAGGATTCATCATCAGGCTTTTTATTGTCCCACTGCTGGGCACAGGCCTCCTCTCATACAGAGAAAGATTGAGTGTTAATCACCACGCTTCATAAACTAGGATTAAACCAAAAATAATGGTGTGCACGGATTAATCAAACATCTTTCGATAACTTATTGAATTTCGATTTATTGAAATTCGCGCCCGAGCGGTCGTCGAGTCAACACCTCCTGAAGATGCCCCGGGGAGGGGCGAAACACGTCTATACGTGTTTACCGACTCTATAGTCGGCTTGGTTGCAGGGCTTGCTGCCATTTCTCCGTGTCCAGGTGCATGAGGGAGGGAGGGTGGTATCTTTCCTTCCTGTGCTTGTGTAAGTGGGCGGGAGGGCGGTATTGTATGTGCATCCTGCACCCAATGCTAGATTTTTGTCTCGCGGAATTAAAACTAGATATTCTTTTCTAACATTAATTCAAACATCTTTCGCCAGCTGTATGAAGTACTCCGCGCACTTGGATAAACAGTATGGCTAGACTACCATGACTAACGATTTATGCAGGGCAAAATATTTTTCGTTTATTTAAATACACAATGTATGATTATATTAATAGTGAACCTGCCGGCCACGCTATAGGTCGCGGGTTCGATTCCCGCATAAGTCAAACATTTGTGTGCATAAACATGGGTCTTTGACTTTGTCTGGGTGTTTCTATGTATATATGTATTTACAAAAGAAGAGTATATAAGTACGTTTATCAGTTGTCTAGTACCCGTAAAGTACAAGCTCTGCTTAGTCCCAAACTAGAAAGTCGTGTGAAAGAAAAAAAGAAAGAAAGTGTGAGGAATATTATATTATTATATAAATCTTTATAATAAATCCTATAACTTTTATAAAATAATGCATTTAGAAATGCTAATATGCACTATGCTAATATTTAAAAAATCTAGACTTTGGTTGTGTCTTTCAGTGTTAGGTTAGAAAGGCTATAGACTAGGTACTTTATCTGGCCTTTCTGACATTTTATCTGGCTGAGCGGATAATAAATCCATAGTTCGCTGCACCAATCATCGCTAATCATGATTGACTTGGTGACTCTACTCTAGTGTGACTAGTTCTCTCAAACGCTACTATGTGGATTGATTCCAAATTCAAATTTATGGCAAGCAATGGTGATTAACTGGACTGGAATTCTGGAGCGGAAACGTGGTAGCCCTAAGCAATCCTGGCGGCTGACAATCATCGCAGAGGTGGCGACTATAGGCAAGACGTGGAGTGAGGGGCCTGCCTTAAGGCGGGCAGTCGCCGGCGAGGGACTTGATGCTATAGACTCCCAGGTCCCCTCCACTCAGGCGCGGTCAGAGTGCCGCTGGGTATTTTTAGTGGGTATACCTGGAACGATTTTACCGGGGAGTTCCACATACCCCTCTCCCGTCCCCGACGGGAAGGGGATGCGTAACAGAATTTTTTTCCAGAGACAAAAAAAGGCAAGACATGGAGCGAAATAAAGCGCGAAGCTCAAGACTGAACGCGATGGCGGAGCACTGTGGATGCCCTCTGCCCCATCTAGCAGACATAGGACTAAAAGAAGAAGAAGAAAAATGGTGATTAACACTATTTTTAAAAGCTTTTATTTAACTTGCCGTGGATGTATGTTACGGTGGATTCTTTGAACTCAATTTTGAAGTAGATATCTTCAACCGATTGAGCTGAAATTTTGTATACGCGTTCAGTCTGGATGACAATGCAAAATATGTTATATATATGACGTTATTCTGAATCCAATATGGCGGACCGTCCAAGATGGCGGAGTAGTTATTTTTAATGAATTTCAACAGTATGGGTATCAAATGAGAGGAATTATTGAGAGTGACTTAAAAAATAATTAGACGTTATTCTAAATCCAATATGGTGGACTATAAAAGCTTTTTAAAAAAAGTTTTTCTTTTAATTTATTATTATTCACTTGTATGAGGCTAAGAGAGCTAATGGTGTCATACAAAGTAATAGTTTTTAGACAAAATCTCGGCTTACAAATGAACACAGCGGATACGCAATGACGTTTCAACAGTCGACCTTCACCACTGTTGTGGTTCTCACCAATTGTTTGTGAACACGATGTTGTTATGCATTTTACGGTAAACTAGACATTATTACCATTCCATTGTATCAACACCTGTGTAGATTCATTGTAGTTACCCAATGATAAATAAACACAAAAAAAATTCGTTGAGGGCCGGTTTCACAGGTTACGGCTAGCCACTATCTACCAGCTAAATTAAAAAATTAAACAGAATTTGTATGAAATTATCTGCCAGATAAACTATCTGGTACTTATCAGCAACCCGTTAAACTGGCGTTCTACCGACGTTAAACACGCCACATTTTGATTCACTTTTCATATGGCAAAGTCGTTCATTGGTCACGCGAGTTGGCGGGGGACGTTACTGTCGATGGTGATGGCACAGAGAGTAATTTCCGTACCTCCAAATACTTGTTCTACAAAATATAAAGGAAAATTAAATAGGTATTAAAAATATTCACATTCTCCTCCAAGAGCTCAAAACTGTATTTAAACATAAAATTTGCGAAAATGTTTAATTCGATGCAATTCATTGTTCAAATTGCTGCAAATATTTTATACTTATTTAAAATTAAAATTATTTCTGTCCTACTACTTACGAATGATAAACAATTAATGTACGTTGGCATTGAGAATGCGGTTTACTTTTCAAAAAATGGTCAAACAATAAAATCGAGGTTCATGGGAACAATCCATGTTGGTTGACCCCGTCGCGCGTCTCTGGATGTTCATGGGAACAACCCACGCCAGACACTCGTGTTGGTTGACCCCGTCGCGCGTCTCCATAATTTATCAATATGTATTTTTAAAATCTATTAAACGAATCCACGGGCAACCGCTAGTATTAACATGGCATTGTTAATTCAAGGGTACGCTGATTTCCTAATAATGATTTACTTCACCGACTTTTGGAGCATTGATGACAGAAATTGCACAAAATTTACCTTCAACTTTCAACTTTGGGAGGTCATTGACTGCGAACGGCTTATAAATGTTGCTAGATTATAAATCATCATCATCTCCCGAGCCTTTTCCCAACTATGTTGGGGTCGGCTTCCAGTCTAACCGGATTCAGCTGAGTACCAGTGTTTTACAAGGAGCGACTGCCTGTCTCACCTCCTCAACCCAGTTACCTGGGCAACCCAATACCCCTTGGTTAGACTGGCGTCAGACTTACCGGCTTCTGACTAGACCGTAACGACTGCCAAGGATGTTCAATGACAGTCGGGACCTACAGTTTAACGTGCCATCCGAAACACAGTCATTGGTGTCCAAGATATACTTAGAAAGTACATACAAACTTAGAAAAATTGCATTTGTACTTGCCTGACCTGGAATCGAACCCACGCCCTCATACTTGAGTGGCTCTTTAAACACTAGGTCACCACGACTTTTTTTGCTAGATTATAAATATTTGTAAGTGAAGCATACAAAATGATAAAATAACTTCGGAAGAAACTACTTCTTTTAGTTATCAATTTGCTGGCATCTTGCGATGCAATTATCAAAACAGTGTGCATTATCATGTGCGGATGTGCATCAAGAGTTCGGGAGTGTCGCGTGACGGACGCATGACGACCAAGGGCAGTAGAACTTATCGCTAAAAATTCTCTTACAGACCACCTTTTGATGAACTAAAGATAAAGACACAATTACTATTCATGATTCATACTCATGTTATAAAGCTGAAGACTTTGTACATATGTTTGCTTGAATAATATATATATATCCCTTACACATTCACACAACGTCATCTAGCCCCAAACTAAGCAGAGCTTGTACTATGGGTACTAGACAACTGATACACATACTTATATACTTTTCTTTTGTAAATACATACATATTATACATAGAAACACCCAGACTAAATCAAACACTCATTGCGCAAATCTTGGAAACTACTTGATCTATTTGAAAAAAAATCACAGTGTTAGATAGCTCATTTATCAAGGAAGCATTTTCTGTTTGAAGGAAAAACATTGCTAGAACTGTAGTATTTTAATTGAATAAATAGATCAATGAAATTATCTCTTTTTTCCTTATAAATAATCATTCTTAATTAATTAGTAATTACGAGAAATCTAATAATTATTGATGATCCATTCAGATAGGCAGTCGCTTCTTATAAAACACTGGTACTCAGCTGAATCCGGTTAGACTGGAAGCCCCCCCAACATAGTTGGGAAAAAGGCTTGGGAGATGATGATTTCAATTTTTACTTTGTAAACTAGTTGTATAACAACCACATATATTATGTATCTACATATTTACATCACGCTGTATTACTCATGGCTTATCAATAAGCGGTCAGTACCTACCATCAACATATATAATTTTATGAGCATTCTATTCGCGTATTATGTACTACAAATATGTATGTATGTAATGTTTGTTTATAACTTGTATAGAAAATAAATCTATAATTCTACACAAGTATTATAAAGTTGAAATCGCTTTGTGGGTTTTGGGAAACTTTCATAAAGTAGCCCGGAGTCTGGAAATTAATTCACCCGTGCATCGGAGAGCACGTAAATGTCGGTCCTGCGCCTGATCTCTCTCCGGTCGGGTCGGATTGCCGTCCCATCGGACTATAAGAGTGAGGGAATAGAGAGTGCACCTGTATCTGCGCGAATGCTTGTGCACTATAATATGTCCTGCGCAGCTGGTTGATCTCCATAAAAGAGAACGGCCGACGTAGCCGACAATCGGCCTGGATGCCATCATCAGTATGAAGCTGACTGCCATGCTAGAGGTCGCAGGTTCGATTACCGTATAAGTAAAAAAATTGTGTCAACGAACATGGGTGTTTGATTTAGTCTGATTATTCCTATGTATTATGTACATTATGTATGTATTTAGATGCAAAGGAAAAGTACGTAAGTACGATTATTAGTTGTTCAGTACCCATAGTACAAGCTCTGCTTAGTTTGGCACTAGATGACGTCGTGTGAATGTGTGAGGAATATTATGTACGTATTATACTATACTGTATGGGGAATGTCACTTTTAGTCTCCTACTTAACTTTAAGTAGGTAATGAATCATGCAGTTGGCTTTTTGAGAATTTTATTGTCAAACTTTTTCTGCAATAAACAAAAAATAACTAAATGACGCCATTGTTTTTGGGTATTTCTCACGACAGCAATGATAGATAATTTACTGATGCATTTATAAATGCATTGAACAAAAAAGTTAAATCGTTGAAACTTTAAAACAAAATACGTTTGCTTTTAAATAAAATATAAAAATGTTTTCTTTATTTAAACGTTTGGAAAAATATTAAGCTTTAATTTCGCGAAATAAAAAATGATAATAATTATTATATAAAATAAAGAAATGTTTTCTTAATTTAAACGCTTGGAAAAATATTATCTAGCTTCAATTTCGCTAAATTAAAAATAATATTTTTCTTTACTTTTACGGCCAGTTTCACGATGCCCGAATAGCCACTATCTACCGAATAAATTAAAAAATGGAAAAGAATTTGAATGACATTTTCTGCCAAATAAACTAACTGGAACTTCTTCGTAGGTGGTGAAACAGGCCCTTTATTTTAGTATAATAATATTGTTTCAATAACTTATATTTTCTTAATTTATATTACTGGACTAGCTGTTGCCCGCGACGTCGCCCGCTTGGGCATTAGGCAATTAAACATTCAGCCCCACGCGTACATAATATCGTGATAACATGTAGCCTATATGTTGACCAGACCTCTTAGTTATATTCATGCCAAATTTGAAGCAAATCCATGCAGTAGGTACTGTTTGAGATTATCCCGAACATACATACAGACAAACAGACAAAAATTCTAAGAACTATATTTTTGGTTTCGATATCGATTGTAGATCACGCCCCAATTGTTCTTTTAAAAAAATATTCAATGTACAGTTTTGACTTTTCTACGATATAGATGAAGTAAAATTGGCCTAATTCCTAGCGATGATCGCCGAGGCACGAGGTCAAGTACGAAGCCCCAGTCACGGCCACACTAACCTCGCCTACTGGGCATTCCCACTAAAACAAGTGACTGCTCAAGTTCTACAAACAAGAACTATAATCGTTTTCCTTACACACGATAATCATGTGACATCTTTGATTATAATAATGGCGGTTATGGTGGCAGTATGTCGCTGAAGCAATAAAATATGGTTCAAAGTTGATGGGAAAATAGGGATGCGGACAACTAGTCAAATTCAATACCTACTTTTATAGAACTGTCAAAAACGGTTACTCTCTATGAAATTAACCACATATGACGTCACAGATTTTTCACATCAATCCGTATACTTATTTCGATTATACTACCAATAAAAAATAAAAACAGTTTTCGTTTCAAAACGATGAATAAAACTGACATTATTTTAAGATGCTTTACAAAATGAATATGATAAAGTATTTTATTTATGACCTAGTCCGCATCCCTATTTCATAGTTTCGGGTAGCTTGTGCTGCTTACTATACAAACATTCATAGACTCAGACACCGTACAAAGTACAGACGCCAGCACATCAAGCTACTACAATCTGTCACATTTCCTTAATAGATTTCCAATTTTAATGCTGAAGCATATGGTTCAAAGTTGATTGGGAAAATTTTGCAGTTTTGGGTAGCTTGATGTGCTGGCGTCTGTACAAGACAAACACGAGACTCGTACACTTAAACAGCGTACAAAATGTGCGAAAAAAACGAGACGTACATAATTCTATTTTTAGAACGTAACGTGGTGATTGAATATTTTTTTTTTTTGTAAAGACGTCAGTAAATCAACCTGCCCGAATCTGTCAAATTTTACCAATGGAATATTAAACTTGCGGTATTGTGATAAGGTTGAAAATCTATTTAAAACAATTGACAGATTGAGGTAGGTTGATGTGCTCGCGTCTGCACTTTCACTATCTATTAACGCTTACTTCAGGTTTAGAAAAGTAGCCATTCACGGCGTGAATTGTAAAAAATGTCAACACAATTTTTACGTAGGTACCTATTTCTATTCTATATATAGTGGTTTTTATAAGTCTCTCTAAAATAATGTATGAATCTTACAATAAAATAACTACAATCTATTCCATCCCATACTTAATGCGAAAGTAGCTCTGTCTCTCTGTATGTCTGTCACGATTTCACGTCAAAACTACTGAACTAATTTTTAAATGACATTAATTGGTAGACATACATACATATGAGAAAGGACATAGGCTACTTTTTATCTCGATGCGGTAAGTAGTTCCTTCGTGTGGTGAGTGCAACCGGGGGGCATAGCTAGTATATAAAATAAATCAGGTTTTTATGAAGGCCTTATCCTCTTGTAGAATGTATGAAGAGGAAAAAGTTAACATTAAAACAATGAGACAACAATTTTGAATGACGAACATCTGTTTCTTTTGTTTATGACCAAAAAAATACTGACTGAAGACAAAATAAAAAAAATTATAATAAAAAAATAATACCTGTCATGAAAATCATTGTAATGCACTATATCCAACTGATACAAATTCCCGCGCAAAACATTTCCACTGACAGTCAACAAACACACACATAACAATAAATAATAAAACATTTCAATAAAAAAACAAAAAACAATTAAACTAAAAAAATATAAATTATAACAACATTACTAAAAACGTGTACGTTTAAATTTACAGTTCTATTTTTGAAACGACATTCGCTATTCGAAGTTTGAATATGACTGCACGGACAATCTACTCTGTGTCCACTACTCGTTATTATCTGTAAAACATAGCTAACTATTAAATATGCTCCAACGTTTTCAACTCTATACTTATAGACAAAAGGTTGAAAATCGTATAACATTAAGTTTTACAACAACGCGGGAAAAGTTTGTCATTTCATATTTGCCATTGAATTTAATTTTAAATTTCCATTGAATCATTTAGTGTTTGATTTCATAAATGTAGTTTTGTAGTAGGTAAAATATGGAGTAAAACAGTTTTATTTACTGTTAAAATTAAAATTATTAGTATCAAAGCTACGTGAATAATTGTTTTTTTTTTGTATTTTTTCATTTAATACATATTATTATTACAAGGAAGCAACGGAATTAGATCACGTTCAAAATCATGTTCATAATGACGCGAAAGTGAACTTTTGCCAAATTACTAAATATAAAATTTGGCACGATTACAAAAAGTAGGCGAGTCTGTTTGTAGAAGCAGAAATAATAAGGGCTCTTATTTAAATACATAGACAGAAAAAAAAACATTAAAAATAAAAAGCTATCTTTTGTAAAACTGCCAGCACATCAAGCTACCCGAAACTCACATTTTCCCAATCAACTTTAAACTATATTATGCTTCAGCGATAAAGTTGAAAATCTTTTAAGTAAATTTTACAGATTGAAGTAGCTTAATGTGCTAGCGTCTGGACAAATTCGTGCTTACTGTGGTCAATCCATTAACCAGTTCTGACGCAAGTCCATCCGAAAACAATATTATTATACAAACAGCATTTGTTTACCTTGTATTTATTTTAGCGAAATAATTCGTTAGCTACTAGATTTCTACGGTTACAAATAAAACGAGGTACCTAATACTTACTTTTGGGGCCAAGATCACCACCCAGTGGATCCCCGAGGATGGAAGACGGCCTAGAGACCACGGAAGCACTGGCGAGACGATTTAGACACTTTTCTCGCTGATTGACCGCTGCACGCTTCAGATAGAGATAGATGGAAGACTTTGGGGGAGGCCTGCAGTGGGACAGTATAGGCTAAGAAAAAAAACTTACTTTTACATTTATAAAGATTAATAAAGACTTTCCAGAAAGGTTTCTAGGGTTTAATCAGTCGTTGCTGGAGAGTTTGTTGCGCCACTTCTTCCCAGCAAAAACACATAGGAAGTAGTGAAGAGTGGGCGTTTTGGGGGCAATCTTTTGTTTTGACGTTCGAAAATGCTAATTTATCAGACTGGTTTAAATAAATGAGTTTGTATTGTATTTGAGTATTCTTGTAAGTACAATTGCTTCAACATACGTGGGCTTGATATATGTATTTTTCTTTCATCATCATCGTCACAGCATTTTTTATCGTCCCACTGCTGGGCACAGACCTCGTCTCCCACGGAGAAGTATTGAGCGTTAATCACCACGCTTGCTCAATGCGAGTTGGTGATTTCAGACTTCATAGTCCAGGTTTCCTTAAGATGTTTTCCTTCACCTTTAATCAGTCATTAGTGTCCAAGATAAACTTAGAAAGTACGTATAACTTAGAAAAGTTACATTGCTACTTGCCTGACCTGGAATCGAACCCGCAGCCTCATGCTCGAAAGGCTGGTGCTTTAACCACTAGGCCACCACGACTTATATGTTTTTCTTTATGATATACTAGCGACCCGCCCCGGCTTCGCACGGGTGCAATGCTGATACTTAAATTATACATAGGTATGTATAAACCTCCCTCTTGAATCACTCTATCTATTAAAAAAACCGCATCAAAATCCGTTGCGTAGTTTCAAAGATTTAAGCATACAAAGGGACAGAGAAAGCGACTTTGTTTTATACTATGTAGTGATTATATTGTCGACTGTACCATGCTTGCGCGAGTACAGCTGTATGCATCTCAATATACGTACGTCAAGAGAAAGTCTTACTTTTACATAATTTGCATTTAACATAGTTTTTTTAAGCCAGACTCTATTACGTAACTTATATCGTAAGCCGAAAGACATTGTGCAGTTTCTTTATTATTTTGTTTTTTTTTTTATTTATCTTAATTACAATAGCACACAATTTAGTTAAAGATACATACTGGTGGTCTCTTAATGAGTGCGCCTGATCTCTCTCCGGTCATGTCGGATTGCCGTCCCATCGGACTATGAGAGTGAGGGAATAGAGAGTGCACCTGTGTCTCCGCGAATGCTTGTGCACTATAATATGTTCTGCGCAGCTGGCTGATCTCCATAAAAGAGAACAGGCAGAGACAATTGGCCTGGATGCCATCATCATCATCATCATCATCATCACCAGGGACCTAACTTCTTTGTGCTTAGATCCCACACTGCTGCTAAAAGGACTTTTAGATTTTAACTATTAGGAATGCGTAATTTCGTTTATAACATTAATGAGGCAAAGAAGAGTAGGTACTGTAGAGAGTCCACAGCGTTGGCTGCGATGGTGTTCCAAGAAAACTCCAGACGTACTTTACTTGAAGTATTTATTTTTGGCTTGAGGGTTGACGGACGACTTAGTCTCAAACTAAAGACTAACTACTTTATTCTTAAGACTATTCTATACTTAATTGATGTTCCGGCCTGTTACAAAATATAATGTAAGAGGTTACATCTCTACAATATTTCAATTTTTAAAGAACAAGTCAAAATGCTTTATTGATATGGTCAGGTGGAAGGGTCTGCGATAGTAATTTATGCCTCGTTAAAAAATCAGCTCTTCAATAGACATATTACAAAGCTTTGTAATTAGGAATTAGGAATTTCGGACAGTCTGTTAATTACTTGTAATTAGCAAATAATGAGATTTAACATTCATTTTATGTTAGTAATTTACTGCTTACAGAACATACGAAGAATGATGTGCTAATGACAGCTGGAACCCACCTATTTAACACGGAGGAACTCGTCATGACAAGATGGTCACCCATCTACGGACCAAAGGCGATAAGCGTCGCTTAACCTTATGACCGATCAACCCGTGCATTAAATAGGCACGAGCTGCCTCTGAGATGTCAACAGCATAGGAGGGGAGGGGGGGGGGCTATAGGGCCAGAGTCTGTCTGGGCTGCGGGTTGTTCGTAAGAGATACCGTGGCCCTGGCACACAGGGACCTCCAGAAGGAACATAGTGGGTTTTAGTCAGTAAGAGCCTGACACTCCCTCCAGCCGCATCCTCGGCGGGCACCTCTCGCCTCTATGTATAAATAAAATATATACCGATTTATTGACATAAATATAAATTTGATTAATAATAAAAAAATTACATTTATAAATAAACTAAATGCCGTTAATATTTTCCGCTGGACATTTCACGTTGTATAAAAATAAACAAAACAATAATATCTATTTCTAACTTTAGAATGTTAGTCTATTGTCTGACGACAGCCAGCCTTGGTCTGAACTGTTGGTACTTAATTTTTACACTAACATGCCTTGAACCGTAACAGAACTAAATGGATTTCTAACAACAACTACAAAAAAATCTTTTGAATAAATTGTTGTATTGAAAGGAGCAAGAAGTGTTGCTAATTTTGTCTTTCAGCATTTTTGTGGTGGTGGGAATAGTCGTGGTGGCCTAGTAGGTAAAGAGCCAACCTCTCAAGTATGAGGGCGTGGGTTCGATTCCAGGTCAGGCCCAGGCATTACCCTCACCACCACATTGATCATCATCATTTTCCGAGCCTTTTCCCAGCTATGTTGGGGTCGGCTTCCAGTCTAACCGGATTCAGCTGAGTACCAGTGTTTTACAAGAAGCGAATGCCTATCTGACCTCCTCAACCCAGTTACCCGGGCAACCCAATACCCCATGGTTAGACTAGCGTCAGACTTACTGGCTTCTGACTACCTTAACGACTGCCAAGGATGTTCAATGACAGCTGGATCCTACAGTTTAGCGTGCCATCCGAAACACAGTCATTGGTGTCCAAGATATACTTAGAAAGTGCATATAACTTAGAAAAGTTGCATTGGTACTGGCCTGACCTGGATTCATACCAGATAACTAGACATAAATACCAAGCGACAACAGAGTATGAGGGCTTTCAAATACAAGGTTAAACAGATTCACACAGATAAAGAATAATAATTGTCTAACTAACCTTGCAAGCCCTTCTGTCCCTTCACCGTGGTTAATGAGAGAGTTAATAACATACATATACACACAACCGGTAGCAGAATTACGAGGCAATTATATCATCTCGTCGAGGTCTTTAAAACCAAGTCTAACAAACATCATACTTGCAAAACTTTTGCGTACATAATATTGTTTCATCATCATCACAGCCTTTTTATCGTCCCACTGCTGGGCAAAGGTCTCCTCTCCCATGGAGAAGTATTGAGCGTTAATCACCACGCTTGCTCATTGCGGGTTGATGATTTCAGACTTTATAGTCCAGGTTTCCGCGAGATGTTTTCTTCACCTTCAATCAGTCATTGGTGTCCAAGATAAAATTAGATAGTACGTATAACTTAGAAAAGTTACATTGGTACCTGACCTGGAATCGAACCCGCACCCTCATACTCGAAAAGCTGGTGCTTTAACCACTAGGCCACCACGACTAATAATGTTTGGACGCTATCATATCTGGAATAGAAAACAGCCTTGCTACAGAACCTTGAAATGTGAACTCCAAATTACAATACCCAAACAAATCACGTGCTTAATTCGATGTTTGTCAAACCAATTATTAGCGTATAACATTCTTGCGTCATACTTCAATCAATTTATTTGCCCGAGTAAAGGCCCATTTAGACGGGGAGAGTTTCTCGTCTCAAAGATACGATAATTGAAGGAATATAAAATACTAGCTGTCCCCAGCAGTTTCACCCGCTTCTTTGGTTACTGTTCCGCTCCCGTGTATCTTAGCGTGATGGTATATAGCCTATAGCCTTCCTGGATAAATGGGCTATCTAACGCTGAAAGAATTTTTCAAATCGAACCAGTAGTTCCTGAGATTAGCGCGTTCAAACAAACAAACAAACTAACTCCTCAGCTTTATAATATTAGTATAGATTTTTGTCGTCTAAACATTCACTCTTCTCGCCCGTTTCGTAATTTCCTAATTTCGCTAATTCGTATATGTCATATCTGAATCTCGCTGGTGACATTTTTAGTGCTTGCCTGAATGTAAACATTTTGTTTCAACTGTTACGACGATTCTTGCTTGCGATAGTCGCGGAGACGTTCTCGTACCGAAACGTATAAGAAACTCCTCGTCTAAATGGGCCTTAAAGATTAAGAAAAAAACTCCACATTGCAAGAAATTTCGAATTCAAAGGTCAAAAATAATAATGGACGTGATACTTTCACGTCGGTGTACCACTTCAGTATTCACCTACATATTAAGATATTGCTAGACCTAGCCATACCCCGACATAAAAATTACTTTTTTGTGATGAGGTTTTTTTTCTAATTTAGTTTATACTAGCTGTTTCCCGCGACGTCGTCCGGGTGTTATAGGTTAAATATTCCCAAATTTCTCCAAACCCACAAAGCGATTTCGGCCCGACCCGGGCTTCGAACCCAAGACCCCGTGAACAGCAGTCGCGGCTTGCGACTACTAGACCAACGAGACAGTAATAACAAAGTGCCACATACCTTAAACACAGTAGGCTTTTTTATCTTAAATTACAAAAAAACAACACTTTTCAAATGAACTTTATACCCATGGCCGATGCGAATGACAATGAGATAATTCTACACTCGTATATATGTTTTTTGGCTCACGGAAGCCGATAAGAGGAGGATAATGGTCCTATTGATATCATTATCATTATTTTTGAACATCTATCTTTAGACTATTCATCATCTGCCTAGCCTTGTCCCAAGTTATGTTGGGGTCAGCTTCCAGTCTTAACCGGATGCAGCTGAGCAGGGTTGGAACCAGCCTTTTAAAGAGAGTTTTCAGAACTGCGCTCTTGAAAATGTTCTAACCAGGCTCTTACGAAATTCAGAACCGGTTGGATGTTTTGGACGAAACGAATCAACATACTAGTTAACTTGCATGAAATAAAACTAGATACTCGTGTCTGGTCTGGTCATTTCTGCCCCCCCCCCCCCCCCCTCCTAGGGTCTACGCCCTGTACCTGGGCGCTGCTGGCACCGCCCTTTTTAAGGCGCCCTATTTACTCAGCTGAGCTGAGTACCAGTGTTTTACATGGAGCCACTGCCTGTCTAACCTCCTCAACCCTGTTACCTGGGCAACCCGATACCTTTGGTAAGACTGGTTGTCAGACTTTTTCTGGCTTCTGACTACCCGTAACGACCAAATATGTAGAAAAGGCAGTGGATACGGGTGCTTCAGTACAACAATAAATTAATCCTATTACCTATTTTTATGTATGAAGCAACAGAACGACATAGACTCCCAGGCCCCCTCCACTCAGGCGAGGTCGTAGTGCCGCTGGGTATTTTTAATGGGTATACCGGGAACGAGTTTACCGGAGAGTCCCACATACCCCTCTCCCGTCCCTCGACGGGAAGGGGATGCGCAATAGCATTTTTTTTCATCGCCAAAAAAAAGGTGTAGGACGCCTTCAAGAAAGTTAATAGCATTCCAGTGCTCGCTATTGCAATTAGCATATTTACTGTAGGCGCTCATTGAGCTTAATACAAAACTAATTGTTATCGTCACTTTCCCCTGACACACTGACTGAAACACTGACTTTTTATAATACCCGTCATTGGCAGACTCGTCGCTGAATCGATGTCGTTCCATAAATAAAAATAGAATAGAATAGACTTTTTATAATGATGGCATCCAGGCCGATTGTCGGCTACAGCGGCCGTACTCTTTTACGGTGATCACACAGCTGCGCCGGACATATTATAGTGTAAAAGCAAAAGTATTCGCGCAGATTCCCTCACTTTCATAGTCCGATGGGACGGCAATGCGACACGACCGGAGAGAGATCAGGCGCAGGACAGACATTTACATGACAAATACTCGTAATTTATTAGTTCATGAAACTGGCAACAAATCCTAATTCAATGCTTTTGTCAAAAAAAATGTATCCTTGAATGTTAGTTCAGCTCACATTAAATACCCTATTTATCCTTTTAAAAACATGAAAGCAATGTTCAAACTTCATACGTAATTCATAGCTGAGAGCACTAAGAGAAATTGTCGCGTCCACATCCTCAAAACGCGAATAAAAAATAATAAGTAGACATTAAAATGTTTTGGAGTACTAAAAGGGGATACGGTATTCTAATATCATAAAGCCGAAGACTTTGCTTGAGCGCTTCAATCGCAGAGGATAATACTGGTCCAAACTGTCAATATTTCTTGAATATTTTGAGGAATTTTTAGGCTCACACAGACGTTTCTAATAGCTATTTTTGATTATTTTTGCTAAATGATCCATTTTTTAAGTGGGAAATCATCAAATGAACTCGTAAATGTCGGTGCACCTGCAGAGAGTGTTAGACATTTACTGACTAAAACGCTTCTTTAATTGATCCTTCAGGAGCCCTTTATGAGCTAGGGCCGCGGTAACTCTAACAAACGATCCTGCAACGTCGCGTCGACGTCGGCAGGATGGATATAATTCTAATCTAACAAACACACCGTGTCATATCCACCAATTCGTTACTCCATGACCAGAACTTTTCTTTATTGCAAGATATAATTAAATTTTAGAAGGAAATGTGGATTTTTACGAGTCCCACACTACGGGACACGTTTTAAAATGAAATACCTTAGATAATATACTGAGGAGAACTTTTGCGTTAAATACGTGTTTGTCATTCTGTATAATTAAGGGACGGACCTACATAAATGGTAGGTACTTAAATAATCAATATATTAAAAAAATGCAGAAAACCATACCTGTGTTGTTCTGATTAGGTTGTCCGATGGAGTGACAGTATGCTAAAATATTGTTTGAGCAATTATTATATTTGATGCCCACCACCGTGATTGGTGACGCGCTCAGGATCGGGTATTGTGGAAACAAATTGGGGTAGCCTTTGCCCAGCACTGGGACAACACAGGCTTGAGAAAAAAAAAACTATTTTAATTCGTAATTATTTTTTTGTATAGGTAGTTATTTAATTAAGAATTTTTAAGTAATCTAAGCATTTACATACGATAACGTAAAAAAATCGATTAAAAATGTTTTATTACTCTTAAACTTAGATACAATTTGTGGAAAAACTAATTAACTAAACAAAGTGCTACAAAACTAACTGAAAATACATTCTTTATCAGTCAGTTAGCCTCGTTTTAGTCATAAAAATACCCACACTATTTAATGATCATGTCAAATTATAGTTAATTTGTATTTCAAGGTCGATCGCATTGCAAATGACCCCGAATTCCATCACCCGCATGTTCTAAGCCCCCCATAGATACCTACCTTTTTGCTGACCTAAAAATTCTGAATCAACGAAGCCTGTTGTCTTTCAGGTAGTATCTTAAAAAGCAGCCAAGGTGTCAAATATGGATGTGTGTTCACTCTCATTAGAGACACGACACCCCCCATTTACCTGATGGAGAAATTTTTGTGTGTTTCTGCCTGAGATAATTGAAACAACTGGAGACGCCAATAACTCGTTTTCTCTTTGCTAAAGTTACAAGAGCGGCGCTCGTACTCGTATCTGCAGGCGCCAGCACATCGAGCCACAATCAAGCTAAGCTAAAATCTATTAAGGAAAGACAGATTGTAGTAGCTCGAGGCGCTGGCGTCTACAATATATCAAATTGTTTTAATTGTGTTTCAACTTTATCCCCAAAGCATATAGTTCAAAGTTGATTTTACTAAGTTTATTTAGTTGTATTTGAGAATTTTGTCCTGAGCATGCGTTAGGATGTGATCGAACATGCATGAGCTAAGTATCTTTGTTTGTTGTCTCTGTCTCATTATGTATATTGGCAGTCTCTTTCGCTTAAAAGTGATTTGTGGTAATGACGGTTCTTGTTGTTTGTATGTTCTAAGGTTCCTGCATATATAGGCACCTACGAGGCTTCGGGAAAAATGTGAAACGAGCATTTCGGTCGGAAAAAAGATTCCTTTTTACGATTATGTTTCGCGGTTTTTGATGTGGGTATGTTTTGCATTTTAGGGGTCCATGTGAAGTGAAGGCACCTTTGTTATGTGAGTGTGTGTGGATGTTTGTCACGGAAATTTTAGTATACTTTAAATAAATTATTTTTAATACTAATAGTACACACCGTACCGTATATTGTACGGCACCGCTAGACTTAGTAATTTTACGCCGATCGTTTTTTTTCTGGCTTTACTTTTTACGGTCTGAGCTGTCATTAAACATCCTTGGCAGTCGTTACGGCTAATCAGAAGCCAGTAAATCTGACGCCAGTCTAAACAAGGGGTATTGGAGTTGCCCGTTTAACTGGGTTGAGGAGGTCAGATAGGCAGTCGCTCCTTGTAAAACACTGGTACTCAGCTAAAACCGGTTAGACTGAAAGCCGACCCCAACATAGTTGGGAAAAGGCTTGGGAGATGAAAAAGTAAGTCATACATTTGTTAGTTTAAATTTTTGAGAAAGGCTGTGAGGCTCGTAAAGAGAAAGAGAAAACAACAACATTGAAGAGGCCGTCCAGTTGAGGACTGCTGGGCTGTGAGTTGTTCGCAAGAGACACCTCGACCCTGGCACACAAAGATCTTCATAAGGAACAAAGTTGGGTTTTCGTCAGTAAGAGTCTGACACTCCCTCCAGCTACACTGTGATGTATGTCATTTCATGATTTCCCACGAAAAAAGGTCATATTTATATGCATTAGAAAAATTTAAAAAAAAGAAGATTCTATTTACGAAATCAATTTATTTTTGTAACAATTAATTATTATGGGTGGAAAAACATTCATCATTAATTAATTCTATTTAACAAAATCAATGCAAATTACTACAAAATGGCACCGTTAAATTATTATTGAAAAAATCTGGAAAATTACAATCAAGGTATTTATTTTAAATGTCTAAAAAATCATAATTAAAAACTTCATTCCTAAAGCGAAATTTGAAATTTAGAATTCTAATCGTTTCATTGGATACGAGGTGAAAATAACATCCAATCAGAGCACGGCGTTTTATTGCAGTAGCCAATCAAAAAGCTTTACTTTGAAACGTCATTTTCTCAAGACCTTTAGTACCTAAAAGCCAGTATTCTAGTTGCAATAAGGCACAGAAATCCAATTCATATAACTTCAGTATTTAGGTTCCTGTGTGACTCATAATTTATCTAGAAACTTCTTTTGCAAAACGTACAAAATCAATTGTAACCGCATTCTTAATTTGAAAACGAGTCGTACTCGTAAAAAAAAACAATGATAAGACAGATAAGGGCCTGTTTCACCACCTACGAATAAGTTCCAGTTAGTTTATTTGGTAGATAATTTCATACAAATTCTGTTCCATTTTTGAATTAATTCAGCAGATAGTGGCTATTCGAACAGTGTGAAACTGGCCCTAAAAGTTTAAGAAATCACTGTTTGACAGCGATTCCATAAAAAAACTCACTTCCAAAGTGTGACATATCACATTATTTGAAATCATACTTTATCTTAACGTAGCTAAGTTTAAAATCAGGTGCCTAAATATACTCCTGTATGCAGTGATCAATGATTAAATGCAAATTGGTATTCTTTGAGCGAAATGGATTTCTAATTGGATGGATTTCAACTGTATGTCGTAAGTATTAGGTTCAATATTGATTACGAAAATTTCACAGAATCAAGTAGCTTGATTGATATGCTGGTGTCTCTTATGTGTCACAGTATTGTTATTTCCAAGCAATTGGTAAGGTAAGTTTTGCTTAGGCAACGGTAAATGGAGCTCAAAATTACAGTGAAAAATTGGACTATAATCATTGTAAGACAACGAAACAATTTAATAGAAATTACTCATAAAGACAACAGTTTAATTCTGTTTGTTCTTGTATATGCCCAAGACACTACTTGTACCATTGATTTTGTTCAGGTGATTTTTTCTATGACGACGAGATTGGCTAATACCATCATTGCAAATAGCAACAAACACACTACATACAAGAGTATTTCATTTGTCACAGAGGAAAGAACAAATGAAGCATTCACACACAATCTTTAATCAAATAAACAAATGCACAGCGTAGCCTCTTGAAGCATAAACGTGTGATTGAATACTCCATTCTTTAACTCCTCTGTGTAATTCGATTAGAAAGTAAAATTAGTTCAGTCAACTATTTATAATGATTCTTCCGTCAGTTTTGATTTTCAAAGGCGAGTGGGCTCTGATGTACAGTTCTAGAATCTTCTGATCGCGACCAATGTCTTTGGAGTTTTGTTTGCCGTCTCTGAACATCTGTAATTAAACATAAAGACATTTTTGATATTTTCTAAATAGATTTGAGATAGTGATAATGTCGAAATATTAAAACAGGTCAGTTTGTAAGAAAGAACAAAAAATCATCTAAGTTCTCGTTTGAATACTTTATACAGTGTGAACATTTCTTTTTGACGAACAGACATAATTTTTTAATCTTCATTGTATTTAGTCATGTATGCTGAAACATAATTCATTAAAACCTTTATTAATATTATAAGGCTGATGCGTTTGTTTGTTTGCTTGAACGCAATAATCTCAAGAACTTAGTCCGATTTTAAAAATGATTCCTGTGTTAGATATTCCATTAGTCGGAGGAGACTATAGGCTTTTTAATCGGGCGAGTGAAGTAATTCCTACTGGATTCGAGTAAAACAGGTGGCGAAATTATAGTAATTTATATTATTATCTATCATTCATCAAACACTTACAGAGAACCCATCCCCTCCATCAGAAAGGTAAGCTGGTGCAGTCACCAGGTATATTTCCTCATCATCAAGTGGAGTAGACTGCTCGCCGACTACTACTGATGTTATACGGTTACCCTCAGGCATGGTCACGTTGTAAGTTACTTGAAGACCTGGAAGATAAGAAAACATATCATAAGCCACTCATCTGGAGCCTATTCCTAAACTATGTTGGGGTTGGCTTCCAGTCTAACTGGATGCAGCTGAGTACCAGTGTTTTACATGACGCGTCTACCTGTCTGACCTCCTCAACCTAGTCACCTGGGAAAACCTACCCCTTGGTAAGACTGGTTCTCAGAAGACTGCTAAAGATATTATACAAATGGAAATGGCAGTCTGAACCCATTAATTTAACGTACTATCCGAAACACGGAGGAACTCGTCGTGACAAGATGATCACCCTGTCACGTCTGTGCCAAGCGTATGATCGGCAAACCCGTGCAGCTGCTACCTACTTAGCCACGACCTCCTCCTATGGTTGGCTACTATTAACAGTAATTTTCGGTATTCAGGTATCTTTGAAACATTTCATATCACAATTCTTCCGTTTATTCGTCGCTCCAACTTCTCCTAAATATTTGACTTTAGCAGGACCCTTGATGGGCCAAATTATAGCAAAAGAAAATATAATACTTTCAACAAAAAAAAAAACACAATTTTATAATCGAAGATCAAAAACCTTTAACTCACCAGTTACTTGCAGTAACCAGGGCCCTTTAAAAGGACTGAAGCTCCAAGCGTCACTGACGCTCCTCTCCAGCGCTTGACGGACATATTTTCCTTGCAACTCAAACAGCTCAACCCGGTCGTTGAACGGCAGCAACTCAAAGATGGAACCTTCAGTTATTACTGAAAAAGGAAAAAATACAAGGTCATTAAAAAGCATATTTGGCTAATAAACCAGATAAATCAATATAACTTTACTATGTACTCTTCATGGAGTGGGAAATAATAACAATAGGGTCTAGACTGATTTTCGCCAATAGCGGCTATTCTTTTTAAGGAGATCAGGACATATCAGGTGCATTCTCTATTCGATAGCATACGGACGACAATCCGACACAACCGGAGAGAGAACAAGCAAAGAACCGACATTTACGTGCTCGATGCACGAGTCACAGACTTCAAGACTCCGAGCTGCTTTGTGAAACTTTCTTAAAACCAGTTACGCGATGTCGACGCAATCTGGGCATCGATCCTTTTGCACAGCAGTCGCGCTATGAGTCTAGTAGACCATCGAGGCAGTAATTAGAGTGCAGTAGGTAGTTTTAGTTTTAGATTAACTAGAGATTAGCAACTTCAGTTTTGGTTTAGGATATCTGAATACATCAAGACAACAAAAGACTAGACTGCACCCATTTTTCGTAACAGTTTCAGTGTTAGTCACATTTATACTTACTTCCTTGCATAATTGAAGACTTGATATTACCACGTTGAATGAATGATACTAACTGGTGGTTTGGAGACGCCGTCTTCTTTGCCTGTAAATAGAAATAGGTTTCATTGAAAATAATACCTTCATTATTTTACATTATCGTGCTCTTATTTTTGTAGAGCTCGTGGCTAAATGACAGCGGCATGACGAGTTCCTCCATGTCTAGGTAGGCAGGTTAAATTGATGGGTATAGGCTGTCATTTCAAACTCTGTGGCAGGCGATACAGACTTTCTAGCTTCTGACAATAAATCTTACCAAGGTATCAGGTTGTCTAGGTGACTGGGTTAAGGAAGTCAGATAGGCATTCGCTCCATGTGAAACACTGGTAACTGCATTTGGTAAGGTTAGACTAGAAGCCGACCACTACATAGTGGGGAAAAGGCCAGGCAGATGATGATTATTTTACATTTTATAATGGAATTTACGATTACTTGGGGACAACGATATGTTGTGCTAGTAGTGTTAGCTATTTCTGTTCCTGGGTTTAGTCCTGGACATCAAGTGATTCGACAGTAGTCTAAATAGTACCAGTTTTGTAGTCTATTAAATTTCTATATTAATGCATTGATAATAATATAATCTGCTTTCTAACAGACAATTAGACTCGATAATACTGGAACGGGGCTGCGAGTTATTCGCAAGAGTTACCTTGTGGGTTTCAGTCAGTAAAAGTGTGACAGTAACGTTCATAATTATTACTCACAAACTCAAGCTGAGCATCGACCAACATATTTCCAATGGTGCACTCTCCGAAGACACAGTCGTCAAACCGCATCGTCTCTTCAGTAGATCCCACAGGAACATTCTCAGCTTCGTGGACCCTCTTCGCGTAGGGAGCTAGTTTCGCTTTTATTGTTGGATCTGGAAAATTTTCAAAAATTGGTAAAGTTTACTTTTGGAATTAAGTAAAAAGTTGGTAAAAAATTTTAGAATTGACTTAGATAAATTAGAGAAAGATTTTTTTTAATCTGATTAAAAATGACGACCCATTTAATAGCTTGCAGTACAACAACGACTTAACGTTAAATGTCATTAGTAAATCTTAATCGCAATAATTAATTAATGTCAAGTTCACATCGCGTAAGGTTATCAACGATATTGATTCAGACAGCATTTATTAATAACTAATTAATAACAATTTTAAGGTTGATCTATGAATAGATGACCTATACACTCTCAATACAAAACGGACTAAAACAACTGCAATATGTATTGACGACATTGCAATCATTTTTAATTCAAACGCACCGAACAAATCCTGAGAAACGCGAACTTTTATAAATTTGGATGTTTGTTTATCTTTTGCGTTAGTAAATTTCGTCGGGATACAGGTAAAACTACGGTCGGAACCTAGTCCTCTATATTTCTTTTTCAACAGTTTTCAACAGTCAAACCCAACACGGTCTTTTCTATGATTCTTCTAGGTTCGAACGAGTCGACCGATACGATACGCGAGGTAATAATTAGTCAGTGGATTTCGTTCCGACTTACCTTCAGGGATAGACCGATCCAAGAAGAGAGGGTTGCCCTCCCACTTGACGTAGTCCCCTCGGAAGTCGAAGTAGACCGTCAAGTTGCCCATGTACTTGGTGAAAGCTGACGCTTGGACTATCAGCACCTAGAATATAATATGAGGAGAACGTGTTATTGCATGAATAGATCTTCCTACTCTTTCTGTGGCTTGTGGTAAGGTTTCTTGTCTATTTCTGTAATCGTATCGGTGTCTTATGTTTTAGTACTAAGTTTTTAACACTGGCAGTTCTACTAACTGCCAATTCAATTGAAACAGTGGTTGATACAATTTTTTACCAGGGGTGTGAAGATGGCTATTTTTTTCAGTGGAAATCCATTTAATTTTCAGTCTCGTTGTGAGTGCGGCTAGAGGGAGGGTCAGACTTTTACTGACCAAAACCCACTTATTTTCTAAAGGTCTGTGTGCCAGGCCCGCGGTATCTTGTGAGAAATTCCCTAGCCACGGCAGAGAACTGCTGAGGTTTTGATTAAAACTTAGCCAAATCTTGTGATCTTGATTGTAGTAAGAAAATATGACCTACATTTAGCGTTTGAAGGCCAGATTCCACCGGTCCACGGCACTGTTACAAATTGCTTGGAAGTATTTCTAAAATGTCCATGAAACTGCAACCTTTGCACTGACTTAGTGCTGACTCGTACATATTATTTGTTCGCGAACAAATGTGCGCGAGAAAGCAGTCTTTAAACAACTATTATTTCAGCTTCTAAAGGACCATCTCATATTCTCCATTCTGTTTCCCTTACCTGATGCTTCTTATTCTCAGTACTCTCAATGAACACCGGGTAAGGTCCAGCAACAGGTTCTCCGCTCGGAGCTTCTCCATTCCATAGCAGAGAGTGAGTATGTCCTCCTACAATGATGTCGATATGCTCTGCGAAGTCCTTAGCGATTTCCCTGAAGAAGAAGAAAATAGAAGGTCACAATTTTACTGGCAACATGAAGCTATAGGAAAAGGAGATGGTTTTTTATGATTGGTTCCGGGATGCGGACAACTAGTCAAATTCAATACTTTTATAGAACTGTCAAAAACGGTTACTCTCTATGAAATTTGTATGAAAAAACCACATATGACGTCACAGATTTTTCACATCAATACGTATACTTATTTGGATTATATTACCAATAAAAAAATAAAGACAGTTTTCGGTTCAAAACGATGAATAAAACTGACATTATTTTAAGATGCTTTACTAAATGAATATGATAAAGTATTTTATTTATGACCTAGTCTGCATCCCAAGTCATCTATGCAAAATATAGTAAAAATGCTGGCTCCCCAAGATCGACGCATTAGTGGAGGAAGAATTGACCTGATATAATGATGATTGATGATGATATAGCTACGAAGAAATAGCGACCAAATACGTGAAGAATTGTATTCTCCACTTCACAATAGCTGGAAAAGGTAATGATAATAATAACACGTTAGAATACAATACTCGGAAACACAATAAGATAAAGATGATTAGACGTGCATAATGAAATAATTAGGTACATACTTCACAGGCATTTGCATTTCCTTTGTACATTATTACGAGTTGTATAACTATTCCTGTACTGTAAACTCCTCGTCTTTTTATAAATCAAATAGTTCATCATTGTTATGACTATATCTTGACCCCCTCGTCTAGTAGGTATCTACTCTATTACCAGACGATAACCAACGATACTCTACTCTCGCTTGAAAATCAGTCTTAGTAATTTCTTACAGACTAAAGTCAATTTGTTCGTTTACCATACATTTTGTACATGACATCTGTTTCAAATCATTACTCATAGTGGCCCATTATCCTAAGTACCCAGGGCTTCTGATACGTGAAAGACTGTCCTGGATTCCAGACTAAGCGACACTTTGGTCGAAACTGAGTCATAAATGCCATATTACTTAACATTTGACTGCCACAGTCACGTATAGATTACAATCGAAAAAGTGCCCAGCATGCCGCAGTCACGTCTACATGACAGACTTTATAATTAAGATTTAATATTCAGTTGTCTACATGATAGACTTTTAAAGTAAAAATGTAAGTCAGTTTTAATCGATACAATTCCGAACCCACTACTACTCGTATATTGTAGGTATTTAAGGATTAATACTTGAAGAAAAGACCAGGCAAATGGTAACTTAGCTTGACACTGAGGGCACGTCTTCCTTTTAATGTTTTTAAACTTTCGCGATTTTTACACATTTTAAACTTAACACACAGCGATCGCGATCGCGCCGCAACGTCAGGAGAAATAAAGGTAGCGTACATGCCTTTATAATTTTTTCATCGCGAGTAAGACCTGTGAGTTGTGTTTAAAACGTCTTTCTTTTTTTGGCGTGGCGGTCAAAAGATTTAAATAAAATAGCTTTCGAATGGACTTACTCCATCGAAATCGGTCTACGATGAAAATTGCAACATTACAATATTCTTCCAAAACTGGACGATTACATCACCAGTCCATATTAAACAAATAGTCATTCAATGGTCCATTATACCGTCTAAGTGTTAGAGGATCGACCGGCATTCATACAATTAATTGAGCAATTGTTCTACCTTAACTCGACAGAACAAAGAATTCTATGATCAGACGTTTGATAAAAATAATTTATTACGTTCCTGCAAGCTGTTATTTCTGCTAACCAGAGTAGAGAGGAAGCGACACGTGCATTCAGTCTCTAGGGTAAAATCGGTTCAGCCATACAACAATTTGGTTCAAAAATAAGACCCTTAATCTTCATCATCATCATCCCAGCCATAGGACGTCCACTGCTGAACATCAGCCTCCTCTTTAGATCTCCACAAATACCGGTTAGAAGCGACCTGCATCCAGCGTCTTCCGGCGACCTTTATAAGGTCGTCTGTTCATCTTGTTGGTGAACGTCCCACGCTGCGCTTGCTAGTCCGTGATCTCCCTTTATCTTATTTATTTGTTAAAACATCTTAAAATAATGTCAGTTCCATTTATCATTTTGATGGAAAAATTACCTATTGTATTTTTTTATTGTCAGTAAATAAGTATACAGCTTGATGTGCAAAAAATCTGTGACGTCATAGCTCACGTTGTCATACAAATTGCATACAAAGTAACCTGACTTATGATGAAAGAAAAAATGTAACAATTCACTTTAAAAAGTAGTTATTGTCGTTGGTAGACAACTTACGAAGATGTAAATATGGACCGTACTCTAAAGACTACAAGGTCCTTTTTTGTATAACGTCGCAAAAAGTAAACTAAGCAAGGTTGTGAGGACGTCTTGTTCTAATTTCCTGGTAAGCATTGCTTCCCAGAATTTCTGTCATTTTCTTATCAAGCAGTAGCGTATTAAGACTGGGAAGACACCAATCTTCTTGTCTTCTTCAAGTGAGTAAATGTATAGTCCGTGAATTAAGGATAAATGGCGGCAGATAAGGTATCTCACAGATACAAAGTTGTTTGACGGTAACAGGTATTGTCTTTGTCTTGATAACTGAAGATAAACTTCATCATCATCAGCCTTTTTATCGTCCACTGCTGGGCACAGGCCTCCTCTCACACATAAAAGGATTGAGCTTTATCACCACGATTGCTTATTGCGGGCTGGTGATTTCATACTTAATAGTCCAGGCTTCCTATAGATATTTTCCTCAATCAATTTGTTCTTAATTCAGTTATTGGGGTCCAAGATAAACTTTAGAAAGTAGATATAACTCAAAAAATTGGTACTTGCATGACTTGGGATCGAATCATCACACTTATACTTATGAGGCTGTTCTTTATTATCTAGGACTTATAGAGAGTCCTTGTTAGTAGTCATGTCTTCGTATCTAAGAGGTCTACTATCATCGTAACAGTGTCGTCTTTCAATTTGACTGACGTGGAATGTCACTAAAGGCTGTTGCGTTAGTTTAGTACCGTCAACCAACTTTGAGCCATACGCTTCAGTGGTAAAGTTGAAAATCTATTGAAGTTTTACAGATTGCTGTGGAAGTAGAGAAGTAGTAGCTAGTAGAAGAAGAGAGAGTGAACTCACTTGTCAATCTCCAGTCCACAATGAGACAGCAGGATTATGATATCCACTCCTTTTTCGTACAATATTTGAGCTTCACGCTTAGCTGCCTCTTTGGGGTCAGTAAACTTGACCTTGCCGGGCGAAGACAATTTCTGCAAAGAAAATTTGTTGCCATTAACATTTAGGAAACTAATACAGTAATTAAAACAAGTGGTCTTTGGTATGACGTTATACGAGACGTGGATGCTTTTTATGGCCCCTCGCCCTTGCCCTGCGACTTTTTGTAGCGATGCAGTCGCGAATTTAGCAAACGCGCGACAGTCGCATTTGCAACGCGCTATTTCGTCGCGATTGTATCGATACAAACGCGCGACAGCGTTGGACGACATCGGGGTATAAATAACATTTCATCATCGTCATGAAAAACAAAGCCATCATCATCCTTCTGCCCTTAACCTTGCTTAGCTGACGCAGCATGTCTTCCTATTCATTCCTTCTCCGTCATCTTACAAATAGCATTCTCTCATTCAGTCTTTTCACACATTCCATCAATAACCTTTGGTCCTTGCCTTTCTTTGACCTTCGTCACGACATATTATCTTAATTATCCATACTATTCATTTTTTAAATGAATTGTATTTATATAAACAAAAGAATTGTATTTATCTATTATGTAAATCAAGAAATTGATCTGGATTATAACGAGTTTAATCATAATACATATTTAAAAAAAAACCCATGGCTAAATTCAGACGAAGAAAGCTTATAGGCTTATAATTTATCAGGTTGTGTGGAGCAGTTCTTACGGGACACGAGTGAAACTACTAGAGGATGCTAGAGCGAAATAGTTGCAGACTTAGGTCCTTAGGTTGTTTGTTTGTTTGTTTGAACGCGCTAATGTCAGGAACTACTGGTTCGATTTGAAAAATTCTTTCAGTGTTAGATAGCCCATTTATCGAGAAAGGCTATAGGTTATATACCATCACGCTACGACACACGGGAGCGGAGCAGTAACCAAAGACGCGGGTAAAACCGCTGGGGACAGCTACTTTGGTAGATAATTTCATACAAATTCTGTTCCAATTTTTTAATTTATCTGGTAGATAGTAGCTATTCGGACATTGTGAAACTGGCTCTTAGTAATTTTCCTGTAATAACAGCTGCAAGTCATTACCTCAATATATTCATGTAGTAGGTACTACATTGTAAATTACTGCGCATTCTGCTGTCTGGCTACAATATTGTTTCAGTACATATTTATTCAGACTGTGCTAAAACAAATTGAATTTTGCACTGTATGGCTTGTATGACCAGTGTTTTCATGCGCTTCTTTACACATCCTTAGTAAATTACGTACCTCAAAGCCAAAAAGAGTACCTCTATACCTAGAGTCACATCTACATGTATATCCAGTTTCAGCTTTCTTTAAATTATCATCTGTCTAGCTATTACACAATCTATCTTGGGGTCCAGTCTAACTGATGAAGCTGAGTACTACTGTTTTACATAGAGAGACTACCTATCCGACCTCCTTAACCTATTTAACTGGGTAACTGGGTGCCCTTTTGTAAAACTGGTTTTCATACTTTCTGGCTTCTGATTGACTACTCGTAACGTCTGCGAAAGATGTACAAATGACAGCCGGGACGTATTGGTATACGTGCCTTCCGAAAAACGGAGGAACTCGTCATGACAAATCGGTCGCACATCTACAGAGCGACTATTCCAAGAATTGCTTGACTCGTCCGGCTGTTACTTAGCCACGAGCTCCTCTTCCCTAAATCTATCAACACATTGAATATATTTTGCAATGTATTTACAAATAAAATATAAGTTAATATATACAAGTAAAAAAAAAACCTTATTAATAAATGGCGTCAAAAAATTCTTCCTCACCGCTGCCCGCCGGGAGTGTACCCAGTATATATATTTTCAAAATAACTATCAGGGGGTGATAAGTGATCGATACTGACGCCAAAAATGCAATCAGTAAAATTTTTGTCTGTCTGTGTGTTATTTATAGGTTATGACTGCTTCGTTGGTCTAGCGGTCGCAAGGCGCGACTGCTATGCACGGGGTCTCGGGTTCGATTCCCGGGTTGGGCCAAAATCGCTTTGTGGGTTTTGAGAAACTTTCATAAAGCAGCCTGGAGTCTGGAAGTTGGTGATTGATTCACCCGTGCATCGGAGAGCACGTTAATGTCGGTCCTGCGCCTGATCTCTCTCCGGTCGTGTCGGATTGCCGTCCCATCGGACTATGAGAGTGAGGGAATAGAGAGTGCACCTGTGTCTGCGCGAATGCTTGTGCACTATAATATGTCCTGCGCAGCTGACTGATCTCCATAAAAGAGAACGGCCGCCGTAGCCGACAATCGGCCTGGATGCCATCGTAGGTTATATATCAGAACAACACATAGACTACATTTTGTCGCGAAAACCGACATCGACATCACTAGTTATCAATAAAAAAGTTTTTTTTTTTTTCAAAATACGTAAGCTTTTGATTTTTGTCACCTTCAACTTTAAAATAAAATACCCCCTAGCGTGTCTCAGTACCACCGTACATACAATATATTTCCGCATTAAACATCCGCATAGCCATTTAAATAAACAGCCCACAAACACGAAGGGTATAAAAATCTTAAAATATGAAGTGCTCAAAAATGAGTTGTGAGGTGAGCACGCACGCGTATTCTAAGTGTACACGTATTACACGCTATGTGATAACACGTATATGGTAGGTAAGCACGCACTCTTACGCATACATGTACAGACGCCAGCACATCACGCTACTTCAATCTGTCAAATTTCCTTAATAGATTTTCAACTCTATTGCTAAAACATATGGTTTAAAGTATGTTGGGAAAATTTGACACTTTCGGGTAGCTCGAAATACTGCGTCCGGCGTGTGTACCTGTCAAAGGTGTTATCTTCTTCTTCCTGCCCTATTCCCTACTTATTTGGGATCGACTCAACATGTTTTCCACTTCCATTCCTCTCTGTCAGTCGTCATACTAGCATCCTATCTTATTCATGTCGTCTTTCAGGCAATCAATCCATATTTTCGAAATATTAATGACAGTAATATTAATTTTAACGAGTAAATAACATACCCAGTATTCTTGCTTATTCATAAAAAAAAAACAATCTGATTAATTTGATCATAATATCTTCATAATCTTAATGAAACTTACCTGTACTAATATTTAAAGTAAGCTAGAGATAGAGAGTCTATTTGTTTCTTTGTCTAGACACGCTAATCTCTAGTACTACTTGAACAACTACGGGACCGATTTAAAAAGTATTTCAGTATTAGCCAGCCCATTTAGGGACAGAATTTGCGCAGAGATAGGTAGTTGCCAACTTGGAAACAGAGACAGGCTAATTTTCATCCTAGAAGTGTCAGTAGTTCGCTAACTGCTTGCGTGCTACCCAAAGTAACTACATACTTCATTTGGACTGAACAAGGGGACATCTAGAAATTTCTACCATAAAAAAAAAATTTCCCCTTACCGCAGTATCAGGAGTGATAAGCCCAATCAACCCAATTTTCCTGCCCTTCCTCTTCAGGATATGATGAGGCTTATACAGTCCTTGGAGAACCGGTTCCTCGGTGGTGTCCATATTGGCAGCCAACACTGGTGCCTTCAATGCTGAGAGGTAAGGCGCCAAACCTTCTGGCCCATCGTCGAATTCGTGGTTGCCAATTGCCTGAGAGTTAGAAATTAAATGATTACTTCCAGTTTAGATGCCTAGTTTATTTATTTAATTTAAAAAGGTACACCAACAGCTTCTGTATAAAAATTACATAAAAAGAATAAAGACTTAAAAATGGACTTATACAGTTGCCAATTATAGGTGAACCAACATTTATAGATATAAGTGATAACTTTAACTAAACAGAAATAACTAATATAGAGTGGAGAACAATAATGATGGAACAGAGTTAAAATGAAATGAGATGAAACTTATATATAATTAATCAAAAACTTACAGTTTAACAAAAAGCTACCATCGAGTTGTATTCCCAACTATGTTGGGGTCGGCTACCAGTCTAACCGGATTCAGCTGAGTACCAGTGTTTTACAAGGAGCGACTTCCCATCTGACCTACTCAACCCAGTTACCCTGGCATCCCAATACCCCTTGGCTATACAACATGTGAAATAAAATGATACGACGCAAGTCTGACGCAGTAAATACGTCACTATTACTGTCGATTATTTTAATTAACATGTCCATTATCATTTCATATCACCAACGTTCAAACATATTTCCTAATAAAAAATATTGATAAGACACGATATTCTTTCGAACTGGCTTCAGCTATTAGTTTCACTTCGGAACTGCTTCCCTTACCTAGATAAGCCGTAGTCTCTTTGGAAGCGAAGTCTTATCAATGTTTTTTATTAGGAATTATGTTTGAACGTTGGTGATACGAAATGATAATGAACATGTTAATTAAAATAATCGACAGTAATAGTGACGTATTTACTGCGTCAGACTTGCGTCGTATAATTTCATTACACATGGTTTATTGTATTGCCAAGTGTCCAAGATACACACATACATATGTATAACTAAGAAAAGTTGCATTGGCCCTTGCCTGGAGTAGAACCGGCACACTCATACTTGAGCGGCTCAAAGTTAGTAGTCAAAGACCAGTACCTTAAGGGCGCGTGTTCGAAAATCTGGCAACGTCGCAAATAGCTGTCAGATATTTACATGTTTTAATTAATTTCTCAATTTTATTTTATGAAATCATAAAATACCTAATGCTCTGTAGTGCACTAAGAAAGTTAATAGAGAATGCAATTATTAATATCGTAACACCGAATATATAGTTTTATATGTAAAAAACGTATTTGGAAACTTTCCAAGCGCCTTTTTTACAAGTAAAACGTTTAAAACCTCAAATTTAGTGTTTTAATTGCAATTCCTATTCAATGTTTTAGTGCACTACAGAGCCATATGTCTTACTTTCATATAGTAAATTGGCTAAATTAATTAAAGCGTGTAAATATTTGACAACTATTTGGCTGCCAACTTTCGGTGCACGCGCTCTTAACAAAAGATAACGGAACACAATAGCCTCACACAAATAAAGATCTACTCACATGAGCATCATGAGGAATCAAATTCATGAACTCCTGCGTGACATTCCACTTCAGCAGGGTATACCAGTATGTCCCCTGGAAGCTGTCTCCTGCATTCAGGACTATGGAGTCAGGCTTCTGGTCTAGGAGTGTATGAATCTCCTGGTAGAGCCTCGGGAAGCCGCCAATGCAGGAGTTATTGTTGTATCTACAGGTTGGCGTGTCCACTGAAGTTTCTTCAAATCTGGAATAGGAGTTTTTGAGATGGTAAGTCATAAACAGACTTAGTGTGTAATTGGGTTATTTCATTTTAACTTTAGACGACTTCGTTGGTGCAATGCCGGACTGCAGAATAGAGGGTCCCGGGTTTGATTCCCGGTACAGTCAACATTTGTGTGCTGAGTATGTTTGTTGGCTGTGGTCTGGGTGTTATAATATTTGTTAGAAAGCCCATTTATCGAGGAAGGTTCTGTGCTAGTTTTTATCCAGGTGCGCGGAGTACAAGGCACGCAATTAAAACCGCTGATGGAAGCAGAAATTATGAATACGTGCTTTGGTATTGCATTGATTGATTCATTACCCGTGTTTATTTATGACTAACTATTCGTTTGTTGGAGAAATACAAAAACAATTGGATTGTTCATCCATTTTAGAATACATTTATCCTCTTCACTTTCCGTATTCACAAAATTGTTTACTATAAAAATAATAATAATGGCGTGCAGACCGATTGCCGGCCACGATGGCCGTTCTGTCTAAGGAGATCAGCCAACTGCGCAGGACATATTATAGTGCTCAAGCATTTGCGCAGACACAACTGCACTCTCCATTCCCTCACTCTCATAGTCCGATGGGACGGCAATCCGACACGGCGCCTGATCTTCCTCCGGTCGTTAACAATTCAGTCAACCAGCTAGTAATCTCAATACAATAAACTGGTTTCTCACAAAATATTCCAGTTTGGTTTCGTCACAGAATATTGTCATTATATCACTGAGTGAATTGTATCAAGGTTGATTCTGACCACGACATTAAGAGCGCGTATACCGAAAGTTGGCAACGTCGCAAATAGCTGTCAAATATTTACACGTTTTAATTAATTTGGCCAATTTACTATATGAAAGTACGGCATATGGCTCTGTAGTGCACTAAAACATTGAATAGGAATTGCAATCAAAACACTAAATTTGACGTTTTAGGTGTAAAAAAGGCACTTGGAAAGATTCCAAATACATTTTTTACATATAAAACTATATATTCGGTGTTACGATATTAACAATTGCATTCTCTATTAACTTTCTTAGTGCACTACAGAGCATTATTTTATGTTTTCATAAAATAAAATTGAGAAATTAATTAAACATTTAACATGTAAATAATATTTGACAGCTATTTGCGACGTTGCCAGCTTTTGGAATAAGCGCCCTTAATTACTGAATAAGTAAAAAGGTCCCGATATTATCTTATAGATGTGGGAATGAATGCTGAGTAGATTGAAACGAGATAGAATTAGAGGAAGGCGTGAGCGAGTAAGTGAGAGAGAGAGAGAGAGACAATTGAAATATTGGTGTAACACTTAACTGCGCTGTAACGAATAATTCAAAAAAGCTAATATAAAGTCAGGAAGTGCATTGGAAGTATTTTATTTCAAAATCATCGATCCCCGGCACAAAGAGAACTACATCATCATCTCCCGAGCCTTTTCCCAACTATGTTGGGGTCGGCTTTCAGTCTAACCGGATTCAGCTGAGTACCAGTGTTTTACATGGAGCGACTGCCTATTTGACCTCCTCAACCCAGTTACCCAGGCAACCCAATACCCCTTGATTATACTGGCGTCAGACTTACTGGCTTCTGACAACCCGTAACGACTGCCAAGGATGTTCAATGACAGCCGGGACCTACAGTTTAACGTGCCATCCGAAACACAGTCATTGGTGTCCAAGATATACTTAGAAAGTACATACAAACTTAGAAAAGTTGCATTGGTACTTGCCCGACCTGGAATCGAACTCACGCCCTCATACTTGAGAGGTTGGCTCTTTAACCACTAGGCCACCACGACACACGACACAAAGAGAACTACATAGATATATAAATTAAGTGTCATATTGTTTGGGCACTACGGACCTCTAAACTACTTCATCATCAGCCTATCAGTCATTGGTGTCCAAGATATATTTAGAAATTTAGCGTTTGCTACCGCCCGAGGGAACTAATAAATTCTTCAGTGTTGGCTTTGGTCGTTCTATTTAATAAAATAAATAAATTATACCACTCGTAATACAAATAAAATATTTCAAACAATTAATGAATACTCATATAATAGCGTATTTCTTTTGTTTTAAATTCTTTCTATGTTTCTAAGAACTCAATGGAACCAAATCAAAGCTTTTGCTTATGTTTGATATAAATATAAAAAAATGCTGATAGTCATGGAAAAGTCATAGCATATCGCATAGCGTGTCAAATAAATGTGACCACAGTTTAAGTTATCGCTAAAATCATTTTATACGTCATGATCTTTAAGAAATCCTAAGGTACTAATATTATAAATGCGAAAGTAACTCTGTCTGTCTGTCTATCTGTGTGTCTGTCTGTCTATCTGTCGATCTGTCTATCTGTCTGTCCGTCACGCTTTAACACAAAAACTGCTGATCCGATTTAAGTAAAATTTGGTACACATATAGTCCAGAGTCTGAGAAAGGACATAGGCTACTTTTTATCCGGGTGCGGGAAGAAGTTTCCTAGGGTGGCTACTAGAACCGCGCGGAACAGCTAGATTTTGTCCCTATATGCATATGTGTAATTTTGTCTGTAGGTCTATTTTTTCCTGGGAAATCATCAAATGACCGCTGAGGGTGCAGCTGCAGGGAGTGTCAGACTCTTGCTGACTAAAATCCACTATGTGCCTTCTAGAGGTCCTTGTGTGTAAGGGCCACGGTAACTCTTGCGAACAACCCGCAGCCCAGGCAAACCATGGGCCTAAGGATGCCCCCATGTGTTGCTGACATATCTCCGAGGAGCGCGTAGAACAGAAAGCGCTGCCGACACGGGCCTTTCGTCCTTAGACGTACGGAGAGTGAGCAACCCATGCCATGTTATGCTTCCACATTCTATTCACAAGGCAAGCGACAGCTAGAGATTTGCATAACTATCCTCATAATGAGTGATATTATTAAATGCTTATACGTCTCGCCATTCATATTTTTCTATGCATCATGCATTTGACGCTAGGAAAATGGGTAAGACTACCGTTAAAATAAATAATGATTATAAATACGATTGTATAACTACCTATAATGTTGTTTTAATTAAGAAAATCACATCACGCACCTATGTACATAAATGTCTCTATGAAAAAAAGTGATCTTACTATTTCTATACCTAATGATAATGGCGTCCTGACCGATATTCGGCCACGGTGGCCGTTCCCTCTAAGGAGACCAGCCGGCTACGCAGGACATATTATTGTGCATAAGTTTTGGTGCACTCAATACCATCGTTACCATAAGGGCAAACGGGGCCTGTGTCCCAAAGCCCCATTCTCGGGGGCCTGAAGGACCAACAATTTCTCTCACACTTTTATTCTCAAAACATTTTTGTACGGCTCTATAAATGGTCATTTACTTAGCAATTTTTTTTTTACTATAACAACCTAAGTTGCTTTTTTACTTTCCCGAAGACCCCTCTTGTGTGTCCAAGGACCGTAGCCTAGTATTGATGATGATGATGATGATGGCATCCAGGCCGATTGTCGGCTACGGCGGCCTTTCTCTTTTATGGAGATCAACCAGCTGCGCAGTACATATTATAGTGCACAAGCATTCGCGCAGATACACGTGCACTCTATTTCCTCACTCTCATAGTCCGATGGGACGGCAATCCGACACGACCGGAGAGAGATCAGGCCAGGACCGACATTTACGTGCTCTCCGATGCACGGGTGAAGCAGTCACCAACTTCCAATCTCCGGGCTGCTTTATGAAAGTTTCTCAAAACCGACAAAAGCTGTTTCGGCTCGACCCTGGATTCAGACCCGAGATCCCATGCACAGCAGTCGCACCTTGCGACTACTAGACCAACGAGGCAGTCAAAAGCCTAGTATAAGACTATTTCCTCACTCTCACTTAGTTACAAACTAGTATGTTCAACGTTATCATGACGATGATGATAATATCGTCATGATCGTAGAATAATGTCGGTTTTGAAAAAAATACGAATATCACTTTTTACCATATTTGGATACAATAATATTATTTAAATATTATTACTCCATTATTAAGAAAAAAATGTATGTATTTTAGTTATAAATTATAGACTTAAAATTAAAAAAGTTATGTCAAAAAAACCAACATAATTAATTATTTGAAATGGCTGCCCTGGAAAGTTTAATATTTGTCAGATCCGTCACTATTCTACGACTATTATCGTCACATTCTCTCATTCTAACAAATCATACTTAAAACATGCGACAGTAAAATGTTATTTATTTACAAAATCAGCTATAACGTGCCATCGCGTATTACAAGTACGTGTAGATATAAGTTGATCTCATCTCTTAGTTGATAACTATAGTATTATCATTTGTCTTATCTACAGAAACGTGAAATGCGTGTGATATGTTGTATTGTAGGTTGTTATACTGAACTGGCTTTTGCCTGCGGGTTTTCCTTTGTTTTATTTTGGACTACTTTCGCACATACCCTTTTTTACGCTGGGAAAAAATGCTATTTCGCATCCCCGTGGGGGACGAGACAGGCGTATGTGGGACTCCCGGGTAAAGTCGTCCCCACTAAAAATACCTAGCGGCACTCCGACCTAGCCTGAGTGGAGGGGGCCTGGGTGTCTATGGCGTCCAGTCCCCCGCCGGGGAATATCCATTTGTCGATAAGGCTTTCTCTCTTTTACCCTAGGACATCAATAAATGACCCCTCCTGGTGTGGGTGAAGCTGTAAGGAGTGTCAGACTCTTATTGACTAAAAGCCACTTTGTTCTTTCTGGAGGTCTTTGTGAGGTCTGATTCAAGGCCGCGGTAACTCTTGCGAGAAATTCGCTACCCCGGCATGAAATGGACTATCTAACACTCAAGTAATTTTTCAAATCATTCCTGAGATTACAACAAATAATATTCAGCTTAATAATAAATGTATGTGTAGGTATATTACTTATCGATAAAATTGATATACCAATTTTCGTGGTTATAAATAATTCAATTTATACTTTAGAAGCGTGAATGATTTTTTTCTGGCTTTCCTTAAAATTTAATACGATATTCATACTTAATACTAAATCTTTATAAAAAATAAAGGTTTTTCAGACTTTACAAAGATATTCTAGTTTATCCTGTAATCTCCATTTGAATAAAATACGAAGTCATTTTCACTGTAAGTGTTTGTTTAAAGATAAAAAGATATAAGACACACTCCTCTGTGTTTCAGATAGCTCGTTAAATCGTGGATGCCAACATTCATTAGTATATCTTTGGCAGTTGTTACGGGAAGACAAATGATAAATAAAATAATGATAAATGATATTTATTTTGCAAATTACATTGAAATAAACATTTTTACACGGCAACAACTTTTTTCTCCAAAACGAGCTAAAGGCGCGTTTCCTGACTACCTTGAGAAGAAACGCCGAAACAAACTCAAGGGTCATTGTCTCTTTTAAGGTCCAGATATAATCAGAAAGTCTAATAAGTAGTTCTAACGAAGGGTTGCCCTGGTAACTGGGTTGTGGAGGTCACACAGGCAGTCGTTCCATGTATCCAATAAGACTACAAGCAAACCTCAACATAATAAGGTCAAGGTCAATACTTTGACTTGCAATTGGTTACGTGGAGTCTGTCCCTTATCTATTTAGTTTGTTTGTTTGTTTGTTTGAACGCGCTAATCTCCGAAACTACTGGTTCGATTTGAAAAATTCTTTCAGTGTTAGATAGCCCATTTATCGAGGAAGGCTATAGTCTATAAACTATCACGCTAAGACACACGGGAGCGGAGCAGTAACCAATGATGTGGGTGAAACCGCTAGGGACAACTAGTGGTATTAATAATAAATAATTATTAATACCACTAGTTGTAATTGTAGTTGTAATATATTAATTAATAATTAATATAAAATAAGGTAAAAAGTCATTTATTCAAGGTAGTTCAGCCTACCTCAATCAGCAGTTTTTTAAGGAAAATTTTACAAAAGACAGCTCCTAAAAACGTTCGCCCTTCACCACTTCCTATGTGTTATCGCTAGGAAGAAGAAATTATTGAACAAACTCCATACCTAATAGTTATAATCGATACTAATAACATAAATGGGAAAGTAGGTTTGTTTTCTTATTCTTTCACGTCATTCGTTTCACGGTAGATCAAATACTATAAGGAAAGGAGTTAAGTATCAGCCGCCGGGTCGATTGATCATTAGGTTAAGCAACGCTTGACACGTTCGGTCCGTGGATAGGTGACCATCTTGTCATGACGAGTTCCTCCGTGTTTCGGAAGGCAAAAAAAAAGTCTTGGCCGTCATTTGGACATCATTGGCTATCTGACAACCAGTCTTACCACGGGGTATAGTTTTGCCTAGGTAACAGGGTTGTGGAGGTCAAATAGGCAGTCCATATAAAACACTTGTACTGAGCTGCATCTGGTTAAACTGGAAGCTGACCACAATATAGCTTGAGAAAAGGCTAGGCGGAAGGTGACGTCAAATACTATAAGCACGCTGGTGAAGTAGCGGAAAATGGCTAAAATTCATAAAAACAAAATTGAGTCCATAATCCTTTGAAAGCTGGATGCGAGAAGCCGAAAATCGATCTCAGTGGTGTGCACTTGGAGAGGCCTATGTCCGGCAGTGGACTGCGGTAGGCTGATGATGGATGATGATGATGATGCATCCTTTGAAATGACGGCGGATAGAAGAGAGAAGCGTCGAAGACAAAAATATGCTGCGCCGACCTCAAATAAAACTTGGGATAAGGGCAGGAGGATGATGATGATGATGAAAAACACGAAGAAAGAACCTATAAAACAGGAACATAAAACTCATTGCTTATTTACACCAATCATTTGATGGATTACTTGAAACGTCGTGACATTTAAACAAATCGATAAACTCGCTATAAATAAATTAGAGTAGGCACACATTCAAATTCATTAAATAAAATAACGATAAGTCATTATGTGATAAATATTACTTATAAGTATAGATCTACATGTAATAAAATCGATTTTGGTAAAAACATAAGCCTACTGATAATTTTAAATGCAATTACGACGTTTGTCTTTCAGGAATCTGTTCAGCAATCACAGGAGGTGAAAATGCCCTTCTAAAGTTATGAAGGATTTTTTAAATTCTTCCCAAAAAAATATGTTCCAACTTACCTAGCATGAAAATCATTGTAGTGTATTATATCCAACTTATACAACCCTTCAAATGGTAAAGCAAATCCATTGGTGTACCCACACAAAAACACTAAAATACACACGAAAAACATTTTTATATTGAATTAATGTATTTTAACATAACGAGACCGCGTGCGGCCCCCTCTGCGGACTAGAAGGTACTGACGTTTTGTTAGGAGGGGCGAGCGCGCTACTTTATTGATGTAATTTTGTGAATGCGCAAAGATGTACTTGAACTAACACATTGTACTATATATTCAACAGGCTACATATGACTGCATAAGGAAACCAGATCGGAAATCTATCATGCACTATAAAATGCATGCTTGCTAAAAGGCCGTCCCATCGGACTATGAGAGTGAGGGAATAGAGAGTGCACCTGTATCTGCGCGGATGCTTGTGCACTATAATATGTTCTGCGCAGCTGGTTAATCTACATAAAAGAGAACGGCCGCCGTAGCCGACAATCGGACTGGATGCCATCACTTTATCTGCCAAAATTTCAAGAGTAGCGTCATCTATTGACCCTATTTGTGGTTTGAAGTTTCGAAGTCCGAAGCTTGTCAGGGGTCAACGTGATTGTCCGATAGAATCTCCTGAAACATGAAGGAGTCCAAAAGAAATATGAATGGGTTTCAGTCAAGTCAACCTATATATTTTACACAACAAACGGGTCTTAGTAACCATGAAATTATAATGCGATACCTTTTTTGAGAAAAGAAAAGATAGGTATTATGTGATGTCATCGTGTAGGTGCTCACGCCAGCACATTAAGCTACTCGAAACTGTATAATATTCTCCCAATTAATCCCAATCAAAATTGAACCGTATGCATCAGCGATTAAGGATCTAATAAGAAAATTGTAATGCGAAACTCTATTAAGGAACTTTTGACAGATTGAAGTGCTGAGCTTGATGTGCTGCAAATTCCTTAATGAACCGACTACACCAAAAAGTTGGGATTCAATTATATTGACGAATTTTATCATGTCAAGTTATTAGTTTAGTTAAAAGCATATTTGTTACAAACTCATTCAAACTTGGCTGTAAAAAAGCACTTTTTGACGTCAAATATACAAAAGACAGCCCTCAAAACGCCCACCCTTCACGAAGTCATTTATTTACAAGTCATTTATTTCTTTTTTTAAAAGAATATTTGTAAATTTAAAGAATTTGTTTGCGAAAAAAAACAAATGGATAACATTGTTAACTACTAAAACAAATGCTTTAATGTTGTTTTTAATCAAATGAGTAACAAGGCCTTTGCCTTATCCTAAGCAAGAAATTTAGTAACACTTAATCGTTGAAATAAGGCCAACAAATTGTGTTAATTTCTTTAATTAGCTTATTGTATTTATACCAAGAATAAAATTCGTTTTATCGCTAAATAGAGCATTACAATTCAGTGGGTGAAAATTGCTATGAATTTGGTAAAGATGTACCAAGCAAGTGTGGTAAGGATTAGCTTTCATTTTCATGATCTCTCCATCTTCACTGAATCAAAATTTCAAGATTTTGCCATCTTTGAGACAAATAATCTTTATTTTTTTTTGAATTTTTGAAATACTCAAAAATGTTTTATTTGCTTGTAGATGACATTTTTGAGGCGCTCGCGTGGCCGTGCGTGTATTTCAGTCAGTATTCAAACGCAAATGCGTTTGCGCGGGACTCCAGTTCCTGGCAAATTTTAAAATTAATTTACTTTAGATTTCCAATGTACTCACGCCAGCACATCAATCATCAGCTACCCGAAACTGTATTCTTTCCCACTCTTTCCCAATCAACTTTAAACGATATGCATCAGCGATAACGTTGAAAATCTATTAAGGAAATTTGTAAGATTGTAGCTTGATGTGCTAGGGTCTGTACCAATGGTAGTTTTTTAAGACTCATGATCCGAATATGCCTGAAAAAATTAAGATTTTATTTTACTATTTATTTATAAACCTAGTCCTCAGCAGCCACTTACCAAGGTGACGCCGATGGATACCCAATTTGTAGAGCTCCTTTTTCTGTGTGGTATAAAAACAAAACCTAATAACCTAAACCGATTGTATCATGGTGACATGCCGTCCTATTATCTAGACGCGGGCGAAGCAGCGGAGAACAGTAAGTATAATTTTGAGTCTCTGACGCCTTTTGTGAGCTCTATTCGCGTATTGCTATTATTTTTATTCAGGATTAAAATGACCGTCACATTAAATAAAGGTCTGAGGTCCTTTTCATTAATTAGACATGCTTCAGTAAATGGTATAACTCTCGTCCCGGGGTAAGTACTCCGCATACCGGGATAAAAATTAGCCTTTTTTCGTGGGTGTCAGACTCTTACTGACTAAAACTGACTATGTTCCTTCTGGAAGTCATTAGTATCCGATATATACTTAGAAAATGCATTGATCATCATCAGCCTTTATTATCGTCCCACTGCTGGGCACAGGCCTCCTCTCACACAGAAAGGGATTGAGCGTTAATCACCACGCTTGCTCAATGGGGATTGATGATTTCAAACTTTATAGTCCAGGTTTCCCCAAGATGTTTTCCTTCACCTTTAATCAGTCACTGGTGTCCAAAATATAGGTACTTAGAAAGTACATTATAACTTAGAAAAGATGCATTAGTACTTGCCTGGATTGGAATCGAACTCGCACACTCATAGTTAAGAGGCTGGTGCTTTAACCACAAGACCACCACGACTACACATATATAATAAACAAAAAAAGTACAATATTTGAATATCGTTTATAATAATAATAATAATAAGCCCGCAGGGCATCTGAGGCGGATGTCGGGGAGTAGCGACCCCGCGGGTACCGAGTGCTCCAGGGAGAGGATACTGTCCCTCATCTCCGGCTCGCCGGAGTGAACCCTGAGGGGGGACAGGTCTCCCGCCTCTGGCTTGCCTTCATTGGCCGTCCAGAGTGGAGTCGCTAGAGCAATGCTCGGAGGGTGAATGCCTCGGGTAAGTGGCGAGTGGGCACAGAGATGCTGGACCCTGGCTTGATGCCGGTTTTAAGGCGCGTGATCTGGGTAGAAAGCCGGCCGGGGCAACCTCACCCTTCAGCCGCTCACGTCCCCGTTGCCCCCATGTTGCGACTTAGCGACTAGTTCCCGGGGGCCCGGTAAGTGAGCTGGCGAGTCTCCTCCTGCCATTTTTACATGTATTTATACATTGTCATCGGCAGGGGTCATAATCCCTATAGTTTTCCCTTCCCTAGTCCACTAGCATCCCATCACAATAGCCCAAGTAGTTTTTCTTCCATACTTAGCAATAGTTTAGCACAAACCGGGGGTTGTCCTTGGGTACATTTCCATAGTGTATACAGGGATAATCGTCGGTTTTGTGTCACCATTACATACATTAAAGTTGTCTTAAAAGGGCTTCAGCGTGTTGGCTTCGGCCCCACGTTCGCCTTCCAAAAATCCGGGACTCTATAGTTCCGTGGTCGGAAAAAGACATACATAAAAATAATAATAATAATTTATTAATTCAAACAATAAAAGCTCAAAAGTGTATAAAAATATAAAAACAGGTTTTTTGTTTTTAATTATTATTGTTTGGGATTGGTCCCGCAGAAATTTGGCAACAGCGATTTATAATAAAGCAGTCCAAACGATTAGAGATCATTTTTAGGATACTGTTAGTGCTGCCCCGTACTCTGTGTACCAGGGATGCGCATCTTTTACGCATAACTGTATAAAAGCAATCTACGTGTGCTTCTGCAAACATCCCTGAAGCACTACAGAAACGCGGCAGCCCCATCAGTATCCTAAATGCGTTATTATATTGGATTCGAAGGGCGCTGTATGCCTTTAGTGTATAATGAGCCCACAGGCTGCACGCATAGAATGAAGTGCAATAGGCACGGAAAAGTGTGACTTTGACTTCATTCGAACAGCGTGCAAACCTGCGAGCAATCATGTTAGCACGTACAGACAGCGCCCTTCGTTCCCGTTCTATGTCATTATCGTCTTTGAGGTCAGCAGTCAGATAGTGGCCTAGATATTTAAATTTATTTACCCTCTTAAGCGAAACATTATTCAATTTTATATTAGGCATCTCACTAGGCACACTTCGACTGCCGACCTCAAAGACCATAACTTCACTCTTTTTCGCGTTGTACATAAGTCCATTCTGCAATGCGTACCTCTCACAGATCCTCAAAAGCTTGCTGAGACCACAAGGCGACGCACTCAGCAGCACCATGTCATCCGCATAACTTATATTGTTGACACAAACTCCGTCTATATGACATCCTTCTCTGGTGCTGCTGAGTTGCTCAATCAGCTCATTCACATAAAGGTTGAAGAGTGTTGGTGAGGTCAAGCCTCCTTGTCTCACCCCGCACTCCAACCCATATGCGTCAGATCTGACACCTGCCCATTTGACGCTATTGATCTGGTTTCTGTACCAGAATTTGATGATATTAATTAGTTCTTTTGGTAGCTTAATATCATCTAGCTTTTTCCATAGCAAATCGTATGAAACCAGATCAAAAGCTTTAGAGAGGTCGAGAAATGCAGCATATACTGGAGTTTTTCGATCCGTATAATATTTGACAGTCTGCTTAAGACATAAAATAGCACTGTCAGTAGACAATCCAGGTCTAAACCCAAATTGGTTATCATGCGGTTTAAAACATTTATTAAGTTGCGTGCTAAGCAGGCTGTCAAATATCTTTGAGATGATTGTTGCCAAAGATATAGGTCTATAGTTATTTTTATCTGCTAAATCGCCAGTTTTATTTTTAACTACAGGCACTACCAGCGTTCTCAACATCTCAACAGGCAGGTATGAATGACTTATGCACAAAGCGAAAAGCATGGACAATGTCCTGGATAGATGGGGACCAGCATATCGTAAGTGTTCAATGCTAAGGCCATCATGGCCTGGAGACTTTCCTCTAGCCATTGATGCTATTGTCTTTTGAATGTCTTTTGCGCTGAACCTAGTCTCCAGCTCTTTTGCAGAGTCTACGTCGAACACCCATGACGGCGGCCCTAATGGTGATTTAACACTGAAGTGATTCATAAAAATATTTGCAATTTCTTTTGAATCACTTGCTCCATCGACACACACAGGGAGCCCAGGTTTATTATTTAGCTTGTTTGTGGTTTTCCAAAATGATTTAAAATCTTTTCGTGAGTGATGTGTAGCGAGCATGTCCATTTTAATCTGACTCTCATTATTTTGACACCACCTCAATCTGGATTTAAACTTTTTTCTGGATACACACATCTATTTAACTTGTACGTATTTATAGATCAGAAATGTCACCTAGGACACTTTTTAAGTATTCAAAATAAAGTAGGTACCTATTATATAAAATCAAGTTAATAGGTCAGAACCAGTGAGAGAACTCGTAATAATCGTTAGTGAAGAACTTTAATAACTGGTACCCAGTGACATCCAAGTGTTCTTTGGACACGCACGTATCAACACATCTGTGAGTACCTTTTTTATGTCGTACTAAAAATATGGCCCTTTTTATCGTGGGAAATCATCAAATGACCCCTCCCGCTGAGGGTGCAGCTGGAGGGAGTGTCAGACTCTTACTGATTAAAACCCACTATGTTCCTTCGGGAGGTCCCTGTGTGCCAGGGCCGCGGTAAATCTTGCGAACAACACGCAGGTCCTTCGATACGATTATCTTTATAAATAAATCTAATCTATACCAATATAAAAAAATGTATTTAAAACGCCCCCCGCACGAGGGAACTACACCAGGCACCCGAATTAAAAGAAGCCTATGTCCTTTCTCAGACTCTAGACTATACTGTGTACCCAATTTTTTTTTAAATTAGTTCAGTACTTTTGACGTGACAGCGTCACAGACAGACAAAGTTACTTTTGCATTTTTATTATTAGTAAGGATAGCAAGGGCCAGTTACACCGATTGCTGATAAGTTCCAGATAGTTTATCTGGTAGATAATATCATATTTGAATTTATCTGATAGACAGTGGCTATTCGTAACCGGTGAAACTGGCCCTAAGGATTATAAAGCTGAAGAGTTTTTTTGTTTTATTGAACGCGCCATTCTCGGCAACTACTGGACAGATTTGAAAAATTCTTTCAGTGTTAGACAGTCCATTTTTCGAGGGACGCTACCAAACCTATTATCCGTATATGCGTAGTGGTTCCCACGGGACGTGTTAAACCGTTGGCAGAAGTCTAAGGGCCAGTTTCACCGGTTAGGTAATTCATAAATGGAACAGAATTTGTATGAAATTATCTACCAGATATATAAACTATCTAGAACATATTCGTAGTATTCGTAGGCCAAACAGGCCCTTAGACTAGTAATATATTTAATGATTGTGATTAAAATTAAGTGATGCTTATACAGTGACTTCATTTTTTTAACCATAGCTAACCAATTTTAAATTGCGATATTGCGAAATACCTATTTTATTCAGAAAGGGTTTTGAATTATTAGGAAAACCCTTCCTGAACATTAAAAGAACTGGTCCCAAAAACGATGTTATAGGTATAGGATAGCAATAGGTGGAAGCCTTAACAAGATGGGCCTTGGAGACTTCTAATCTGAAAATGTAGTTCGTAGTAAGCGCGACTGTCGTGCTCGGGGTTTTTCCCGGATTCGATTCCTGTGTCGGGTTGAAATCGCTTTGTGGGTCTGGGAGACTGGAAGTTAGGGGTGTTAGGACGACACGTAAAGCTGGCGTCCCTGAAGTCGTTGTGACTATTCTACGCCGCAGGCCGGCAGGCGGATTTAATTAAATGCTAATTAAATTATAACTATGCTTAGTCATGATTCGAAAAAGGACAATTTGTTTTTCGAGAAGTCGTTAAGTAATTTTCCTAAGGATAGGAAGAAGAAGTTGTTGTTTAAATATTAAAACAAGCGTTCCAGCCCGGCTTCGCACGGCAGAAAAATTTCACAATAAACACAAGATTTGCAATCTTTTGTTCCTCTCCTTCCTCTCCCAAGGAGAAGGATTAAGCGTTAATCACCACGCTTGCTCAATGCAGGTTGGTGATTTCAAACTTTATAGTCCAGGTTTCCTCGAAATGTTTTCCATCACCTTTTAATCAGTCTTTGGTGTGCAAGATAAACTTAGAAAGAACGTACCTATAGCTTAGAAAAGTTATATTGGTACTTGCCTGACCTGAAATCGAACCCTCATACTGGAAAGGCTGGTGCTTTAATCACTAGGCCACCACGATTCATGACTCTACATAATGAAAAGGTATATTTGCCGTTTTGTCCCATTCATCATCAGGTCAGGATCTGGAGAATACTGAGTAATTGAGGGCAACGCTCGTAAATTGTAGGCGAGTATCAGATAACAAATTGATATTTAGAGGTTCAGAGCAGATCCGATGATGGAGACGATGGAGAATCGAGGCAACTCCTCAAAGGTATAGCGTATCATGGTTCTAGATGCAACGACTTCTAGAGTCCTGAAAAATTAACTTTATTTTTTTCTTTTAATAAGTTTTTTGTGAAGTCGGTTTTTCTATATTTTTGTTAAAACTTTTTATATATAGTGACCCGAAATTTAACTTAGTAATGCAAATGAATATTGATAAACTTGACACATATATAAATATATACATATAGGTATATACCTACAGTGCTATAAAATACTAGTTCTACTTATGAACTTTATATTTTTTCTGTTAACTGCCTCATTATTAACCATTTTGGTTTTTACGTTCAAATAAAATGTTAGCGATGTTAATTTTAGCAATATTTGCATAAATAATTATTTTTATTTCTTAAAAATAGCCCATAAAATATTCTAACCTTGTTTTTTTTTTCAATAAGGTAGTTTGTAACTAGTCAAAATTAAATAATTTTAATTAACTGTCAAAAATGGTTACTTTCCATTCAAATTTTTTTTTACAGTGATATTTTTACATATATTTACCAACTTAAAAAACTATATACAAAGAAAATAAAAAAAGAGAAATTAAAATAATGCATCAAAAAATTCATCCGCATCGCTGTCAGCGGGGATCGTGCCCAAAAGGCTGGCCGCATTGCCACGTTGGATGGCAATGCTGATTCGTTGGTCAAGGTATTGGCCAGCCTTTTGGTCACGTGTGGACTCCACTAAACGCATGCGTATGTCTTTGAACAGTTTGTGGGCACTTGGGCCCCATGGTCCCAGTGTTTCAACCCCAAATGGTTCAAACATGTAATTGCCGATTAGGTTTACATATTTGCGCCGTTTGAGGCTTGCAATTCCAATTTGTATGAAAGTAAAAACTTATGACGTCACAATTTTGTCGCGCCAAGCCAAGCCATATACTTATATTACTAAAATTAACAACAAAAAAAAAACAAATAGATTTTCCTTCAAAATGATATATGAAAGTGACATTATTTTAAGATGCTTTACCAAATTAATATCATACGGGATTTTATTTTTGACCTAGTCAACTACCCAATTATACGCTTTTAATCCAGTCCATAAAAACCAACTTTTTAAAAGTCTAAGGTCCAGTTTCACCGGTTACGGATAAAGCCTCTGATAGCCTATCAGGAACTTATTCGGCAGATAAGCTAAAGCTTTCGGTTTCACAAATGTCAAATAGCGATATCTGATAGATAAATTGTTGGTTAATGGTGAAACAGAAAAAGTTACAACCAGCCTTTATCTGGTAGATAGCACTGTCTATCAGATAACTAAATAACACTTTATCCGCAACCGGTGAAACTAATTGTATCTACTGTGTTTGTTTGTACAGACGCCAGCACATCAGGGTAAAAATGCCTGAACCATGGATGACCAACGATGCCGTTCACCAGTATATGCATGGATTGACATCGCGCCTTGTTGCCAAGACCGGTAACCCAAATGATAGATATCACCTTGGCAAGATCATCCTCCAAAGTCTTATGGATGCACCTGATTTTGTGCTGCAGGTACCTAATAAAAATGTTTACTCACACATTGACACAACGTCATTTAGTCCCAAACCGAGTAGATCTTGGGTACTAGAAAACTGATAAAAGTGCTTATATAGGGTGGCTGATAATTAGTGACCGATATTTAAACAACAACTTTCCCGAAGAAACTTTTTCTGTTTTTTTTTTTTTTATCATTACAACTAAATTCAAATTTCGCGCGCGCCATCGCCCGATCAGCTGTTAGCGGTGAGGCCCCGCGCCCGCGTTGTCAGTAATTTAAGAAAGTTGTTTGTAATCATGAATACAATTACGTGTTTAAATATCGGTCACTAATTACCAGCCACCCAATATACTTTTCTTTTCTTAATACATACATATTATGACAAGAACACCCAGACCCCGTGTCTCGGAAGACACGCTAAATTGGTGGATCCCGGCTGTCATTTGTACATCGTTGGCAGTCGTTACGGGTAGTCAGAAGCCAGAAAGCCTGACAACCTGTCTTACCAATGGGTATCGGGTTGCCCAGGTAACTGGGTTGAGGAGGTAAGATAGGCAGTCGCTCCACGTAAAACACTGGTGTGGAACCGTGGGCTGCACCTGGAAGTGGAAGTGGTAAGCACCCCTCAACAAAGAGAGAAGCTTAAGGTATCATTAACAAAAATATTCATCTCCACAGATAAACGGGCTGACAGGCGAATCTGAGACATGTCGATCTATCGCCGAGAGATCTATTCGCTGTGCCAAGAGCTTGCGGAGCCTAGGACTTGGACACGGAGACACCATGGTGCTAATGGCCCCCAATCATTTAGACGTGTGCATACCGCTGTATGCTGCATTCTATCTTGGAATTGTCGTGTCAGCCATAGACTGGACTTTGCCTACAAGTATGTAACTTTTAGTTTGACTTTAGTATTTATTTATTATTTTTAGCTTTGACAGCCTCCTTGGTCTGGTAGTCGCATAGCACGACTGCTGTTTTTGGAATCTCGGGTTCGATTCCCTGGTTGGACCGAAATTACTTCGCGGATTTTGAAAAACTTTCATAAATAATAATAATAATAATCCCCGTTGCCCCCTTGTTGCGACATAGCGACTAGTTCCCGGGGGCCCGGTAAGTGAGCTGGCGAGTCTCCTCCTGCCATTTTTACATGTATTTATTACATTGTTATCGGCAGGGGTCATAGTCCCCATAGTTTTCCCTTCCCTAGTCCACTAGCATCCCATCACAATAACCCAAGTAGATTTTCTTCCATACTTAGCAATAGTTTAGCACAAACCGGGGGTTGTCCTTGGGTACATTTCCATAGTGTATACAGGGATAATCGTCGGTTTTGTGTCACCATTACATAATATTAAAGTTGTCTTAAAAGGGCTTCAGCGTGTTGGCTTCGGCCCCACGTTCGCCTTCCAAAAATCCGGGACTCTATAGTCCCGTGGTCGGAAAAAGACATACAAAATAATAATAATAACCCCGTTGCCCCCTTGTTGCGACTTAGCGACTAGTTCCCGGGGGCCCGGTAAGTGAGCTGGCGAGTCTCCTCCTGCCATTTTTACATGTATTCATACATTGTCATCGGCAGGGGTCATAGTCCCCATAGTTTTCCCTTCCCTAGTCCACTAGCATCCCATCACAATAGCCCAAGTAGTTTTTCTTCCATACTTAGCAATAGTTTAGCACAAACCGGGGGTTGTCCTTGGGTACATTTCCATAGTGTATACAGGGATAATCGTCGGTTTTGTGTCACCATTACATACATTAAAGTTGTCTTAAAAGGGCTTCAGCGTGTTGGCTTCGGCCCCACGTTCGCCTTCCAAAAATCCGGGACTCTATAGTTCCGTGGTCGAAAAAAGACATACAAAATAATAATAATAACCCCGTTGCCCCCTTGTTGCGACTTAGCGACTAGTTCCCGGGGGCCCGGTAAGTGAGCTGGCGAGTCTCCTCCTGCCATTTTTACATGTATTCATACATTGTCATCGGCAGGGGTCATAGTCCCCATAGTTTTCCCTTCCCTAGTCCACTAGCATCCCATCACAATAGCCCAAGTAGTTTTTCTTCCATACTTAGCAATAGTTTAGCACAAACCGGGGGTTGTCCTTGGGTACATTTCCATAGTGTATACAGGGATAATCGTCGGTTTTGTGTCACCATTACATACATTAAAGTTGTCTTAAAAGGGCTTCAGCGTGTTGGCTTCGGCCCCACGTTCGCCTTCCAAAAATCCGGGACTCTATAGTTCCGTGGTCGAAAAAAGACATACAAAATAATAATAATAATAAAGCCCGCAGGGCATCTGAGGCGGATGTCGGGGAGTAGCGACCCCGCGGGTACCGAGTGCTCCAGGGAGAGGATACTGTCCCTCACCTCCGGCTTGCCGGAGTGAACCCTGAAGGGGGATAGGTCTCCCGCCTCTGGCTTGCCTTCATTGGCCGTCCAGAGTGGAGTCGCTAGAGCAATGCTCGGAGGGTGAATGCCTCGGGTAAGTGGCGAGTGGGCACAGAGATGCTGGACCCTGGCTTGATGCCGGTTTTAAGGCGCGTGATCTGGGTAGAAAGCCGGCCGGGGCAACCTTACCCTTCAGCCGCTCACGTCCCCGTTGCCCCCTTGTTGCGACTTAGCGACTAGTTCCCGGGGGCCCGGTAAGTGAGCTGGCGAGTCTCCTCCTGCCATTTTTACATGTATTCATTACATTGTCATCGGCAGGGGTCATAGTCCCCATAGTTTTCCCTTCCCTAGTCCACTAGCATCCCATCACAATAACCCAAGTAGATTTTCTTCCATACTTAGCAATAGTTTAGCACAAACCGGGGGTTGTCCTTGGGTACATTTCTATAGTGTATACAGGGATAATCGTCGGTTTTGTGTCACCATAACATATATTAAAGTTGTCTCAAAAGGGCTTCAGCGTGTTGGCTTCGGCCCCACGTTCGCCTTCCAAAAGTCCGGGACTCCATAGTCCCGAGTACATGCAAGAGACATACATAATAATAATAATAAAAGACTTTATTGGTTATTAAAAAACAATACAAAACAATTAAACCCGCCAAACTGTGTAGCAGTTTGTCGGCGGGGATAGCGCTCAGGATAAACATTTGGTAAGTACAGGTAGGTAACAATAGTTTGGTAGTTAACAATTCTGTGTATCTAAATCTATGCAGCGAACTTAATAGGTAAAAAATATAATGTTATTATTTTACTTCTTTGTATGATATTTACTACTTTATTGTATTTTAAATTTACTTTTAATTATTTATTTATAAGGGAATTGGTAAGTAACATTTTTTTTAACTTATATTTTAGTGTTAGTTTACTAGTCTTATTAGGGATTTTTCTTAGCCAATCATTACTATTATATAACGTTAAAGCAACCCGGAGTCTGGATGTTTGGTGATTGATACACCCGTGCATCGGAGAGCACGTAAATGTCGGTGTTGCGCATGATCGGTCAATGTCGGTGCGTCGTGTCGGATTACTGTCCCATTGCACTATGAGAGTGAGGGAATAGAAAGTGCACCTGTATCTGCGGAAATGTCTTGCGTAGCTGGCTGATCTCCTTAGAGAGAACGGCCGCTGTAGCCGACAATCGGTCTGGACGCCATCATTAATTTTTAGTTATATTTCATGTTTTTGCCACATACTAGTTTAAGCGGTGTGTTCTGAAAACAAAACTAGTAGAAATATGATGCAAATATAAGAAAAACATATGGCCAAAATATGTCCTCTAAATTATAATCACGTTGAGAGTTCAATGTACTGGCGGTTTAAAGTACATACATTTATACTTGTAGTAAATACCCTATAGGCTATCTTGTATCTTTTCTTTTTATAGCAATGAAATTCTCAAACCTGATTTATTGAGAAAAAAAAACACTTAATTGCGTCTAGGTCATTATGACACAAAGTGCAAAAGCGTCTTAGGTTTTTCTTTCATTAGTTTGAGTCCGAAGTACTGTCTCCCAAATAACTCTTTCAATAGTAATCTTTATTTGTTACTAGCTGTTGCTCGCGACGTCGTCCGCATGGGCATTAGGTGATTAAACATTCACCCACCCCCGTACGTAATAGCGTGATAATATGTATGTAGCCTACCTGTTGACCCGACCTCTTAGTTATATTCATGCCTGAAGCAAATCCGTGCAGTATTTTTTGAGATTATCCCGGACATACATACAGACCAACAGACGAAAATTCGAAACAGTATATTTTTAGCGTTGATATCGATTGTAGATCACGCCCCAATGATTCTTTTAAAAAAAATATTCAATGTACAGTTTTGACTTTTCTACGATTGTATTATATGTAAAGATTTAGATAGAAGTTTAAATAATAACACATTACGTTACCTCTACAGATGAATTACAAGAAATATTCAATTTTACGAAACCTTCAATTATCTTCTGTCAATCGGAAACGGCATCAAAAGCTCAAGAAGTTATGTTCCATATAAAAAAGGACGCTCATATTATCACTTTCGACAAAGGAGACTACTGTAATTTCAGCGATTTGATCGAAAAATATAGTGATGACACACCAGTAGCAGACTTTAAGTAAGTAAACAATACAGTTCACCGTAGTGACCTAGTTGTTAAACAGTATATCAACTATGAGGGTTCGATTCCAGGACAGGCAAGTATCGATGCAACTTTTCTAAGTTATATGCACTTTTAAGTATATCTTGCACACCAATGACTGATTAAAGGTGAAGGAAAATATTTCGGGGAAACCTGGACTATGAAGTCTGAAATCACCAACCCGCATTATGCAAGCATGGTGATTTACGCTCAATCCTTCTCAGTGTGAGAAGAAGCCGGTAGCAGTGCGACGATAAAGGGGCTGATGATAAAGGCTATAAAAGTAAAAACAAGTAAACAAAAGCTAAACGGAATTTTTGATGTTATAAGTTCTTTGGATAGTTTTCTGTTAACTTATGACATACTAAATAAATAAACAAGGGGAGCTCTCTCGGCGGTTGGTTTGGATTGTCAAGAAGACCTTTTAGACTGGAAGCTGACTCCAACATAGTTAGGAAAAGGCTAAGCAGATATTTTTTGCGTCTGAACGAAACATCCAGTAATCCCACTGTCACATTCTAGCAGAAATACGAAAGTTATTCGAGGTTATCAGTTTCCTTTAATTGTTCTTGTACCTAGATGCGCTGACTTCGATCCTGAAGATTCAGTGGCTTTCATTGTGTCTACGAGTGGCACCACGGGTGCACCTAAGGGTGTGGCGCATACCCACAAGTACTTCGCCATCATTTTGCCGTATATCTGGTAAGGACTGTTTCTACAGAAATATTTTAGAATTTGGTCACACATGCCTATAGTCTATAGGCCTGTGTACATAAATTATGGGTGATGTTGAGACTACAGACTCGGGCCTGTACAAAAATGATGAGTCATCTGTACCACCAGGAGACCTGTGTAGAATGATGGAAGGGCATAAAGTAATAAGGTTCAACACTATACCGTCACTTCTAAGCTGTCAAACTGAGTCCAGAAGAGAATTCAAAAGCGCAGGTAGAGAATATACGACCAAAATATACCCCATTTTGGTTATATGTTTTTGTACGACACTGTAACCGCTAATAGACCCATAGAAAACAATAAGTTTGCAGTGCTCTATAAAAATAGAGCGTCAAATAGTCGGAATTGCTTTATGAATTTTCGGTGTTTTTTTTTTGTAAATTTGGTAATTTGGTTGTGTACGGCTCCGATTCCATACAGTTTGAATACATCTTCTAATTCATTATTCCGCAATTCCGTACAAGAAAATACGATAAGAAGAAAAGATTGAGGGTTGAAACACTCATTCTTCAGGGGTCCCGGTACATTACTATTGTTCAAAAGTCTTTGACACTTTAATAAACTGCTCCCATCACCTCCACAGGGCAAAATTCAGGACTTTCCCAACACCGACGAGGCTAGCTTTGATCACATCACCATTGCAGTGGTCCACTGCTATCACCAGTTTCATAAGATCACCGATCATGAGGTATACTAGGCTACAAACGCCCATGCCTCTGAGCCTGGACCACGTGTACTACCTCATTAATACGTATAGGGTAAGTGTTTTTTTTAGATTTTTAAATTGCGACTTCTACAGACGCCTGTACCTACATCAAGCTATTACAATCTCGCAAATTCCCTTAATAGATTTTCAACTTAATCGCTGAAGCATAATATAGTTCAAAGTGGATTGAGAAAATTTGGAGTCTGGCTAGCTTGATCTGCTAGCGACTCATTATCATCTCCCAAGCCTTTTCCCAACTATGTTGGCGTCGGCTTCCAGTCTAACCTGATTTAGCTGAGTACCAGTGTTTTATAAAGAGCGACTGCCTATCTGACCTCCTCAACCCAGTCGCCCGGGCAACCCAATACCCCTTGGTTAAACTGGCGTCAAACTTACTGGCTTATGACTACCCGTAACGACTGCCAAGGATGTTCAATGACAGCCGGGACCTACAGTTTAACGTGCCTACCGAAACACATTCATTGGTGTCCAAGATATACTTAGAAAGTACATACAAACTTAGAAAAGTTGCATTGGTACTTGCCTGACCTGGAATCGAACCCACGTATTCATACTTGAGAGGTTGACTCTTTACCCACTAGGGCACCACGACTTATAATAATAATAAGAGTAGCGACCCCGCGGGTACCGAGTGCTCCAGGGAGAGGATACTGTCCCTCACCTCCGGCTTGCCGGAGTGAACCCTGACGGGGGATAGGTCTCCCGCCTCTGGCTTGCCTTCATTGGCCGTCCAGAGTGGAGTCGCTAGAGCAATGCTCGGAGGGTGAATGCCTCGGGTAAGTGGCGAGTGGGCACAGAGATGCTGGACCCTGGCTTGATGCCGGTTTTAAGGCGCGTGATCTGGGTAGAAAGCCGGCCGGGGCAACCTCACCCTTCAGCCGCTCACGTCCCCGTTGCCCCCTTGTTGCGACTTAGCGACTAGTTCCCGGGGGCCCGGTAAGTGAGCTGGCGAGTCTCCTCCTGCCATTTTTACATGTATTTATTACATTGTTATCGGCAGGGGTCATAGTCCCCATAGTTTTCCCTTTCCTAGTCCACTAGCATCCCATCACAATAACCCAAGTAGATTTTCTTCCATACTTAGCAATAGTTTAGCACAAACCGGGGGTTGTCCTTGGGTACATTTCTATAGTGTATACAGGGATAATCGTCGGTTTTGTGTCACCATCACATATATTAAAGTTGTCTCAAAAGGGCTTCAGCGTGTTGGCTTCGGCCCCACGTTCGCCTTCTAAAAATCCGGGACTCTGTAGTCCCGTGGTCTAGTAGAGACATACAAAATAATAATAATAATAATAAGCCCGCAGGGCATCTGAGGCGGATGTCGGGGAGTAGCGACCCCGCGGGTACCGAGTGCTCCAGGGAGAGGATACTGTCCCTCATCTCCGGCTCGCCGGAGTGAACCCTGAGGGGGGACAGGTCTCCCGCCTCTGGCTTGCCTTCATTGGCCGTCCAGAGTGGAGTCGCTAGAGCAATGCTCGGAGGGTGAATGCCTCGGGTAAGTGGCGAGTGGGCACAGAGATGCTGGACCCTGGCTTGATGCCGGTTTTAAGGCGCGTGATCTGGGTAGAAAGCCGGCCGGGGCAACCTCACCCTTCAGCCGCTCACGTCCCCGTTGCCCCCTTGTTGCGACTTAGCGACTAGTTCCCGGGGGCCCGGTAAGTGAGCTGGCGAGTCTCCTCCTGCCATTTTTACATGTATTTATTACATTGTTATCGGCAGGGGCCATAGTCCCCATAGTTTTCCCTTCCCTAGTCCACTAGCATCCCATCACAATAACCCAAGTAGATTTTCTTCCATACTTAGCAATAGTTTAGCACAAACCGGGGGTTGTCCTTGGGTACATTTCCATAGTGTATACAGGGATAATCGTCGGTTTTGTGTCACCATTACATAATATTAAAGTTGTCTTAAAAGGGCTTCAGCGTGTTGGCTTCGGCCCCACGTTCGCCTTCTAAAAATCCGGGACTCTGTAGTCCCGTGGTCTAGTAGAGACATACAAGATAATAATAATAATAATAAGCCCGCAGGGCATCTGAGGCGGATGTCGGGGAGTAGCGAGCCCGCAGGGCATCTGAGGCGGATGTCGGGGAGTAGCGACCCCGCGGGTACCGAGTGCTCCAGGGAGAGGATACTGTCCCTCATCTCCGGCTCGCCGGAGTGAACCCTGAGGGGGGACAGGTCTCCCGCCTCTGGCTTGCCTTCATTGGCCGTCCAGAGTGGAGTCGCTAGAGCAATGCTCGGAGGGTGAATGCCTCGGGTAAGTGGCGAGTGGGCACAGAGATGCTGGACCCTGGCTTGATGCCGGTTTTAAGGCGCGTGATCTGGGTAGAAAGCCGGCCGGGGCAACCTCACCCTTCAGCCGCTCACGTCCCCGTTGCCCCCTTGTTGCGACTTAGCGACTAGTTCCCGGGGGCCCGGTAAGTGAGCTGGCGAGTCTCCTCCTGCCATTTTTACATGTATTTATTACATTGTTATCGGCAGGGGCCATAGTTCCCATAGTTTTCCCTTCCCTAGTCCACTAGCATCCCATCACAATAACCCAAGTAGATTTTCTTCCATACTTAGCAATAGTTTAGCACAAACCGGGGGTTGTCCTTGGGTACATTTCCATAGTGTATACAGGGATAATCGCCGGTTTTGTGTCACCATTACATAATATTAAAGTTGTCTTAAAAGGGCTTCAGCGTGTTGGCTTCGGCCCCACGTTCGCCTTCCAAAAATCCGGGACTCTATAGTCCCGTGGTCGGAAAAAGACATACAAACTAATAATAATAATAAGCCCGCAGGGCATCTGAGGCGGATGTCGGGGAGTAGCGACCCCGCGGGTACCGAGTGCTCCAGGGAGAGGATACTGTCCCTCATCTCCGGCTCGCCGGAGTGAACCCTGAGGGGGGACAGGTCTCCCGCCTCTGGCTTGCCTTCATTGGCCGTCCAGAGTGGAGTCGCTAGAGCAATGCTCGGAGGGTGAATGCCTCGGGTAAGTGGCGAGTGGGCACAGAGATGCCGGACCCTGGCATGATGCCGGTTTTTAAGGCGCGTGATCTGAGTAGAAAGCCGGCCGGGGCAACCTCACCCTTGAGCCGCTCACGTCCCCGTTGCCCCCTTGTTGCGACTTAGCGACTAGTTCCCGGGGGCCCGGTAAGTGAGCTGGCGAGTCTCCTCCTGCCATTTTTACATGTATTTATTACATTGTTATCGGCAGGGGTCATAGTCCCCATAGTTTTCCCTTCCCTAGTCCACTAGCATCCCATCACAATAACCCAAGTAGTTTTTCTTCCATAGTTAGCAATAGTTTAGCACAAACCGGGGGTTGTCCTTGGGTACATTTCCATAGTGTATACAGGGATAATCGTCGGTTTTGTGTCACCATTACATAATATTAAAGTTGTCTTAAAAGGGCTTCAGCGTGTTGGCTTCGGCCCCACGTTCGCCTTCCAAAAATCCGGGACTCTATAGTACCGTGGTCGGAAAAGACATACAAATAATAATAATAATTTATTGTTCCACAGTTACATAAAGTTATAATATTTAAAGTTAAAATTAAAGTTGACGTTACATTCTGCAACTGTATTGTAAGACAGATTTTCGTTGGCTCAGTGGTCCCCAAACTAGGCGCAGCCTGTATCTTGAGGACCTGGGTTGTTGTGACATTAAGGTTCTTATATAAAGTTTTGCGGTTTGGTCAGAGTTGTGCTGATGTACATAGTGGACAATAGGAAGGTATAAAAAAGACAATAAAGAAATAAAATTAAGTGAGATCACAAAATAAAAACTAAAGTTGCATTTTCTTGCAAAATAAATAAATGTTGTCTCTTTCTGGACAGGTAACTAAGTTTTATAAAAAAAAGAGCTTAACTATAACAATAAAAAAATCTTAAATTACGTGTTACAAATGTAGAGTTGGATAGGTTTTATTGATCCTCGGTGTGATAAAGATTACTTATGCGTGTTTTGAGTGATATGGTTGGTGTTTATGAGATTTTAATCTGAATTTGGTTTTAATGAGTTCTTTCAAGTGTGGATGGTGTTGTTAGGATTTTCTCGGTTTCTTCGTATGTAAGTCCCATTAACAGTTTTTTTATTTCCTTCTTACATGTGAAAAGAGAGAGTTCTTTTATGCTGCGGGGCATTTTGCGGTTGATGTTATTGAATACAGTGGAGTGAAGGTAGGAAGGGGATCGTCTGGCAAGGAGGGACATGGTGCGTGATACGGGGATTTGAAAGATTCGTTTTGATTTCAGTGTTTGATAGTCTGGTCTCTTTTTTAAATTTTTGTGTATGTTTAGATAAGCGTTTAAAATGTATAGTTGACGAACACGGAGGACTCCGAATTCGATGAATAAGGTATTTGTGGGATATAGGAATGGCTTCTTTAGGAGCACCTTGATGACCGCCCTTTGAGCTCTTTCGAGGTCTATGAGAATGGTTTTGCCCGCACCCCCCCAAATTGATATTCCGTATTGGATTATGGATTGGCATATAGCGTAGTAGACCATACGTTGTGTGTCTTTTGATGTTCGGTCCCTCAGTTTTTTCATTATATAGATGAGCTTTCTCACTCGCGCCGATAGAGTTTGGATGTGCTCTTTGTACGATAAATTTTCGTCGACAAGAAGGCCAAGGTATCGAATGGAATGAGTCCGCTGTATAGGTTCGCATGAGCAGGTATTTTTTGGTGTGTTTGTGGGGCAAGTGTGAAATTTAAGTAAAAGGTTAGGGGGCGGACTAGATTTTATGGTTTTGAAAAATGTGATTGCTTTTGTTTTCCTGATATTTAAGGTTAATAGGTTATTGTTGAGTGTTTGTGCTACTGTTGTCAGTCCTTCCTCTGCTATGGTAAATAAGCTTTCCCAGGTTTTGTCGTGAAATGAGATTACGGTGTCGTCGGCATATGATATTAATTCTGCGTTTGGTAAATTTAGATTGAGTATGTCGTTCATATATAAGATAAAGAGGGTTGGACCTAGTAGACTGCCTTGTGGAACTCCAAAGTTTATAGGGAGTTCGTGGCTTTTGAAAACTCCTGATTTGACATACTGTCTTCGGTTGGTAAGGTAGCTACAAAACCATTCTAATGGTGTACCTCTAATGCCGGAGGCGTCTAATTTCTTGAGGAGAAGATCCGTGGAGATAGTGTCAAAGGCCTTCGCCAGGTCTAAAAATACCGCCATGCACTTGTCTCCTTTTTCAATACAATGCGCTATTGAGTTTGTAAGTAGAATAGCAGCATCTTCCGTAGATTTCCCTTTTCTGAAGCCGAATTGTCGATCTGATATTATGTTGTTTCTCTCTAGAAAATTAACAAGTCGTGTGTTTACTACCTATTCAAGAATTTTTGATAATATGCTGAGAAGTGCGATGGGACGGTAGTTTTCTGGTTTGTCAGTGGGTCCTCCTTTGTGTATTGGACTCACTGCAGCAACTTTCCATTGCTCTGGAAATACTCCTGTTTCTATGCTTAGGTTAATTATGAAGGTTAGAGGTACAATTACGAACTTTTGTATTTTTTTTAAGAGTCTGACGCCGATATTGTCTGGACCAGGGCTGCTGTCATTTTTCAGTTGATTAATGAAAAGGGATACTTCCGATTCATCGGTGGGGTGGAGAAAGAAAGAGGAAGGTGAGTACTTTTGTGGTGTGTATTTACTTGTCAGGGATATCTGAGTTTCGGATATTCTTGTGAGTATGGTGTCAGCAAGATTCTTACCTACTGTTGTAAAGTAGGTATTGTATCTATTGAGGCGATCGAGTGTGTCTGGGCAGTTTGGTGTGACGTTAGATGCATTATTCCTTTGTGTGGAGCTGGGGTCATATATAGATTTTAAGACTTTCCAAAACATTCGAGGGTTTTTATTGTTCTCTTGTAGCTGTCGACTATCGTATTCAATTTTTAGTTTTCGTAGAAGTTCGTTGCAGAAGTTTCTGTAGCGAGTATATATAAGTTTTTTACTAATGTTTTTTGGGTCGGATCTCAGAGATAGGTGGAGCTTGTCACGGTGTTTTATACATCTCATGAGCCCCGGTGTGATCCACGGCTGAATGTTGCGTTTGCTTCGTGGTATTTTGATTTTATGTGTGTGTTTTTCTATAATATCTACGAGGGTGGTTGTGAGTAAGGCTGCTGCCGTACTCGCGCAGGTTTGTTTTAAAATATCAGACCAGTCTATATCAGCTAGGTCTAGGGCGATATCTTCTTCGTTGGTTTTAAATTTCCAGGCATTAATTTTTTCCCTTTTTGTACCAATGTCCGGTAAGTAGGTTATTACAATGTCGTGATCTGTGATCGAACTTTTACAGATAATACCCTTAGGTTTTGTGTTGCTCTTAATAAATATGTGGTCAATACATGAATTGCCTCTGGTCGGCTTAGTTATGACTGGAAGTAGACAGTGTGAAGCCATAAGGCACAAGTAATCGTGATGTTTATTATTTGTGGTGCTGCAAATGTCGATATTTATATCACCAGAGATGATAATTGTGTCATATTTGTTCATTGACTGAAGTAACTGATCTGTAGAAGCAATGAAATCAGATAGGTTAGAAAATGAGGGTGAGCGGTAGAGCCCTAATAGTGCTATTTTGTTGTTTAATATTAAAAGGAGACTGTCGGTGTCTAGTAAGTTCGTTTCGGTCAGAGATACTTCATATTTGTTTTTTACGTATATTATTATTCCACCATTTTTGTTTTGTTGTGTTTTCGTTCGGAATACATTGTAATCAGACAGACTGTTAACTATCGAGCCTTCGTGTAGCCAACACTCAGTTAGAACGATGACGTCAAAGTTTACGTCGAGACGTTGCAATGTTATGGTAAAGTCGTCGAAGTTCCGTTGATAACTTCTGATGTTTAATGAGAGAAGTTTAAAGCTGTTTTCGTGATTATTATTTTTACAGTAATTCCCACATTCGTCCAGTTGATCAAAGTCATGGCATTCTAATGTTATTTCGTCAATATGTTGTGTAATGTCATCTAACGCCATTGGTAAAAGAGTTTGATAAAAAGGGTTGGTAATTATTCGAATTTGGTATGTTGACTTACTTGATATGTTGGCGACTGTACCTACAAAAAATGTTTCCTGTTTCCCAAAAGCGCGATTTACGTCACCAACGAATGTCACAACCTCTAACGTCACCGGGAACACAATTTGTTTGCGGACGTTGCGGCTGGCGTTGTCGCTCTCGTATAGGTCTTGTTAGCCATCAGCGCAAGTGCCATAACCAAATAACCTGACACGGCTGCTGTTTTAATCATCTTTCTCAGATGTATAAGGCCACTGATGACGATGTACTTACATTAAAAAAAAAAACGAGTCCCAACACACGGACGTGACCACGGTCGGTCGGGAGAGCAAACGTATCAGATATTCTTAGGTATTTAGGTATTTCCATACAGTAAAATTCAGCTATTTGGTTGCCAGCTTTTAGTATAAGCGCTCTTTAAGATTTAAGAATAGAGAGCAAAGGAAAAAACATTAAGGGCCAGTTTCACAATGTCCGAATCTATCCATCAGATAAATTCAAAAATGGAACATAATTTATATGACATTACCAAATAAACTATCTGGAACTTATGCATAGGTGGTGAAACAAGCCCTAATTATTGTTTACCCAGAACTTTATATTCCTTGCAGCCAACCTACTCGATACTTAGCCCCACTTGGATGACAACACTACTAAAACCTGACAACAGACATAGATGTGACTTCACAAGCTTTGAACTGCTCATGCTGTGTGGACTTTCCACGCCACAGCAGCTCATGGAAGAAGCTAAGGTATAGTAACGAATCCAACAATTAACTATAAACTTTAGACCGCCAAGTCGAAAAATAAAGTGCCCTCAGGACCAAGCTAAGAATTAATTCATGAATACCTACAATACATGAGTTCGGTGAGCTTGGAATTATATCGATTGAAACCATTCATTTTTAAACTTTAAAAGTCTGTCATGTACCTAGTCATGGTTTTTGGCTTGTCAACTACATATATGGGTTAAAAGGTTAAAAACAGGTCCTAGAGCCCCCCTCCTTGTTAAGGGTGTTTTATTAAAGAGCCTTGTTGACATATTCTTTAACCCAAAGGCTGGTTTTTATTTCGCTCAACGATTAAGCATTACCATTCAACTTGGCAATGCTGGCTGCCTATTGGTTATACTACTTATAAACTTAATCGAGCGTATACGCACGGAAAATTGCGTTAGTCTGACTACGTTCTAAATTCGAACGATGTTTTTGTACCTAACTGTTTGCTTATTTTCAGACAGTTTCACCAAACACTGAAATTCTGAATATATTTGGTATGAGTGAGCTGGGTGGCCTCGCGTTCTACGGAGACAACTCTGCGCCGCAGTCTTGTGGAAAACCAATGGAATGCTTTCAATATCGAGTAAGAAAACCACATACATTCACATTCATCTGGGGGCACGGTAGTGCTACCGTCAAGTAATTATTTAATCATTTACGAAAACAATTTGTTAAAAAAAATTGTTAGTATTTTTTATTAGTCATATGGTAGAGACGAGTATGTGCATATATAGATTATATAGAGACTGGTTAACATCAAGCTATGAATTCATCTATAAATATGGTAGTGAATTATATCTATTGAAACTGACTATTAATTATAAACTTCAAAAGTTTGTCATGTAGGCCGGACAGTGGCGTGCTGGGCACTTTTTGCCTTGTCATCTATATGTGACAGTGGCAGTCAAAAGTTTAAATGGACCGATGAGAGCAGATACTTCATGTTTCCTCTTTTGTTCCAGTTGGTAAATCCAGACACAAGGTTAGATGTTTACGAACCGAATGTACCAGGAGAGCTTTGGATCAAAGCGCCTTGTCCATTCAAAGTAAGAATCAATTATAGACACTTGTTCTTTATGCGGGAGTCCTAGAGATATTGGGACTTTAATCAGTCAAGATATACTAAGAAAGCATACCTATATCAAAAGTTGCATAAGTACTTGCCTGACCTGAAATCGAATCCGCGTACCCATAGTTGAGAGGCTGATGCTTTAACGAGCAAGCCGACTTACTATGGCAGTAGTTTTTAACCATGTGCGGGAAGCAGTTCCGCGAAAACCTTTATTTTTTGCCCTGGGAAAAATGTTATTACGCATCCCCTTCCCGTGGGGACAGGGGTATGTGGGACTCCTCGGTAAAGTCGTTCCCGGTACCCTCTAAAAATACCCAGCGGCACTCCGACCTCGCCTGAGTGGAGAGGGCCTGGGAGTCTATATCGTCCAGCCCCCCACCAGCGAATGCCCGCCTTACGGTAGGCCTAGTTCCTTGAAACCCTGAGAAACCGGGGCGAAAGCCAGTAAATAAATTTATGTTAACAAGGACACAGTTTATCGACCTATTAACCAAACAATCTTTTTCAAGGGTTATTACAACGACAGTGAAGCCACAAAGGAGACGTTCACTAAAGATGGCTGGTTGAAGACAGGAGATCTTTTCTACAGAGATGAGACCTGGAACTACTTTTACGTTGAGCGGATAAAATTGCAGCTTAAGTGTCTTTACTTCCGGGTATGTAGTTATTATCTCTCCAGGTATATCGGGTAGCTTTACTACAAAACTACATTATATCGCTGTCTACACACACACCTATGCCCTATATGATCATGGCTAAATCTGCGTGAAGACGCCAGCACTGCCAAATTTTCCCAATCAACTTTGAACCATAAGCTTCAGCTATAAAGTTGAAAATCTATCCAAAAAAACCGGTAACGACGTTTCTAGTCTTGTTGACTTTCACAGTTATCACCACTGGAAATAGAGGAGGTTATTCGTCAACACCCTGGCGTACTAGATGTGGCAGTAACGAGTGTGCCGCATACAGAATTGGGTGAACTACCAGTCGCTTGCGTGGTGCCACGACCAGGCGCCTTACCAAGTGCTGAGGAAATCAAGAACTTGGTTAAAAGTATGACATACATTTTTCAACCTAGCCTTTTCCCAAGCTATGTTGGCGTCTTAACCGGATGCTGCTGAGAACCAGCTTTTTATGTGGAGAGACTGCCTGTCCGGCCTCCACAACCCAGTTACCTAGCCGACCGCTGGTAAGACTGGTTGTCAGACTTCCTGGCTTCTGATTACCCGTAACGACTGCCAAGAATGTTCAATGACGGCCGGGACCTACAGCTTAACGTGCCATCCGAAACAAAGTCATTGGTGTCCAAGATATACTTAGAAAGTACATACAAACTTAGAAAAGTTGCATTGGTACTTGCCTGACCTAGAATCGAAGCCCTAATAATACTCGACAGGTTGGCTCTTTAACCACTAGGCCACCACGACTTTTTGGATACAGAAACGGACTGAACATATAGGAGAAATTGCTCTAAAGACCCCCACATAACTTGACAGCCAATTCGATAACCCTAAAACTAGTAGACCATTTTTATGAGACAGAAACTCCAGTAGGTCTTTCAAAGCAATTTCTAAACATTAACATTTTATTACAGACTCCTTACAAGATGCAAAGCGATTAAGAGGCGGAGTGATCTTCATCGATTCAATGCCGATGACAGCGACCACCAAAATACATCGGAGGAAACTAAAACAGATGGCTTTAGAACTGCCGAGGGCATAACTTTAGTGCATTGTTGATCATCATCACCCTCCTGCCGTTATCCCTCTTCTATTCGGGATCAGCGCATTGTTTTCTTCTTCCACACTCTTCTATATGCCGTCATCTCATTTTGACGACCCAGTAGGCGCAAGGGTAACCACGCCGGACTGCCGAGGTGAGGGTTCGATATTTGTGTGATGAGTTGTTGGCTCAAAACCTACCTCACAACATGATCCTCATTCCTCTGCATAACATGATAACCGGTACATAGTTTAAACGTATCTTCGTTTTATAAGTTTAATATTATAATAAGAAGAAGTCTTATAATCATTTGCATTGTAATCGCTTCTCGGTTTATTGTATTTGTTAATAATTAATGTTATGTTATAATCTTATAATAATAAATTTTATTGTTAAAGAATTTAAGTATATAAAATAAATCAATATTATTTTACGAGGTTGTCAACATTTGGCATGTGGATTCTGCAATCATTGTGCCGATAATCATTTCCGCAAATTGTTTAATAGCCAAGATCCTCGACTTACAACTCAAAAGGCTCTCGTTAAACTGTTGCATCAAGCGTTTGATGCAGAAAGCTGTTTTTTAGACAGGCAGGAGGTCTCTCTGTGGAGCCCTGACCGACGGTAGCTTGGACCATGCTCCCGATGCCGGTGGGACACAATTTTTGTTTCATAATTTTAAATGTTTTTTTATAGGTACAAAATATTTTACAATGTACAAAATTATTAATACTTAGTAATATGTACAAATTTATAAAATACTTGTAGGTAACTATAATAATACAAATATAAACCTTATATACAAAAATATGCGCGTGATTAGGCGTCAAAGTACTCTTCCACATCGCTGTCATCCGGTAACGTGCCCAGAAGACTGACGGCATTGTCACGTTGTATGGCAATGCTGATTCTTTGACCAAAGAATATGCCAGCCCTCTGGTCACGCGAAGTGTCGACAATATATGTATGTATAATGTATGATTTTATGTTTACTTATATTTTTATTTATTTAAAATCTATTATTAAACTAGTATTTTTAACCTTTTGACCGCCACAGTCACGTGTAGGCGACAATCCAAAAAGTGCATAGCACGCCACAGTGACGACAAACGACAGACTTTCAGAATGTTAATGATTTCTATTTTTTTATTAGTGTAGGTATACACGGCAACTCATCAAGCTATACATAACCAGTTTATCTTGGTCTCGCTTTATATGGTATTTCTACTAATTGAACGGTCAGCTTATACTAGTTGTATAGCTTGATGTGTACCTAAAACAACTTGATACTTGAGTAGCAAAAATAAATATGAAAATGTGACCTTGACACTGTAAGTATTTGGAACACAGGTTTATTTACAAACAACTATGTAAATATATGCTAATTGGAAATTGCGGATTAAACCGATTTTTTATATGTTTTTTAAACTATTAGGTATTTTATTTATTATCAATTATTATTTAACCTTGATGAATAAATTTTAATACAATTATTATTATTTCGGAAAATGTATTTCCAACAAACATAATGGCGGCTCCTGTCAGTGGAGGGGGGGGGGGGGGCACTGATACATAAAATGATTTCTATTTCGCGAGATTTTCCGAACCAACCTTATGTTTGCCACGAACTGTATCTATTTAATTTTCGGGAATCTAAAGAAAAAAGAGGCTTCGACACTACTTGACCGATTTAAAAAATATTTCACTGCTGGGAAGCTACACTATCCCAGGTGAACATAGGCTATGTTTTATCCGGGTATGAGGAGCAGTTTCCCAGGGCCTCGGGAAAAACGCGAGAAACTTGATGTTTAATAAAAAAAAAACATTCATATATTATTGTTAATTAATTAATGCATTAAAGTTGCGCACTTATTACTTACCATACCAAATCTCTCTATCGCTCTAAGGTTTGCTGTTAGAGAACCCAACTCTGGATTAAGCCGCCTTTGTACATTAACTTTCAAATTGTATGTGTTATGTGTACTTATGTGTGCAATAAAGTATAAAACATTTCATAAAGTCAATATAATAATAACATTTATTTACAATATTTACATGTTCTGTATTCTGGTATTTCTATTTTAATGGCGGCCAATACAAGCTGACTTCATTGTGAGCTGACTCCGGAACCCACTTTAGATACTCGTCAAGAAGAACTGAAAATAAAACAAAATATCAAAAATATCATCGAAGCGCGGCTGTTACATATTTTACTATAGACAAGCCATCATCTCCCGAGCCTTTTCCCAACTATGTTGGGGTCGGCTTAGAGTCTAACAGGATTCAGCTGAGTACCAGTGTTTTACAAGGAGCGACTGGCTATCTGACCTCCTCAACCCAGTTACCCGGGCAACCCAATACCCCTTGTAGACTGGCGTCAGAATTACTGGCTTCTGACTACCCGTAACGGCTGCCAAAGATGTTCAATGACAGCCGGGACCTACTGTTTAACGTGCCATCCGAAAAACGGAAGAACTCGTCATGACAAGATGGTCACCCACGGACCGACCGCGCCAAGCGTTGCTTAACCTTATGATCGATCGACCCGTGCGGCTTTTAGTTAGCCACGAGCTCCTCATAAAATGACCTTATTAATGTTAATTATTAACCTTGGTAATAATGTCATTGTTTTCTTTTTTTTAAATTAAATTAGCTGTTGCCCGCGACGTCGTTCGCGTGGGCATTAGGATTAAACACTCAACCCCCTCCCCACGTAGGTATAGCGTGATAATATGTAGCCTATATGTTGACCCGGCCTCTTAGTTATATTCATGCCATTTGAAGCAAATCAATGCAGTACTTTTTGAGATTATCCCGGACATACATACAGACAAACAGACAAAAATTGAAAAAAAAATATTTTTGGCTTCCATATCGGTTGTAGATCACACCCCAATTATGTATTCTTTAAAAAAAAATTCAATGTACAGTTTTGACTTTTCCACGATTTTATTATATGTCATCTCCCGAGCCTTTTTCCCAACTATGTTGGGGTCGGCTTCCAGTCTAAACGGTTTCGGCTGAGTACCAGTGTTTTACAAGAAGCGACTGCCTATCTGACCTCCTCAACCCAGTTACCTGGGCAACCCAATACCCCTTGGTTAGACTGGCGTCAGACTTACTGGCTTCTGACTACCCGTAACGACTGCCAAGGATATTCAATGACAGCCGGGACCTACAGTTTAACGTGCCATCCGAAACACAGTCATTGGTGTCCAAGATATACTTATATTTTATTACTAGCGGTCGCCCGCGGCTCCGCCCGCGTGGATGTCGGTTTTCGCGACAAAAAGTAGTCTATGTGTTGTTCTGATATATAACCTATAGAGGACCCCCGCGGCTACGCCAGTTTGGGTGTCGATTACCGCTACCAAAGCCTAACTTTTGTCGGGATGAGAAGCTCGCGCTAGGACCTCCCGCCTTATTATACCTACCGACCGACCCGCTGATTATCGTATTTTATGTATAAGTTTGGTATTTCTATACCGATTTCTATGATTCTTTTTTTATAGACTATGTTGTAATGTTATCGTTTGTTAATTAGGCATGAGCGAGAATATTATAAACATAATCATATCATATCATATATCATATCATATCATATTATAAATATAAGAGTAAACAAATCAATAACAAATAATCAGAAAGCTCCGAACTGCTAAACTATCGGGAGTTATACGTGTTATTGTGAGTCAACCATTAAAGATAGACATATGCTGTTGTGGAATATTTTTTAGATAATTTTATGTAGAACATTTCCGTCATACATGATTTCTATGTAGCTTTAACCATTAAGGCTGCACACGCGACGAAAGCTTAAAAAATGGTGTAACTTCTCCCGTTTTCCCAACATTTTCCTTCACTGCTCTGCTCCTATTGATTGTAGCGTGATGAAAAGTATCCTATAACCTGCCCAGGAGTATGAAGAATAATTGTACCAAGTTTCATTAAAATCCGTCCAGTAGTTTTTGTTCCTATTAATAACATACAGACAGACAGACAGACAGACAGACAGACAAAAATTTTACTGATTGCATTTTTGGCATCAGTATCGATCACTGATCACCCCCTGATAGTTATTTTGAAAATATATTCAATGTACAGAATTGACCTCTCTACAGATTTATTATAAGTATAGATATGTATAGATTAATAACTTACATTTGTTCTGAGTTTCCCAAATACTCTTCAATGCATCTCTTGTACCAGCTCTCTTAGATATTAGCGCCTTTAGGAACACCTCCGTCCTAGGCTGTAGTTTAGCCCAACTCTTGACCATAGTGGAAGGAGGGGACAGGAGGGAACTAGTGTATTTCTTCAATTTAGGAAATACTGATCCTTCTAGAATAAACCGCGCGAACCATCTGTGAACCAAAGTCGATATTAGCTTCCGCCAGCGGCTTCATCTTTTTTTCTTTGGAACTACTCCGCGCATATGGATAAAAAGTACCCTAAGTTACTCCCAGTTATATAAGGTAACTGTCGGTGAAAGAGCCGTCAAATCGGTCCAGCTATTTCGGAGATAAGGCGGGACATACAGAAAGACAAAAATTTAATCAAGAATTGAAAAGTTTTGGTATACAGACATTCTAATTTTATCTATTTGTATAAGTCCTTTTGAACACTTCTAAGCTACATAATAATGTACCTGTGTCTACGATTTTCGAAATAAGTTTTTTTTTTAATTAGACTAAGGGCCGGTTTCACAGGTTACAGATAGCCACTATCTACCAAATAAATTCAAAAATGTCACAGAATTTGTATGAAATTATCTGCCAGATAAACTATCTGGGACTTATCAGCAACCGGGGAAACTGGCCCTAAATATTCTTCTCACACAAGTTAGTGAGAACTATTGTATAATATAATATATAATATTCCTCACATATTCACACAACGTCATCTAGCCCCAAACTAAGCAGAGCTTGTACTATGGGTACTAGACAACTGATAAACATACTTATATACTTTTCTTTTGTAAATACATACATATTATATAAAATAAAACAAACAAAACATAACATATATCAACCAACACACCTGTATCTTTCAGTCTTTTCAGGATAATCGACTTCAGCGGTAGGCAACTCCCATCCAGCTTTGCCGAATGTACCTTTAAAATGGCATTTCACTCGGCCTGACTTCTCATCGTATCTTGGAGGGGGGTCGTCCAATGGATTGCCTAGAAAAACATAGGGAAGGATTGAGCGTTAATCACCACGCTTGCTCAATGTGGTTTTGGTTATTTCAGACTTTATATAGTCCAGGTTTCCTCGAGATGTTTTTCTTCATCTTTAGTCAGTCATTGGTGTCCAAGATATATTTAGATAGTAGTTACAGACGCCAGCACATAAAGCTACTACAATCTGTCAAATTTCCTTAATAGATTTTCAACTTTATCGCTAAAGCATTATGGTTCAAAGTTGAATGGAAACATTTGACAGTTTCGGGTAGCCTGGTGTGCTGGCGTCTGTACATACAATTTAGTAAAGTTGCATTGGTACTTGCCTGACCTATGGTATCGAACCGATCTGAAAGGTGCCACCACGACCTTGGTGCCAAGACCAGGATTACATTTGTATTTGAAGGTATATATATTTTAGCCTGAAACCTCCCCTTTTTCTTAATTCTCCCAAATGTTTAGTGCTATGTGTTATTTGGGTCCATAGATAATGAACAAGGCGTACGCGCATAAACTTAGCGACATTCTGTGGACCATAGAGGTCCTAACACTAGGTTATATTTTTCTTAATATAAATTTTTTTTATTTCCCCTTATTGTGTTTTTTTTTCTTTTTGTTTGTGTAATGTGTGTGCGCTTGCGCAATTTTTTTTTATACTTATATTTTTATACTTACCCAAATTACACAGTTGGGGTACCAGCATAGGTAACCACTCCGGTTCTATGGCGGTCACATTCCTCATCACCATCTTCCTTCGGTCCTCCCCACCAGTTTCATACAGTTCCTGGAACACCACCCACTCGGGTATCGTCTTGCGGAGAATGGATTCCGAGTGGAGGTGCACTGGTTCCTCAAGTTCACCGCAGTGGTATGCGTATTTGAATTTGCGTTTGTCTTCGCCTGGTGAAAAGAGTTTTGAAAATGTTCAGAATTATAGGAGGAACGAATGTTTTTGTAGCGTTTTCCTAAATCTAGGGGAGAAAGAGAGTAAGGTATATGGATAAAAAGAGAAAGAAACAGCTATAGGGAGAGAGGGATATTATAATATAGATAGGAGGCAGGTTCGATCTTACCCGTGACAAAGAGTGGAAGGCAAGAAGAAAATAAATGGGAAAGAAGCAGACATAGCGATAGGGATCGTAGAAAGAGAGAAGGATAGATGAAAGTGAAATAGAGCGAGACGCAATGCGTGAGTAATAGAGCGGGAAAGAAGGAGTAAATAAGACAGCGGATAGGGAAATAAAGTTTAGGAGAACGCAAATGGAAGAAATGACTTGGCCTTCATCTTAAGCGTTTGTTGCGCCACTTTTCCCCCGCAAAAATGTGTATGTGTACATGAAGTGTGATGTCTTCACATCACACATGTGTGTGTGAGGTTTTCGGGGCTTTCCTTTGTTTTTACATTCGAAAAGTGCTGATCTACAGCCTAATTTAAATAAATGAATTTCAAGTTTGAGTTAAACAGACGGAAATGTGTGATGAAGTACCGAATGACCCTACCTTGCTTAACCTCATCCAGCGCGATTTTCTTCCCAACCTGGTCTCCCAACCCACTGAGGAGCAGCTGTCGCAGTAACCGGGCCTGCTTGTCGTCCGGCGGACGCATTTGAGGGTCTACTGTCACGTCCACCCCGGACACGCTTAGGTTAATCTCCGAAGTCAGCTGTTTGCGGAGCTTACGGATTTCTTTGATAGCCTGGGGTAACAAAAATAATTCTAATAGGACTGGAGATAGGTGAGTGAGCTGGCAAGTCTTCACGTGCCATTTTTACAGTGTAATGACATGGTTACTGGTCATCATCATCATCAACTTTATTATCATCCCACTCCTGGGCACAGGCCTACTCTCACACGGAGAAGGATTGAGCGTTAATCACCACGCTTGTTCAATGCAGGTTAGTGATTTCAGACTTTATAGTCCAGGTTTCGTCAAGATGTTTTCCTTCACCTTTATCAGTCATTGATATACAAAACCTAGAAAGTACCATAGATAATATAACTGAGAAAAGTTCCATTGGTACTCGCCTACCCTGGAATCGAACCCACGCAGTCATACTTGAGAGGCTGGTGCTTCAACCACTACGCCGATTACATTTTACTAGATTTAGTTTAGTGAAACGACATATCACAAATGCAATTACTTTGTCGGGTATCAAGCGCGAATGATGGCTGTGGCAGACAGCTTTTCTTTTATAGACATCACATAAAATACTTTGAAGTACATAAACAGCACGAATTATAAAATAAACCTCATATTTGAACTTGGCAAAATATTAAAATAACTTTAAATTCAAATTACCCCCTCCCAGTCCTCGCATCCACCTTAAAAAAGTTCCTCAATCATAACCCAGCTACTTCAAAGACCTTACCTTCTCCCTGAGGCCGTATTTAGCACAGAAGATGTCTTCCTCCCCCTTGACATAGGCGTACTCGGCAGCACCTACCGCTCGCAGCAACACGCCCGGGTCACCCAATAGCAGCACATTACCTGTAGCCGGCCAACTGTCCGATTTGCCTGACATTACCTGCAATAAGTATGATGATGGCATCCAGGCCGATTGTCGGCTACGACGGCCGTTCTCTTTTATGGAGATCTGCCAGCTGCGCAGGATATATTATAGTGCACATGCATTCGCGCAGATGCAGGTGCACTCTCTATTCCCTCACTCTCATAGTCCGATGGGACGGCAATCCGACACGACAGGAGAGAGATCAGGAGCAGGATCGACATTTACGTGCTCTCCGATGCACGGGTGAATCAATCACCAACTTCCAGACTCCAGGCTGCTTTATGAAAGTTTCTCGAAACCCACAAAGCGATTTCGGCCCGACCCGGGATTCGAACCCGAGACCCCGTGAACAGCAGTCGCGCCTTACGACCACTAGACCAACGTGGCAGTCAACTAAGTATAATACGGTACAGTCGCAAGCGCATAACTTGGCAAGGATTTTGATTTTTAAAACGAGGATAAGTTCACGCATCAGGCTAGGCTTTAGTTACGCGAAATAGTGGTCCCTTTATGTGCTTTCCATTAATCTGTCCGTTACCATAGAGTATTGGGGAATTTTTGGCTTGTCATCTATATACGTGACTATGGTCAAAAGGTTAATGAACTGTCAAAACTATTCCGGTTACTTTCTATGCAATTTGTTTGAAAATTCAAACTATGATGACATAGATCTTTCAAATCAAGCCATATACTTATTTCGATTATCATCATCATCATCTCCCGAGCCTTTTCCCAACTATGTTGGGGTCATCTTCCAGTCTAACCGGATTCAGCTGAGTACCAGTGTTTTACAAGGAGCGACTGCCTATCTGACCTCCTCAACCCCGTTACCCGGGCAAACCAATACCCCTTGGCTAGACTGGCTTCTGACTACCCGTAACGACTGTCAAGGATGTTCAATGACAGCCGGGACCTACAGTTTAACGTGCCATCCGAAACATTTATTTCAATTAAATTAAATATCAATAAAAAAAAACACTTCATGTATGTCACTGGCTCTTGTTTTATTAGCCTGGAAGCCGACCTTGACATAATTGGGAAAAGGCTAGGCAGATGAAGAAAACACGGACATGTTTCCTAAAAACATCAAAGGTACCTATATAATAAATTAAAAGAAAAATATTTTTTTAAAAAGCTTTTATAGTCCGCCATATTGGATTTAGACTAACGTCAAATTATTTTTTAAGTCACTCTCAATAAGCCCTTTCATTTGATACCCATATTGTCGAAATTCATCAAAATTAATTACTCCGCCGTCTTGGACGGTCCGCCATATTGGATTTAGAATAACGTCATCATAACATATCTTGCATTGTCATCCAAACTGAACGTGTATACAAAATTTCAGCTCAATCAGTTGAAGATATCTACTTCAAAATTGAGTTCAAAGAATCCACCGTAACATACATACACGGCAAGTTAAATAAAAGCTTTTAAAAATGAGATATACCTCGGGCACTGTCAGTGCAGACACTAGCGCGATGGTGTACGGCAACAAATCTTGCTGGTGACTCAATGCCAACATCTTGCCGTAGCGGGGTAGCAGGGGGAAGGCTGACACTGCCTTGCCGAGGGGAGTCACTTTGAGTACCTGAGCAAAAATAATCATAGTAATCATCATTATTATCGGCCTTTCTATCGTCCCACTGTTGGGCACAGACCTACTCTCACACGGAGTAGGATTGAGCGTTAATCACCACGCTTGCTCAATGCGGGTTGGTGATTTCAGACTTTTTAGTCCAGGTTTCCTCGAGATATTTTCCTTCACTTTTAATCAGTCATTGGTGTCCAAGATATACTTATAAAGTAAATGTAACTTAGAAAAGTTGCCTGACCTGGTGTCGGACCCGCGTACTATTTAAAAAAATATTATTTATTGTAGAGTTAATTTGTTTTTTTTTTTTTGCTTGAACGCGCTAATCTCAGGAACTACTGTTCCGATTCTGTCAGTTTCAGATAGCCCATTTATCGAAGAAGGCGATTGGCTATATTCTATCCGGATGCGCGAAGTAGTTCCCACGGGGTACGGGTAGAAATCACTATCAAAAACTATTCTAGTCTAGAATAAGCAATTGGTATATTTCTACTTGCCTCTTCTTCATCCTTTTTGGTATTCCTCATTGGAGGTTTCTCCAGTATACCGAGCGCTTCCAGTCTTCTCTCAGCCAGACGCAGCTGCATGCGATCAGGAGAAGTCGGGAATGGGAAGTTAACCACCTGTACACAGAAGATAAATCGTCACACTAGCTCTGTAAAGGCGAAAATTTGTGTGTTTGTTTGTTGACGACCTCATTGGCGCAATGATAACCACGCCGGACTGCAAATCTGTAGATCCCGGTTCGATTCCCGGCACGGTCGAGATTTATGTGATGAGCATAATTGTTGGCTGTGGTCTAGGTGTTATATTATGTATCTATAAATACATGTGTATATAGTATATGTAGTTTATCAGTTGTGTTGGCACCCACAAGCTAATACAAGTATTTATTTTTATAAGTGTGTTCCCTCTAGAAACAGCGGACGCAAGGTAGTCAGTCAATAAATTATTTTTGGTTCACTTTCAGACTAAAAATGCAGCCTAGCACCACCTAAGGGTTTTTTTAGTATTTCGACCTAAAAAACCCCCATACTTTCATTGAAAACCGGCTGAACAGATTTAGATGAAATCTGGTACGGATGTAGCTTAAAAACGGGCATAGCTTTGGAGCTAAATAGAAAAAAACTACATTAAATCCATGCTGCAAATTGATAACATTCCTTTAACAAAACCCACCTTATCAATACCCATACACTTCATAGTAAGGACGAGGTCATCGACGGGTCTCCGGCAGAGGTCGGGCGGGTGCTGCGCCGGACACTCGTGCTGGAACACGGCGCTGCTGTACAGCCGGTACGTGTGGCCCGAGCTGACGCGTCCGGCCCGCCCGGCGCGCTGCTCAGCACTGGCCTGCGACGTCCACACCACGCGCCATGCGCTTGCGCCGGTCAGGTGGTCGTATACGCTGGAATTAGAATTAATATAATATAATTACTTAGGATAATTTCGTCCCTTTATTGGTAAAATGGATTATCTACACTATTTTTCAAAAATGAGTTATTTACACCACGCTTCTCAAGTTTTCTTTTTATTTTACTTTTTAAGTAGTAGAAATCTTGAACTACTCCCATGGATTTCTCTAAGCCGAGCAAATTAATTAACGAAGAAAGGAGGCGGCGTGTCATCGCCATTATGGCATAAGCTAAACAAAAGTGGGCTATGACTACACCACGGTATTCTGAGCAAACAGACAGGCGAAATTGAACCTTATTGCTCAAGCAATACAGTGACATTGACCGCTAATTACATGGTCTAAGAACACCAAGATCTTGTACATTTGTTTAGTTAGTTTTCAAGAGTTCTACTTTTTATAAAACCGATTTTTAGATACTATGCATAGTTTCCGATATAGAAACCTAAAAAAATCATTTGAGATTTATTTATTTATAGTTAATTAAAACGGTGCAACACAAATTACAATAATTAACATGGAAGTAGAAAATCCAAAGATACACATCGATTAAGCAGTAAACAACCTCCTAGGCTGAAAAACATAAGTTGATGGTAAATCTAGCCTTCAGCCTCCCTCGTTGGGTATTTGCCTGTGTTCGATTTTGTACTTAATTTTTAACAAAATAAATAAACACACGCAACACGAGGATTTTTTTTCTGAAAACAGCTTCAAAATTGATTGATAAATGGAGCAGCAATCAACATTTTTTATATTCGTATGATGAAGAGTGGGATCATAGTGAGGATATATTGCTATCTCTTTTGCACATGCGTGACCAAATAGTGTTGACGTCACAAGCTTGTATGTGCATCCTTTTTCTGTTATTTAACTGTTTGACTTTTGAAAGGTTTATAAATTACTTATTTCTTAACGGATACCAAAAATTATTTCTGTTTGTGGTTTTGTAAAATGTTACTTTTGATATGAATAATTAAAAAAAAAGAGTCAAATGCCCTATTTGCGAATCGGTAGAGTAATTCCCGAGATTAGCGTGTACAAACAAACTTCAGCATAGTCAAAATACTAACCGCATTTTCTTCTTCCCAGTGTCGACGACATATCTGACGGCGGGTATGGTGATGGAGGTCTCGGCGACGTCGGTGCTGACGACGCACAGCCTGGCACCGGCGGGCGCGGCCGCGAACACGCGCGCCTGCTTCTGCTGGCTCAGCATCGAGTACAGCGGCAGCACCCACAGCGGCTGCCGACAGGCCTTTATCGCTGGGCCTAGGGAATCTTCTTCAGCATCTAAAAATATAGAGGTAAATTTTCTTCCATAAGTGATAAATTATTTTGACCGCCACGTCAAAAGAAGAAAGACGTGCCCTCAGCGTCTAGTTAAGAATTCATCCATAAATACCTACAATATAGTAGTGAGTTCGGAATTATGAACTGACTATTAATTTCTAAATTTAAAAGCCTGTCATGTAATCGTGACAATGGCGTGCTGGGCAGTTTTCGGCTTGTCATCTATAAGTGACTGCAGTGGTCAAAAGGTTAATCAACGAGCTATCTAACATTCAAAGTATATTTTCAAATCGGACTACTATTTGCCGAGATAAGGGCGTCCAAGCAAACAAACAAAGAAAATTTTCAGTTTATACATAACTAGCTTCCGCCAGCGGTTTCACCCGCTTTCTGAGGGAAGTACTTTCCATACCCGGATAAAAAGTAGCCTATATGTTATTCTGATGTATAAGCTATATTGTGGTAAAGTTTCATTCAAATCCATTCAGTAGTTTTTACGTGAAAGAGTAACAAACATCCATACATCCATACATCCACACATCCATACATCCATACTTACAAACTTTCGCCTTTATAATAGTATTAGGATTAGGATTATGTTAAATAATAATAACGTTAGTTTGAATTCGAAAGCTAAAGATTTTGTTTGCTTGATCTAACGAATGTCAAGAAGTACTTTACCAATTTGGGAAACTTCTCAAAATTCAGTAATCCTTATGGGACACGGGCGAAACCGCTAGCAGTAATTAGTTTTATATACTTGTTCAACAAAAAAATCACATCTCATACAAAAACAATCAAAACAAAATAAAATCTAGTCTCAAAAATCACCAACCTGAATCACTGAGATGTCCCTCGCTATCCTCTTCATCATCCACCAGGTCCGCTTGGCCATCATCCTCCGGCATATCATAATCATCCAGGTTGATCTTGGGTAAGGCTTTGGACTTCTGTTTGGCCTTCTTACGGGCTTTGCGGGCGCGTTTCATTTCTTTTTCAACCTTATTACAAAGGAATAAGGTACAAATTAGTTTGGGAGAAGTTCGAAGGTGTAAATCTGGATGAGGGGACTGTGGGAACTTCTTTGTGCATCGGGATAAAAAATAACCAATTGCCTTGCTCGTTCAATGGGCTATCTAACACTGAAAAAATTTTCCAAATTGGACCAGTAATTCCTGAGATTAGCATGTTCAAGCAAGCAAGCAAACAAACCACCAAAATCTTCACTATAAAGCTGAAGATTATGTTTGTTTGTATGAACGCGCTATTCCCATTAACTACTGGACCGAATTGAAAAAAAAATCCGTGATAGATAGCCCATTTATCGAGGAAGGCTATTTAGAACTTACACTAAATGACCTTTAAATATACAGAAAAAAGAATTACCTCATCATCATCAGACTCAATATCCTCAGGTTCTGAGTCCAGAGCAGCATCAGCGTCAGATACCTGCTTAGTCTTCGTTATCAACTTTGTATAGTCCACATCTTTACGATAAGGGAATGCTGCCCTCAATTTTTTGACTAGATAATGTACCTTTAAAGATAAAGATAAGAAGTAATTTATACAAAGAAAAATATAAGATATATATACAACGTGTAACGTTAAATGCGCAAAACCTGAAAATAGTTTGATCAGAATAACGAGCAGTATCAATTAACTCACTTTTTAATATAGGTCACATTTAAAAAAAAAAATCACTTAAGACGTTGTCCTGTCTATTAAATTGTAGGTCAAGCCATTAGCTGCTCAAACCCAATAAAATAGGTAAACAAACACAAATTGTTGTTAACCAATTAAATTTTTCCTGTTTTCAACAGAAAAAAAAAATTGAAATTCGATAAAAGAATTAATTTAAAAAATATTGGACGTCAGGGGCGTGCGCTCTATATAGGCCCATAGGCTAAGCCTACCCTACCAAAACAACGGATAAATAAAACAAATGCATTTTCTACAATTATATAATAACAAAACACAACATATTGAAAAATAAAAAATGCCTACTAAAATGCTCATAGCAATAGCAACAGCGCGTCGCGTCGCGCTCGAGTAACTCACACTGTGAACACAGTAAACATAACTAAATCTTAGAAAGTTGTAAAGTGCGGCTAGATAGTATTTGCTTGATCCATCATGAATATCCATTCATAAATTTATGCATATGTGTGTTCATGTTTTCGTGTATATGAACGGCACACATGTAAAAAAATAGACGCGCGGGAGATGGCCGTGATTGGTCAATGGTCATGCCACAAATTTTAAATGAATGAAAGTGAAGAGCTTTGCAGAATGACGAATGTTGCCAATTTCATAAATAAAAACCCACAGAATATAAACGATAATTTCCTTATAACAAATAAATAAAAACCATATTAAAAATATGAAAATAATTATAAAACATACCACAAAAATTGTCTCAATAGTCATACCTATTTCGTAGTTCCAATAATTATTATAATAATAATAAATATTTATTTCCAAAATGACCACCGGGTCTAATAAGTTTGCGGCAGTTTTTATTTATTTAGTGTCGGCAACTCCGTGTGTTTTGTTTCTGTCATGTTTAGTATCTGTATAGGTTATCCGAAAAATATTGTAAACATCATTTTTGAACATGACATTATGCAATGATGGAAATTTAATTTAGAAGTATTTTATCGGGGCGTTTCTTTATTATTATTTTTTTCAAAGATGCCATATTGTTTCTGTGACTAGCGATCATCGCGCGAATATTTTTAAATAGTGATTGTTTTGTATTTTTAAATTACTCGTAGTGAGTTTTAAGTAATTCGTTTTTCAAGTAGTGTAAATATTAAAGTTTATTTGTTTGTTTACGTAACAATGGTCCTAGATTGTGAAGTTTGTGCTGACAATGTGTGTTTGTTAGAGATTAAAAGCAGTAAGTTTTCACAGCTAACGTATAATGATAAGATTCAAGTTGTGTCTAAAGGTAGATGTGTACCGGAGTTACGAGAACTAATTCAGAAATACAATAATTCATCTCGTACTCGTCATTTCAATCCTCAGAGTTATGAAACAGTTCACTGGCTGTGTGGTTGTATACACACAAATAAATTGAAAGATATTTGAGGTGGCCAAATCTTTCTTCCATAACTAACATTTGCCTGGACGGAATAATAATCGTGTTTTGAATCTTACGTTAACTGGTGAGTTTTTGAAGTGAAGTGGACGAAAACTCTCATCGTGATTTGAACACTGAATAATTTGGTGAGTTTTTTTTTTTACATTTATAGCCTGGCCTACCCTTACTCAGAACCCACTGCACGCCACTGTTGGACGTACATAGAAAGTTTGAAAATGTCGTGGTGGCCTAGTGGTTAAAGAGCCAACCTCTCAAGTATGAGTGCGTAGGTTCAATTCCAGGTCAGACAAGTACCAATGCAACTTTTTTAAGTATATTTTGGACACCAATGACTGTGTTTCAGATGGCACGTTTAACTGTAGGTCCCGGCTGTCATTGAACATCCTTGGGAGTCGTTACAGGTAGTCAGAAGCCAGTAAGTCTGACGCCAGTCTAACCAACGGGCATCGGGTTGCCCGGGTAACTGGGTTGAGGAGGTCAGATAGGCAGTCGCTCCTTGTAAAACACTGGTACTCAGCTAAATCCGGTGAGACTGGAAGCCGACCCCAACATAGTTGGGAAAAAGCTCGGGAGATGATGATGATCTGCTTATAGTCAGAGAGACTGGTCGCATGATTTGAAGAGTGAAAAAAAAACATACCGGCCGAATTGAGAACCTCCTCCTTTTTTTGGAAGTCGGTTAAAAAAGAAGAAGGTATTTGAAGGTCTTAAAATTATCTAGCTTTTAAGGTCCTACCTCCTGTTGTCCTGTAACAAATATCAGGATTCCTCCCTCAGGCAACCTGGTGTGTATCTTGACAGCTTTTTTGTACGCCTCCTTCAGATAGTCACTGTTTGTGTTCTTATTAAAATGCGTAGTTACTGGAAACTGCCTCGAATCAATCTGAGAAAGAATTTATGATAAATGATATTTATTTTGCAAATAGGTTCAAATCAACACTTTTACACGTCAACACATTTTTTTAAGAAAGAACGAGATGAGGTCGGCATTTCCTAACTGACTACCTTGAGAAGAAACGCCGAAACAAACTCAAGGGTCATAGTCTCTTTTAGAGTCCGGACATAAAAAGAGATTACATACTTAAGTATGGATGAGCAATAGGCTTGTGATTGATGATGATTCGATTTTGGTATCTGTTAGGAAAAAAATATTTTATCTAATGCAGAGACAACACAGGGAATCCCAGTGTGCGGTTCAGGGTTTCATTCCACTCTTGTAGCATTATTTGAGACAATAAATGATTTTTTATTTTATTATTTGTCACGCAAAAAGTGGAATGATGTAAGTTTCATCCAGGCCGGTTGTCGGCTACGGTTGCCGTTCTCTTTTAAGGATCAGCCAGCTACGCAGGACATACTATAGTGCACAAGCATTCGCGCAGATACAGGTGCACTCTCTAATCCCTCACTCTCATAGTCCGATGGGACGGCAATCCGACACGACCGGAGAGAGATCAGGCGCAGGACCGACATTTACGTGCTCTCCGACGCACGGGTGAATCAACAACCAATTTCCAGACTCCAGGCTGCTTTATGAAAGTTTCTCAAAACCCACAAAGCGATTTCGGCCCGACCCGAGACCCCGTGCACAGAAGTCGCGCCTTGCGACCACTACCAACGACCAACGAGGTGGTTTGAACAATATCATCCGTGTTTCTCTCCATGGTACCATAGCTCCTAAAAGCATGAACCAATTTAGATGCGGCTATTTTTATCAAAGAGCAGCACCATATTGTTAGTACTTATATACCTAAATATAGGTTGTTACAAAACTAATGCACCATATTTTAACAGGTCATCTAGGACATGCTAAGGATCTTGTTTACCACAAAAAAAGTTGGATGGCCAAGGGGTAAACGACCGAGCGCCTTCATAGAGGCCGGCGTTATGCATACAATATGGCGACTTAGATGATAAATTTAATAAAATACGTTGTTGTTTTCATGACTGCTGATGTGGTAGTCATGATCCTTAGCATGTACTAAATGACCTGCAAAAATAGTGTAGGTACACTAGTATTATAACACCTTACATACTTATATTGTCTTAAATTAATATGAGTATTATAAATTACCTTTATTACTGGAGGTGGTTGCTTAAACAACCTGGTATTTTCTGTGAAATCTTCAACTCTCAACGTAGCAGACATGATGATAAGTCTCAAGGGAGACCCTCGCTTTCTCCTCAATGGTACAATCCTGGACAACAATCCCAGCAATATATCGGTATACACGCTGCGTTCGTGAGCTTCGTCGATGATTACCACGGAGTATTTGCTTAAGAGAAAGTCTGATTGGATCTCTTTTAGAAGGACACCTGGAAGAATATATTTTTGTTTATGGGTGACACAAAAAAATACGAATAAGATTTTACGTAACAGGACATTTACATTAGACATAATTAGAAAAACAAAAGAAATGCAAAGAATAAACGCCAAAATCGAGGCAAATAGAAATATATAATACAGTCACATTTTTGATGTTGGCAACTCGCAGTTCAGCCTAGGAGGCTGTTTACTGCTTAACCAATAAAGTCACAATAGACATGTTTATCATACTAATATTTATCATAAAAGCTATTAATTATATTGTGTTATGGGTGCCAACGCAACTTATAAATTTCATTTTATACTTTACGTATATCACATCACACTATCTCATCTCATCTCACTAATATATAAATGCGAAAGTGTGTGAGTGTGTGTGTGTGTATGTTTGTTACCTCTTCACGCCCAAACGGCTTAACGGATTTCGATGAAACTTGGCAGTAATATCGCTTATAGATCAGAATAACACATAAGCTACTTTTTATCTGAATGTGGAAAGTAATTCCCTCAGGAAGCGGGTGAAACCGCTGGCGAAAGCTAGCATATTTATAAATACATTATTATAACACCCAGACCAGAGCCAACTAGCATGCTCATGACACCAATGTCGACCGTACCTGGAACCCATGCCGGGACCCTCAACTCGGAGTATGAAGAAGTGTGGAGATGTGATAGAAGACCTTTAGAAGGATTAGGATCAGTGGGACAGTATAGGTTTATAAATCTGATTAAAAAACCCCATTTACCGTCAGTCATAAACTTGATCTTCGTATCCTTGGTGACGTTTCCTTCGAACCTCATCAGGTAGGAAACCTCTTTGCTGCTCAGTCCCAGTTCATACCCTACTCGAGCTGACATGGCAACCGCAGCAACTCTCCGAGGTTCCGTCACCGCTATCATTTTTTGTTCAGCATAGCCCGCTTCGTAGAGGAATTGGGGTATTTGGGTTGTTTTACCACTACCTAGGAACAAAAAAATATGGATTGATATATCAAAGTCCATTTGTGGGAATAAAAAAATCGACTTCACTTTTAACTTTTTATTTCAAACAATACGCTTCTCTTCGTTCCATTAGACATAGCACTCCCTCTCTATCTTCTCGTTACATTACGTTTCCCACATTTATATAAAAGTTTCCGTTTTTTCATAATTATAAAACAAAATATGAAGGGCCAGTTTCACAGGTTACAGATAGCCACTATCTACCAGATAAATTAAAAATATTGAACAGAATTTGTATCAAATTATCTGCCAGATAAACTATCTGGAACTTATCAGCAACCGGAGAAACTGGCCCTAATAAGACTAATAAAATGGCTACCTTAGTTATTTATTCAAAAATTAAAAAAAAATATTCTTCAAAAATTAAATCGAATGCAAAAAAAAAGAAAGAGCTTATATGAATGTTTCTACAATTAAGATTACCTGTTTCACCAGCAACAATAAGAAATTCATTCTCATTGATCAACTCCATAATTCTTTGCTCCTCACCCAGTATCGGTAATTTCAACCTTGCTACCTGTATCTTAGGGTCTCTTTTCACCTGCACATGTACTGTTGGATGTTCTAACAAAGGCTTCTTTTCGACTTTAACTTCTTTTTTCCTATCATCACCTCTATTTTTCTTGTTTGTAGTTTCTATTTTTGGATCTTCTGTTATTTTAACATCATTTTTGTTAGTATTTTCTTCTATAACTTCAGTAGTTTTGGTTTCCTTATCATCAATTTCGATAATTGTGTTTGAATTATCACTTTTGCTGTCATGATCACCATTAATAACTTCTGGTTTATCATCATCATCATCATCATTTTGTTCATTATCATCATCAGATTCTGATGTGCTTTCTTCAGAGGACTGTTCAAGACCAACGACATTTGGATCATATTTCTTCTTTTTTATTTTCTCAGCATTGTCCATTTTTAGAAGGCGGAGACGTTTCTTTGCTCCTGGAAACGGATGAAGACAAAATTATTAGAAATAAATCTGTTATACAGGGTGTCCGGTAAGAAGTACGACATAATGCAGGGGATAATTCGAATAAAAAAACAACTATGATTTTTTTATGGATACAAACTTTTGTGAGTTTGAAAATAAAAAGTTATATAAAAAATAATTCATCTATAGTTAAAAACATACTCAATTAGAGTATAATAAAATTCAAATAATGAATGATTGAATTTATTAACATGTTGAGATATTTTTAAAAAGAAATCTGAGATCTCTAAACACCACTAGACTACTAACTACAATACACTAATAGGAAATCTCATCTAATTTACTCAATTTTACTGAATGAGTGTAAGAAATACTTCTCCATCAACCTTTTCCACTGCTGGGCACAGGCCTCTTCTCACACAGAGAAGGATTGAGTGTGACTCACCACACTTGTTCAATGTGATTTGGACATAGTAAGTACCAAACAAACATACCAGCAATACTGCTAAACTTTTTATTCTCATTTTCTTCGGAAACTTCTTGTGTGCTCAATTCCGATTTCAATTCATTAAGCTTCCTCAATCCTATAGTCTGAACTGCAGATATGCCTGTCAACTGCTTTACTTCTTCTGCGGTAGCTTGCACTTGAGATAGCGATTCTAAGAGGGATGCCCGCTGAAATATAATAGCTACACTTAGTAACTGGTGATAAGCTACAACACATAAGGCCGTTATTGGAGGCTGACTTTTGAAGGTCAATTTTTTCAAAATTTCCTTATGTAAATTTAGAGACACATTTTCATTGACACTTCATCAATCTGTGAAAATATGGTTGTTATATTGAACAATTTTATATAATTATTATTTTGTCTTTTATTGATTGCTTAATATTTTGTTTACACATACATACATACAGCATATAAAAATAACTTAAATCACTTTTTGTCTTCCACACTTCTGGTCCATGGCTTCTACATACTTCAGATATGGACTCGTAATACATAGCTGGTTATTTAGAAATTTTCAATCTAATATCAATTGTACAGATGCCTGCACATCAATACTACAATCTGTCAAATTTCCTTAATAGATTTTCAACTTTATTGCCAAAGCATATGGTACAAAGTTGATAGGAAAAATTTTACAGTGTCAAGTAGCTTGATGAGCGTGGCATCTGTGCTGTACTGTGCTTCATACTTACATTCTCCTTTTTCTGTTTTTTCTCAACAATCTTTTCTAATCGTTTTCTCTGAGCCTTTGAGAGGAATCTGGTGTTCTCTTTTTTCTCTTTGACCACTTTAGTGTCGCGTTTCTTTGAAGGCAGAGCCAGAACATTGGTAGCATCACTGGCTCCATAGTCATTGGTTGTAAACTCAAGCTGAATCTGGAATTATGAAGAATAGGAAAATGATAAATGTTATCTGAATGAACAAGTCCGTGATACACATCATGTAAAATTTTCATGTTAATATTCTGGTCAATGCCAGTCTAATCAAGGGGTATTATGTTGCCCGGGTAACTAGGTTGAGGAGGTCAGAGTCGCTCCTTGTAAAACACTGGTACTCATCTAAATCCAGTTAGACTGGAAGCCGACCCCAACATAGTTGGGAAAAGGCTCGGGAGTTGATGATTCTGGTCAATGGGATGTCTTAGGGGTGTTCTGACATTATAATGTAAAAAAAAATCATAGAGATACTAATATTATTAACCAACCTACTGGATTGATTTATATTCTTTTTCAGTGTTACTGTTTCAGGCCATTTATTGAAGAAGGGTACGGTTTACTTTTTAAGCTAGTTAAATAATAAAGTAAATCAGGTTAAGTTAATACTGTTTAGACAATATCTTGTAACTGATAATTAATTACGCCCATTTGGATATATGTATTTTTTTAATTTACAATTTCTATTATAGCATTAAATTTGCATAGTTTAGGATGTAGGAAACGTGCAGAAAGTAGTGAAAAATATTTTCTTTTATTACCTCATTGGTTTGAGAGTCGTCTATGTTGGTTTTCACAACCTGGCGCGCTTTGGCGTTGTAGCGTGATTTACCCATTGGTAATGATTGTGATTGTACCACTAGAAATTAAACTTTAACTAAGGGTTTTATATTTTTTTTCGATAACATAATTAACCATCAGTATCAGATCTATAAAATTGAACTCAACTCAACGTGTTTTTGTTATGACTTTATTTTTTTTAATTCGTTTATCAACTAGTGGTTGATCGAAATTAACTTACTAAACATGTACACTACCACAGATGAAAATCATGGTAGAAGTACAATTTAACATTTCTTATATTTTAATAGTTTTTATTACTTTTCTTACATATTTACAAATGTTAATTAAAATCATTATTCAGATATTCTAGCAGCATAAGAAAACTACTAAAAACAAGACGTGCGTTCATTCCATTGCTCAAAAACTTCAGTGATAAACCAACCAACCAACAAAATGTTAAGTTATAGTCAGCGTGTACTACGTGTATTGTCTCAATTAAAATTTATAAATCTAATCTTTTTATTAAGATTATTTGGATATTAATAAGAGTATTATTTGGATCTTTTTTTTTTTTTTTTTTTTAGTGGCAATCTGCCGAAGACTACGGCAATTTATGCCAGACTCGCAATTAAGTGTAGTGATCTCGTAGTGATGACTCATGGGTTTCACTCAATTTGATTTGAAGAGAAAATAGATACCTTTGCTGTGTTGACAATGACACTGTCTCTGTCAATGTCAGACAGATTCACGTGTTTATGTTGTTACAAAACAATGTGCGATTTGTGAAATTGTGATTTTACTTGTAATATTAATAGTATTACACGAAGATGGGTCAAGAAACGTATTTTGAGCTAACAAAGAGAGCTGTACCCATAATAAAAAACGAAGCTCCGCATATAACATGGCAAAATTCAGTCATTACAGTTCTTACGAATAAACGCATACATTTTCTCCAGTTCACGTACAATTTAGAATGTTTGGAAAGACATATAGACTTTTCAGAATGTTCTATGGTCAGTCCTAAGAATAGTCCGGCGACAGAGGTTTGTAATGCCAAATTTTTGAAATCCGAAATGCGGAGTATAGACTATACTGAGATGATTGTCAATTCAGCCTTCTGGCCCCACAATGCCGCGCTAGCTCAAGAAATGACCAGTGTGGTGATGTGTAAATGGTCACCGCTGAATGAGTTAACAGGCGAATGTGTGCTAGCAGTCCTGAACAACATTGGTGGTGTTGAATTCTTTACAGAGCAAAAATGCCAGTGGACTAGCATTTTCAACCTATCTCCTTACATTTCAAAGGTTCTAGAGTATAAAAAGGCGCCAGTAAACTTTGAAGAGCTAAATGAATCTGTGTATACCCTTGAGACATCAGCTATATGTTGGGCAAAAGAATTCAATCAAAATAATTCATGCTACTTCGTAACTGCTCAGAAAAATGGCACAGTCCTATTTTGGCGCCTATTTGACAAGATAGAATATGTCAAAGAGATAGGACGCATAGAAACTAATATAACAGATATAACTGCAATCAAATGGGTACCGAAATCGGAAAATGCATTTTTCCTAATATGTGCTGATGGTTTGGGACAAATCCTTGCCTTTAATATGCAAATAGACAATGAACTTATTAATTTTGTTGAACAGGTCCCGCTTTGGCCGCACAAAGATAGAATGATAGCTAAATGTTTAAAATACACCATCGTTAATGATCATATTGTATTCATATGCGCTAAACATAGGCACTTACTTGTACAAGTCATTGACAATAAAGGTACAATTTTATCACAATACATAAATAATATAAATGACCACCGAATCACGGACATCTGCTATACAACAGAAGGAATTTATTTATCAACAGTAAATGTCAAAATATACAAAATTAATATAACACTAAAAGACTGTAATTTGAATGTCGGTTTGACTCAATTACATCTCAAAGATTCTTATTCGACGTATGAATTATACAGTCTGCAGTTTTCAAGAAATAATGTTGTGTGCGCTTTAGCGATGGCTGACCGAAAAGTGCTATGCAGGAAAGAAGCGAATAAATTAGAAGTTATTTTCATCAGTACTGAAACCAAACTTGAATCTATGCTGCCAAAACTGTTAAACAATCCGACAAAGAAATTAACGTACTACTGGGATTGCGTTGAACTTCTAAGATTTCAGATCACTAAGTTGAGAATAATTCCTAAGTTAGACTACTCTGAACTATATGAAGCGGCTTTAGAAGATCTTTACAAGCTGAAAATTTATTTTATACTCATGATGTATATTACAAACCTGAGAAAGGTATTGAAATATTCAGAAGTATCGTTACCGGAAACATCACAGAATATAATAAGAGAAAGAATGCTATATTTACACGCTCAAACGTTGCTTAGAAATATGTGTGATAAATTCAAAACAGAGGGGAATCTCAACTGTTTGGAAATAGAAACTGCACATGGTTGTAAGAAATATATAGAATTTTATACAAAGAAGTATAAAATGAAAAATGATTTTGAGAAAAACGTCCACATATATTCGGACTTGTTTGCCAAAGAGAATAAATGTGAATATGTATGTCAGGGTTGTGATGATAAACTAGAAGGGTTGACGTGTAAAAGTGAACATCTGAACATGTTTTGTATGGTGACTTTTACTCCGATAGTGAACAATGATTATTTGTATTGCCGGAGTTGTGGGTCAACAGCTCGATCTGATTTGGAAACTGGGAATGTGATGTGTGTTTTCTGTGATTTATATTTAATAAAACCTGATTGAATTCCTTTGTCTAGGAATTATATTATTTTTTTTGTGAACTAAAATACATAAGCTCTACTGTATGTATAACTTAAGCAAAATTACAATTGATTGAAACAGAAAATGAATTTAAAATATTTATTAAATGTTCTGAATAAAGCACCTATCAAAAGATACCAAAAATGGCGTGTTATTTCTATGAAAGATTAGTACTTAATAAAAAGTAATTTTTATCATTATAAAATGAAAAGTTATCGCCAACATGGATTAAATAATATTGATGATAACAGGTTAACTTTTAAAAGTCATGCTGAACACTCATATTTTGCTGAAGCCAATTAAACTTCATAATAAAGTATCACCTAAGTCTTTAGGTGTTGCTTTAGGTACCTAGGGGAGTCGGCAACCTCTTATTTACCTGCAAGATACGAATACCATACAAAAAACCAAGTAACTAATATTTTTGAAATAGGAGCATAAAGTAGAAAAAGCCGCTAGATTGGCTAGCCATTTGATTGAAAGGCCATTTCGACCAATTGCCTGCGACATATACATATACACAGTCATAGTACCTTTTTTTGTAGTTTCTACCTATTGACTGGGAAAACTGAAGTCTGAAATAACGTAATTACCAACCATTATTGAGTATCTAAGCGTGGTTTAACGCTCAATCTTTATCTACATGAGAGGAGACCTATGCCCATCAGTGCGACTATAAAAAAGCTAATGATGAGCTAGGAAAAAAAACTGTGACAATTTTATTGACAAAGGTGGTATTTTGGTGTCAATATTATTGTGGAGGATGTGCGTGTAGTCTAAGACAGAAAATAATTAATTTACGTAAATGACAGAGAAATCGATGGACATACCTACTCGTACTTTGAAAAATGTAGAATTCGTAGAAAGGCAAACAACAACCAACCCATATTTGGAAGTCGTAAATAACACTTGAAAAACCTGGGTGCGGTTGCTACCGATAGTAATTCAGTCCAGAGATTAATAATCGAAATAAGTATGGACCTTCTTAATAACAAATAAAATTATCTGTTAGATTGTGTGGACTTTAGATATTTAGCCGTTGCAGGGTGTCCTATATAGGTAGGTAAAGATAATACCTAATATTCAATATACCTACCTACCTACTCCTTTTGAGGTAGGTAAATGGATTAGGAAGACATAATAATATTAATATATTTTTTTTATGTCTATTATTTTCTAATTTATTAATTTCTAAGGAAAAGTGGATTTTATTCAGTAAAAGCACAGATTTTAAAATAGGTACCTACTTGTAAAAGTCTGACACTCGTTCATCCGCCAATAAAAATGTAGACATTATGAAAATAAAGACAATATTTTTATACAAAAAGCATTTTATTCGAAATATAAATATAAAAATATTCAATAAACAATAATTTAAGCTGCTTTGTAGTATCTCTTGGCAACGCCGTCCCAACCTTCACGGGTGATGGTCTGAAATTAAAAACAAAAATATGAGCATAAACTTAAGTACTAGGTAAGTATTGGATGACAAAAGTTTTGTGCAAATGCACATGACTTATGTTTGTGCAACACCTTAAAATCTAAAATATCCTAACTACCTACTATTTTTTTATTCTAAAGTCTTGTTTTCTAGCGGAATACAAAAAAATACTGAAAATGTTAGAAATATTTTCTTATTTTTGTTTCCAAAGACAGAAAAAGCGTATTGCATATTTCTAAAAAAATATAATTTAAACATGAATATTAGGTAAAACCTTTTCTTTAGGGTACCGGACATGATATAAAATTACCTGAGATTTAAAATAAAAGTTACTGGCGGAAAATTCTTTGGTCAAAGTTTGAAATCATTGCTATTCACCCTGTTTAACAGTAACTAAATTAAACTGTTTTTTGGCGCTGTATATCTTAAGTATACTTTATACAAATATTATAAAGCAGAATAATTTGTTTGTTTGAACGCACTAATCTCAGAAATTACTAGTCCAATTTGAAAAATTATTTCAGTGTTAGATAGCCTATTTATCGAGGAAGACTTTAGGCTTTTTACCCGCTTGCGAGGAGTTGTTCCAACGAGACGCGGGTGAAACCGCTGGCAGAAGCTAGTTAGGTCATAAATGTACCTATTTTATCAGTTCGTAATACTGACACAGATTATGATGGGGTTCAAAGACTGCTTTAACTTCATGACGTGTTAGGGCCGTAAAAAAAGGTGGGTCCTTATCAGATAACCATTATTTACCGACTGCAATTTATTGATAACTTCAAGTAATAATCAGTTTTTTTGCACACGACATCGTGTAGGTAGTATTTGTAGTAATAAATGGCAATTTTTTTATTGTTATATGGTGTAGGTATAACCCGTGCGGTTATGTAATGAGATTATTTATATAATCACGTGAAAACTCAGCGTAAACGTATAAAACGTAACCCTCAGCTCTCCTCTATAAATGGGCTATCTAACACTGATAGAAATTTCAAATCGGTAGTTACAGTAGTTCCTGAGATTAGCGCGTCCAAGTAAACAAACTCTTCAGTTTTGATAATATTGGTAAAGATACCTTCTACATCTTACAAAGTTATTAAAATCAACTTTTGGGAAGTTAGTTAAAAAAACATCGTGGCCCAAAGATAGGACCTTGAGGGATTCTCGGTTAGAATAATTCATATCACACGATACATACTTCTATTATTTTAAACGATGAACTATCGTGAATTAGACCGAGAATCCCTCAGGGTTCTATCCTAGATCCACGTTCCTTTTTGAACGGACTACCCTAAGAATGAAGAGGTTCTCAATTTGACGTTTATATTAAAAAATAAATTGATTTAATTTTAGTAGTAGTTTCAAAAGACAAATAATGTGTGGAACTATTTAAACTAGGTACTTACCACAACGCATTCGTCTCCATTGTACTCCCTCTTGAACACGGCCTTGCCGTTGTCAGCGACTACAGTCTGGGTCACTGTGTTGCCATCGACCACGTAGGTGCTCTTAATCTACATAACATACAGAAGGAAATCAATTTAATAAGGTTTTAAGCTTCTTATCTCCTCTCACGTAAACGCTTCATTTGTACATCTTTGGCAATCGTTGCAAGGATTCAGAGGCCAGAAAGACTGACTACGAGTCTTACCAAGGCGTATCATGTTGCCCAGGTTGAGAAATTCAGTGAGGTAGTCGTACCATGAAAAACACTGGTCATTCGCTGCATCTGGTTAGACTGGAAGCAACCATAGCTTGGGAAAAGGCTAGACAGATGATGATGAACACTGAATAATTGTCTTATGTGTGCCACACCACCGATAAACTGCATATGGCTACGGATTCGTCGCAATAAGCCCTTAAACGACGAGCTAACACTCGTCAATCTGACTCATCATCTCCCGAGCCTTTTCCCAACTATGTTGGGGTCGGCTCCCAGTCTAACCGGTTTCGGCTAAGTACCAGTGTTTTACAAGGAGCGACTGCCTATCTGACCTCCTCAACCCAGTTACCTGGGCAACCCAATACCCCTTGGTTAGACTGACGTCAGATTTACTGGTTTCTGACTACCCGTAACGACTGCCAAGGATGTTCAATGACAGCCGGGACCTACTGTTTAACGTGCCATCAGAAACACAGTCATTGGTGTCCAAGATATACTTAGAAAGTACATACAAACTTAGAAAAGTTGCATTGGTACTTGCCCGACCTGGAATCGAACCCACGCCCTCACACTTGAGAGGTTGGCTCTTTAACCACTAGGCCACCACGACTTAATTAATTAATCACTCGTCAATCTGACTGTAGTACGAAAAGCCAAAATACTAACGGGCTGCTTCTGCTCTCCAATAACGTCGTCGACGGGAACTCCAGACTGGAACTTGGTCTCCTTAGAGCTGTCAGGTCCTTGCGTGATGTAGGTGTAAGTGTCTCCATCCTTGACCAGCTTATGGTCAGGTGCGTATTTCACGACACGCTCGTGGTTTTCCGCAGGTACACCTGGTGGAATAGTTTGCAAAATTTGAGTCATGGTGTAGTTCTTATTTAAAAGTTGTGATGGCCTAGTGGTTAAAGAGCCAACCTCTCAAGTGTGAGGGCGTGGGTTCGATTCCAGGTCGGGCAAGTACCAATGCAACTTTTCTAAGTTTGTATGTACTTTCTAAGTATATCTTGGACACCAATGACTGTGTTTCGGATCGCACGTTAAACTGTAGGTCCCGGCTGTCAGTGAACATCCTTGGCAGTCATTACGGGTAGTCAGAAGCCAGTAAGTCTGACGCCAGTCTAACCAAGGGGTATTGGGTTGCCCAGGTAACTAGGTTGAGGAGGTCAGATAGGCAGTCGCTCCTTGTAAAACACTGGTACTTAGCCGAAACCGGTTAGACTGAAAGCCGACCCCAACATAGTTGGGAAAAGGCTCGGGAGATGATGTGTAGTTCTTATTTTCAAACGAATTGCATTGAGATCATCCATTTTTGACAGTTCAATAAAGGTGCTGAATTTGACTAGATAGTTGTCAACTACCATATTGGTGGGTAGACAGCAACTTCGTAGTTTCTTTTGAAATACTTCCTGTAGCTTGCAATAGACCACGGAAAAATATACTAATTAAGTATATTATTAAAATTAAATTAAAACGACGTTAAATTGGTGGATCCCGGCTGTCATTTGTACATCTTTGGCAGTCGTTACGTGTAGTCAGAAGACAGAAAGTCTGACTACCAAATAATCGTACCAAGGGGTATAATGCTGACTATCAATCGTACCCCTTGTATTGGATTGCCCAGGAAACTGGGTTGAGGAGTTCAGATATGTAGTCACTCCACTTAAAACACTGATACTCATTGACATCCAGTTAAGAATAGAAGCGGACCCTAACACAGCTTATGAAAAGGCTAGACTGTTGAAGAGTACATTATAGCAATACATACCAGCAGCTGCCAAAAATCCTTCGAAGTTCTCCTGCTTGACAAACTTGTAGGTCTTGTTAAGGAAAGCCATGGTGTCTGAAAATCTGATAGCTCTTCGCAACCAAATGGGTTCGTATCAGACCACCCAGGCTTATATCCTAGCCCTAATCATCCGATAAACGATGTCAGATTAAGGTTACAGTAAAAATTATGACGGATTAGTGACAGATTTCATGATGCACCTTTTTTTAGTATCTATACAGTTATACAATCGATAAGAATTAGTTAATAAACCCTAGGGTTTGTACATTCGCCAGCACATCAGCCAACTAGAATCTGTCAAATTTCCTTAGCATATTATTAGGTTCAAAGTTGAATGGGAAAATTTGACAGTTTCGGGCAGCCTGATGTGCTGGCGTCTGTACAAGCGAATGTCTAACGCTTGTTAAAGTATATAATATTTTCAAAGGTCAAAGAAAAAAAGTTGTTAGGTGGTATATTTTTATTTCCAAATGGGTTTGCTATCTCTTGTGAATATTATCTCAGTTCCTAAGATCGTCCGTCAAAAAACAGACAAGCGTATCAGCAAACAGAGTTAGATAATTTTATATGAAACATAATTTATCGTTAATTTATGTGATCGCATTCAACGAACAAAGGTTACTGGCAATTATTTTATTATCGTCATCCTTTTTCTTCTAAATTTATCTAATCTCGGACTTTGCGCTGTCATTTTAGTTATCAAGTCCAATGTTCAATCAAAAATACGTAACTGACATCGTTATTGCTTCCGCATTTCAGGTATACGGTGACAAATCATCATCTCCCGAGCCTTTTCCCAACTATGTTGGGGTCGGCTTCCAGTCTAACCGTTTTCGACTGAGTACCAGTGTTTTACAAGGAGCGACTGCCTATCTGACCTCCTCAACCCAGTTACCTGGGCAACCCAGTACCCTTTAGTTAGACTGGCGTCAGACTTACTGGCTTCTGACTACCCGTAACGACTGCCAAGGATGTTCAATGACAGCCGGGACCTACAGTTTAACGTGCCATCCGAAACACAGTCATTGATGTCCAAGATAGACTTAGAAAGTACATACAAACTTAGAAAAGTTGCATTGGTACTTGCCCGACCTGGAATCGAACCCACGCCCTCACACTTGAGAGGTTGGCTCTTTAACCACTAGGCCACCACGACACTAATACGGTGACAAATACCCTAAGCAAATAATTTATATGGAACCAAACGTTCACCGCGTTCTCGTCCAAAGGGACTTACTTCCCGTACCTCGTTAAAAATTAGCTTAAGTTACTCCTTGTTACACCTGCTAGCTGCCAATAAAAGTCCCGTCAAAATCGGTTTAACTATTTCAGAGATAGGTTGGAACAAACAGGCAGACAGTTTTTTTTTGTGTATGTGTACATACGGCTACACATCAAGTAAGAATTAGTGACCGATATTTAAACAAAAAAAAAACTAAAAAGTTTCTTCGGGAAAGTTGTTTGTAATCATGAGTACAAGCACGTGTTTTTAATATTGGGCACTAATTACCAGTCACCCAATATAAATGTAGTAAAAAACCGGTAATTTTAACATTACAAACAGACAGTACATTTTTTTTTATATGTATATAGATGTATGCATTTAGTTATAGATAGTACCTGAGTTTTATTAGTTCACGATCGTGCTTTCACGTTCAAATAGAGATAAAGATAGTGATCCGAATATGGGTTACGTATGTTATCTTTATTGCTGTATACTTCACAAATAATATTTTTTTTTTGCGATTACCTAGTGGTTAGGGATCGTCCTAATAGAACGCAATTGCGCGATCGTCGCACGTTCGCGAAGTTTAGTCTAACGATTAAACATATTTCCCTTATAATAAAAAGTGGTTTAAATAAGTACCGCCTTTAGCTTTAAACCATCTTCTTGAACAAATATAATGGTCTAAATCTAGTACCTACTAAAGCCTACCAGCCTCATCTCCCGAGCCTTTTCCCAACTATATTGGAGTCGGCTTCCAGTCTAACCGGTTTCGACTGAGTACCAGTGTTTTACAAGAAGCGACTGCCTATCTGACCAACCCAGTTACCCGGGCAACCCAATACCCCTTTTGGTTAGACTGGCGTCAGACTTACTTTCTTCTGACTACCCGTAACGGCTGCCAAGGATGTTTAATGACAGCCAGGACCTACAGTTTAACGTGCCAACCGAAACACAGTCATTGGTGTCCAAGATATACTTAGAAAGTACATACAAACTTAGAAAAGTTGCATTGGTACTTGCCCGACCTGGAATCGAACCCACGCCCTCATACTTAAGAGGTAGGCTCTTTAACCACTAGGCCACCACGACTTTAGCCTACTAGCCTAAGGTACTTTTGAAGACTTCGATTAGGGGGTTTGAACTTGAATAGGTGTCGTAACTGACAATCGCACGGCGCAGTCGAGCGGCTCAAATGTTTGTATCTTCGAACTCGGTTCGTACGAACTCGTGATCAAACAGTTCGAATTGGAATAGGTGTCCTAGTAGAAATTCGCGCGAAAATGCCGTCGGCAAACTGTCCTAGTCCATAGTCGCTAGCTCACGTTCGTCAATTCTGCTGTCCAGAAGCACGCGTGAATTGGGATGTGGACTAAGTCATAAATAAAATACTTTATCATATTCATTTTGTAAAGCATCTTAAAATAATGGCAGTTTAATTTATCGTTTTGAATCGAAAACTGTTTTTATTTTTTATTGATGATAAAATCGAAATAAGTATACGGATTGATGTGAAAAATCTGTGACGTCATATGTGGTGTTTTCATATAAACATAGAGAGTAACCGTTATTGACAGTTCTATAAAAGTATTGAATTTGACTAGTTGTCCGCATCCCTATTGGCCGCGAATTCGACACCCATATTCTGCTAACACGGTCGCATCGTTTACTCGCGCGACGATCGCGTATTAACGTTTTATAAGGACGATCCCTTACATGGCGCCTGCACATTATTCGCGAACGCACTATCTCAAACCATTTACACGTACGCTCACAAGTATTACTATATAATTTCTTCAGTCTTGTTTGTAATAAATATTTATTACCTAGTACACCATTGGCGATCTCAAACGGATTGAGAATGATTGAACTAAATCTCAGTATAAACAGATTTTTAAATTAACTGTTGTATGTAGGTATGCAATCATATCGCATACAATAATTCCATGGATAATAATGAAGGTCGAAAAAATTCTAATCGGCTTTTATTGTGCAATTATATAATAAAAGTATTTAAAATCGAAATGAGTTACAGTCACAGTATAATTACACATTTCTTTATTTATATACTTTTTGAATAACTAGGTTTAGTGGTCAATAAAAATATGTAGGTACCTAAATGTTAGGAAAGAATATCTAGTTTTAATTCCGCGAGACGAAAATACAGGATTGGTTGCAGGATGCACCGCAATACCACCTTCCCGCCCACATGCCCTGGAGAATAGTCAGCAAGCCCTGCTGCCTTGCCGTGGCACCTTTTTGACCCATCTGGGCGAACAATTTTTTTTTTTTATTTTGTTTGGTGGGCGTTGGTCACAGCGCCGTCTTTTGTTTTAACTTTCGAAAAGTGCTGATATATCAGCCTTAGGGCCAGTTTCACAATGTCCGAATAGCCACTATCTACCAGATAAATTCAAAAAATGGAACAGAATGTGTATGAATTATCTACCAAATAATCTAACTGGATCTTATTCGTAGGTGTTGAAACTGGCCCTTATTTGAATAAACGAGTTTGAGTTTTGTTTGTTTTTTATTCGAATTTAAAATTTGTTATAAATTGGGTCATTATATTTGTGTAACGATCAATGAACGATTTGCTAATAATATTATGTAGTCAGTGACCGATTATCGTGTTACTAGAGCGTTGTTAGTCATTCCCAGTGATAACACGATATTTTGATTTGTGACTGCTAGAGGTCTTTAATCCCATTCTTACAAAGTACCTACTGTAGGTACCTTAGCATTGATTTGAGCTTGACTTTGCGCTTTGCGACCAGTAGATCAATAGTATTGTATGTATATTATTTTATGAATGAAAAAGCAAAGTAATTCTTTCTCCATTATAGTAGGTACACAAAACCTATTGTCATTCTGTATTAGTATTTTGAATGTGTCGTAAGTAATTATTATAGTGCAATTCTGGTAGACAACTTAACGGGGTAATCTTTGGGGTTTCAATAAAATTAAAAAGAAATAAAATTATAATAAAAATTGTTTATTAAAATTATAAATTAGTATATTAAATGTAACATTAACTTAAGCAGCTTTGTATTGTCTCTTGGCAACACCATCCCAGCCATCAATTTTCATTGTCTGAAAAAAAATGAGCATAATTACTATTTGAAACAAAAAAGTTTCCGATATAACAAAAGTTTGCATTTAATTTCAAAATATGTTTTTGTGCAAAATTAAAACCAGCCGTGCAGATGAGCTATTTTCGTATTTAGAATAAGATAGAATATTTAATTTCAAAATATATTTCTGTGTAAAATTAAAACCAGCCTGTGCAGATGAGCTATTTTCGTATTTGGAATAAAATAGAATATTTAATTTTAAAATATATTTTTGTGCAAAATTAAAACCAGCCTGTGCAGATGAGCTATAATATTTTCGTATTTGGAATAAGATAGAATACCATCGTAATACGAAGTTATCACATAAGCTTATAATTAAATAATACCACTACATTCTTATGTGACAAATTATAAGAAGACTTAAAACGTATATTTGTTGTTGTTGATACGATTTTCTTGTATATTTATGACCTAAATCTAAAACGTGAACCAAACATCGCGAGGCCTTTTATACATTGAGCATTTTTGTAACTTGCGCGTCTTCTTTCTTCAATATAAGAGCCTAGCTAGCCTCTTTGTTGGTTTACTCAAAAATGTACATATTTTTTTCGATATTAAATCAAAGTTCGGTAGTTTTGCACATTTTCGTTTATAAGCGTGGATTGGATTTAATGAAATTTTCCACTTTGATCTTCTCGTTGACGTTTTATTTAAATTGTAAGTTATAGAAGCTATGATGACCCTGGCACATAAAGATCTCCAGAAGGAACATAGTAGTTTTTTGTCAGTAAAAGTCTGACACTCCCTCCAGCTGCACCTACAGCTGTAGAGGTCATTTGAGGACTTCCCACGAAAAAAAGTATAGAAGCTACACTTACAATGAAAAGGTCGTCACCGACGAACTCCCTCTCAAAATGGCCGTTTCCTAGCGCTGCCTTGACGGTTTGCGTGATTTTGTTTCCATCAACAACGTATGTAGTCTTAGCCTGGAAGTATAAATATACAATTATCATTACAAAAAATATTCGTGTTTCTTGCTAATTATCTGCAGTTACTTAAGTTTAATAAATTAAAAATTCGGTCGGACATGGCGGCGTGTTCTCTCTAAAGGAATTTGCCAGCTGCGTAGGACATATTATAAGACACAAGCATTTGCGCAGACACAGGTGCACTCTCTATTCCTTGATTCTCCTAGCAAGGTGGGTCGGCAATGAGACACGACCGAAGAGAGATCAGGCGCAGAACAGACATTTACATGCTCTCCGGTGCACGGGTGTATCAATCACCAACTTCCAGAGTCTAAGCTGCTTTTGTGAAAGTTTCTTAAGACCCATAGATCAGTTTCGACCCGATCCAGGATACGAACCCTAACCCTAGGTATGAAATTCAAAATACACTTACGGGAATCTTCTCAGGCCCAATAAGGTCGTCAAATTCTACTCCGGACTTGAATGAGACTTCTCTGGGTCCTTCGCGCCCTTGTGTGATGTATTTGTAGGTGTCGCCTTCCTTGGTGTATTTCTGTTCAGGGGTGAAGCTTAAAATCGGTGCGATTTTGTCTTCGGATATACCTGGAATATAATTATTAATTTTATGTTTAATTGTTTAGAAAAAACGGTCATTATCATGCCTAGCCAAAGACATGTTGAATAATGACCGATCCCTATAAATAAGAAACGATTTATTTGCTTACGGAACTTAACATTTGACGTATAGTTTATTCTATGAGGCTTGTGTAAAAAAACTAGCATATTTAGACAAAACTAATCGTTTCTTTTAGGATTATTTTAAATATTTCGGATGGCACGTTAAACTGTAGGTCTCGGCTGTCATTGAACATCCTTGGCAGTCCTTACTACTACCCAGTCAGAAGCCAGTAAGTCGGACGCTAGTCTAACCTAACGGGTATTGGGTTGCACGGGTTAAGGAGGCCAGATAGGCAGTCGCTCCTTGTAAAACACTGGTACTCAGCTTAATCCGGTTAGACTGGAAGCGGACCCCAACATAGTTGGGACGAAGACTCGGGAGACAATGATTATTGAAAGTAAGGTTTTAAATAATAATATATTTAAAGTAACTATACATACCGATGGCTTTTAAAAAGCCTTCCATGTTCTCCTGCTTGACGAAAGTATAAGTCTTGTTTAAGAAAGACATGTTGCCGAAGTGTTGTGTAACTATTCAATAACTAGATTTCCCAAAAACCATGCTTATATATTTGGAACGGTAATCTTCCTGTAGATATTGAAAATAACTTATCTCTGATTAAGCAATGACCAAGCATTTTCTGATGTAATAGTGCTATAAGAAATGTATTACTTACTGTTAATCGAAACGTTTCAGTTAAAGTAATAGATAAGCCATTATCAAGTCTGAGCTTGTATGCGATGACGATGTCGGTCTCTGAAGATTCCCTTTTTTTAAGTTTTCGTTGTAAGATTTTCAACCTTATCACATAACCGGAAGGTTAATATTCCATTGGTAAAATTTGGCAGATTCGGGAAGGTTGATCTGCTGACGACTGTTCTGTAACTAGTATATTTAGGTTCGGGTTTTTCACGGCAACTTATTCATATACCATAGAACAAGGTTTATATAAATACAAAGTATTATAAAGCTGAAGAGTTTGTTTGGTATCGAAGTTTGTGTATGTATGTATGTTTGTTATTTCTTTTGTTCGACAGGTTATTAACCATTAACGGAAAACTGTAGAGGCCCTAGAATTGTACCCTGGGGCACCCCTGATCTTGTACAATAAGCGTTATCTGATCTTTTATAGGTCATCGATAGCGTCCTCAACATACTGTTGGCTGCCCTTCGTATAGCTCGTCATTTTAAATAACCGTGGGACAAGACCGACTGCCGCTAACTTTTTTAGAATCACATCATTATTAACTAAATCGAACGCTTTTGTAAAGTCGAATATCGTATTTGAGAGAAAATGAAACAGAATTGTGACATCATCTTCCTTGCATTTCCCAACTATGTTGGGGTCGGCTTCCAGTCTCACCGGATTCGGCTGAGTAACAGTGTTTTACAAGGAGCGACTGCCTATCTGACCTCCTCAACCCTGAGACCCGGGCAACCCAATACCCGTTGGTTAGACTGGCGTCAGACTTACTGGCTTCTGACTACCAGTAACGACTGCCAAGGATGTTCAATGACAGCCGGGACTTACAGTTTAATGTGCCATCCGAAACACAGTCATTGGTGTCCAAGATATACTTAGAAAGTACATACAAACTTAGAGAAGTTGCATTGGTACTTGCCTGACCTGGAATCGAACCTCATACTTGAGAGGTTGGCTCTTTAACCACTAGGCCACCACGACTTCTGAAACAGAATTATGACATGATAAAAAAATACTAAAATTATCACATGATAATTATCACTTGATATTCTTGGACTTCTTGTTCTTCTGATAAGGCCTCGCCTCGCTGTCTTTACAAAAAAGGAGGTTTCTGCCTTAAAATCTTTTCAAAAATATACCTAGGTACTTCGGATCGCTCGACATTTGGTTTGATATACGTAAGCGGTACTGTTCCATTGCTTCTAAAATTACTCATGACCTTAGCCAATATTAAGTAACAATCCCTAAATTTTGGTCTACGATAATTTGGTTGAGTAAATTACTACGTATTTCACAATGTTTAATTTAGAATCGATAAAATAATTATACATATTCATCATGACTCAGCATCTTAAACGTATCATATCTAACTTATCAATGGTCAATTAGCCATCATAAGCCGTAATCTCGATGCGTACGTTTTTTCACAGATATAGGTTACCTGCAGAAGTAAAGATTTTTTCTTGCAATTTATTCAAGTTAATAATATGTATATTGCGCTTGTATTTTAATCATCACCTGCCTGTTGTTCTAACCTAACCACGAGCAGCTGAATACTAGTATTTTACAAGGAGCGACAGCTTGTCTGATCTCCTCAACCTACTACTCCTGCAAGTCGATGCCCTTTGATATTATTATACTGGTTGTAAGATTTTCTGGCTTCTGATTACCCGTAACTACGATATTTGACGGTGTCTTCTGAATGAAACACAGAGGAACTCGTTATAACATCACTATGATCATCCATTCGTGGATCGACCACGCCAAGCGTTGCTCGGCCTCAGGATCGATCGCCCCTAGCGGCTGTTACTTAGCCACGAGCTTCTCAGTGTTATTTTGTTCAGGCCCCTCTTTCCCACTGGGCACTATAGGCACGTGCCCAGGGCCCCGCGTTCGATTGGGGCCCCCTAGTTCCTTTTTCCCTTGAACCTGGCACATTCGCAATTACATTCAATATTTTTTTTTTAAATTTCCAACACAGAATTTAAAGAAACAAAAGACAATTTGGAGCCTGTTTGTTGATATCAAACAATTGAATACTAAGACAACTTGGTTTTATTGGTTTACTTGGATTTAATTCGGGAAAAAGTAATTGATATCTTTGTTTTTTTTTTAACTTATTCTTAACATTAAGGTGATAAAAATTTTAGAACCTTGTTTCTCTACTTTCTTTATCTATTATAACTAAATAGTGTTTTCTTTAGGTCATAGGAGCCCCATGATCCTAATCCTAATGTGCCCAGGGCCTCAAATAGTTAAAAGACGGCCCTGATTTTGTTTTAATTATATAAGGTCTAACAAGATCAGGTCTATCAAAATAAGGTCTGGAGAGACCATTTGGACCGTTTCCTGGCCACAAAAAACTAGCCATAGAGATAAGTGGAAAGATATGGGGAGGCCTTTGCCCAGTAGTGGGACAGTATAGGCTAATAAAAAAAAGGTCTAACAAATATAGTGCACCATATTGTCACAGGTCATTTAATACATGCTAAGGATCATGTTTACTACAAAAAAAGTTGAATGACTCAGGGGTAGGCGATCGAGCGCCTTCATAGAGACCGGCGTTATGCGTACAATTTGGCGATTGTGATAATAAATTTAATAAAATATGTTGTAGTTTTCATGACTTTTTTTGTGGTAAACGGAGGAGTAAGGAAGAGACTCCGGAACAGGGAAAAACGGGACGGTAAGGATCATCCTTAGCATGTTTTAGATGACCTGTAAAAATATGGTGCACTAGTTTTGTTAGACCTTATATACTTATTTTAAATTATCTACAATTGTTGCATCAGGCTTTACTTAATCTTTTATGCTTTTATCGTTAATCCTTATTTATATTGTAAATGCAAAAGTAACTCTGTCTGTCTGTGGACGTTGCATGCCAAAACTACTCAACCGGTTTCAATGAAATTTTGTTCCCAGAGTATAGTCTGAGGATAGACTTTGGCTATTCTTTAACCTTGGGGATCAACTAGTGCTATATTCTACATAAATGCTGTATACTATGTTATGTACACTGGTGTAACTAAATATACTTCCCTTATTTATAACAACTTGTACTATTTGTATCTAATACCTACGATTTCTAAAATCTCTTTTGATAAAGTTGTGCCAAATTGCGTTCAAAATAAGAATCATATTGTTCTTTTTAAATTTCATTGTATTTCAAACTTCCTTTCTGATTTTCTCATTTCTTCTTATTTCATTTTCATTGAAAATAACGAAAACAGTTTCTTCGGGAAAGTTGTTTGTAATCATGAGTACAATCACTTGTTTAAATATCGGTCACTAATTACCAGTCACCCTATATAATATGTCATTATATTTTATCGACCTAGCTTTGTTTGTAATTGAAATTCAATAAGGGTTTACAATAATAATAATAACAACACATTTTTTCTAAATAATAATTAAGTACTTTATTGGAAAAAAAATAATAAAAATTCTAAATATAAATTAAAAACTTAGACAGCTTTGTAATATCTCTTGGCAACGCCGTCCCATGCATCATTGACCATAGTCTGAAAAATAAACAAATACATGTTTTAGAACTAAATAATCGAACATCAATTTTGATCAAAATGCAATCAGCATTCCCATACAACGCGGCAATGCGGCCAGTATTCTGGGGACGTTACCGGATGACAATGATGTGGAGGAGTGTGATACGTGACTTCGAAAGTGTAACACCGAAGGTCATGTCCCCACAAGTTTACGAGTTCGAAAGTCTTAACAACGAATGCACGCCACCTCGAAAAACTTGACAACGAATGCACGCTACCTCGAAAAACTTAACAACGAATGCACGCTACCTCGAAAAATTTGACAACGAATGCACGCCAACTCGAAAAACGTAACGCCGTAGTCATGCGATCTCTAATAACTAAATCTCGAATATTCACTTTTTCGAAAGTCTTAACCACGAACGAATCCATTTTCCTCGAAAAACTTAAGTCCATCTCCATGTGATCTTGACCATTGTGTTTTGGTCTTTCTAATTCAATAAAGACTTATTATGATGATTATGATATTAGAGGTTTAGTTATTTGAGACCGCATGGCTATGGACTTAAGTTTTTCGAGGAAAATGTGGAAATGTGTGTTTTATTCAAGTGTGTATTTATTAATTTTCATCAAATATATATCTTTCTTTATATTTTGTAGATATAAATGATTTATAATAACAGTTCTTGTATCAAATTGTGTGCAAAATAAACAACGCTGTACCTATGGTCTACTATTTTCTGTGCCACCATATCGATATAAAAATTGATAACCTATACATTGATTATGATAATTCTAAAATGCTATGCCTTTGGAATGGAATTTATTTGGTTTTGAATTAGGTTTGCTTTAGGGTGCTTCCACACAGCAGTATACAATGTTATACAACATTGTATAACACGATAATATTATGAATTATTTATCGTGTTACACATCGTGTTATAAAGTTGTATAACGTTATATAACCGCTTAATGCGAGTGTGGAAGAAGAAAACATGCTGCGCCGACCCCAAATAAAATTGGGATAAGGGCAGGACGATGATGATGATGATGAATTGCTATTAGGAACTGAAGATGTCAACAAGCAACTAAATAAATGTGTGGATCATGATTTGTACCCGATAAAGGATACATTTGATTTAATAATTGTGAATTGAAATAATACTTACAATAATAAGTTCATCGCCTACAAACTCTCTAGTAAAAACGGCATTTCCCATTTCTGTTTTGATGTTCTGGGTCACTTTGTTGCCATCAACAATGTATGTAGTCTTAGCCTGAAAGTCACAAAATGCGAAATTATTATTGCACAAAGCGACAGTCTGTCAATCAATCTATAATTCTTTAAGTGCCCTTTATATTTTGGTCTGTTGGTTCAGACTAACGGTTTTCAGTTTTATCGCTCAAGTACATGGTTAGAAGTCGTGGTGGCCTAGTGGTTAAAGAGCCAACCTCTCAAGTGTGATGGCGTGGGTTCGATTCCAGGTCAATCAGGCAAGTACCAATGCAACTTTTCTAAGTTTGTATGTACTTTCTAAGTATTTCTTGGACACCATTGACTGTGTTTCGGATGGCACTTTAAACTGTAGGTCCCGGCTGTCATTGAACATCCTTGGCAGTCGTTACGGGTAGTCAGAAGCCAGTAAGTCTGACGCCAGTCTAACCAAGGGGTATTGGGTTGCCCGGGTAACTGGGTTGAGGAGGTCAGATAGGCAGTCGCTCCTTGTAAAACACTGGTACTCAGCTGAATCCGGTTAGACTGGAAGCCGACCCCAACATAGTTGGGAAAAGGCTCGGGAGATGATGATGGTTCAGACTAATGGTTTTCAGTTTTATCGCTCAAGCACATGGTTCAAAGTTGATTGGGAAAATTTGTCAGTTTCGGGTTTGATATGTAAGTCTTTACAAAATTCCAAAACACTTACGGGAATCTTCTCAGGTCCAATAAGATCGTCGAATTCTACTCCGGACTTGAATGTGACTTCTCTGGGTCCTTCGGGGGTTTTAGTGATGTATTTGTAGGTGTCGCCTTCCTTGATGACTTTCTGTTCAGGAGTGAACTTCAAGACTTGTGCGATCTTTTCATCGGAGACACCTGTAATATATATTGGTTGAACGTTAAATACGGGATTATTATCAAAAGTTCTATTCTTGAAGAAAATGTTGAAAATACTACGTTCAAAATTTTGTTTAGTCGAGAAATCAGTTGCGCAAATTCGATTTCACACAACATAATTAAAGATTACCAAAATATTCTGGACTTTGATTTATTATAATTTAAAATGGAATTAAATATTTCATAATTAAGACCAATAATAAAAAGAATTGAACAAATATATCACAAGTGGACTAAAACAGTGTTTCTACATACCGATAGATTTCATAAATCCATCCAGATTCTCCTGTCTGACAAAAGAGTAAGATCTACCGAGGAAAGACATGTTGACCGTTGACTTTTTGGGAATCCAATAACTAGTAAACCTTCGACCGATCCTTATTTATTTGGGGCTCTTATCTTCCTGATTCAGCAAAAAAGATTAACCTTTGATCGGACTTTGACGCAGCACTTTCTGATTCAATTGTGCCAAAGTCATTTCAGAAAATTAGTATTTCATTATCAATAGGATTCAATAGACGAAACGAATTTAATCCTACAATAATGTGAGTCCTTGAAAAATTAATTATTAAGTCAATTGGTGATCGGAAGTGACTTCTATAGGACCAAATGTGTGTTGAGAGTGATAAGTCCCTTCATAGTACAAAGTATCGTGAAATATATAAATCTTCCAACAACTGCGTGTTGTGCTGGCTCTGCTGCTGCAGAATCATAGAACCTCAAGCGGCGCAAATATCAGTAACTATATGTTTGAGCCGTCGTGTTCGAGGTCGAGAAGTCGTGGTGTTTAAAGCACCAGTATTTCGAGTAAGAGGGTTCGGATTCGATTCCATGTCAGGCAAGCACCAATGTAACTTTTCTAAGTTATACGTACTTTCTAAGTTTATCTTGGACACCAATGACTGATTAAAGGTGAAGGTAAACATCTTGAGTAAATCTTGACTATAAAGTCTGAAATCACCAACACGCATTGAGCAAGGGTGTTGATTAACTTTCATTCCTTCTTGGTGGGAGAGGAGGGCTGTGCCCAGCAGTGGGACGATAAAAAGGCTGTGATGATGATGATTATGTTTGAGTCGTTTGAGTTTGAAACCCTCGAGACGTGGGGACCGACTCGCCTACTCACAAAGGATATTTCCAAGCCCCTGGTTGACACTTCCCGTGACCCAAAGGCAGGTTTTTATTTCGCCCAACGATTAAGCATTGCCATCCAACGTGGCAATGCTGCCAGCCTGTTGGTTACACTACCGGGTGGAAGCGATGAAGATGAGTTTTTTGACGCCGTTTATAAGTAGGTATATCTAATTAGTTTCAAGTATTCTATAAGTGTGTTACCTATATTTAGTTACCTATACTTTTAAAATTATCTAATGCTTATCGTAACTCCACTCGATATTAGGCCTAGCCCTGAGTAATGCTATCTATTTATCAGCATTTCGAATCATCAGTTTATGTGTCATACATACTGTATTATTTGTTTATAATGTTTTTAGGTACTGTCGTTGATTTTAATTGAAATTCAATCAAGTGAAAAACCTAATGATATTCTGCCTGACCCTTACTGCCTCGTTGGTATTCGCATAGTGCGACTGCACGGGGTCTAGGGTTCGACTCCCTAGTCGGGCCTGTGCATCGCTTTGTGGGTTTTAAGTGACTTTCATAAAGCAGCCCGAAGTTTAGATGTTATCAATGCACCATACAAACATATCGTGTCGGTGAGGGAATGATGATGATGATGATGATGGCATCCAGACCGATTGTCGGCTAGCATTCGCGCAGATACAGGTGCACTCTCTATTCCCTCTCTCTCATAGTCCGATGGGACGGCAATCTGACACGACCGGAGAGAGATCAGGCGCAGGACCGACATTTACGTGCTCTCCGATGCACAGGTGAATCAATCACCAACTTCCACACTCCAGGCTGCTTTATGAAAGTTTCTCGAAACCCACAAAGCAATTTCGGCCCGACCCGGGATTCGAACCCGAGACCCCGTGTACAGCAGTCGCGCCTTGCGACCACTAGACCAACGAGGCAACCAACGAGGCGGTGAGGGAATAGAGAGTGCACCTGTATCTGCGTAAATATTTGTGCACTATAACATGTCCTGCGTAGTTGCGCTGACGCATCACTATTTACTGATCAAAGTTCAAACACTTCATGCAAAATCTTAATGACGATGTCAATTGCTTATCAGCGGTTGACAGCAACGGTCGTTATCCTCGGGCGCCAATCAGTACTGCGTACGTAATCAAGTATGATAGGCTTCGAGTACATCAGTCTACGAAGGGCCAGATAATATATGCCATTAGTCTTTTAGAATTTCCAAGAATCTATACTAATATTATAAAGCTGAAGAGTTTGTTTGTTTGTTTGTTTGAACGCGCTAATCTCAGGAACTACTGGTTCGATTTGAAAAAATTCAGTGTTAGATAACCCAATTATCGAGGAAGGCTATAGGCTATATATCATCACGCTAAGACACACGGGAGCGGAGCAGTAATCAAAGATGCGGGTGAAACCGCTGGGGACAGCTAGTGTATAATATGTAGCTCCTGCTTGTTTGCAAGAGTTACCACGGTGGACAAAGACCTCCAGAAGGAACAAAGTGGGTTTTGGTGGTTTCAGTCTGACGTCTCGCCGGCTGACAGCGGGAGGGTCATTTGATGATTTCACAGGTCAAAAAAAAATGTGTGTTTGTTCAGTTTGTTGCTGCTAAATTTGTTGAAATCTGAAATCTGTACATATACATACAAAACCACTGAAGGAAGTGATTAAAGGAGATAGTGTGGTTATTATGCTTCCAATCTTAAGCATGTCGTCTCTTTTTATGTCTGTCTAAAAGAGACTGTGACCCTTGAGTTTGTTTCGGCGTTTCTTCTCAGGGTAGTCAGTTAGGAAATGCCGACCTCATCTCGTTATTATAAAAAACGTGTTGAGTTCAATCTATTTGCAAAATAAATATCATTTATCATTTAACCCATTTCCTTACATTTTATGAAGTGTACCTATAAAAAAATATTTCAAATATATATTTCAAACCCATATGATTTTTTATCCAATAATATGTAATAGATAAGTCCCCAATTTTTTATCAAAATCAGTTTAGATCCTACTACTATTATAAAGGCGAAAGTTTGTATGTATGGATGGATGGATGTATGGATGTATGGATGTTTGTTACTCTTTCACGTAAAAACTACTGAATGGATTTGAATGAAACTTTACCACAATATAGCTTATACATCAGAATAACATATAGGCTACTTTTTATCCGGGTATGGAAAGTACTTCCCTCAGAAAGCGGGTGAAACCGCTGGCGGAAGCTAGTATTGAATAAAATATATTTGGCCGAGTATAGATTATTGCAAGATTAAGATAATGTCATTTTTCTCATGGTCACGGAAAATTGTATAACACTGTGAAGTGAAGATAAACAATTATGTTTTTGTGTTAGTTATGAGCAATTTTAGGTTTCTTTAATCATTTATTGTAGAGAAGATGGGGCATGCAGCAAGCGCAGCGTGGGATGTCCACCAACAAGATGGACAGAGGACCCTATAAAGGTAGCCGGAAGACGCTGGATGCAGGTCGCTTTCAACTGGTATATGTGGAGATCTATAGGGGGGGGCTATGTTCAGCAGTGGACGTCGTCTTGCTGAGATGATGATGATGATGATGATGGGACATGTGAAGCTTTTTTATGTTTAACCTGTTCACAGGGTCCCACTAAGTAAACCAACGAGCGTTTAAAAAAAAACAATGCTGTTTATAAACACATTAGTTATTTATTTGAAAGTGGTTTTTATTTTGTATTTAAGCAGCTTTGTAGTATCTCTTGGCAACGCCATCCCAACCTTGACGAGTGACAGTCTGAAAGGGAACAAAGTTTTTTTTTTTATTCTGGCATATATAACATAAAAGTTTGTGCCTAACCACAACTGTGCACATGCTGTGCGCAAATTTAATACCTATAATATAATGTAAATTTTGTGTCTGATTAAATATACATACACTACTGTTTTTATTGTGCCAATGATTGTAATTGTTAGTTAATAAGTACTATATTTGTATGCCCCATGTAGCAGATCACGGCATGAACATGTTTTATTTTTAAGATCTTTCTACCACCTGTGTATCACAAATAAACTATTTGAATTTGAATTTACACAACAAACTTACAAATTTACATAAAGAGCTTTGTCTTCTTTATAGAATAGACATAAGCCCAGGCTCAGCATGGCGATTCTATATCTATTCTGTCAAGAAAAGACAAAGCTCTTTCCGTCAATGTCAACATGTCTTCTGCCCGAGCACGGCGCGACCTATCAACTCGCATATAAACACTTGTAAACTTATGTCGATCGAAGAAAAGAAAAATTTCTTCAAAATATGTCAAAAGAAATCTTACGTCAATCTGTCACTTTTCTGTCATTATGTCCATTCTCCGGTAAACAAAACTTGTTTCTACGGTTGCCATGCTTAGCCTGCAGGTAGGCATGTCATATAATATTTATAATGTATGTAGATGATGATAACTCACGACAATAAGCTCATCTCCAACAAACTCCCTCTTGAAAGTGCCAGAGCCTTTATCAGTCTTCACTGCCTGCGTGATTGTGTTGCCATCAACGATGAAGGTGTTCTTCGCCTGGAAGAATCAAGAAATTATGGAAGGGGAAATAGACCCATACACCCGCAAGCTCCTACTAACTCACATATCATTGTTTATTTTCAAAATATTATGTACTATCTCTGTAATATAATCAAAGTAGGTAAGTAATAAATAAACTAAATCTAAGTCAGAAATAAATAGTCTATACTATTATTATAAAGCAGAAGAGTTTTTGTTTGGTTGAACGCACTAATCTCAGGAACTACTAGTCCGATTTGAAAACTTATTTCAGTTTTTTTACTTTTTATTCGGGTGTGCGAAAGCTAGTATGTGATAATTTTTTTAGCCCTCAATTCTGCAACGCCTGAATAAGGCCGTTAAGTTATACTTAATAATTACTGGTACTTAAAATCTGTTTATACATTAACGAGCAAATAAAGATTTTCATTTGCTTTGCTTAGAATTTAACGGCTTAGGTCCGGTTGCTTGAAGATCGGTTACGTCAAGATTTCGTGAAAGCACAGAATACTAAATAGTAACTAGGTTAAAGTAAAATTATCCGAGGGACAATTTTAAAAATGCATTGTTCAATGAGCGGTCTAATAACCGATGTAAGTAACGGCGATCAAAAGATATTTAATTTTTATAAGGTACAGGCGCCACATTAACCAACCCTATCGCTGAAGCATAAAGTTCAAAGTTGATTGTCAAAATTTGACAGTTTCAGGTAGCCTGATGTGCCGTCGAATGCGAAGATAGCCGACTTTATTTTTTTAACCGTGGTCAAAATTGACAACAGCAAAACTTTAACTTTTACTTGATTGCAATGCACACCGAAACTGTCACTTTAAGCCGTATGCTTCAGCGATAAAGTTGAAAATCTATTAAGGAAATTTGTCAGATTGTAGTAGCTTGATATGCTGGCGTCTGTACGAAAAATTGGACCTTAGTCTTAAGGTTCGAAGTTTAATATACTCACGGGAATCTTGTCAAAGCCAATGACATCATCGAATTCGATTCCAGATTTGAATTTTGTTTCTTTCGGTCCTTCTAATCCTTGTGTGTGCAAAGTGTAGGTGTCGCCATCTTTAGTTATCTTTTGGTCTGGGGTGAATTTTAGGGCCAATGCGATTTTGTCTTCGGGGAAACCTGGATTGGTGATTATATTTTATTATAACGATTAAGTCGTGGTGGCCTAGTGGGGTTCGATTCCAGGTCAGGCAAGTACCAATGTAACTTTTCTATGTTATACGTACTTTCCAAATTTATCTTGGACACCAATGACTGATTAAAGTCGAAGGAAAACATATCGAGGAAACCTGGACTATAGAGTCTGAAATGACCAACCCGCTTTGAGCAAGCATGGTGATTAACGCTCAATCCTTCTCCGTGGGAGAGGAGGCCTGTGCCCAGCAGTGGGACGATAAAAAAGGCTGTGATGATGATGATGATGATTAGTGTGGCAGCATTGCCATTCAACAGGGCAATGCTGCCACCCTGTTGCTCACGGCCAGTCGTAAATTTATGATGTCCAGACCGATTGCCCGCCACGGCAGCGGTTCTCTCTAACGAGATAAGTCAACTGCGCAGGACATGTTATAGTGCTCAAGCATTTGCGCAAACACAGGTGCACTCTCTATTCCCTCACTCTCATAGTCCGATGCGACGGCAATCCGACACGATAGCAGAGAGATCAGGCGCAGGACCGACATTTACGTGCTCTCCGATGTACAGGTGTTTCAATCACCAACTTCCAATAAATGTTAGAAGAGAATATCTAGTTTTAATCCCGCGAGACAAAAATCCTGCACCCAATGCTGGATTTTTGTAATGGATTTCCGCAAAGTAAAGCCTGATTCAATAAGTCACCAACTTCCAGACTCAGGGCTGCTTTATGAAAGTTTCTCAAAACCCTAAAAGCTATTTCGGCCCGGATCCAGGAATCGAACCCGAGACCCAGTGCCCAGCAGTCGCGCCTCAACTACAGACGAGGCAGTCAATAATATATAAAAATATCATTATATATAAAAATCACATACCAACAGATCTGAGGAAAACATCCAGATTCTCTTGTTTGACGAAGGAATAAGTTTTGTTAAGGAAAGACATGTTGACTGAAGACTATATTGGCGATCAAATAATGAAGAAGCCGCTAAACGGAGCTTATTTATTTGAACTCCTAATCTCCTAATTATCTGAATGATTCATTAGCTCCCTGACCAAGCGTTATATTTTTGATTATCTGCGAATCAGGACAACAGTGCGGCTGAATTTATCTTGTAAAGCTAAATTTAAAAAATGAACTCATCATGGACACCGTCAGATCGTTTTATTAACTGCTTTAGAGACAACGTGTGTAAACATTTATTTTTATTGATGGCTGAAAATCTTTGCCTTTGCTTTAGAAGATTTTCGCTTCTTCGCGTTTGTAGTTGCCTTGAATGGGGTCCCATTATTACTGTTGTTATTTTTATACGGTCAAAACAGTTTGTATTTAAATTAGTTAAGGTTTTATTCTTTTCACATCACGGAAGAAAGGTTGTAATGTAATTCGTTTCTTTATGTGTGTGTTTTTTTTAATTAATTATGGTATTATTAAATTGGAGTTCTTATGTTATACATGAGCTTTCATAGCTGCCCTTGAACGTCCTTGGCAGTCGTTACGGGTAGCCAGTGGGTCTGACGCCAGTCTAACCAAGGGGTATTGGGTTGCCCGTGTAACTGGGTTGAGGAGGTCAGATAGGCAGTCGCTCCTTTTAAAACACTGGTACTCAGCTAAATCCGCTTAGGCTGGAAGCCGACCCCAACATAGTTGGGAAAAGGCTCGGGAGTAGATGAAGTTATTCATGAGCTTTATAAAAACATTTTCGGCATGAGCAAAAATTGTAAAAATCTGTATATTAAAGCGTCGCTTCTATAAATAAATAAAACTTTATTTCAGACCATATAGTCCATATAAAAAGGTTCAATATCAAATACCAAGGAAAATTACATACAATTCAATGGTGGTGGATTTTCTAACAATTTTAATAAGTAGGTATGTAATCACATGTTATATTAATGTAAATAATAACGCCTTTAACGACAGTAGAATATCGTATATAAGAGCGTGACAAAAGCTTTGTAAAAACAGGAGTTTTTGAATACACGATATAAGAAACGGTCTTTAATTTTCAATTTCTTACAATTTCCTAATCCTCAAATAGGTCATTCAGGGGCTAAACTCAAAAGGACAATAATTATTCAAGAAAATCAAACAATAATAAACATTTTTTAAAGTTTTTGAATTGTTTACTTTATAATAAATACTAAATACAGCAAAACTATTAGTTAAGCTGAAGTTAATTTTTATGTTTGTGTCTTTATATCTTTTCTTTTTCTAGTATAATAATAGGCAGTTAAAAGGAAAGACCCTCTGTCGTATCAACTTTGTATATTGTTTAAAAAAAAGCAAATAAAAATCCAAACCAGGCAGTTATTTCAAGAAACAGCTTTGAAATTGGTATAAATGCGGAAACCTTTTTATTTTTAGGTATATTCTACCAGTACGACTATCATATAGTCGTACTCAAATCCCAGCTTCTCCAGTACGAGTATGCGGGTTCGACTCCAGGTGAGATCAGTACTAATGTAACTTTTCTTTTCTCTCCTAGGTATACGAGCTTCCTCAGTTTATCTTGGACTTTTAACTGCCACAGTCACGTATAGATGACAACCCAAGTGCCCAGCACGCCACGGTCACGACTACATGACAGACTTTTAAAGTATCAAATAAATAGTCAGTTTTATTCGATATAATTCCGAACTCAGTACTACGTATATTGTAGGTATGTATGTATGAATTCTTAGCTTGGCGCTGAATTACAATTTCTTTGGCGTGGCGGTCAAAAGGTTCAAGCTGCGGGAAAGTTCGTCCATTCACGACTGACCTACAGACACACACTCATATTGCGTGCTTTTATACTCTTATTAATAACTAGCGGTCGCCCGCGGCTCCGCCCGCGTGGATGTCGGTTTTCGCGACAAAAAGTAGGCTATGTGTTGTTCTGATATATAACCTATAGAGGACCCCCGCGGCTACCAAAGCCTAACTTTTGTCGGGATGAGAAGCTCGCGCTCGGACCTCCCGCCTTATTATACCTACCTACCGGCCGACCCGCGTCGAGCGCGGCAACGACACGGGGCGATGGCTGATTATCGTATTTCATGTATAAGTTTGGTATTTCTACACCGATTTCTATGATTCTTATTTTATAGAATATGCAATAATGTTATCTTTTGTTAATTAGTGATGAGCGAGAATATTATTATAAACATAAGAGTAAACAAATCAATAACAAATAATCAGGAAGCTCCGAACTGGTAAACTATCGTAGTTATACGTGTTATTGTGAGTCAACCATTAAAGATAGACATATGCTGTTGTGGAATATTTTTTAGATAATTTTATGTAGAACATTTCCGTCTTACATGATTTCTATGTAGCTTTAACCATTAAGGCTGCACACGCGACGAAAGCTTAAAAAATGGTGTAACTTCTCCCGTTTTCCCAACATTTTCCTTCACTGCTCTGCTCCTATTGATTGTAGCGTGATGAAAAGTATCCTATAACCTGTCCAGGAGTATGAAGAATAATTGTACCAAGTTTCATTAAAATCCGTCCAGTAGTTTTTGTTCCTATTAATAACATACAGACAGACAGACAGACAGACAGACAAAAATTTTACTGATTGCATTTTTGGCATCAGTATCGATCACTTATCACCTGATACCCCTGATAGTTATTTTGAAAATATATTCAATGTACAGAATTGACCTCTCTACAGATTTATTATAAGTATAGATAATGATTAATAATGTATACAAAATAAAGCCGGGTAAATTAAACTATTAATAACTTAAGAACGGCTGAACCGCTTGGCTTAGAACCAGGAGATGAACAAGATAGGATAGGATACTATGTTTTCCCAATTTCCCAGGATAAGGAAACTTGGTCTCTCCGGAGGTTGAGGACAGAACTTAATCAGGAGTTATTTTTTGAGTGGGTCCTCATCAAATGACCTGTGACTGTGGGTACAGCTGTAGAATGTGTCAGATTTTTAATGAGATAAACCCATTTTTGATCCTTATGGAACTCTCTATGTGCCACGGCCGTGGTAACTCTTACAACAATCATGTAGCCCCGGGACAATCCCACAGCCCCATGGCTAAACATGAGTCACATCAAGATAATGACGAAGTGGTGTTTCGCAATACTCCCAACATTCAGATAGCAGTATGCGCTCTATGCTAATATCTCTGAACTTTTCACAGCTTTGGGTGCTTTTACACACCCAAATGTAGGTGTATGACTATTAACCAACACAAAATTAATGTTTTTAATTTAATAATCTTGGGACACCTTTTCACACACGGTCGGTAAGCCCCAAGGTAAGCTGTTGATTAACTTGTATTATGGGTGCTAACACCACTGATAAACACACATATTTACAAATACATATAATAACACCAAGACCACAGTCAAGAAGCATGCTCATCACAAAAATGTCGACCGTACCAGGAATCGAACCCGGAACCCTCAACTCGGAAGTCCGGTGTGTCAACCATTGAGCTAACGGGTCGTTGTTATTGTGTTTATTGTAGTTCCCATCACCATCATCATAAGCAGATTGTTGATGTCCACTGCCGAACCTAGCCCTCAGTATGTTTATAAATAATACTAACACAGTTTAAATATTTAACAGTACTTTATTAAAAAAATAAATTAAGATATTAACTAAGAACTAAATTAAGCCGCTTTGTAGAACCTCTTGCAAACGCCGTCCCATTTGTCGGCGGTGATGGTCTGAAAACAAAGAAAAAAATAATATATCTTAGAACATAATAACTGCAAAATATCAGATACAATGCACAATAATCAATACCTAAATTCAAGCCTTATAGCCTAATCCCTAAATGTAAATAAATCAGTAGATCTTGACCCAGCATTCAGAGCTATCATCATCCTCCTGCCTTCATCCCAATATTTATTTGTGGTCGGCGCAACATTTATGCTACTTCCACACTCTGCTATCTACCGTCATCTCACAAGTAACATTCTTTCTAGCTTTATCAACTTTCACACAACCCTTCCATCGTTTCTGAGGTTGTCATTTAGAAAAAATGGTTTAACTTTTAACCATGTATCTAATTTGAATGTTAAGCCATGGCTATATTATGCAGCTTACTGCATGCAACTTACTGTTGCATGATCCGATCGGTTATAAGTTACGAAACGCTTGGCACGATCGGTCCGTGGATGGGTAACTATCTTTCTCGTTACGAGTTTCGGAAGGTAGGTTAAATTTGTTAGTCCCAGTTGTCATTTGAACATATTAAGCAGTTGTTACAGGAATTCAGAAGCTAGTAAGTCTGACAACCGGTCCAAGTTAACAGTTCGATTCCAGAGCGCCTTTTAAACACATACCCTATTTTAAAAAATGAACCACTCTCTTCTCTTGTATATTGTTACACTAGACTTTGTCAGGTCAATTAAACTTAAGCCTAGTTCTATTTCTACTGTACCTACTATTACAGGCGCCAGCACATCAAGCTACTTCAATCTGTCAAATTTCCTCAATAAATTTTCAACTTTAACACTGAAGTACATGGTTTAAAGTAAATTGGGAAAATTTGTCTGTGCTGGCGTCTGTACTTTCTAAGTCTATCTTGGACACCAATGACTGATTAAAGGGGAAGGAAAAAACTCGAGGAAATCTGGACTATAAAGTCTCAAATCACCAACCCGCATTGAGCAAGCGCAGTGATTAATACCCAATTCTTCTCCTAGTGAGAGGCTCTCTGTAGAAGTAGAAATAATTGAAACTTACGACAATGAGTTCATCGCCAACAAACTCCCTCTTGAACTCTGCGGAGCCTTTGTCAGAGGAGATCTTCTGTGTAACTGTGTTACCATCGACGGTGTATGTGGTCTTGATCTGTAAGAGAAAAAGTATGGTGTTAGTCCTTTGGGGCGATGAAGTCAGGGGAGTAAATGTCTTCATATCCCGGGAGGATCTTTGGCCCTGGCGACCTTATTAATGAGGTGATCTCAATTCTGAGTGTCACCAGTGTGTGTTAATCTAACTTTACAAGCTTAGCTGCTTTATTAGTCTAGTAGTTGACTGCGGATGTAGTCTTGGGTTCGATTACCGGGTAAAAGAGTGAATTTGCTAATATACCTTTAGCAAATAAGGTACGAGAATAGACCAGGAGTGGCAGTTATGATTCCAATATAACAAAACTTATTCATAATCAAACAATTTCATTTTTTCTGTGGGAAGTACTCAAATGACCCCTCCAACTGTGGTTCAATCGGGGGGTGTGCAAAACTTTTACTGACTAAGCGATTTTGTTCCTTTTGGAAGTCTTTGTGTGCCAGCACCACGGTAACTCTTAAAGTGCGAAAAACCCGCATTCCTTGTAGAAAATTAATAGTACTAAGATACAAATGTAAACCTAGTATTTTCCATAATACTTACGGGAGTCTTTTCAGTGCCAATGACGTCATCGAACTCTACTCCAGACTTGAACTTGACTTGCCTGGGTCCCTCAGGGCCAGCAGTGTGAACGACGTAGGAGTCACCATCTTGGACAATCTTCTGGTCAGGGGCGAAGTTCACGAGCTTCGCTATCTTGTCATCGGGGATACCTGGAATCACAATACACTAATAAATATATATCGCAGGGATAATATGAAGATAATATCACAAAATCCCTAAGTTGTTTATAACTTCTTCTGTATATAAAACAAATGTCTCTTATTGGAAAGAGGCATTTTTTCCAAAATTGACGGTCTCAAAATTAGCCGTACGAATAATTCATTAATACCCAAGGGAGTAATTTGGATATAAATATAAGGTGCTTTTTAAATATCTGCCATCCTCTTAAGGGGTCATTGTACTCATCATTATAAACATCTCTTGCTATGGAACCAACTTCAAAATCGCGAAAATAAAATCAGCTGTTCCCTACGATTTTGGTCGCAATTTGTACGCAATTTTGGAGTTTGTCCCATAGTAAAAGATGTTTATAATGATGAGTACAATGACCCCTTAAGAGGATGGCAGATATTCAAAAAGCACCTTATATATGGTATGCACTGAAGTAGAGACTGAATTAGTCTAATTAGTTATCACGCTACTCTTGCGCAAGCGATGCTTGTTGTATAATTATCTTTATCTACACATATAAAAAAATCCTTATTTCCCTTGGTCACGCGTGAAAGGCTGGACCGATTTCACTTTTTTTGTGTTTATCATTTGTCAAGAGACGATTCTTATGAAAGAAAAAAAAGGACAACGTCTGTCGGATCAGCTAGTAAATAAATTGATATTACAATAGTATTGGGTTGTACGTTTATTTCTAAATCAAACCTTTTTAAATCATTTCGACCTACATTAAAGTAAAATTAATACTTTCCGACCTTATTGTGACTTATATATATTGTGTTGTGTTTATTTAAGTTCTATTTATATTAAAGGTGCAAGTCAACATTTTTTATTTTATTTATTTAAATCTAATCAGATTGGATAAAGAATCTGCTATATTCTAAATATTCTGAGAAATTAATTACAAATTAATTTACCAATCTATTTGTTATCAGTCACGGTTTTTTTTTCCTCTGTGATTTTGAGACTATAATTTATCTGAATCACCGTTTTTTAATAAAATCGTTTTTTATAAAGCACAAATTATCACAAGTGTTTTTTTTTCTTTTTCTACAATTTTTTTATCAATCTCCGCGTTTATTGGTCACTGTATATTATGTGTATACATACCGACAGCCTTCAAGAATCCATCGAAGTTGTCCTGTTTGACGAAAGTGTAGTTTTTGTTAAGGAAAGCCATGTCGACTGATTGCTCTGTAACTGGGCGATCGAATAACTTAAAATCGGCTTACACGGGCTTATATCTGAGAGCTAATCTACCAGATAGTAGTTGATAAGCTGGTGTTAAACTAAATGTCGTTAGGCGAAGTGATTCATTTTTTTTATATTGATAAAGTAAGCTACAGACCAAAGTGTCCACGTAGTATAATTTATTGGAATCAATTTGTAGGTGATTAATATATCTACTTAGAATTTATTGCACTCGCACCTGTGTGTAGGTGCTTACAAAAATTAAGCTTTAACAATTACATCTACTTAGGTCAATAAGTATTTTCTTTTATTAAAAAGAGATAACCACCTACTTATTTAAAAAGTTATAAAACGATAAAAAAATACATTTACTGACTGTTGCCCGCGACATCGTCCGCATGGGCTTTAGGTGATTAAACATTCATCCCCCCCACGTGATAGCGTGATAATATGGTAGCTTATATGTTGACCCGACCTCTTAGTTATATTCATGCCAAATTTGAAGCAAATCCATGCAGTACTTTTTGAGATTAGCCCGGACAGACAAACAGACAAAAATTCTAAAAACTATATTTTTGGCTTCGATATCAACTGTAGATAACGTCCTGATTGTTCTTTTAAAAAAATACTCAATGTACAGTTTTTACTTTTCTACGATTTTATTATATGTATAGATAGATAATACAAGTATTTACACAATAACAAATTAGAACGTGTCCATCACTGTCTACTGGGAGCGTGCCCAAGAGGCTGGCAGCATTGCCGCGTTGAATAGCAATGCTTATTCTCTGTCCAAAGTAATAGCCAGCCTTTGGGTCATGGTAAGCATAATTAATACTTACTCGATCAATCGATTGGAAGAATTAAGTCTACTACTATTCAATGTACCTACGTTCTGTTAAATTTCCTTAAGGGCGCGTATTCCAAAAGCTGGCAACGTCGCAAATAGCTGTCAAATATTTACATGTTTTAATTGGACACAACTAAAACATGTAAATATTTGACATACATGTTTTATTTACAAGAAGATGAAGATAGAATTGTAGGAAAAAAAAAGATTTATAGATATAAGCTAAGCAAGCTAAGAGTATTGAAAACTACCTAATAAAAGAATATGTAACTGTGACATACACACACGACGAATCACCACGAAAAAGTTATCATTTTGATATACTATATCTTCCGATCTCTTCAGTGGTGATTCATATAGATTTAAATAAAGCATTTGACACACTCATTTACGTAATAGGTAATAATAATAAGCAGAACTTTATCAAGATGTTTTGTCATAGTTTCCCTTATTTTTATCAAATGTTGATAAGAGAATACTTACCGTACCTACCTATGCTATATTTGTTAGGGATGAGTGATTATCAGGCATACCCCAAGGATACATGTTAGGTCCTTTTTTAAATTGGAAAATAGTCAAATGACCCAGGCTCAGACTTTTATTGACTGGAAGGCATCGGCGTGGTACAGACCAGGCCGCCAGTACGTCGTCATTAGATATTCAGAGGGCGAGTCACACAAAAATCTCTGCCCACAGATTTGCGCCTATGGTGTACCGTGGTGTCGTCCCTCAACAGCGCCCATGGTGTATACTAGCGAGATAGAGACCCAGATAAGCGGTGTAATCTTCGCTAGCATAATTGGTTTGCAGAAGGAGGCGACGGCTCCCCATTCTCTCTCGCTCTGGACCATGGCTAGCACCAAGTCCGGACGGTCGGTCACGAAGACACGTCGGTGCTCCGCCCGAGTAGAGTACATTTCTACCATCTGCTCCACCAGGTCCACTTTTAAGCCATATTAAGCATCAACAATTAACTTTAATTTAATTTTAAATAGTTAATTTATTATTGGACAGCGATGGGGATGAATTTTTCGACGCCTTTTAGTTTTTTATATAATTACTTGTATTACATACCTATATATATTTTTTTTACTTTATAATAATGATGTAAATAATTTATTGTTTGTTGATATTAATATTTATCACAACGATCTGAAATTGTAATAATTTATTATTATTGATTTCTCCGATTTTTTTGTGATTGCAATTTTTTTTCATACTCATGATTATGATTCAATTATTAATAAAAATGATGACTCAACCTGACTTTAAAAAAAAAGCGGTTTTAGCTTTTAATTCGACTTAAATTAGTGGGGTTTTTACCTAATGAGAGTAATTTTTAATTTGTGAAATATCTGATAATAATAACGAGCGCATAATATTCACTAACTAATTAAAAGAATGGCGTATCACGGTGAATTTGCATTGATCTTTTACCTATTATGAGATAATTCGCTGTTAGGGGGTGAGTAATGTTTAAATTAAAATAATCTACGTTCAGTGCTATAGGTACAAATAAATAAATCAACCATCATAAAAAAAATCCCCAAAAAGACACCATGACCTATCGTGGAATACGCTGCGCGGATACATATCACAAACATCAAGTACCATCATTCGTTGTATGCCATGGGAGTCCCAGCCACCCCAAAAGCGTGAGATGGGATCTTTGTCGATACTCTTGTGCCATCCCATTTTGAAAGTTCTGCGTGCTTTGCAGCTACGGAAAACTTCAAGATACGGGACGGACGTATAGTGGTCATCGACACCTGTTTTTGTACCGTTTGGGGTCAAAACAGTCTGATCGTGGGATCCGAATGTATCAGGTCTTTATATCTATCTAAACTAATCACTTAAAACTATCGTCTGAATATTGTGGAATTCTATAATAAAACCTTGTCTAATAAAAAATATTGCAAACATCTTAAAATATTTTCAATCTAAAATCTTTAAACAGTTTAATATTATTTTGTAACTATTTAAGATTGTGACTCAATAAAGCAAATCTGCTTCGTACGCATGAATTATTAAAAAAAATAATCTGATCAATCAAAAATTATTATATTTGTTGACTAATTATAGATTTTACAAGTTGATGGTAAGATTAGAACCGGAATAGACTGAAACAGTCACTCATATGTTTGCTACCGTTTAAAGCTATTATCAAATCAGTATTACCTAATCCATAGTATCTACTAATATAAAAAATGTGAATGTTTAAAGGACGTATGTGGGTGTGTATGATTGTTCCTCTTTCTCCATGAAACTGCCAGTCATTACCTTCTGTTTAGGGTAAATTTTGTTTAGGGTCAGCGCAGAATATTTTCTTCTTCCACGCTCTTCTATCTGCCGTCGTCTCACAAGTTACATTCTTTCTAGCTTTATCAACTTTCACACAATCCACGCTTCGTTTCTTTGTTCGTCCCCTTCCTTTGTATAAATCACGTTCAATATCAAAATTAGTTACCTCGGGCGGCGTCAAACCGCGGACGGTTTTGGTCAAAAATTGGGTGATGTATAACATCACCCTGTTAGGGCGCAGCAAATTAACTGAAAACTATAAGTAGATATTGAAATTTATTATTTTTATCTATTTCTTAATTATTACGATACAATAAAATATAGGAACAAATACAATTAAGTACAAATCATCACATCACACTATCATCACATCACACTAATATATAAATGCGAAAGTTTGTGAGTGTGTGTGTATGTTTGTTACCTCTTCACAGCCAAATGGCTGAACGGATTTTGATGAAACTTAGCAGTAATGTAGTTTATACATCAGAATAATATATAGGCTACTTTTTACTCGGGTGCGAAAAGTACTTTCTTCAGGAAGCGGGTGAAACCGCTAGCAGAAGCTAGTAAAATATAATTAAGGAGATAGCTGTCGCTTTAGCACATGATATGGATAATAATGAGAATTCTGTTACTCACTTTGATATTTTTTTTTTGGAAAACAGTTAGTCAGGTGTGATATTAACATCATGTGAGGTACTGGCATAATCATGATTTTTAATCATGTACTTATTAAAATCATACGATATTTGTTTACTTTCGAATAATTATTAAGAATCATTTACAAGCGATCAGCTGATATTGATCACATCACACTAATATTATAAATTATGAAGAACAGCAGGCTTAGCATGGCAACCGTAGAAACAAATTCTACCGGAGAATAGATATAATGATTACGTACATACAGTACATCAAGCGTCTAGTCGTGGTGGTGGCCTAGTGGTTAAAGAGCCAGCCTCTCAAGTATGAGGGCGTGGGTTCGATTCCAGGTCAGGCAAGTACCAATGCAACTTTTCTAAGTTTGTATGTACTTTCTAAGTATATCTTGGACACCAATGACTGTGTTTCGGATGGCACGTTATACTGTAGGTCCCAGGCGTCATTGAACATCCTTGGCAGTCGTTACGGGTAGTCAGAAGCCAGTAAGTTTGACGCCAGTCTAACCAAGGGGGTATTGGGTTGCCTGGGTAACTGGGTTGAGGAGGTCAGATAGGCAGTCGCTCCTTGTAAAACACTGGTGCTCAGCTAAATCCGGTTAGATTGGAAGCCGACCCCAACAAAGTTGGGAAAAGGCTCGGGAGATGATCTGATGAACGATGAATAAGGATTGCCATTCAACGCCATAATGATGTCAGCCTCTTGCGCACGCTCCCAGAACAAAGCGATAGGGATAAATTTTATTGTTCGACGCTATGCACATGAATACAGTAGACACGGGTGTCATTTTGTTAGTGAGTTCAGTATTTTAGTTTTTTTTGTGTCAAATATTTGTATAATAGGTATATATTTTTTCTTTTTACTTTTGTGAATAAATAGGTTCAATGCTCAATAAAAAATATCTAAATAAAACAAATTTTTACATATATTTGAGTATATTTAATTAATATTTATGTACGAATAATGTAGAGAGAATATAAATAAATACTTAATTAATATAGCAATGAATAAATTAGGCCTTGTAGTATCTGCGAGCAACTCCGTCCCATTTGCTGGTAGCGAGAGTCTGTAAAGAGAGATTTATGTTATTATTAAATAATGATTAATTTTAACAATGTTAATGCATGGATTATTAGGTTTACATTTAAAAAACATCCCGTAGACAAAGAAGACTTCAATTCGTTTCTCGTTTCTCTTTCTTTCCTTATAGTCTTCCTATGTCTCTCCTTATTTTCAAGCATGAAGATTGTTCATTGTATTATTAAAGATCAGTTTGGATCCCAGTATAACACTTTCTATTTAATCTATAATTTTTATAAAGAAGAAAGATTTGATTGTTCGTCTGGATTTTTTGAAAAACTCTTGCACTCGGGGAAGCTACATTATCCCCGGTGAACAAAGGCTATGTTTTACCCGGGTACGGGAAGAAGTTTCCCGGGAACGCGGGAGAAACCGCGAGAAACTGCTAGTATAAAATAAAATACATTTTAATAGTAGGTGTCTATCGATATCAGGAAGATCCCTTGACCCGAGGCCTAACGCGAGCCTCTTGATTATTAATCAAGGAATTGGTTATGAGAAACATATCATCATCACCATCATCATCAGCCTTTTGATCGTCCCACGACCGGGCACAGGCCTCCTTTCACACTGAGAAGGATTTAGCGTTAATCACCACGCTTGCTCAATGCGGGTTGGTGATTTCAGACTTTATAGTCCAGGTTTCTTCGAAATGATTTCCTTCACCTTTTAATTAGTCGTCCAAGAAAGACTTAGAAAGTACATACAACTTGGTAAAGTTACATTGGTAGGTGCTTGCCTGACCTGGAATCGAACCCGCGCACTCGTACTTGCGAGGCTGGTGCTTTAACCACTAGGCCATCACGACTTAGAAACATATAACACCAGAAATAAAGATATCCTTACCACAACCATTTCGTCGCCAGAGAACTTCCTGGCGATGGTCAGGCTGTTGCCATCAGCGTACTTCTGAACCTGGGTGACGGCGTCTGCCTCAACGATGTAAGTGGTCTTGCACTGGAACAAATGGACATATTATTACACACCGATTAGAAACGACTATAATCATCAGTCTTTTCATCGTCCCACTGCTTGGCACAGGCTTCCTCTCACACTGAGAAGGATTGAGCGTGTAGTATAGGAATACATAACATAATAATGCATTATAATAACAGCTGTTTAACGAGTGTAAGTTCAGAATAAATCGAAGCTTTGTACGAACAACATCTCTTTTATTTAGTGTTGTTGTCCCATCCTTACAAGCGTTAATCACCGCGCTTGCTCAATGCATTATTTATTATACATATTTACATGTTATTTATAATTTTTTATTAAAATATTCATAACAACAAAGTCCTTATAAACGGCGTCAAAAAATTCCTTCTCATCGCTGCTCACCGGGAGTGTACCCAATAGGCTGGCAGCATTGCCACGTTGTATGGCAACGCTTGACTGTTGCCCAAAATAAAAACAACCCTTTGGGTTACGGGAAGTGTCAGCGAGTCTCTTTGAAGTAAATATCTTTAAAAAGGAGGTGTACACTCGGGCCGAGAGTTTCAACCCCAAACGAAAACGCAAAAGTTATAGTTGCCTATTAGGTTACCTACCGGTTATAATTTTGTTTAGATTAAGGGCCAGTTGCACAGGTTGCTGATAAGTTCCAGGCAGTTTTTTGGCAGATAATTTCATACAAATTCTGTTCCATTTTTTAATTTATCTGGTAGATAATAGCTATCCGTAGCCTCTGGAACTGGCCCTAACAAATCTCAAAATCATAGTCAAAAAAAATATACCAAAAAGGTTTACTTACGCTACGGTTAGCGTTGGTCTCGTCAAACTCGACACCAGACTTGAACGTGACCTCTTTCTTTTCCTTAGGAGTGATGGAGGTCACTGTGTAGGAGTCTCCGTCTTGCGTGAACTTCACAGTAGGTGTGTAGGAGAGGTAGCCTTGAGCCTGCTCAGGGGACAGACCTGGAAGCAAGGAAATGAGAAAATAAATACATAATTCTTAATACTTAGCTGAAATGCTAAATATAAATGCCATGATAATATTTCGACCCTGAAGGCGCAATGGTTACCGCGGTCGACATTTGTGTGATGAGCATACTTGTGGGCTGTGGTCTGGGTGTTATGATATATATGTATTTATAAATATATATTTGTAAAATATATGTAGTTCATCAGTTCTGTTGGCACCCATAGGTATAACACAAGCATATAATGGCTTACCATGGGGCTAACCGACCGTGTGTGGAAAAGGTGTCCCGATATATACCTACCTACCTATTTATCTAACCTACTTCTAAATGCCTTCTTGATTTGCAAATTGAAATTCAAATATCGAATCATTGAATCGAATTCATTTTTTTATAATTGGCAAAGATTTGTTTGATTCTTGTTTCTTATTCATGCATTTTTTATTATTTTATATTCGTAAGAAACTCGTACTGTAAGAAATATTCTTCAAAAAATAATTAACAAATTTAGTTCAGTTGTTCTCGAGATTTGCGCTTAGAAACGTTCAGCGAAAAATTTTCATATTATAGATTAATTATAGCTTTATCTAAGATTCTTGATAGTAATTACACTAGACACAGATCCGATCCAGGAAAGGCGGTCATGCGCCTTTAGTGTGAAATATCTATCATTATCACTTTATCAATAACTATTTAAGTACGTAGGTACAAAGCTATACGAAACCAGTTTGTCTTGGACTCGCTTTATAAGGTCTTTCTACAAGTTAAACGGTCAGCTTATACTGGTTTTTTATAGCTTGATGTGTAGATGTGTGTACCTACATTGGTGAAATAAAAATGATAACTGCTATCAGATTTATTTACGACAGCACTATCATACAATTAAATGGAAATGCGATTAAAATATACTATCGCAAAAATTCAGCCTTACTGTGGTCAAATAATATGTTCATGAAAAGTGACACTTGACGAATGTTGACGACTCCGATAGCCCAATGGTTACCACCCTGTACTACCGAGCTGTGTGTACCGGGTTCGATTCCCGGCACGGTCGATTTGTGTGATGAGCATGCTTGATGGCTGTGGTCTGGGTGTTATAAACAAAAAATATATGTGTAAAGTATATGTAGTTTATCAGTTGTGTTGGCACCCATAACACAAGCTAATCAATAGCTTACCATGTGTAAAAAAGGTGTACCGATATTATTTAATGTAAAAACTAAATGACCACCCATTACTATCTAAATTCAACTGTTGCCCAGCAGGCTTAGCATGGTCTATCTATCAAGAAAAGACAAAGTTCTTTCTATCAATGTGAACATGTCTTCTTCCCGAGCATGGCGCGATCTGTCAATTCGCATATAATCACTTGTAGACTTATGTCGATCGTTCTTCGATCGTCAAAAAGAATCTCACGTCAATCTGTCACTTATCTATCATTATGTCCATTCTCCGGTAAACAAAACTTGTTTCTACGGTTCTTTTTCCTAACTTCTTTATCCGCATTCGAAAATCAAATTGACAAGATATTGTGACATTGACCGAACACCGTGGTCAGATATGAATAAGATTGAACTCAATGTTCCAAAGCCAGTTGGTCAAGTCCAAGGATCTTCGATACTGATAAAAAAACAAGTGCAGATCACGTCACCCACCGTAGTTGTAATCAGAAAAGCCTTTTTAAAGATTAGCATAACAAGAGGTATGGTTTGATAAATATTGCATATACGATAAGGTTTATCTCAAGCTGTAAGGGTGAAGGTCCTTTATTTAAGTATTTATTTAGAACGTTTCTTCCAGAAGTGGTGGTGGCCTAGCGGTTAAAGAGCCAACCTCTCAAGTGTGAGGGCGTGGGTTTGATTCCAGGACGGGCAAGTACCAATGCAACTTTTCTAAGTTTGTATGTACTTTCTAAGTATATCTTGGCCACCAATGACTGTGTTTCGGATGGCATTTTAAACTGTAGGTCCCGGCTGTCATTGAACATCCTTGGCAGTACGGGTAGTCAGAAGCCAGTAAGTCTGACGCCAGTCTAACTAAGGGGTATTGGGTTGCCCGGGTAACTGGGTTGAGAGAACACTGGTACTCAGCTGAATCCGGTTAGATTGGAAGCCGACCCCAACATAGTTGGGAAAAGGCTCAGGAGATGGAATTTTTAGAACGTTTCTTATTGAAGATTTAGTGAAATAATAGTTCGTTCTTTTTAGCTGAAAAACGTCGACTGCTGGACAAAGGCCTCCCCCAAATAATAATTAATAAGAAATAATACATAGTGATGGAATATTCGGATGTATTCTTACTTAAAAGTGTGGGTGTGGCGGTTGTTTTTATGGAATGGACTTTTGTATCGAAAAAGTACGGGATTTGGGAATCGACCAACTCACTGCATACACTCAATATGCTCATATATTGATAGGAAAATTTGCTTCAAGTACATACAAAACAATAATTATCTTGATCCTTTTAAAAAAATAGCACCTACTAAAAACTAAACTTCAAATTTTTCAGAATCCTGGGATTCATATTTAAAAAAAATGATTCTATGATTAAGGAGACAAAACAAATTATATGGCGAGCCAAAGGATAACCACCATCTGCACAAGACATATTTACGCAGATATCTTAATTCCCTTACTCCTATAATCCGATGGGAGGCCCATCCAACACGACCGGAGAGAGATCAGGTGCAGGACTGACATTCACGTGCTCTCCGATGCACGGGTGTATCACGACCAATGTCCAGACCACAAGCTGCTGCGTAGAAGGTTCTTAAAAACCCAAGAAGCGATTTCGTCAAAAGACGGATTAAAAACTTACCGAGAGCATTGACAAAGTCCTCAAAGTTCTCCTGCCTCTCAAACTTGTACTCCTTGCCTAAGAACGCCATTTTTGACTGGTTTGAGGAATGGGAATCGCAAACTAAGTCGTAGAGGGGGTCTGATAGTCTGTTTTATAGTTAAACAGTAATCCCCCGGATAAAGATAACAGTCTATTTACGGTGTAAAAGATAAGATTTATTGCATCCAAATCTTTAGAATTCATCGGTTTCCCTTTTATCTGCATTGACCTTTAAACACTACATCTACTGATCGATTGTGAAATTGGGTGATTGCAGTTTTATTTGGTACCGTATGGAAAATTTCTACAAAAAATTAAGCAACAGATGTGATTTCTTCTAAGCTTTAGATAGATTCTCGTCATACGTGTGTATCAAACAGGAATTCACAAGAAAGTGCTCTTGAAACTACAAAATAGACAGTTAGAATCCTAGTGCTAAAAAAATAATCAACATTTACAAACGTAATATAGCTAATCCTGTTTTATTTATTAGCAAGACAAGCATTTGTTATATCTCCAGTTTAGATACGATCACAAGAGTCATACGATACTAGCTATTTATTATAATGGATGAACTCATTAATTATAAAGGTTTTGTTATTTAGATCTGCTTGTCAAATGTGTGTCTTGCTTTACTAAACGCTTTGTGTTTGATCCGTGAATGGGTGACCATCTTGACATGATTAGTTGTTCCGTATTTCGGAAGGTACTTTAAATTGTCGAAAGTCTGGCAACCAGCTGTCTTACGAAGGGGTATGAAGTAAATCAGGTAACCGGGTTGAGAAGATTAAGTGGTCTCCAATGCCTATGTAGGCAGTCGCTCCATGTAAGACACAGGTACTCTGCTGCATCTAGTTAAGTATAAAAGCCGACTCTAACAACAAGAAGAATATCATAGTTAGCTTTTTCTTCCAGTCGTGCTCCCTATTTCATTTTTGGTCCCTACAATTAGTTACACTCTTTTATTACTCTCCTCCCGTCATCTCATCTCATCTCAGCCATAGGACGTCTACTGCTGAACATAGGCTTTCCCATTAGATCTCCACATACACCGGTCATACTAACTTTAAATACCTTCTCATCCTTGTCATCCTTCAAACAATCTCTACATTCATTCTCTGTTTCTATACCTACCTACATACTTAACACACAATTTGTTACATGTCTTTCATCCTTCCTCATTACGTGCCCTAGACATAGTAAACGCTGGCTTGTCCTCATTTCTATCAGTGGCTCCGTGTTCAATCTCCAATTAATATAACAATTCCTCACTTTATCCAAATAAGATAGCACCCAAGGTATATCAAGCATACTCATCATTAAATCATATTCTAAACTAATATTCTAAACTAAACTTTGCTTGTGATGCATTAAGTACCTTTCCGATTGTATTATTACATTATTGTTACATAGTCACATCATGAACACCTGTTATCGTTTTGCTACTAAGCAATATACCTACAGTTTGTGTTTCTATATCTATATCTTTATTTATATCTGTTTCAACATTACGTGGTCTCTAGATATGGTGGTAATATATTTTCGTACTAGATTGTTCACAAGATTTTGTTTTTCTTTTTTTTTCGATTGATTTCTTATTTTCTATGTTTTTTATGTGAGTCCCACAATTTGGGACTCTTCAACTAAGTAGAATAATCGTTTAGTTAATATCTGTATTGTTGTTTCTTATTTAAAGTGTTTGATGTAAAGTACTGTTTAGTTGATATCTATATATTGCAAACGGTTGCTACATCTGCCAAGAAACTGCTTTGCAGTTTGGCAGAAGTATTATTTTATGTAAACGGTGTTGTTATATGAATAAACGCTTTTTACTTTTACTTTTTACTTAGGCTTGTGTGTTACATCTCTTGAAGTAACCTTCGTGCCGTCAAATGATCTTAATTAAAAACTAAAGTTACATAGATTCGTTTCACGATATTTTCAGTAACCCTTTAACTTTTTCTGAGATTCTTGATATTGTAACAAAAGAATCAGCCGGACCACCACACACACAAATGTAAAGCAGATTATTCCAAAAGATAGGATAGATGCAAAAAAATTGACCTCATTTTTTTAACCTTAAGGATTGTAGCCAATCCTAAAAGTCAATGAGTTCATTTTTATAGAATTTTTGATAATTTCAAGATGGGTATTATAGGAACTAGACTATTATGTTACTTTATACATTGTACGAGGAGTAATGTAATAGATATTTTAAATGATAGCTGAACGGAATTTTCCATGACTGTACGTTAATTGCTCTGGGTTTATCTCTACAAAAGAAATTATTATCAGTTCCTAACTTTTCTGACTGATAATACCTAGATATAAGGTGTAGAAGTCAGTTGTTATTGGGGACAGGTCGATTTTACGCTAGTCATCCGCCTAGCCCTTTTCCAACCTAGTTTGGAAGGAGGTTCAAAATATTTTATTGGGTTACCCACCTTATATACCTACCTACCTATATACCCATAAATATTGATAACTTGAAACTGTGCCTTGATTTGATTGAAATTTAAACTGATTTAATTTTATTCTTTCCTATTTTAGTCAAACTGACAGCAGAACATTTTTTTTTTTAAATAAAACATTGATTAAAATTACGGGAATTAATACAAAATAAGACTTGTCGTATAAATAGGTTCGCTCTAAGTCGCCAGCGATGTCCCATAGGAAGTACTACGCACACTCGGTTAAGAGTCTAAAAGCTTGATTTAAATGGGATTGTTCGTAAGAGTTACCACAGCCCTGCCACAGAATAACCCTCATAGAGAACAAAAGTTGTTTTTAGTCAGTAAAAGTGACACTTCCCCCAGCAGGCTCAGCATAACAACCGTAGAAACAAGTTCTGTCTACCGGAGAACCGACATAATAACAGATAAGTAAAAGATTGACGTAAGATTTATTTTGACTAGAAAATATTTTTTTTCAAACTTATCAGTAAGGATTTGATGATTTCTCAGGGGCGCCTCGTGAACTCTGTAAGAATGAGCTCATGAATTCTTATCAATACTCTGTTTTATCAACACGTTCGTACTATCAATTTAATGCTGATAGTGGGTGCAACAGGTGTGTCATTATTTAATTTCATGTTAAAAGAAATGTCTAGAATGTTTGACAAGAAAGTGTATTACTTATCAGTACATTGTAATTTAGCTGTAGCTGCCTCGTTGGTCTAGCAATCGCATGGCGCGACTGCTGAGCACGGAGTCGCGGGTTCGACCCCCGGGGCAATTGAGTAATTGGGCTGTGCGCGGGATCTCGGGTTTTAAGAAACTTTCACAAAAGCAACCCGGAGTCTGGAAGTTCGTGATTGATACACCTTTGCATCAGAGAGTAAGTATACCTATGTCGTCGGTCCTGCGCCTGATCTCTCTCTGGTCGTTTCGGACTCCGGTCGGTCGGTTCGAATCGAACTATGAGAGTGAGGGAATAGAGAGTGCACCAGTGTGTATGCAAATGCTTGTGCACTATAATAACATGTCCTGAGTAGCCGCCTGATCTCCATAAAAGAGGCTAGCAATCTGTCTGAAAATAAATAATGGAACCACATCACATAGTTTATAATATTTATTTATTTCCTTCTTTGAAGTAACTTATTGGACTAACAAAATTGTTCTTATGTACTGTTTATCAACAAATGAAACCTGTTATCATTTCACTCGCTATCACGAATATAGTCTTTGCAGTTTACACACAGGGCGATTGCAAGAACATTAATTATCAGATTAATATAATACTTCTAAGATAAGTAGGTACAGACGCCAGCACATCAAGCTACCCGAAACTGTATTTTTTTTTCAATCTCTTTGAAACTTGAAAGTTGAGCGATAAAGTTAAAAATCTATTTAGGAAATTTGGTATATTGGAGTAGCTTGATGTGCTGGCCTCTGTACCTAATTGTTCGTATTGGTAATGAAAGATCTATATCTTACACTTCACCATCATCATTCTTGGCCTTTTCATCATCTTCAAAACCCACAAAGCGATTTCGGCCCTACCCGGGATTCGAACCCGAGACCTCGTGCACAGCAGTCGCGCCTTGCGACCACTAGACCAACGAGGCAATCAAAATAAATAATACAGTAGCTTTATCAAGAGCTGCTTGAATTTAATAATTTGCCTAGTGTCTTCCCATATTGAGTTCAGATTCCTTTGTACCCGGATGCAGCTGGTATTACCTACAAAGTCTTAAACACAATATTTGGATGATAAGATTAGTACTATATCGGGAGGTGTCAATGTTTCCGCTGGCCGAGTTGATGGACTGCGGTCGGAGTACACTATACACTTATCAATTCGCAAACGGATCGAAATAATCGGAACGATTATATTACATTCGCCGGCGCCTTATTTGGCAAGAATTTTGACTCTTTTAATGAGAATAAGTTCGCGCATTCGCAAGTCGTGTTGCCCTCGGTGTTAAAACACCAGCTTCTCAAGTATAAATGCGTGGATTCGATTCCAATGGCAAATACCAATGTACCTCTTTTAAGTTATATGTATGTAATTTCTAAGTAAATCTTGAACACCAATGACTGTGTTTCGGATGGCACATTAACTTTAGGTTACGAGTCGGCAGTCGTTACGAGTAGTCAGAAGATAGTAAGTCTGACGCCAGTCTAACCAGGGGGTTGCCCGGGTAACTGGGTTGAGGAGGTCCGATAGGCAGTCGCTCCTTGTAAAGCACTGGTACTCAGCTGAATCCGGTTAGACTGGAAGCCGACTCCAACATAGATGGGAAAAGGCTCGGGAGATGATGATGATGGATCGATTGAGGAGGCCAGATGCGTGAAATTGATCGAACGGGATGCGGGGGGTACCACTGGCAGGAGCTGGTTTCTTATTATAAAGAATTAAAATGCTCCTGTAGAAAAAACTTGATGTTCAATTGTTAAAACAATTATTTGTTGAATTTGAATGTAATGATTGTTGTTATCATTTTAGATGTTAGATAATCTTGTTTTGCTGTGTCTGATAGGCACGATTGTACTTAGCTCTCAACCAATTTTTAACACCTGTTTTATACATTTCGTAACGCGAATATATAATTATGTCGTAATATATGATCGTAATCAAATCGTGGTGGTCTAGTGGTAAAAGCACCAGCCTATCGACTATGAGTGTGCGAATTTAATACCAGGTCAGGCAAATACCAATGTAACTTGTCTAAGTTACATGTACTTTCTAAGTATATCTTGGACACCAATGACTGATTAAAGGTGAAGGAAAACATCTCGAGGAAACCTGGACTAGTAAGTCTTAAATGACCAACCCGCATTGAGCAAGTGTGGTGATTAATGCGCAATCCTTCTGTGTGAGAGGAAGCCTGTGCCCAGCAGTGGGACGATAAAGAGGCTGATGTTCAAAGTTGATTGAGAAAATTTTACACAATAGCATACATTAAATTAAAATTAAAATGAAACGAACAACTAAAACATTTGATTTTTTTATTAAACAATTAAATTGTCAGAACCAGCTGTCTTACATAATAAACCTATGACGACCCGTGTGTACAGTATCTATTTGTGATTTTAATACATTTAATTACAATAAATTAATTAATCTTTGATTACTTCATAAGTTCTAACACATTTGCCGTCCCAGCCGTCCGCTGTCGAAACCTGGAACAATTAAAATTTATAATTAATTCAATATTACAGCATCATCGAGCCTTTTCCCAACTATGTTGGGGTCGGCTTCCAGTCTAACAGGATTCGGCTGAGTACCAGTGTTTTATAAGGAGCGACTGCCTATTTGACCTCCTCTACTCAGTTACCCGGGCAACCCACTACCCCTTGGTTAGACTGGCGTCAGACTTACTGGCTTCTGAATACCCGTAACGACCCGTAAGACAAGGATGTTCAATGACAGCCAATAATTCAATATTAAAAAAGAGATAAAATAAAAACTAAAAAAAAATAGGATTACAAAACAAAGTGATGTACCATGTTTGCCTGTCAGTCCGGATTTATTTATTAAAAGCATAGACATTTTACACTTACACGAATTAAAAAAATCTATTTGAATTTCTTGAAAACACTAAAATTTATATCAACTGTCACTAGTAAATCTATAAACAAAATCACTTCGTTCGAAAGCGCCTGCACTTTTATTAAGAGCAACTCAATGCGTCGCTACAATTAGGCGTAATTAGTTATTAGTAATTAGCTCTTTCACGACCTCTCTAAGAGGCTGGCTGACGCTTCTCATGACACAAAGGCTGGCTATTACCTTGGACAGAGAAGCCAGCCTCTGGGCACGCTCCCAATAGACAGCGATGTGGGCGAATTTTTCGACGCCTTTTAGATTTGTTTTTTTTTTGGTGTATATTTGTTTCATTAGTATTTTTTTTGTTTCATATTGTCTTTGGCTATTGAAAGTAATACCCTTATACAGACGACAGCACATCAAGCTACTACAATCTGTCTTTCCTAAATAGATTTTCAACTTTAACGCTGAAGCTTATGATTCAAAGTAGATTGAAAAAAAAAATACAGTTTCGGGTAACTTGATGTGTTTCGGGTATTATAAGATCCTTTTGAATCTCAGAAATTCCTGAACAGATACCTAAAACAATGGACCTTTGATGAAGATACATAGTTTCGTCAGAAGACAAACAAAGCCCCAGGAAATAACTAGTAAAATAAATCACCAGTTTCCTGCTTAGGAATGGACGACGTCCGCTAAAAAAGATTATGTAAGCGAATGCGCACGAGCGATAAATTTTCCATGCACGGTGGTCAAGTATAGAAAGTGCTAACTGTTAGCATTCGTCCGGGTTTCTAATGGCACTATTAAACTTAACCGTTCGAGTTCAATCGCGTGATATACGAAATTAAACTAACAATCGTATTTATTGAAGGAAATTATTTACGAAAATCGTAAAAAAAGATATTTAATTTTTTTCTGTCAACTGGTTCTTGTACTTCTATTATATTTTTCATTTGTTATTTCCTAATTAATCTGCTGGTTAATGTGCGCTTGCGCAAAAATTACAGATTTTTCTTTCTTTTTATTTAATAAGAAACTCTGATTTTTTATTGGTAACTGGTTTATTATATGGTACTAATATTTCCGTAGTTTTAACTGGTATGCTGAGTAATTTCTTAAATCGTGTTATCACAAAAAAAAAAACGATGAATGATGCATATCCTTTACTGAGTTTCAATCGGCCCTGTTGTCTATTTTAAACATAATCATAAACAACAACATTAGAATATATATTAGATCCAATAGAGATTAGAATATAGACTATAGAGTGACATAAGAATATATTTAGAGTAAGATACAGATAAGAAGGTAATGGAAATACAAATGCACACTTCATAGTTCTTAGATAACAATATGCCAAAATATATCTTGAATATATCATCACATCCTTATCAGAACTGCCATCAAATAAGCCACGTACTCCAATGTGACAAGCCTACTACATGACACACCTATGCTTCGGAATTTCCTGATTATCCAGGTCAGTTTTCCTGATTATATATATCGAGTTGATAAAAATATGATTCATAATTTCTTGTCAATATACCAATTCGGTAAAACAGATAGGTGGTGTTCAATTTATCTATGAAGGTAAGTTATGGTAAAGTTTTTTTTTCAGTGGGATATCGTCAAATGACTCCTCCCACTATGAGTGCAGCTGCAGACTTAGCATGGCGATTTTATATCTATTCTGTCAAGAAAAGACAAAGCTCTTTCTGTCAATGTCAACATGTCTTCTGCCCGCCCTGCCCGAGCATGGCGCGACCTATCAACTCGCATATAAACACTTGCAGCCTTATGTCAGTCGAAGAAAAGAAAAATTACTTAAAAAACTGTCAAAAGAAATTTAAGTCAATCTGTCATTTTTCTGTCATTATATCCAATCTCCGGTAAACAAAACTTGTTTCTACGGTTGCCATGCTAAGCCTGCTGGAGAGAGAAAGAATAAAGACCTTCTTTTGTCCCTTCTGGAGGAAATAGAACATTTCACCGTTTCGTTTTTTAAGTTATACATCTGCCTAGCCTTTTCAAAACTATGTTGGGGTCAGCTTCCAGTCTTAAAACGAACGCAGCTGAGTAGTGACCAGTGTTTTACATTTACCGACTGTCTATGTAAGCTTCTCAACCCGATACCCCCTTGTAAGACTGGTTCAGACACTCTGGTTTCTGACTACCCGTAACGATTGCTAAAGATGCCAGGAGTCACCAATTCAGCCTAGTTAAAGGCAATTTCCAGTAAGGCTAGAGCGCCCAACTATTTATTCCTTGCTTAAAAGCCTCATCAAAAGTGCATTAAAATGGTTGCATTGTGACAGACTAAATTGATTATAATAGCCACCTTTGATCGAATAACTAGAAGCAATTTTACAAAGCTCCTTTCATACCTTGTAATTATTAATAAGGGTTAATTATTACTTCCACCCAAGGCTGGTACCTACTTAAAACCTTTAAATATTCTTGAGTATTATACAGGGTGTCCTTCGAAATAATTAATAATGGCGTCCAAACCAATGGCCGGTCATGGCGGCTACGGGACACCCTTTTTCTCACACGGTCGGTTGGCCCCATGGTAAGCTATTGATTAGCTTGTGTTATGGGTGCCAACACAACTCATAAATTACATATATTTTACACATATATATAAATACATATTATAACACCCAGACTACGGCCAACAAGCATGCTCATCACACAAATGCCGACCTTGCCGGGAATTGAACCCGGGACCATAAGCACGGCAGTCCGGCGTGGTAACCATTGCGCCATCGGTATTTATTTTCTCTAAGGTAATCAGCCAACTACGCGGGACATATTTTAGTGCAAAGGCTTTTTCGCAGACACATGTGCACTCTCTATTCCCTCACTCTCCTAGACTAACCTAGTATATAAACTCCTTCTGTTATCCTCGATGCAGATTACTTTAGTAAGTCAATTCAAATCATCTGCCTAGCCATTTCCCAATCCCGTTGTTATCAGCTTCCACACAGATCGACTTATTTATCAGCTGTCATGTCGAGTACTCACCACTGTCAACATTTCTGGTGTAAAAGTTCGCACGTGTATTGATCGTCTTCCACTGTCGTCAGTCTGTGTTTGTGTCATCGTGTCTCCGTCCATGGTCACCACGGTTTTCACCTGAAACATAGATAAAAGATTTTTTGTTAGTCTTGGTAAGCTTCAATATTCAATATAATATCTTTGAATTTTAGATTTGAAGGTTAGTCTAAATCGTTTTTTTATTAAAAGCTTTTATTTAACTTGCAATGTTTGTATGTTACGGTGGATTCTTTGAACTCAATTTTGATGTAGATAACTTCAACCGATTGAGCTGAAATTTTGTATACACGTTCAGTTTATGCACGATATGTTATATGACGTCATTTCTAAATCCAATATGGCGGGCCACACAAGATGGCGGAATAGTTATTTTTAATGAATTTCAACAATATGGGTATCAAATTTTATTGAACTGTCAAAAACGGTTCCTATGTAAGTACGCAATTTGTATGAAAACACAAACTATAACGCTATAAAGTCAAAGATTTTTGTCTTCAAGTCGTATTTTTATTACGATTATATCTATTATCCAAAAAAAAATTAAAACAATTTTCGGTTTAAACTGATTTTGTTTTTTTAAGATGCTTTTCAAAATGAATATGATAAAGTATTTTATTTTTGACCTAGTCATCATCCCAGTTCTGTTCCCCTGTCTGATAATAGGATAAGAAATAGTAATATTGATAAAATATAAGTTTTATCAAAACAAAAAATCAATCAAGAAATAGCCGCAATCTATTTCGAATTTTTCTCTTTGATTATTCAATTTAAAATGCTTCGATTTATATCTAAGGCAGTTTACCTAGAAATTCTTATGATTTCATAATCATAACTGACCCCTTTGAAGTAGGAAAATTGCTGGTTGAAATATGCATTGCCTCATCGTAAACGACCACTTATATAAATTGGTTGAAGGTAGAATATGCATTAAAGGTCATCGTAATAAAAATGTAGGTACAGAGCTTTTTGAGACTGCGTCTATCGTATTTTTTGCCTCATCATCTGCCTAGCCTTTTCCCAAGCTGTGGTGAAGTCGGCTTCCAGTCTTAGCCGGATGCAGCTGAGTTTAAGTGTTTAATGTGGAGCCTACTGCCTATCTGACCTCTTCAACCTTTGCAACCTGCTTCCCCTTGGAAAGACTGGTTGTCAGACTTTCTGACTATCGTAACGACTGTCAAAGATGTACAAATGATAGCCGGGACCCACCAATTTGACGTGTCTCTCTTGCCAAGTAGCTTCGGGTTGCCCATGACTAGGTTGAGGAGGTCAGATAAGCAGTCGCTTCATCTAAAGGCTTGGCAGATGATAAAATAGTTACATGAAAGAAAGCAGTAGATCAAGAGTTAGAAACGAAAAAAATTCTACTACCGAATCTTCCATAGATTATATGCATCTAAATGCGCAGAAGATATTAGGCACATATACATACCATAGATAGATAAAATTATTACTCATTACTTCGCAGTCTTCACTTAGTGGAACTAAATCGATAAAAACATGAAAAATCAACAATTCTAAGGAAACATACCTAAATGACATGACACATATCCGTTAGATTTACTCATTGCCTATCTATTGAGTAAATGCCGAATATTAGCGCGATTGCAAGAACCGTACCTATGACTACACCTTAATAACTATAGCCGTGCCAAAAGAAACCTTAAGATCCTGTATACATGGTCGTTCTTACCTTGACTCCATCAGGCCGCTCCTCATCGAACTCTTCATTGAGTTTGAAGCTAAAGATCATATTCCTGAAGGGAGTCGTCATGGAAAATGTGTATGTGTCACCGTCTTTTGTCAGCACGGCCACTGGACTGACGGCAGCCGCTGCTTTGCGTTGGATCATGCCAACTCCTGGAAGGAAGAAAGCCATTGGTTTAGATACTACATTATTTAATATTGAAGAGGAATTACATTATAGCAAAATATAGCAAAACTGACAACGCAGGCGCGGGGCCTCGCCGCTAACAGCTGATCGGGCGACGGCGCGCGCGAAATTTGAATTTTGCTCTAATGATTAAAAAATAACAAAAAAAGTTTCATCGGGAAAGTTGTTTGTTATTATGAGTATAATCACGTGTTTAACTATCGGTCACTAATTACCAGTCACCCAATATAAGAGGAAGTTTGACACCAAGTGCAATATGGTCATGAATTTACTAGAATATCTCTGCATTCTACAGTAAATGACGTAGTTCAGTCGTTATAAAGGAATTACAATATTATGAGGCATTGTTAACTCAAGGTTAGATTTAATAGCTAAGTACCTTAGTGTTGAATAGAACTAGTTTTTATTGCATAGATCCTACTAAGCTACAACCGTTTCGCTTGATTTTTTTTTGCTCAGAAGCAAATGAGGCAATCATGATTAAAGAGTAAGTAATATTCCTAATATATTTATATTGTATTATGTTCAACAGATAAAAGCGTTATTTATTCAAAGTAGGCTGGAAATCAGCACTTTTTTACCCTCAAATTTACAAAAGAAAACCCGCAAAAACACTTTCTATGTGATCGCTGGGAAGACACATTAACTATCTGTAAGCCTGATTTTCAACAATATCGATGATCTTCTATGAATGAGGTTTAATCACCTAACAAGCCCTAATGTCAGTCTTCTCAAATTCGCCTGACGTCGTCCTTTTTTTCACGGAAAATCATCAAATGAAAAAATAACTCCCGCTGTGGATGTAGCTGGAGAGAGTCTTTAACTTATTTTTTTATCAAAATACATATTTAAAATATCGTATTTTTTAATTTCTTTTTCTTTTATTACTTTGTTAATAAGTAGATGTATGTAATTTAAAAAAAAAACTCTACAAATTAGAAAATATTTCATCACAACTGTTAACGTTTTTTTGGGAACAATTACGTAGTCTTTTCTAGTATAATAAATGCGTCTCGGTAAAGGTCGGTAGCACATTAGTAAGTTCAAAGATCCAAAGTCTCATTTATCACTTGAATTACAATAACAAATTATTCAAATAAATACAAGTGTCGCTTAAAGTTAATGTACGAAAATATAAAAACACAAAATTAGTAATGGATGCAATTATTTTTGACTGAAATCTGAATAAGTGCAATATAATAAAATGGTCGTATTTATCATCTGTCTAGCCTTTTTTCAAGGTATGTTGAGGTCGGCTTTGCATCTGATTACCATTGTATTAGATGGGACGCCTGCCTATCTGACCTTGTCAACCCAATTACCTGTGCAACCCAATACCCCTTGGTAATACCTTTTGCCGTCATTACGGTATAATGGCTGCCAAAGATGTTCAAGTGAAAGCCAGGACCCACCAGTTTTAGAGAGACATTTTAGAAATGTTCGCACGAAAATGCTGGTGCGAGAAGACCAGAAGAAAAATGTTTGTGTCTCACAGTGCCTAACACTGTCGCTGACCTGTGGAATCTAACTGGCGGGCTGGCCCAGTATACCGGCAACCAACCCTTCTTTTTCAAACCGAACGAATCGTCTTTTTCTTTCGAGGCTGCAGGTTGTTCGCAACCGTTACTACTGGCACACAGGGACCTCCAGAAAAAACATAGTGGGTTTTAGTCAAAAAGAGTTTGATTCTCCCTCCAACTGCGCCCACAGCGGGACGAATAATTTGATGATTTCCCACGAAAAAAAAACGATAGAATCTCGCCTAGGATTTGATTAGAATTACAGAGAAAATTAACATATACATACATAGGTACCTACTCACCGACAAACTTCATATACTCCTCAAACTGGTCTGAAGTCTTCAATTTATATTTGATGTTGAGGTATTTGTCTAAGGTCGCCATTTTCTCTGTTTTGTAGTAGATCTTCACTAGAGTTTTTAGCAATCAATTTGCAGCGCTGTAAGTAAATATAGGGCTTCATTAGCAACTTTGTAAATATTTGAGAGTAAAAGATTCTACAACCGCACACCAACCCGCACTGAGGAAGCGTGGTGATTAACGTTCAATCCCTCTCTTTGTGAGAGGAGGCCTGTGCCCAGCAGTGTGACGATAAAAATGATGATGAACAGATTCTAAATAATAAACTGTGATATTTATATTATACAGATATATTCTTCGTTCTATTTTGATATACTTTAACTGCTGGCCAAGTCTATGAATAAAAAACATTTAAAATATAATTAACATGAACTACAAAAAAATACTATATTTTTACAATTTCAAATATAATATTTTTACAATTTCAAAGTTCTTAAAACTTAATATTTTTACCTATGCCTCCTATTTATTATGTAACAATATTATTATTAGGTAGCACATAAGCCGTTAGCGATAGAATGGATATCAAACTGATTGTTAGTGCTTATATATTCTGTCATAAAATTACGTACATAAGATAATTTTGTGACTCAGGACGAGTACACGTATCAATGAATTATGTGAGAGCTATTTATATCCATGCATCAATTTATGTGGGATCGTCAAACTGTATGATCATTAATTAGAATTAAGGTCAGTTTCACCGATTGCTGATAAGTTTCAGATAGTTTATCTGGCTGATATCATCTCCTGAGCCTTTTCCCAATTAAGTTGGGGTCGGCTTCCAGTCTAACCGAGCTGAGTACCAGTGTTTTACAAGGAGCGACTGCCTATCTGACCTCCTCAACCCGGTTACCCGGGCAACCCAATACTCCTTGGTAAGACTGGCGTCAGACTTACTGGCTTCTGACTACCCGTAACGACTGCCAAGGATCTTTAAGGACAGCCGGGACCTACAGTTTAACGTGCCATCCGAAACACAGTCATTGGTGTCCAAGATATACTTAGTAAATACAAACTTAGAAAAGTTGCATTGGTACTTGCCCGACCTGGAATCGAATCCACGCCCTCACGCTTGAGAGTTTGGCTCTTTAACCACTAGGCCACCACGACTATAATATCTAATAATAGATATATGGCAGATGATTTCATACAAATTCTGTTCCATTTTTTAATTTATCTGATACATAGTGGCTATGCGTAACCTGTGAAACTGGCCCTTAGTAATGACGTTGTTACTATATAAGCTCTAGGCAAAATCCTTCCCGTATCTGGATAAAACATAGCCTATGTTCATCAGCAGGCTTAGCATGGCGATTCTATATCTATTCTATCAAGAAAAGACAAAGCTCTTTCTGTCAATGTCAACATGTCTTCTGCCCGAGCATGGCGCGACCTGTCAACTCACATATAATCACTTGTAGACTTATGTCGATCGAAGAAAAGAAAAATTACTTCAAAAAATGTCAAAAGAAATCTTAGGTCAGTCTGTCACTTTTCTGTCATTATGTCCATTCTCCGGTAGACAAAACATGTTTCTACGGTTGCCATGCTAAGTCTGCTGGAATAGTGTAGCTTCCCAACAGTGAAAGATTTTTTCAATTCGGGCAAGTTGTTTCTGAGCATATTCAATTCAAACGAACAATCAAATATTTATTTATGTTAATATGAGTTTAGATAATTATTTTTAAGTAATCATTAATTCTGTGCTAAAAATAGGACCAAAAATCCCTAACAATGGAATAAAAAAGACAAAAAATATCGAATCGCAGAATTAATAATTATTAAAATACGAGCATTTGCATTACCCTATTAAGGTAAATTATTATGTACAGACGCTGGCACATCGAACCAACCACAACCTAACAATTCCTTAATAGATTTTCAACTTTATCGCTTAAGCATTATGGTTCAAAGTTGATTGGAAAAATTTATCAGTTTCGGGTAACTTGATGTACACATTGTATTTAGATCTAGATGTGACCTTGATTTTATAATATTTGCAAAACGAGTTTATGAAATAGAAAGAATAATAGAAAGAGATACAAAAATATTTTTTTTTATATTCTCCAGCTCTATAATTATATAAAATTAGCAATATATTTAATGTATTTACATCGCTTATATACTAAACACGACAGCAGGTCAACCTACCCGAATCTGTTAAATACCAATCGAATATCAACCTTCTAGTATTGTGATAAGGTTGAAAATATATTTCTAAAAAAGAATTAACATATTGAGGTAGGTTGATGTGCTGGCGTCTGTAGTATATAATAATATATACAAATTTAATATATAATAAGACACATAATATAATTATGTATCCTAATATACATACATACAAAAAAAGCGTGTCTCGTTGTTGTACCCGATGAACCTATAAACTACTTAATAATTTTTCACTGATTTTAATCTAACTCACACACCGTGTCCTGTGTAGTTTGATCTATCTTGAAAGATAGGATAGCTTACATCTTAATTTATAAATAGTCGCAATTTTATTTTATTACAACTAATTTGTGTCTACGTGTATATAAGTGTACTACTTGTATATAAATGTGCATACCTAGTTTTTAACAACAAATCAGCTCTCATTATTTATTGTATGTAAACAATTAATTATAAGATGCAGTCGTAATTATTTGCATAATAGCATTACACCTGGTATGTTAATTAATTATGTATTATTTAAATAATGTACTTATACAGTAATAAATACTTAAGTATTTAGGCATAGGCATTCCTACACATATGACTCGACCAAGCTATCATATACATATATTACGAACCTAGATATCTCGCCCACCCTGTTCTACTTCATTAGCCAATAACTTCTATAAGTAGGCTATCTAACATCGAAATTATTTTTCAAATCCGTCCAGTAGTTTCTGAGATTAATGTGTTCAACTATACAGTCTTCATCTTTATAATATTAAGTACAAAATGTATTTATTTAAAAAAAACACCAAATTGTAAACACCCCGTTTTGTAAACACCAATGTTTTTTATAAACCCAAGACTTATAAGTTTGCCTCATACAATAACGGGACTGAACCCGCTACCTCCTAGTTGATTGTTTTCCTTGAACACTTCAAAGTGTAATATCTCTTGCTTATTACATACTTTATTACTGGTATAGTAGTACATACTTAATAATTATCGTGTTATTTTCCCGTAATATATCGTATAAGTGATATATACAGTAGTCAAAATATATAAACTATGTAATTAAGCTCCATATAACTGAGATTATTATAGAACAAATATATGCCGAAGTTCAGTTTTCAAAATTCAACTTTTAATCCGGTCAATTTAGACACTTGAAACAAAGATTTATTTTATTTTATTCCTACTAAAAACTCCACCCCTAGCGCATACATAAACATACAAATATTAATACTTATATGCTTATTACAGGTAAACACAACATAGACGCTTGATTACCGCTTCAATGCTAATTTAGGTCTAGTCATATAAAATTAGCACAGACCTAAAATACGGTGGAAACTTTGGGTACAGTACCATAAAAAAAAGTCTAGGAAATTGGCATGATGACTAGGTCAAAAATAAAATACATTATCATAGCTATTTTTATTTATTTATTCTGTAAAACATCTTAAAATAATGTCGGTTTAATTTATCGTTTTGTATCGAAAATTGTTCCCTGTTTTTTTTTTATATATATATAATCGAAATAAGTAGGTATATGGTTTGATGTTAAAAATCTGTGACGTCAAATTTAATTATTTTCACACAAATTGCATACAAAGTAACCGTTTTTGACAATTCAATAAAAGTAACGAATTTGACTATTTGTACCTAATCTACCGTATTATTTTATTTATTTATCTGCAATTGCATAAAAACAGTAGGTACCTACCTAACAATCTAAAGTTGCTATCAATGAACCCTATCTAGATAATTGTAATAAACTTGATAAAAACAACAGCCGTTCACACAAAACGAACTAAAATAAATGACAGCACACTTACTTAAAACGGTTCCAAAAGGTGGTATTTCACTTTTGTTTTTCCACAACTAAACGCACTAGTCCGATCGAGTACAACAAAACGACTAAAATTTACGCAACCAAACGTAACACGTCCGTTTTTGAAGACCGTTTGACTCGTAATAGGTAAAGTGGTTGCTACACTGGTGCCCACGCGCATCGAGCGTACATGGAAATAGGTAGGCCACGCACTGTACTTTGCACTTTGTCACCAGAATTATTTGGGATTCTTAAAGACAATGTCGAATATTTTTTGCTAATTAGACTAGTTCTTTACCTTTCGTTAGCCAGTTAGAAAGTTTTCTACATATATCTAATAATTGATGAAAAATGAAAACTTTCTTTTTAACCGACTTTTAAAACAGAGGAGGTTATCAATATGACCGTATCTTGTTTTTTTTTCGTCAACTCCTAGTTCATTAAGCTCCGTGAGCTTGAGAATTAGGCCTCTTTATTACTTTTGAGTGTATCGCGAGCAGACGGTTAGATGCAGCGGAGAACTTGCTTTGGTGCAGTATCTTTTTTTGACTGAGAAATTATTAATGACATCCCGCTGTGGGTGCAGCTGGATGAAGTGTCAGACTTTTACTGACTAAAACTCAATTTGGTCCGTTTGGAGCCCATTACTTGGCAGGGCCGCGGGCCGCGGTTGTTCTTGCAAACAATCTCACAATCCTGGGAGTTTAGTAGTTTGTTAATAAATGGAGACCTCGTTTAAGGAAAAGCAGTGTAAACGCCATGCAACACGGTGGAATATGGCGGGCACTGGTTAGTAGCAAGCCAGGATCGGGACGGTTAGCGCTTTTAGGGGGGGCTACATTCAGCAATAGACGTCATGATGGTAACTAATGAATCAAGGATTGAAGAGGTTACGATTACAAAGTGACTTCGAAGTAAATTCTTCAACTCAATGAATTCCACGTGCTTGGATGGTAAGGAATCCACTAGCTCAGTCGCCGCTCAGTTACGTTGCCGTTCTTTTAGCAGAGCGAGAATAATTTATTAAATCTTTCCTTATAGCAAAATGTAACAGAAACTTTCCGGCAACACAGACTTTGATCTTGAGCGAAAACAACTCGTGGACTTACCGTGAGTCCAAATCCAAAGGTCGACGCAACGATGCTTGACAAGCTTACCACGCAATGATGACGTCATAGGACTGTATAGACGACGCATTATGAAAAGTTGAAGTAAACGAATCGAGTGCAAACTCAATTTTAGAACTTCCATGCATCATACTTGTTTTTGAATCAATAAAGTCCTTGATTGGTTTCTATAAGACCAAGAACTTCTGTGGTCCCTATTACTTTTATATTTATACTTTAATACACTTTATTACCGATTAAGATGACTGTGAAGAATAGTTTGAGCTGTGGATATACTCGTATGCATCGGAGAGCACGTAAATGTCGGTCCTGCGCCTGATCTCTCTCCGGTCGTGTCTGATTGCCGTCCCATCGGACTATGAGAGTGAGGGAATAGAGAGTGCATCTGTATGTACGCGAATGCTTGTGCACTATAATACATATGTCCTGCGCAGCTGGCTGATCTCCATAAAAGAGAATGGCCGCTGTAGCCGACAATCGGCTTGGATACCATCAATAGTACAGATAGATACCATGCTGATAATGATACAGATGTGGGTGATATTTAGTTCAAAATAAATATTGGTGTGAACGCCGATTTATGTAAAACTGCTGAGAAAAACACTATGAAAATATATCATCGATGCATGAAGGTTTTTATAAGAGATATTATCCATTGATGCTGTCGTATAATGAGGTATTGAGAATTGAAGGTTGACGTTCTGCTATGGAGGTCTATGTAGAAAAGACTTTGACTATAAAGTATTAAAACAATCTGCTGTTTGTAATACTAATAACATAAAGTAGAAGAGTTTGTTTGTTTCGTTGGTTGAACGCGCTAATCTCAGGAACTACTGGTCTGATTTGGAACATGGTTTCAGTTTTAGATAGCCCATTTAGCGAGGAAGGCTATAGTGTAGTCTTGTGTTTTACTCGGGTGCGCGGAGTTGCTCCGACGGGACGCGGGTGAAAACAGTGGATGAAACTAGTTATTATATATTTGGTTTGACACGTTGGACTGAAGGGTGGACGTTTTGGGGGCTGTCTTTTGTTATGACGTTCGATCTGATTTGAAAACATGAGTTTAAGTTTTGGTTGTTTTTTTTTTCATGCCAATTTGAATAGAATTAGTTACAAATTGCGTCATTCCATTTGTGTAAAGATCAATGAACGTTTTGCTAATAAATTATATAGTCAGTGACCGATTATCGTGTTACTACGGCTTTATTAGTGATTCCTAGTGATAACACGATATTTTTATGTATGACTACTACTTACAGGTTTTCTGTGAATTCAGTCGCATTCTTATAGACCTACAGGTGCTTGAGCATCAGGATAAATACTAGTACTATTTTCGATACCTACATCATCATGATCTGCCAAGCATTTTTCCTCCCAACTTCGTCGGGATCGGCTTCCATTCTAACCAGATGCAGCTGAGTACATTGGACACTCTCAATACTCTCATCATCATCTGCCTTTTCCCAACTATACGTAATGGGGTCAGCTGCCAGTTGGAAGCAGTTGAGTACCAATGTTTTACGTAGAGTGTCTGCCTGTCTGAACTCCTCAACAAATAATCCTCACTCGCATTCTTCGACAAATGCTCAAGGTACAGCTATACCTAGTTTGATATAGAATGCTGCAAGACAGGTTTGAACCTAGTCAAGCGGGACCATTTACCTACATTGCACTGTGTATTAATTTAGATACTGCAATTACTACTGTTGTAAATGCATTAAGCATTCTTTAGGTTTCTTTAGCATCTGGAAAAAAAGTGATCTACATGAATATTTTATTCTGTTGTGAGTTCTTTCTAAGGAGCTAGAAAGTCTGACAAGCAGTCTAACGACCCCTTCGTTAGACTGCTTGTCAGACTATATATGTGATTATATGATATATGATTGTCCTAGTAATTTATCAGACAGGCAGTCGTACCATGTACAGCACTGGTACTCAACCGTTTCCGACTAGAAGCTGACCCCATTACATTTATAGTTGGGTTATCCCAATTGTTAATCATATGATGACGAGGGTATTTTCAAATTCGGCGTGGCGTGTCTGTGCAACTGCTGCGCCACAACGGTGCATTTATCGTCACGGACGTTCACTAAATGTAAGATAGGGATCAACCTTGTACAGACAACATTCTCTAGACCATATAACATGGTTTAATGTGACTCGTTTTCGTACACTGTCATAAAAATAAAGACTTGTGTTCATATAAAACACGGCAACCGTGCAACTTGTCGAGCGGTTGCGGTACCGACACCGCACGGTTGCCGCACCGTACGTTTTGCATGAAAAATAGTGAATGTCCGTGCGCCGAACGGCTAAGAGCCACTCCACACGACGCGTTGCGTAGACGCAACGTAAATATTTTGACGCATAGCCGGCCACACAGGCGCTTCGCTAGCGCAGCGTTACTACGACACAGTAATAACGTTCCGACATCGCAGCGGCGATGCACAGTTTTTATTTTTAAATTTTTATTTCTAAAATCTACATGTCACTTGTCCCATGTAATTTCTTTTTCCTGAATCAGTGTAATGAAGTAATCCAAGTCAATTTCTTCAGTGGTACTCATTACTTTGCAAATAAAAATGCAAAGGCAGCTCAGAGACGCGACGCGCCGTGTGGACTGGCTCTAACGCGCCTACACACGTTCAATTTGAAAGTAGAATATCGTGCGCCTTTTTTTTCGTGGGAAATCATCAAATGACCCCTCCCGCTGAGGCTGCAGCTGGAGGGAGTGTCAGACTCTTACTGACTAAAACCCACTATGTTCCTTCTGGAGGTCCCTGTGTGCCAGGGCCGCGGTATCTCTTACGAACAACCCGCAGCGAATATCGTGCGCCTTGATATTTGTTTACCTCAAAACGTATGTCAGATACGTGCTACGAGATTTTTGTAAGGCGTTCTATAAGTTGCAGTAAGTAAGCAATGTATCTATAACTAGCTTGCACCAGCGGTGGCATCTGCGACAGGAACAACTCCTCGGACCCGGATAAAAAGTAGTCTTCCTTAATAAATGGGCTATCTAACATTGAAAAAAAAAATCGGACCAATACTTCCTGAGATTAGGGCGTGTAGACTAATCTTTGCTACCATTTACACATCCCATCGCATGTCTACTGCACGCTGCACATGAGGCTAGCAGCATTGCCACGTTGAAAAGCAATGCTTATTCTCTCGCTCGTGCGATCCGAATGCACTGTCTCTTTAACGAGCTATCTAAAGTCTCTTTAAAGGCTAGCTATTACTTTGGAAAAATAATCTTTGTTAAAAATATTAAGATTTGGACAGATAACATTTACTGTACTGTTAATGCTGTGTAAAATCAAGCAACAGTAGGTACTGTTTGGCAGAGGTGAATCAAAATGAAAAACAATTAATCAACTAAAATACGCTTTATTTATGCATTTTTTCTAACAAGGGACACTATATACGATTGTCTAAGCTTTGTTAATTAATTAAAAATTTTACTAAAACAGTTACTTATGCATAATGAAATATCATAGTGCTTTCAATAAATTGTTTCTACCTAATTTTAATAACTACATCTATGTATATAATAATTAAAACATATACTGAGATTCTTATTAAAGCCGCCATAAATAAAACATTGTGATAGTAAACACAACAGCACATCAAGCTACCCGAAACTAAAATATTCCCAATCAACTTTGAACCGTTGTTCGTTCGGCAATAAAGTTGAAACTCTATAAATGAAATTTGACAGTAGCTTGATGTGCTGGTGTCTGTACCTAAATCTAATATTCTATAGACATATTGAACAATAAAGTTCACAAGATTCTCTGCAAAGTCACTAAAACCATGTACATATTTGTTTATTTGTTTAAGAATTTGATCTGGTTACCTCTACAACAATTATCTTCAATAATTAGTCGGAGAATACAATAAAAAGTCAAGGTAACCTAGTGGTTAAAGCACCAGCGTCTCAAGTGTGAGTGTGCGGGTTTGATTCCAGATCAGGCAAATACCAATGTAACTTTTCTAAGTTATACGTTCTTTCTAAGTACCTATCTCTTTCATTCAAAAATATTGACACCAATGAAAACATACAGGACAACTTTTCCCAGATCAGCTAAATCATGCTCATAGCTCAGATCTGAAATAAATTCGCGATTATTGATAAACGCGTGTAAAATAAGCATGATAGTGTACTGATATAAATAAGTGCGAAATACATTATAAATAGCTAGATGCTAAATACATTATAATACCTAATAAAGCCATGGATACACTAGGGGGCTAATGTGCCACGGCATGTATCGTGCGACTTCGCGGAACTTCGCCCGACATATCTGGCGACTAAGTGTCTAAACACACTATGCCGAGAATACGCGACGGAAGTTCGGCATGATTACGCCTGCAATGCTATTTGAATTACTTACGACACATTATGCCGAAATTACGTTGCGTTATAGCGTACAGCCGAACTTCAGTCGGGCGTAAGATCAGAGGAAATTCGGCGGCAACGTATTTTGTAGAACACACATTATACGCGACTATTATATTTTGCATATGTCTGTCCGGCTGTATAGATAACACGACATGCACGACAGCGCTAGAAACACTGAATATACACACAACATAGCGCAACTGAATTTCTGCCGCGTATGTTCGGTACTTATGGTGTACCATATCAGCCGAATACGTTGGAACGTAAAATCAGCCGCGGAACTTCGGTCGCGTACGTTCGGCATAGTGTGTTTAGCCACTTAAGTCCGTAGCCACGTTAGCAATCATGTAGTTGACGACACGTGTCGCACGATGTTGCCAGACATGTCCACCGAACTCCGGCAACTTCGTGCTACTTCACCTAACGTTGCTAACGACACGTGTTGCACGACATTGGTCCCCTTTTTTTATATCGGGTTGGAAAATCTTCATGGAGACCCTAAGCCCTGGAGGAAGGGCGAAGGGGTACTGTCAGACTTTTATTTACTAAGAACCAACCCGTGTTCCTCGTCTACCCATGTGTCAGAGGGGCGCTACCACCGAAGCATTCGTCGCTACCCCCCGACGGGTACCCTACCCCGGCCGCAGGACTCCACACACACGCAGGACGCCGCCGCCTCGAGGCCTGCTGTTGGTCGGACGACTAGACGACGACATTTGTCCCCTAGTGTATGCGTGCCTTATATCTATTCTCTGGGCAGTTCTAAGGCCATCTGTTTTAGTTGTCTCCTGTGCACTTTTGTGGATGCCGTCATAGGTATAGCGTCCACAAATATCACGCCTCCTCTGAGCTGTTTTGCGTCGGATAATGAATCTGTAATTAAATTAAAACTTTATTCACAAGGAACGATAAATAATAATTATGAAGTGTGCTAAGTCGATTTTTTTTATATCGGGACACCTTTTCACACACCATCGGTTGATCCCAAGGTAAGCGATTGATTGGCTTGTATTATGGGTGCCAATACAACTGATAAACTACATATACTTTAGAGATATAAATACATGTAATAACACCCAATTCACAGCCAAGAAGCATGCTCATCACACAAATGTCTACCGTACCGGGAATACAACCCGAGACCCTCAGCTCGGTCGTTCAGTGTAGTTACCATTGCCCCAACGGTGTCGTCAGACAGATACTTTTGAGATGACCGAGATTCATTTGTTTCTAGTTTTCACAAGGTTCTCAAAATGCCTAACACTCGCATTGCGATATCAATTATCACTGCACGAAGCGCTAATCAGTGTATCTATCACCATTATATCAGGCTTAGTATAAATGAAGTAATCATCTTAGTAACAATAATGACGCCATCGACGATTTTCAGCTCCAGTTCCTCTTCTAAAAGGAGATTAGCCAGAATCGATAGATATTATAGTGCACAAGCATATGCGCAGACACTGGTATACTCTTATAGTCCGACACGACCAGAGAGAGATCAGGGGCAGCAACGACAGATGCACTGGTAAACGAATCCGCTTATATGATTTAGGGTCGATATAATATAATATTAATAATATATCGGGACACCTTTTTCACACACGGTCGGTTAGCCCCATGGTAAACTATTGATTAGCTTGTGTTATGAGTGCTAACACAACGGATAAACTACATATACTTTACACATATATCACCACCCAAACCACAGCCAACAATCATGCTCATCACACAAATGTTGACCATGCCGGGAATCGAACCCGGGATGCCCCTCGAATCGAACCCTTAGCTCGGCAGTCCGGCATGGTAACCATTCCGCCATCGGGTTCGTCATATATGTATGTCTTATACATACGATAATAGGTGGAGCTCATTTCTAAGGAAACGCCGCACTGGTCGATCGATCATTATAATATATCGGGACACAGGTGACTGGGTTGACAAGGTCAGTTAGGCAGTAGCTCTACGTAAAACACTGGTACTCAGCTGCACACAGTAAAGACTGGAAGCAGACCCGAACATAGCTTGGGAAAAGGCAGATCTTCCTAATTTCTGTCTTTTCCTGAATTACCTTTGACCAGGTCCTTAATCTCGTCAGCAGTAGGTTCAGCCCCCGGTCGTGGTACAACACAAGCCACTGGGAGATCACCGCACTCAGGGTCCGGGACACCGGTCACAGCTACATCTAATACGCCAGGGTGTTGACGAATAACTGCTTCGATTTCCACTGGCGATATCTGAAAGAGAAGATGAATAATTTTTGGGTCTTCGCATAAATAGAAATGACTCAAAGCCGTTCGGGTGGTTGTAGTATGTTGGTTTATTATTTGGATATCGTCTCGCCTATATCACGGCGTCCCGGTATTTCTCCGTATCGTTCGACCGCCATTCCCTACATCGCAGACAGTCAAGATTTCTGCTTAAGATTTTTCTTCACCGTTAATAACATTGTTGAAGATACATTAAGATAGTCTTTTCTAAATCTCGTCTTAATATTATAAATGCAGAAGTAACTCCTGCCTGGAGCGGTCTCACGGCAAAACTACTGAACCGATTTAAATTTAGCACACAAGTAGTCTAGAGCCTGAGAAAGGACATACGCTACTTTTAGTCTGGGTACGGGAACTATTTCCTTCAAGACGCGGGTAGAACTGCGGTGAAGGGCTAGGAAAAAAATTGGATTCTGCTATCATAGTATGCCAACTTGTCAAATACGAACGTGATCGTCAGATTTCACCCCTGTCATTGATAGCCAAAGAATCTGCTGTCTAGAGTCCGCCATCCTCAGCTTGGGTGGGCTTTGATAACTAATTTAGACATTACAAGGAATAAATACCTGATTACTCTTATATTTGAGAAGTAACTTAATTCTCTCCACGAAGAAGAAATTCCAATTCTCATCTCTGTAAAAAGTATCTCCGGTCTTGAACCATCGGTCTTCGGCGAATGTTTCTTCTGTAGCCTCCGGGTTATTGTAGTATTCCTGAGAGAAGATTTGTTTTTATATGAACCTACAGTAAACTGTCAAATTTTGCCAATCAACTTTGAACCATATGCTGTAGCGATAAGGTTGAAAATCTATTAAGGAAATTTGACAGATTGTATACAGTTTAAAGTAGGTACATCAAGATAGAAGAGACTTTAACGTTAATACTTTGTTTGTTTTATCATTTTGTATCTTATCTGTATTATGCATTTCGATTTTGCTAATTGTCTTTAGCATTTTTAAACGATGATGATGATTATGTATCATTTTAATTATCAGCTAAATTCAGGTGTGCGCTAATATTTTTATCGCAATTAACTACCTTGAAAACTGTAGGTCCTTTTAGCCACAACTCGCCTGGCACGTTAGGTTCGTATATATCTTCCATTGTTTCAACGTTTATAATCTAAAAACAACGAAGAACATAATAAAAAAAATATACAACGTCAAAAGTCGCCATATACATAACATAATAATAATAATAATAAGCCCGCAGGGCATCTGAGGCGGATGTCGGGGAGTAGCGACCCCGCGGGTACCGAGTGCTCCAGGGAGAGGATACTGTCCCTCATCTCCGGCTCGCCGGAGTGAACCCTGAGGGGGGACAGGTCTCCCGCCTCTGGCTTGCCTTCATTGGCCGTCCAGAGTGGAGTCGCTAGAGCAATGCTCGGAGGGTGAATGCCTCGGGTAAGTGGCGAGTGGGCACAGAGATGCTGGACCCTGGCTTGATGCCGGTTTTAAGGCGCGTGATCTGGGTAGAAAGCCGGCCGGGGCAACCTCACCCTTCAGCCGCTCACGTCCCCGTTGCCCCCTTGTTGCGACTTAGCGACTAGTTCGCGGGGGCCCGGTAAGTGAGCTGGCGAGTCTCCTCCTGCCACTTTTACATGTATTTATTACATTGTTATCGGCAGGGGTCATAGTCCCCATAGTTTTCCCTTCCCTAGTCCACTAGCATCCCATCACAATAACCCAAGTAGATTTTCTTCCATACTTAGCAATAGTTTAGCACAAACCGGGGGTTGTCCTTGGGTACATTTCCATAGTGTATACAGGGATAATCGTCGGTTTTGTGTCACCATTACATACTATTAAAGTTGTCTTAAAAGGGCTTCAGCGTGTTGGCTTCGGCCCCACGTTCGCCTTCCAAAAATCCGGGACTCTATAGTCCCGTGGTCGGAAAAAGACATACAAAATATAATAATAATAATAATAACCCCCCCAAGGGGCCACCTTGACGTGGTGGGGGGGCTTGTGGGAAGGCATGATCGATCAATAGAGTCACTAAGAACTTGACCACCCTGTAGCATTTGACAAACAGGAGATACTAATAGAATAACTAATCTAGCCATAACACCTCGGCTTAACCCTTCCCAACCAACGGTCCCATCTTCCCATCTTCCTACTTCCCACCTATCTCTTGCTGCTGCCTATATCCTTCATCTCTCAATCTGCAGTTTCGGTTCAGACTCTTACTCAAAAAATAATTCTAACTCTGTCCTTGCAAGCTTTGTACTCTCTTTTAACTTTTACTTCTAATTCTTAAAATTTTATTTACTCCCTATGCAATGCGACTACGAAATAGAGTTTTACCCCAGGCGGGTACCGGAGTGAATCGCAATGGAGAATCCCGCTCCAGGCCTCATGGCCTGGGCTGCCCCTCGTATTCTGGGGGGGGCGACGTGTCGCAGCTAGCTGCCCAGTCCCAGACTGTTGCAGAGCAACAAGAAAATTTATCCTCATCATCTTCACCAAAATCATTATTTTCATCATTGCCATCATCACCCCCTTCATACTTATTACGCTCATCAAGATCATCACCCACATTATCATTAGAGTCAGTAGATGTTGTGACGGAGGCCACTCAGGCCAATGATCCGTCACCCACTACGGCTTCAACAACTACGCGAAAGAAATGGAGTCAGGAAATGAACGAATTCATTTGGCGTAACTACCTCATCATCACCAAATTAGAAAGAGATACAAATGCATACTTAGCTACATTACACCAACAATTCATAGATAAATTTCCAAATATGATAGTTTCACGACAAAGAATAGGAGATCAAAGAAGAGCAATAGTTAATAAAAAATTATTACCGACTTATATACTTGAAAAAATTAGGCTAGAAGTGAGGAATAATTTGGGAACTGAAAATAACAGCAACCAGATACACGACCAGACACAAGAATACACTACACCACAAAGTTTTACACAACCACCCTCGCTGTCACAACCTAAGCACAGGATGAAATGGTCAAATGATATGAACGAAACGCTTATGCTATGTTATTTCAGGACTACCAAAATGGAAACTGATATGACAGCTTGGCGTAAAAAATTAAAAGATAGTTTTATAGAACACTACCCCCATCTATCACATCTATCTGAACAACGTATATCGGACCAAAAAAGAGTTATCGTTAATAATAATATGATCCCACAAACACAACTACAACTACTAAAAACAACAGTGCAAAACGAGTTCATCGAATCGGACACTTTCGGGCAAGATCTCATGCACACTAACTTAATGACAGATAACTCACAACATTTCACAAATACAAACACCAGCATACTTACTTCAAATATAGAGAATATGGAAGCCACACAAATCCAGCACAGTGAGATGGAAGTAGAAATTAATTTATTCAATAACATAAACTTAGAACAAATTACACAACACAGAGACAATGAAAGAAACCCCGAAATAGATAAAATATTTACAGATACATTACAATACTACAAAGACACACAACCAACGGATAGAAATTATATACCTAAACAAAAGTCATCAACAAAACTAACACACATAATATCCTACATTGACAATACAATACTGAGAGAACATTTAACTACAGACATAGAGTTTAATCAACTTCAGACATTAATATACTGTGCTGCATGGACAGCTGCGAAAGTGAACGGCAGTAAAATCTCACTGGGACCAGCAAATAATGTAAACAGACATAAAACCAACTACATACCTAAATGGCAGAAACGCTTAGAACACAAAAAAGAAGTCCTCCGAACTAAAATTGGAAGACTAACACAATACATACATGGAAACAGAAGCAGGAAGCTTGCAAAAGAAGTAGACTTAATAATAGAGACGCACAGAATACACACAACACACGAAGAACCCAACACACAACTTACACACTTTTTAGATACTTTGAAACAAAAGCTAACGGTAGTTAAGAGCAGACTAAACAGATACAAAAAATGTACTCTCCGTAAGACCCAAAATTACCAGTTCAAAAATAACGAAAAACAATTTTATCGAACACTAAGAAACTCTACAACAAACCAAACGACATCAAATAGAACAACACATGGTACAAACCCAACCGCGGAACAGCTACAGGAGTTTTGGGCTGGTATTTGGGAAAATCCTGTGACTCATAACACCGAAGCAGAATGGATAGGAGAGGAAGAGGCAAAACATACCAACACTAGTCAAATGCCATTTGACCACGTCGAAGTACAAACCTTCCACGAGGTGCTAAATAAACTTCATAACTGGAAAGCACCAGGATCTGATAACATTCAAAATTTCTGGTACAAAAAGTTCACACATATACACTCACACCTATTCAATCACATAAATAATTTTATTAAAAATCCTTCAACTATACCGTCATACATTACAGAAGGCGTAACTTACATGATACCAAAAGACACCAATGATACCTCTAACCCAGCAAAATACAGACCTATCACCTGCTTACAAACCATCTATAAGATAATCACAGCATGTATTTCTCACATTATTTACAAACATCTAGACACACAAAACATTTTAACAGAAGAACAGAAAGGCTGCAGAAAGTTTAGCCAAGGATGCAAAGAACAGTTAACAATAGACTCAATAATACTCAAACAAGTCCAACGGAAAAGAACAGATTTATACACCATGTACATTGATTACAAAAAGGCATACGATTCAGTCCCACACTCCTGGTTACTACGAGTTTTACAACTTTACAAAATACACCCACAAATCATTAACTGCTTGAGTAATATAATGAAAAAATGGAACACAAGATTACATCTAAATACAACTACAGGAACAATAGAAACGGAACCTATTAATATCCAGAGAGGCATATTCCAGGGAGACTCACTCAGTCCTCTATGGTTTTGCCTTGCATTAAATCCCCTGTCAAATAAATTAAATGCCCTGATGCCCGGGTATCAACTTCCATACGAGGATATAACAAATGAAACATATACTAGTTATCAAAATTATAAGATTAATCACCTTTTGTATATGGATGATATCAAATTATATGCATCCTCATCTGATGAGTTGTCTGAGTTAGCTAGCATTACGGAACAGTTCTCAAAAGATATAGGCATGGAATTTGGCATTGACAAATGCAAAATTAATTCAATAAAATCAGGAAAATCTTATACCCATTCATACCAATTGCAGACAGGTGAGAATATAGATTCATTAGACGAAAACGAGACATATAAGTATCTAGGGTATGTTCAGGCTAAACAAATACTTGATAAACAGATAAAATCTACACTAACCAAACAATTTAGACACAGACTTAAAACAATATTGAACACTCAAATATACGCAAAAAACACAATAAAAGCCATTAACACGTACGCCATCCCCATTCTCACCTATTCATTTGGTATCATAAGTTGGAATAAAACCGAGTTAAAAAATTTACAGCGAACTATTAATACCACACTGACAAAGCATAGGAGACACCATCCACGATCCTGCGTGCAGAGGCTTACATTACCAAGATCTGAAGGTGGACGAGGCATAATAGACATCACAAATCTCCATAACAAACAAATAACTACTTTAAGAGAATATTTCAATGCTAAAGCTTCCAATTCTATTTTACACAAAGCCATTGTATTTAATGACAAAAAACTTACCACATTGAATCTGGCTGACAGGACACCACAACCTAATGAAAAACAGACTGACAGACAAACAAAAATCTCTGAGTGGACTCAGAAGTCACTACATGGAAGGCATAGGCACGATCTTAATCAACTTAACGTCGACAAATTAGCGTCGAACGAATGGTTAAGACGTGGCGAGCTCTTCCCTGAGACAGAAGGGTTCATGATAGCGATTCAGGATCAGGTGATAGAAACCCGCAATTATCAGAAATACATAATGAAAACTACCCTACCAACGGACACATGCAGACGGTGCAACAGTTCCTCTGAGACAATCCAACACATCACGGGTGCCTGTAAAGCAATAGTTCAAACCGATTATAAACACAGGCACGACCAAATTGCAAACATTATCCACCAAAAATTAGCTATTAAATATAAATTGATTACCACACCACCAGTACCATACTATAAATACCAACCTGACACTGTTCTTGAAAATGCCACTCACAAATTGTACTATGATCGAGCAATACTTACAGACAAAACGACACATTACAACAGACCAGATATCACATTATTAGATAAAATAAATAGAACTGCCCAAATTATCGACATAGCCGTACCAAACACCCATAACCTACAGAACACTATAGCAGAGAAACTATCCAAATACACAGACCTCAAAATAGAAATAAGCCGCATGTGGCAACTCAAGAACGTCATTATAGTCCCTATTGTATTGTCAACGACAGGGGTTATACCTAAGACACTACATCAATCAATTAAATCACTTGATTTACCACCCTACACATACCAAAGTCTCCAGAAAGCAGCTATACTTAACACATGCAGGATTGTCAGAAAGTTTTTACAAAACGAGAACGAAACCACAATCACTTCCTCACTCACTAGACCATTTAATAACCAAAGAACACAACCTCAATAGCAGACTCAAACATCACAAAACTCATATTATCAATTTTCTTAGGGTAGCACTTGGCTTTGGCCCGTGCTATTCTGAATATCCGGCAAAGAGCCGAGCAATAAAAACGTATAAAGGAAAATAATAATAATAATAGCCCGCAGGGCATCTGAGGCGGATGTCGGGGAGTAGCGACCCCGCGGGTACCGAGTGCTCCAGGGAGAGGATACTGTCCCTCACCTCCGGCTTGCCGGAGTGAACCCTGAAGGGGGATAGGTCTCCCGCCTCTGGCTTGCCTTCATTGGCCGTCCAGAGTGGAGTCGCTAGAGCAATGCTCGGAGGGTGAATGCCTCGGGTAAGTGGCGAGTGGGCACAGAGATGCTGGACCCTGGCTTGATGCCGGTTTTAAGGCGCGTGATCTGGGTAGAAAGCCGGCCGGGGCAACCTCACCCTTCAGCCGCTCACGTCCCCGTTGCCCCCTTGTTGCGACTTAGCGACTAGTTCCCGGGGGCCCGGTAAGTGAGCTGGCGAGTCTCCTCCTGCCATTTTTACATGTATTTATTACATTGTTATCGGCAGGGGTCATAGTCCCCATAGTTTTCCCTTCCCTAGTCCACTAGCATCCCATCACAATAACCCAAGTAGATTTTCTTCCATACTTAGCAATAGTTTAGCACAAACCGGGGGTTGTCCTTGGGTACATTTCTATAGTGTATGCAGGGATAATCGTCGGTTTTGTGTCACCATTACATATATTAAATTTGTCTCAAAAGGGCTTCAGCGTGTTGGCTTCGGCCCCACGTTCGCCTTCTAAAAATCCGGGACTCTGTAGTCCCGTGGTCTAGTAGAGACATACAAAAATAATAATAATAAAAAGTCTTTATTTTTCTCATAGTTTACAATATATGTTCACAGTTATTCATGTTACACAGTTTAGAGAATGGTGTCTGTAGAAGGTAGACCCTGTGTTACAGATCACCATTAAACGCTTATCCATTTAATACAGCACATTGCGTAGGTGAGAGAAATAAAGAAATTCTTATACATAGGTGCATACTAAAACAGTGAATAATGCTTAAGTTTACATAGGAACATTCTTTTTTTTTTTTTTATTCTAGTTACACTCATACAATGACAAGTTTTTATTTAAATATTATTAGAATTTACAATATAAAACATTTTTTTTATGTGAAATATGCACTTAATATCTATAATTTACTTTGAACATGAATGTAGCGTCACTTCTTTTCTTTTGTAGGAAATCATCAAATGACCCCCGCTGAGGGTGCAGCTGGAAGGAGTGTACTGTCCTTTACTGACTAAAACCCACTATGTTCCTTCTGGATGTCTTTGTGTGCCAGGGCCGCGGTAGCTTTAGCGAACAACACACAACCCCGGCCCCCGGCAGATATGAGATGTCACCTTAATATTTGAATCTACTATAGACTACTATTACTAAGACTACACTTACCCGATATTGAAAGCACCCCATGGGTTTGCCACATGACCCCGGCGCGGGATTGTCCCCATGAAATACGACACCACTCAGCTCGCTCATGCCGTACACATTCAAAACTTCTGTATTGGGTGATAGCATCTGCAAATAAGATTACTCCTTTATAACATTTTGACGTCACATATAGATGACAAGCCAGAAAGTGCCCAGCACGCCACGGTCACGACTACATGACAGACTTTTAAAGTTAACAATTAATAGTCACATTTACTCGATATAATTCCGAACTCAATACTACATTGTAGGTATTTATAGATGAATTCTTAGCTTGGCGCTGAGCGCAAATCTTTCTTTTTTTGACGTGGCGGTCAAAAGGTTAATTAATTAATTAAATACATACTAAATACTTTTGGAGAAATTTAATCATTCTTATTATTATCTGCAGTAATTATCATTTATCGTTATTTGATTACTTAGAGTAATTCAAATATACTGAGAACGAAAAATTAGTACAGTCACAATGAGAAAACATAGTGAGCAATCTAAAACAGATAAAATATAAATATAAGCTGGTAGATTTAGATGGTATGACAGTACAAAGTACTATAAGCTTAACACTGTGATAACAAGCCAAAAATCTATACAGTCATATAATAAAATCGTAGAAAAGTCAAAACTGTACATTGCATATTTTTTTAAAAGAACAATTGGGGCGTGATCAATCGATAGCGAAGCCAAAAATGTAGTTTTCTGAATTTTTGTATGTTTGTCTGTATGTACCTACATATATTTTTAGAATACACAAAGATTGAAGTACAGGCGCCAGCACATCAAACTACCCGAACCTGTCGTTTCCCAATCAACTTTGAACAATATGCTTCAACGATGAAGTTGGAAATTAATAAAGGATATTTGACAGATCGTAGTAGTTTGATGTGCTGGCGTTTTATTACAAACCTTTAACTCATGAATAAGTTCCTGAGGCACAGCGCTTCCACCTAGCATGAGGAGTTCCAGGCACGTGAAGTCACAGCGATCTCGGTCATCGGGTTTTATGAGGGTGGTCATCATTGTGGGGCTGAAGATGGTGTATGTTGGCTGCAAGACAAGAATAGTAGCTATTTTAGGTCTAACTAAATTAGTGCACCATATTTTTACATGTGGTCTAGTACATGATAAGGATCTTGTTTACCACAAAAAAGTCATGAAAACAATAACACATTATAATATTAAATTTAAGATAATGTCCTTAAGATTTTTTGTAGTTTAAGAGTTTTTGTAGTTTAAGTCGCGGTGACCAGCTCACCAGCCTCTCAAGTATGAGTGTGCGTATTCGATTCCAGTTCAGGCAAGTACCAATGTGACTTTTCTTAGTTATATGTACTTTCAGGCCCCTCTTTCCCACTGGGCACGATGGGCACGTGCCCAGGGCCCAGCGTTCGAAAGGGGCCCCCTAGTTTCTGCCAGATTACCAAATCATATAATCGTAAGCGAACGTCAAACGTAATAATTTCCTATCCCTGTTGTTTGTCTACTTTCTTTATCTATTTATTATAACTAAATAGTGTTTTCTTTAGGTCATAGGGGCCCCATGATCCTAATGTGCCCAGGGCCTCAAATAGTTTAAAGACGGCCCTGTGTACTTTCTAAGTCTATTTTTGACACCAATGAATGCGTAAAGATAAACGGTAAAAGGTAAACATCTTGAGGGGACTTGGACTTAAAAGCTTGAAATCACCAACCCGCATTGAACAAGAGTGGTGATTGACGCTCAATCCTTCTCTGTGTGAGAGAAGGCCTGTGCCCAGCTGTCGGACGATAAAAAGGCTGATGATGATGAAATCTAGTCATATCGTAGAAAAGACGTTGAAAAGCCGAATCCTTACCTTATATTTATTAATTAACTCATAAGCATGTTCCTGCGTCAAGTTTGCTGATGTTTGAAGCCTTTGGAACCTCAAAATCGGTGATATGATGAAGTTCAGGAGCGCTGTTAACCATTGCAGCGGTGAGCCAATTAAAGCGAGGCGGGTCGGTGTTGGAAATTGTGTGTATCTGGACCTGTTCAGAAGAAAAGGGAGTAAAATATAATAAACACAAGTTTTGATTGAATTAATTAGGAAGTTGAGATTTTTTATAAATATGTCTATAATATATAGGGCGACTGGTAATTAGTGACCGATATTTGAACACGTGATTGTACTCATAATTACAAACAACTTTCCCAAAGAAACTTTTTTTATCATTATAGCAAAATTACTGGCGCGCGTGCAAAGTTAAAATTTCGCGCGCTCCGTCGCCCGATCAGCTGTCAGGGGCGAGGACCCGCACCCGCGTTGTCGATGACGTAGGCGCGAAATTGAATTTTGCTGTAATGATAAAAAAATAACAAAAAAGTTTCTTCGGGAAAGTTGTTTGTAATCATGAGTACAATCACGTGTTTAAATATCGGTCACTAATTACCAGTCACCCTATATTTGATTGATTTCTTATATTTATTGATTGTTACTACCTACATATACCTATATTCCTTGAAGAGTATTATATATTATGTAAATTTTTAGTAAAAGTAATTTTTTATTCACATAGATTGAGAACCTTCTTCTTATTGGGAAGTCGATTACTAATACATACAAACAAACTTAATTGATTGATTTAACGTAATTGATAAAACAAACAGAACTTCTGAACAAAACAACAACCAGCCTTTAGGTCACTTGAAGCGACAAGGCGCTTCACTAAATATTTAAAAACGATATGAGCATATGGACCCCACGGCCCGGGGTTTAACCTCCAATAATTTAAAACTTAACCCTGACTAGAAGATTCGAAAAGACATTTTATGAATAAATCTTTAAAATAGGTACCTATACCTACACATGATATTCTTTATGAGATATGGCTCTTACCAAACATAAGGTGTTATGATGGCAAAATTCTTGTGGGTGACTGCAGCAGCTTTCGGAAGACCAGTCGTACCACTGGTTGCTATTAAGAAAGCCGGTGAATCTTCAGGGTCAAAATCTGCGCATCTGTAAATAACCTACATTGTAATGCCGGAACAATCTGCATATCGAATTTATTGAAACAAGTAGTTTGAAATCGTAGTGGCCTAGTGGTTAAAGCACCAACCTCCCAAGTTTGTGTGTGTGGGTTTGATTCCCATAAAGGCAAGTATCAATGTAATTTTTCTAAGTTTTTGTACTGTTTTCTATGTACTTTCTAAGTATATCTTGGAGACCAATGACTGATTAAAGGTGAAGGAAAACATCTCGAGGGAACCGGGACTATAGTCTTAATTCACCAACCCGCATTGAGCAAGCGTGGTGATCAACGCTCAATCCTTCTCTGTGTGAGAAGAGGCCTGTGCCCAGCAATAGGACGATAAAAAGGCTGATGATTTTGAAGACCTATAATATCAAAAAAGTTTTCTTACTTGAATTCATCCACGGGCAGATCATCACCATAATTCGCCATAAAATCCTTGAAGCTGCACAGATAATCTCCTTTATCAAAGCTAATGATTTGAGCGTCTAAGTTCAAGTTGTTCAGAGTAAGTTGCACGTCAGACGCCCTGTCGCTTTGGCAGAAGATTGCTTTGGGTTTTGAGAATGAGAAGGTTTGTTGCAATTCATCTAAAAACAAAAGAAAGTTTAATAAAAATTGTTGCCTATAGCATTATAGTTTTGTTTGATTGGTTACTTCTATGATATCATAAAATCTATCCAGCAAATTTAATGTACAGATGCCACCCATATAGCTACCCGAAGCTGTAAAAAATCTCTAGTCAACTTTGAATCATATGCTACAGCGATATAGTTGAAAATCAATTATGGAAATTGGACAGAGTTTAGTAGATTGATGTTCTGGCGCCTGTACAGAGATCAGCACATCAAGCTACCCGAAAGTGACAAATTTTCCCAATCAACCTTGAACCATATGCGTCAACGATAAAGTTGGAAATCTATTATGGAAATTTGACAGATTGAAATAGCTTGAAGATCTGGTGTCTATACCAGATATATGGTGTTGATACACTAACATACTTCCAATATTATCATCTTTTTGAAAACAAACAGTCGGTTAAAAACATATTATGTTCATAATTTTTATCAAGACTTCACTCTATGTGAGAATTACCGCGATGTTGACGTTGTTAACAATGTGTATTTGTGGTTACATCAACAAGACACATAATTATGCGGAAAATTCCTTAGTAGTATTCCGACCAAGCTCGAATACTACTTCCAGTTTTTATTATAATCTAACTAAGTGCAACATATGTACAAGTCATCTAAGATCAAGCCTGATTGCAAGACATTGTAATAGGCTATTTTTTTCAAGCGGGTGATGTTTTCCTTATTCTAAACCATACCAATAATATTAGCCAATAATGTTAGCCTAGTGGGTAAAGAGCCGACCTCTCAAGTATGAGGGCGTGGGTTCGATTCCAGGTCAGGCAAGTACCAATGCAACTTTTCTAAATTTGTATGTACTTTCTAAGTATATCTTGGACACCAATGATTGTGTTTCGGATGGCACGTTAAACTGTAGGTCCCGGCTGTCATTGAATATCCTTGGCAGTCGTTACGGGTAGTCAGAAGCCAGTAAGTCTGCCGCCAGTCTATCCAAGGGGTATTTATTGGGTTGCCCGGGTAACTGGTTTGAGGAGGTCATTGAACATGACCTACCAAGGTAGGTCCCGGCTGTCATTGCAGTGTGTGAACAAAAATAAAGCAATTCGAAAGATCAAAAATACGTACTGGTAGTCAAAGTCCTATCAACAGCTGCCACGATAATCCCAAGGTACAATGCTGCATACAGAGGTATAGCCACATCTAAATGATTGGGAGCCATCAGTATCACCACGTCTCCCTGACCAAGACCCAGGTTCTTGAAGCAAGTGGCACATCGAACGGTTCTTTCAAGAGCTGAAGCGTAAGTTTCAGATTCCCCTGTAGCGCCATCTGTCTGTGAAGAGATTGCTTATGACTATAGATGAAAAACCAAAACGTGCTCAGCACGCCGCGCCGCGGTCCCAACTACATGACAGACTTTTAGGGCCAGTGTCACAGGTGGCTGATAAATTCCAGATAGTTTATCTGGAAGATAATTTCGTACAAATTCTGTTCCATTTTTTAATTTATCTGGTAGATAGTGGCTATCCGTAACCTGTGAAACTGGCCCTTAAAGTTTTCAAATTAATAGTCAGTTTGAATCGATACAATTACGAATTCACTACTATATTGTAAGTATTTATGGATGAATTCTGAGCTTGGCGCTGAGGACACGCCTTTCTCTTTTTTACGTCTTTGACTTGACGTGACGTCTTTCACTTGGTTATCTTTTCTAATCAAAACTGCAACACATTTTGACATTGACCTTTGGCAGTCAAAATCACCTAAATTTTTTATCATTATGATTACTTACGACCTAAATGGCGCAATGGTTACTGCACCGGACTGCTGAGCTAAGGAACCCGGGTTCGATTACCGGCACGGTCGATGTGTGATGAGTATACCTACTTGTTGTTTGTAGTCTTGATGTTATTTTATATATTGTGTTGGCATCCATAACAAACTAATCAGCAACTTACCATGGAGCTAACCGACCGTGTTTAAAAAATGTTTCCCGATATATTATTATTACCTGCATTATAAAATCCGGTGCATCCTTCAAGCTTTGCAGTAGAATTTTGCCAAGATGGTATCTGTCTGATGGGATTCCCGACTCGGCTATTATACGGGACGTGAGCTCTCCTATGAACCAGTGGACGGAATCGTTGGCCATTCGACGCAAAGTCATTTTTGGTCCTTTTAGTCCCCTTGCTGGTCCTTTGAAAATTCAAATTATCTGAAAGTGCACGTTGAAGGTTTTATCGAAGTTCATTCATGTTATGAGTGACGATGTCAAGTATCGATAATTTGGACTGCGGGTTGTTCGTAAGAGATATTGTGGTCCTGGCACACAGGGACCTCCTGAAGGAACATAGTGGGTTTTAGTCAGTAAGATTCTGACACTCCCTCCAGCTGCAACCTCAGCGGGAGGGGTCATTTGATGATTTCCCACGAAAAAAAAAAAAGTATCGATAATTTCCTAAGTGGATTGGTAATCCCACTTATGTTTTTAACTTCATAGTTTAGGTGTACAGACGCCAGCACATTAAGCTACTATAATCTTTCATTTTTCTAAGCCATAGTATAAGGTTCGATGTTGATAGGACCAATATACAAATTCAAGTAGCTTGATATGCTGGCCTTTATTCCTATGTTATTGTTCTTATGTGACACAATTGGACTCGTATCAGTCGGCCGATAATAAGTTTAAGCAATGCTTGGTGCGGTCTGTTTGTGTTTGGGTGACCATCTTGACATGATAAGTTTTTCCGTGTCAAGTTCTTCGGAAGGCACGTTAATCGGTGGGTCCCGGCAGTTATTTGAACATCTTTGGCAGTCGCTGCCGGTAGTCAGAATCCAGAAAGTTTGACAACCAGTCTCACCAAGAGATATCGGATTGCCTGAGTAACTGGGTTAAGGAGGTCAGTAAAAAAAACAGTACCTACTTAGCTGCTCCCGGTTAGACTGGAAGCCGTCACAAATACAGCATGGGAAAAGGCTAGGCGGATGAGGTAAACCTCATTGCAAGGCCATCTAGATTAGACAAAAAAATTATCAATGAGAAAGGCTCTAAATAGACAACTAGGCTTATTCAAAAAGAGCTAATATTAATGCCTATCTATATATAATAATATCATCACTAGGTATGTTTGTTTATCTGAATAAAGTCAGAGACATTTTATCAGCAGCTTATAGCAGCTATTAATACATAACAATAAAATAATTACCATTCAAGATATAATTATCGTAGGAAGTGTAAACTCTTTATACAGTGCACTTGATTAAATAAATAAGACTATCAATAATGCATTATACAATACATTCTGTTGTATTTTGAACCTTAAAACTGTGCATACATGGTTCAAAATACGATGTCAATACCAAGCTCTTCATTGAAAACAATTTATGATTAATTTTGAACCTTAAAACTGTACGCCTATGGTTCAAAGTACGATGTCAATACCAAGCCCTTCATTGGAGCAAATTATCTTTAATTCATTTCAAACCAGTAGCTCATGGTTCTAAGTCCTTATAGGCGTAATAGGAGGAAGTGGGATTGCTTGAGAAGTCAATCTAGATGTCATTAGAACGACATCCAATGTTATACGAGATCGTTTGTTAACCGACTTCCAAAAAAAGGAGGAGGTTCTCAATTCGGCCGGTATTTTTTTTTTTAATTTTTTTTTTTATGTATGTACACCGATTACTCCGAGGTTTCTAGTCCGATTTGTGTAATTCTTTTTTTGTTCGATGCAGTATACTTGCCATTTGGTCCCATGAAAATTTCATCCAATTTGGTTCAGTACTTTTTATTTTATGAGCATTTGTTTGATTTATGTGGACGATGTGTATGTGGATGATGTTATAACGGGCCGGTTAATGAGAATTTCCTACAAACTTGAGTTATGATAGCTATTATAGAAGGTATGGAGTGTATAAATGGATGACGAAAACAGATTTTGGACCTGATACTAAAAAGATAAAAATAAAAATTTTTTACAAAAAAATAAAACCGACTTCAAAAACACTGAAAAGTGAAAAAAAAAGCTTTTAAGTACATCGCTCTAGAAGTCGGTGTCCAAATAAATACAGTATTACAGTTGCAACTTCTTGACACCGACTTCTAGAGCGATGTACTTAAAAGCTTTTTTTTTTCACTTTTCAGTGTTTTTGAAGTCGGTTTTTTTAATTATGAGATGTGTACGTGGTAGTTGGTACAGTCACCCGCACATCAGTGGAAACATTTGAACTTCGAAAGCAGCTCTTATATCGTAGGAAATAGAGGCGGTCTCAAGATCAAAGTGTGTCTACTGATGTGCGGGTGACTGTACTTTGTATTCCAGTACATCAATCTAAAAAATCTGTCAAATTTCCTTAATAGAATTTCAACTTTATCGCTGAAGCTTAAGGTTCAAAGTTGATTGGGAAAATTTTCGATCCGGATAGCCTGATATCTGTACATGGTACAAAAGGACCAAATTTAATGGACAGGAGAAGATCGAAAGACCACAGTAAAAAGCGATTTATTCGCCATTGTAATGAATGATATACCTGTTACAAGAACAGCGGAAATAACTTTATTCTAAATACTGATCCCTGTCTTAGTACTTATCCTTTCTATGCTAATATCATCATCTCCCGAGCCTTTTCCCAACTATGTTGGGGTCGGCAGTCCAACCGGATTCAGCTGAATACCAGTGTTTTACGAGGAGCGACTGCCTATCTGACCTCCTCAACCCGGGCAACCCAATACCCCTTGGATAGACTGGCGTCAGAATTACTGGCTTCTGACTACCCGTAACGACTGCCAAGGATATTCAATGACAGCAGGAACCTACAGTTTAACGTGCCATCCGAAACACAGTCATTGGTGTCCAAGATATACTTAGAAAGTACATACAAACTTAGAAAAGTTCAATTGGTACTTGCCAGACCTGGAATAGAGTATACTGTATACGTACTCATATTTGAGAGATTGGCTCTTTACTGCCACCACGACTTTTATCCTTTTTTAGCCTTATAAATATAATGCAGAAAATTTGTCGTACCGATTTGAATTTTGGCTTTGTTTAATCAGGACGAGCGATGTACTACCGATGGAGACTACGGGTATTAACAAAGATAGCAAAAGTAAGTAGGTAATCAATTAAACGCAGTAAATATTATTTAATGTGACAATATATTGAATGTTATTATCTCAATATTGATATTGATATTTCACTGTGTCATTAAAGCTAATAAATATAATATAATTATCAGTCCTTATATTGAAAAGAAGATAGATGTCTTTTTGTTACGAACAGAAACGTAAATTACTATAAAAAAATCATTTATTCCATAATTAGAAAACTACATTAGTAGCATTTTTAATTTCATTTTTAATTTCTATTTATATTTTTTAGGGAGCAGATCGTTAATGCGTAGAAAAACACATTCACACACAAATACGAGTAGGTGTCTAACATTTTCAAAACTAAAAAATCAATTCTCTGAACATGAAAAGTTCCTTCTTTCTTCTATTGAAATACAAAACTATGCGATATACGTCGGGCCCTGTAGGATATCCGCGCACCTTAATAAACAACACCTATAGGTTGCCTTGAAAAATGGGCTATCTAAAAGTTAAATATTTGTCAAATGGGTCTTGTACTTAAGATTAGCACGTTCCAATAATCAAACTCTTCAGCTTTATGATATTGGTACAGATTACTGTCTAATTCTAAGGGTCAACGATCGAACAATATACATGCACATTTTTCGTTTACTCAAAATATCTTATCTTAAGGGCGCGTGTTCGAAAAGCTGGCAACGTCGCTGGCAAATAGCTGTCAAATATTTACACGTTTTAATTAATTTGGCCAATTTACTACATATATGAAAGTAAGACATATGGCTCTGTAGTGCACTAAAACATTGAATAGGAATGGCAATTAAAACACTAAATTTGATATTTTAAACGTTTTAGGTGTAAAAAGGCACTTGGAAAGTTTCCAAATACGTTTTTTACATATAAAACTTTATATTCGGTGTTACGATATTAATAATTGCATTCTCTATTAACTTAGTGCACTACAGGGGATTATTTTATGTTTTCATAAAATAAAATTGAGAAATTAATTAAAACATATAAATATTTGACAGCTATTTGCGACGTTGCCAACTTTCGGTATACGCGCTCTTAAGATGAAAAACATTCAAATCCAATAAACTTACCCCCAGAAAAACACTCACACGAAAAATTTAAATGGTACCACTTCAAATTTGAAATTCGAAAGCTAACTTTTTTATCGGCCTGTGTTTCAATGATAACAACCTTTTTGGTCCTATGGTACTAACTACGCGTTTGAAGTGAACTATTTTAATAGAATAATACTAGTTTGACATTTATAGATGTCCTATCGGTTATGAGTTCAAAACGACTCTGTCTTGTCATAAAGTACCTAAGTGGCTCATTATATAAGTTGCAGTAGACACTATAGATAAAGTTGTTTGTAGACTAGGCTAGGAGCTATTGATGTAAATAGATACTTGTTAAGTATTGTTCTAATAATTACGATATTGAATTAGTTTCATAGTTTGTCATGAATAAAATGCCGTAGTGACCTAGTGATTAAAGCACCAGCCTGTTGTATAAGTGTGTGGGTTCAATTCCAGGTCAGGCAAATACCAATGCAACTTTTTAAAGTTGTATATACTTTCTAAGTATAGAATACCAATGACTTCTAAAAGGTTAAGGAAAACGTCTCGAGGAAACCTGGACTAAAAAGTCTGAAATCATCAACCGGCATTGTGGTGATTAATGTTCAATCCTTCTCTGTGTGAGAGGAGGCCTGTACCCAGCAATGGCGTTATCATCATCAGCCTTTTTATCGTCCCACTTCTAGGCATAGGCCTCCTCTCACACGGAGAAGTATTGAGCAAGCTATAGGCATGTATATAGCATAATTCAATTTAAAAATTATTCTTTTATCTAAAGAGGTCTATGTATTGTTTTTTTTTTACTATTATTTGAAATTAAAGGCCTGTTTGACCACCTACGAATAAGTACCAGCTAGTTTAGTCTGTTCCATTTTTGAATTGATACGGTAGAACGCTCAATCCTTCTCCGTGGGAGAGGAGACCTGTGCCCAGCAGTGGGACGATAAAAAGGCTGTGAGGATGATGATGACGGTATATAGTGGCTATTCGGACATTGTGAAAAATGGCCCTTAGATAATTTATTGCAGGCTCTTATGACAGATAGGCATAAATATCTGGTAGGTCGTAAAAAAATATACGTACCTGGACATATAATAATATATTCTTTTGCGGAATGAAGGACCAAAAATGTATGCTTGTAGTTCACAGGTACACGTCAATATTGTACAGTTTGCAGAACTGTAATCAACTCTTTGCTATTGTAGTGTACACAGATGACAATTTGATACAGCTCCCTCAATTGAGTGTAAGGTCGCAGCCGCATGATTTATAGCAGGGTGAAGGTCTTGGGAGAATCTAGATTTAAAATTAATTACTTGTTAGAGCGTTTGTCAACAGAAATACTAGGTTTTATCATCATTCATCATCTGCCTAGCCTTTTCCCAAACAAATCCGAAGACTCAAACTCAAAATCATTTATTAAAACTTGGCCGCTAAACAGCACTTTTTGAACGTCAAAAATTACAAAAGACAGTCCCCTAAACGCTCAAACTTCAAGCTGTGTTAGAGCCGGCTTTCAGTCTTAAATTGATGCAGCTGAGAACCAGTCTCATACATGGAGCGTCTGCCTATCTGACCTTCCTCAACCCAGTTACCGGGGCATGTTTGATACCTCTTGTTAAGGCTGGTTGTTAGACTTTCGGGCTTCTGAATACCCATAACGACTGCCAAAGATATACAAATGACAGACGGGACCCAAAAAATTTTCTGTCAAAATTTTCCAATCCATTTTAAGTTGTTTTTGAAAGTCTATTATGGAATTTGACAGGTTGTAGTAGCTTGATGTTCTGGCATCTGTATTCTGGCAGCTGTATAAATCTAAAAAAATATTAATCCTAATTAAGTTGAAAGTCTATTATGGAATTTGACAGGTTGTAGTAGCTTGATGTGCTGGCATCTGTACTACGAAGCTGAATAAATCTAAAAAAATATTAATCCTAATGTACCATCCCCTTTACAAAGTACCAGCGATCGAAGCGGTCTGTCTCGTCAAATATGTAGTGGACATAAATTATTTCGAAGATAATGGACGCTCTGTGTGGCACAAAATTACTGGTTAAGCTTCACAATTGTATTCCAAGGACAAACATTAAATTTCACCTTGTAACCCTAACAATGTATGCGCGGAGTTCGCATAAAATTACTTGATAATAGAATTGTCGTTTTGTTAGTACAAATGCCTACCTAATTAGGTAGTTTAGTAACAATAGACTAATTTTACATCAAAATTCGTTTTTGATTGTTAAAAAAGAGAGCCAAGTTCATTACAAAACTTATGATTAGTTATAGGCTTCATCGCAAAAAGAATGGTGATCTAAATAAGTGCTTAGTTCTATGCATTATCATCATCTCCCGAGCCTTTTCCCAACCATGTTGGGGTCGGCTTCCAATCTGACCGGATTTAGCTGAGTAACAGTTTTACAAGGAGCTACTTCCTATCTGACCTCCTCAACCCAGTTACCCGGCCTACCCTATAGCCCTTGGTTAGACTGGCGTCAGACTTACTGGCTTCTGACTACCCTTAACGACAGCCAAGGATGTTCAAAGACAGCCGGGACCTACAGTTTAACGTGCCATTCGAAACACAGTCATTGGTGTCCGAGATATACTTAGAAAGTACATAAGCTTCATTAGTTCTACGCATAATTGAAATGTGTATTTATTTAAGGAGTTGTTTTGAAACTTTTTTTCTGCTGAGTATCGTAACCAACTGTTGACGTTAGAATGACAGCTGGGACTCTAAAGAACGTTTTATAATATACAAAATCTCAATTAAATCTATTATTTAAATTAGAAGAGCTTTATAATTCTTAAAAAAATTAGACATACAAATACACTTAACATATCATGTATATGCTAGCGACGTCGTCCGCGTGGGCGTTAGCGTGATAATATGTAGCCTATATGTTCACTCGACCTCTTAACTATATTCAAGCCGAATTTGAAGCAAATCCATGCAGTACTTTCTGACATTATCGCGGACATACATACAGACATACAGACAAACAGACAAATATTCTAAAAAACTATGTATATTATTGGATTCTATATCAATTGTAGAATACGCCTCAATTATTATTTTAAAAATATTCAATGTACAGTTTTGACTTTTCTACGATTTTATTATATGTAAAGAAGCAATTGTGTATAGCACCCTACGCATAGAACGACCTTGATGAACTTGTTGCCAAAAAATTGTAAACATTTTTCGATTCCACGAAAGAAACTGCAAATTAGTTCGAAGGCCACAGTATGAAAAACATTATTTATTTCAATATTACGTATCTTATAATATCGACGTTTATTAAATTCATTCATTACTGCAATTCCTTTATCTTCTTGTATCTCTTATATGTATAAGCCTTTTTTTACTTTTTTGGCGCTGGGAAAAATGCTGTTACGCGTCCCGTCGGGGGACGAGAGAGGGTTATGTGGGACTCCCCGGTAAACTCGTTCCCGGTATATCTACTAAAAATACCCAGCGGCACTCCGACCTCGCCTGAGTGGAGGGGGCCTGGGAGTCTATGTCGTCCAGTCCCCCGCCGGCGAATGCCCGCCTTACGGCAGGCCCCTCACGTCCCCTCCCAATAGGAAGGGGCTTTTATAATTGCCGGAGTACAGGGGGTGGATCCTGTGATGCAGACGAAGGCGCCCCCGCGCCTGTCGCCCGATGATCACTCCAGGGGCAGATGAGGACGGACGTTGTCTTCCCCGTCTTACACCCCATCTTCATCTGCGTTGTGGAGCCGCGAGAGGATCGTCCTCCCGTATGTGCTCCATACCTCCTCACTTCCCAGCATGGCCGCAATCACGCTGCTTTATCACTGGACTTGAACTTAGCTGGCAAAATGTTGGTGCCCTTATATTTATCGCATAAGTACCCTTCCAGAGAAAAATGTATGATACAAACTCTGTTGTAACGATTTGTTCATATATGTATTACGTATTAAGTACATCAAACAAAAACAAACTAAATACGTACGCCTCATCGTCTAAATTAATCTATAAATAATGTGTCATTAGACAGTAGCTATTCGGACATTGTGAAACTGGCCCTTTAAAATGACATTGATAGAACATGAAGTTAGCTGGTAATATGCACAGAAACTAGAACCTTGAACAGATAAATCAAACAAATCAACATTTGGTCCTTCGGTACGCATATAAACAGAACATTTCCGCATTAGTAATTGCTTTGAGCACGCTACCGTAAGTGCAATTATACTCACTTTAGATGAATATAATACGAACGTCCTATTTTAAATAAGTATGCGTGTATGATGCAGTTTGCGATGCACAATGCACATGTACACTGGGAGTAAACTATTCAAAATGTATTTGCATGAACCAAAAGCATTTTTGTTGTATTAAACCATCATTCCAGGAAGGTGTGTGTTTTACAGGATAACTAGTTTCTCTACAAATAAAACAGACACATGATGATGGCTTCCAGGCCGATTGTCGGCTACGGCGGCCGTTCTCTCTAAGGAGATCAGCCAGCTGCGCAGGACATATTATAGTGAACAAGCATTCGCGCAGATACAGGTGTACTCCCTGCTATTCCCTCACTCTTATAGTCCGATGGACGGCAAACCGACACGACCGGGGAGAGATCAGGCGCAGGACCGACATTTACGTGCTCTCCGATGCATGGGTGAATCAACATCCAGACTCCGGGCTGCTTTATGAAAGTTTCTCAAAACCCACAAAGCGATTTCGGCCCGACCCTGGAATCGGACCCGAGACCCCGTACACAGCAGTCGCGCCTTGCGACTACTAGACCGAGGCAGTCAAACCTAGATATAATTCAATGATAAAGAGCATTTTCATCTCTTGAGTAATATTTATTAATCAATGTTAATGTTATAAAGCTGATTAGCGTTTGGTTAAGTAAGAGCTGCACGGATGGATTGATAATTTGTATGCATCAGGTACCCGGTAAGTTGTCCATAAGATTGGCTGCATTACCACGTTGTATGGCAATGTTTATACCTTGTGGCGTCAATCACTCCTTTCGCAATATCCTTAGCCAGGAGCCGTGAGCTCAGATCCCAAGATCAGAGTGTTCCATCCTAAACAGCTCAAAAGTATAGTTCCAACGAGGTTGTTACATTTGCACCGTTTAGATATCTCTGCAGAAGCGGCTGCAACTGCATAACCAACTGTACTGGGAAGATACGATGGAGCCAAAGTCGACGGCCAGCTTATAAGGTCACAATATCATACCGTCAGGTCTTTTCCAACAGTCAGGTACTTGGTCCTAGAGCTGCAGGTTGTCCGCAAGAGTGACTATGGCCATGGCACACAAAGACCTCCAGAAGGAACATGTGGGTTTTAGTCAGAAAGAGTCACCCACAGCGGGAATAATTATGAAATACTAGCTGTCCCCAGCGGTTTCACCCGCATCTTTGGTTACTGCTCCGCTCCCGTGTGTCTTAGCGTATTGGTATATAGCCTATAGCCTTCTTCGATAAATGGGCTATAAAACACTGAAAGAATTTTTCAAATCGAACCAGTAGTTCCTGAGATTAGCGCGTTCAAACAAACAAACAAACAAACTCTTCAGCTTTATAATACTGCAGATGCTGTGAGGGTTTTAACCGTAACATATATACTAATATTACTTTAAAGGTAATATACGGATCTAAGTCATTTGACGGCTTCCCACGTAAAAAAAACATCTTAAGGTTTAAAAATATGTTTTTGTATGTCGACAGCGAAAATAGCCTAGCGGATAGTGTCGTTAAAATCAGACGTATCGCAAAATCCGGCAAGCACAGCAGGTCATGGTTATTAGTTATGTAGTTTGATAAAATAAAATAAAATAGTAGGTAATGACACATTTCTTGATAAATTTATCTTTGATTAGTATTGTATTACAGTTATGTAAGTTAAAAACAATACATATCTGATAATATTTCAGTGTTACGGAGATCAGTCGAGACGCGTTACGTCAATTTGTAAGTATAGAAATGTTATTACTTAATATTTGTTTTGATATTCTGATTTGTGTATTGTTTTTACTCTTAAGCAAGGTTTCGACCTTGTATTTTGTTTTTGTTCTAATCTAACAAAACAGTATCATGTTATTTTGTGATACATATTCGGTATATATATTTTTTGTACTGCCTCGTTGGTTTAGTAGTCGCATGGCGCGACTGCTGTGCGGAGTCTCGGGTTCGCATCCCGCGGGTCGGGCTGAAATCATTTTGTGGGTTTGCTTCAGCGATAAATTTTAAAACCCAATAAGGAAAATTGACAGATTGTAGTAACTTGATGTACAGACGCCAGCACATCAGGCTACTACAATCTTTCAAGTTTCCTTAATAGATTTTCAACTTTATCGCTAAAGCATTATGGTTCAAAGTTGAAGGGGAAAATTTGACAGTTTCGGCTAGCCTGATGTGCTGGCGTCTGTACTTTATTTTTTGGTCCTTAAGAACAAAAGAAAGTCGGTCTCCGCGTCGCGTAGGACCAAAAAGGTAATAACTACTTAAATGTCTAGTTTTTTGAATCAAAGATCATGGTATCGGTTCCAATACCGAGTTAATCCCTAAAACCACACCTAGGGCCTGTGTTCTAAAATACACTTTAGGCGTTTTGACATAAGTTCTATTTTATGGTTGCAGAAATAATAGTAAACATGGTCAGGCGTGCTTTTGATGCAGTTCACTGGTATATGGAAGAGATAGGTGCCCAGTTAGTGGCTAAGACTGGGATCCCATCAGACCGACACCACGTAGGCAACCTTATAATGCAAGGCTTGCAGGCTGACCCCAATTTCATTATGCAGGTACGAAGGAAACTTTTGTATGTTCGAAAATTCAGAAAGTTATTAATATTAGAAATTATATTATATTTTTTTTTTTATCGTCTGCCACTAAAATGGAGAATTCTTAGGTTAAAATTAAAAACTAGACTTTCAATGAAAATTTTAATGAAAATTTTGCAGAATTAAACAGGGTACTCTTTGATGTGGGTGAAGCTAAGATGATCAAGAAGAAAGATGCAAGACTATTAAGCTAGTTTCACGGGTTACGGATAGCCATACGGATTTTTATTGCGGCGTTTTTAACGTGGCAATGTTGCCAGCCTATTGTGTACACTCCCGGTGGGCAGCGATGAGGAGGATTTTTTTAATGTGAAAATTTAATTATATCTTGTACCGATCTTATCTATTAATATCTTGAACAGATCGATGGAGCGACAGGAGAATCAGAAACCAATGGCTCAGTCTTAGACAGGAGCATCCGATGCGCCATCTCACTCACTCAGCTGGGCCTGAAGACCGGTGACGTCATGGTGCTCATGGGACCGAACCACTTAGACTTCTGCATACCAAACAATGCGGCGCTGTTCCTAGGCATTATGGTGGCCAATATCGATGCTACATTGAGTATCGGTTAGTATTTCATTTCAAATATACATGGTCGCTAACTATGGGCCTTATAAGGAAGCTCAAAGTCACCCAGAGAACAATTATTATCATCATCATCTCAGCCATAGGACGTCCACTGCTGAACATAAGCCTCCCCTTTAGATCTCCACACATACCTGTTGGAAGCGACCTACATCCAGCGTCTTCCGGCGACCTTTACAAGGTCGTCTGTCCATCTTGTTGGTGTCAGAGAGCAATTGAGAGGACTATTCTAAGGAGTTTCTCTTTGAGATCGAATCAGAAATGAGGAGATCCGTAGAAGAACTAAAGTCACCGACATAGCCCGAAGAATGGCAAAGCTGAGGCAATGAGCAGGGCACATAGCCCGCAGAAAAAATGGCCAATGGGTCTATTTAGGAAGTTCTGAACCGATTTGAAATATTCTTTCAGTGTTAGATAGCCCATTTATTGAGAAAGGCTAAAGGCTACTGTATATCCGGGTACGCGGAGTAGTTTTCACGGGATGTGGGTAAAACCGCTGATGGACGCTAGTATTGTATTTTGGACTTGATCAGTTTTTTTTCTCTTTTCAGATGAACTAAAACATTTGTTTCAAGCAAATCGCCCCAATATAATTTTCGGTCAAAGCGAGAGGGCGTCAGATATTAAGAAGGCTCTGACCTTGGCTGAAGTGGATGCCCAGATTATAACCTTCAATGAAGGTAGTAACTATACCACGCTGGCGCAACTACTAGAGATTCCAGATGAGAAATCAGTGAAAGATTTTCAGTAAGTAATTTTAGTTTTTGTATGAATCGATGTTTAAACTTGGGAATGGGTTGATTTTTTCTATCTTTGTTAGCTCTTGAGCTGAAGCAGTTTTTTCATGTTTCTTTTAAAATCTTTTCTGAACCCTTCTCATGGTACTGCTTGATTAATTGATTGAATTGTTAGTGATTGCTAGACCCATGCATCGGACAACACGTAAATGTCTGTGCTGCGCCTGATCTCTCTCTATCTCTCTATTCGTGTCGAGTTGCCTTCCCATCTATAATATGTCCTGCGTAGCCGAATGATCTCCTTAGAGAGAAATCGATTTGGCCGACATTATCTAAACTAATATTATAAAGCTGAAGAGTTTGTTTGAACGCGCTAATCTCCGAAACTACTGGTTCGATTTGAAAAATTCTTTCAGTGTTAGATAGCCCATTTATCGAGGAAGGCTATAGGCTATATAACAACACGCTAAGACACACGGGAGCTGAGCAGTAACCAAAGATGCGGGTGAAACCGCTGGAGACAGCTAGTTATTATAATAAAATACAAATTGAGTTTTTATTTAACTTGATAAAATGAAATGAAATATTGTAATTCTATTCCAGACCAACAGACTTTGATCCATCAGAGACCGTTGGTTACCTGACATCGACCAGTGGAACCACAGGAGTGCCCAAGACCGCTATGCTTACCCATAAGAATATAGCCACGGGTGTGCCTTCTATGTGGTGAGTGATATTCTTCTTTTATTAATGATCGGATGGCTCCTGATCCCAATCCAGCCCGGAGGGCAAGGATGGGATCTACTGTGGTACGAGCTTACCCAGCAGGCTTAGCATGGCGATTTTATATCTATTCTATCAAGAAAAGACAAAGCTGTTTCTGTCAATGTCAACATGTCTTCTGCTCGAGCATGGCGCGACCTGTCAACTCGCATATAATCACTTGTAGACTTATGTCGATCGAAGAAAAGGAAAATAACTTCAAAAAATGTCAAAAGAAATCTTTAGTCAATCTGTCACTTTTCTATTTCCGTTCTCCGGTTGACAAAACTTGTTTCTACGGTTGCCATGCTAAGCCTGCTGAACTATATTCACTCTTCCCTTAAAGAGCCTTGGGTTGTAAGTACTCGGAAATACAGACACCAGCTGATAATTCCACACTTTTTGACTGTGCGCATTATGAAATATGATGAGAAGCGCTTTGCACGCCCGCAAGATATATCAAACAAGTGAGCATGGCATTCCGCCGTGCATCTGGACTAGCGATGGCAAAAGGGGGCCTTCCCCTTTAAGTATAAGCTCATCAAGAAGTTGCAACTGTAATATTGTATTTATTTGGACACCGACGTCTAGAGCGATGTACTTAAAAGCTTTTTTTTCACTTTTCAGTGTTTTTGAAGTCGGTTTTTACTGCTCGTTATTCTGATCAAACTATTTTCAAGTTTTGTGCATTTAACGTCACACGCTGTATAACTCTCTCCTAAAGTTTCTCTTCTATTCTCTTCAGGACAATGATCTCAAAATACCCAACTCCAGTAAAGCTGGCCCTTGTGACGTCACCAGCGCAGTGGCTGTCCGCTGGCTTCCACTACCTATTCTCGCCGGTCCTGAGGTATACGCGGCTGCAGACATCAGCTCCTGTCACTCCCGAGCATTTTGCTGACCTTGTTAATAAGTATAGGGTAAGCATTTGTCAAAGGTGCGTTTTAGTCAGTAAAAGTCTGATGCTCAGCGTCATGATTTCCCATCTGAAAAAAGGCAGTCAACTTCTTGTATGTAAAAATTTAATTGCATTGCTTAGTTCTGTACCAGATCAGAAGTTCGTAGTTTTGTTTTTCGAAATGCTATTAACTGGTTTAGTACTAGAGTAAGACCATAAACTTTGTTAAAAAGATGGTTCGACGCTTGAAAGGCAAAAATATCTAAGCGACAGAAATTCCAAAAATGAGTTATATATACCATTGGATTTGTATTTTTTTTCTGCGTCGTTTGGTCTAATCGGTGTGCTTCTACGACGATTTTTATGTCGCTTAGATATTGCGAAATTTATACCAAATCACGAATTTTGTGCTCACTAACCGACGCAAAAAAAGGGAATTTTAGGAAATTTTAGACTTAAGAAAATTAAAATATTGAAAACATCTACTAAGTGTATTTTTCATGTTTTTAATTTTTTACTTGTTTGGACTTAATTATTTTCACTTGTTTGAAAATTTCCTTACGTAAACGCTTAGTAGATTCTACCCGTAAAAAGTATTTGTGAATTGTACTTACAGTGTATTTAACTTGTTGCAATAATTTTTTGAAAGTGCAATTTGTATAATTTTACTCATATTAATATGTAATATTATTGGCGCTTAGATGCTTTTACTTATTTGACACATATTACTTGTTCTAATGTAGATATTTTTACTTGTTAACTTTTGTTATTAACTATGTCAGTTAGATAATTTTACCTATTTTATTTGAATATTTAAGAAGGGCGTTAAGATATTTTTTTCCTGTACACAAAATATATCTTACGTCGCTAAGGTACAATGCAAATTCCAAAATGTCGGTTGCGTATGAGCAACAACCACATGGCATATATCGAGACGAATGACATTGCGTCGCCTAGTGAGGACGTTCGTCCAGCGTCCGACGGCCAAATGTTGCGGAGGCAAGGTCCTCGGCCCAGTGCCGAGTTATCGCCTCCCTCGCCTCCTCGCGCACTTCCTCCCGTTCCAATGGGTCCGGGCGCCCGTTCAGCGCCCTCTGCCCCGCCGTCCAATCGTAGATTCTGGCGAGCACCCAAGCCTCGAGTTCCCAAGGAGGTGTTCCCGCCAGAGCGCACGCCGCCGTAAAACTCACTGTGCGGTATGCCCTCACCAACCGCTGTGCAATGACCCTTTGTGGCCTGCGGATGGCAGCAGCGTTTCGAGTATGCCGGCGTATAGACGCCGACGGCATTGGTCGCCGGACCTCCCGATGTTAGGGAGGAGCCATAAGAGAGCGCCCGCGGTCTTCAGCAAGCGCGTCGACAGCCCACTGAAGTGTGCGCTGAAACGCCACTTGCTGTCGAGCGCTAGACCCAGATATTTCATCTGGGCCTGCACCGCAATCCGGACACCCTCTACATGGATATTGGCGTCGACCGGTTGGTGCTGCCGATGCCCATGGAAGAACACGGCCTCGGTCTTGTGCAGCGCCACCGTCAGTCCTAGGCGGGAGATTCGGTCCACCACTCGCGAACCACCCGCCGAGGCCAAGCTGGCTGGCCTCTTCAAAATTTCTCCCCCGGGCAGTCAGGAGAGTGTCGTCTGCATAGCAGATGACGGACGTGCCACGGGGGAGGTTACCCCGCAAGAGCCAATCGAATCCAATGTTCCACAGGAACCCTACAGGGGCCCTAGGACAAAATCCTATAGGACACCGGTCTCGATGTCGTACCGCAGGAGTCGACCCAACTTGTCCTCAAGTAGGACTGTACGGTCCTTGAGGTAGTCCATCAGCAGACCCCGCAAATACAAAATGGAAGCACTCCATGGAAGTGGAGCGCCTCTAGAATGGTGGAGTGGAGTTGAACGCGCTGGCGATGTCGAATGACACAGCCAACAATCCATCCCCCACATCCATTGCATCCCTCACCTGGCTCTTGAGCCGGGACAGGGCGTCCACTGTCGAACGCTCAGCTCGGAAACCTAACTGAGCGTCCGCTAGGTCCGAGCCAATTGTGGATAAGTGCCTGTTGATACGGCCGGCGATTATCCTTTCGAACATTTTACCGACCTCATCTAGTAAAACGATGGGTCGGTATGCCGATGGGGAGTCCACCGACAGCCCATCCTTCCGAAGAATGCACAATCGGCCCTCTTTCCATGGCTTCGGAAACCACTCACGCGTCAGACACGCACTGAAGAGGTCCCGAAACCTTTCTCCCACCTGGAAGGCGGCGATGGCCACAACCTTTGCGGGGACGCCGTCCGGACCTGGAGCCGTTTTTTTGCCCCGGAGGCAGAAAGCTGCCTTTTCCACCTCTTCCTCCGTCACAGGTGGGACCGCCTCGGTCGTTGGAGCCGCACTCCGCCGGGCATTCACACTCATCACTGGTAGAGTGAAGTTGTCCCTGCGCGGAAACAGGGACTGGACCACTCCATCCAGCAACGTCGGCTCGAGGGTCTCGGCAGCTGGGGGACCGTTCGGGCGCAGTTTGTAACGTGCTGCCTTGTACGGTCTCCCAAAGGGGTCAGTCTCTAAACCCTCCAATATCTCCGCCCTCGCGCGATCCTGGGCTGCGCCCATTCGTGCCGTCAGTGTCGTTCTTCTTGGCCTCCGTGTAAGCTGCATAGAGTCCTCGTTGTCAGCGTCACGAAGGCGCCGTCGCCGGCTTCTTGTGTAGGCCCGTCTGGCCACCACACAGGCGGCCCGCAATTCCACCAACTCCTGGGACCACCGGTAAACGGCGCGTCGAGGAGGCGGGCGGTGAGCCCGAGGCATGCTAGAGTTGCACAACTCGGTCAGGGAGTCCCTAAACCGGACCGCCGTGGTATCCATATCCCGGAGGTCGACTGGAGGCGACAGCCAGTCCTGGATGAACGCCGCCTCCGTGGCGGCCTCCCGGTCTAGGAGTGTAGATAGTCCCTAAGAAGTTATTTTGTTTACTGTGTTTGTTTAAGTGGTAACAACCGTCAAATAATAAACAAGTGATAAAAGATTGATTAACAATAAAAAATACCTATATTTAACAAATTTTACGCTCATTTATGTTCCCAGACGTTAAAAAAAAGTACTTTATATTTAAATATTGTCGCTTACGAACTAAGATTTACATTCATTTTATTATTTAAGATACATTTTGTATGAAAGAGATTTAGTATAAATTACATCTAGATAACTTACCGTGTTTTATTTTATAAACTTTTAGATAATTTAGATAAATATTCTTGTCTATAAATTCTTAAGTGTTTGTATTTATTTACTTTTGCCTGTTATTTCAAAAATCTTTATCGATAGCTTAAATAATTTTACATGTTGCTCCAAACTTAACAAATGCAATTTAAATAATGTTACTTGTTTGTACATAACATTCAGTGATAGCTTGGATAGTTTTACCTGTTTATCAAATGAGTGATTTTTTTATCTAAGCGACGTAAACTGCTTCTTATTCGAGAGCTACAGGGCTTATTTTAATATCAAAAATAGCTATAAAAATTAGGTATATATGTATGTTAACAGCATCTAAATCCGTCTATATTGTAATTTTTTATAAATTTTTTTCAAATTTTTTTAACTTCAAATCGCTCTCCTGTAAAGTTTGTTCAATGTCGCTTAGTAATTGTTGCCTTTCAAGCGTCGGTTTAAAGCTAGCACTTAAGTACCTGTTTAAGACTACGTTCTATATATAGGGTGACTGATAATTAGTGACCGATATTTAAACACGTGATTGTACTCATAATTACTGGTAACGCGGGCGCGGGGCCTCGCCGCTAACAGCTGACCGGGCGACGGCGCGCGCGTAATTTGAAATTTGCTGTAATGATAAAAAAATAACAAAGAAAGTTTCTTCGGGAAAGTTGTTTGTAATCGTGAGTACAATCACGTGTTTAAATATCAGTCACTAATTACCAGTCACCCTATATAATAAGGGGGTCTGAGCCAAGCCTCATCACACTTGCAAGAGTTCTGCAATTTTCTTTCGGTTTTCGATACTCGTATAAGAGTTTAGTTTTTTTATTAAAAGCTTTTATTTAACTTGCCGTGTATGTATGTTACGGTGGATTCTTTGAACTCAATTTTGAAGTAGATATCTACAACCGATTGAGCTGAAATGTTGTATACACGTTCAGTCTGGATGACAATGCAAGATATGTTATATGACGTTTTTCTAAATCCAATATGGCAGACCGTCCAAGATGGCGGAGTAACAACAATATGGGTATCAAATGAAAGGACTATTGAGAGTGACTTAAAAAACAATTTGACGTTATTCTAAATCCAATATGGCGGACTATAAAAGCTTTTTTTTTAAGTTTTTTCTTTTCGTTTATTTTCATGGATTTTTTCTAACTTCCACAGCCAGACTATATGATTATGAGCCCCACTCTGATGACCACGATGCTGCTGAATGCCAAGTGTGACTTTAGCTGCTTCAAGCACATCTTGCTGGGAGGCAGCGCAGTGACACAAGATCTCGTCAATGAAGTTAAGGTAACTAAGTATAGACTGCCGAGCTGAAAGGTCTTGTGTTCGATTGCCGGTACAGTCGACATGTCTGATGAGCATGCTTGTTGGCTGTGGTCTGGGTGTTATAATATGTATTTAAAATGTATATGTGTAAAGTATATGTAGTTTATCAGATGTGTTAGCACCTAAAACACAAGCTAATCAATAAGTATAAGGTATAAGCTTGGGGATAACCAACCGTGTGTGAAAAGGTGTCCCAATATTAATGAATGCTATTAGAATACCTACACTTTCAAGATAATTTTGCGAGAAAATTTGCAATGCATTGAACAAGAATAGATTAATAATCTGTGAAAAACAGTGGAAGACTTTTGGTTGAAATATTTTTTTGTCTTAAGATTAAATGGTTTTAAAATTTCACGACTTGTACATTAAGGCGGGGTAGTCCCAGCGAAATAGGTATTTGCCGCTACCAAGAGTTGCCCGTGATTGCCGTCAAGCGAGCCGCGCGCTTACGTCGCCGGGGGTGAACTCACATGAACTCAAAGCCCCGAAAAATGTGTCGCAATGTGTGCAAAGGCAGAAGTACAACTTAATTTATTATTTTTATTTATAAGTAGTTATCTATGTACGAAATGTTAAATTTTATTTAGCGGTTTTGCGCGTATCATCTGTAGTCTAAATCACGAAATAAAAACATTTTGTTTACAAAAATATTTACCACCACATTAATATTATTTTATTGTAGGTATAGAGTAAATTGTATTATTTATTAGGTATTGGTTAACTGTCGTTATTTTCGTTACCTATCTTGTGTCTTAGCCAGTCCTAAATAAATGACTGAATACAAAACGACGGAGTTGAACATTCAACTGTGCAGTGGGTAGGTAGCTAGGTACCTAATATTTAGGCGCATTAGTTTGTAAATTTCCAACACAAAATGACCACGCATTGTATAGATTTCCCGTATAACGAGCGCTCCACATGAACTGGTTTGTGGTCGTGCGTAGGTCAGATATAAACCAACAGATACCTACCCACAGTTGTTTTATTACTCACATAGGTAATACATAGGAAATAGAAATATCACTAAGTAGGTAAGTAAATAGTTTTAGGTCAAAGACTTGTTGTGGTTGGTATGTAGGTACCTAAAATTCTCTGACAAAAATAAACCATTATAGTTTTTTGCGCGCGTGAATTCTTTATTTACATTACCATAGGGCTTAGAGTAGCAAATTCAACGGTTTTAGACATAAATATTGGCATAATTCGCATGGTAGGTAGTACTATCTAGGTAACTAGATACCTATGTATGTACCCTACTTAGTAAAGTGAAGCAATAAAATGAATTAAAAATAATAATCATGTAGGTACAGTGTGTTATCAAATCATTTTTACCCGTATTATAGACAATTTTTTGTTTTAGAGTTGCCCATTTTGTTAACTTAAAATCTATACATATAATAAAATCGTAGAAAAGTCAAAATTGAATATTTTTTTAAAAGAATAATTGGTCTCAAATCTAAATCTAAAATCGATATCGAAGCCAAAAATATAGTTTTTTGAATTTTTGTTTGTTTGTCTGTATGTATGTCCTAGATAATCTCAAAAAGTACTGAACGAATTTGCTTCAAATTCGGCATGAATATAACTAAAAGTTCGGGTCAACATATAGGCTATATATTATTACACTATCACTACGGTGGGGAGGGGGGTAAATGTGTAATCCTAATGCCCACGCGGACGACGTCGCGGGCAACAGCTTGTATATAATAAAAACGAATACTAAAATACTAATATGAATAATATGAAATGAAAACCTAAAAAACTTTTTACAACAAAATAGAAACCGACTTCACAAATCACTAATAAGTAAAAAATAATCCTTTCGTCATAGCTCTAGAAGTTGATGTCTCGAGGCTGTCATTTAGTTCGACACCGATTTTTTTTTTACTTTTTAGTGTTTTGTAAAGTCGGTTTCCAATTTAAAAAAAAAGGATATTTTCTGCTTTTTAGTTTCCTAGTAAAAAATTAAAGAAATCTACTTTCACACTTCCTTTTCGTACTTATCATCAGCCTCGAGGTTCCAGTGCCATCACTCATAACCCATGATAGTATGAATGCAACTGATTACACCGATAAAGCCTTCATCAACACGAATAAAATAAGCCCAAACACTATGTGGCTGCTATCAACCATTAAGGAGTTCCCTAAACTGTACTGCACCTGCATCACGGACCTTGCAGTGGCAGACATTATCTATCACGGCGTAAACATCTTGTCAACAGAAAAAAATAAGTCCAAATACTATGTAGCTGCTATCAACCATTAAGGAGTTCCCTAAACTGTACTGCACCTGCATCACGGACCTTGCAGTTGAGGTCGTCACCCATCTCGCTGTAAAGATCTTGCCAACACGAATTAAATAAGCCCAAACTAGAGATAGTTAAGATGTACCGTTGAGGAGTTCCCTCGATCCTCTGTAGTCTCCATCATCAGTTTTGCCCTAAACCTCCGTAATATTGCAGTCTCATCAGATACACACATAAGTATCAAGTTTTTACAACATGCTTGCCTACAATTTTCAAGAGATGCCCTCGATTTGTCAGGGTTTCCACCACCAGGTCCTGACCTGATGGCAAATGGGACCAAATAACAAGCATGCACTTACAAATAAAAAAAGAATTTTTGAAATCGGTCCAGGCGTCTTTGAGAAATCGAGTAACAAACATAAAAAAAATTCATACAGCCGAATTGAAAACATCCTCCTTTTTTGAAGTCGGTTGAAAAAAATGTATTTATAAAATATTTTTGACACGGCCAAGACGTAGGTATTTTGTTACTTACGTCACACAACTTAGCGGGATGGCTGGCGCGGCGCTCTCGCAAAAATTGGCATACGTCCGACCTCCAAGGCGTTCCGCTCGGGACTAAATGACACGACGCGCGCGAGTTGCGGAATGAAAACACTAGATTTTGGGATAAGTGGGATAGGAACTTTGATGTTTCTCGTTTTGGATACTAGCTCATATCATATTTTTTACGACCTTTATTATGGTATACTTTTTATTGTTTTAATCCTAATACAGCTCAAATGAAATGATTATTAGATTATAATTTAGACTTGTCTTTGCGATTTAATTGGATGCAGTAAAGTGCACGTAATCGTGTATCGGAATGCGCGTTTCCCTAGATCGAAGGGTGAACTATGCAATATATTTTTTTCAATATTTTAATCCGTGTTATTAACGAGTAAAACACCATAAAAAACTACGAATTTCACGCCCACCCCGCCTTAAACACAGCAAACGGACCTTACTCGCGATGTAAACGGATGTAATTATAACGGTATACGATACCTCTTTCCACGGTCACTGTGGTCACACACAGTCGGTGTTATTCGGCCGAAACGTCAAGAAAAGGAGATTTCGTATACCTTTATAATTACATCGCGGGTAACACCCCTTTGTTCTTCAAACTTACAGACAGACATGTGTTGCTGGGGAGTTTGTTGCGCCACTTTTTCTTCCCGGCAAAAACACATAGGGAGCGAGTAAAGGGTGGGCGTTTTGGGAACAGTTTTTTTTTAAATTTTTGAAGTTCAAAGAGTGCTGTTTTGCATCCAATTTGAATGAGTTTGAATTTAATGAGTTTTTTTCCTCTGCAGCAAGTTGCCCAAACCGAAGAAGTTCACGTTTTGTACGGCATGAGTGAATTGTGCGGGATCTGTGTCCAGCATGACATTCCACTGGCACCAGGGTCGTGCGGGAGGCCTAACGGTAATATGGAATTAAAAGTAAGTAAGCTGTTACTTGAGGTTTTCGCCTCAACTAGATACATATCTCATTATTTCATAAAAAATAAGATTTATTAAATTTTTGAAGTTAAATATTAAAGCTGGAGTTTCTCGGTACGAGAATGTCTCCGCGACTATTGCAAGCAGTAATCGCCATAACATAATCGTAACAAAATGTTTACGTTCAGGCAAGAACTAAAATGTCGCCAGCGAGATTCATATATGACATATACGAATTTTGCGAAGAAATGACGCGTAGCTTGGGCGAGAAGAGTGAATGTTAAGACGAAGGAAATGTTTTATATACCTTCAATTATCGTATCTCCGAGACGAGAACCTCTCCCCGTCTAGTGAGCAATAACTTATCAAAAAAAAAAATTAAGTACCCCCTTGTTGTTTCTATAATTTCTGATTTAAATACTCCCATCAAATTCTGAAGTTAACATGGTTTCTCATAGTTTTTCTCTCAATTCATTATTTCGACTGTTTTAGCTAATGAATCCTGAAACATTGGAAGAAATCACAGAACCTAATGTTCAGGGAGAGTTGTGGTTTAGAGGCCCGTCTGTATTCAAGGTAAGACTTCAATGTATCATATAATAACGGCGTTCAGTAGGCTTAGCATGGCGATTCTATATCTATTCTATCAAGAAAAGACAAAGCTCTTCTGCCCGAGCATGTCGCGACCTATCAACTCGCATATATATCACATGTAGACTTATGTCGATCGAAGAAAAGAAAAAAATCTTCAAAAAATGTCTAAAGAAATTTTACGTCTATCTGTCACTTTGCTGTCATTATATCCATTTTCCGGTAAACAAAACATGTTTCTTCGGTTGCCATGCTAAGCCTGCAGACCGATACATGGACATGCGACTGTCAGACAGACGAGACATGACAGCAGCTACCTATATACGGTCATGTCATGTACAGATGCCACGACACAAAGCTACCCGAAGCTGTAAAATTTTCCCAATCAACTTTGAACCATATGCTTCAGCGATAAAGTTGAGAATCTATTAAGGAAATTAATCAATACAATCTGTCAATTTTAGATTCTAAAATCGCTGAAGCATTGTTGCAAGTTGATTGGGAAAATTTGACAGCTTCGGGTAGCTTGATGTGCTGACGTCTGTACCTTTAGACATCACAAACATAATTATGTAGTTTTAAATAAATTATTACATTCACTCCTTAATGATGTCCGGCATAAGTATAGATATGTCCAGAGATACTGCAACTCCCCATGATATTTTTTTAAATAATAATTGTATTCAGTTTATTGACGACCCCGTTAGCGCAATGGTCACTAAGCTGGGCTGCTGAACTGAGAGTCCCGGGTTCGATTCCCGGTACGTTCCTTCTTCATTTGTATGGAGAGCATTATGTTCATTGGCTGTGGTGTGGGTCTTATAATATATATTTTTATAATATAAACTAGCTGTCCCCAGCGGTTTCACCCGCATCTTTGGTTACTGCTCCGCTCCCGTGTGTCTTAGCGTGAAGGTATATAGCCTATAGCCTTCCTCGTTAAATGGGCTATCCAACACTGAAAGAATTTTTCAAATCGAACCAGTAGTTTCGGGGATTAGCGCGTTCAAACAAACAAACAAACAAACTCTTCAGCTTTAAAATATTTGTATAGATGTATGTAAATATAATATGTAGTTTATCAGTTGTGTTAGCACCCATAACACAAGCTAATGAATAGCTTACTTTGGGGCTAACCGACCGAGTGTGAAAGTTGTCCCGATGTATTATAATAGTACCTTCATAATTTCAACGTTCAGGGATACCATAACAACCCAGAAGCCACGAAAGATGCGTTGACAGAAGACGGCTGGCTCAGGTCCGGTGATATTTTGTATCGGGACGAGTACTGGAACCTGTTCTTTGTGGAACGTTACAAGCTGTTACTGAAGTATCGGAATCACCAGGTGAGTTCGTAAATGATATTTATTTTGCAAATAGGTTGAAATCAACACTTTTACACGTCAACACATTTTTTATAAAATAACGAGATGAGGTCGGCATTTCCTAACTGACTGTCTTGGGTAGAAACGCCGCAACAAACTCAAGGGTCATAGTCTCTTTTAAAGTCCAGACATAAAAAGAAATTACATACTAAAGTATGGATGAGCAATGTAGGCTTGTGTCTGAAATGACCTTTTGAAGAAAGTGTCATACAAGTTTGAATCGTATCGTACGTATCGAATCGTATACCTCTTTCCTTTTTCTGAATTATTTCAGTCCGCATATGACTTCGGTTGAATGCCAAACAGAAGTCTAGTACCCATCATCTCCCGAGCCTTTTCCCAACTATGTTGGGGTCGGCTTCCAGTCTAACCGGATTTAGCTGAGTACCAGTGTTTTACAAGAAGCGACTGAATATCTGACCTCCTCAATCCAGTTGCCCGGGCAACCCAATACCCCTTATTTAGACTGGCGTCAGACTTACTGGCTTCTGACTACCCGTAACGACTGCCAAGGATGTTCAATGACAGCCGGGACCTACAGTTTAACGTGCCATTCGAAACCAGCATCAAAGGTGTTCCTAATTTCTAAAGTACAAACGCCAGCACATCAAGCTACCCTAAACTGTAAAATTTCCCCTATACACTTTGAGCCTTAAAGCTGAAAATCTATTCAGAAAATCTGACACATTGTATGACATAGCTTGATGTGCTGGCGTCTGTACATTGCTAACAGATGTAATCCAATTAGGTGTCTCCAGTGGAAATCGAGGGTGTGATAATGAAGCACCCTGGCGTGTTCCACGTGGCGGTGACAGGGATACCTGACAAGGAGTACGGAGACCTGGTGGTGGCGTGCGTTGTGCCCAAACCTGGATGCAACCCCACGGCGCAGGAGATCAAGGACTTGGTCAAAGGTAAACACTTATACCAGTATTGAGGTCAGTGGTGTTTAGGTGGAAAAACTTGGCTTCAGAAGAGCACCATCTGCCTTCTGCCAAGCCTTTTTCAAAGCTATGGTGGGTCGGCTTCCAGCCTTAACCGGGTGCCAGCTGCATCCAGCAGTACCAGTGTTTTACGTGGATCGGCTGCTTGTCTGACTACCTCAACCCAGATGCCTGGGCAACCCGATACCCCTTGGCAAGACTGGTGGTCAGACTTTCTGGCTTCTGACTGAGTACAAATGACAACCGGGATCCACTAATTTAGCGTGCCTTCCGAAACATGGAGGAACTCCACGGAATCCACAGACAGACCGCGCCAAGCGTTGCTTAACCTTATGATCGATCGACCCGTTTGCATTTACTTAGCCACGAGCTCCTCTCCCTTGCAGCAAAGAGCACCTTTAAAAAAACAAAAGACGGTTAGTCCAAAACCCTTCACGATTTTCGTGACATAAGATTTCCATAATCGACATTCCTAGGAATTTCCTATAATAATATTTAGTATATTAATGTTAAAAACTTCAAGCCTGATTAGATATCACACTTATCTATATCTATACTTAAATATCATAGTAGCGTAAATTGTGTACAATGTAGGGGGTAATCTCTAAATCTGAGTAATTTTGAAAATATTTTTACCGATAAGATGACACATTTCTGAGTGTCCTAGGCTATGTCTATCCCAGTTATGGGAATTAAATATATTGGCCTATTGGTGAAAGGGCGGGTAACTATTTGTTTCTTTATATTGTTGTCAATTTTGGATGTAGGAAACCTGACTGCTCCCACTATGAGTGTAGCTGAAGGGAGTGGGAATTCCTTAGCCCTCACGAAACCGCTCCCAACCAGCATTCAAATATGGTCTTTAACCTTTGCTCTTAAGATATATTTTACATTGGCGTCGCTGTCAGCAAATTTACCGCCGTCAATTGCAAGATAGTTGGAGCAGAGTCCATTGAAATAGGCTATGCCGCTATACCTTCACCTTTTACTGACTAAAACCTTCTTGAGGTCTCTGTGTGCTAGAGCTACGGTGACGTAAGTTCATGTAGGAAGCTTTAGCCTCTTCGAATTCTTCGTATTCTTCTTGGATCATCATCTCCCGAGCCTTTCCCCAACGATGTTGGGGTCGGCTTTCAGTCTAACCGGATTTGGCTGAATACCAGTGTTTTACAAGGAGCGACTGCCTATCTGACCTCCTCAACCCAGTAACCTACCCGAGCAACCCAATATCCCTTGGTTAGACTGGCGTCAGACTTACTGGCTTCTGACTACCCGTAACGACTGTCAAGGATGTTTAATGACAGCCGGGACCTACAGTTTAACGTGCCATCCGAAACACAGTACATTCCTATTCTTGTATCTGGAAAAAAATAACTTAGAGAGAATGCCTGTCTTTCCAGAATCGCTGACAGACTCCAAACAGTTAAGAGGAGGTGTCATCTTTATGAAAGAGTTACCAACAACCAGTACGTCAAAAGTAAACAGGAAGAAACTTAAGGAGTTGGTTCTAACTTTGGAAAGAGAATAAATGGATGTATTAAAAATCCAACTGCTGTATATTTCTCATCATCATCATCATCACAGCCTTTTTATCGTCCCAATGCTGGGCATAGGCCTCCTCTCCCACGGAGAAGGATTGAGCGTTAATCACCACGCTTGCTAAATGCGGGTTGGTGATTTCAGACTTTATAGTCCAGGTTTCCTCGAGATGTTTTCCTTCATCTTTATACAGTCATTGGTGTCCAAGATAAACTTAGATTATACATACATATTGTTATACAAAATTGATAGTATATAAAAACCTACGTACGTAATTGTCTTAAGTAACCAAATACATAGATAATACGCGAATAATCCCCCAATATAATTTATCATCTGCAAAATCTTTGATGACAAATTAATTTATCTAAAAATTAACATTGGTTAGTCATATCAATTTTTAATGTTTAGTTGCGAAATATTACACAATGTTTAATTTTCAGAAAAACGTTATTATGTGCTGTGCCTCACTGAAATATGAAATTTGAAAAAAATACAGGTTTCAATGAAGAAAATATAACTTTCTTTTTACGCCTTACAAAAGCAGCCCAGTTCGTGTATCCATCATCTCCCAAGCCTTTTCTCAACTATTTTTGGGGTCGGCTTCCAGTCTAACCGGATTTGGCTGAGTACCAGTGTTTTACAAGAAGCGACTGCCTATCTCCTCCTCAACCCAGTTACCCAGGCAACCCAATACCCCTTGGTTAGACTGGCGTCAGACTTATTGGCTTTTGACTACCCGTAACGACTGCTAAGAATCTTCAATGACAGCCAAGACCTACAGCTTAACAAACTTAGAAAAGTTGCATTGGTACTTGCAACTTTTGGAATCCACGCCCTCATACTTGAGAGGTTGGCTCTTAAAGAGCCACCACTAGGCCACCACAACGATTTCGTGTATCCAATAACTAGTAAACGTTCATAATAAAAAAAATATGAATTTATGAGATTTTAATAATTGAAAGATAAAGATAATAATTAATTATAATCGTACCTGGAGGTATTTCACGTCGAATACATTGAGTGGGCCACTTTTGTAAGACGACCAAAAAAGTCAAGGTGTATAGTTAACAAAAATAAACTGAAAAAAATAAACTCTTTTGTAAACCTAAGATTATCTGTCTGTTAACAATCGATTTATCTTTGTCCTCATAACGATCACAATGTATGTATGTACTAACACTAAAATTAACATAAACGATAGAACGTAACTGTCTCAAGACATCTCGCAAAAATAACGAATCTCGCAATTTCGAATCGTGGCAAGCTACACCCTATGTTTCCCCCTGTGTTTCCCTGTCATTATCAGTGATCGGATACAAAGTCTAAAGTTAATTTTTGGCTATAAAAATATGGAAGTGACTTTTTAAAATATATTTTTAAGCATATACCCCGGCGGAGACCTATGCCTATTGAGCCAAACTTGACATAGACTGCCTCGTTGGTCTAGTGGTCACAAGGCGCGACTGCTGTGCACGGGTCTCGGGTTTGAGAGAGGGGTTTTGAGAAACATTCATAAAGCAGGAGTCTGGAAGTTGGTGATTGATTCACCCGTGCATCGGAGAGCACGTAAAGGTCGGTCCTGCGCCTGATCTCTCTCCGGTCGTGTCGGATTGCCGTCCCACCGGACTATGAGAGTGAGGGAATAGAGAGTACACTTGTATCTGCACGAATGCTTGTGCACTATAATATGTCTTGAGCAGCTGGCTGATCTCCTTAAAAGAGAACGGCCGCAGTAGCCGACAATCGGCCTGGATACCATCATCATCATTGAGCCACACGAGTGCCGACATGCAAACCAAACTGGACGATCTACAACGAGAGGCTATGTAGACTGGACTGAAAATTAGGATCGCCAGAGGGAAAGCAATCTTCGCACAGTTCCTTCCTGTGTCCTATTGCTGCCGAGTCGCGTTGCGTCGCGACTGAATCTGCTCTCATGGGCGAGGGCACACAACTAACGACAGCTTCGCGTCTGTATCGACTCTCGACAGTATCGCGACTGCATCGCTACTAAAAGTCGCCATGGGCAAGGGCCCTTAAAGGTAAATAATTAAAGCATTCGAATATCCGATCTCTAGTCTAAATTATACTATTTTATGGTGGTTTTTGAAGGGGGGACATTTTATTACTTGAAGATAAACACTTAGAGAAGATTATCTTGGCATATATTACGTGTGGTCATACCAAAGATAAATATTATGATTAGATTGTTAATTGAACTGGGCTTCAAGGCTAAATGAAGTCGTTTTGTTAAAAAAAAACCCAGCAAGTCAGACTTTCGTTAGCACAAAAGGTATCCTTATCGTTATCTGCCTGATCTTTTCCCAAGCTATGTTGGAGTTGACTACCATACTAACCTGATTCAGCTGAGTACCAGTGATCTACATGGAGCGAATTCCTATCTGGCCTCCTCTACCCAGTTACCTAAGCAACCCGATCCTCAATACTCTGCGAATTTTTCAAGCGATCTCTTCGTGAAATCTATCTAAATATATTTATAAAAAAATATCCCAAACATAAGCATCAATGTAGCTATCTTGTATGACTACAAGTTTTGAGGGTTGGCCTCGATCTCTCTGACTTTCCACCATCAGAGATTCTAACCTCATGATAATTGAACCACATAGCGAGTATAACCTTTCATTTAAAAATTCTATAAAAATATTTTTAATATGAACAGAAAATATTGATAAATAAAACTATTTGAATTATATGGTGGGGTGCTTTGTTCCACATTTCTCCCAAATTGACTAACTATATTTATTGTTCACTTTTTAGTTTGAGTTAGGTATCATAAAAGCGTGTTATAAAATAAAAACTATTATTTTAAAACTATATTTTTCCATGATTGTTATCATTATCTACGAATAGTTATCTTCCCAATCACTACTCGTAATAGGTACCTATTTATTTTATGTAATACATAATTTACCGACTTATATTCAAAGGGTTTTCATTTCAAATAGGCATAAAGAAAGAAATACATATTAAGATTTTCAAAAAATTACCAAAAGAAAATTACTTACACAAATACAGGTGAAGCTAATAAAAGCGTGTTAAAAAATAATTTTCAAAATAAATTCAACAATAAATGAGTCTAGGAAAAAATCACAAAAAGAATATAGGTATAGTCGACACCCGAAGCCATATTATTTTTTTTTCTTGCTAACGTCAGAACTCGCCACGGCACGATAGCGAACCGGTTTTGGCATTTCTTATTAGATATACAAGATAATAATTTGTAAACAAACTTAATATAAACGCCGCACGAGACTCAAGACCATTTAGTTCAGCACAGTACCACATACTGTAAAGTCTAAAATATTGTTCATTATTAAATTAATTAATAATAAATTTTTGATTGTGTATTAAAAGTTCTTTCTTTTATTTTCGGTCAGTGATTTTTGTTACTATTTTCTTTATATGTTCTAAATTTGAATTTTAAATATTGAGGCACAGGTCCAGTGAGGAAATATTTTAGCGTAAGTACCAAAATAATTGTTACTTAATTGATAAGTGTCTATATTTTTTTTTTGTTTTAGTGATGTTAATTTTAGAAAAAAAAAATATTTACATCAACACAATTCCTAATCTAAAAAATAAAACTTACATTTACTAACTAAAAAAAATATTAAAGCCAAAAAAAATACATTTTAACATGACGTTGTAATATTTCTTTTTTATATAATAAAGATATATAATAGGTCTGACGAAAATGTATACATATATATTTTTTTTAGGTACCTAAGTGCAATTGGACAAATTTTTGGTGACCATCATCGCAACCGTACAACTGAACTTCTTAGTACGTTCTATTAAACTGCTGTATTTTTTTTTCATAGAGCAATTTCGCTAGGTGTACCTCCATCTACTTCTGGAACGATAATGATGAATTTTGACCTTCCAGGAAAAACATGGCTAAACAGGCTTTTGATACGATCCATTATTATATGAATGAAGTGGGATCTAAATTGGTAGCGAAGACTGGCATCCCATCAGACAGACACCATATAGGAAAACTTATTCTGCAGTCTCTAAGGGAAGACCCTGACTTCGTTTTGCAAGTAAGTTCGTAAATTAATACAAACTAGCTTTTGCCCGCGCGGCTTCGCTCACGTTCTTCCCTACTCTACCCTACTCTACACTACTCTACACTACTCTACTCTACACTACTCTACCCTACTCTACCCCACTCTACACTACTCTACTCTACACTACACTATTCTACCCTACTCTACACTACTATACCCTACTCTACTCTACTATTCGGCTATTCTGCTATTCGGGGCGGAGACAAATCCAACGAATCAATAACCATGAAAATTGGTTCAGCAGATCTCGAGTTATAAGTGTTGTAACAAACCCGACTTTGTTTTATATAGGTACTAGCGACCCGCCCCGGCTTCGCACGGGTGCAATGTTGAAACTGAATACACTACAGAAAAACTCAAACTCAAAAATAACAGTACTTCTCCACTATTTAATGGATGTTATTATAGATATAAACCTTCCTCTTCAATCACTCTATCTATTAAAAAAAACCGCATCAAAATCCGTTGCGTAGTTTCAAAGATTTAAGCATACAAAGGGACATAGGGACACAGAAAGCGACTTTGTTTTATACTATGTAGTGATGTATGTATATTAATACAAAGCTGAAGGAATTGGTTATTTGTTTCAAGGCTTGGTTTGATTAACTTATTATACATATGTATGTAGGTCTGTAATTAAACGTACGATTTTAAAATATCTTTAAAAATTAGCCAACTCATTTAATGATGATTATGTTGTACTTTTTGTATGCGATTGAGATTGTACTTGTTGTTGTTACTTAGCATAAATCTGGTTCTACAAACCTAACAGACAGATATGTGTTGCTGGGGAGTTTGTTGCGCCACTTCTTCGCAGCGAAAACACATAGGAAGTTGTGAAGGATGGGCGTTTTGGGGGCTGTCTTTTGTTTTTGACGTTCTACATGGCTGATTTATCAGCTTTATTTGAATACATGAAATTTTTATTTTGATTATGAAGTAATTCATTCCTGACCGTGCACCGGCCGGGCCGTGCGAAAAGTATACTTTAAAGTTTGACCGTGCCCCGGCCACAGCACGGCCCGGTCGAAACACGGTGTAGCATTGAATCATCCTTGATACTATAGTCTCCTTTTAAAAAATAATTGAAACTCTGAGCATGCAGGTGAAACCACAACAGAAGCTAGTTAAATATCATCATCTCCCGAGCCTTTTTCCCAACTATGTTGGGGTCGGCTTCCCGACTAACCGGATTCAGCTGAGTATCAATGTGTTACAAGGAGCGACTGCCTATCTGACCTCCTCAACCCAGTTACCCAGGAAACCCAATACCCCTTGGAAAGACTGGCGTCAGACTTACTGGCTTCTGACTACCCGTAACGACTGCCAAGGATGTTCAATGACAGCCGGGACATACAGTTTAACGTACCATCCGAAACACAGTCATTGGTGTCCAAGATATACTTAGAAACTACATACAAACTTAGAAAAGTTGCATTGGTACTTGCCCGACCTGAAATCGAACCCACGCCCTCATACTTAAGAGGTTGGCTCTTTAACCACTAGGCCACTACGACTTACACATCCTATACACACTTAATACGGCATTATATTCCGCAGATCGATGCAGCGACCGGGGAGTCAGAAACCGGCGGCTCAGTCTTAGACAGGAGCATCCGATGCGCCATCTCTCTCACTAAGATGGGGCTGAAGACCGGAGACGTCATGGTGCTCATGGGACCGAACCACATAAACTTTTGCATACCCCATAACGCTGCTCTATATCTTGGCATTATGGTGGCCAGTATCGATGATACTTTGAGTATCAGTAAGTATTATTTTTAAAAAAGAATAAAGTGCACACGAAAGCACATCAAGCTACCTAAAACTTTTCCTACTCAACTTTGACCCATATTTCTTTTTAATTAGCCTGTACTATCCCACTGCTGGACAAAGGCCTACCCCATATCTTTCCACTTATCTCGAAACGGTCCAAATCGTCTCTCCAGCGCTTCCTCGGTCTTCGATCCTCTCGATCGTCTGCCGTCATTTGGGTTATGGTCCAAACTCCCCCATAAATATGGAAAGCACATTGAACCATATGCTTCAGAGATAAAGTTGAAAATCTGTAGTAGCTTGATATGCTGGCGTCTGTACAAAGCGGAAGGTTCTGATACTAGTTAACACCATACCCCTTATAATTTGGCAAGTACTTCTAAAATTACTATCTGTCCCCAGCAGTTTCACCCACATCTTTGGTTACTGTGTCTTAGCGTGATGGTATATAGCCTATAGCCTTCCTCGATAAATGGGCTATGTAACACTGAAAAAAATTTTCAAATCGGACCAGTAGTTCCTGAGATTAGCGCGTTCAAACAAACAAACAAACAAATTCTTCAGCTTTATAATATTAGTATAGATTCGATAATAGAAATGAGATTGGCTTAAATGTTTCAGATGAGTTAAAGAATCTATTTGAAGTGAATCGGCCAAAGATCGTTTTCGGGCAAAGTGTGAGGAGACCAGATATCGAGAAGGCGTTAAATTTGGCCCAAGTGGATGCTAAAATTGTGACCTTTGATAAAAGCAATCACGCAACTCTGGCGCAAATGCTAGAGGTATCAGATAAGAAAGCGATCCAAAATTTCCAGTAAGTACATTTTAATTTAGTTGAATATCTTTAACCGCTGGTTATTATTAATTATATTCTTTACTCCTGATGAAAAGGCAATTGTAGTTATTAAACTATCTAATACAAGTAATTATTACAATAAACAGTATGACAGTGAACAGAAACAGGGAAGACGAGGGAAGAGCACAAAGAACGCACGAACTATAGACGTAAAAATATCATTATCATCAGCCTTTTTATCGTCCTACTGCTGGGCACAGGCCTCTTCTCGCACGGAGAAGGATTGAACGTTAACCACCACGCTTGCTCATACTCGAAAGGCTGGTGCTTTAACCACTAGGCTACCACGACTTGCGTAAAAATATACAGATACATAATAAAAAAAGGTTTTAATTTAATAATGCGTCCTTCATATTCCCAACAACGCCTTAAATGCTAAAAGACGCTTCACGACCGTAAGGTGTACAATCTCCGAGAATAAACGCGCCTGACCAAGTTTTTGTTCGCTAACCCACTATTCGATATATCGGTGATACATCAATTATCGCGCCACTCGATGATAATCGTTCCGCATGACGAAAATCTTGTGAAAGCTAAGAAAGAGAAACAAGTGAAGTTTCTCGACTTAGCGCACAGGGTTGTCGCTATGTGGAATGTGAAATGAAATGATACGGCTGTCGTTGGCCAAGAGTATCGATGAACACCTCAAGAGGAACTGCTTAGGCGGCTGGAGCAAGGGAGTGATTCAGAAGGCGTTACTCATTAAAACGACGCGTATTGTGAGGAGGTTTCTGTCCCTGGTGCCCTTACCAACGGTAGTTTGAACCCTGTTCCCCACATCGGTGGACAAAAATGTTTATAAAATTTTTTTTTTGTGCTTTTGTAAGAATATTCAAATTTGTAAAAGGTGTTTGTTGAGAAACGTTATCTAGTCCCAAACTAAGCAGAGTTTGTACTATGTGTGCAAGACAAACTGATAAACCTACTTATATACTTTTCTTTGTTAACATAATAATTACATATTATATTATAAAAACACTTGAACTAAATCAAAACAGTCACGCACACCAATTTATCTTTAACTTCACAACCTCCAGCGTAGCAGGCAGATTCACAAACTAAGCCATCTTTTTGGTTTTAAGAAAATTTCACAAAAGCAGCCTGAAGTCTGCTTCATGGAAGTTGGTGATTGATACACCCGAGCATCGGAGAACACGTAAATGTCGGTCCTGCGTTTGAACTCTCTCCACTCGTATCTAATTGCCATCCCTTAGGCTATGAGAGTTAGGGAATAGAGAGTGCACCTGTGTCTGCGCAAATGCTTGTGCACTATAATATGTCCTGTGCTGGCTGATTTCCTTACAGAACTGCGGCCATGACGCCATTGTTATTACTTTTATTAGTTCGAGGCTAGACATCAGAAGAGTTACCAATTCCACCTTCAGATATTCAAAGATCAGCTATTCCTAAGCATTCAACCTTCTTCAATTTCAGAGCCGCAGACTTCGATCCTGTTGAAACGGTAGCTTACCTGACATCAACCAGCGGTACCACTGGAGTGCCCAAGACTGCAATGTTGACACATAGGAATATTGTCTTCGGTTTACCTTACTTGTGGTTAGTAGATCCAATATCAGTTTCTGGGTATGAACCTTTCCCTCAAAGAGTATATTGGACTGACCTAGGAGCAGTTCTAGGGGCAGAAAGGATCAGACCATGATGGATGGAGTACCTTAGAGCCTCTCGTTCTGCTTAGGACGAGTGGACTCACTTATAATATAAAAAACATATATCTATCTGTTCAGGACAATGTTCCAAAAATTCCCAACACCAACAAGAATGACGATGGTGATCTCACCAGCGCAGTGGTTGTCGGCTGGCTTCCACTATCTGTTCTCTGGAATCCTGAGGTACACGCGGCTGCAAACCTCGGCTCCTGTTACGCCCCAACATTTTGCTGAGATGGTTAACAAGTATAAAGTAGGTATTTATTTTGAGTAGTCCCATTCGTAATGTATTTGTTTGATTTAAGAGCAAAAACGGTCCTTAGCTAGTTACAATTGCTTTCTAAAAGAATATACATTATAATGAAACAACCAGATATGGGCGGATTCAAATTATGACTTGGTCGGTAACGCATCTGTACGGAACGTTGTCGGACGACGTTAGACGCGACCAAGGCGACCTTGGTTGGCGGTTGGTTCCGATCGTGGAAGGCCTAATAAGTTTTACTTAACTACTACATTCATTATTCAAATTTCTTACCAAAAGCTTCTAGAGCGATTTATAAGGTCAAGCAATTAGGTTTATAAATTAGTTAACATATTATTCTACAGCCTAGCTACATTGTCATGAGCCCTAACCTGATGACGACCATGATGGCTCAAGCGAAATGTGACTTCACCTGCTTCGAGTATATCTTACTAGGAGGCAGTGCTGTGCCTCAGGACCTGGTGGATGAAGTGAAGGTACCACTTTTTTATTACCAACTTAACCCACACTAGTGTTATAGAGAGACAAAATTTGTATCTTTGTGTATATGTTTGTAGTGAAGGGTGGGCGTTTTGGGGGCTGTCTTTGTAATATTTGACGTTCAAAAACTGCTGTTTTACAGCCAAGTTTGAATAAATGATTTTTTGAGTTTTGAATAAAATCAAAAATTACTGTTCTGATTTTAATGTGCAGATTAGACATCAAGCTAGCGTAAACTGCCAAATTTTCCCACTCAACTTTGAATTATATGGTTCACCGATAAAGTTGAAAATCTATTAAGGAATTTGACAGTTTATAGTAGCTTGATGTTGCGGCGTCTGTACCTACGTTGACGTCAGTCGTCAGAGAGTTTCTCGCACGTTTTGGTACGAGAATGTCTCCGCGAATATCGCAAGCAATAATCGCCATAACATCGCCGTAACAAAATGTTTACATTCAGGCAAGAACTAAAATGTCACCAGCGAGACGAAGGAAATGTTTGATATTCCTTCAACTATCGAATTGTCGAGACGATAAGTTTTATATTCCTTCAATTATCGTATCTTCGAAACAAAAACTCTCTCCATCTAAATGAGCCTTAAAGTAACATAGAACCTTACTTATTTTTTTTCTGTTTCAGAAATTAGCTCAAACTGAACACGTATACGGTGTGTACGGCATGAGTGAGATGTGCGGGCCCGCCGTCCACCACGAATATGCCCCACCACCAGGGTCAAGTGGCAGACCTATTGGTGGCGTATCATTAAAAGTAAGGAACTTCGCTAAACATACTTGCTTGCTAAACTCTATGCAGAAAAGGTACAGCTTTTTGACTTTAGAATAACGACTCCAATCTTATCCATCCAAAATTATGATCCAAAATTAAGTTTGGTATTTTTTATGTCCAGGAAAATACAGTCAGGGCTATAAATATATATTTTTTTTAGGTGTTGCAAAACAGTAAAATTAATAATATACATTAATACCCGTTATATATATTTATTTTAAAAAAAATCTTCGCGCATAATTTGCCCCGATGTTCTGAAGTCAAAAAATTGACAAATGACTTTTTCTAGACTACTGTGAGGGACAACCTACAAGTATACGTTCCCTCCTCACCTCATTGACTTCATAAATATTTTTCAGCTAGTGGATCCCATCACTAATGAAGTTATTACTAAACCCCACGTCCCCGGAGAGTTGTGGGCAAAAGGACCTAATGTGTTTAAGGTAAGACTTCGTGTTTATTTTATTGGAAGACAGATTCCAAGCTCACTTCTTGCTTACAAAGGACCAAGGCCTGCCTGATCAGGGCCAAGGTCTGCCTGGACTGCTGGTTGTTCGTAAGAGTTACCGTGGCTCTGGTACACAGGGACTTCCAGAAGGAACATACTGGGTTTTAGTCAGTAAGAGACTGACCCTCCCCCCAACTGCACCCTTAATGGGGATGATGATATTTGATGATTGCCGACGAAAAAAGGGCAATTATTGCTTGCATTGTAAATTGCTTAGTTTAAATTAAAAGTCTTTGTAAATATATCGGTGAGGAAAAATTACAAACACAAACCACATTTAAATAAAGACAGTTATTTAATTTTCCAGGGATACTATAACAACCCCGAGGCAACAAGAGAGGCGTTGACGGAAGACGGCTGGTTGAGATCTGGTGATATTCTGTATAGGGATGAATCCTGGAACCTATTCTTTGTGGAGAGATACAAGCTGTTGCTGAAGTATAGAAACCACCAGGTGAGAGACCATCAGCTCTATACCCGCAGCCACTTACAAATTATTAACCTATACAAGATTCCCTTTACAAATACCACAAAGTTGTAGGTATCCGACGCCTTCATCATCATTATCATCATCAGGTTTTTAACTGTCCCAGTGCAGGGCACAGGCATCTTCTCATACATAGAAGTCATCAAAAGTCTTTAAAAGCATGCAATCAAGCAATCATATCCTAGCAGCACACAGGACAAATAAATATTTCAGTCTTCTATTTTTCCTATGCACTCAACGATGGACTTATCCGAAGATGACAAACAACTATCTGAAGCTAGAAGGGGCAAATAGGCATGCCGTTTTCAAAATCATCGTGTTTAATGTCATCTGCCTTTTCCCAAGCTATTTTGGGGTTGGCTTTCAGTCTTAACCGGATGCAGCTGAGTACCAGTCTTCTAAGTGGAGTGAGTGCCTGTCTGACCTCCACAACCCAGTAACCTGGGCAATCTGATCCTTTTGGTAACACTGGTTGGCAGACTTTCTGTCTTCTGACTACCCGTAACGACTGCCAAAGATGTAAAATTACAGCCGGGACCCACCAATTTAGTGTGCCTTCTGAAACACGTATCGTATATAATCGGTGTGAATATTTTGGCAACCACAGGTGTCCCCAGTGGAGATCGAGGATGTGATATCTAAGCACCCTGGTGTGTTCCACGTGGCTGTGACGGGGATACCTGACAAGGAGTGCGGGGACCTGGTGGTGGCGTGCGTTGTGCCCAAACCTGGCTGCAACCCCACGGCGCAGGAGATCAAGGACTTGGTCAAAGGTAACTTTCAAAGTTAAAAGTCAGAAATAAACTTGATAAACTATCGTCATGACTATTTATCTAGCATTTTACACACATAGTCGTGCGTAAATGAGCAATATACATAGTATATGTCTGTTGGTACTGCCTCGTTGGTCTAGTAGTCGCATGGCGCGACTGCTGTGCACGGGGTCTCGGGTTCGATTCCCGGGTCGGGTTGAGATCGCTTTGTGGGTTTTGAGAAGCAGCCCTGAGTCTGGAAGCTGGTGATTGATTTACCCGTGCATCGGAAAGCACGTAAATGTCGGTCTTGCGCCTGATCTCTTTCCGGTCGTGTCGGATTGCCGTCCCATCGGACTATGAGAGTGAGGGAATATAGAGTGCACCTGTATCTCCGCGAATGCTTGTGCACTATAATATGTCCTGCACAGCTGGCTGATCTCCTTAGAGAGTACGGCCGCCTTAGCCGACAATCGGCCTGGAAGCCATCGAATCTAAATATATGTATATGTCTGTTACAATATCAGTAGATTTGTGTAATATTAAAGGAGCTAAATGAAGAGGCACTAACAGCCACCTTGGCCACCATAAGTTTTTTAAAGCATTATACGATTACTGACCTATAAACTTTGAGGCAAGGACATTAACCCCAAAAAGAGCTTCTGCAATTCGGAATTCAAGAATCCTGACTCATTGTGGCCTTTTTCCAGAGTCGCTGACAGACTCCAAGCAACTAAGAGGAGGCGTGATCTTCATGAAGGAACTGCCAACGACCAGCACCTCAAAAATTAATAGGAAGAAACTTAAGGAATTAGCGCAGACCTTGGAGAGATTATAAATGATAACTTCGATAATACCCAGACAGATATATTTTTCCATAGTCATGATTACCTGAGTAATAAATAAATAATTTGTTTGCTGTTTATGTGTGTTTTTTATTTATTGAATCACAACATTATCATTGTCGTTGCTAAAGAGACAACTGCAGATATTTGAGCCTCTATAATTGACAAGATTAGATAAGTGAATGCGCTAGTGGAGGGCGCTTATATCGATAACTAGCGGTCACCCGCGGCTCCACCCGCTGCGATTGCGATACTCCTGTAAGCTATGTGGTCCTAGTACATGGTGAGCAGTTGTGTGGACACTCGTTTATTGTTATACTTATAAGATTTATGCTTTCCTGGTATTTTGATTTTGGTCGTTGGTCGGGGGCTGTTTATTACTAATCGCGATTTCCACCGTATCCGGATAAAATATAATCAATATCTTTTAAACTTTCCCTAGACCTCCACGAACATTTCAAGACCAATTCATTTTTATATATATACATATGTATATATAAAGATAATAAGATAATAGAAGGCCCGCGTACTGCAGACTGATCTGTCGGACGATAGCTCGCCCGATATCTGGCTAAATCGTGAAGGGAATCAAACATTTTTGTAATTGCTTAGTAACTAGTCGTTGCAATGTGTGCTCGTCCATGAAACTCTTGACAGACAAGGAACTGATTCTTTAAGGGATCCTTTTTCATTAGAATTATCTTATTTGGAAACGATTGTAATAGATGGGAAATATTAGGAAGACCAGTCACCATCTTTTTCACATCAAGAGACTGCCTATCTGGCCTCTTCAACCCAGTTATCTGGGCAATCCGATGCCCCTTAGTAAGACTGGTTGTCGGCCTTTCTAGCTTCTGACAATGATAGCCGGGATCCACGAATGTAACGTACATTAGATTTTTTTAAGACGGAGAAAGTCATGAAAGCGTAGTCACCTATCCAAGGACTGATCGCGATAGGGTTGATCATCATCATCATCTGCCTTCTTATCGTCCCACTGCTGGGCACAGGCCTCTCACACAGAAGGATTGAGCGTTAATCAACACGCTTGCTCAATGCGGGTTACTGATATCAGACTTTTTAGGCCAGGTGACTTCGATGATGCCATAATTTCGATGCTCTGAGTAATATTTTCCTCTTGTTTTTTTATGGACTTAGAATTTGTGATGTTCACTAGTCACACAAACTGATAGCGAGGCTTGTTATTGTTATCCGACTGGTAATAAAATTTAAAAATACTAAGACGATAAAAAAGTCTTAAATACTATAAAATATTAACAAGATAAAAAAAATATCCATCATGATGACGAAGCAGGCAGACTAATTTGTTTATGGACGTAATCGTAGCATCATCGCTGCGATATCTAGCGTAGAGACAAATGCTATCTCCCCATATCTCCGATTGTTGTTTGTGTCTATCTGTTCAATACGTTAATTAAGATTTGGCATTAAGGCGGGGTTTTTTTATTGTTTTTAATTATCTCTTATATAGTGTTTTTCCAATAGATTTTATCAGATAATAAATAGTTCTAATACAAGGTTGGGTTTATGGATGACAACACAAGGTCATAAGTCTATAATGTTTCTGTCTACTATTGGGGATCTGAACAGTTATCGGCCACTGTGACGGTTCTCTGTAAGGAGATCAGCCAGCTGAGCAGAACACTGTATACTGCACAAGCTTTTGTGCTGACAGAGGTGTAATCTCTATTCCCTCTCTCTCCTAGACCGTTGGGTCGGCAATTCTCAACCGGAGAAAGATAAAGAGCAGCACAGACATTAACGTGCTCTCCAATGCATACCACCGATTTCCAGACTCCTGGCTTCAATTGTGAATATGCCGTGCTTTGCAGTTGCGGCATGCGACTACTAGATCAACGACGCAGTCACATATGTACATGCTGGACTTTGGAATATTCGAGATACAAGAAAAATGTCAATCGCTCATGTCAAATTTTTATATAATAGGGCAGATTTCTGACTGATGTGATTAAGAGAGAGTTAAGATTTACTATGATTCAAATACATATTTTAATGTTTGATACCGTCTCTTCATCATCATCATCATCATCAGCCTTTTCATCGTTCCAGTAGCACAAGCCTCCTCTCACGCAGAGAAGAATTGAGCGTTAATCACCACGCTTGCTCAATGCAGGTTAGTGATTTCAGACTTTATAGTCCAGGTTTCGTCAAGATGTTTCCTTCACCTTTAGTCCATCACTGGAATCCAAGATAAACTTTATAAAGAAAATATCACTTAGAAAAGTTGCATTGGTGTTAGCCTGTCTTCCTGTCTGTTTTTTGGTGTTTACATTACAAACAAGCTTTAAAAAAAATAAACAGTTAATCATCATCATCATCATCATCTCAGCCATAGGACGTCCACTGCTGAACATAGGCCTCCCCTTTAGATCTCCACATACACCGGTTGGAAGCGATGGGGTCGAAAAATGCTAGAGTGGAGACCACGGACCAGCTAGCGTAGCGTAGGACGTCCACCAACGAGATGGACAGACGACCTTATAAAGGTCGCCGGAAGACGCTGGATGCAGCTCGCTTCCAACAGTTAATAATTTCTCAGTATTGAGGTTTTTACTGTTGTTGATTGTAATGACTCATCTTAAAGCTATTCAGGGTCAGGAAATGTTGATTTAAGTATATGTATATCTATATAAGTACTATATCATTACCTATATCTGCTGTTATATAATTAATAAGTCCGTAACTCCTCGGATTACCACTTTATTCATATATTATCTACATGAATTACATTTTTTTTATCAATGCATTTAAAATTCACAAACACTCCTTTTTTTTCGTGGGAAATCGTCAAATGACCCCTCCCGCTGAAGGTGCAGCTGGAGGGAGTGTTAGACTCTTACTGACTAAAACCCACTATGTTCCTTCGGGAGGTGCCAGGGCCACGGTAACTCTTGCGAACAACCCGCCTCACAAATACGCCTCACTCGAAGTTAAGAGCCCTACCAACCTTCAACTTCGCAAACGCTCAAGTGTGCCTTGTTTATAGTAGCATTTTCACCTTCAAAAAGAAACTTTTTTGGATAAATGGACAGACATACAGCTGCAAACCATAAAATAATCATAAAACACTAACCTGTTTGTATATCCTAGAATTAGGTATGTTTCGTTCTACACATATAGGGTGACTGGTAATTAGTGACCGATATTTAAACACGTAATTGTACTTATGATTACAAACAACTTTCCCGAAGAAACCTTTTTTGTTATTTTTTTTATCATTACAGCAAAATTCAAATTTCGCGCTCGCCGTCGCCCTATCAGCTGTTAGCGGCGAGGCCCAGCGCCCACGTTGTCAGTAATTTTGCTATAATGATAAAAAAAAACTTAGGGAAAGTTGTTTGTAATCATGAGTACAATCACGTGTTTAAATATCGGTCACTAATTACCAGTCACCCAATATAACCAGAATTTTATATTCCTCGGCAAAATATTCTTAATAAATAAACTCGACCTAGTGGTTAAAGCACCAGCCTTTCGAGTATGAGGGTGCGGGTTCGATTCTAGGTCAGGCAAGTACCAATGTAACTCTTCTGAGTTATACGTACTTTCTAAGTTTGTCTTGGACACCAATGACTGATTAAAGGTGAAGGAAAACATCTCGAGGAAACCTGGACTATATAGTCTGAAATCACCAACCCGCATTGAGCAAGCGTGGTTATTAACGCTCAATCCATTTTCGTGGGAGAGGAGGCCTGTGCCCAGCAGTGGGACGATACAGACAGACGACAGGCTTTGATTATGATTGATGATGATGATGACACACAAAAATAGATTAAATTTACCTACATAAAGTCTAAAAATAAATTCGTCCGGTCCGCTAATTATGCCGACGAAAAAAAACAAAACCAGCTCTATTTTTATGTAAAAAATATACATTCAACATTTATACAGTTCCTATAAAAAAGAATACATTGACGATATCACAATAAAAAAAGATGTAGGCGTCAAAATAAAATATTATCATTAGGAAAAAGCATTTATACATAAATACACGTGCATACACCCCCCAAACACAGACTCACACACCCACACATTACACATACACACACATTAATAGATGCGAATAAGATAAAGACTTAAAAGAGAAATTAAATTAAAATATGTGAACTAACAAACTACTGTATAGCTCGCTGCTAATAAAGGATTTAGTCGTCTGCTAAGCCTTTTCCCAAGCTGTTGAGGTCTTCCAGTCTTAACCGAGGAGCGGCTGCCTATCTGACCTCCTCAACCTGGGCAACCCGATACCCCTTGGTAAGACTGGTTGTCAGACTATCTGGCTTCTGACCACACGTAACGAGTGCCAAAGATGTCCAAATGACAGCCGGGACCCACCACTTTAGCGTGCCTTCCAAAACACGGAGGAACTCGTTACGACAAGATGGTCACCCATTCATAGACGAGCGCTAAAGCTTATGTACTCGTACAATGTTGTGGTGGCCTAGTGGTTAAAGCACCAGCCTCTAAAGTATGAGGTTGCAGGATCGATTCCAATTCAGGCAAGTACCAATGCAAGTTTTCTCATTTGTCTGTAGGTACTTTCTTAGTATATCTTGGACATGAATGACTGATTAAAGGTGAAGGAAAACATCACGAGGAAACCTGGACTTTAAAGTCTGAAATCACTAACCCACATTGAGCTAGCGTGGTGATTAACGCTCAATCATTCTCTGTGTCAGAGGAGTCCTGTGCCCAGCAGTGGGACGATGTAACACACCAGACAGACGATATGACAGACCAGGGCCAACATACAAAAAACATAGATAACAACATAAGAAATATTTTTTTACCACACACAAAAACAAAAGGATTTTATGAATTAAAGTTATTCTGTTATCTTATCTAAAGCATAACACTTTATCAACACAACAATTTATTATATTATCTATAACATCTTATATATATAAAAATGAATTGCTGTTCGTTAGTCTCGCTAAAACTCGAGAACGGCTGAACGGATTTATCTTATCTTGGTCTTGAAATGTTCGTGGAGGTCTAGGGAAGGTTTGAAAGTTGAGAAGAGTAGGGTAGAGTAGAGAAGGGTAGAATAGGGTAGAGTAGGGAAGAACGGGAGCAAGCCGCGCGGCTAGTGGCTAAAAGCTAGTCTGCAATAATTATGGTGTCCAGCCGGTTGTCAGCCAACTATGCAGGACATATTATAATGCACAAGCATTTGCGCGGATACAGGTGCACTCTCTGCACTCTCAATTCAGGCAGTCTATCTCTATACTAGTATGATGGCATCCAGCCCGATTGTCGGCTACGGCGGCCGTTCTCTTTTATGGAGATCAGCCAGCTGCGCAGGACATATAGTGCACAAACATTTGCGCAGACACAGATGCACTCTCTATTCCCTCACTCTCATTTTACGTAGTCCGATGGGACGGCAATCCGATACGACCGGAGAGAGATCAGGCGCAGGACCGTCATTTAATTGCTCTCCGAGGCACGGGTGTATCAGTCACCAACTTCCAGACTCCGGGCTGCTTTATGAAAAGTCTTTTGAAACCCGTGCGAAGCCGGGGCGGGTCGCTAGTATATTATATATGTTCAAGTGGTTAGATTTGTATATTTTTTATGACAACTAATTATAAAAAAAACATATATATGTTATGACTAACTCATCATCATCTCCCGAGCCTTTTCCCAACTATTTTGGGGTCGGCTTGCAGTCTAACCGGATTCAGCTGAGTACCAGTATTTTACAAGGAGCGACTGCCTATCTGACCTCCTCAACCCAGTTACCCGGGCAACCCAATACCCCTTGGTTAGACTGGCGTCAGACTTACTGGCTTCTGACTACCCGTAACGACTGCCAAGGATGTTCAATGACAGCCGGGACCTACAGTTTAACGTGCCATCCGAAACACAGTCATTTATGTCCAAGATATTCATATGTACATACATATGTATGTTGTGACTAACTCACAGAGTCTATAAATAAAATATTATTATCAAAGCGCCTGAAAAACACCATCGCGACGCGAACGGAACTGCGGTAAACAGCTAATCTATGTGATATGTAGATAAACAAATCTTATTGATATTCAGAACAGAATACAACTATAAGAAATACAGTATACAAGGTTGTCCAATACAGAGCAGTCGTGTGTCAAATATTAAGTAAATTCTACACAACATACATTTGTAAGTAGGTAATCTATATCTATTATAATTTATCGTAATACAAATACAAAATATTAATCCCTTTTTTTCTGTGTTTTTTTATGAATTAAATGTATTTAAAAATATAAGGTGTTATAATACTAGTGCACACTATTTTTACAGGTCATTTAGTACATGCTAAGGATCATATTTACCACAAAAAAAGTTGAATGACTTAGGGTTCAACGACCGAGCGCCTTCATAGAGACCGGCGTAATGCTTACTGTTTGGATAACGTGATGATAAATTTAATAAAATATGTTGTTTTTTTTAATAACTTTTTTTGTGGTAAACATGATCCTTAGCATGACCTGTAAAAATAGTGTGCACTTGTTTTGTTACACCTTATTATGAGTATGTGTATACTCAAAATTCCAAATGTCTTAAAGAAAGATTTAGTTTATTGTTTTATTGTTATTACCTAACAGTGTGTTACAGTTGTGAGTCAGCAGCTTTGTTTTTGACGTGACAACGTCTTATAAATTGGTTTGCCGGGTGACACTTCAAGAAACTGCCTTACGCTCCGCTCACGTTATGCGCTGGACAATGAGAGCGAGTGAGAGGCACGCGTCCCTTCCACTCGGGCATGGTTAGCCCGCCTAAGAGCGAGCGAGACAGACTTACTATTATTTCATCCTACTTCCTACTATACGAATGATTATTCACATTAAAATTATTTTACCACTCAAAGTCGTTGTCACGTAAAACTTTCGCCCGTATACCAACTTTACAGGCAACCAATTTTTTATTTTATTTGTTTTTCTAACTTCGAGGTCATTTGTAATTGAAATGGTTTGTACGAATACGAGTATATGCCTGCAGGCTCTAAAAAAAAAAACGTACAATTCCTATTCTACGTTTTAGGGAGCTACAGAGCCATATGTCTTAATTTCATATAGTAAAATGGCCAAATTAATTAAAACGTGTAAATATTTGACAGCTATTTGCGACGTTGCCAAGTTTCGGTGCAAGCGCTCTTAACTTTATTTTTCAAAGTGTCGACTGTCGAGGTCAAAGTTTTGAATCCAACAAGAAGAACTCAATTTTGACAAAATGTTCTCTAGGTATACCTACCAATTCTCAATAATATATATTTGAACTATATGTAATTTTTATTTTTATTCCAGTAATCCCAACCCCACCATGGCCAGGCGCGCATTTGACTCAGTCCACTTGTACATGAGTGAGGTATCCTCTCGTTTGGTGGCGAAGACTGGGATCCCATCAGACAGATACCACATTGGCAAGCTCATTATGCAAGGGTTGCAGGAAGCTCCCGACTTTATCTCGCAGGTATAATGAGGATTTCCAAAAATATACTAATTTTAACAAAAACAATTACAACAACAATAACGCCTTTCACACCTTAGGCCCCCCGCCCACGGTGACTTTTTGTAGCGATGCTGTCGCGCTTTTAGCAAATGCGCGACAGCATCGCAATAGAGGGGGGAGAGTTGCATCAGTGCAACTGCATCTTGACCAAATCGCGTTTGCATCGCGACCGGATCGCGTTTGCGTCGTGACTGAATCTGGTCCCATGGGCACACAGCTAGCCACAGCTGCGCGTCTGTATCGAACGCGTTTTATCGTATTGAATATTAAACTTGATTCCCTATAATTAAGGTTTACATACTAGTAGCTACGTAGGATTCTATAATCGAATCAGCTCTAACAAACCAAATAATACTTTTGTCTGAGTTCGAAGGCTGCACAGACGAGCAACAGTGGACTGGCCACAATTGGCGATCAGGCAATTGCGCAATTATTGCCGATGGTCGCCGACGAATAGTTGCAAACCCACTGTCGCTCGTCTCCATCTCATTAAGATTTCATCGATATATTTTATAAGGGCCTAACTTCTCATTTACTTTAAATCCGTGTCAAAATATATTCCGTTAATAAAAAAACGGTAACTCTATACACAGATCGATGGAGCCACGGGTGTATCAGAAACAAACGGCTCAGTGTTAGACAGGAGCATCCGATGCGCCATCTCTTTCACTGCCTTGGGACTGAAGAAAGGAGACGCCATAGTGCTCATGGCACCGAACTATTTGAGTTATAGCATACCACATAACGCAGCGCTGTTCCTCGGCATTATGGTGGCTTGCATCGATTCTACTTTAAATGTCAGTAAGTAATATTTTAGTCATACAAGAAAGGGGGTAACAAGCAGATGGTATATGCATATATTACTTCTCCTTCTCTACTCATTTAGGCCCAACGCAAACCGGCAAAGGCACGGTGAAGATCATTATCTTCTTCAGAATATATCAATTTAAAATAAAACTTACCTGCTCATGCGCGGTGAGTCGCCGAGCCTAGTTACCGCGAGAACAGACGATTTTATTTTAAATTGATTTATTCTCAGTATCTTCGTGCCTTAAAAGTAAATATCTCATATCTTGGAACTTGTTAAGATTTCAATGAATAGTTTAACATTTGGATTGGACTCATCAAACAAATATTTGACCTAAACTTAACTTTTCAGATGAACTGAAGCAACTGTTTCAGACAAATCGTCCAAAAATAGTTTTTGGACAAAATGCGAGGACGTCCGATATTGAAAAAGCTATAGAACTGGCTGGAATAGACGCCAAGATCGTGACCTTTGATGAGGGTGATAAACATGCAACACTTGACGTACTGTTGAAGGTGCCAAATAAGAAGGCGATTGAAGATTTTAAGTAAGCACATCACGACTCACGTATATATAGGGTGACTGGTAATTAGTGATCGATATTTAAACACGTGATTGCACTCATGTTTACAAACAACTTTCACAAAGTTTTTTTTAGTTTTTTATCATTATAGCAAAATTACAACTAGGGCGCGTGGCCTTGCCGCTAACAGCTGATCGGGCGACGGCGCGCGCGAAATTTGAATCTTGCTGTTAATGATAAAAAAAATAACAAAAAAGTTTCTTCAGGAAAGTTGTTTGTAATCATGAATACAATCACGTGTTTAAATATATCAGTCACTAATTACCAGTCACCCTATATAATATAGTATAGATACAGACAACTATGAAATGTATGCTATACTTCCACTATAAGGCAACGGAACTAATGAACTAAACTATTTTCAGACCTACAGACTTCGACTCAGGAGAAACAGTGGCTTACCTCACATCTACCAGTGGCACCACAGGAGTTCCAAAGACAGCTATGCTTACACATAAGGGCTTGGTAATCGGCATCCCTTACTTATGGTAAGCAATATCCTTAAAAAACAGATCTAAGAAGATTTCAGGTGTGAACTTTGGACTTCAAATAGATAGATAAGATATTTATTCAGGTCACAAAAGAAAGGGGGTACTAAGATTATTAATAATACATACAAAAAATATATTATTAATAACGACGCGGTACAGTGTGTCGTAGGTTTGCACCGAATGGGAGTCCAGCTAAGCATCTGTTAGGTAGAATACCTGACGCGCGAGCGTCATAAGCGTCACAAGCATAATACCTATTCTCCTGGATCAATAAAATTACTTACAAATGATTATCCTCTATAGGTGGACAGAAGAGTCCAAAGAATCCACGCAATAGTAAATCCTGGTTCGGGCTGAATTAGCAGCATGATAGTATACCATAGAAGTCAGTAAGAACTACTAAATAGCCTGACTCCTCAAAGCTGTCAGCTATTCTGAACTAGAAAAGCCATCAACCAACACAGACAGATGACCAAAATCAAAAGCCAAATTACGAACAATAAAACAAAAATTTTCAGGGCCATGTGCACCAAGTTCCCTACACCAGTAAAACTGGCCATTGTGACGTCACCTGGGCAGTGGCTGTCGGCTGGCTTCCAGTACCTGTTCTCACCAATCTTAAGGTTCACGCGGCTTCAAACAGCAGCTGAATTGACGCCTGAGCATTTTGCTGAAATAGTTAATAAGTACAAGGTAAGCTCCAAAAACAAATTATACCACGACTATCTGACTCATTTATTCAAACTTGACTACAAAAGCAGTACTATTGACTGTCAAAAATTTCAAAAGACCGCCTCCAAAACGCCTAACTTTCGCCACTTCTTTTGTGTTTTTGCTGCGAAGATGAAGTAGCGCAAAAAACTCCCCAGAAACACATGTCTGTCCGCAGGTTTGAAAAACCTTCTTAAAACAATATTTTCTTAGTAAAGTTATCTTTCTCAGATGAGTCTTTAAAGACCTCTTACTTGCAAATTCCCAAAAATCACTTCTCCTCTATCACAAAAATAAATATTTTGTCCTAACAATAGGCTTATTGTTGTTTTGCATTTTATACTTTAATGTGGTTGTAATAAGGTCTTTCTTCCCCAGCCTTCCTACCTTACAATGAGCCCCAATCTGATGACCACAATGTTAACACATTCTAAATGTGACTTCACCTGCTTCGACTACGTCTTGATGGGAGGCAGCGCTGTGTCTCAAGACCTGATTGATGAAATGAGGGTAAGTGCCGGAGTAAATTACAATACTGAGTATACATAACCCTTTAACTTAAGAGCCTAGTTCTTGTCGGTGCAGCTCCTTACATTTTTGTCTATCGTGTGCCAACTTTTGAACTTCCTTTTAGGATACATCATCATCTGCCTAACCTTTTCCCAAGCTATGTTGGGGTCAGCTTCCAGTCTTAACCGGATGCAGCTGAGTACCAGTGTTTTACGTGGAGCCACTGCCTGTCTAACCTCCTCATCCCAGTTACCTGGGCAACCAGCTACCTTGGGGAAGTCTGGTTGTCAGACTTTCTGGCTTCTGAATACCCATAACGACTGCTAAAGATGTACAAATGCAACATGCGCCAGGTTGTAGCCAGGTTGTGTCGCCAGGTCGTATAGACTTGGCGGGCTCAGTGTGTTTTGCGCTTTAGAGGACTATAATATTGTATGTTCAAAATAACAATATACAGCTTGTATAATATTTCAACTAAAAATATTATGTTTCAGAGGGTTACAAAATCAGAAGAAGTGTACAGTGTATACGGTATGAGCGAGTTAAGTGGTATTATTACGCAGCATGACTATGCTCCTCTGCCCAACTCAAGTGGCAGACCTAATGGGGCCGTAGAATTGAAGGTAAGTACCACATGCACGGCGAAACAAATTCTGGTCTCATTAGATGAAGTAAATGTAGAAATGGCGAGGTAACAATCGTTCCGACCACATCGTCAGTAGCAGTAATAAATCCTTCAGATTTCTACATCATCTGCCTAGCCTTTTCCCAAGCTATATATAACGACTGATGAAAGGTGAAGGAAAACGTCTGGAGGAAACCTGAATTATACAAGTCAGCACTCAATCCTTCTCTATGTGAGAGGAGGTCGGTGCTCAGCTCATGGACGCTAAAAAAGCTGATGATGATGGTAATAAAATAGATATTTTTTAATCCAGAAGGGGAAGAAGTTCCCCCGGGACGCGGGTGATAACCTCAACTGCTCTTGATAACTTCACTTGTTAAAACGCCATTTCGACCACCATATAATCCTGGCAGGGTCGCCATGTAAGGAGAGGACTTAATGAATCAAACAAGATGTTAATTTTATACTTTCCTTTTATTAATACCTCCTCCTCTCCAGAGATACAGTTTATATTCTTATGAACTACTGATTACATACTACGTCACACCACAGCGACTTCATTCTGTACTCAATAAACACTCTTTCTGCAGTTGGTGGATATCACAACACTTGAAGATATTACGGAACCCAACGTCGCAGGAGAACTATGGGCTAGAGGTCCCCTTGTGTTCAAGGTAAGATTTTATTTTATTAGGGCCAGTTTCACCGGTTACGGATGGCCACTATCTACCAGATAAACTATCTGGAACTTGTCTGCAACTGGTGAAACTGGCCCTTAATGTTCAATACTCAATACTGTTCTTTTTATGTAGGCTGCAGATCCTTAATAGGTAAAAAGCTTTAGTGCTTTAGTTTTCTCAGATCCACCTGACGATCTCGTGGAATTTTAACAATGATTGCTTTTTTATACCAGTTAGGAACGATGACTTCGCGTCATCATTATCTGCCTAGCCTTTTCCCTATCTTTATTGGGGTCGGCTTCCAGGCTTAACCGGACGCATCTGAGTACCAGTGTTTAACGTGGATCGACTGCCTATCTGACCTTCTCAACCAGTTTACCTGGATCAAACGGTACCCCTTGCTAAGACTTCTAAAGTACCCATAACGACTGCCAAAGATGTACGAATGATAGCCGGGACTCACCCATTTAAATACGGTGTAATTCCACGGAATCCACGGACCAACCACGCCGAGCGTTGCTTAACCTTATGATTGATCGACCCCCTGCAACTCTTACTTAGCCACGAGCCCTCTCTTGCGAAAATAATATTTGTGTAACCCACCAAACTTTAATACCAAATTTTGGAAAACGTTCAACCTTATACTCCTTATATTTCAGGGATACTATAACAACCCCGAAGCCACAAAAGAGACGTTAACTGAAGACGGCTGGTTCAGATCTGGTGATATCTTCTACAGGGATGGCGCGTGGAACCTGTTCTTTGTAGAACGATACAAGCTGCTGTTGAAATATAGAAACCACCAGGTGAGATATAACTTCAATAATTTCCATGACCTCGACTTCTCTCTTTCTTCAGCATCGTCATCATTATTGATCATCGTATCAACCTAAGCAGCAGTAAGCAGTATCAACCTATGTTGCCTTCCAGTCTTAATCGTATGCAGCCGAGTCCTAGTGTTTTTACGTGGAGCGACAGCCTATCTGACCTCAATCAACTCAACCTGGGCAACCCGGTACCTTTTAACTATCCGTAACGACTGCCAAAGTTGTACAAATGACAGCCGGGACCATCATATATAACGTGCCTTCCGAAACACGGAGGAACTAGTCATGACAAGATGATCACCCATCCATGTACCGACCGCGCCAAGCTTTACCTAACCTTATGATCGATCGAACCGTGACGCTGTTACTTAGCGATGAGCTCTTCCAAGAAAACTGCTTACTAACCAACATTTTTGAACCAGAAGATTTGTTTTCATCAAAAAAACACCGCAGTCTTTTTGGGGTGAAAAATCGAAATTAAAATAAACTTTTGATACAGGTGTCACCAGTGGAAATCGAGAATGTCATAATGAAGCACCCTGGTGTGTTCCAAGTGGCTGTGACAGGGATACCTGACAAGGAGTGCGGGGACCTGGTGGTCGCGTGCGTTGTGCCCAAACCTGGCTGCAACCCCACTGCCCAGGAGATCAAAGATTTAGTCAAAGGTACCCTACAATTTGGCATAAATATTGCGAATACATTTCAAATGCTTTAAGCTTGAAATGGAGAATTTTATTCCACGATATTATCATACGCTTCATCTCTGAATGTGTGTGTGAAAGAAAGACGAGGCAACGATAGAATTAACTCATCTCCCGAGCCTTTTCCCAACTATGTTGGGGTCGGCTTCCAGTCTAACCGGATTCAGCTGAGTACCAGTATTTTACAAGGAGCGACTGCCTATCTGACCTCCTCAACCCAGTTACCCGGGCAACCCAATACCCCTCGGTTAGACTGGCGTCAGACTTACTGGCTTCTGACTACCCGTAACGACTGCCAAGGATGTTCAATGACAGTCGGGATCTACAGTTTAACGTGCCATCCGAAACACAGTCGTTAGTGTCCAAGATATACTTAGAAAGTAAACACAAACTTAGAAAAGTTGCATTGGTACTCGACCGACCTGGAATCGAACCCACGCCCTCATACTTGAGAGGTAGGCTCTTTAACCACTAGGCCACCACGACGTTAACGATAGAATAAACTGTGCTTAGAAAAAATAATCGATGAAGATTTCAAAAAATGAAATTGGGATTATAACAGGAGGATAACGATAATACCATGAACGTTTCTAAATGTCTGACCCTGTATACTTGACTGAAGCTGTTCTTTTTCCAGAATCGCTGACAGACACCAAGCAATTAAGAGGAGGCGTGATCTTCATGAAAGAGTTGCCGTCAACCAGCTCTTCTAAAACAAACAGAAAGGCACTGAAACAATTAGTCCTCGATCTGCCAAGAGAGTAGAATGTTCTAATCCAGTAATATAATTTACACTGGTCCATTAATCTAAGCTTTTCTGCCGAATAATACTTCATTTTCTGGACAGCAATTTCCTTACCTCCTTATCATGAGGCTAATATCATCCTGAACGTCCTTAGCCACAAATTGGACAGCCCCCCAAGGGCTCTTGATAGTTTTTAGTATTATGGGCTAATTATGACTGAAATAGAAAGATTTTATTTTTTATTATATTTATCTTTGATTTGTTTTTTTTTTATATAATGTCATGTTCAATTCATTCATTGTATACCTTCCATTTTCAGTTCAAATTTAAACTTACCTACCTACTTAGACGCCAGCACATCAGGCTACTAAAATCAACTTTATTGCTTAAGTATAGGGATCATATTTGGTTGGGAAAATTTGACAGTTTCGTGCTTGTAGGTAGCTTGATGTGCTAACGTCTGTACTTTCTTTTTCTTTGTGTATAACTTATCTGTATTAATTTGTATAGTTTAGTTTTAATTAAAATGTATGTACATTTAATTAATTAGGCTCAGAATACAGTTTTGTCTTAAAAAATGTGAAGATTGAGTGTGAAACGAGTAGTAACTCGATAGAAGATACCTTTATATAACTAAGCCAAGATTATTGTAATTGTAATGCAATGTTTTATCAATACAAAAGTAAATAACTCCTTTGTTCTGTACAGAAAATTGGGTTTCATTGATTATTTTTTGATTGACAACACCTTTTTTATTTTTGTCAAATGACGCCTCCTGCTGTGGGTGCAGCTGGATGGAGTCTCAGACTTTTACCGACTAGAACTACTATGTTCCTTCTAGAGTTCTTTGTGTGCCAGGGGCGCAGTAACTCTTGCGAACAACCCGCAGCCCCGGCAACCCTCAGCCCTACGGGGATCCTTCGATGACATGAACTTCTTTTTGGAAGTCAGGTAAACAACTACCGATAAGGGGGGGGTGTTTTTCCTCCACGGGTTTTTCTCCGTCGCTTGCCAACAGCCTTATCGGCTAGTTCAAAGATTATTTACAATAAAAATTATATAATGTAAATGGGGTTTGGCAGGAAAACTGATAATAATTATCTTTATTCATAGTGATCTTGCTTATCTTAAGATGTAAATGTCGCAATATTTGCTATCGCCTAAATCTATCTTTAAAATGTTAATATGGATATAGCGCAGTTATATCTATATATAAAAACCGGCCCAGTGCGAGTCGGGCTCGCGCACGAAGGGTTCCGTACCATTATTTTTAAAACGGACAAAAAATCATGTCTGTTTAGTGGGAGCCCCCCTCAAATATTAATTTAATTTTATGCAAATACTTACTTTTGAATTAAGTAATACATTCCATATTCTGTGAATATTTCAAGCATCTACCTGTTGCCGTTATCGATATCGAGCAAAAATTAACAAAAAAAACACGTTTGTTGTATGGGAGCCCCCCAAAATATTTATTTTATTCTAGTTTTCAGTATATGTTGTTATAGCGGCAACAGAAATACATCATCTGTGAAAATTTCAACTCTCTAACTATCAATAAACTCTCTAAATATCTAATATCACGGTTCATGAGATACAGCCTGGCGACAGACGGACGGACGGACAGAGGAGCGAAAACAATAGGGTTCCGTACCCAAAGGGTAAAACGGAAAAAATTAATCCCTATTTCCCTTGGTCCCGCGTGAATGGCTCCACCGATTTCAATAATATTTGGGAGACACATAGTCTAAAATAGAGTCACAGAAAGGACATAGGCTACTTTTATCTACTTCATGTATTATTCTTTTGTTTTGTATAAAACCGATTCTTCAAACCATACAGACAGAATTGTGTTGCTGGGGAGTTTGTTTCACCATTTGTTCTTCAGAGCGATAACAAATAGAAAGAGGTGAAGGGCGGGCGTTATTGGAGGCTGTCTTTTGTAAAACTTTCCTTTGAAAAGTGGTGATTTTCAGCCTACTTTGAATAAATGACTTTTTTATCTAATCTTTATCCAAACTTTCTACCAAAATTTCTTATAAAATCCGATCATTCGATGTAATATTGGCCCGAATTTGAACCAAAGCAATCAGATCGGAAAAAATCGAAAACCGTGCGGCCCAATGGATGCAGTTCTATTGCAGTCGTGTCAACTGCATTCAAACTGCATCCGGACTGCAAAATTGCAGTTGGATTGCAGTTGAAATGCGGTCCGTCTGTTTGGACCCTTAGGGTGCTACTAGAAATATCGATTGACTGTCAATCAATCATTGATAGAATAGATTGGTCGACACTATCAGTAGGTATAGTTAAAACTATCGATACACGTGTACCATTCTATTTTAGCATCGATACATGTTATCTATCGAAAGTGGCCTAGTGGTTAAAAAGCCAACCTCTCAAGTATGAGGGCGTGGGTTCGATTCCGGTCAGGCAAGTACCAATGCAACTTTTCTAAGTTTGTATGTACTTTCTAAGTATATATTGGACACCAATGACTGTGTTTGGAGTGGCACGTTAAACTGTAGGTCCCGGCTGTCATTGAACATCCTTGGCAGTCGTTACGGGTAGTCAGAAGCCAGTAGGTAAGTCTGACGCCAGTCTAACCATGGGGTATTGGGTTGCCCGGTTTACTGGGTTGAGGCGGTCAGATAGGCAGTCGCTCCTTGTAAAACACTGGTACTCAGCTGAATCCGGTTAGACTGGAAGCCGACCCCAACATAGTTGGGAAAAGGCTCGGGAGATGATGACATGTTATTTATCGACAGTCGAGTGATTGGTATGGCTTAAGAGTGCGTATACCGAAAGTTGGCAACGTCGCAAATAGCTGTCAAATATTTACACTTTTTAATTAATTTGGCCAATTTACTATATGAAAGTACGGCATATGGCTCTGTAGTGCACTAAAACATTGAATAGGAATTGCAATTAAAACACTACATTTGATGTTTTAAACGTTTTAGGTGTAAAAAGGCACTTGGAAAGTTTCCAAATACGTTTTTTGAATATAAAACTATACATATATTCGGTGTTACGATATTAATAATTGTATTCAATAATTTAACTTTCTTAGTGCACTACAGAGCATTATTTTATGTTTTCATAAAATAAAATTGAGAAATTAATTAAAACATGTAAATATCTGACAGCTATTTGCGACGTTGCCAGCTTTTGGAATACGCGCTCTTAAGTATCTTTAAATAGTTTTATCTATAAGTGCCGAAACATAATGTTATTGCAAGAAATATAATAAAATAATGTTTCTTAAGATTAGGCTTATGTAATCTTATAAATGGCGTTTTTTTTCAGGAGTCTTTTATTGAAGTTTCAGTCGCTACTAGAAGCCCGTAGTGAACGATCTTAAGTATTGGAGTTCCCAGTTGTAAGTACTTAATTTTATATATATATCGTTAATTACTTTTCTACTTTAGTTTTTACAATTATATTTTAAAAAAATTAGGCAAAGCGGCCAAGAGTAAGATGTACGCGCAGAGTGTCCGAAGCAGGGTAAACGAATGATTTTTTTAAATTAATTAAGAATAGATTTGTAAATGTTTAGAAAATTATGTAAATCATTTTTTTTTTAAATCGATTACATTTTTTAAAAGATAAAAGATAAAAAATCATTTATTCAAAGTAGGCTGAAAATCAGCACTTTTCGAAGGTCAATTCTACAAAAGACAGCCCCAAAAACGCCCGCCCTTCACCACTTCCTATGTGTTATCGCTGGGAAGAAGAAATGGTGGAACAAACTCCCCAGCAAAAAAAAATTTATATTTATATCTAAAACGCAACTCATAAATTCATCATTCATTCGCGATGTACATGTGCACATGCACCCAGTGCACCAGTGTACCCGGTGTAAGTGCAGGCAGCTTTTAAATTTAAAAAAAATAGCTATTATTTTATTTACTAACATAGTTTTTTAAAGTGATATGATTACCAACAAAATATGGATTACTGTTTGGATTTCTTTTTTACCATACCCAGCTTTTAAACTGAAACTTTTTTTTTTCAGAACATAAAAATGGTGAAATCAGCGTCATATGCCGTTCACTTCTACATGGAAGAAGTGACGTCACGTTTGGTGGCCGCGACTGGGATCCCATCAGACAGATACCATATTGGCAAACTTATACTGCAAGGCTTGAAGGAGGACCCTGATTTTGTATCACAGGTAGAACATAGACTTGGCTGTCATTGAACATCCTTGACAGTCGTTACGGGTAGTCAGAAGCCAGTAAGTCTGACGCCAGTCTAAACAAGAGGTATTGGGTTGCCCAGGTAACTGGGTTGAGGAGGTCAGAGGCAGTCGCTCCTTGTAAAACACTCAGCTCAATCCGGTTAGACTGGAAGCCGACCCCAACATAGTTGGGAAAAGGCTCGGGAGATTATGATGAGGTTGAACATAAAACCTTTTTTTAGCGGACGGAAATATCGAGCCTTTTTCCCCCCCTCTCCTCCCTCCATGAAAACCATCCCACTGTCTCCTCGCACTTGCGCACGGGACCGCGTGAATCCAAATTCTTCTGCAGCGAAAACCTAGCTAATTATAATCAAGTACGATATGTATTCTTAAGGAAAATAATTTAAAGTAATCTTTATTACATTGATTATGTAAATAGGTGTTATATACATATAGTATGTAGGTATAGCACATCAATCAGCCTATTTAGGCGTCATTTTCGTCATGCCTAATTCTAGTTGCCAGTATTTATATCAAGTTTCTACAAATTGTCAAATTCCCTTAATAGATTTTCAACTTTATTACTGAACCATATGGTTCAAAATTGATTGCGAGAATTTGACAGTTTGGAAAGCTTGATATGCTGGCGTCTATACCCTGGATGACATACTTTCACCTTATACTATGATCCTTCGTAGTGTAAGGTGGACTTTGCAGTGGGACAATAAAAAGGCTGATGACGATGATGAACTATGATGTCGTATAGCGTGAAATAGTTATGAGCGCATAAATGATACAATTAAGTTTCCAAATATTTAGATAATAACAACAAATTCTGAGCAAGCGCATACATCATCATCATCATCTCCCGAGCCTTTTCCCAACTATGTTAGGGTCGGTTTCCAGTCTAACCGGATTTAGCTGAGTACCAGTGTTTTACTAGGAGCGATTGCCTACCTCCTCAACCCGGGCAACCCAATTCCCCTTGGTTAGACTGGCGTCAGACTTACTGGCTTCTGACTACCCGTAACGACTGCCAAGAAGGTTCAATGATAGCCGGGACCTACAGTTTAACGTGCCATCCGAAACACAGTCATTGGTGTCCAAGATATACTTAGAAAGTACATACAAACTTAGAAAAGTTGCATTGGTACTTATGCAAGCACGTGCATACATATCTGAGACAACATCGTACGACTGCGGACTAATCCTTTTATGACTGGCTAGACGAGATACGCAGCAATGACTCGATCGTTCTTAAGATAGTTACTAACGACTTAATCTTATCAAAACTCAAAATCATTCATTCAAACTTGGCTGTAAAACGGCACTTTTTGAACGTGAAATATTACAAAAACAGCCCCCAAAACGCCCACCCTTCACCACTTCCTATGTGTTTTTGCTGGGAAGAAGAAGTGGCGCAACAAACTCCCCAGCAACACATGTCTGTCTGTTGGTTTGAAGAACCTTTAATCAATATTTTTTCATACACAATTTGTATGATGTAATCCTACTACTATTATAAAGGCGAAATCCTACTACTATTATAAAGGCGAAAGTTTGTATGTATGGATGTATGGATGTTTGTTACTCTTTCACGTAAAAACTACTGAATGGATTTGAATGAAACTTTACCACAATATAGCTTATACATCAGAATAACATATAGGCTACTTTTTATCCGGGTATGGAAAGTACTTCCCTCAGAAAGCGGGTGAAACCGCTGGCGGAAGCTAGTTAAATATATATATGACAATGTAAAGAAATTTAAATACTTATGTAAAACACGCGGGCTCACACTCAACCTTACACCTTCATACATATCAATATCATATACCTACATATCAAAATCTGATTACCCATGTCTGTGGTTTAATGAGTATTACGAAACAACCACCTAAACTAAGATGTATATTATATGCAATCCTGAAAAAAAACCTATAACATTCAATTTCAAACCGCTAACGCTAATCTAATATTAAGATACCAGCGGGGTTAGTACCTACAAATCTTTAGCGCTAGTAGAAACGAAACAAATGAATGTAAATTACAGCTCTTATCGCGTTATGACCACGTGATAAGAGCTTCATCGAGTTTTTTTTTCGGGACACCACGGTTTTCGGAACAAAAATTCGTTCACTGTTGGGAAGCTACACTATCCTCGGTGAACAAGCATGTTTTATTGATAGTTTTATTACAAATGCCCTGGTACGCGGGAGAAACCACAAGAAACTGCTAGTAATTAATTAATTAGAATATATGGATTTGCCAAGCAAAACGTCACTCTGATGAAACAAAATATTAATAAAAAGAAGCTTGAATAAAAACTTCACATTAATAAAAGAATTCAATCGACTAAGCAAACAAACTCCTTAAGGAATATAATTAACTAGCTGTCCCCAGAGGTTTCACCCGCATCTTTGGTTACTGCTCCGCTCCCGTGTGTCCTAGCGTAATGGTATATAGCCTATAGCCTTCCTCGCTAAATGGGCTATCTAACACTGAAAGAATTTTTCATATCGAACCAGTAGTTTCGGAGATTAGAGCGTTCAAACAAACAAACTCTTCAGCTTTATATTTATTAGTACAGATAAAAAAATTGTTCACCAGATCGATGGAGCAACAGGAGAATCAGAAACCAACGGCTCAGTGTTAGCCAGGAGCATCCGATGCGCGATCTCACTCACTCAGCTGGGACTGAAGAAAGGAGACGTAATGGTCCTCATGGGACCCAACCATTTGGATTACTGTATACCTCATAATGCTGCTTTATATCTTGGCATTATGGTGGCTTGCATTGATTCCACTTTAGGCGTTGGTAAGTTTCATATTCTTCAATTCGAAGATGGAGACTGGTATTGTCTTTAAGAAGTATTACATGACTTTTAATTTGGGAGATTTTTTTTTATGCTGCGATGATACTGGTATTCAATGGTAAAACAAAACGCTTTTTCTTAATAATTTGGAAGTCAATCATCATCTAAGTAGCCCTTTCCCAAGCTATGTTGGGGTCTTCCAGTCTTAACCGAATGCAGTTGAGTATCAATGCTTTACGTGGAGCGACTGGCTGTCTGACCTGCTCAACCTGGGCAACCCGATATACCTTGGTAAGAGTGTTTGTCAGACTTTCTAGCTTCTTACTACCCAGACAAAAGTCAATATGGCTAGAAATAAAATGTTACTTGTAAGATGACGGCAGATAGAAGAGTATGGAAGAAGAAAATATGCTGCGCCGACGCCAAATATAAATTGAAAAATCCTGATGATACACAAGTTAAAGATAGAAAGATGTTCTCGAAGGATGGTCTTTCAAAGCAAGATATAATTTATACATACATATAAAAGTGTCTTATTTCAGTTGAACTAGAGCCGTTGTTCAGAACGAATCGCCCAAAGATTGTTTTTTGTCAAAGCGAAAAGACTGAAGATGTTGAAAAGGCTCTCAGCATTTCTGAATTAGATGCCAAAGTTATGACCTTCGATGAGGATAGCAAGCATACAACACTCGCACAGCTGCTGAAGGTAGAAGATGCTGACGCAGTTAAGAGTTTCAAGTAAGTATTCTTCGCTCAGAAGTAATAGTAAAGTAGTAAGTACTTAACCTGGTACTTTATTCAGGCCCTGTTTATTAGGTGAAATAAAATAAGTCTGACTTCGCTATGCCATTGTATAGAGCAAGCGTGGTGATTAACCAATCATTCGTTGGCCATATGAGTGGGGGCCTGTGCCCGGCAGTAGGACTAGGCTGATGATAAATGTCAAGTCTTCCCTTACTCTTCTTCAACAATGTTCTACACTTTCAGAGCAACAGACTTTGATCCAGAAGAAACGGTAGCTTACCTGACATCGACCAGTGGCACCACAGGAGTTCCAAAGACGGCCATGTTGACACACAAGAACTTGGCTATTTCAATACCTTACGTATGGTAAGTGAAAAAAGCTTATAGGCTATAACTGACTTGCGGAAGTCAGATAGGCAGTCGCTCCATGGTACATTGGTACTCAGGTACAGTCAGTTATATTGCAAACTAACCCCAAACTAAATTATTTTGGGAAAAGGCTAGTACTAAATGATCCTACTAAAGAATATCTGAAAGTTTGTGTGATTGGATTTTTGGAGGTTTATTCCTCACGCTTTTACGGTTGAAAGGATTTTGATGGTAAGTCACTTTTTATTCAGTTACAGAACGTGGTTCCCTTTTTTTTTCGTGGGAAATCATCAAATGACCCCTCCCGCTGAGGGTGCAGCTGGAGGGAGTGTCAGACTCTTACTGACTAAAACCCACTATGTTCCTTCTGGAGGTCCCTGTGTGCCAGGGACGCGGTATCTCTTACGAACAACCCGCAGCCCAAGCAGGGAACGTGGTTCCCTCAGAAAACGGGAGACAACTCGACTGGCAACTTGTTATGAGAAAAAAAAAAAACACCTAATTCTATCTACTTTCAGGATAGGGTTCAAGAAGTTCCCAGCACCAATTAGACTGGGGTTAGTGATATCTCCAGCCCAGTGGTTGTCAGCTGGTTTCAGCTACCTCTACTCCTCGATCATCAAGTTCCCTCGACTGCAAACATCAGCTCCTGTGACACCAGAACATTTTTCTGATCTTGTTAATAAATATAAGGTGAGATATTTATTATTACGACAGCAGCATTGGCCTAGTGGCCAGGTCAGGCAGGTACCAATGTAACTTTTCTAAGTTATACGTACTTGGACACCAATGACTGATTAAAGGTGAAGGAAAACATCTCGAGGAAACCTGGATTATAAAGTCTGAAATCACCAACCCGCATTGAACAAGCGTGGTGATTAACGCTCAATCCTTCTCCGTGCGAGAAGAGGCCTGTGCCCAGCAGTGGGACGATAAAAAGGCTGATGAAGATATTTATTAAAGGACGTTGGAATAAAAAAAACTTCAAAAATTCCGGGTATAAAAGCCTAATACACTATATCATAATCTAGCTCTACTTCTAACTTGGAGATGTAACGATAATAATGGTATACATTTTCTAAATGATGAATTATTTGAAATGTCATCCAGATCTATGTTCTCTTTAAACTGACTTGGACTCAATGTTGAAAAATGTTCATGTATTCTATACACATGACATACATGTTCATCATATCCCTTTTTTAATCGTGAAAAACTATCAAATGACCTCTCCCGCTAAGGGTACTGCTGGAGAGAATGTCAGACTCTTACTTACTGAAACCCATTTTATTCCTTCCTTCTATAGGTCTTTGTCTGCCAGGACCGCGGTAACTCTTGCGAACGATCCACCCCGCCACTGTTTCTCATATCCCCAATCAACTATTGAGAGCACCAAACCAATGATACATGTTATATCCACAGCCAACCTACGTGCTCTGCAGTCCTGTCCTGATGACGACCCTGGCTGAGCGAGCCAAATGTGACTTCACCTGTTTCGAGTACATGACGCTAGGAGGCAGTTATGTTTCACCAGACTTGGTTGACCAAATGAAGGTACAAAATTAAGGGGAAAATTATAAACTTTTGCCTCTTGTCTAGTAGGTTTTTTATGTGGTTATAGATTGTTGGGGAGTTTGTTCCACCATTTCTTCTTCCCAGCGATAACACATAGGAAGTGGTGAAGGGCGAGAGTTTTATGGGGCTGCCTTTTGTAAAACTGAACTTCAAAAAGTGCTGATTTTCAGCCTACTTTGAATAAATGGCTTTTATATTAGCCAAACGAGGGGGGAAAAATAAAGAAGGTTATGGTTCTAGCAAGAGTTTCTCGTCTATTTTAATTTCCCCTGAAATTTTCGTCGTCAACTAAGAAAAGGTGTCAATCATTTTTATCATTTGCAGAAACTGACTCAGACGGATGATATTTACGTCATGTACGGTATGAGCGAGCTGGGTGGCCCCTGTTGCTTCCACGACTTCCCGCCTGCGCCAGGGTCTTTAGGTAGACCTGTAGACGCTTTAGAGTGCAAAGTAAGGACGTATTAAGGCTTACAAAGGGTATATTTAACGCATTGCTCTTTAATAGACAGTGATCGGATATTTGGATGCATATTTACCGTATTTTTTTGCGGGAACGCGTCTTATGGGAGGGGAGCGGGAGGGGCTCTAAGGGTTAAGGGTGCAGCTGGAATGAGTGTCAGACTCTTATTGACTAAAACCCACTATATTCCTTCGGGAGGTATGTATGCCAGGGTCGCGGTAACTCTTGCGAGGTTCTACGGGGGCCCCTTCGATGTTGCTGACTACTGATCGAGGAATGCATATTACCCTTAAGAGTGCATCCGATAATCCGATTACTGTTAATAACAAATTATGTGCCGAATTTTTTTGAGAAAACTTAAAAATATTCATCTGTTACAGTTAGTAAATCCAGAGACTAAAGAAGAAATATTCGAACCCAATGTATCAGGAGAACTGTGGTTCCGGGGTCCAGTTGTATTTAAAGTAGGTCAAAATTATATATTGCTTACATTCAGCAAGAAACACAAAAAAAAACGAAATTTGAGAAAAAAAAATTGGACGTTTCATGGACATACCTATTTCACAGAGTATTTTTTTATCGAAATTCTTTTTTTTCTGTTGAAACTTTTTCAGTTTTTGATGATGAATTCCCCCCTTTCCGTTACCCCTAGCATAGTCTGAAATTGTTGTTTTCAGGGCTACCACAATAATCCTGAAGTGACGAGAGAGACGCTCACAGAAGATGGCTGGCTGAAATCTGGCGATATCTTCTACAGAGACGCTTCATGGAACATATTCTTTGTAGAACGCTTTAAGTCATTGTTGAAGTATAGAAACCACCAGGTGAGTTAATTCGACCTTCCTTTGTTTCATTCTGGGACTTTCAAATCGTCTTCGCTTTTCGTTCTATGCCTCAGATGAAGTTCACTAATTTCTTGCTACTTTTTCACACACGTAAGCTATTGATTAGCTCGTGCTATGGGTGCTAACACAACTGATAAACTACATATACTTTACACATAATATATATTTATAAATTCATATTATAACACCCAGACCACCGAACTCGGGACTCTCAGCTCTCTAACAGAGTCATCAAGTGTATAAATCCTGATCCTCATTGTGACGTTTACGAATTAAAATAAGCAATGCACACGCGTGGCGCCACCGGCGGCGGCCAGTCGTAACCCGACTGTGGAGCTGAGCGGACGAGCGCGTGCGACTTGCAGTGTGTAAAATGTATTTTCTAGTGGTTTTATTTACCTGCCCTAAACAACGACGCTGACTGAACACCACACTCATATTATTTTTTACCTGCAGGTGTCTCCAGTAGAAATCGAGAATGTTATAATGAAGCACCCTGGCGTGTTCCACGTGGCGGTGACAGGGATACCTGACAAGGAGTGCGGAGATCTGGTGGTGGCGTGCGTTGTGCCCAAACCTGGGTGCAACCCCACGGCGCAGGAGATCAAGGACCTGGTTAAAGGTATTTCATATTTCCTTCTTTGTTAGGATTGAACTTATAATCTGTGATCTCATTGTAACTAAAAAGTATAGAGCAGGAGGTACCTATGTTGACACAGTAGCAGGGGAGCCCTAGAAGTGATTTTTGGAGTAACTTGAGCCCGTCAGCGTAACATATGGAAGAAATGGTTGCATCCTGCTGAGTACCCCCACCATATAAAAGCTTTTTATATAAGTGCGCGAGTTGAGGGTAGTCCCTTAGATAAGTAAAAGCTGGAAAGGGCCTGCTAATTTAACATCATTACCTCCCCTACTATAAACTATACAATAGAAAGAAAGAAAGAAAATACATTGATTGACACAAGACCACAAAACATGAAATATTAATAAGTAGATAACAAAAATATGTGCCAAATGGACTCCAGTTCAGCAGTTATGCCAGACAACTAGTGCCTGACGCTGATTAATAAAAGAAATAATAAAAGAACAACCCCCATGAAATCAATTTAATCCTTCGCCACCCCCAGCCGCAGTGGTTTCGCGATGTCCTGTGTGTATTGCTTATGATTTCAAAGTATTTTTCTATTCCCCAGAAACACTGACTGACTCTAAACAACTACGAGGCGGTGTTATTTTCCTAAAAGAATTACCCGTCACCAGCTCATCTAAGATCAACAGGAATAAACTCAAAGAATTGGTGCTCACATCTACAAGAGAATAAGAAATATTTTTGAAGTTCGGCAATTAAAGTTTTATACCTACTTATGTGTTTCTTGTATGTAATCCTTATTTAACGAGTTGAAACGGCTGAAACGATTGAGATGGAATTTTGCATCGAGATAAGTGATACCCGTGTCGTGTCGTACCCGAAGTCGTGGTGGCCTAGTGGTTAAAGAGCCAGCCTCTCAAGTGTGAGGGCGTGGATTCGAATCCAGGTCGGGCAAGTACCAATGCAATTTTTCTAAGTTTGTATGTACTTTTTAAGTATACCTTGGACACCAATGACTGTGTTTCGGATGGCACGTTAAACTGTTGGTCCCGGCTGTCATTGAACATCCTTGGCAGTCGTTACGGGTAGTCAGAAGCCAGTAAGACTGACGCCAGTCTAACCAAGGGTTATTGGGTTGCCCGGGTAACTGGGTTGAGGAGGTCAGATAGGCAGTCGCTCCTTGTAAAACACTGGTACTCAACTGAATCTGGTTAGATTGGAAGCCGACCCCACCGTAGTTGGGAAAAAGGCTCGGGAGATGGATAAGTGATACCCTAGAGACGGAAATCGACTCCTTTTTATCCGGGTGAACACAGTGACCTAAATACAAATTCGCGGGAAATCTATTAGTTATTAAGTACGAATGTGCGGGTTCTATTCTTGGGGGAATGTGTACACACAATAGGGATGCGGACAACTAGTCAAATTCAATACTTTTATAGAACTGTCAAAAACGGTTACTCTCTATGTAATTTGTATGAAAACACCACATATGACGTCACAGATTTTTCACATCAATCCGTATACTTATTTCGATTATATTACCAAGAAAAAAATAAAAAGAGTTTTCGATTCAAAACGATAAATTAAACTGACATTATTTAAAGATGCTTTACAAAATGAATATGATAAAGTATTTTATTTATGACCTTGTCCGCATCCCAATTCAATTGCCAAAGATCTTAAAAAAATTATGAATATCATTTAATTTCCTAAAAAAATATCAATATCATTTATTTTCTTTGATCCTTCAAAGAAGTGGTTTTAGTTGGGTTGGTTTTAGCAGTACGAGACACTACACCTCCTCAGTGAGGGTCGAGTTCCTCGCACTGAAGGTCTCAGGCGGAGTAATGCGGATGGGCACTCGGATGCACACCACTGGGGAGTTGTTTTGATCCACGATCCTGAACTCGATAGCCACTTGGGTATCCTGGAATGTAAAACGTAAAATTACTGAATGTATTGCAAAAATTTTTAAAATATCAATAGGTATTTAAAGATATAAAGGGTGAACGGTAATTAGTGACCGATATTTAAACATGTGAAATTACAAACAACTTTCCCGAAGAAACTTTTTTTGTTATTTTTTTATCATTACAGCAAAATTCAAATTTCGCGCACGCCGTCGCCCTATCAGCTGTTAGCGGCGAGGCCCCGCGCGCGTTCGCCTAATTTGCTATAATGATAAAAAAAGACATAGACACACACAGACACACGACATTTATTCAAACTTGGCTGTAAAACAGCACTTTTTGAACGTCAAAAATTACAAACGACCAAACGCCCACCCTTCAAACGGTATACCCGGACCCTCAAACACTTTGACTTTGATGTGGAAAAACTGATGCACTTACCACTGGGAAGAATGACTCTATGTGCATTCTAAGAGTGTACTGAATGACCTCTCCTTGCACCACGGGACAGTAGGTGTTCGTGAGGAAGTTGCAGGTCAGCGCGTTGTCTCCGAGCCCATACGGGAAGGGAATGTTGCCCAGAGGTGACGGAATGTATGCCACGGCCAGGGTTCTCATTGAAGCCATCGTGTAGGCTGGAAAATAGTTTGGAGAATTAATTGTTTTATGTGTTTGTTAAGGGGTTCACGTGATTTGTAGTTGAATTATTTATCTATACTAATATTATAAAGCTGAAGAGTTTGTTTGATGAACGCGCTAATCTTAGGAACTACGGGTTCGATTTGAAAAAATATTTCAGTGTTAGATAGCCCAACTATCGAGGAAGGCTATAGCTTATATACCATCACGCTAAGACACACGGGAGCGGAGCAGTAACCAAAGATGCGGGTGAAACCGCTGGGGACAGCTAGTTTAATATACAAATTTCTATAACTTTTAATTGATAAATTACAAGCCAAAACCAGCATCCTCCCTTCTGCCTTTATCCCAAATTCTATTTGGAGTCGGCGCAGCATGTTTCTAATGTAGTATGAAAATATTAATTTGGTGTAAATCTGTCGCGTTCTCTAGCAACATGTATAAGCTTGCGAGAACAGAGCTCCGCCCTACGATAACCGCCATTGTACAGACGCCAGCACATCGATCTACCTCGACCTTTCAAATTTCTTTAATAGATTTTGAACCTTATCACAATACCGGTTAATATTGGATTGGTATAATTTTACAGCTTCGGGTAGGTTGCCTTTGTACCTCGGCTTTCCAATGATACAAAGATACGGAGTAAGTACTAACGTGCTCTGAAGATGATGTTGATGATGGCATCCTGCAGCTGTGGGAGATTGCAAGGGGGGGAGCTGCAGCCGGCGATGTACGTGTTGATGGGCAGGGGGCCAGGGTTAGCTGTGCCTGTGGAGGAAACAATAACCATTTATTTTTCAATAGCTTTCCCTTCTCCTTTAATCCAGAGAGTAGTTGGGTGGCAAACCTAAAAATTAAATTCTAATAACATAAATTACTCTATGCCGTAAATCGATCTCAGTGGCGTGCACTTGGAGAGGCCTATGTCCAGCAGTGGACTGCGATAGGCTGATGATGATCATGATGATGATGATGATGAAATTACTCTATATTCTTAAGACGAATATAATTTGATTAAACTTGGTCATTTTATTTAAGGTTCTTTTTCCATTTTCATTAAAAACCTAATTGCCGAAAACTAATTATAATAAGGTCTTGTCGACGATTCACACACGACACGATTCCGTAGCGGTTCGACGCAAGTTCGAGCGGTGTGTTCAGTTACAGAATAATTCAAATATAAGACTAGACGAGTGATTGAATGGCGATGCTCAGTCAAAAGCGTAGCTGTTTAATTGAATGACTATTTCAACCAGTTGGCTGCGACTTGTATACGAGTACTCTAATTGAGTAGCCATTTAACTAAAGGGGTACAATCTTAATGGGACTTCTTACACAAATCCAAAATAAACAAATTGTATAAACTGCTCCTTCAAATATATAGGTTCAATTGATTAAGCAATTTTAATAATTATTGTATTAAATTTGACTTTTAAATGCATTTTCATTTTAAGCTCAGTTTTTAAATAAAAAAGTCATGTCAAAATCGTTCATCTCTGTCAATTGCTTACTTACATAACTGGAGTATAGCCACATACCTAGTTGACAACTAGTCAAATTCATTACTTTTATTGAACTGTCAAAAACGGTTACTTTCTATGCAACCTGTAAAGTAACAACTTATGACGTCACATTTTTTTCACATCAAGCTATATACTTATTGCACTAAAATTATCAATAAAAAAAAATCAAACAGCTTTTCCTTCAAAACGATAAATGAACGTGTCATTATTTTAAGATGTTTTACTAAACTAATATGCTAAAGGATTTTATTTTGGACGTAGTCAACTACTCAATACGGTAGATTGACAACTAGTCAAAATTATTACTTTTATTGAACTGTCAAAAATGGTTACTTTCGTCACAGATTTTTCACAGCAGCCGTATACTTATTTCGGTTATATCAAAAATGTAAACAGATTTCGGTTCAAAACGATAAATTTAACTGACATTATTTTAAGATGCTTTACAAAATGAATATGATAAAGTATTTTATTTATGACCTAGTCCACATCCCAATTGGCGCACTTACATTGAGAAACTTGCGTACTCTGTCCTTTAACAACCGCTAGGACCACAGCGAATAAAAACACAGCACGCAACATTTTGACCCACAGCCCACAATCGACCGACTGACTGACAAATAAGATTCTTAGTATTATATCCAAACTGACAATCAGTTCAGCATTGTTGATAAAACACACGTGTGCTATTTAGTTCAGATAATCGGCGATAATAATGTGATAAATCGCAGCTTAATGAATCACATACATAAGATAAGATGGTTCAATGGTTTTCTTGCTTCCGTTGAAACTAAGGAATTATTTGATGATATTATTATTTCAGTGTTAGTCAATTTATTTGTATAGGATATTGTAAAAGCAACGTTTAGAGCGGTCGGTCCGTGGATGGATGATCATCTTGTCATGACGTGTTCCTCCGTGTTTCGGAAGGCACGCTAAATTGAAACAAAAATGAAAAAATTGTCAATGTCATTCCAATTTGTAGATTTGTAGATCTTTTACAGTCGTTAGGGGTAGTCAGAAGCCAGGGTTACCCAGATAACTGAGTTGAGGAGGCCAGAGAGGCAGTCGCTCCTTGTAAAACACTGGTACTCAGCTGCACCCGGTTAAGATTGGAAGCTGACCCAAATATAGCTAGGGAAAAGGCTAGGCAGATGATGATGATGAAATTTTTACACCGAACAGTTACCCTGGTAAATGTTGATCAAAAAGATGCTCCCCTAGCCTGCAGTTCGATATTCGTCATCATAAAATTATGTCAAGGTTAGAAGATTATTTAACAATGTCTTCTTGTTCCCTAGACTAGTTTTCCACTATCGTAGTAGCGGATGGCTTAATATTTAGACTTTTTATTTAGCTATAATTTGATAGCAAACTTGCTCAGCACAATGAATTAGACCTATTTGCCGACGGATTGGTACACTTATGCAATAAATTTAAATTAATTCTAGATAAGGCCTTTCGTATTTTTTGATGTTTATAAATGCTTTGGACTATCTGTTAACTTTATAACATACTAGCGACCCGCTCCGGCTTCGCACGGGTGCAATGCTATGCTGGTACTAAATACACTACAGAAAACTTATATATTATACATATAAACCTTCCTCTTGAATTACTCTATCTATTAAAAAAAAAACGCATCAAAATCCGTTGCGTAGTTTCAAAGATTTAAGCATACAAAGGGACATAGGGACAGAGAAAGCGACTTTGTTTTATACTATGTAGTGACTAAATAAATAAATAGACAAATAGCGTCACAAATGTACCTTATGCAAAAAAAAATATTTTTTATGGTTGCTGCGCATTACCCAAATGACACCAACCAACCAACCAAACACTTCATTAATGGCGCGCTCTAAAGCGAGTTGGGTTAGATTAGTTTTTCTTTGTTGTTTAGATTAATTCGATATAATTTTTAGTGTATAGTAGTGCGATAGTGCGGTTTATGCTATTTGTGATTCAAGTAACAGTTGGATCATGCCTTAGGTACGCGTATTGATAGCTAATTATTTGCAGCTGCAGGAACTGAAAGAAAAAATGTATTGTTGTTGTCAAATTCAAAGATAAGACATCTTGATTATTTAAGTGATTGGCGCCTTTAATTAACACACCTGTTTTCGGAGCTAATTGTTATCTGGTAGTATAAGTATTATTTTAGATATAAATTAGATATAAAAACCTTTTTATAAAAAAATAAAACCGGCTTCTAAAAACACAATATAATATATAATAATACTAGCTTCCGCCAGCGGTTTCACCCGCTTTCTGAGGGAAGTACTTTCCATACCCGGATAAAAAGTAGCCTATATGTTATTCTGATGTATAAGCTATATTGTGGTAAAGTTTCATTCGAATCCATACATCCATACATCCATACTTACAAACTTTCGCCTTTATAATAGTATTAGGATTAGGATTAGGATTAGGATTAGGATTAGGATTAGGATATCCTCATACATTCACACAACGTCATCTAGTCCCAAACTAAGCAGAGCTTGTACTATGGGTACTAGACAACTGATAAATATACTTATACACTTTCCTTTTGTAAATACATACATATTATACATAGAAACACCCAGACTAAGTCAAACACCCATGTTCATGCACACAAATGTTTGACTTATGCGGGAATCGAACCCGCGACCTATAGCGTGGCAGGCAGGTTCACTAACCACCACGCCATCTGGTCGTCGAATTACTAAAAACACTGAAAAGCTTTTTGCATATAAGCTTTCTCAAGATTCCAATCATCAGATCCTGGACCTGATAACAATGGGCCAATTTTGGAAGCATATCCTTTCAAATAACGAACAAGCAATACGCGAACAAACATGAAAAAATAGAATTAAGAAACCACCTCCTTTTTGGGAAATCGGTTAAAAATATTATAATTTGGTTATCGCAAGATATTTTAGAGATAATAAAAATAACACCTGTTAAAGATAATACTCATAAGGGCGATTTCAGACTAGTTTTTCAGGCATTCGTCGATCCATAAACAAAAACGATACACTTCAGAACAGCGCTTCAAGAAATATGCATGCGCTTATACCTACAAGCTTACAAGTGCATGTACGCTCGTACATGTTGGCATAATACACGTGATGATCTTCGAATAACATCATCTGCCTAGTCTTACCCTATTCGCTATTAAGCTATGTTGGAGTCAGCTTCCAGTCTTCTTAAACGGATGCAGCTGTGTACCAGTGTTTTACAAGGAGCCACTGCCTGTAACCTGCGCAACCCTATACCTCTTGGTAAGACTGGTTGTCAAGTCACTTTCTGGCTTCTGACTACCCGTAGCGACTGCTAAAGATTTGACAAATGACAGCCGGGACCCACTAAATTAGCGTGCCTTCCGAAACGCGGAGGAACTCGTCATGACAAGATGGTCAGTCATCCACGCACCCCACGCTAAATGTTGCTTAACCTAATGATCGATCGACCGCGCGGGGTCTACTTAGCCACGAGCTCCTCTTCACGAAATACAAATGGAGATATAAGAATAGAATACGCCAATCTCCTGTTACGGTGAGGCAACAAGGCGCGATTTGCCGCGACGCCGACGCCGCCGGGGCGCCGCAACGACATTCTGCATACCCATGATAAATACGCGAAGCACAGGACCAGTCGGGGAGAACCGATACGCTAAGGCTACTACAGAATTATACTGCTTGCGTTGCTACGGTTGCTAATTAGCTGCGTTGCTACGGCGACATTTGTGGCGCGGAATTACGTGGCAAACAAAACACGACATGTGGCCACGCCATTACCCAATATGTACTTTGAAGCGTCGACGCCCCTAAAGGGATAGCTACAAGCAGAGGCCCTCTCTTTCACTCTTTCTTGCATGTTTGATTAACTTGTTGTAACTTGTGACTGCACAGCGGATACATTCATACATGCATATCATTCGGTAACAACCAGACGTCCACACACGACCAATATTGCTCCGCACAAGTAGGTAGATATCATTCCGGCTAAAACTAGGTCCAGCCACTCCCTGTTGGATAAAACTAGGTTTATCTGATATCATTCCGGCTACAACTAGGTCCACCCTGCGCCTTGGGGGAAGGCGCTCCTGCGCAAGGAGCAGGATCTCCATGAGGATTTCCCAACCCGATATAAAAAAAGGTACAGACCCCAGCAGGTCAAATTTTACCAATCGAATATTAACTTTCCGGTATTGTGATAAGGTTGAAAATCGATTAAAGTTTCACAGATTGAGGTAGGTTGATGTGCTAACTTCTGTACCTAAGTAGGCTATATCATGCGGTAGCCGCCATTTTTCTGCATCGCATTGACGTCACATAGTCCACATAATCTTTGGACACAATCAACCGATTGCTATATTTACAGTTAAACTTTGATGGATATGTTTACATTATTTTCGAGTACATTATTCTTGAGTACATTTTAATTCTAATCCTATTGTCCATACTTTTCATCATCTCCCGAGCCTTTTCCCAAGTATGTTGGGGTCGGCTTCCAGTCTAACCGGATTTAGCTGAGTACTAGTGTTTAACAAGCAGCAACTGCCTATCTGACCTTCTCAACCCAGTTAAACCCGGGCAACCCCTTAGTTAGACTGGCGTCAGACTTACTGGCTTCTGACTACCCGTAACGACTGCCAAGGATGTTCAATGACAGCCGGGACCTACAGTTTAACGTGCCATCCGAAACACAGTCATTGGTGTCCAAGATATACTTAGAAAGTACATCCAAACTTAGAAAAGTTGCATCGGTACTTGCTTGATATCCCCTCCGGCCACTTATTGTCATATTGTTATTTTGGACTTCGAAAGAAACAACTTGAAAAGTCGTGTATTGCTTATCATCATCTTCATGCCTTTATCCCAATGTTTATTTGTGGCCATCATGTTTTCTTCATCCACACTCTTTTATCTGCCGTCATCTCACACGTAACATTATTTCTAGCCATATCAACTTTCACACAATCCATCCATCGTTTCTTTGGTCGTCCCCTACCATATCCATCCACCTTCATGCTCCGCGTGAGTGACAATATAGGCCTGTCAGGATGCCTTCAAGAGTTAGGCTGAGGCTACAGTAGGGAGCGATTTGCGTTGCGACTGGAAAAGCAAAACGAGAAAAACATGGTATGGCTACATTACAAGCGAAATTCCGGCGTATATTCGGCGATGACATGGCTACAGTACACATCCATCGCGGATTCGCGGTTTACTATACGAATAATGTGGCCGCACGCATATTTAGCAGCACTATTGAACTAGTCGTGCAAGTGAGATTTTTTTTATACTAGATGTTCCCCGCGGTTCCACCCGCTGCCCTAAGGAACTAGTTCCTGCACTCAGATAGAAAGAAGCATGTCTCTTTTTCTCTTTAAATCGGTCTAGCTGTTTTTGCGTGAAAGAGTAACAAATTATAGGTAAATTTGTACTCACGAGCTTTCACCACTGTATTTTGGATGGCACGTTAAACTGTAGGTCCCGGCTGTCATTGAACATCCCTGGCAGTCGTTAGGTACGGATAGTTAGAAGCCAGTAAGTAGGCGCCAGTCTAACCAAGGGGTATTGGGTTGCCCGGGAAACTGGGTTGAGGAGGTCAGATAAGCAGTCGCTCCATGTAAAACACTCAGCTGAATCCGGCTAGACTGGAAGCTGACCCCAACATAGTTGGGAAAAGGCTCGGGAGATGATGATGTACTCACAAGCTTTCACATTACCCATAGAAGTAGGAAAAATACGATAAGATAGGAAGGTATACGATGTTTGTTAAGTTAAATATATGTACCAGTCGCGAAAGTGTAAAAACATGTATGATTTTAATTGTATAGTGTATTACAATTGCAACAAACAACGTATATCCAGCGCCGTAAATAGGGCGGTGCGAGCGAGCGGTGCACAGGCACAAGGCGCAGACCCTGGGGGGGCGCAGAAATGACCCGACCAGACACGAGTATCTACATTCATTTCATGCAAGTTACCTAGAAGGTTGATTTGTTATTCGTTGATACACTTGTTTGGAAATATTTCCTGTCGGTTACCGTAAGCTAAGGACGCACGCAAACAAACAACATGTCTCAAAAACATCCATCCGGTTCTGAATTTCTTAAGAGCCTGGTTAGAACATTTTCAAGGGCGCAATTTTGAAAACTCGCACCGGGCGCGATAAATGCGTAATATTAGACATAATATAACTTTTACCCTCTAAAATTAGTAGTTGGACATCCCGAATAGGCGCTTTATTATCTCGCCACTATCTATTCAAGTATCGAACTGATAACATATTTCGTATTTAAATATATTCGAGCCTGACTTCCTCGTCACTTGTTCCCGTTTGTCGAAAATGATGCGCGTCGTGGTTTTATTTTGTGTGATACTGGTGGGTGTTAGAGGTCAGACTACGCATGTGTCGGAATGTAAGTACATATATGGCTAAAAAATCTATAGAACTAAATCTTTTTAACTTTTGCTGGAATTGAAAACTAAAACTTTGCATAAGAATCTCAATGTTACAACAAACCAGGTCGTTAAGGATGTGCCTAGTTTTGGGACCACTAAACAAACTAAAATCTATTCTTTAGTACAGTTGCAGAATGTTATTTCTAATTTCAACCTTAAGAGCGCGTATATCGAAAGCTGGCAACGTCGCAAATAGCTGTCAAATATTTACACTTTTAATTAATTTGTCCAATTTACTATATGAAAGTAAGAAATATGACTCGACAGTGCACTAAAAATAATAATAGGGAATGCAATAATTAGCTATTTGCGACGTTGCCAGCTTTTGGAATACGCGCCCTTAATTTTATAATCTTTATGTAACTGTGGAACAATAACTAGTTAATATATTACTTTTTCATTGTTTGAAAACTGGGAAAAATAGTATCTACCTACATTTGAAAAACTTCTACTTGCGACTGATGATGAGATAGGCATAAATAACTTGACCAGTGTGAATTTGAGTAACTTACGATAAATAATTTCATGAATCACACTAATATAATAAAGGTGAAAATTTGTCAGTGTCTTTGTGTGTGTTTGTATCTGATACTGAACTGTAAATGATTTTATTGAAACTTGGCAGTAATCTTAGACATACGAATAACATATACATAGGCTACTTTTGAAATGGATGAGAGAAGTAAATTCGCTAGTGGATTAGTCAGTTATAAAATCCAGAACAAGCTTAAAACAAAAAAAAGCAGAAAGGCAAAAAAAAACAAATTATATTGGGCATGCGACTAAATTAGGAACTAGTGAGCGACTACAAAAAACAGAGATCTTCAATTTTTAGATCAAGATGTTTTTATTTTCAGTTAGCATGTTAAATAAAGAATTACTAAAAAAAATACTTCTCCAATTTTTAAGCTTAATCAATGATTACGGATTATATTTTAATTAAGTATTTATATTCTATAGTGTATAGATAGGTACTTATATAAATTGCATAGGTATTTGTGCGCATTGCACTTTTAAACTAGTGGACTGATTTTATTCAAATTGGCGCAACGTGTTCAGTTTTATCGAAATGTATTATTATTTTATTGTAAATTATTTGTCTTTTATTAAATAAAAATCTTAACCACAGCAATGCGTGCCCGAATCTGCTAGTATTTTATAAAAACTGCGGTTAGCTTGATACGCAAATGCCTAGCAAAAAAAAATCCGCTCAAACAATAATACCTCTAGAGGCATACTAGACGACGTTCAGTCAAATGGATCAGTGCTCAGGACTTAAGGCACCCCGACTCGAATATACTACATATTAGCTTATAGTTTAAAAAAGAAAGAACATCCAGTAGGAAACGGCATTATCTTTGGTGGCAAAAATCTAGCTGAATTTCTGCGCAAACTTTCAGCAGACTATACGAAAGTTTACTAATGATTTCAGCTTTAGTAACATATAGGTATTTACTCAACTACGAAGAAGGGTTAGATTTTCCACGCGTACTTGTATTTCAACAATTACAAAGCTACTCGAAACTATCAAATTCAAACCATATTCTTCAGTGATAAAGATGAAAATCTATAAAAGGAAATTTGACAGATTGTAGTAGCTTGATGTGCTGGCACCTGTACCTACATCGTAATATTATTTAATACCATAATAATACCTATCTCCGCAACGGTCGTAATTTTCATAATCTATTGATTACGACAATCGGGTAATCTTTTGATTTTCCAACTAAAATATTGTGACTAAATATTGATGTACCTAAGATTATAAAGACATCTGTGATTACCTACTTGAGTGAATAAATTATTTATGATTAAATACATACATAGTTTACCAAGAAGATATCATAGGAAATATTTTTTTTAATGCATGGAAAATGTCAAGGAAATGAAAAAACTTTTCGATTCAATACTTTTTTTTTATATAATAATCTTATAATATATTTTTTTTAATTATAAAAAATATAAAATGATCGAACTTGATGAAGGAACACAGAATAAGCTACAACTTTTCATGGTTTTTCTCAGTATCTTCACCGAGACTCCACTGGTCGCGTACTATGTAAGTTAAAATAGGGTATTTGACTCTTTTTTTAATTATTCATAAAAAACAGAAATCATTTTTGGAATCTGTTGAGAAATAAGTAATTCATAAACCTTTCAAAAGTCAAACAGTTAGATAACAGAAAAAGCATGCACATACAACCTTGTGACGTCAATGCTATTTGATCACGCATGTGCAAAAGAGATAGCAAAGATGTCCCCACTATGATTCCACTCTTCATTATACGAATATAAAAAATGTTGATTGCTGCTCCATTTATCAACCAATTTTGACGCTGTTTTCAGAAAAATGTTCCTCGAGCATGTGTTTATTTGTTTTGTTAAAAAATGTGTACAAAATCAAACACAGGCAAATACCCTAAGACATAAACTTAATGTTTCAGGCACCGGTAACCCTGGGCCGCTGCCCATCAACACGTACATAGACGGCTGCATCACGCCCCCCTGTCTTCTGCCACAAAATCAGGATGCCGTAATCAACATCATTTTCAGAGCTCGTAAGTGTTCACGATTTTTTTTACATAACAATTCACTTATCACACTGCCCCACAATCGAAGTTCTCAACAGATATAAGTACATAAATATTATACAAAACACACGTGGTCGTGGTGGCCTAGTGGTTAAAGAGCCAACCTCTCAAGCATGAGGGCGTGGGTTCGATTCCAGGTCGGGCAAGTACCAATGTAACTTTTCTAAGTTTATATGTACTTTCTAAGTATGTCTTGGACACCAAATATGACTGCCCGGCTATCATTGAACATCCTTGGCAGTCGTTTCGGGTAGTTAGAAGCCAGTAAGTCTGACGGCATTCTAACCAAGGGCTATTGGGTTGCCCGGGTAACTGGGTTGAGGAGGTCAGATAGGCAGTCGCTCCTTGTGAAACACTGGTACTCAGCTGAATCCGGTTAGACTGGAAGCCGACCCCAACATAGTTGGGAAAAGGGCTCGGGAGATGATGATGATATACACAACATACCTACGAGTCTTAGTCGCTATGAAAATTGTACAGGTTCTAGCTTCTGGCAGCGGTTTCATCCGTGTTTCGTAGGAACAACTCCGCGCACCCAGGTAAAAAGTAGCCTACAGCCCTCCTGCTGCAACATAACTGGGCTATCTAACACTGAAAGATTTTTTCTGAGATAAGCGCGTTCTACCAAACAAACAAACTCTTCTACTTTATAATACTCGTATTAGTATAGATAAGTCCACCCGTGGCCACGGTCGGTGTAATTCGGTCGAAACGTCGGGAGAGATAGCGTACATGCCTTTATGATTTTTCATGGCTAGTGTGACCCGTGTGTTGTGTACCTACACATGTGTACAAGTAAATGACTTGACGCCACTTATCTCGACAATTACAAATAGGGACTAAACTTTATATTTATGTCTGTTGATGACTCAGGATCTCGTGGCTAAGTAACAGCCGTACCAATCGATCATAAGGTTAAGCTACGCTTTGCGCGATGAGTGGGTATCATGTCATGAAGATTTCCTCCGTGTTTCGGAAGGCTCGTTAAATTAGTAGGTCCCGGCTATCATTTGTACATCTTTGCCAGTCGTTTGGTAGTCAGAAGCCAGAATCTCTGACAACAAAGGGGTAACAGGTAACTAGGTTTAGGAGATCAGATAGGCAGTCGCTTCAAGTAAAGCACTGATACTCAGCTGCCTCCGGTTAAGACTGGGAGCTGACCCCAACATAGCTTGGGATAAGGCTAGGCATATGAGATGATTATCCATAAAATTTGAGCTTTTTTTTTTAAATAAACTCCACAAAGGTTTACGGTGATAATTTTTGTTTCTAAAGTCATATAAGAAAACTGTCTATCATGTAACTATATTTTCAGCTCGAACGATGAGATCCATGCGAACATTGGCCTCGGCTTTCATACCTGTGTTTGGCGAACAAAACTACCCGCTTGGAGACGACGCGCTCACCTGCAATTTCCTGGCCAACACTTACTGTCCTATTGTGAAGGGAGAGGTCATTAGATACACGCTCAACATGTACATTGCTTCATCTTTCCCTCGGGTAAGTTGTTCACAACACTATTATTATTTACTAGCGGTCGCCCGCGGCTCCGCCCGCGTGGATGTCGGTTTTCGCGACAAAAAGTAGTCTATGTGTTGTTCTGATGTATAACCCACAGAGGACCCCCGCGGCTACGCCAGTGTGGATGTCGATTACCGCTACTAATGCCTAACTTTTGTCGGGATGAGAAGCTCGCGCTCGGACCTCCCGCCTTATATGATACCTACCGACCGACCTGCTGATTATCGTATTTTTTATGTATAAGTTTGGTATTTCTACACCGATTTCTATGATTCTTTTTTTATAGAATATGTAAGAATGTTATCTTTTGTTAATTAGTGATGAGCGAGAATATTATAAACATAAGAGTAAACAAATCATAACAAATAATCAGAAAGCTCCGAACTGGTAAACTATCGGGAGTTATACGTGTTATTGTGAGTCAACCATTAAAGATAGACATATGCCGTTGTGGAATATTTTTTAGATAATTTTATGTAGAACATTTCCATCATACATGATTTCTATGTAGCTTTAACCATTAAGGCTGCACACGCGACGAAAGCTTAAAAAATGGTGTAAAATCTCCCGTTTTCCCAACATTTTCCTTCACTGCTCTGCTCCTATTGATTGTAGCGTGATGAAAAGTATCCTATAACCTGCCCAGGAGAATGAAGAATAATTGTACCAAGTTTCATTACAATCCGTCCAGTAGTTTTTGTTCCTATTAATAACATACAGACAGACAGACAGACAAAAATTTTACTGATTGCATTTTTGGCATCAGTATCGATCACTGATCACCCCCTGATAATTATTTTGAAAATATATTCAATGTACAGAATTGACTTCTCTACAGATTTATTATAAGTATATAGATTTATCATTTTTCTTAAGATACAATTTTATTTGGCAATGGCTAATAGGCCCACTTTTGGCAAAGCCCAGGACACAATTTCTCTCAAATTGAGTGCTTATTTATAAAGAGAGATAAGATAAGCTTAGCCACAAACTGTATCGCCCCCTTCAGGGGCACTGGATTTAAGCGCAAACGCGTTTGCCCGGGGCTACTCGGGGCAATGTAACAATTTTATAAATACACTAGCTGTCCCCAGCGGTGTCACCCGCATCTTTGGTTACTGCTCCGCTCCCGTGTGTCTTAGCGTGATATAGCCTTCCTCGATAAATGGGCTATCTAACACTGAAAGAATTTTTCAAATCGAACCAGTAATTCCTGATATTGGCGCGTTCAAACATACAAACAAACAAACTCTTCAGCTTTATAATATTAGTAAAATAATATAACACCCAGACAACAGTCAACAAGCATGCTCATCACACAAATGTGGACCGTGCCGGGAATCGAACCCGGGACCCTCAGCTGGATAGTCCGGCTTGGTTACCATAGCGCCAACGGGGTCGTCATCTTCTTCCATCCTTCTTATCTGCCATCATCTCACAACGAACACCCAATAAGGGTTATATTTTATATTGCAGGTGCCGGTGACAATAGAGTTCCGGATCGTGGATGAGAATAACGAACCAGTGATGTGCCTCCGCGTACCAGTGCGCGTCACCTACCCCGTCAACAACCTCAGCGCTTATAATTCCACCCTTACCGAAGCCGTGTAAATCCTCACTAATTTACGGTAGATGACAACTAGTCAAATTCCTTACTTTTATTGAACTGTCAAAAACGGTTAGGTACTTTGTATGCAATTTGTATGAAAATACCTAAGGAAAATACTAAGAATTGACATTACAGATTTTTGACATCAAGCCGCATACTTATTTCGGCTCATGAACTGAATATTACCTAACTATTTCGGCTTATATTATCCAGAAAAAATGTAAACAATTTTCGGTTCAAAACGATAAATGAAACCGTCATTATGATAAAGTATTTTATTTTTGACCTAGTCATCATCCCAATTGCGAAAGTTACTCTGTCTGTCTGTTTAGCTTTTACACCAAAACTACTGATGCGATTTTAATAAAGGAAGTAGTTCCCTCGGGTGGCGTTTGGAAACGCGGGAACTAGCTGGTATTCCAAAGAGTTAAACTTTTATCTGGTCTATTGCCACAATTATGAAGGTTCATAATGACGACTGAAGTTCAGTGTTGGGCTATAAGCGATAATGAGAACTTAATTCATTTAGATAATAAACGAATTTATGATTGAAACACCGCTTATCATTTTATTTACGTTGTTTTTCCTTATTGTCCAACCAACATTAATTATACATACTTACTATTACAATAAATGGTCACTAATTGTGTAGCTAAAAAATTAAAAAAAAAGAAACCACATACGAGTAGACAGTGGGCAATGACCTACTGCACTTTAAAATATCATTTTCTTCAACATATCTGATTATAGTCTAACGACTGATTGCAGAGAAAGAACATAAAAAAAAATGTGTAGCTAGGACTAGTAAAACTATGAATTAAAGTTTAGCACCACCGCATGCAAATTATAATAGGGAATATGCATGAAAAACATATTTGCAATCTAACTAGTTTATCAATAAATATACAAAAATAGAATACTAACTGTGAAAAAAATATCGAAATCAGTAGAAAAACAAACGAGATATAACAATTTTAAACAAGTATACCCGTCCCTCTCACCAAAACGCTATATTCAATGACAGCATTACGGGCGTGTGTAGTTGTGACGTAAATTTCACACTCGGACTTCCCTTTCTTATTAGCAGTTTTGAAGCTTTGACTTCTTGTCGATAAATATATTTTAAAAATATTCTTTTATATTTATTTATTACAGCTAAAAGTGTATTAATTTAGTGAATAAAAAAAATACATGCATATTCCCTATTAGAAAATAATAATTGAACAGCTATTTCTTTATATGAGTATATCAACGATTTCTGTCATTGAGAAGCATGTCAACGAACAGGCAAAGTTCAGAAAAAGTACAATAAAACAACACTATTTTTATACAAAATCCTTTATTTTGTTTTAATGAGAATATAAGTATTTGGCAAAAAAACTATCCTTCTTAATCAACAGGACAATCACAACTGTACAGATCCTGTACTATAATCACGTTTTGATTATTCAAGAAAATAGCGGCAATTCTACGGTTCTTGAAAAGAAAAAAAACTGAAAAAAAAACATTAATGGCGATTCGAGCCGTGGACCTGAGCTACAAATGCAATTAAGCTAATCACATACTTATATTTTAGGAATTTTACAATAATTGAATACTAATTTAAAAGTTTTAAAGTCCTCTAAAAATATTCAATGATCTATCGTTACAGCGGAGCGTAATACTTATCTAACATTCATAATAATAATGGCGTCCATTTGTGTCACCATTACATACATTAAAGTTGTCTCAAAAGGGCTTCAGCGTGTTGGCTTCGGCCCCACGTTCGCCTTCTAAAAATCCGGGACTCTGTAGTCCCGTGGTCTAGTAGAGACATACAAAAAAAATGGCGTCCAGATCGATAGTCGTCCATGGCAGATGTACGCTCTAAGGAAATTAGCCAGCTGCGCAGGACATCACATTATAATGCATTGGCGCAGACACAGGTGCACTCTGTTCCCTCACTCTCAAAGTCCGGTGGGACGGCAATCCGACGCCACCGGAGAGAGATCAGGTGCAGATATTCACAACTAACTACTAGACCAACGTCCTGCATATTGGGATGATTAATGTACAATATTTACTGCAATAAGGTCATTCATGCATAGACTCAAAATCCACAGCATTACCAAAATAACAAAAACAAAGGAACTCCAACCGCTAAGTTGTTAAAAATGCTCAAAATTATTAATTTTACATACCTACTTAATACTACATATAAATCTTACAAGAATGTATCGTAAATCACAGATTTCCATACTAATTAATGTATAAAATTAAAATTTAGGGTTACAAAATGCATAATTTTAGGAAAAGTGTGATTCCTAACACAATGGGGTAAAATAGCGAGATGCAGTTGTTAAGATAGAAACAACAGGCTTTAGAACATATACTGATTTTTAATGATAAATGCTCTTAAAAAATGTTGGCATTGCTAATTTGGCTATTTCACCCTCATTTAAGCACTCAAGGCCGGTAAACACAGTGTTTAGTGCAAGCAACCACTACATTTTGACTTAGTCAAATCTTTAGCTTAATTTCGCGCTCTAAATTATAATCACTCGCACTAATTAATATGCATATCAGTCTTAAGTCAAAATCAAGTGTTTCATCGCTTAGCGACACAAATCCGACCAAAAAAAAACTCCTAAATTAATAACTAAACTAAGATAGTTGATTGTTCATAACAGTTTGTCCGCATTTCACTTAATTCTCACTTAGAGTTATCACTGGTTATCAGCCCGGATGTCACAAACAATAACTTTAGGTTCTATGTTAATGATCTCACTCAGCTTCTTCAAAGTAAACGGCATCATTCTATTGCAGAAGGACATGAGTGTGGTCACATTGGCATATTCGTCTAGAGGCACAGGCTTTGTCTTATAGTAGGAATACCCGTCTTCGGAGGTACTAGGAACACTGTAAGGTAGTTTGGTGGTCGACTTCTTCGCGACAGTCTTGCCAGCCGGGAGCTTGGTCGTCGACTTCCTGGCACATCTCTTGTGCGGAGGTGGGGACGAATCTTTCTTCTTACCATCTTCACTGTGATCGCCGTGGAAGTACGGCACGGTTGTGTATTTGAAGAGAAGCATCGGGTGCACGGCGTTGTGGTGAGTCTTCAGGTCTCTCAAAAATTTGAACGCCGTGTCCTCACAATAACCGCAGTAGTGGGTCTCCCTGGTGTCGTAGTGCAGTTTGAAAAGCGCATAGTTGACGGCCACGTCTGGGTGAGCTAAGTTGTGATGCTCTTGCAAGGATTTCACGTCGAGGCGCAGGACTAAGCATATGCAACATTTGACGACCACATCGCCCTTTTTGGCAAACTCTGGCTTAACGTTGTCGTGCAAATGAGAGTCTACTTCGTAGTCAGGTATGGACCGGTCGCAGTACAAGCATATCAGTTTGGATGCGTCCTCGTCTGCAGACGTCCTTTTCTTGGGCGAAATTTCTTGAGCTTCTGCGGGTAAGGGTGTCATTTTGAGCTGCACCGGTTGGCCCGGGTGGCACTTCTCGGTGTGAATGGCCACGCCCTGCCTGTATGTGCAGCTGTACTCGCAGTAGCAGCACGAGAAAGGTTTGAGGTTGAAATGTTTGAGGATATGTTCCTTCCAGGAGTTGTAGTGTTTGCAGGTGTAGGGGCAGTGCGGGCAGGCGCGGGCGGCCCGCTTGCGAGGGCCGGGCTCGTCAATGACGAGACGCTCGTCGTCGCTGTCGGGCGCGGGCCGCTTGCGGCTGCTGGAGGGGACCACTTCAGGCGTGGGCACTCGCTCTTCGTAGCGGACGACGAGTAAAGAATTATCAGTTTCAGGGGCGGTTTTTTCGGGGGTTGGTGGTTCCGAGACAGTGGGTGTGGCGGGCGCGGCCTGGAGAACCTTCTTCTGCGCCAGTATGATGTTGGTGACCCAGGCTGCTCGCATGGACGGCTCTCGTATCGCCTCCTTGGGCCTGGAGGGGCCGTCGTGACCTTTGCAATGGAATTGTGCTTCATGGTATGTCTGATACTTCTCCGAACAGTTTGTACAGCCCCATCTGAAAATTTTGATTGTTACAATTAGGCATTATTTAAATAAATAAATATAAGTACATGCTTTTGACACACAAATAAAACAGAAATACTGGATCCTAACGACTAAATACATTAATAACTATAACTTAATCTATTATATAATAAATTGTAAGTAATATTTCAGTTACTTCATACACCAAAAACTTGAGTTTACATCAAACTGGCAGAACTTAGTTTGTGACGTCACATGCTAGGAGCGCCATAATGGCAGCGTGTAACTATGCCGAAAGTGATTGTGATTTTGTTTTTATCTTTTTCAAAGTAATGGTTATCTATACTAATATTATAAAGCAGAGTTTGTTTGTTTGCACTGATCTCAGGAACTACTGGTCCGATTTGAAAAATTATTTCAGTGTCAGATAGCCCATTTAGCGAGACTACTTTTTATCCAGGTGTGGAAGCTAATTATATTTATTTTTGGTAATGTAATTACTAGAAAAATATATACATATATACAAGCGTATTTGTAAATTAAGGTCCACTCAAATTTTGCAATAGCTCACCTAATCTTGTTAAGTTCCACTTCGAGATGGTCTCTCATGACCTGCTCCTCCTTAAACGTTAACTGACACTTGGGGCAGCAAAACATCATGTGCATGGGCATTCCGAATTCACCAAAAGCCTCTTCCAACTGCGCCGTAGAATACTTCTCTACAGCCTCAATCGTTGGCTGAGTTTGTAGTACAGGACTGGGCTTGCTCCGTTCGACAATAATCTTTTGTTTAGAGAGATTTGACTTATACTTGTCTATGATAGCTTGTTGATGGTCTAATTGGCCTGCAACCCATTTCTCTTTGTTGACATCAACGGGTAATTGAATGTGGTCATATTGTCTAAAGTGCTCGGATGTCATGTGGTCAGTGAGACCGGCTTTGTGGAACGCTTTGTAGTTGCAGAGACCACATCCCCATCTGAAAGGAAAATATCCATTATAATAATTTATAGACAAATATTTAGAGAATGGACCACCAATGTATGTATATTCTTGATGTATCCTACTACAATCTGTTAAATTTCCTTAATTGATTTTCAACTTTATCGCGAAAGCCATATTGTTTAAAGTTAATTGGTAAATTTTGTCAGGGTAGCTTGATGTGCTGGCGTCTGTACTTATTTTTTTTTATGCTTATTTATTATATTAAGTACTTTATTGACATATGAAAGTATTTGTAAAATCTGTGTATGTATGACCTTATGACTTTACAAAAATTCAAATCAAAATAAAATTAGATTGACACACAGTATTTACTGATATCAAAATTATCCAAAATATTTGTCTAATCATACTAAGGTATAATAAACAGATTTGTGTAAGCAGTTGTTCAATCATGCTAAAAAAAACTTACTTTCTATACTGCAGTTCTTCATACAAATGCGACTGCATCGCTTCCCTCGTGTCTTCAGTAATGACAGTACATAGGGGACATTTGTACTTGATGCCGTTGGGCTCGCAGAACTGTCCGAACCTCTTGCAGAGCTCTTCCATGCTCTGCTCCACTACGTCAGAATCAGTATCCAAAATTTCCTTCTTCACCAAGTCCAGGTTGACGCTGACGGGGGGTTGCGCCGCCGCTGGCGCCGGCTCCGGAGGATCTTCCTCAGTTTTAACTTCAGGTAAGTTGGTCATAAGTTTCTGTTTCTGTTTCATCCAGAGCGGCGTAGCGTCCGGCCCGTCCGGCCCGTCCGGCAGCGATCCCTCGCGGTAGTAGTAGTAGATCACGTCTGCAGGCTCGCCGGCGTGACTATGAGCCAAGTGGTTGTTCACATTCTCCAACACGGACGCTCTGAACGGACAGTGACCGCATCTGAACTGCATCTTCGACTGGTGCGACTTAAAGCAATGTTCCACTACTTCGGGGCGTAACATGCTCTTGAATTCGCAGAAGCCACACTGCCAAGGCTTCAAGTCCATGGTAGGCGCGACGTTCTGCGAGGCCTGTGCGGCCTGTGCGGCCGCCGCCGCCGCCGCAGCGGGACTCTCGCGCACAATCATCAACTGACCGTTCGGGTGCGTCTCGGCCAGATGTTTCTCTAGAGCCTCTCGTTTGTAGTGGTAGAAGTTACATTTAGAGCACGCGTACAGGTTTTCGTCGTGCATTTTTAAATGCGCTACAACACGCGCGGCCGTGATCGGCTTAGACCTGTCCGTGATCTGTGTGTTGGGGCAGTGCACGCAGCGGAAGTTGTAGCTGGCGGGGCCGGAGTGCAGCGTCTCCCAGTGGCGGCGCAGCATGGGCTCGTCCACCGAGGTGTAGCTGCAGCCCAGCGCGCCGCACGTGTTGCGCTGGCGCGGCGGCACGTGGCGCGGGTAGCGCGGCACCAGCTCGGGCGGCATGGGCAGGGCGGGCGGCGCGGGCGGCGCGGGGGCGGGCGGGGGCCGGTCGGCGGCCCGCGCGCCCAGCGAGCTGGCGGCGAGGTTGAGCATCTTGTCGAAGTGCTTCTGGTTGGTCTCGAGGTGCGGCACGGGGTTGACGGGCGCGGAGTGCGCGGCCGGCAGCTGCTCGGCGTGCAGCTGCAGGTGCCGCACCATGTTGAGCCGCACCTTGGTGCTGAACTCGCACACCGAACAGAACACCAACTGTTCCAAGATCGGATTGATCGGCAGCAAGTCTATTTCCTGAGGACCGAACCGACGCTTGGGCAACGTTTCGGTGCCGCTCAGCTTCCTCTTCGGCAGTTCCTTCCTTTCCGGCTTCGACGGAGTGATGACAAAATTGGTGAAGCCCTTGCCCGGGACGGACGTGACTACGAATTCCCCCTTCTCTTTATGTACGAGGCGGATATGTTTCTTGACGATGGACGCGGACGCGAGTTGGCCAGAGCATACGCCGCACTGGTACCTCCTGGCTGTGACTTGAGCATTTTTGCCACCGTGGTCGTCTAAATAGTGTTGCAGAATGTTGTCTCTACTGCTGGCGATGTATGGGCAATGAGGACAACGACAGCCCTGTTCTCTATTAGGATAACAGTAGAACAGATGTTTCTTTAGGCCATTAAAGGATTTGCACACTTGCACGCATTTAGGGCAAGTGCAAAGTGCTTTGTCAGAGTTTTTCTTGGAGCTGGCAGAGTCTTCCTCGGAGAGGTCTATGACCGGCTGCCGGGGCTCGTCGTCGTCACTGTCGAGCACCACCACGTCGGTGGGAAGCGTTGTAGGTGTCTCAACATCTTCGGATTTAATACGGGGAAGCGGAGATTTATTACCAGGCGGATCTTCAGCAGGAGCAATAGGAATGACAGGTGTTTGGTCTTCAAGCGGATTAGTTTCTTGGGTTGGACTGACAATTAAGGAGGTGTTTTTAGCTGGTTTAAGAAGCATAGCCTCTAATTCAGTAAGTTGTTTCACCGGGGTCGGTTCGACGGGTGGTGTGTGCTCGATAGGAAGAGGGTCCACACTTTCAGGAAACTCGTTTCTTTCGGGTTCGCTGGTCTCCTGGGGTTCGACCAACATGGTGAGGCCGATGAGTTTCTCCAGGTCTATGGAGCGTTCGGCCTCTCGCACTGGGTTCTCCTTGGTGGCGCTTGGAGTCACGTCTTCAGTGGGCACTTTCTTTTTGTTCAGGAACGCTAGGGGCAGCACTCGTAGCTCGTTCGATCCCTCCTGTAATATAAATTGAACATTTAAAAATAAGCAATTTGTATATAACAGTTGTTTTAAAATCTTATAATAATACTTTGACCATAATAAATATAATTAAGTATATACATATAATTTGAATCTTATTTTACAAAGTATATAGTATTTCTTAGCTCAAACTAAATAGCATGTTGAAAAAGAACATTTTAGCAATGGCTTGCATGCAAAAGCGAAGCATAAATATGCAGTAAAGCATGACATAATATGTATAACACAAAATACCTAAATCAAAGGCCAGTATTCAAGTCAAAATTAATTACAGCAATAAATACAATTATTTTTTATATATATTTTTGCTTGATTTTGTTCGCAGTTCTTACTTTATTGGTGATAATTCTGAGGTACGCTTGTGGTTGTTTAGAGGGATGCACAGTTGACACATGGGCTAGGAGTTCAGACTCGTTGTCCGCGCCGAAGACACACCAAGTGCACTGGTACAGCTTGAGGCCGTGGCATTTCATGTGGACAACCAGCTCCGAAGGGGACGACACGTCCGCTTTACATATCTGCAATAAAGACATTGTTTAAAATTAATCTATACACATGCCTGACGTGTATGTATATATGTATAATTATGTTAATTTAGATATATATATTTTTGTAATTCGGTCAAAATAATTATCAATTTACAAAATCAATCTATACACAATAATAAAATCGTAGAAAAGTCAAAACTGTACACTGATTTTTTTTTAAGAATAATTAGGGATAATAATGATCTATGTACAATCGATCGAAACCAATAATATATTTTTTAGAATTTTTGTCTCTTTGTCTGTATGTATGTCCGGGATAATCTCAAAAAGTACTGCATGGATTTGTTTCAAATTTGGCATGAATATAACTAAGGTCGGGTCAACATATAGGCTACATATTATCACGCTATCATGTACGGGAGGGGGATGTTTAATCACCTAATGCCCACGCGGGCAACGTCGCGGGCAACAGCTAGTGTAATAATATTTTATTTCAATCTCTAGATTTCTAACGATACTACTCCGCGCACCCGGATAACAGCCTAGCCTTATATATATATATATATATATATAGCTTTCTAAATGGGCTAATTAACACTGAAATATTTTTCTAATTGGTCCAGTCCTGCCCGAGATGGATTGCATTGCATTGATCCACTGCAACTTACAATGAGCATATATTTTGTTTCATTCCAATTTGTTTTTGTATAATAATTATCACGATTACGTAGTAGATAGTCTATCATTAAATTCCTTTCGTATATTTTATATCAGTGGGTATCTTAAGGAAAAAGGTACACTTAGGGCCTGTTTTACCTACGAATAAGTTCCAGTTACTTTATTTGGTAGCTAATTTCATACAAATTTTGTTCCATTTTTGAATTTATTCGGTAGGTAGTGGCTATTCGGACATCGTGAAACTGGCCCTTAGAAAGAAAGGAAGAAAAAATGTATAATTTCAAAAGATAAGCGTTCATCATAATTGTTATATACGTACGTAGCAAGGTTGCGATGATGTATTGCTGTGCTTTTGTTGTAAATGTTCGCAGAATTTATCTGGTGTGTATGTGCGGAACTTGCATGTATGACCGTTGCTTTCCACTGAAAAATAGCAATCATAATTTTTAGACAGAAAACATAATGACATACTTATTGCTCTCTAAGAATATATACGGCCAAAATTAATAACCTATCTATCCATTGTTTTGCTTACTAGAGATTGAATTTTGACATTAGCCCCATATAATTTGTGTCAAATTCTTATCTCTAGTAAGCAAAACAACAGATAGGTTATTAATTTCGGCCAATAGTGCACAAGCATTTGCGCAGACACAGGTGCACTCTCTCTCATAACCCGATGGGACGACAATCCGACGCGACCGAAGAGCGATCAGTCGCAGGTCCGACATTTACGTGCTCTCCGATGCACGGGTGTATCAATTACTAGCTTCCAAACTGCAGGCTACTTTCGGCCCTACCCGGGAATCGAACCCGTTTCCCCGTGCACAGCAGTCGAGCTATGCGACTGGTTTATTAATTAATCTATATATATAAAAACGAATTGCTGTTCGTTAGTCTCGCTAAAACTCGAGAACGGCTGAACAGATTTATCTTATCTTGGTCTTGAAATGTTCGTGGAGGTCTAGGGAAGGTTTAAAAGGTGAGAAGAGTAGGGTAGAGTAGGGTGGAGTAGGGAAGAACGCGCGCGAAGCCGCGCGGGCAAAAGCTAGTACTGTTATAAAAATAGTATAAAGATACAATTTGCCTTACCATTCGCACAGACGTAGTACGGCACAGCTTGATCCCGAGTCATCATAGCTCCTTCGGACACGGCGTTGGGAGTGACGGTCGTGGTGCGAAGCACTGTCGTGGTGGCTGCCGCGGCGCCATGCACCCGCGTCGCGTGGGCCGCCACCGACTGGCTCGCGGCCGCACGGTAGAAACACTGCCCGCACGAGTACTGGCAATGACCGTGCTCTTTAAACACGTGCATCACCAAGTCAATAGCATTCCCCATTGCGTTGAAGTCACAGTAAGAACACTTCAAAGCATCTATCCCGCCGATGCGCTCGTGTGTTGACGCGTGAAGCAGCGCGTCTTCTGCAGAGTCGGATGTGAAGGAACAGAATCTGCCCGCACATTTATACACTTTCACCAATTTATCTCGAACCATCATCGTTTCTAGTACCACGCGATGTTTATTCGACATCACTTCGGCTTGCACTTCCTCGTATTTGAAACTAGTTTCTTTAGACTTGCTCTCTTGTCTCACTGTCGGATACGTGGGGCTCGGGTGCGGGGGCTCCGCAGCTCCTAGACTCACTACGCTTTGTATTATCGGGAAATTCGGAACTTCCTTAGCAGCTTCATCCACACTAGGTATTAGCTCATAAATAGGTCGAACGTTAATATACGGCTTAGGAGCTGGGTTTTCAACAGGCGTGACTGGATTATCTGTGACTTCAGGCAATATTTCTTTTGCCACAAGAGGAAAGTTGTCCATGTGTTTGTCTAAATAATGTTGCAAACAGTCCTTAAATTGGTGCGCTCCTTGTGGCGTTACAATGACTTTACAAATAAAACAGTATCCGTCCCAATTTTCGGAATGTTTGAGTTGGACGTGTTTCTTCATTGAAATCAATAGAGTAGTCTTAAAGTGTCTGTCCTTCCCGTTGATGCAGCAGTTATATTCCTTAGCGCCTGATTCGGTGATGTTGATTTTGAAATGGGGATAGTCGACTATGTCATTAGAAGGTCGACTGCAATCCTCCACAGCCGCTGTTGGACTAGATCGTGGCTCTTGTTGATGGGACTGAACAGGTTCTGATAGTTCCTCTGTGGTTCGCTCTGTTTCACTTAAACCGTCGGACGGAGGATCTTGTAAAACTTCGTCATTGTTTTCTGATTCAATCTGCTCTACTTTGATTGTATCTTTCCCAGGTTTGCTTTCCAAATCGGAAAACTCACTGGCATTGTCATCAGTTTCAAAAGTTATCTTCGACTGAATGGGTGCAAGCGCACTCGTCTTTCTCGTAGGTTTACGTTCCGAAACTTCGGGTACACCAGCGCGATCATTTTCTGTCAGTTCTTCAGTTATCTTAGCAGGGTCTACCGCGGGCTTTTTGCATAATTCACTGCGTCGTGACAATTCCTTCAATTCCTTTTTAGACATAGCGGATAAGTTTATATTATAAACAAATGTCTGTTCGTCATTATGGCGGCGGATGACATGGGTTTTAAGATTTTCAACAGACAACTGAGTAAAATTACATTTCTTGCAAATGTAACCAGTAAGTTGACCTTTGGTGTCTTTTGGGGGCGGCGGAATATCAAAACTGTAGGGGCATCGTTTGTCATTAGGGCACTCGGAGCAGTTGTGTTTGTATTCACCGGTATGCATGCTTACTATGTGCCAGAAGAATGTTTCCAGAACAGAGTTGTTATAAGAAAACTCTTGGTAACAGAAAATGCAAACATATTTATCCGAAGATATTTTGCTAACAGCTCTAAAGTCGATTTCTTTACACTGTTCAATTGCTTCCTTGGCTACCGCTGGAGCCATTCGTGATAACGGAATTTCTATGTGTGGATGCTCATTTTTATAATGATGTACAATATTGGCAGTAGTACAACGACATAGACGGCAAGAATAAACAGATTCGTTTTTGCTGAAACAGTAGGTTCTATCGGTAAAACTAAATTGTGTGAGTACCGGAATTTGTTTCACTGAGGGCGAAGTGTTATCCAAAGGTTCGGGAGTACTCTCCACTTTTGACTCAACTTTTTTCTTTTTATATTTAGGTTTAATCACGCCATCTTGCCAACCCCCTCGTCGCTTACGTTTAGTCTTCCTCTTAATTTCAGACAAAACTTCGCTGCTGCCGAAGCTCTTTGAAGACGCCAGAGACCCTACTTCAGAATCAGAACTGTCTTCGGAATCATCATCACTTGCTTTTTCAGTGGTCGTATCCACTGACTCCGTGTCGAACTCGTAAGGATCTGAATCTCGTTTACTTTTAGTTCTGGACTTAGGCCCAGGTTTATATTTCGCTTTTTCTGGTTCAGGTAGACTCTCAGTAGATACTTTAGGTTTAGGCTTAGGTCCTGGCTTCTTTCTCACTTTTTCAGGTATAGCTGGGTCACGATTTTTGTCGGATTCAGGAACTTTGTTCTTAAACTTTTCTAATACAACGACAGGTTCCACCTCAGGTAATACTGCATCATCTTTTGGTGGTGATCTGTCATGGACCATTTTTGCTAACCGACACATTCGGATGCCGGTAGCGCTCAAAATATCATCTCTGTCGTACATCTCTTTGATATCTGCATGAAGGTTTTGTAATTCCCGCGGAGTTTTTTTAGGTTTCTGTTTGGTGACAACAGCAGCGCTAGCCCGTGTCACTCGTTTTTCAGCCATTGTCGTTCTTTTGGTATACTTACGTTTCCCTTTCTTGCCCATTTTTGTCTTTTTTAGCGGCACTTTTCGTCTACCCTTCGTTTTAGACACTTGCTCGCTTGGATCTTCTTCTTCATTACTGTCATCTCCTACAAAATCTTCGAAGCTCTCATCTTTGTCTTGAGTTTCATCATTTTCATGATGTTCGTCTTTATTCACTTGAATATCTTCCATTTTAGATTTAGTCTCTTCTTGTTTTCTTGATTCAGTGTCTTCTTCTTTTTTAGATATAGTATCTTCTTGGTTAGCTTTAGTCTCTTGCTCTTTATTAGACTCAGTATCCTTAACTTCATTCAATTGTTTCTCTTCGTCTTTATCAACTGGTAACTCTGATACTGTAACATTTTCATTGGCAGTCTTATTATCAATAGACGTACTATCGTTACTAGGAAAAGAAACCTTGGTTTTATTTTTCTCTTCTTCTTCCGTTTTTTCATCGGGTTCATCATCAGCGACTATTTTACTTATTTTCTCAAGCATTTTTCTTGTTCTTCCATCGGTTTTATCAGTTAACTTCTTAAGCAAGTCATTTAACGATTTATCTTGTAAAATTGTAAGTAAATTATCTAATTCTAAAGGGGCAGTTTCTGTCCGTGATGAACTAGGTTTTGGTTCAGAATCTGTGGAAGTTACATTTGTTTCGCTTTGCACTTCTTCATTTGTGCTATCCGCTACAACTTCTTCATTTTTGGATTTTTCTAAGACTTCATCAGTATTGATGGTACTGTCTGGAGTAGAACAGCCATCCATACTTTGTTCATCTATTTTAGATTTATCATCGATTAGTATTTTATCTTTTTCGTTATCGGTAGTAGACACAATATCGACATTAGTGGGCTTATCTGTTTCCATAGTTTCATCTTTTGGTTCTTTATCATCGCATTTTTGTAAGGAGACACTATCGGAAGAGTTTGTTATGTCAATTTTAGAGCTCGACTCAGTAATTTTAGATTCTTTTGAAATTCCTTCGGTTTCTTTTGCTTTAATATCGTCTGATAAAGACACTACAGGTCCTTTCTTATCAGTATCGGGCAATTCATTAATCTTGAGACCTTTTGAAAACTCTTCTGTATTTTTATTGTCCTGTGGACATGAGATATTCTGCATCATGTTTTCAAGAGTAATTTCTTTAGTAAAGTTCTCACTAGCTTCGTTTTTAGATGCCTCAAGGTCATTATCGAGATCGGCAATAAGCGCATTAATATTATCGAGAACAGGATCAGAAACTGCAGAGTCGGCAAACATTTCCAACTCTAGACCAAAATTAGTATGAACATCGATAGGTTTTGTTTGCTTCGAAACTTTTTTCTCTTTTGTTGGACTACTAACAGGTACGGTCGTAACTGTCACAGGTTTTGTTAGACCAGAATCATCACCAGTATTGGCAACTTTCGTTTCTGTGTCAGAATCGGAATCACTCATAATTGAAATCCTGCCTTTTTTAGCTTTTTTCGAAACTGCCATTTTGGTACTCAATCTCGTTGTTCGCCTTCCAACCTGTTCATCCGACTTATCAGTATTGGCTAAAGGTTTTTGTTCGTCCGTGTCAGAGTCTGATTTGACATCACTTTCTTTATTTTTATCCTCATTTATTTCCTTATTTTTGTCTGTTTCACTATTCTTCAAACCTTTTGTTGAGTCTTTATCATTTGGCTTCAACACTGCCTTACTTTTATCTTTATTTTTATCGTTTGTTTTTTCTTTTATTATTTCTTCTTCGTCCCTTCTTTTTTCGGTATTCTTCTTCTTATCTTTTTCTTTGCCGTCTTTTTTGTGTACGGATTCATCAATTTTAGGGATTACTTCTTTTTCCTCCGTTACACGTTTAATTTTGGGAATTTTATAATTTTTTACTCCATAGCCAGATGTTAATATAGCACCTTTAACAATATTGTCATTTGAGTATACTATTCCACTTTTCCTCTGTCGAGGATCTTCGCCATATTTGTTTCTCAGTTTATTTTCTCTACGCATCCTCGGATCTACGTAATTAAAACTTCTCGGCTTTTGAATGCGTTTTTCATCTTTATATTGATCATAATAATCTTTTCTACTACGAACAATATTATCCGTAGAATTTTTCGATTTTGTATCGATATTTCGTATTTTACCAGTATCAAATTTATTGAACTCCTTTACAGGATGTTTGTATGTTTTAAAATCAGCCTTAATTTCTTGGAAGCTCCTCTTCTCTGTATAAGTATTTGACAAATCTCTTCCCACGCTTGATGCCCTTCTAAAAAGTTCTCGTTTACTGTCGATTTCGGAGTTTCTTTTAGAGTCGTCGGATAATATTCTCCCACAACTGGATTCTCGAGCTAATGAGCGTCCCACACTGGATGCTCTTTTTCTTCGAGCATCAAAATTGTCCTCAGGCATTTTACTTCCTTGGGTTCTCTCAATAAACTTCTGGAATGTAGCGTTAACACTAGTATCTATAGTGAAAGAACGACCGGCGTGTGATTTGACAGATAATGTTTTGCTGTCAGATTCAGTGAAAAAATGTCTACCCACACTTGGTCCTCTAGATGATGACCGAGTAAAATTCCCTTCATGGCGACTTTGCTGTCCAACACTTATTTCACGGTTATTTTCTGGATAAACATTACGCCCAACACTTCTTTCGCGCTGATTACCACGTTGTAAGACATCGTCATAGCATCTGTTTTGGTCTTTGTAGAAGTTCCTACGGTTATCGTAATCCCTGGGTATTGAACCACTGACGTGTGGTTCACGCCTTGATTGATCTTTATTTAACTGACGTCCACTTTGTTCGGGCGCATAGTACCTGTAAGTACTATTCCTACCTTGTTCTCGGTCCTGGTTTTGATAGGGATCTGATGCGCTTAAAGGTTTTTGAGATTTATAGGAACTCCCGCGATAGTAACCACGATCTTTATAATATCCACGATCTCTTTCATCGAATTGAGAATGTGTATCATATTCTGGTTTTCTATTGAGTCTTGGATCTTTGGTATATTTTTGTGGATTATAGTCGTTTCTACCAAACATGTTGGGCGTATCCGATCGACCAAAGGGATGGCTGGGTGTTTGCTCAATCATCCCAAACGAATGCTTAGGCGCCGATGTACAGTCAGATCTACCAAATGCGTGATTTGGAGTAGGCGGACATTCATTTCGTCCATAGTATGGTGTAGCCGTTGGTGCACACTCTGTGGCACCGAATGAGTGGCTAGGTGTGGGTGGGCATTCCATATTCATGAATGTTGATTGAGTTGAGAATGGATGATTCGGAGAAGGGCCATCTGATCTTCCAAATGAGTGGCTTGGCGTGGGAGGACATTCTGATCTTCCAAAAGGATGGCCTGGCGTGGGAGGGCATTCCGACCTTCCAAAAGAATGGCCTGGCGTGGGAGGACATTCTGACCTTCCAAAAGAATGGCTTGGAGTGGGTGGGCATTCTGACCTTCCAAAAGAGTGACTAGGTGTCGGTGGGCATTCTGACCTGCCGAAGTGGTGAATTGGTGTAGAAGGGCAGTCAGATCTTCCAAATGGATGCGAAGGAGTCATGGGTTTGTCTAATCTATTAAATTGTTGGGTCAAAGTAGCTGGCCCGTCAGATCTTGTGAAAGTCTGAACAGGTATATGACCTTCTGTTCTCTTGTGGGAAAATGAATCACGATTATCGAGGCTATATCTGTCAGTCTTGTGTCCTTTATAGGTGTCATTATATCGTGCACTTGCATTCGGTACGTCACTCGAGCTCCAACTGGAGTCTCCAATATCTTCAAATCGGGATTTTCTTGGTTCCAGTCGCTCAGCTTTTTCTCGGGAGTCTCTTGTAACAGAGTTTTCCCTATCTCGAGACTCAAACATACTGAATGATGGCACATATACGTGTTTGTTCTTTGATTGATCAAGGTCAAATGATTGGTGACTAGGAGTCATTTCATAAGACCGAGCATTAGGCGTCAACGACGCATTCGTGGCGGGACTTTGAAGGCTTTGATTTATACTTGTAAAAACTGACGACCTGGACCTATCAGCAGTATGTGGACTAGGACTTTCGCAATTGATGTCCCTTCTCACACGAGGATCCAGTAGTGTAGGTCTGTTTTGACTTTTGCTTTGATCAATTTTTGAGTCGATTTTAGTGTTGGTGGTGGGTGCTAATGTAGGTTGTTTATTTTGATTAGGGGATAAAAGTGGCAAAGTTCTCATGTCTACGTCAACTTTGTTAACTACTTGCACTGCTTTCACCGGATCAACAGGTATTATCACTGGTGGTACCGATCCTATAGTAGTCGAATCATCATGGTCAGGCGATGTAGGAGCGAGATCTCTATATACATCGCTTGCGTTAATCTCACTTGCATCTTCACCTGAACTGTCGTCATCAAAAGAAATTTTAGGCAAATTAAACCTTTCACATTCTTTCTCTGTCAACTTTAAACTGGGTTTCTTGACAAGGTCGTCTTTTGAATCATTATCGGGAACATAAAATCGTATGGAACTTTCAATTTTTTGTTTATAATTTTCTATTGATATTTTTCTTTTGGGAAGAATCTCTTTGACACTTGCCACTTTATTTAATTTAGGTTGGTGTAAAAGCGGAGTAGTAGCTTCGGCTCCGGGGATTGTTATAGACTCACTCAGTATTTCTTTTTTTAGAGCTTGTAATATATCTATTTCTGACAGTGTATTGTTTTTTGGAGTTTCGGGTATTGCAGGCTCATTGAGTAAGGGTATTTCTACTGGTTTCTCCATTTTCTCTAATTCTGTTTCAATATGGCATATTTTTGTACAAGATGTAGAAACATCCGAACAGGTAGTCTCAGCTTTAGAATTGTTCGTTTCATCCAACTTATTTTCTTGGTCAATAGTAGAATCTTCAGTAGGATTATAGAAATTCGCTTTATTTTGGATAGATTCTGTGCCAAATTTTTCATTTTTGCTTTCTTCCGGTGGCTGTTGCAACTTTACTTCAGTTTCACAAATATTTATTGTTTCTTTCACGGAACTCTTGTTTTCTTTACCATTGTGTTCCGTATTCTGTTTATGAAGCTCAGCTTCATCACCATTATCGTCTATTTTTATTATTTGTTTTTGATCCTGATCTATATTGGATGTATTTTTCTGAACTTCTTGACTTTCTGTATTGTACATTTCTAATTCCAATGCTTCAGAATTATTAGGCAAATCTATAGCTTTGCTAGTTTGGGCTTCATTGTTATCCTTATCGGAATTGATTACTAGACAAATCTGAATTTTTCGAGCTTTGTCTTTTTCCGAAGAATTTTTAGTCTCATTTTGATCTTTAAGAACTAAATTACCGCTTAAATTCCCATAAAGGTTTTCAATAACTTCGCTTTCACTGTCGGAAAGCTCGCCTTCTTCAACTTCTTCCTTCTTTCTAGATTTCCCTTTTTTCTTACTATAAGACTTTAGAATTAAGTCGGATATGTCATCTCTGGCGCCAGTCTTTTTAAGTTCAGTAAGTATCTGCTTCCGCAATACACGTAACGTATCGATGTCTACGTCACCATCGCTACAATTAATTATTCTAGTAAATATGTCCTTAGTATTCAAAGTGCTCAAACTATCTTCCGGTACGTTCAATGTGATATTTAAATCTTTAGATTTGCGTCCTGACAAATCTTTAAAGGATTTTTTTCTTTCTTTTTTATGATAAGTAGGGGAATGTCTTCTGGGAGACCTGCGGGGTGACCGCCTACTAAAAAGTGGTTTATTATCAGGTGATGTAGACCCAGACCAACGGCGTGAATCCCGTTCTGGCGACACTAAGACACGTGTGTAATTTCTCTTAGAAGCTGACGGGGGAGAAACTTTTTCTTCCTTTGTTTTAGTTAGAGAGCGCGTTGGGGAAATTGGAGATTTATTTGGCCTTCTCTGAAACAGTGCTGGCTCTTTAGAACCCGCAGTGTGTACTTCCTCAACTTCATTTACCCTCAAGATCTCGGGCAACGTTTCTTCAACTTCCCCATCTTGTCGTTTAGCTACACTTTTGAGTTTATTTCTTACTGCTTCTAAATTCGACTTTTCTTGTGGAGTGGGAGGGTCTATGGAAAATCCAGGATCTGGAGCTTTTTTAACAGCCGATATTGTATCCCTCTGTAATTAAAAAAAAAACTCATAAAATAATGCCCAATTTTACAAACAAACCTTAAGTGCAATTTAAACTATTAAACAGACAAACCTGTTCCACTTTTGCGTACAAATTAATTAGAACTTGTTCACATTTTAGTAAATTCTCCATTTTCATTCTAAAACAGAAACAAAATATTATTGATACGCATCTATAGATGATCACAAACTTTCACAACATACAATTCTCGTAGTAAATTTGCCGCTCTGAAGTTAGTTTTGTGCATCGTGTATGCGTAATCGTACATGATAGACAATGCGCATCACTACAAACAACTTCAGAGCCGCAAAAATGCTTAAGTACCTGTACTTTACCGCTTTAATAATCAACGGTTAAGAATAAAAAAGAAAACGTTTCGTCAAGAAGCTACAAGACAATTACCAGATACACACATAAAGCTCAAGATTATCTGAGAGGCCCACATAAAACTTATGCATAGTATGTATATTGTATTTCACAATAAACATTTTTTTTTTTACAAAAAGCTTTAGATGCTACAATACATAATTTTATATGTACAATGAGTCTGCATATATTATAGCAACTTGGGGTTCGAAGGGCACAATCTTTACTAATATGATAAAGCTGAAGTTTGTTTGTTTGCCTGCTTGAACGCGCTAATCTCAGGATCTACTCGATCGACAAACAAATACTTTCAGTATTATATAACCCATTTTTCCAGGCGCGGAGTAGTTCTCATGGAGCGCGGGTGAAACCGCTGGCGAAAGCTAGTTGTTAATAAAGCCACATACAAAACACAGAAATTTATATGAATTTAGCAAAAATCACATCTGAATGTTATAGTAACCTTTTCTTTTTGTTCAAAAGCAAATCTCTTAAAGACCGTATCTTATCGAGCTGGGCTTGGCGAGGATTGGCAGACGCCTGGCTCGTGGACTCCAGTCTTTTGATCATGCTCTCCAAGAATGGTATATACTTCTTCATCTCCTCGAACTTCTGGTCGTACTCTGAATCCATTTTGGCGGCTGAAAAATAATTCAGTTTCATAATTTTGTGTTCTCACTATCTATCCGGGTAAATGAAGATATCTACATCAAACAAATACACGCTTTTTAAAACAACGATTAAAGTGCAGACCTTATTTGTAACATGTTTTGTTATATTGTTTAAAACTTCTGATTCGCTAAACGAGATTTGGTATCCGTTCTATAATAATGTTCTGATGTTTATGTGTGATTAATGAAAGAAACAATAGCTAGTATCAGTTTTATTCAAGGTCAGATCAGAAAAAAGACTACGTTGAAAAGGTTACAGGTAAGCAACTCTCATGAAATACAGATCATATAACAAGTATGTCATTCGTCTACGAGTTTCGAGTATGTAATTTGTAAACGAAATTGGCACGTATAGTATACCACCTATACAAGTTATTGACATAATGAACTAAGTTGTAACTCGCAAAAATATCTTTCAATCAAATTTTTCTAATCAACTTTGAACCAATTCGGCAATAAAGTTGAAAATCTATTAACGAAATTTGACGGATTGTAGTAGCTTCATGTACTGGCCGTCTACAGAAGTTCAATACAAAGTAGGTCAGTAATGTATTTAAGTAATAAGATGCCATACAATTCTGCTTATGAAACAGAAACACTTGCGATGTTACGAGTCACTGTCTGCTTAGTATTTTAGGGTATATTGATTTAAATAATGACGAATACCGACGAAAGCATGTTACTAGACGCATCATCATTTATCGACAACGAAAATTTTACTATATATTTCTTTCGTAAGTTGGTCATCAACAGGAACTGAATCTTATATTCATAACGAAATAACGTTATTAGAGCTTTGTAAATATAAAACATTGTAACTACAACAAAATTTTGATAATAAATCATTTGGCACAAACAACACGTCATTAGTAATTAATATTATAAATAAGTACGAAAGCTTATAGAAGGATGATTGTTGTTACTCTTTCACGCAAAAACTGCCGAATGAATGTTTATAGAACTAGGTAACAATATAGCTTATACATCAAAATAACATAAGCTAAGCTCTTTTTATCCGGGTGCGGAAAGTAGGTCCCTCAGGGATCGCGTGAAATCGCTGGCAGAAGTAGGAGTAAACTTTTTATCAACGCTGTAAGAATATTGTTCCAATTTTCACGTTGCGCAGTCGCAATAGAATTACATACGGGACCCTAAAAAGGCTTTAAAAAATTGCCTCAAACGTTCGATTGGTTCTTATTAAAGACAAACACGTCAAGCGTTGTGATTGGCTGTCGTGATTCATATGTAAAACAAATTACTCACGCGCCATTTTATAGTGACGTCATAAGGTTGAAAACCTATCGAACACCAAAACACACATTTTTCCACGAAGAAACTACGACATGAAAATTTGACTCGCACAATCATCAATGACCACTAAAGCGGTTTGTTTACATAAGAAAAGTAGAATATCAACACAGACGCCTTTACATATGTCCGACATCTGAAGATGTGATTATGTATTACCTCTCATTTGTATGATCTCTTCTGTATCTCAAAAATATTACGATAGAAGAGCATATCCTTACGAAACGCGCTTGCTGCACGTCCCATTATTAAATAAGCGAAATATTATACGTAATTGTTTATAGATAACATTATTGACATCAAATTTAAGCTGCAGTTGAGTCATAGGCAGACTCCAAAGACAAACCATGATAACTGGAGTATGGTCAAGATTGGAAACTTTTTCATAACGAATCAAAGTTCAATTCCTAACGCCCGCGCGGCAGAGGAATTGGTTTCCCCTCCCAATAGTAATATTACTTACATAATTTTGAGTGAATATTTTGTTTAATGGCTCCATTATTTTTATAATTAAGTATGTCCTAATCTTATCTTTGTCTAAACAGATAATGAACAGGTACGTAAAAGCTGAACAGTACGTAGACCGTCATAAACAGGTAACTTGCTGAAATTCTAATCCATCTAATTAATAATACCTGCCAAAACAGGCCTACAATATATTCATGCACCTGCAGGGTCAAACAAAAAGGTCTCGTTGAATAATGCAATACAATATTCAAGAAAGTTCAAAGTTCATATTTCGGCTACAATTATTCACGTAAACAAAACTTGCATCACAATGTTTAGCAATAATGAAAACAAAAAGACTAGCAAAATCATCAAAACTCTTAATTAGCCTTGAGGATCGATATCTTAACAGGACTCCAATCTGTAGAAACAAGTACCTACACGTCCGCGTCGGTATCGAAGTGTGCTTGTTTGTGTCTTGGGGTGCGTTTATACCAAACAAACAAATGTAGCTATAAGCTAGACCATTTTTTTCGCAGTATATTAGCTTTCCTCATCAAATAACGCATTGGATTCTTTCATTTTCACAAAAAACGTTAGCATTTCCTCATACGTTTGAACGTACCTTTACGGTTGAAGAATTGGCCTAAAATAAATGTTAATCAATTATCAAGGAAACAAAACCATATACAAGGCACAGACGCCAGCACATCAAGCTATCCGAAACTGACAAATTTTCCCAATCAACTTTGAACCACATTCTTGTCAGAGGTAAAGTTGAAAATCTATAAGGAAGTTTGACAGATTGTAGTAGCTTTATGTCTGAACATAAGATACTGTACCGCAAAATTGTAGCACGTCAAGCACTCAGTATTTAAGAGCAGAGTACACATAAGAAATATTACGAAAGAATACAATAGACCATGAATATCTCGCAACCAACTGGTTAAAACAGTCATTCGATCAAACAGCTTATCCTTTGAACAACGCCATTCAATCTTAATTTACCAACACTAAAACTAAATGACTGTTTGTGCAAGCGGTGGTTAGGCAAATACAATCAGGCAATGGGTTACGAGCTCGGGATTTAGGGTACCCGTGGAAAGTACCCGTGCCCGGTAGCCCGTGGAAGGGCTAGCTTTTTGTTTAAACGGCTTTTTAAACCAATTGGCTGGGAGAAATACACCACAATGTTTCCGAAATCTGAAGCTACTTTGTCAGACACTCACAAATGTTTACACCAAAGTAAGACGAAGAAAAATGACGTTTTAGTCGCATGTAAAGTTCAAAGGCATTCAAAATGTTTGACCATTGGCTGGCTGAGATGTGAATGCTTGGCGCATCAATGCATCTAACGGCGACGTTTGTACATCATTTTTTTATGTAACTTCAAATTTAGATCACACCCAACGGCTAGTTACATTATGAATCAACAACAACCTTGTAATCATAGGGACAACAAAAAAAAAATAGGGTATAAATGGTTTAACCATACATTGATTTGGCACCCTAAGTCACGTGGGTGACCCAAAATGACGGGTGGCGACAAAAAAGGGTTATTTTAAAGATTATTTTGTCTAATATTAATTAATTCCGTAATCACGTAATGTCAAAAAAAAAATGTAAAACCAACTTACGAAAATACGATACGGTTTTGGTATTCTGACAACTCAAAATCCAGTTTAAGATGAAAATCAGAATTGTCACCAGACAACCCTAAAATAAAAATATGCCAAACCTCACCCTAAACATATTTTGGAAAGGTATGTGAATGAGCGATATATGCTGAGAAATTTTAGAAATGATTTACTTGAGAAATCAGATAATCTGCTTCACTTTTTAATGTTAAATCTATGTCCAAATCGACAAACAACAACGTATTCAAATTACCTACGTCCACACATACAAGCCGTCATCTGACATCCTGTGCAAACCTGTGCTACCCCCTATCCCATTAAAAAAAAACATTCATAATTCACAAGATTCAAACAATTCAAATGTTTTAATTGTTTTTCTTCTCTTTCGTAAATGTTTTTAAGCCGAAAAACGCAGTAATTTCTTTGTTCCTCACAAATAATATATTATTTACTAATAATACATAGAAGTATAAAATTATATCTAAGTAAAGTAAAAAGCTAAATATCTATCCAAATATATATTTTTGGAAGAAACTCAATTCCTTTAGTTCATTTTGCATTTCTTTTACACATTCTACGTCCAGTAGAAGCCCTTTTTATCCGACTGCCATGTAAATCTATTTATTTTCTCAAAACACATTTAGTAAATGCAAACGACAACATCGACTAAAAAAAGAGCATTTTGTCGCATTTATAATCTGTACACCACTATCCGTATCTGCTGCTTCAATGTTGCCTATAAACAAAACTACTCAAAATTGAATGCGCAAAAAAAATGACAGCGGTCAAAGTTTATGTAGTTTAAGAACTTCATGGTTAAAATAATTACAGAATCCTCAAAGATTAAGAATCATTCCTTGTATAAGGAGAATTAAACTAGGAAGTGGGCACACGATAGTCGGTAAGGTTATCCTTTTACATCAAACAATAATGAAGTAGCAGAAATAACACATGGGAATGTACTAATTGGAAAAGAAAATAAATGTCTAGTAAGATTAATTCGATATTTAGTCCAAAACCAATTTTATGAAAGAGCAGACCACAGAACACATAAGTACACCAATGACGCGCCATTTTGTATAGATCGCATATTTGTTGATCGTAGGTGTACAGAAAGTGAAGGTTGTTGAAATGTTCTACTATAATAAACTTAACTAAGCGTATTCTAAAAACTAGAAACGAAAATAGTTTTAATATACACCTACACAGCAATTTGCAGGCAAAATGGTGGTATAAGCATGCGCTCTGGTCAAATAACAGCCGTCGAAAAAAAGGGTGGCCCTTACAGTCGGATAAACAAGATTTTGCATGTTAATTTACCCTACTTACTAAATAGGACGTTCGTAAAATAGTTTAAGTAACTTATTTGTCCACGGGTTGATTTTAATTACTGACTGCCATATACATTCGAAGGAACAAAATGAAAATATATTTTTCATAAGTTTTATACTCACTGAGGCTAACTACTAATGGCTAACCTATAACATTGAAGACGGAGGTAAATTAATAAGGACACAATATGTCAAAAATTGGCCACGCAATCAAAACGGAACAAGGTTTTTGACCTACCTTCTTTCTATTCAAACTCACAAAATAATCAAATCACTCATCTAATAATAACAAACTAAACGTTTTATTCAATATAAATGATAGTTCGACATCTCGCGCACATTCTGCATAAGATTAAATATGATTTCTCGCAACAATAATGGGCGTCATTACACCAGCGTAGCACGCCCTTGCGGCGTCCCCTCCGTGTCGTGCCGTCGCAAGGAATGAACGCGAAACAAAATGGCGACTTATGCCAAAGAAGAGAATCAATGTTCGAATGTTATTAAAAATGTTACTGACTTTCTAACTATTCACTATATTAAATGATATTAATAAAATAAACTTCATGAAATATTTACACAATATCGTTCATATTGTATTTTTTTCAAATTATCATCCAGATTGACTACCGCAGAACGGAAATAGTGCAGCTATGTAGTTGTACGAATTGATAAGTCATGTCCGTATCTAATACGACCTGATGCTCAGTAATGGAATGACTATTAAAAAATATTAATGTTATTACTCATCGACAATTTCTAGCTATTCACGTAAATACATATGAGCCTAAACTTCTTCACGTTAATTAATAAATATTTATAACATTTATCTGAAACATACCTTATTTTCCAAGACATTTTAATATACGGCCGATGGCCAATCTTGATCCGCTTGAGCAGCTATTAAATGGCAAAAAATAGAATTAGGTAACAGTAGATGTTCATCTGATACCCGATCTCTATACACTATTAACCTACTACAAGTCTACAATGCCTAGCAAGGTGAAGTGTTTTCGAGACTAGCTAATCAATAAGGGATTGATAATATACGAGTATTTAGGCAGCTACATCATTATTGCAGAGTAATCACAACATTTCTTCGTGGTTCGTATTTTTATTTCGGTTTTCACTTAACGTTACACTTTAATAACGTCATGCACTGGCCTACATGATTCCTAATTCAATAAGAAATGTTCACGACGCCATCATGCATGTGTTAATATTTCAACGCGTGTCTGGCCAAATTACGTAGGTATTCAAAGTAGCACTACTAACCTTTTCAAAAAATCAAAACAAAACAAGTCTAGACTTCTTTAGCGTACACTCCTTCGGGATATGTGCATTTTAGTTTGAATGCAATATGCATTAACGCTTGACTAGTTTTAGATTCCTGTTTTTCTTTGTTCGTCTCTCAGTGTCGGGCGCGGATGGCGACTGCTGGCGGGCTAGTAGCGGCGACGCAAGGACGGCGACCCACGCCCCACCGCGCCGACTAGGGCTCCACGAACAACGTTGGAATTTTTATCATTCGACGCACGGCCGCCAGTCTGGCAGAGCGGGTGTGTTGCTCGTTCACTTAGGTCCTTTATTGTTTGACTCTGCGCCCGCCACGTCTCTATTACACTTTTGTGCACGCATTACAGGCTCTGAAGCAGTGACACGTTCTAGAATATTCGCGAGTTTTTTTTTGTGACGTCGTTTGTTTTGCTGTCAGCCAGTCAGAAATAATTTTGCTAATGGTATCATGTCTGAACTGCGCAGTTGTCGCGCAGGTATTACATAAGAAAGTCTATAACGTCATCTGTCAAAAGATGCAAAAAAAATATTCAGAAGAAAAATATTAAGTGATTAAAGCGACGTAATGTATTTTTAAAGCGTGAAGTAAAAGTCATATAACCATTTAAATAAAATATCGTCAGTGTGCAAATATCAAGACTTTCTTATCTAATTCCCGCGCTAAGCACGACACCGATGTTTATTCGTTTCGGAAATATTTAGTACACTCCAAAGAAGGAAAACGTAATGATTATGAACCTCTACTAAAATCCAAACTGTAGGAAAATAGCTGAGATAAGTTGAGCGGATAATATAGAAACGAAATCAATGTTTTTTCCAATCGTAGAAATAAAGCACCTACGTAATCTCTCCACAGGTTAGTAAGTAAACGTTCAGTCAAGTCACTATTTATTTACAAGGCTCTTCGCATTTACATTATGTAAAAAAATATTATTATACCAACATAACAAAGAGTAAGTAAAACGGGCGCGAAGGCTTATTACAGCCAAGGCTAAACACAGCGAGTAGAAGCGACTGAAGTTATTTTGATCAATTTGTACCTATTACACCCGGAGATGTTTTTGCATGACCTTTCGGAACCATCAGAACTTGGTCGCAGTTAGAATTAGCAAGGTATACTACTTATATGTATACTTCAGATAAAGTTAGATATTTATAAACTTATTATCTGTCCCGCGGTTCCACCCCCGCCGCCCGAGGAAATTTGTCGCATCCGGATAAAAAGTAGCCTATGTCCTTACTCAGGCTCTAGATTATGTGTCTACCAAATTTTATTTAAATCGGTTCAGTAGTGTTAGCGTGAACCGACATAATATAGACAGACATAATTATCTACATTCGCATTTAATTATAATATTCGTAAGGAATAAGAAATTGAGATTTTGTTGATTTTTTTCTCTGGCTAACTTAATCAGGAAACAAAGTTTTTTTAAAGCATTAATTATTTCATAAATAAATTTGATAACCTCTTTATTTGCCTTCGGTTTCCACGTATCTAGCCAGCGGGAAAGAAAGTTAGTAACTAGGTCCTATCTTGTTATTAAAAAAATAGAGGAAGATACGCAGTCCCATAGAGTTCAGATAGGCAATCGCTCATGTAAAAACATTTACCTTCATCCCACGCATCTGTATCCGGTTAGACTGGAAGCCGACCCCAATAACGTAGAAGCTGGTCAGGTCCCCAGCAACACAGGTTTTTTGTAATAGGTACTTACTTTGGGCTTCAGACTCTCATTTCGGCATAGTTGTCAATTTTTAGTTTTAACAAAATTATATTAGGTACTATTTCCTAAGTCTTAAGACCTGTTTTTATGACATTTTTATGACAATGAATATGGTAAAAATGTTGTCTGGTTTTGAAATCAACTTCATCCCCTTTATTTTAAAACGTGGTTTTAAAAAGTGCCGGCTTTAGTGCTAGGTTTAGGCCATTAACTTTGTTCGAGGTGGTGGTTTCAATCTAGTACTAAAGCTGGTTCTTTTTTAAGACCGCGTTTTATAATAAGGTGCCTTAAGTTTAAAGTTGATGAATGTAGTTCTGAACTCGATTGATTAAACAAATGATCTGGATTAACTTTAAAAAAGATCTCGTTAATTACTTTGTGAGATAAATAAATATTTTCGTACATCTTTGACTGTCGTTACGGGTCTTCAGATGTCAGAAAGTCTGAAAACCAGTCTTACCAAGGGGTATCGGGTTCTGAGTTTGGTTTCGTTAGGGCACATCGGCATGCGCTCCACGTAAAACACTGGTACTCAGCTGCCTCCGGTTTAGACTGGAAGCTGACCGCAACATAGCTTGGGAAATGGCCAGACAGATGATAATGGCCGTATCGCATGTTTGCGACGCATATTCTTCACTTTTTTTTTCGTGGGAAATCATCAAATGACCCCTCCCGCTGAGGGTGCAGCTGGAGGGAGTGCCTGGCTCTTACTGACTAAAACCCACTATGTTCCTTCGGGAGGTCCCTGTGTGCCAGGGCCACGGTAACCCTTGCGAACAACCAGCAGCCCAATACTCTTTTGTCCTTATGTATTTATGTGTCACAAGCACGTAATAAAAATTATTTTTTCTTTCTTTATGATGAAAATTAAATAAACATTAACACACAGTACCTACTCCAAAATTTAACAAAAAAGTCTGAGTCAACTATGTTTTGGAGCAATCAGGCATAATTTTATAGGGCTAGCTGTCCCCAGCGGCTTCACCCGCAACTTTGGTTACTGCTCCGCTCCCGTGTGTCTTAGCGTGATGGTATATAGCCTATAGCCTTTCTCGATAAATGGGCTATCTAACACTGAAAGATTTTTTTAAATCGAACCAGTAGTTTCGGAGAATAGCGCGTTAAAACAAACAAACAAACTCTTCAGCCTTTTAATATTAGTATAGATAGAGGAGTCAGTACTGTATTGTCTGTAGTATATTGTCTATCACCGATATCTGCCGTCTCATTGAATGTTGAAAGCATGAACGCCGATACAGCATCTGTACAATGTCGTCAATTAGAGGAGAAATGTCATGCATCGTTATGCATGCAAGCTAGCCGATATTTGATATTCAATGGTAGAGAAATAGATAGATACAGGTACATTACCTGTATCTACGAACAAAAGGTGTGTCTATGTACCTATATACATATAGTAGATAGGTACCTATACAATCCTTATCCTTATAAATGTGAAAGTAATTCTGTCTGTCTGTCCGTCACGCTTTTACAGCTAAAACTAATGAACCGATTTAAATAAAATTTGGTAGACAAGACATCAATTTAGCTGGAAGTGTAAACAGAGTAGGAACTAAAAGCCAACTATTAAATGTTATAAAGAACAGGAGTGGAAAAATGATTGGACACATTATACGTCAACGACTTCATTTAAAACATCATAGAAGGGAAAGTCCAAGGAAAGAGGGGAAGGGGTTGGCCGAGATATAGCTACATCAGTCAAATATACAAGGCTGTGGAGAAGGTGAACCGTATAAGACAGTTCAAGAGTTGACACACGATAGGCAGAAATGGAAGGAGCTGCATCGACAAGAGCTACGCTCTTAAGTTAAGGAAGAAGACAGTCTAGAGTCTGAGAAAGGACGTTTGCTTCTTTTTATTCGGGTGCGGGATGAAGGGTTCTCGGGCGGCGAGTGGCACCGCGCGGCATAGCTAGTTAAGAAACTACAAGCTTCACAATATTGCTGAGAGTGCTGACAGCTAATGTTATGCTGACTAAGGAAGCTCAGCGAATATATGGAACTATCGAAATGCTACGGCTTCGCACGAGTATAAATTACTCAATATTTCGAACAATTATTTCAGTGTTAGCCCATGTATCGGGGAAGGCTATAGGCTACTTTTTATCCGTATGCGCGAAGTAGTTCCTACGGTACGTATCTATGACCTTTAACTTTTTAAAACATCGTATTAAGAGTCCATTCTAACTTCGGAAATTATAAAAAAAAAGAACGATATTTTCGAATAGATGTGGTATTTTTACTACTGGATTCAACAAAAAAAGACATGAACATGACATGAACTACTTGATTTGAGACTATATTATTTCCGTAGAAGTATACCAAGCGTACAGGACAACTGTTCTTCATTTTAATAGCTAACTGTACTGCACTTCGATGCATTTCTGGTCCCGAAAAGCAAATATGTATATTTAAGTACCACAGCAACAAACTAACAGTACCTATCATCTTTAACTGTAAATAACAGCACTTCAAACGCAGACCTCGCTTCTAGTACCCATTTGTAGGTCGGGAAAATTTTCTTTAAATCATCTCAGTTTGTACTAGAAAATACTTATATATATGGAACTAATTAAGTACCTAGTTATAATATAAGAAATAATGTAGAATCTAGAACGAAAGAATGATGGAACAAAATAAATGCTTGACATTTTCATAATACAAAAGTATAAACTTTAGCTTAAGACGACTCGCAAACTCAACTGAAACCCGTCTCTTATAGTTCACAAATACACTACAAACTAAAAGAGATATCTGCTCATGCCAAGGTTATTTTGGTATCGATCGAACACACAAGTAGTACCTACTGCGCAAGTCCACATGACGACGCTAAATATTGAGCCGAGCTCGCGTCGCGCCTCCCACACGAGATCTAACTCAGTGCGCTAACAATACCAGTGTGGGCCAGGCGCGTCGCTAGAACATTTTTATTTATTTTTCCTTATCGTGTTTTTATTACGTACGCGAATAAACTAAGAAGTTTTAGTTGAACAAAGTATTTTTAAGTTTTCCTGAATTGTTTTCAAACGTTTTATATTAGTGTTTTTGGCGCAAAACATCAAAATTAAAGGTCTTCTTTATTTTTATGGGTTTTCAGTAAGTTTTGTAAGAAAAATTCGATTTGTTTTTACACGTAAGCATTGTATACAGCTATTAATATGAGTATTATTCAGTTTTTAATATATTTCTCACATTAAATTGCTTATCATTACTCTTATACTCTGAAACGGTAACCATGGCTAGTTTGTCCGACAAACAAAACTGTTTTCCTCATACTACGTTGAATCATAACCAGTTACCTTGAAAAACCACAAACGATTTACTTACTAATAACAAAATTCATGCAAACAAAGTTCTTTTTTGATAACCTCCTAGTTTTACTATAATTATGCTCTATGACAATTTGTTTTTATTTTCCCGCATTTTTTAGTCTCAATAAATAAAGTAATAATGTTTTAAGTGCCTATTTAATTTAGCAAGTTAAGGTTATCTACCTTGTAAACAACTTTTTACAAAAAAAAAAATGGTTTTCACAAATACGTAATTATCTTAAGTTTAGGTACTTTAAAATATTGTTATGCGGAGCGGTGACAATGCAGGAACTTATTATCAATCGTGTCTACGCGCGTTCAATAGTTTCATTGAAATATTAATTTTCTAGTTTTTTGACCTAGCTTCCGCCAGCGGTTTCGCCTACATCTTGATGGATCCACTTCCCGCACATACATATGTAGATAAGAAGTTGTCTATACATATGTATGTATGTTATTCTGATATTATACTACTATCTACTAGCAGACCCAGCCATGCGTCGCTGTAGTTAAAGTTTTTGTTATAACAATAGAAAAATAATTTGCAATAAAATTATTTTGCGACTACAAATTAAGATGTAAGCTATCCTATATTCCAAGTTGGATCATACTGCACACGGTGTGCAAAATTGTTCAGGTTCAGTAGTTTAGAAGTCCATCGCACACAAACAACGTGAGAAGTAATTTATATATAAGAAGATATAAGATATTATTGCAAGATTCATAAGAAAATCCTTCCTCATGTTCTAACGTGAAAGAGTAGAAACATCCAGCCATACTTGACATACTTGTGTTTATAATGAACATAAGTAAGGATGTATGTATGCATGCAGCTTTACATTATAGATCACATTTAATTTTATTGAGGTACGCTGAAATGTTTCAAGTTACGGATTATCATTGCCAAGAGCTGCTGGATCCTTGAACTTACCTGCAGGTTTGTTAAAAAGTACTTATAATATGCGCCTCTATCCAAAGCTTATCAACGTTACTGACTAAGCAACCGGTAAATATACTTGCATTGTACTTTATAATAAAGAATATTCGAATTGAAAAATGTTTTTTTATTTGTAAATTGTCTTTTCAGATGAATTGGTTTTTTCGCAACATATCTAAACATGGAGCAGAGAATTGTATTGAAAAGATATCGTAACAAAGTATTTTATACTTGGAAAATGGGATTAAGTTGAAACTAGAAACAGTCGTGTAGAGGCATTCCTCTAACTAAAGAAACCATGAAGACTGAGGTTCTCAATGCGACCGCGCATTTTCTTTTTGTTTCCACGTTGTAGGACTTACACTCCCTCCATCTCTTTCTTCTCTCTCTGTCTCTCATAGAAAGCAATCACGTCTTCGATACCTGAAAAGTTATAATCGAAAACATACACGGAGGATGATGATGATAATTTCAATAACCTATCTGTTGATTTGATTATTTAGATAGGAATTTGACATACCTTGTATGGAGCTAATTTCAAAATCTGCGCAAGACTTGCTTACAGTGCATAGAATTCTGACATTACCTTCATACGAATAATGTCAAACGCCTATCTCAATTAGGCAAACATCAGATAGATTAGCTTTTAGAAATAAACCGTAAGCAAAACAACAAATAAATACGTTAGAAGAATAGACAAAATATAGCTCACGAAGATGTCAAAAAAAGGGACCATAAACAAAATAATAAAACCAAGTGGAACTTTCAATTTTTTCTTTAATCAATAATTTAAAGCTTACAGACATTCTCGTGTTGTTACAAGTAAGCGCCGGCACATCGCGTGCCGCCGTGCTAGAGGGCACGGCTCACAGTCGCGTTCAACTGAAATTTCGCCACTAAAACCAGATACTCGGCCTCTATGGTACCATCAGCCACGCATTTCATACGTCACTGACCGCCACGGCCTCTCACAAATAAAAATCATATCAATTCATGATTAGAGTATTAAACTTTCAAATCCGTCTCAAAATGTCATCAAAATGTTTTGAAACCTGCGCTTCGACTGATGGACTTTGGACTCTGATTATATATGTATTTCATTGTTACACAACACATGCAGAATATAATAGATAAATAAACATTTTTCACATATTTCCTTTTAAAACTTCTTTTTTTTTTTGTTAAAACATCTGTATACTTTGATTAATTTGTCCAGTCTGAACAATACATGTTGGCGGTCTAAAACAATAGGGTTCACGATATCATTTAATTAATTAAAAGGCATAGGCTTTATGTACGTAAGTATAATTGCTTGAGTTTCCAACAAACAGATTGACATACGCTTTCTGGACGGTAATACTCTACATTTGTCGTAAGGGCGTACACAGGGAAGAGAAACTGAAACCGGTCGGTCCTTGTTAGGTACTTACTGGGTATATCTGTATACGCTCCTACTGTGCGGCTATCCGAAATGATAATTGACATGCATCTAGCTCAGGTCTCAATGATGAAAAAAAGAATCGCTAAAATCGCACGCGAATCGTAAAATTCATAAAAAAATATATTCAAGGAATTTAAAACACAAATGTTATATTTTTTTTTATGTTGTTGTCACACTTGTGCCAAATTCCAAAATCGTATTACAAAATGAAATCGCGATTCGGAACTAAAACAGTCGCCCTAACTATGACCATGTCCCCGCCTCGCTGAGTACAGACGCGGGGAATGACAATACTTCTATTATTACTTTTTTTATCAACGAAAATCCTTCTCCTCAGATAAACGACATAGTAACAAAAATGCTTACAAACACAACCGTAGACATACGTATACACAGTCACGCACACATTCGCCCGATCACTTTCGCATCAACCGACCTAAGGTAGCGAGGGAGCAGGAAGCCGGGGCGAGTCCCGTCCGCTTCCCTGCGCCCGCGCACGTCCATGAGCGTCATGGGAGGAGTCACAGCTCCACTAGAATGAAGTCAATTGGAAGTCAGAGAAGGGAGCTGACAGCGGGTCAAAATAATGACTACCAGTCGAAACGGCCTAGACAAATTAATACATCAAAATCGCTACACGCCATCAGCTACTACCTGTCAATACTAGTCCTGTAAAGTTACACAATTTGATGGCAACATTGACGTTTGTATCGTAAGTTAACTACGTTTTGAAGTTTCTATAACGTTAGGTTAGCAAGTCGCGGACGTGTTCAACTTGGACACACTACTAACGGGTCTTAGAACGACGTAAATTACAATATTTCCTATATATTTCATACTTCGTCCGCGCTTGCAAGTTGTTCAATGTATTTCGATGTGTTTTGATTAGATGTAGGAACGTGATACATTTAGTTCTATTGATGGAATATGTCTACAAGCTTGTCCCACTCGACATGATTACAACAAGTTCAAATAATATAATTTCAATCTTCCAAACACAATAACATGGCAAGTTCATAGAAACTCAAAACGATTATTTCAGATCTAAGTTTTGAAAACAAAAAAATTGGACTAAGTTTGGATTAAAGTATACAATATTTCCATTATCGATAGCATGCAATATTTTACGCGGTTACGTCATTATTAGCGCAATTGTTGCGCAGAAAACGAGTGTCAAGTCTCCGTGGTTGCGGGATGGAGTAACAAGTAGGAGGGTGCAGTGGGAGGGCCGGAGGAGGCAGGTCAGTTCCGCACGGGCGCGGAGTGGTGGTGGCGCTCGAGGTCCTCGAGCGAGAGCGCGTTGGGCACGTGCACGGAGGGCAGCTTGCCGGCCGAGGCGCGCGCCAGCAGCTCGGGCGAGAACCAGCGCGCCAGCTGGTTGTCGCCGCCGCCCGTGCCGCCCGCGCCGCCCAGCTCTGACAAGTTGCCTGATGCTTTACGTCATTATTGTCGACCACACACACATTTACTACTCAAAACTTCACTATTATTTTTCTTCGACCGAGAGTGCAGCTGGAGGGAGTGTCAGACTCTTACTGACTAAAACCCATTATGTTCCTCTTAGAAGTCTGTATGCCAGGGCCGTGGTAACACTTGCGAACAACCCGCAAAGACAGAAACTTCCGAATCAACATTTCGAAAAAACATGGTCTTTAAAAATTGATTAAGAACTAGATTTAGACAATCAACTTAAAAAAAAAAGAAAAGATCATTTAAAACTAACACTAAGACGGTACTTTTTTAAAACCACATTTCATAATAAGAGGGTATATCTGACACTCCCTCCAGATGCACCAAGATCCATAAGTTTACTTTTACTAATTTTATAAAAAGGGATTATATTCAAAATACTCAAAAGAATAAATCTTTCACCAAGTTTTAGCCAAAATTGAGATTATACATATCGAAAATGCTTTAACTGTAAAAACCAAAAGAAAATTATTTCTAAACAAAAAAACGTACAGAATATTTAAAAAATGCATGTGCATGCTATTGGTACAAAGCGCTCACCATTAAGACTCCTCTGATGCGACTGGATGAGCAGCTTGTGCAGCGACGTGCCGCCCGACATGCCGCGAGCCATGTTGTTGTACTGCAAGACAACAAATAAATCACATTTCAATACTATTTAACAATCAAGGATAATACTCGTTATAATTTAAAGTTAAAATATTATGTGTAAGTAGCAGATTATTTGGATAAAATAGTAGTCTAAGTTAAGCCCTTATTGGATCAGTAAAAATCCCTTCAAAATAAGTCCATTTCAGATATTTGTCGAAACAAACAATCAATACTAAAAGATGATTTAGGACCAGTTTCACCGGTTGCTGATAAGTTCCAGATAGCTTATCGGATAATTTCATATAAATTCTGTTCCATTGTTGAATTTATCTGGTAGATAGTGGTTATCCATAACCTGTCATATTGGCCCTTGGTCTATTACTTGAATAAAATAGTAGTAAATAAGTAGCAGATTAAGCCCTTGTTGGATCAGTAAAAGTCCCTTCAAGATAGGTCCATTTCAGAGATAAGCCGAAACAAACAATCAAGACAGAATTTGAACAAAACAAAAAATGCTTTGTGTTATATTACGAACATACACTTTTTTTAATTTCTTTGTATAGAGAATTACGTATAGTAATAATTAAAATCAATCTTTTACAAATTAGACAATTTTTAAACTTGCTTTATTTATATGTAATACAGTAAGGTTACACCATTTTTTTTATACGGAAACTTAATTTTAAGCAATTTTATTAAGAACATATTAGCTTCACCTAGGGGACAAAATGAAACATTTTTGTCATCCAGTGTTACTTACCGAATTTGGTACTTGTTGCCTCTGAGGGGGATGAGGGAAGGGGCGAACTGAACCCAGCATTTGCTGTAACGTTCAACAAGATGTCATTAGTATTACGTCAGTTAAAAAATGCGAGTTGGACTCGCGCACCAATGGCCCGAAGGGTATACGGCCCAAAATAATACGTTAAATATTTAGGGAGCCTAAAAATCACTCGGATTTAGTTGAGGTATTTGTCAGTACTAGCTTGTTACCGCGGCGCGTGCGCATCCGCAGCCTATGTCCTTTCAAAGGCTCTAGACTATGTGTCTACCAAATCTGTCCAGCCGTTCTTGCTTGAAAGAGGAACCAACAAACATACATCCATTCACACAAATTTTCACATTTACAATATATGTAGGATTAAAAAAGAAAGTTTCCAATATTCACATAGGAGGAGTTAGGGCCAGTTTCACCGGTTACGGATAAGTTCCAGATAGTTTATCTGGCAGATAATGTCACACAAATTCTGTTCCATTTTTTATTTTATCTGGTAGATAGTGGCTATCCGTAACCTGTGAAACTGGGCCTTATTCTAGTGATGTGCTCACCTGTTGTTGACTCATATAATGTTGCTGGTAATCATTGGGCGTCGCGTAGCCGATCGTCGGCGCGGTGCCGCTCTGATTACCCTGTAATGATCAGTCATCAATGTGTGAACAAGCTAGCAAAAATTTCAGCATGGTCATACTGACGTTTAAATACACGCAATGAAGAACAATCTAAACACTTAAAATGGCTTTAAAAAAAAAAAGCTATATAGGGTGTTACAAAACTAGTACACCATATTTTTACAGGTCATCTAGTACATGCTAAGGATCATGTTCACCACAAAAAAAGTTGATAGACTTAGGGGTCAACGACCGAGCGCCTTCATAGAGAACGGCGTTATGCGTACAATTTGGCGACTGTGAATAAAAAAAAATATATATGTTGTCATTTTCACGACTTTTTTTTGTTGTAAACACGATCCTTAGCATGTACTAGATAACCTGTAAAAATATGGTGCACTAGTTTTGTTACACCTTATATAATAATTTATGTATAAATCTTTTGAGTGCTTTCACACTGGGTGATTATCCGCTTGGGTTTTTTGGCGCGGCAACACTCGGTTCATAGGGAGATTTTATTTGTATAATAGACGTTGAACTCGTATTTGCAAAGAAGAACAGCTCACCTTAACAATAGGCCTGCCCTGCGGCACCTTGGGTGGTTGCGACCACTGCTGCTGCTTCGGACTGGGCGCATCAGACTCTTTCTCTGCAGTCATCTTACGTAATACCTGGAGCAACAAACAGAACGATGGATACACTTCTTTACAATTTAAATAACAAAAGAAAAAACCATTGTCTCGGGGTTAATAAAATAAAATAATCAAATTCTGTAATAGGATAAAAAATGGTGATTCTAATCACCCTGTCTTTTAGATTAGTTCACCCAAATGCGATTAAATCGCGAACAAACATATGTAGATACATACAGGTCAAGCTAAGAACCTCCTATTTCAGAAGTTGGTTAAAAATGTTAATAATACTTCAGGTATGAATAGGTGACTTTCCCATAAACACATCCTGGCTATAGTTTTATAGTTGGTTACAGTGGTACAAGCGGACCTGTAAGGACCCCTTCCGCTGAGGGTGCAGCTGGAAGGAGTGTTAGACACTAAAATCCACTATGTTCCTTATAGAGGTCCCTGTATACCAGGACCAAGGGCTACAAATTACCCTAGCTCCAACTCACCGAGGTGGGAGTGAAGGATATGGGAGTGGACTGTTTCGGCTGCTGCATCTCCTGGCGGCGGCGGTAGTTCTCGCGCTGCTCCTCCAGCTTCTTCTTGATGAGTGCGTTCTGCATGATTGACTGCGTGTGCGCAGCTAACTCGCGCGGCGAAGGAATGCGGGCCGGCACGCCTGCCAGAAGAGTTCATTCATTAATTTAGTGCAATATTAATATCTATAATTAGCAGGAAAATTAAAAAAGATTGGGAAGGCTTAGGTTACATATGTACATGCAACAAAAATGCTCCAAGTTGGAATTAGAAACTTTCAAATAAAATATGTATGTATTTGGGTTCATTCGTTTCAGCCGAAAGACGTCCACTGCTGGACAAAGGCCTCTCAAAAGGTTTGAAACTTCGAGCGGTCTTCAGCAATCCGCATCCACTGCTTCACGGCGATCTTGGCGAGATCGTTCGACTTTTTACACATTTTAGTACTTATTTAGGTAGGTAGACAATTAAAATAAAAACTGTATAACACAGTATACGAAGGTCTACAAATCACAGCATTTCTCATTATTATTATACACATACATCATCTGCCTAGCCCTCAGAGTACTAGCTTTTATGGAGCAACTACCTGTTTGAACTTAACCCGGGTTTCTGGCTTTTGACTGCCCATACTAACTGATCAAATTACAGCCAGAACTCATGAATTGACAACATTTCATATTTCTAACATGCATGTATTATAAACACGGAGCAACTGGTCATGACATATGTAGGTGATCACCCATCCACGTACAGACTGCGTCAAGCAGTTCTTGAGCTTTTGATCGACCTTTACAGCTGTTCCTTAGATTATTTTACATAGTAAACATTTGAAATGAAACATATACTACCTGGATGGTGAACGGAAAGCGTGTTGGGACTGGTGGCCATTATAGGCGACACACAGAACGCTGCGTCCGTACGACAGATAACAAATCAGAATAGGGAAGAATGACAAACAAACAAATAGATTTTGTTGATATTCCATAAATTAATAATAAATACTAATTAGTAGTAGTAATAGTAATAAATACATGTGATTAAGGGAGTTCACATTAGTACAGACGCCAGCACATCAAGCTACCCGAAACAGTAAATTTTTCCCAATCAACTTTGAAACAATATGAGAAAAAAAATAAGAAATTGATATACGAAGACAGATTGTGGTAGCTTGATGTGCTGGCCGTCTGGTACACGTATATTTTTAATTACATTCAATCATAATATAAGTACTTCATTAAAAGAAAAGATATATGAGGATGAATTGGAAAACTTGAGTCAATTATGATTTGGTAAGTAATTTTTATCTAAAAATCATGTTAATACAAACATCAATAAATGACTATATTGTTATAGCTAATATAACTTTTATAATGAGTTCAATGAAAATACTAAATAAATGAAATAATGTTACTACTGTAGTTTAAAAGAAAAATAACTAAAGGTGCAAGTGTTACCTTGATGCGGCAGCGGCGACAGACGCAGCGGCTGGTGATGCGGCGGAACGACCAGGTGCGGCGGACCCGGCAGCGGCGACTCGCCCATCTGAACACGAGAACAAACATTGCTAGATACTTGCCATGTTACACATGCATTCACGTAAAATTAAATCAAAGTAGTGTTGAAACTTATTTAAATAGCCACATGAAGCTACCCGAAACTGACACATTTTCCTAATCAACTATGAACCATATGCTCCAGTAATAAAGTAAATTTTTAAAACCAATCCCTACATACAAAATAAGACCTAAAACACTTCTTATCATAAACATTATCAAAGTAAATAAGAAATCAATTCAAAAATTAACTTCGGGCACAAGAACATTTTATTTGATCTCAGCCAAAATATCCCGTGGCTCACCCGCTCTTGAGTCAAAATATTGCATTTCAATTGAAAGCTTACCTTCCGACACAGGCACCGTATGGCAACGTATGAGAACATTAACTCTGCGACAGCCTTGACGACCCATGCATTTCCATACTGTGACAAATGACGCAATGAACGCGCGTTTCAGACGACTGTGTTGGAAGAGAAGCTTAAGCATACACCAGCTACTTGCAATCCTGAGTTCCATCAAGGGTGATGACTTTTTTTTTTGTGGGAAATCAAACGACCCCACCGGCTGTGGGTGCAGCTGGAGGGAGTGTCAGACTCTTACTGACTAAAACCCACTATGTTCCTTCGGGAGGTCCCTGTGTGCTAGGGCCACGGTAACTCTTACGAACAACCCACAGTCCGGGCAGGTCAGGGGTGATGCACTAAAACAAATAACACGCCACCTGTCTCTTATGCTGGTGCAGCCTGAGTATGGTGAGCAGAACTTCGCGGTGGCGACTCTGCAGGCCGGGGTTGCTCAGCTGCTGCATCAGGTGCTGCGCCGTTATCTCGCCCGTTTTCAGACCTGGCCAACAAAATATTTAAGTTGTAAAAGTTGGGTTTAATTGGTGTTCTTCGAAATGGTAATGGATAAGGTTTGTGATTTGTAAGGCAATTGGACTGGGTAATCTGTTAACCAAGACTAGTTCAAATCAAATGGTTTACTTTTCAAGAAGGTTAAACTAACTTATTTTATACTATGCATGTTTAGTCTTATTGGTACTTAATGATGATAACGATTGTCGGCTACGGCGGCCGTTCTCTCCAAGGAGATCAGACAGCTGCACAGGACATTTTATAGTGTACCAGCATTTTTGCATAAACAGATGCACTCTCTAATCCCTCAATCTCATAGTCCGATGGGACAGCAATCCGACACGACCGGAGAGAGATCAGGCGCAGGACGGACATTTACGTGCTCTCCGATGCACGGGTGAATCAATCACCAACTTCCAGACTCCAGGCTGTATTATGAAAGTTTCTCAAAACCCACAAAGCGATTTCGGCCCGACCCGGGAATCGAACCCGAGACCCCGTGCACAGCAGTCGCGCCTTGCGACCACTAGACCAACGAGGTAGTCAATGCAGTATATACACTTGTCTAACACTGAAGAATCATAAGAAGTGGTAGTCTTTTTAAAGTAGGTCAAGATAACAGAAACTGACCTCGCACAATGGCCTGCGCCTCAGGCCGCTGCAGCAGCTCCCTGTCGGCGGGCGCGATGCCTCCCATCTCGCCGCCTGATGCTTGTTGCTGCTGTTGTTGCTGTTGTTGCTGCTGTTGCTGGTGTTGCTGATGTTGCTGTCAACCAAAATCAATGGTCAATATTATTGTTTACCCGTATCATTAGTTGTTTTGCTTGAATAATATAAAAATCTGCCAAAATTATTAAATTACTAGCGGTCGCCCGCGGCTCCGCCTGCGTGGATGTCGGTTTTCGCGACAAAAAGTAGTCTATGTGTTGTTCTGATATATAGCCTATAGAGGACCCCCCCGGCTACGCCTGTGTGGATGTCGATTACCGCTACCAAAGCCTAACTTTAGTCGGGATGAGAAGCTCGCGCTCGGACCTCCCGCCTTATTATACCTACCGACCGACCCGCTGATTATCGTATTTTATGTATAAGTTTGGTATTTCTACGCCGATTTCTATGATTCTTTTTTTTTATAGAATATGTTATAATGTTTTGTTTTGTTAATTAGGCATGAGCGAGAATATTATAAACATAAGAGTAAACAAATCAATAACAAATAATCAGAAAGCTCCGAACTGGTAAACTACCGGGACTTATACGTGTTATTGTGAGTCAACCATTAAAGATAGACATATGCTGTTGTGGAATATTTTTTAGATAATTTTATGTAAAACATTTCCGTCATACATGATTTCTATGTAGCTTTAACCATTTCGGCTGCACACGCGACGAAAGTTTAAAAAATGGTGTAACTTCTCCCGTTTTCCCAACATTTTCCTTCACTGCTCTGCTCCTATTGATTGTAGCGTGATGAAAAGTATCCTATAACCTGCCCAGGAGTATGAAGAATAATTGTACCAAGTTTCATTAAAATCCGTCCAGTAGTTTTTGTTCCTATTAATAACATACAGACAGACAGACAGACAGACAGACAGAAAGACAGACAGACAGACAGAAAGACAGACAGACAGACAAAAATTTTACTGATTGCATTTTTGGCATCAGTATCGATCACTTATCACCCCCTGATAGTTATTTTGAAAATATATTCAATGTACAGAATTGACCTCTCTACAGATTTATTATAAGTATAGATGTAAAGAATATGTTGAAGGTATAACCCTTGTTTCTGCGTTTCTTCTCAAGGTAGTCAGTTAAGAAATTCCGACCTCATCTCGTTTATTTAAAATAGTCTTGACATGTAAAAGTGTTGATTTCAACCTATTTGAAAAATAAATATCATTTATCTACCAAGCAATCTTATCATGACAACTTTAATTTGGTGTTGCCAAATTAAGTAATTAATCGGGGAAAACTGGGAGTTAATCAAACAACCACACAAAGACTCAGGCTCCATCAATGTGGATACCAGCAGAGCGGAATAGACACATTTCTAAACAATATAATTTCTCTACTCAATGGATACGTCTAAGTATTGAAGGAAATAAGGTTTGATCGTTTAAAAAGATCTACGCTCTATTATGTTCATAATTAGTCCACGGTTATTGCAAATGCATGCATTTTTGATTACTATAAAAATACTTGCAACCGCGTGGCGGTTTCAGTCTACCGGTGTCGTCACTTTGTCAATATCTTATCCTGACGAGTTTAAGACAATCCTTTACTCTAATCCTTGTAAAGTTCAAGTTCTTTCATTAAAGTAGTGTTAGCAGTATCAGTGGTTTTTTTTAAAAAAAGACTGACACCAGCCGCGTCCTAACAACTCCACTCTGTCTCGTGTGTGCTTTGGTGAAGTCTTGACCTTATCTTTACCTGCACTTGCAAAAGCTTGTAAAGGAGCTCCTGCGGTATGTGCGGCTGTTGTTGCTGTTGCTGCTGCTGCTGCTGTTGTTGTTGCTGTTGCTGTTGTTGCTGCTGATGCTGTTGCTGAGCTTTCTGTTGCTCCATGCTTTTGTTTAGCATCTGTCATGAAATATCATTGTATATTATACAGAGTAGAATAGATTCATAAATTTGTTAACATGAGTAAATAAAATACACAGGCATGCAAGTTTTATTCAAAACTTTATTGTTAGTTCAACTTTATAAAAAAATCTATTTAATAGGTTTTTAGTACAAATCATATGAGAGATTTTTAGCATTTCATTAAACTGAAAAATCTTAATTAAAGACAGTTTTCAATGAAATAAATATTGGTAAAAACTGTGAAAGAAATTGAATCCATGGATAACCAAGTCTTTTATTTGTGTGTCTACAATATAATCCGCGGTTTCACGGGCATCCCGATGGAACCATATCTGTTATTCTGTTGTAGAAGTTATGACTTGTCCTATGGCTTTATAAAAAAAGATATTTTATTTAAGCATTTCTGCATGTAAGACTTACAAAAATCCAAACTTTCACGTTTCTAATACAAGACTATACAAGATATATGAATATTTAAGGGTAATTTCACAATATTCCAATAGCCACTATCTACTGAACAAATTAAAAATGGAACAGAATTTGTATGAACTTATCTACAAAATATACTAAGTGGAACTTATTCGTAGGTAGTGAAACAGGCCGTAAGTATGACGTACCTGCAGCAAGCTCATGGGCTGCGGCTGTGGCTGCGGGCGCGGCGGGTCGGCCGCCGCCGTCACCGCGTGCCCGCCCGACACCTGCGCCAGCTGTACAACACAATGCGCGTTACTACACATCCGATTGTAAAACTATAATTTTACAGCATTATTGCATACTTTGGCTTTGGTGAATATTTCAAGGGTAAAATGTCAGCAATGGCGCAAAATTACTGATAATAATGAGAGTATGAGAGAGAAGAAATAGAGAGTGCTATGTTGAGAACATCACTACGCCCGGGCGACCGCGGGAGGGAGCTCCGGTCGCGGGAAGGGGGGGAGGGCAGCGCGCGCGCCGAACGACAAACGACTACGTCATCGTCCGCCGTACCGAGCGCGCACTTATTTACATGTTTTGTTTATTCGCTTCATTTTCTATTGTTACTGTTCAATTTAATACAGTCCACTATTATATTCTTTAAAGTTCAGTTACTGGAGTTTTGTTCTACAACCACCCGTAGGATAGTATCCGCTACTGCGTCTGAGTAAATGCTTGTACACTATATTATGTTCTGCACCGCTTGCTTGATGTCTTTAGGAAGAACTGCCCCCATGGAGGACAAACAGGCTGACTCCATTACTATTAATACTTTATGAGATATACATACGAGCCGCTTGAAGGCAGTGAGATCATGGTCAGGTACGTTGTGGTGCGGGTGCTGCGCATGCGGCGCGTGCTGCGGGTGCTGCGCGTGCTGCGAGTGCTGCGGCCGCAGCCGCGCCTCCAGCTCCTCCAGGCTGTGCACCTTGCCGCCGCTCACGTGGTTTACTTCTGTCAAGCATATACGTAGTATATTTGTTAGTCAACAGTAAGGAAGGCTTTTTTACATCGCCATCAATTTTCCTGTATGTGTATATGTATGTAATGAAATTTCCTTTGGTCACGCCATCAGGGCATGAAGGGCTGGACCGATTTCACTTTTTTTGTCGTGGTGGTGCGCGTTGGCCCGCAGCAGCAGGTCGAACAGCGTGGTGGCGGGCCGGAGATGTACTGTCAGGAGAAGGCTAAGGTACATGAGGTAGCGTGCTGACCGGGGCGGCCGTCGTGGTGGTGCGCGTTGGCCCGCAGCAGCAGGTCGAACAGCGTGGTGGCGGGCCGGAGATGTACTGTCAGGAGAAGGCTAAGGTACATGAGGTAGCGTGCTGGCCGGGGCGGCCGTCGTGGTGGTGCGCGTTGGCCCGCAGCAGCAGGTCGAACAGCGTGGTGGCGGGCCGGAGATGTACTGTCAGGAGAAGGCTAAGGTACATGAGGTAGCGTGCTGACCGGGGCGGCCGTCGTGGTGGTGCGCGTTGGCCCGCAGCAGCAGGTCGAACAGCGTGGTGGCGGGCCGGAGATGTACTGTCAGGAGAAGGCTAAGGTACATGAGGTAGCGTGCTGACCGGGGCGGCCGTCGTGGTGGTGCGCGTTGGCCCGCAGCAGCAGGTCGAACAGCGTGGTGGCGGGCCGGAGATGTACTGTCAGGAGAAGGCTAAGGTACATGAGGTAGCGTGCTGACCGGGGCGGCCGTCGTGGTGGTGCGCGTTGGCCCGCAGCAGCAGGTCGAACAGCGTGGTGGCGGGCCGGAGATGTACTGTCAGGAGAAGGCTAAGGTACATGAGGTAGCGTGCTGACCGGGGCGGCCGTCGTGGTGGTGCGCGTTGGCCCGCAGCAGCAGGTCGAACAGCGTGGTGGCGGGCCGGAGATGTACTGTCAGGAGAAGGCTAAGGTACATGAGGTAGCGTGCTGACCGGGGCGGCCGTCGTGGTGGTGCGCGTTGGCCCGCAGCAGCAGGTCGAACAGCGTGGTGGCGGGCCGGAGATGTACTGTCAGGAGAAGGCTAAGGTACATGAGGTAGCGTGCTGACCGGGGCGGCCGTCGTGGTGGTGCGCGTTGGCCCGCAGCAGCAGGTCGAACAGCGTGGTGGCGGGCCGGAGATGTACTGTCAGGAGAAGGCTAAGGTACATGAGGTAGCGTGCTGACCGGGGCGGCCGTCGTGGTGGTGCGCGTTGGCCCGCAGCAGCAGGTCGAACAGCGTGGTGGCGGGCCGGAGATGTACTGTCAGGAGAAGGCTAAGGTACATGAGGTAGCGTGCTGACCGGGGCGGCCGTCGTGGTGGTGCGCGTTGGCCCGCAGCAGCAGGTCGAACAGCGTGGTGGCGGGCCGGAGATGTACTGTCAGGAGAAGGCTAAGGTACATGAGGTAGCGTGCTGACCGGGGCGGCCGTCGTGGTGGTGCGCGTTGGCCCGCAGCAGCAGGTCGAACAGCGTGGTGGCGGGCCGGAGATGTACTGTCAGGAGAAGGCTAAGGTACATGAGGTAGCGTGCTGACCGGGGCGGCCGTCGTGGTGGTGCGCGTTGGCCCGCAGCAGCAGGTCGAACAGCGTGGTGGCGGGCCGGAGATGTACTGTCAGGAGAAGGCTAAGGTACATGAGGTAGCGTGCTGACCGGGGCGGCCGTCGTGGTGGTGCGCGTTGGCCCGCAGCAGCAGGTCGAACAGCGTGGTGGCGGGCCGGAGATGTACTGTCAGGAGAAGGCTAAGGTACATGAGGTAGCGTGCTGACCGGGGCGGCCGTCGTGGTGGTGCGCGTTGGCCCGCAGCAGCAGGTCGAACAGCGTGGTGGCGGGCCGGAGATGTACTGTCAGGAGAAGGCTAAGGTACATGAGGTAGCGTGCTGACCGGGGCGGCCGTCGTGGTGGTGCGCGTTGGCCCGCAGCAGCAGGTCGAACAGCGTGGTGGCGGGCCGGAGATGTACTGTCAGGAGAAGGCTAAGGTACATGAGGTAGCGTGCTGACCGGGGCGGCCGTCGTGGTGGTGCGCGTTGGCCCGCAGCAGCAGGTCGAACAGCGTGGTGGCGGGCCGGAGATGTACTGTCAGGAGAAGGCTAAGGTACATGAGGTAGCGTGCTGACTGGGGCGGCCGTCGTGGTGGTGCGCGTTGGCCCGCAGCAGCAGGTCGAACAGCGTGGTGGCGGGCCGGAGATGTACTGTCAGGAGAAGGCTAAGGTACATGAGGTAGCGTGCTGACCGGGGCGGCCGTCGTGGTGGTGCGCGTTGGCCCGCAGCAGCAGGTCGAACAGCGTGGTGGCGGGCCGGAGATGTACTGTCAGGAGAAGGCTAAGGTACATGAGGTAGCGTGCTGACCGGGGCGGCCGTCGTGGTGGTGCGCGTTGGCCCGCAGCAGCAGGTCGAACAGCGTGGTGGCGGGCCGGAGATGTACTGTCAGGAGAAGGCTAAGGTACATGAGGTAGCGTGCTGACCGGGGCGGCCGTCGTGGTGGTGCGCGTTGGCCCGCAGCAGCAGGTCGAACAGCGTGGTGGCGGGCCGGAGATGTACTGTCAGGAGAAGGCTAAGGTACATGAGGTAGCGTGCTGACCGGGGCGGCCGTCGTGGTGGTGCGCGTTGGCCCGCAGCAGCAGGTCGAACAGCGTGGTGGCGGGGCGCGCGGCGGGCGAGATGGGCGCGAACACGTGCGACTCCGCGCCGCCTGACTCGCCGCGGCTGCTGTCCAGCTCTGAGGGGGAAGGCATACAATAATTATGCTCAAGTCAACTTCGTACAAATTATCACACATTTTAAAAACATTGAAAGCACCAATTCACGATTACAATCTAGTTAATTATCAAACTTATACAAGCTGTTGTTTTGCATCCTCGTCAATCCGGTGGTTGTCATAAAAGACATAAATAATCAATTGAATGTACTGTACCGGGCAATAACAAATAAGCTCTGCTTTTTTGTTGTCGTTGAAATTTATCACATTTTCAGAATTAAAACCTTTATTCAGTACAAAATTTAGAGAATCACCCAACTCCAACTACGCAGTCTACGCAAACAACGACAAGCAGCTCAATGCGAGTAATGACCTTAGCGACCGGTAGCAATAATTTTACTTTTTATTTTTTTTATTGATATCCCTCAGTGTAAGGTCCACTTAGATCCTTAAACTTTAATTTTTGCAGTTGTAAAGGTTGTAGTAGTAGTCCACAGAAAAGATCACAAGTTATGGTTTTAGTTGCGTGTATTAAATTAAGTAAAAGTTACAAGTAAAGCTGTCGTGTTTCTTTCCTTGACTATGCACGGTTGAAAAAGTACTGCTACTAAAATTGCTGTAATAAGTTTAATTATCTGCTATGCATTGGGTGACTCATATTCGATATTGCTGCATAGACTAAACATGCTATGTGCGGTTATGAAACCGTACATGTTGGCAAACCTAAAAAAAAAGAACTAACAAAAAAAAATTAATAATCACTGTCGAGAAAAGAAACACTGTTACAAAGTTACAGAATTGATATCGCATCTATCGATGTTGAACACGCTAGCAACTTTACAAGTAAGAAAATAGACTGACCATCGACCATGTTGTGTAGCAGCCGCTCGTAATGCTTGGCGTCGTTGGTGGGACTCTCGCGACGGAACCAGCGGCTGAACCGACTGCCGCCCTCCGACTCGCCGCCCCCGTTCTAGAAAAAGGTTTAGTTTTTATCACATCGTATGATATTCTATGTTCAGTACATTTTTAAGGGGTTACTGTTATTTTTTTTTATATAGGGTGTAACAAAACTAGTGCACCATATTTTTACATGTCATCCAGAAAATGCTTAGGATCATATTTACTACAAAAAAAGTCATGAAAACAACAATATATTTTATTAGATTTATCATCACAGTCGCCAAATTGTAGGCATAACGCCGGTCTCTATGAAGGCGCTCGATCGTTGACCCCTGGATCATTCAACTTTTTTTGTGGTAAACATGATCCTTAGCATGTACTAGATCACCTGTAAAAATATGGTGCACTAGTTTTGTTACACCCTATATGATATTAGAAAAAAAATATTCTTTCGAAAAGGAGTAACTTTTGCTTAGGGTTTTTTTTTTAAGTTCGCGACGATCCCGATGGAGTGTCGCACTTTTTTTTATGTGGGAAATACTCCCGCTATGGGTGTAGCTGGAGGAAGTGTCAGACTCTTATTGACTAAAACGCACTATGTTCCTTCTGGAGGTCCTTGAGTGCTAGGGCCACCGTGACTTGCGAACAACCCGCAGCTCAGGCAGAATCGGGTCGCACTTAGCTCGCGATTGTTCCAGTAACAAGATAGTCTTTTTAAATTTTTCTCTGATGTAGAATTTCTTGTACCTCTAAGGGATCGTTAGTTTACTTACGGTGAGCACGTCGGGTATGGAGTCGAACTTGAGGAACTCGTCCAAGTTAAACTCTGGCTGCTCGTTGTTCGCCGGAGCTTCCTCGCTCTTGGACTCCACGCCCACTCCAGAATCTTTATCCTGATCGACAATAATGTTATTCTTATTACTATTGTAAATGCGAAAGTTACTGTGTCTGTCTGTCTCGCTTGCATGCAATAACTACTGAACCGATTTAAATAAAATTTGGTAGACTCATAGTCTGAGAAAGGACATAGGCTACTTTTTTATCCGGGAAGTAGTTACCTCGGGCAGCGGGTGGAACCGCGGGGAACAAGTAGTTTAATAATATATTTCGACACCAAAAGAGGACAATATTTTAATAGTCAACCTTAATTTTAAAGACTTTATCATCATAATCTGCCTAGCCTTTTCGCAAATTATGTTGGGGTTCACTTCCACATTCGGATCCAGCTGTTTATATGGCTTCCTCAACCAAGGAACTTGGACAGCCCGGTACCTTACCTAGGTCCGAACCAGGTCTCAAACCCGGTACTCGTGCCACAGACTGCCGACGGCGCCCCGAGGACTGTCGACGCATGCGCATGTCTAACTTTGACTGTACATACGTATTACGTAGTAGTGTACGTACGTTGGTGGTATTGTTGGAGTCTGGGGCGGACTGCGCGAGCGGTGACGACGTGTCGCGCCAGCGCTCGCCCGCCGGAGACCGCGACCCGCCGTTGTTGTTCCACTTCTGACAACAACACAAACATTCACAATACTTTTGACTTGTCCTACTACTATTATAAAGGCGAAAGTTTGTAAGTATGGATGTATGGATGTTTGTTACTCTTTCACGTAAAAACTACTTAATGGATTTGAATGAAACTTTACCACAATATAGCATATACATCAGAATAACACATAGACTACTTTTTGTCGCGAAAACCGACATCCACGCGGGCGGAGCCGCGGGCGACCGCTAGTTTTATATAAATCTGGTTCTTCAAACCTAACAGACAGACATGTGTTGCTGGGGAGTTTGTTGCGCCACTTCTTCCCAGCGAAAACAAATAAGAGAAAGGTGAAAGTTTTGGGGGCTGTCTTTTGTTTTGACGTTCGAAAAGTGCTTATCAGACTAATTTGAATAAATGATTTTTGATTTTGTGTGCCAGGGCTGCGGTATCTCTTGTGGACAACTTTTTTTTTTTCGTTGGTAGTCATCAAATGACCCCTCCGCTGAGGGTGCAGCTGGAGGGAGTGTCAGACTCTTACTGACTAAAATCCACTATGTTCCTTCTGGAGATCCCTGTGTGCTAGGGCCACGGTAACTATTACGAACAAACCACTGCTCGGGAAGACTTCAATTACGATTATATAGTGCGAATAGAGTAGATGTACAGACGCCAGCACATCAAGCTACTACAATCTAATAGATTTTCAACTTTATCACTTTAGCATGTGGTTCAAAGTTGATTGGTAAAATATGACAGTTTCGGGTAGCTTCATGTGCTGGTGTCTGTACAAGGCATAATGTTATACTGACCTCAGTCTCTTTATTGTTCGCGTTGCCGTTCTTCTTGGGCGGGTCACGAGGGTCGTCGAAACCGCGCAGCTCGATAGTCTCCAACTGAGATGTGGGCCCTCCACTAAACCTAGTTATCGTAGAATAGAATAGAAACATTCATTAGCCATAAACATGGATATACATACATACACACGCAGGTACATGCATGTAGGATGATAATACAATTAAGTAGGTCTCAAAAACATTTTTGCCTCTTGCCATGGCATATTGTATAAATAGCTATTTTTATGCTTAATTAATAATGATATTCATTTATCATCATCATATTTATATTATCATCATGATATTTATTCACGATGGATGGATTGCGTGAAAGTTGATATGGCTAGAAAGAATGTAACTTGTGAGATGACGGCAGATAGAAGAGCGTGGAAGACAAAAACATGCTGCGCCGACCCCAAATAAAACTTGGGATAAGAGCAGGAGGATGATGATGATCATCATAGTTGAATAGGTAAAAAAGGATCTGAAAATAATGTCACCTCCATTTATCGTCATAAAGGTAAAACTGTTACTTTTTTATGTACGATACTAGCAAAATAAGTACACAGTTTAAGGTGAAAAAATCTGTGACGTCATAGTTTGCTTTTCATACAAATTGCATTGTCATCACAGTCACCATTTTTAGTTCAATAAAAGTACCGAATGAACTTTACTAGTGGACAACTACCGCATTATGTAGTGTTTCATTTCTTGCATTACACTTGCAGGGCCGTCTTTAAACTATTTGAGGCCCTGGGCACATTAGGATCATGGGGCCCCTATGACCTAAAGAAAACACTATTTATTTATCCATACAAAATAGAGGTCGCTATGCGCGTGTTTTTGTACTAGGCTAATATAAGTGACATCTAACTTCGCTAAGAGGTAAACAAAATAGTCCGAGAAAATAAGTAGGTATGTATTAGATATACATGTATCGATTATACGATTTGGTAATCTGGGAGGAACTAGGGGGCCCCATTCGAACGCGAGGCCCTGGGCACGTGCCCATAGTGCCCAGTGGGAAAGAGGGGCCTGTACACTTGTAGTTGAAAGTGTTGGCCAACCATTTTGCACGATTAAAACAAACAGAGTAGGTTATTTTATTCATGTCGAGATATCTGAAAACCTAAAAACTAAATGACTAAGGTTAACTACAAACGACATTCACAAAGAAAATTGCTGAAAGTATACCTTATTCCTAGAGTAATACAAGTGTGTCTCACCATTCGGGTTCGTCTTCCTTCTCAAGGCGTCGTTGAGAGAAGCGACCACCAGATCTACGGTTGTCCTCTCTGCAATCAAACAATTCATATTCATTTAGTTACATCAGCCTCCCGGGGGAACTTCTTCGTCTAGCCGAATAACTGCCTACTATAATAATGCTAAAAAGCAGTGTTTTTTTTTCTAATCAATTCAGTAGTTTCGGAATGTTTAGAGTAAAAACTAACAACAAAAAAAATTCTTGATATTAGGGTATATACTGAAATTCGGTAAAGCTCACACAAGACATTTTTTTAGACGACATAGCTTGAAAAAATATCACTTGTATAATGAATGGTACAATACAAAATTTGAAAGACCATGATAGTATGTAGCGACTATGATAGTAAGTGATGGTATGTAGCGCCATCTTACGACGGCATGGCGATCGATAAAATTAGTATCGAGTACGTACCTATGTTGCATCTTCTCGTTGATGAATCGATCGTCCCGTTCCCTCTTGATGTCAGAGGAGTAGGAGTCTCTACCGAACGAGCGCCGTTCGAACCTGAACAACAATTATAATTATTTATTATCACACTCAATTAACTGTAGTTTACTGAAATGTTTACATCAAAGAAAGGACAAAATTATTTAGAATTCCTCGGGCTTCTGTATTTTTAACTGACTTTTCTCAAGAGGAGGAGGTTCTTAACTGGGGATGTTTATACGAATTATCAAAATCTGTCTAGCCCATTCCCTACTATGTTGGGATCCACAGCTTCCAGTTTAACCAGATGCAGCTTTCCACCAGTGTTTTACATGAAACAACTACCTATCTGACTCCTCGATCCAGTGTTACCCAGTCAACCCGATACTCCAACTAAGACTTATTGTCAGACTTTCTGTGTTCTGACTACCCGTAACGACTGCCAAAGATGTACAAATGACAGGCGGGACCCGCCAATTTAACGTGCCTTCCGAAACACGAAGGAACTCTTCATGACCGAGCGAGATAACAACGCTTGACACGCTCGATGATATTGTGTGGCTGTAATCTAGCCACGAGCTCCTCAACACTCTTAACATTTTGACCACCACGTCAAAAAAAGAAAGAAGTGTCCTCAGCGCCAAGCTAAGAATTCATCCATAAATACCAACAATATAGTAGTGAGTACTGAATTACACAGATTAAAACTAATTATTAATTTTAAACTTTTTAAGTTTGACATGTAGTCGTGACCGTAGCGTGCTGGGCACTTTTTGGCTTGTCATCTATACATGACTGTGGCGGTCAAAAGGCTAAAATGTTATGTTAAATTTATTTGTAATTAAAATGTAGGCAGAGTTCTACAATGCACGCAGATTCTTGATACGCGCATCACCTGTTCTCTGCCATTATGCTTTCGGCCATTTTCATTAAAAATACTAGAAATTTCATACAAAGTATGCAATTGCTAATATTTCTAGTTTTTTAGTACAATAGTTCAACAGCCAAGAGTAAAAGTTAGCTATTGTACTATTGAAGACAATATTTTTTTCCCATTATGCTTGATTGATTAGCAAGATATTGAGACAGACCCTGGCCATCCTTACTAATATTATACACATAAAAATAAATAAATCTATCTATCTGTATGTTAGGCTACTGCGGCACAAAGCCTGAAGGTTTTTTTTAAGAATTTAGACTGAACCTAGTTTCATATCTATCAGACATTCATACCTGTCGTTATTAGGCCTGGTATGCTCTCGTTCGCGTTCACGTTCACGCTCGCGCTCGCGCGGCGGGCGGTAGGGCTCCGCCCCGCGGTACTCGCCCTCCTCCCACGCGTTGTTCGGCACGTCACGGACCATGATGCGACCGGAACCGATGCGACGACCCCCTGGACACGACAGAGATGTATAGATAGATAGTACATGTCTGTCTATTATGAAAAGGCGTTCTACACGATCCAAACTGACCACCGACAGAGGTGACCTTGGTCGCGTCTCCCGTCGGCCGACAGCGTTCCACACGGTCGGAGCCGACCACGGAGGTAGCCTGTTGCGATGGTTGCGCTCTCGACCGAGGTCGTTCAAAGTCGTTTGACTCCGCCCATATCTGGTCGGCCAACCAATGCCTACTCTGTAGATTTTCACAACAACTAGACCATACCATGTTCACATCTGTCGGAGGTAGGTTTGGATCGAAATAATTCGCAATTTTTGTATTTAGTCATTACCTTGCTCGTTAGTCTTAGCAGGATGCGCAGGCTGGTGGGGCGCGGGCGCGGGCGTGGCGGCGGCCAGCGGCGAGTCGGGGCGGGTGCGGGCGAGGTGCGGCGGCGGCGCGGCGGGCACCGCGGCGGCCGGAGCCCCACAGCCCGAGGTAAAGCTTCGCCGCTGCGGGGACAGCACGATGCCGCCGCCGCTCGGTTCGGATTCCTTGCGCACGCGCTCGCGGGGGTCGGCGGACCGACGCTCGCGGTCGCGATCGCGCCCGTACACGCCCTGGTCAGAAAAAAATGTTTCAATTAGCAACGTATTCAAAGGCAGCAGTTACAATATAACTGATCCATTACACAAATCAAATAAATTAATTAATTATTTCATCGGTAACTATCTAAAATATAAATTCGGATCACAGCAATATGGAATAAACAGAGAGAGATAAGGGTCTGAGTCTGACCATAACTACGAATTTTAAATAATAATGTATCTATTTCTACACACCAATAGTATTTTTTTTAAGTGTAGCTTACCTTATGGTTCTCATTGGGTGCATCTCCTCTCGCGCCTCGGTCTTCCTCATTGGGCGAATCAGAACGCCTCTTCAACACACTAAAATAAAAAAATACAAATAAGTGAAAGTAATTAAATCTTCCAAGTCTTATGTAACGGTTTATCCACAGAGAATAATGATACTTACAGCGCAAGCGCCTCGCATCCAGCGAACGCGTTCTCCAGGTTGCGTTTGACGAGCGGAGAGTTGCGCAGACGCATGAGCTGGTCCCGCGAGTACTGCAGCGGCTTGCGCGCCGGCCCCATCGCCAGCACGGCCGGGTCGCCGCCCCCGCCCCCCGACACACCGTTGTCTTCACCTGAAATATAACAATTAATTTAATAATGTCTTCTGATAGAAATAAGCATTAAAATACTTTACAAAAAAACAGCTGTTAATGTTATCCCCTTTTTATATTGCATAATCACTAGAACAAAACAACTATGCCAAGTTCTGTATGTATGCTACTGACACACATAAGGCTACAACAATCTGTCAAATTTCCTTAATGGATTTTCAACCTTATCGCTGAAGTATAAACTTCAAAGTTGATTGGGAAATATTACAGTTTCGGGTAGCCTCATGTGCTGGCGCTGTGCAATATCGTCTAAAGGCTTAGATAAATCCTCAATCTCTTACTAAGCCGAGATGCTGCAAGGATATGAAGCTAAGAATATCAACCTGACGCCTTAGGCTAAAGTCGGACAATATTTCGCCAAAACATAGCACGCGGCGGTGGTTCACAGTTCACATTATTCTAAGACCATAGACTTCCTAAGGATTAAGAAGAATACAAAACACCCTGGTTAAAATTGAAAATATTACTTCTCTAATAAATTGTAGTAGGTAATTTGGTCTCTTCATTGAATAGAAAAATAAAAATAACACATCTTCGCCTTGGAATGAAAGCCTCGAAAAGCCAGTTCCATGAAGGTAAAGTCGCGATGCAAATCCTTTATATCTTCTTACTGAAAAGTCGCATATTTTACACTTACAAAGTTTTCATTCTATGGCGTCGATATGTCATTTTAATACCACAAAACTGTATCAAGTCGAGCGGTAGCGTGTTCAAATAGAATAGGGTTTGTGTCATGTCAATGTGTGCGTGCCTTTGCGTTGCCCTAATGCCCTTATTATATCCCCCATCATGCAGCTGACCTTGAACGTTCTACGCAACATGCGAAATTACAATATACAGCAGGATATTAGAGCCTCTATTTAACCTTGTACTCGATTTAATCATACAAGATTTTTCAATCAGTGGATAAATTAAAAAATGGAACAAAATTTGTATGAAATTATGTATCTACCAGATAGACTATCTGGAACTCATCAGCAACCGGTGAAACTGACCCTTATTATTTTAAAATCTGTCATTTATTATTCTAAAATCCCTGATTTAAAAATAATATATTATAGATATATTTATAAAAAATATTTACAGAACTTCTTGTTTTGTTACAATACTATTCATATTAGTTATTTAAAAAAACGCGTGACTAAAAGATAATACCCCCTATTTTGATAATATCATTCATCATCATCCTTTCCTTGTCTGTTACAGTCAAATTGTTCTGTCTGAAGTCGGCCATTAGACAGCTCCCGCACAGTATAAGTTCGTTCCTACATTTGAGTATCATGGAGTCACTAGCACCCAACTTCAGAGCGGCAAAGATATTTGACGAGAACTACACAAGAACGAGATGTCCATCAAAGTGAATCATACATGAGATCATTGTCTCTTAACGTAAACTTAAATAAATAAACATATAAACACGTGCGAAAAAAACTACAGCTAAAGTTCAATGTCCTATTGTGAATATATTTTGTTCTATCATTGAGAAAAAATCTAACAGTTGTGTAAATACTTTGACGTAAATACGTTTTGACGTAAGCACGAGTCGATCGATCATAAGGTTAAGCAACGCTTGGGGCGGTCGGTCCGTGGATGGGTGACCATGCATCTTCTCATAACGAGTTCCTCCGTGTTTCGGAAGGCACGTTAAATTTGTGGGAGCCGGCTATCATTTGTACATTTTTGGCAGTCGTTTTATAAGACTAGCAACTACCCGCGACTCAAATTCTCTCATCGTCAAATTTTAAAGAAGCTTAACTTCACATAAACATTGTTAACAGATAGAAATTCATTCAAACCAGCTTAGGCATTTAGTATTTGTCCAATGCTTTTAAGTAGATTATATACTTACAAAATACATACATACACTAAGCAAATACTTATAATGGCTAATAATAATGGATTACCGACTACTTTCACGGACCTATTTGTATAACTGGGTACGAATAGACTATACACTAGCTATCAATGTCTTAATTTCGATAGTTTCCAAATAGCTATTTGAATTTATAGGGCTTTTAGAAGGTAAAAATCAACAACAAAGAATGTGCTGTACTATAATCTTCTATCAACATCACGCTCTTATTTTATTTGGAGTCAGCGCATCATATTTTCTTCTTCTACACTGGTCTATATGCCGTCATCTCACAAGTAACATTATTTCTAGCCATATCGACTTTCACACAATCCATCCCTCGACTTTCTGGTCGTCCCTTTCCTCTATATCCATACACGTCCATATTTAAAACATTCCTCACAACATGATCCTCATTCTACCTCATCACTTGTCTATACCATGATAGCCGTTTTTTTAACCTTATTCTCTAACAATCAGATCTTTATTAATTACATAATTAGAAACTGGCATAATAATTGAAACTTACATTGTAAGAATTTATTTCCTTAGAGCGCTCATTAACATAAGTATACAGTAAAAACATGTAAGTACGTGCGTCAGTCTGTCTGCATAGACTTTAGTGACAAAGTGTAACGTAATCAGGTTAGAACGTCTACTAGGTACGAATATATTTAGTAAAGTATGTTTGTGACGCGTCCTATTTTACACCTGAGACAAAAAACATTTGAAAAATAATCTTTCCGGAATTGTTAGACTTCGCGGTAAATTCTTGTAGAATAGGCTTGGAATTAGAAGTCTAATATCATTAGGAAATATACTCTAATTTATTATACTCTTATACAATAGAAATGAGAAGGTACCTAATAAAATTTCAAAGAACTAACATTTTTGACCGCAGTTTTTTTTTTCGACCACCCTCTTTTTGGGACAGTGCGATAAAGAAGGGCCGATCTCAAATAGCCGGAACAAAATTGACCATTAATTAAATATGAAAGTAAAAAGTTAAAGGCTTGGGTAGTAGCCAGTGAACAACTGATATAACCCGGTGTGTCCTCAAATAGACGACAACAATGCGCTATAATTAACCGTCGCTTAGAAGATCTTTCACATTTCTCTGCACGCAAATATATTTTCTTGTGCAATTATTCTAATGAGTGCATATCTTGCGACGAAAATATTACGTGGATGACTCAAGGTTATAATAATCTTGGGAGTCTATTCCCGAGGGGCTAATTAAATGTTAATTAGGTATGTGGCTTACGGAAAGCGTGACACTCCCGCAGTCTTTTTTACGGAAAGCGTGACATTCCCCGCAGTCTTTTTTTTGGGATACTTTATGAAACTGTCATCGATCATGCACATAAGCGTCATTTTATACATAATCTAAGAACATACGACAAATTTAGGTTCCACGTGCTTAAATTCCTTTCGGCAGTTTCCGAGTTAAACCCGAACATAACGTCTAACAGACGCAAGCGAGAATTATTTGGTAAACATGTTGTGCGGCTATTGATTTTTTCAGAATGTACGCTTCAACAAGCGTGGGTATTATTGCTAAATCCGTACGCATACATTTTATGATCATATTATGCATCGTAAAATCAATGCAGTTTTCGTGTCTGACTGAAAACAATCACAATGCCTGGAGAATGCAGTCGTGGGTACTTCTAGTCGACGGGTAATGATTTATACCCTTATAGCAATACTAGTGATCATAATTTATAGCTGAACAGGTACTTGGTACATTTCCAAATAATTTCAACAACTGCATGTTCCCTATTTAAGTAAAATCGAATGGTTGTTTTCGAATCGTCAAATTAAAATATTCGCAATCGACTTATCCGAGCAAGATAGTGTGCAAGCAAAACAATGACTAAGTACGTTTTGCGATTAAGATTGCAAAACGTATTTTTTTAAAGACGATAACGCGGTGTGACTACGGCGAGGTGCGTCAAGTCGGCAGTATGGCCGCGGTTATCGCATCGGCTAAATGACCGTCACTTTCACACGAGGGCGGGATGCTCGCATCCGACCTCGCCACACCGCCATTCTCGATGCGACCAGCCAAATCGTGTTATTTTATTACAGGCTATCGGAAATTAATTTTAGTAGTAAAATACCTTATTTTTTACCAACTCAAAAAATTATTAAGGACTTGATACTAAAATTTGTAATATAAAGACATGACTTACACCAAGACACGCGCTTCACCCTCTTGCTGGGTGGTCCGGCCCGGACCTTCGGTGGCAGCTGAGCGGGTATTTTCCTCATGGCACTCTGGTACTTGAGGAGAAACGCATGGACGGCACACTTGGGCGGCGTGCTCGTCTTGTCTTGCACGATGGCTGCAGTTATTGCGACTACAGAGCCCGAAGACTTCCGCGAACGACGCTTAGCAGCCCGGCTACCAGCCCTACGCCTCCTACGACGTCCCTTTTTCACAACTTCACCAACCGGTGGCAAAGATTCCTTACTAACCATAGCAGTCAAAACTTGTTGGTTCAACACAAAATGGCGTCTTAAAATTAAAAATTAACCTAAACTAACTTAGTCTACACGATTAAATAAATGTTATGAACGATTGTAAATATAAAATAATATATGAAACACTAAACACGTATACATAAATAAGTCTAAACGTTAAAACTAGGTTTGTCAGAGAGACGGTTGCGCGGGACTCGGGTTAGTCTACGTACACCGACTTAAATTTCCTACTGATGTAGAAGGAGGATATATAGTCATAAATCGACAGTAAAGGGCAGAAAAGCAAAAAATCTCGAATTTTCACCAAACTATCGCGAACGACACGGAACGCACGAACACGTCTCAAAGACTGGTTCGAATTTCCGACCGTTGAGGGCTAGAAGAATCTGACCTACCCCCAAATTTTTATAAAATTTGAGTGCATATTTTTGTTCAATAAACGCCTACCTTACATTACGTTGATAAAAGGTGTTCTAGAACTTTTATATTTGTTTGAAATTGTGACGTAAAACGAACAAAGACGAGTAGGCGCTGTCGTTGCTTGTAAAACAACATTCACAACGCTACCGCTTGGAGCGGTTTTACGATAACCGTCCTATGATGATTTAAAAAAACCTTCAGACCAATATTCAATTAAAACTTGGTATTTTCGCTTGCACTTTAGCATGGATAAATTGAAGCGTCAATATATCCTGCAGAGCGACTGCAATGCGGTTCTGCACAGCGATGTATTGTTAGGGGAAACAATATGGAGTTCACGCAGACCGAATTTAAGCACAAAACAAGAGTATTTGTGAGAATAACCCGACGGAAGTTATATTTTGGATATGGCCTTTATATTTGAAATTAGGATATTTGAAGTTTAGGGTTGGGGTGTCCCAAAGCAATAGTGTGAATAATAAATTCAAGATCATAAACGAATTTACGTTAGGAACATAGATAAGTTGTATTCAAATAATTTCGGTTGTGGCTTATCATTTATATAATTCCGTATTGATTTTTTTTTATTTATTTATTGGGGAAAACAAACAATAACACATTAAATATAATACATTGAATTACAAAAGATTTACGAATGTGTTATCAACAACGTTCTCCACAGACAAACCATGAGACATTTTGGTTTTGGACAAGTGTTGTAAATTTAGGAATAAATGAAAAGTAAAAACAATACAAATTGATAGCAGATTTGTTAAAAAAAACGTCTACGTAACAGTGGAAACAAAATCATTACATCATCGAATCATTAAAAACATTCAAACCTTAAAACAAATTAACGCATTTCTCAAAACAAAATGTGTTGTATTTGTCTAATGCCGCTAAAATTGAATAAAAATACAGTTTATAAAAAAAAAAACATGAATAGAATTGGAGATATTCAGAATGAATTTGTAAACCATGGCTGAAATTTAACTGAACTGAAACGTATGAACTACTAGCAGACCCAGACGCGGTTAAGGTTTTCGTTATACGAATAGACAAATAATATTGCGTCTATAAATTAAGATGTAAGCTATTCTCATTCGAGTTGGATAAAATATGCTTTAATGTTTGTGTGTTCTTGTGTCTTTTTTTTTTTTTTTGTAAAATTGTGAATTGTTTTGGAAATACCTATTTTTGGAACATAACTACCTATTGCATTAGGCGAAGCCTGTAATAATAGTGTAAGTTTTTGTTGAATAAATAAATAAAACTGCACACGGTATGCAAATTTGATTAAAATCGGTTAAGTGGTACATTTATATAAGAAATTTAAATTAATACTAGATAAGGCCTTTCATAGTTTTTGATGTTTATAATATGAATTGTTTTGGAACATAACTAGGTACCTATTGCATTAGGCGAAGCCTGTTATAATAGTGTAAGTTTTTATTGAATAAATAAATAAATAAATAAATAAAGTGGTTTAGGAGTCCATCGCGCACAATCAACGTGACACGTAATTTATATATGAGTGTTTTTATTATAAAACCTCTCAAACTAGAAAATAAAAATACACAAAACAATATCAATCAACATACTAGCCTTATTTCCTTGTAATCCTCCTTGTAAATTTTTCAGACCTTGCAAATGCTTACGTAAAACCTTAGCCCACATTTTCACTAAACTTCAACCTGTACCACAACTTATTAATCACAGAAAACACCAACATACAAACATACAAAGCTTATTTTTAATCAAAAACTTCAAAATACCAAAAAAAATAACTGCAACATGAGTAGAAAAAAAATCACGACGCCAAATTCACGCATCTGCCTAAGTAGCAATGCACAGTTGCACATATTGTGCAGCTAGGGTCGATTCACCGTTGACCTTGATACTCCCTGCGATCCACCCTATGCAATGTAAGGGCTGCCTGAGGGATCACATTACGCAATCAGTTCGACACGGTTCTAAGTGAAAAGATTATTTATTTTCTAGTGTACGAATTCTTGTAAGAAAAAATAAAGTTTAATTGGAGTTTAAATTGGATATGCCACGAATATCTACCGAATAATCGGTGGGGCTCTGTACCGAAGCGTAACACTTAGTACTTTCTTGGTTGACAACTGATCAAACTTGCATCGCTGAAGAAGCACGTAGGGGCGATTAGCTTTGTTCCACTTGTAATTAATAATAATACTCCTCACACAACATCCTCTAGTCCCAAACTAAGGAGAGCTTGTACTATGGGTACTAGACAACTGATACTATACATAGGAACACCCAGACTAAGTCAAATACCCATGTTCATGCACACAATTGATTGACTAATGCGGGAATCGAATCCGCGACCTCCTCCGTGGCAGGCAGGTACACTACAGGTCTTGTGAAAATGTACACTCAGATGAAGGTGCGGATCATAAGGTTCGCTTGTAAATGACCATGGCATCTCTGTTCTTCTAGAACGCACAGCAGACCTCAACTGTGCACTAAAATTATTTATCATTTATCATCTTCTCTTGTCCTTAATTGATAAGTATTTTGATTAAACTGTCGCAAGTCTAATATACTTCTACGAGTCGTTTAAACTTTGACAAACATTGTCCCAGACACGGTAACGTTTGTATCATACAAGCGCTTTTGAATGATATAACAGGTATACATGGCGATACAAAATAATACTGAAATCGATGGAATTGGTTTGCATGGTGTGACTCGTTGTAATAAAACCGTTGACTGATTCGTTGGTTTAGTGGTCGCAACGCGTGTCTGCTGTGCGCAGGGTGTCTGGATTGATTCCGTGAGTCAGGTCAAAATGGCGTTATGTTTGTAAGAAATTTCAACCATCCCGGGATCGGAAAATTGATGATTGATGCACCTGTGCCCCCGTAAACACAAATACCGGTCCTACGCCTGATCTCTCTCCGGTCGTGTCGGATCGGCTATGAGAGTAAGGGAATAGAGAGTGCAACTGCGTCTGCGCAAATGCGTGTGCATTTTAATATCTGCGCAAAGAATTGCGATATTGACTGTTTTAAATACATAATTATACGTGGGCAGTATTCCATATATACGTAGATAAATTATAGTCTGTCTGTACTCGTAATAAAGTACATATGTAGGTTTATTTATAATGTTCCAGCGATAATGCAAGGGAGCTTGTTGCTATAATGTATTTGAGAACTACATCTAATACGTGTCTACAGATTTTATAGTGTGGATACAGAATTTATATAAGTTAAAAAGCTGAATGTATGTATGTATCCTCTAGTACCTCTAAATTAAGTATCCCTGTAGGGGTTTGTTGCGCCACTTTTTCCCAATAACACAGTAAGTGGTGAAGGTTTTAGGGGGTTCTTTTACCGTTCTCTGAATCAATGAATGCTTATGAATTCTCTGAAGCACATTCTTGAACTCATTTAGATAAACTTTAGTACACAAAATAAGACTACATAGAAATCTTCGGTCAATAATAATAACAAATGAATGATCGAAAGAAGGCTTATGAAATTTTCCAGCAGGGTAAGCCAAGGTGTAAGTGACAATGCGAAAAACAGGTACGTAGTTCTATAATTAGCAGGAAAAATAATTGTAAATGACGTCGCTACAAGTTTTACGAGGCGGATTGTTTACGTGCAATACGCACGACATACTTGCACACTATGATAAATATTGTGTCTATTATCTACTATATTTTTACTAAGTCAACTGGAGATATGAGGCATGATCATATCATTCGAGACTAGCTATTCCCCACGGTTCCATCTAGATAAAGGTAGCCTATGTATGTTTTTTCTCAAAGTCATGGTGGCCTAGTGGTTAAAGCACCAACCTTCCGAGTATGAGATACGGGAGGTGCGGGTTCGATTCCAGGTCAAACAAATGTCTTTGGAAACAAAATCCACAGACCGCTTCAAACATTGTCAGTCATAATATTACAGCCATTTCTGCATAGGATATAATTAGTATTTTTCTTAAGCAATACTACTTTCATAACTTTAAAATCTACAATTCATATCATTGAACATCCTTGGCAGTCGTTACGGGTAGTCAGAAGCCAATAAGTCTGACGCCAGTCTAACCAAGGGGGGTATTGGGTTGCCCAGGTAACTGGGTTGAGGAGGTCAGATAGGCAGTTGCTCCTTGTAAAACACTGGTACTCAGCTGAATCCGGTTAGACTGGAAGCCGACCCCAACATAGTTGGGAAAAGGCTCGAGAGATGAACATCAGTAGACTATATCAATAGAGAATATGTATATCAATTTTAATTTTTAAAAAATGTCTTTTATTTATTTCCATCACATAGCTTGATACTGAAAACCCTTTGTGAGTTAAACTCATGTATGAAATTTGTGATAACCACTTCTAATAAAAGATAGAGTCTATAAAAACATTTATATGTTGACAAAAAAATTGTATTCAAATACTAGGTAGAAGCCCGGGCTAGCTTATTGAATTAGGCAGTCTAATATTACATTAAAAAAAATAGCAGAAAACAATTCAATTACAAGTAAAACTACACATAATTGGTCACTAGAGACCAATAAATAACTAGTCTAGCCAACGGCAGTCATTTGTTTTTGTAGGTTCATTCACAAAATTAGCATACAAAAGCCAAACACTTATTGAAAATGTTTGCTATTTATAAATATTTAAGCTTCAATATAATATAGTCTCTTTTGAAATGTACAGACGCCAGCACATCAAGCTACCCTAAACTGTCAAATTTTCCCAATCAACTTTGAACCATAATGCGCTTCAGCGATAAAGTTCAAAATCTATTAAGGACATTTAACAGGTTGTAGTAGCTTGATGTGCTGCTGTCTGTAACTTAAAATTCTGCTTTTGTTACATTTAAGGGAAGTTGATTGGCTTTGTAACGGTTCAGTTGTCAATGTGAATGCAATGTTTTTGTACACATCATGCTTTTATGAGTGTTGCCAGCGAAAAAAATTAAAAAGTTGCTTTGTTTATGTTCTTATTGCTGTTGAAGATGCCATATATAATGGTTGCATAAGTCTTGAAATCTACTTCTACTATGCCATGTGTTATTAATACATTTAATAATAATTATTTTTTAATAAACAAACTGTTAGGAATAATTGAAAAACTTTTAAGCCCATTAAACTGAGAAAAAAGTAAAAAAAAATAACAAATTCAGATCTTCGATGACTACCCATTACTTAATCTTCAATGTAAATCAATTCTCATTTTACTACTATCTCCCTAGATTAAGATAAGATAATTTTATAATTATCATACTCCCTCGGATAATTACAAACTACTTAAAGTCTAATAAGCATCTTTGCAACAATATGCAAAACACTCGAGGCAAGCAAACTTTTCTAATGCAATTAACATAAGCTATCCAATATAAGTTGTGTACTTAGAACATATACCTGTTCTTATAATAAAAATGAGTATATGACATCTCTACATTCATAAAATGCGAAAACGCATAGAGACCAGTAACAGTGATTTTGCTTTTCTTATGACCTACTTATATACCTGCATGATTTCTTTATAATATTCAATGAATACTATGAGTTGACAACTGTATTGTGTCAAAAAACTTCCTATTGATAACGGTATATGTAAAATATCAACAAATACCCAGACAAACTAAAGAAATCAGGGTCAATGTTTTGTAAACTGCATAAAAGGTCTATTTGACGCAAGCCACTGCGCCAATGAAGGCAAAGGCGGAGAGTATGGTAAAAGTAGTGTGTCAGGAACTTACCTTCGTGGTTCGAGCCATCATCCGGGTTTTCATCGGTCGGTTTCTCCCTCAAAGAAGACAATAAGTTCACAGCTGACATAGCTCGCAAATCCTCCACTCAGTTACTCAGTCTTCTCGCAATATATTATTACTTTCGCTAAAATTCTATAACAACTTTACAATATATACAAAATTGTTCAGGAAATTAATCTATCACCTATGTATTGTTTATATCACAGACTTTTCGTTTTTCAACAATACGGATCAAAACGTCCACGCACGAAAATACTATCAATATTTATAAGACTCTAGATATAATAGACTTATTTACACATTAAAAACTAACGTTTATCATCTAATTTTTAACAAATACGCTCTAGCGGTCACAAGATACTCATAACTAAAAGATTTTATCAGTTTTCGATGCAAAAATATATAAAACGTCCGCCATATGCCTTTTGAAACGTATATAGCGCGACCATGTACAATTTGTCATATTGCGACGCGTTATCGAGTGAGTTCTAGTATTCGTAATTTGTGCGGGTTATATCCAGTTGCCATTGTTTAGTTTTTTTTAGAAAAACGGCGTTCTTTGTGGTATGAAATCTAATCATGCAGGAGTATCGATATCAAATAATTTGCGAATTTTATGCCAGGTTGCACTTGGAAACATTATGGATTATCAGTATTTATAAAACACTTCTTAATTCTACAATGACTGTTTAGAATATATTGTAGCCGTTTAATTGATTAAATTTTGTTGTGATAGAAATTGTCGACATTTTATTTGATTCTTATTGATATCAACTGTAATACCTTAAAACATGTGGTTCTGAATAATTTTAATTTACCAAATATGAATAAAGTCGGTATATTATTATGATTGCGTATTATTTGATGAGGTTTTTAAACGGCTACATTTTGCTTTATCTGTATTCCATCATGCAAAAACGTTCTGAAATGGTACAGTATTGATTATAAACCAATGGTGCTCATTTTCACTTTTTATTTTGCTAATTAGTCAATAATTATTATATAGTTACAATATTTATGTAAATAGTAAATAAAAAAATTACTAGTATCTTGTACAAGTTATCAGGTTTATTGATTCCAAAATTCTAATCAAGCTACTGTCACATGGTGAACTTATTTCCGAACGTTTCTTATCATGGTGATTGGTGCGACTTCGCTAGTTCTTAGTTTTGATTTCTAATTTTGTATTTTAAAATGGCTTTAAAATGGACTGGAGGTCAAAGTGAGTCTGGTATATTAAGAAAGAGTGAATTCAAGGAGAAGAAAGAAGACCTATTCGTGTTCGGCTACTCGTGCAAATTGTTCAGGGACGATGATAAAGCCCTTCACATTGACCAAGGCAAACACCTCATTCCGTGGATGGGGGATGAAACGTTGAAAATCGACAGGTTCGACCAGTTTTTTACTATAAGACTGCTAACTGTGGCGCTATAAACCTACAAAGATAGTTATATGTCAGAAAAAATTAAATTTTTGGAAGATCTTTAAGTATTTCGCAGAGGATGTTTGTACGAAGCCCGGTGTATGTGAAGACCGAGCATCGGGCGCTCTGGGTGCTCGTGACGTCGTGTAATGTTATGGTGACACCCGCCGGTGGTATGTATAACCTGCAACGGTTCACTTGAGTATGTATAAATACTATGTTAAAATCCAGGTGTTAAAATAGGTCCTTTCGATTCTGAACCATTAAAAACTTCCCAAAGATACACTTGTATGTTTTCAATATAAATACTAGGCTTCTTGATATTGTTGCTAGAACCAAAAATACATACTAAAGTCGGTATAATTATGTCGGACCCCATTTTCTTATCATTGTATTATATTCAAAATCATTTGTGCTATATTTTGGTGTATTCCATTGACAATTGGCTTATTACTAACAAAATAATTTCTCAAAAGAGTTTTATATGGAAACAAACCTGCTTATTGTTTAGACTTCAAATAAAAATGTGATGTGAAAAATATGACATGTATGATAGAATTAAATAAGGAAACTTTTAAATTAAAGTTTTTAAAAAATGTTTCCTCAAACTGCTTAAATCTACAATAAAGCCGCCAACATAATGGTATTTAAAAAAAGCAACATGTTTATGTAGATATCAACTTTTAATATTTTCCAAAAACTGCTTACAAATGAACATAAATCTAGGTAGGATTTTGCATTTCTTTCTCGTTAATTCCATAAAAAGCGTTTTTATACAATCCTACAGTGTTAGGTTCAGAAAAAATAAAAAAAACGGTTCTTCATCAGGAATTAGGTGATTCTGGCTTGTCTTCCACCATTCTTACAATATGTTGAGGCGCCCTTGTATCTGAACAGGTATGATGCACGAGGAGCGCTGCACGACCTGACGAGGCTGGAAGCACCTCCGGGAGGCTACGACTGGCGAGTGGAACTAACTCGAGGGGAGCTGGACGTGGAACAGCTTTGTGATGAGGAGAGGTACCGTGCGCTGCATACTGATGAAGATGAAGAGGAGATGTATAAAGGTTTGTGTCGTATTTATTTACATTACAGCTTGTATATGAATATTACTAGAACTTTGTAAGTTACATATTCATAATTTTTTTGTTTGCCTCTTTACAGCTACTATTGCAGGTAACAATTTTATTGTAAATTGTTATAGACATACTATTAATTAATTTTAAGAATTGTTGATTGAAAGAAATGATTTTGGTCACAATAGGGAATATGCATGAAAATAATATTTGCAATCTAACTAGTTTATCAATAAATATACAAAAATAGAATACTAACTGTGAAAAAAATATCGAAATCAGTAGAACAACAAACAAGATATAACAATTTTAAACAAGTATACCCGTCCCTCTCACCAAAACGCTATATTCAATGACAGCCATACGGGCGTGTGTAGTTGTGACGTAAATCTAACACTCGGACTTCTCTTTCTTATTAGCAGTTTTGAAGCTTTATAACTTCTTCTAATAAATTAATTATTTCATATTTATTACAGCTAAAAGTGTACTAATTTAGTGAATAAAAAAATGACATGCATATTCCCTATTCTATATCACCTTCAAAATAAATAAAGACAGATAGCAGTTTCAAATCCAAGCTATATAAAAATAGACCCCTATTCTTGATATCAACAGTTATTTTTTTCAATTATTATCATTGTTTCAATTTGTTTTATATTTGCATGTGTTTCTTGTTCCAAATTAATATACATTTGATTTGATTATATCTTAAATCTATACCAATTACACAACCTTAAGTGAGTTAATAATAACCTATCTTTAAATTTACCCTACTTCATGATGAAGTATATAAAAGCGAACACAGTACAACCATTTTTAATCAAAACATACTTATTTATTTTTATTTTATTTATTGATTTTTTTTAGGGATAACAACAGCGGTAATTCTTAACTATTAACTTAAATTATTACATGAGGAGCCAATAATAGATATCCACGGTAGATACAATATGGGTGGATGTGCCATAAACAGTAGGAAGAGATAAAAATCAAATTTAGTAATCAGAATAAGGATAATAAAAATTATGAAATATAAATAGGTAGGTAGTAGTAGTAATAATGTAGGTATATGTCATATTTATTTATAGTTAATAAATAAATATACGTAAATTATATACCTACATTATAAATATATGCGATATATATACGATGATAAAATATAATAAGCCAGTCATGCAATTCAATATTAACAAGATTAGAGAAAGCCTATGAAGACACTAATATTAGCCGAACTTGTTTTTTGAAAACGTTCTTGGAATACATTCAGGAAACAGACAGCACCCAAGAAATAAATCATAATAATCTGTTATTTTCTACGTCCTTTAGAGGAAGAGCTGAAGCGTCTCCACGCAGCAGGGTATGGGCAGGTGGGGTTCAACTATGACGCGCCCGCTGAACCCGAACCCCCGCCTCAGCCGGCTGAAGTGGACGAGGAACCCTTCGTCCCTACACAAGCGTTCCGGTCACTACTGCCTGGTGATATTGTATTAGTAAGTTTTTGTGGATATAAGATATAAGGAACAATAAGTATTGAAATGATGTTGCAATTTTTAGTGTTGCCACCATTAACATTGTTTATATGTTTTTTATTTATGGCAATTTGCTGAAGGCTACGGCAATTTCTGCCAGTGTCACGTGAAATGAATGATTTTATACTTACTCTTTTGTAAAATCATTGTCAGAATTCTTTAGATATGGTTTCTATAAGTGAATTGTGTCTTATTATCATCTACATAGAGTAAATTTTCTTTCAACAGCCCGAAACTCTAAAGCAAAATGCTATAATAGAAAAAACAGCGAAGTTCATAGCATCTCAAGGTGCTCAAATGGAGATCCTGATCAAAGCGAAGCAGGGTGACAATCCGCAGTTCAAGTTTCTCAACCGGGACTCGAACTTGCATCCTTATTACACAACGCTTATTGCACTGGTGAAAGCTGAGAAGTGGCCGGAAAAGAAACAAGAAGTTATCGAAGGTATGTTCTGATCTATCGTCATGACTAGCTTCCTCCAGCGGTTTCACCTGTGTTCCTTGGGAACTGTTTCATGCACTCTAGTAAAATTTATGCCTGTAAAAAGTTATAATAAACCTTACCTATAAAAACCTGTTTATAGCCTATAGCCTTTCTCAAGAAATGGGCTATCTAACACTGAAAGAATTTTTCAAATCGGTGCAGTCATTCCGGAGATTAGCATGTTCAAGCATACAAACTCTTCAATTTTATTAAATTAAGCATCGATTTACAGCATTATTGAGGTTTTCTTAATGTTTTTATCGTTATTATCAGTCATTTAATGATGGCGTAAAGCTTCATCTTCTATTTAAATTATTTTTCCATTTTGATTGAATAAAAAATGCCAGTATATGTAACTGTTACAGAAAAACCACAAGAAAATGAGGAATATTTGCATCCAAGTTTAGCATCTACTGTTATTGAGTCTGTAAGTATCAAACTTGATTGAGTAAAAAATAAAAAAAAAATCACACACTACAAATGGACAAATGACGATTGTTTCATCACTTATACTTCAAAAACATAAGACTTCCATACAAACTTCCAGCCCTGTTTTAGCCTTTTAGCCTTTTATGATCCTTAGCATGTACTAGATGACCTGTAAAAAGATGGTGCACTAGTTTTGTTACACCCTATATATTTCAGTGGAAATGTGCTCAGTTAAAATGCCATGTCCCCAGGCGCCAGCCATCCCGAGCATCCACTACAAGCCGTCGGCGGACTGCGACTACACGATGCTGATCAGCAAGATGCGCGGCGAGGGCGAGGGCGGCGGGGACGTGCCGCCGCCCGGCACCGAGCCGCCGCGCGCCGCCACCATCTACCGCGCGCCCGTGCTCTACGCCAGGGGCGCCGACGGCACACACGGTCAGAGAATATTCTATCACTACCTGTTGCCCGCGACACTCCCCCATATGTGACAGCGTGATCATATGTACGCTTTCTGTTGACCCGACCTTTTAGTAATATTCATGTCAAATTTGAAGCAAATCCATGCAGTACTTTTTGCGATTAGCGCGGACATACATACAGACAAATATTCAAAAAACTATATTTTTGATATGGTTCAGAATAGATTTTGTGTGTCAATAAAACAGACGCCAGTACATCAAGCTATTATGTCATACAATATCTATATATAAAAAAATATATATTTCAACTTTCTTAATACAAGGTCTAATCTTGATTGGAAGAAAATTGCAGACTAGAGTAGCCTGATGTGCGTCTATACTTTGCTATTACTTATGTACGAAAAATTTAATTTAACATATTTAATGGGAAATTATGCTGCTAACACAGTGCCCAGAAAGTAAATATACCTCATTTTCTTTTACACAGTGGATCCCACAGCTGCCCCACCAAACCCACCCCAGTACCAGCAGTACGCGGCGTACTACCACCAGTACCTAGCCCAGGAACATCAGCAGAAGGAGCAACAGAAGCCACAACCCTCACTCAAGTCTACCGGCCTCAGCCTTATGAAGAACTACAATAGCGAGTCTGATAGCGATGTGTCTGGTGAGTTTATCTAACTGATATTTATTGAGTACCAGTGCTTTATATGGAGCGACTGCCTATTTGATTTCCCCAACATTGGGCAACGCTATCTCTTGGTAAGACAAGACGAGTTGTTATTATTATCATAATGAGTACTTGCATTAATTCCCAAAGATGAACAGATGCAAGCACATCAAGCTACCCCAAGCTGTCAAATTTTCCCCATACAACGTGTAACGTTAAAAGCGCAGAACTTGAAAATAGTTTGATCAGAATAACAAGCAGTATCAATTAAACCACTTTTGAATATAGATAAAATAAAAAATAAAAAATTAAAACGCCATTACTTGCTCCAACCCAATAAAATAGGTAAACAAACACAAATTGTTGTTAACCAATTTAATTTTTCCCATCCGCGGGACAATAATAGCTCTTATTTCAATGCCAATACGAATCTTCCATGCAGTAAATACCATGAATTAGTCGAAGTGAACAATATTTTTTTCTCTGGAATAGGTCAATTACATTAATCTGTTGGGGTATCTGAGGTTTCGCGCATTTAACGTTACACGTTGTATATAAAATCATACTTTACTCATCTACCCACAGATTTTGACGACAGTTCCTCAACGGATAGCAAGGACAAGTCTCCCATAGTAACTCCCCCCGAAGACGTGCAAATCGTCATCGACAAGATGGCGTCATACGTCGCACGGAATGGCGACGAGTTCGCTGACATTGTTCGCGCGAAAAACGACCCGCGGTTCACGTTCCTAGACCCGGGGAATGTTTATCACGCATTTTATAAACGGCTTATGCATCAGAAAAGGGGTGTCGATGTTAATGGCAAGGAGAAGAAGAAGAGGACTGCTGGTGAGTCTAGAAGCTTCCACATTTCATATTCAGGCATTACACAGTATTTGTGAACGGTGATATTATGTATATTTATTTTTTTATTTAATACACTATGGAAGACTTACAGCTATATAAAAACTAAACAAAAGAAAGAAATCATAAATTACAGAAAGCCAATTCTTCACAAGTCTTATATTGTAGGTTATAACACCTTCATCATACATATATGTATATTTTGCCTTATGGATTCAAATCAAACTTAAACTCATTTATTCCAACTAGGCTGATAAATCAGCACTGTTAGAGCGTCTAAACAAAAGACAGCCTCCTAAAACGCCCACCCTTCACCACTTTCAATGTGTTTTCTCTCCCACCAACACATGTCTGTCTGTTAGATTTGTGTTAACGCTTAGCATCCATCATGTAAGCCTATTGCTATACATAGGTTCCATGCAAATTTCAATACAATTTTCCTTTTAATATTATCAGTTCATGTAACAGGTGGACTATACGTAAGATCAATCTATTAATGTCTAAACACTCTTTGCATATAAAACTAAATATTATTATTGTAGTAGATAGTTCTTTTTTTTCTGTCAAATAATTTGAGATTGGATTTGTTTTGTATAAATCTGGTTCTTCAAACCTAACAGACAGACATTTATTGCTGGGGAGTTTGTTGCGCCACTTCTTCTCCCCAGCGAAAACACATAGGAAGTGGTGAAGAGTGGGCATTTTGGGGGCTGCCTTTTGTTTTTTTGATGCTCGAAAAACGGCAGATTTTTCAGCCTAATTAGAATAAATGATTTTTGATTTTTATCATTCTCTTTCACAGCACCCGTATCATTTTCCATAAAGAAATTAAAGGAACCAGATCCTATACTCCCGAAACCAGCGTTGCCATATGAGTCCAGTTCGGACGAGGACTCGGAGAAGCCTGCAGACAAACAGACAGACAACGATATCAAAGAGCCACCTAAGACATTCCCACAAAGTATTATCATGAATAATGTTCCTCCAGTAGTGATGTATAAGATTGAGACACAAATGAACAGTGAACCTGTGAGGACTGAGCCAGTGAAACCAGTTAAACCAGTCATAATACAAGATGTTAAGGACATACCTATATTGGAGGAGAAGCCAGAAGCTCTGACGCCAGAAGTCCCAGTCACGCCTGTCTTTGAAGAAGTAAAAGAAGTACCCTTTAAAGAAGTGCCCATAGTTTACCCTGAAAAGGTTGAAAAAGTTGAGAAGGAAAGAGAAAAATCTCAAAGTAAAGAAGTAGTTCAGAATAGAGAAAGTCCTCAGAAAGTGGTCAGCCCCCTTAAAAGGGATAGTTCTCACAGCAGAGATGTTCCCCATAAGAGAGAGAGTCCACATTCTAGAGATCAGTCCCATAAGAGAAGTAGTCCACACAACAGAGCGACTTCCCGTAGCAGGGATAGTCCCCAAATAAGAGATAGTCCTCGTAAAAGAGAAAGCCCTCTAAACAGAGATAGTCCTTACAGGAGAAACAGTCCCCATAAAAGAGAAAGTCCTTATAAGAGGGAAAACTCTCACAAGAGAGAGAGTCCTTACGTCAGAGAAAGAGATAGCACACATAAAAGAGATAAAAAGAAACATCGGGAGCGCAACAAGGAACATAGATCGAAGTCAGAAAGTAGGGAAGCAAGGCGGAATGAAAGGCGAAGTGCAGATAGAGAAAAGAAGAGGGAGAAAGACAAATTGAAGGAGAGTGAAAGAGAAAACAAGAAAAGTAAAATTAGCAAAGAAGAGCTGGAGAACGAGATTATATCCTTGGAAGACAATTCCGATGATTTGATCGATTTAACTGGAGACCAGTCGGATTCCAAAGGTAACATTCCAATAAGTTCTTTTTTTCCCTTCGAGCTATGTAATGCTATAGTTATTATGTTTTCAAGCTATTTTTATGTTTTTGTAATCTGTGGACAATGGTTGCATAATTGGGATGTGGACTAGGTCATAAATAAAAAAAAATATTATATTCATTTTGTAAAGCATCTTAAAATAATGTCAGTTTAATTTATCGTTTTGAATCGAAAACTGTTTTTATTGATATTATAATTGAAATAAGGATTGATGTGAAAAAATTGTGACGTCATATGTGGTGTTTTCATACAAATTGCATAGAGAGTAACCGTTTTTGACAGTTCTATAAAAGTATTGAATTTGACTAGTTGTCCGCATCCCTATTGTTAACATAGATAGGTATAAAGTTTTTAGTAATAAGTCTAATTATGTAAGTGTTTTTCTTCTCCCCAGCCAATAAATAAAATAGTCTTGATAATAATAATTATGGTTTATTCCTAGGTGAAGGTGAAACAGAGGTGGAACGCGCAAAACAGCAGGAGAGACGGCGCCGCGCCGCCGAGTTCCTGAAGAAAGTTGGCGTCGACCCCGCCGCCGCCGCACTGCCCACGTCGTCGCTAGCCAGCGCTATGGTATGTGCGACAACATTTTTATATACAAACAGAAGGACTATTATTTCAGAGATACAAGATTAAGGGCCAGTTTCACAGGTTACGGATAGCCATTATCTGCCAGATAAATTAAAACATGGAAGAGAATTAGTATGAAATTTTCTGCCAGATAAACTATCTGGAACTTCGTCAAACAGGCCCTTAGATATAATGAGAATGTATTTGCTTTGTCTGTAATTTTTAAAAAGTGTATAAACACAACTCATGTAAGTTATTGTGATGAGTAATGGGGTCTCGGGTTCGATTCCCGGAATCGGACTTCTAAACAGTTCTAGGTATAGAAACAATGTATATTATGTGGTACTTAAATCTTAGGGTCTAAAAATTATTAAGGTGAGCTCGTAAAATGTTTCCCAAATAAATTATCTTGTATATGTAATACTAAACTATCTAGCGAAATATCATATTCCTGTTTAAAGCATACTTCCCCTCCCCCCCACAGGTGGACACGTTAGAGTCAATACGAAAGAAGAAAGCAGAAGAAGAAGAGAAGAGACGTAGACGCGATAAGAGACGGCATCGAGACAGAAGAGGTACCTAATGCTACTAATATTATAAACTAGTTTCCTCTAGCGCTTTCTTCCGCGTCCCGTGGGTACTACTACTCCGCGCAACTGGATAAAAAGTACCCTGTAGTCTTCCCTTTAAGCTTGCAGGTTATGTAAGATTTTTAAAGTCTGAGTAATGTATGTGTAATTTTTAATTGTTGTTGTTACAGATTACGAAGACGATTCGGAGAGGGCACACAGAAAGAGTAAACGCAGAAAGTATAAGTAAGTTGCTGTTTATGTACACAAAGCAATCAGGTCCACGCGGCTACACATCAAGCTATTCAAAACTAGTATAAGCTGACCGCTCAATTTGTAGAAAGATCATAAAAAGCGAGTCCACGACAAATTGGTTTTGTAGCCGTGTGTACAAAGGCACTGCTTATCTCTTAAGAAATCTGTTCCTGCAGACCCCCTATGAGATCTATGCTATCATAAGTCCGGGATCCGAATATAGAACGTATAATTATGTATTTGCTATCTTCTATATACTAAGCGATTGTTGTGTTGTCTCTCAAAAATAGCTTTACCGATTTTGATGGCTATAAAATCTAAAAATTATATTAATATTTACAGGTCATCGGATGAAAATGATGAATCAGATTATGATGGGTATGTATTTTTACATTTATTGTTATGTATTAATTTTTTAATGTTGTAATTGTAGTAATTATTGATGTAATTTCATAAAGGGTCACCATTTTTTTATATTTCCAAATGTATTAGAATACATTTTAATTAGTTATTTTAAAATGTAAATTATATAAGGTTAGAACTTTTAATTACACCAATTTTTATGAAGTATTCTATAATTTATACAAAAAAAATATTAAGGTATAAAATTACAAATTTAAAATCTTTTCCCAGATCAAAAAAGAAGAAACGCAAGAAAGAGAGGAAGCATAGCTCTAAAAACAAACGCAAGCGGCGTCGGGAGGCAGACGTAGACGAGGAACAGCCTGCACCCATCAACATAGACCTCACTAGCACTCTCAAGGAGCTCCGAACCTCCTCCCCAACCAAGGAACTGGTGCTACAAGACTTGGAGGAGACGCAACACAGCTTCCTCCGAGATGAATCTTCTGACGAAGAAGTAGCAAGAGATAAGAGAAAGAAAGAGAGACAGTACAGCGAAGGAGAGTGGTCGAGTGATAGTGAAGGCGATTCTAAGTCGTCAGGTAGTAGGAAAGATGAATAAAATACAACCAAAATACATCTGCTTTTTACATAAAGAAATTATGTTCAATTTATAAAAGAATTTGGAATTATGGCCAACTAAATTGTATGTACGTAATAAAATTTAGGGCCAGTTTCACAGGTTACAGATAGCCACTATCTACCAGATAAATTCAATAATGCAACTTTTTTTGTGAAATTATCTGCCAGATAAACTATATGGAACTTATCAGCAACCGGTGAAACTGGCCCTTAGGTTTGTAATTGCATGGTAGGACTAAATTTTAAATTGATTGTGTCGGTTTTTATGTCGTGTTTTAAATTTTAAATCGAATAATGAAAATAAAATTTTGGAAATATGAAATCATGCAAGTCAACGTTAAAAATTGGAATTTTAAATAATAATAATTATTAATTAAAATGGTGGTGTATTTTAAAATAAGTCATAGGATAATTTAAATAAATACTATTTTACAACACATCCTGTTATTAGGTACAATTTTTATAACATAAATAGACGTTATAAATATCTTACGCATTTATAAATAAGACATCTCTCACTAAAACCTTTATGCTCCTTTATTTGTTATATAATTCCCTCCTAAGAGAATTTCCATAATCTCCATTTAGATGGAAAGAGTTTCTCGATATAACGGTAGATGACAACTAGTCAAATTCATTACTTTTATTGAACTGTCAAAAATGGTTACTTTGTATCTCAGACTAGCTTTTGCCCGCGCGGCTTCGCTCCCGTTCTACCCTACTCTTCTCACCTTTTAAACCTTCCCTAGACCTCCACGAACATTTCAAGACCAAGATAAGATAAATCCGTTCAGCCGTTCTCGAGTTTTAGCGAGACTAACGAACAGCAATTCATTTTTATATATATATATTATCATTTTTTTTTATCTACATGGAACTTGTAGACGCCGTAACTTGAAAACACTGTGCAATAAAAATGAAATTACATATTTGTAGCTTAGTTCAATAAAACAAAATATTTACAAATCTATACCTAATATTTTAAAGCCAAAACTTTTTTTGGTACGATTTGAAAAAATATTTCAGTGTTTGTTAGATAGCCCATTTTGTTGTAAGAGACAATAGGCTTAGTACTTTTTATCCAGGTGCGCGAATTTGCTTCTATGAGTCGCCAGTGATAACGTTGTCGTAAGTCTTATAATTTTGAAATATTGACTATTAAAACTGTTGAATTTGTATTGTCCGAATGTTTGTAAATTATTTTTAAACTTGAGCCGGTTTCACAGGTTACGGATAGCCACTATCTACCGGATAAATTAAAAAAATGAAACAGAATTTGTATGAAATTATCTGCCAGATAAACTATCTGGAACTTATCAGCAACCTGTGAAACTGGCCGTTACTAGTTTATTGTTAAGACTCAAATATTGAATGCTCATTGATGCCGTTTGTCACCATATTATGTAATACACAATGCTCCAAATAAACAGGCCTTGTACTAGTAATTAATGTACAATAGAATTAAATAAATATATGTAGTTTCCTACGACAATCTGTTTTATTTACAATGATAGCCTGATTTTAATACAATAATTGAACATTTTTACCTAGAAATTATGTATCAACAAAATAGGGATTTCAGAATCGACTACTATTGAAATTCAACATACATTAACTCCTAGCAAATGACAACATAGTTTTATTTTTTAATTTTAACCAAGTTGTACGTGTTGAAAACGAAGTTTCCTTAAGAAATCGTTTTTATATTTTTTACTAAAAATGAACTTTAGTCAAATATGCATACGATCACTGGAATCCGTATAGACTTTTATTATAATGTTTTTATAAGTGATTAGACCCCAGGAGAATGCGAGAAAAAGAAGTCGGTTACTAAGGGTAAAATCTTTCTTGGGTCGATAAAAAAAAGCAAAAAGCCAACGTCACGCGGTGTTCCCAGGCGGTCACCCATCCAAGTACTGACCGCGCCCGATGTTGCTTAACTTCGGTGATCGGACGAGAACCGGTGTATTCAACGTGGTATGGACGTTGGCGACATATAGTACGAAATTAATGTGTGCCTATTTGTAACAATGGCTGCTACGTAACTATAATCGGCTTATTTTTATTAAAAGCTTTTATTTAACTTACAATGTATGTATGTTACGGTGGATTCGAGCCAGCGCAAATACGCGCCGCGGTTTTTATTTTGTAGTCTTATAGCAAGGTCTTTTTTACAAATACTAGAAGTATGATGATACTTCATTTATTACAGGTCATCTCTGCTTAGTCACTTCCCCGCGAATTTACACTCTAGATAAGTGCTTAACTTGTCAATCAAAGAGGCTACGAATAGACCATGGACAAAGTATTTTGAACCATAACGATGAAGACTTAATAGCCATATTGCATCGCCACGATGATATCGGTGAACATGAAGCAATTCGTGTATTTCGCTTCCCTTTTTAATATGTCAATCAAAAAATAATCCCCTGGATAGTGCGGAAAATCCATTGAAGATATATTTTGATAGACAAAATAAACAAAAGTTTAGGTATTAGGTATCTAGTAGTGTGGCATTATCTTATCTTTGTAGATATTACCTTTTGCTAAATATCATTAGATAGATTCATAAAATCTTCCCAATGAATTTACAGAAACGGAGGTCAGATAGATAATAAGTCGCTCCATGCAATACTCAAAAAAAAACACTAGTTGAGAAAAGGCTAGGCAAATTAAAAAAAAACGCTCTAAGGAGTATGGGTTGGTATCTAGTATTCTTTCAAGTTCATAGTTTCTGAGACATGCGATGGCCCAGCCATACCCCAGTGCCGAAGCCATGGCGGCGTTGACGGCTCTGGGCCACGTTTTCACAGCCAAGTTTTCTTCATGAATCAAGCTTTTCCACGTCAAACGACAGAGGGAAATAAATTCCTCTTGACTGAGTATATAAAATACTAATCTATAGTTATGCCAAAATTTTTGGTCTATTTATTTTCCTGTGTTTAGTTTTGAAACCTCATTACTTTACCAAAATATTTTCGCGATCGCTTTTTTAGTTCTGTTTATAACCACCATCAAAATAAGAGGTGTGCCTCTTGCGTTATGATGACCTATCTCCAAGTATATCCCCCGATATAGGTACTCGGAGATTAAGGCATGAGTAAGAACCGGTATTTCCTTCTTTACGTCATAAAGAAACAAGAGTCTCAAACCTCAATATGAGGTCCGCAAGCGACAGAAGTAGGTACTAAAAACAAGAAGTAGGTACCTTAACCAAATAGGAACCTAGGCAGATACTTGAAACTACAATTGACATTTAAATCCCTCACACGAGACACATCCAGTTTCGCTAGTTGTAAAGATAAAGCAAAACGTAATATCTACGACCACTAGCGCAGTTCAGATCAAAAACAGAGGAGTTCATAACAATTCGCTATCTCGACTAAGTGTTATCTGTTTGTTTGTTTATATTGTAACACGTAGTTAACTAATTAAACTGGATTTTTATACATATTAACAGTACCTAATAGCTTATTGTATAGGTGCCTAAACGTTTTCTTAATTTAAGGACGATTTATAAATGCGCGCATTAAATCTCAATACATTTAGAACATGGAATACGTAACCTACCTTTATTACACACGAGGCGCGAGGGAGGGAACGTGCGGTTGCATGGTCTCCGACCATAGGAAGCTGAAAGACACCGCGCGGTGTTTGTGTGAAAGGCTGTGCAATATGAGATATCATTCATTCATCGTCTACCACGCCAATGCACGATGCCGTTGATTGAATCATCAAAGAAATAGGTAAAAGAATGGCTTGTAAATCTTTCTGTTTTTCTGATTCTGATTCTCTATAATCGAATATATTCTTTGTTATCTCCAAAACCTAAAGAATTCATTAGTCCAATCTAAAAAAGACGGGATTTCTATGAAGCATCTAGGTACAAGGTTCAAGCCACAATAAAGTACCTGGTACTACAATATAGGGAGGAGACAGTCAGCTCCCGTGGTCTTCGTAGCATTGACCTGAAAAACAAGCGAGTAAATCCAGACGCAGCTAACTTGTAGTCTATTAAAGAGTTATACTATCTGACAATAGTTAAGCCAGTTTATCTGATAGCGTCGACTTCTTGAGCTTCAGATGCTCTTAAGCCGCTATAAAATGTCTATGAGATCAAACATAGCGCCAATCCCTTGAATTTCCAGTTACTATTCGGGTGTCAGGGAGAATAGACGAAAAAATGGCGAATAAGGTAATAAGATGTCAAAATTTGCTTATGTGGTACTTTTGGGTTAAAATTTTGGTGTTATTATTATGGAAAGTCAAAGATCATGGGAGTACCACCCATAGCTAACAACTATATTATTTTCTAGTTGTTTTTGACACCATCTACGTTCCTTCTGGAGCCCAAGTGTTTCCCTCTAAAGAACCGGCAGCCCCAGTAGGCCTTAGCTCTTAGTTCCCCTTAAAATTGCATCATTAATGTGTGTGTTATCATCTAACAGAAAGGAGATGTGACCCTGATCGACCCGTCGCAGCTGCTGCGTCCAGAACCGGTGTTCAACGACAAGCCGCTCGAGGCGTTCCGGGACTATACTGTGGATGACACCGACCCTATCCGCGAGCGCGTGCGCAAGACGTACTATGATATGCACACCAATGTCACTGTGGATCTCGTCAAGCGTAAGTATCAGAACTTCCTTTTTTATTGGAATAAGAAGTAATGCAACAAACCTCTCTCCAGCAACATATGTCTGGCTGTAGGTTTGAAGAACCTTTTCTTTTTTTTTCGTGAGAAATCTTCAAATTATGCATTAATCCCGCTGAGGGTGCAGCTGGAGGGAGTGTCAGACTCTTCCTGACTAAAACCCACTATGTTCCTTCTGGAGGTCCCTGTGTACCAGGGCCACGGTAACTCTTGCGAACAACCCGCAGCCCAGGCAAACCCTGGCCCTAAAGGACCCCTCGGTTTGAAGAAAAACAATTTTAATAAAAAAAGTAAAACACATATAATGAAAATAAAGACGAAAATGCTTTCGTCAGATTTAAGTCATGAGATTTTCGAGTTTCCATGTCCATTTTAACGTTACAGCAAGCGCAGCGTAGGACGTCCACCAGCAAGATGGATAGACGACCTTATAAAGGTTGCTGGATGCAGGTCGCTTCCAACCGTTATATGTGGAGATCTGAAGGATCTCTATGGCTGAGATGATGATGATGCCCATTTTCATTTGCATTTCGTAAAACGATCTAAGTCACATTGCCTACGGTAATAGACAAAGTAAAAAAACCTATGAATAATCGTGAAGCTAATTTGTTATTCATATTTTCTACAGAAAAGAAAGAAAAATGGCTAAAGTTCAACACATTTAAGAGCACGATCAAGGACGCTCTGATCAAGCTGAACGAGCTGGTTGACGAGTCCGACCCTGACACCGACCTGCCCAACATCGTGCACGCCTTCCAGACCGCCGAGAGGATCCGACAGGACCATCCCGATGATGACTGGTTCCATCTTACTGGGCTCGTTCACGATTTGGGCAAGGTATGTGGCGTTGATAAACAGCTTATGAGTAGATAGGCAGATAGGCTTTCATGAATTTCTTTGGATGTTGACCCATAGAAATTATAAAGCTTTTACGTGTTATACTTATTACAAGTACTTAAAGAGTAATATAGAGAGAGCTATTAGATTATAGCAATTATCTTGGAAATAATACAGATATATTTTCTGGTAACTTATGGCACTCCGAGCTCGTGGGTTTAGTCGCGCGGATTGATCGATCATAAGGTTAAGTAAAGTTACTATTTAGTATTCTGTGGTAACACTCGGCTTGGTCGGTCTATCTGTAATGATGAGTTCCCCCGTGTTTCGGAAGACGTGTTAAGTTGGTGGGTCCAGGCTGCCATTTGAAGATCTTCGGCAGTCTTACCAAGTGTCTGGTTTCCAGGTAACTAAGTTGAGAGGCGGTAGCCAACCGCATCTGGTTAGACTGGAAGCCGACCGGAACAGAGTTGGGAAAAAGCTACTCTAATCTATTACTTATACATATAAACGTATTCATTAGCTTATAAGTAACCAGAAGGATCCCCAAATCAGTCAAGTAGTTTTGGAGCCTATTCAATCCAAACTAACATTCAAATCTTTCCTCTTTTTAATATTAGCATAGAAAAAAAACCTAGGCAGAAATTGTATGACTAGTTGAGTTGCGAATAAAATAATAACGTGATCGTAGATAGTACTAAAGTGAATACATTAGCATAAGCAATAAACATTGCTAGTCTACTCGGCATAGATAACCTCGCTAACGACTCTGAACTCTTAATTGGTGATCCATTGATATTAAAACACTTCTCACTGGAAGTTTTCATGACAAACTTTTACAGTTAATTTATTTATTTTTTCAAGTTATTAGTTACTTAGACCTTTAGAAAATAAAAAAGGGCAAATTAAAATAATGCATCATAAAACTCATCTGCATCGCTGTTTGCGGGAATCGTGCCCAAAAGCTGCCAATGCTGATTCGTTGGCAAAGATATCGGCCTGCCCTTTTGTCACGTGTGGACTACACTAAGTGCTTGCTTATGTCTCTAAACAATTTGTGGGTACTTGGGCCCCATGGTCCCAGTGTTTCAACCCCAGACGTCTCAAACACTGTTATTGCTGATTAGGTTTTAAAATTTGGTCTCTATAATATGAGTGTGATCTTCAATATTTCTAATGACATTACCTACAGTCACCGGCGCATAACTTGGCAAGGATTTTGACTTTTTTAATGAGGATAAGTTCAATCATCAGGCGTTTAGATACACAAAATAGTGGCCCCTTTATGTGCTTTTCATGAATGCCATGTTTGATTTGTAGGTATAGTTATTGCTGTTTCGAAGAAATATGATCTCTTTTCTCGTTACGATTTCTGCCAAATTATGTGCCGACTCAATTCGTGAAATTAATAGTCTTTGTTTTTATTCTCTTATCGCGCATGCTGCAGAAAAATCAACAAAACAAAAAAGGATTTTAGAGAGTTTGAATTCCAAATTCGTTTTAGGATATTGGAATTAGGTGACAGGCTCGTCCCTACCATAGAATAGAATCTTACTATAATATATTGTATTACCCTATATAAATCGATAGTGTGTGTGTTGTTTTTGTATAAAGTATTGATACCCCCAGGTGATGGCCTTCTATGGCGAGCCTCAATGGTGCGTGGTAGGGGACACCTTCCCTGTCGGCTGCAAATGGGCTAAATCCATCGTGTACGGTCCTGAAAGCTTCAAGGACAACCCGGACACTTACAACCCTAAGTACAAGTTAGTATATTCATCATTATAAAACTTCTTTAAGAATATTATAAAACTGAAGAGTTTGTTTGTTTACTGGCACTCGCTAATCTCTGGAACTATTGTATAGATTTGAAAAAGTAGTTCAGTGCTAGATACCCATTTGTCGAGGCTTAATATAGGCTACTTTTTATGCGGTTGCGCGGCGTGGGTCCTACGGGACGTGGATAAAGTCGATGGCAGAAACTTGTTACATATAAAAATGTATAATGATCGGTTTCTGAGTATCATCAGTGGCGGTTATTCTGTTAATTTTCGTTTATAAAAAACGACCTATTGTGCCACCCTATCGACCTAGGGTGATCAGAAAGCGACCATATAAGTACTTTCGCTGGGTCTGCCTGGGCTGCGGGTTGTTCGTAAGAGATACCGTGGCCCAAGCACACAGGGACCTCCAGAACGAACTTTGTGGGTTTAAGTCAGTAAGACTCTCCAGCTAAACCCTCAGCGGAAATCATCAAATGAAAAAAAAAGTCCTTTCGCTGTTTTTAATCATTTGGTTCGGCGGGTTCTCTTCTTATCAATGTTCTCCACTTCTTGATATTTTTGCTATTATTTGTACCTTTATATCTTTGTTTACAATTTTAGAAGCGTCCAATTAATCATTTTATTTTTATTCATTAAATAATGTTCAAAACAAAAATATTCATTATCAACAATATACATATGGAAGGTTTATCGTCAAATTGTCCCGCTGTGGGTGCAGTTGGAGGGAGTGTCAGACTCTTAATGACAGTAAAACCCCACTTTTGTTCCTTCTCAAGGCATTTGTGTGCCAGGGCGGCGGTAACTTTTGCGAACCATCCAACAGCCCCGGCAGGCTTCGGCCCTGCGGGGCTCCGCCAATAGGGATGCGGACTAGGTCATAAATAAAATACTTTATCATATTCATTTTGTAAAGCATCTTAAAATAATGTCAGTTTTATTCATCGTTTTGAACCGAAAACTGTTTTTATTTTTTTATTGGTAGTATAATCGAAATAAGTATACGGATATATGTGGTTTTTTCATACAAATTGCATAGAGAGTAACCGTTATTGACAGTTCTATAAAAGTATTGAATTTGACTAGTTGTCCGCATCCCTATTTTGCTGACTGCGCTTCGAGAAGCTCATGGAACATCACTGACACGCCTGTCGTCATTACTAACTAATCCTCACTTGATATTTTTTTTGTTACCCTTAGCACGGAGTACGGCATGTACGAGCCTCACTGCGGCTTGGACAAGCTGGAGATCTCGTGGAGCCACGACGAATACATGTACCAGTTCCTCAAACATAACAAGAGCACGATCCCCGAGAAGGGGCTATACATGATCAGGTACAGTTACATATATAAAATACTTAGTTTATTAAAAAAAAAAACAACAGAAAGTTGGCGTCGTACTATCATAAGTGAGCAAAAAACTAAGACAAGTTTGAGCCTTGTGGCTCGTATGACAATACAATTTACAAAGTATGATAAACATAAGTCTTAATATCTGAACATTTTATTTATAAGCTTACTCCTCTAAGGCAAATTATGGAGAGGCTACATACAGATATTGGGTACATCCATGACTAATATTATAAAGCTAAAGAATTTGTTTTTACTTGAACTCGCTAATCCCAGGAACTACTGGTTCGATTTGAATGATTCTTTTGGTGTAGATAAATGTCTGATTTCATTCCCTGTCTTAACAATGTCCATGTATCGAGGAATGTTACTAAAGATTCGAGTCCGCGGAGAAGTTCTCACGGGACGCGAATGAATTCGCTGGCTGAAGCTAGTAGTCCAGAAAGACCGGGCGACATGATACCCGTTAGGCTGATGGCTGATTATCACGCAAAATCAAAGATTCGAATCATTTGCATTAACTTCTGCTTGATTACTTTTCTGTTGTTTGTGTGAATTATTCTTCCCATAGGTTTACGTTAGTTAAGAAGTATGTGCAAATTATTTATCCAATGGTTACCTGCAGATACCACTCCCTGTACCCGTGGCACGCTGGTGGTGACTACCGCCACCTCACCAACGAGAAGGATGAGCAGATCCTGCAGTGGGTTCTCGAGTTCAAGTGAGTAACTACCTATTTACATTTCTTCAGCACCGCGTCGCACGGTGGATCGAAAATCGGCTCTAGAAGACATAGGATCTCGATGTCTTAAATGTTTTTTTTTTTGCTGGAAATGACTTCTGCCGATCATTACTGTTCTATAAAATGTCATATGAAGTAATTGTGTGCACAAACGGAAGAGTTATAATTTTTATAAGAAAAAAATGTATGGAGCTGACATGAAAAATGAGGATATCTCTGGAATCGCAAGGTTGGCCGTTATATCCTTGCACTCTGTTATAGTACTATTTATTTATGAATTTTTGACATACTCCATATCGCGGCATCACTTGCGATTTTTTTTTTAAAAATCGTCAAAATAAAAAATAAAAAATGTTTATGATATGTTCATTTTAATGCTTAAATATGGCTATACCAAGTGTAAATTACAATATTTTTTATGCTTAGACCAAAATATTCTAAGAAATCACAAAGTCGTATTACCTACTTTGTGATTTTCATTTGAAATTATATGGTAATTATGAATTACGTAATATGTATCTTGTCTAATGCCTCAAGTCCACATTAGCTAATGATTAATAAAACTTAATACCTAGTTAAAAGGATACGTACCAGAATAATTTGGGGTACTCGCTAATTTAGCAATAAGTGCAGGATTAGCTTAATGAAAGTAATTAGATAAATGTGATACCATCATTAGTCAATAACAATAAATAGTCAAACATTGGATTCACAACTTCAGTTCATTTAGAGCATTTCTAATACTAACATCTATCCTACCGTGTCTTTTTACTCAGTTACCGTGAATAATGGAAAGCATTATTACAAATTTGGATTTGTTTGTTATTCTGAGAAATCAGGATGCTTTGTCTTTCGATCACGAAATATTGTTCAACACACTTGTTATTCGACTGGGCTCTAGCCTTTCACACGAAGACAGTGTTACCGTGAAAGAATTTTGTCGAAGATTTACACGGGCAGTTCAAAAGAGATGGCTACGATCCCACAGAAATAGTGAAGTTTTTAGACGTGATTACAGTAATTGGCTTGAGGCAAATATTGACTGGCCAAACTGCGTGCAAACCAATTTGCTCATTAAAGAATCAACAAGTGAAAATATTTCTACTGAACCTGTACCTGAACCTGTACCATCAACTTCAACGATGAAATCAACTTCAACGATGACAAAAAGATCTAGAAAGCCGTTTGAAGATCTAAGTAACAAGCAGAAAAAGAGACGATCTGATGAATATAAAGGCGATGACCCTAATGAAGTAGCTTATTCAGCTGCAGCACTTTTGAAAGGAGATGGTCGTGAGGATATTGCATCTGTTATTGAACATATGCTCCAAAATCCAGAAGCAGCAGCAAAAATTAAGGAAATGTTGAACAAACCAGCTCCTTCAACAATATTTTCACCAGAAAAAGCACTGGGTTTGCTACTTTCATTAAAACTATCGAAATGGCAATATATCACATTAAGGGAAACGACTATTCGAGAAGGTTCAAAGGAGATATATCCTTCTTACTATAAAGTGCAAAAAGCTAAGCTACAGTGCTACCCTCCGAAGGCATTTGTGACTGTAACGGATTCATCTGCTAAGATTGCACTACAAGCGTTACTAGATTTAACAGTGAACAGAATTTTTGAAACTATTCGTAGTCCTGATGCGATACAAAATAAACAATTGATATTAATATCAAAGTGGGGATTTGACGGTGCATCTAACCAAAGTAGATATAAGCAAAACATAGAGAGTGGTCAAGATGATTCCAGCATATTTATGACGTCTTTGGTTCCATTAAAGTTGACAGCTGACGGTGATACCGTATGGGTGAATCCAAAACCCTGCTCACCTATGTATTGCCGTCCAGTCCAGTTTAGTTTTGTGAAAGAAACCAAAGACGTTGTCATAAATGAAAAAACTGCAATGGATAACGAAATTGAAGCTCTCGTTCCCTCAAAATGTCAAGGACATGAAATTAGTCACAAATTAATGATGACGATGATTGACGGCAAAATTTGTACATATCTGTCTGAAGCTAAGTCAAATGCAGCCTGCTACCTGTGTTTGGCTAAGCCTACAGAAATGAATAAGTTAGATGTCATTGCGTCAAAAACCATTTCTTCTGGTGTGTATGAGTTCGGATTATCAACACTTCATGCCCGCATTAATGTGATGGAATGTCTTTTACACATAGCGTATCGTCTCGACTTCAAAAAGTGGTCTGCAAGAGGAGAAGGTCATCAAGAGTTATTGCATTCACGAAAAAAACTCATTCAAGATCGATTCAAAGATGATCTCAACCTTTTGATTGACATCGTTAAGCAAGGATCAGGCACAACTAATGACGGGAACACAGCAAGGCGGTTTTTTGAATTTCCTGATAAAACTGCAGCGATCACTGGATTAGATGAAGACCTAATACGCAGATTTTCTGTGATTCTGCAAGCTATCACATCTGGAGAGATTATAGACGTGCCGAAATTTAAAGAATACGCTAGAACAACCGCTGAAAAATACGTGGAACTGTATGATTGGTACTATATGTCATCAACCGTCCACAAATTGTTGATTCACGGAGGGGACATAATTGCAGAAAATGCTATTGTACCAATTGGAAGTCTTTCGGAAGAAGCTTCAGAGGCCCGAAACAAAGACTTTAGGAGGTTCAGAGAACACCATTCGAGGAAAAAGAGTCGACAAGCATCAAACGAGGATATCCTCAATATGCTTATCATCTCTTCTGATCCTCTAATTTCTTTCACAAGACCAAAATTAGATGCCCACAAGCGGCAGACATACTTTAAGGAAACAGTAGAACTATTGAAACTTCAGGATCAGGAAGCTCCGACAGAGTTCTTAGAAGTTATATCTATTGTAGAGCCTGATTCTGAAGTGGATTCTGATGGTGACGAATTATAAAATAAGTTATCTTTTATTGTTTATGTTAGGGTAGGTTAAGTTCATTTTTTTTATATAATTTACTTTTATTTTTTTATCATACAATAGTTTACCATTTATTGTAATTGAGTAATGATCACGTTTATCTAATTACCCTCATTATGGCACGTATCCTTTTAACAGGTATATAGGTATTAAGTTTTATTAATCATTAGTTAATGTGGACTTGAGGTATTAGTCAAGATTACATTATTACGTAAGTCATAATTACCATGTCATTTCAAATAAGCATAAAAAACATTGTAAGGTACACTTGGTATAGCCATATTTAAGCATTAAAATGAACATATCATAAACATTCTTTATTTTTTATTTTGACGATTTTTTAAAAAAAAATCGCAAGTGATGCCGCGATATGAAGTATGTCAAAAATTCATAAATAAATAGTACTATAACAGAGTGCAAGGATATAACGGCCAACCTTGCGATTCCAGAGATATCCTCAGTTTTCATGTCAGCTCCATACATTTTTTTCTTATAAAAATTATAACTCTTCCATTTGTGCACACAATTACTTCATATGACATTTTAAAGAACAGTAATGATCGGCAGAAGTAATTTCCAGCAAAAAAAAAAAACATTTAAGACATCGAGATCCTATGTCTTCTACAGCCGATTTTCGATCCACCGTGCGTCGGTCTAGTAGTCGCATAGGACGATTGCTGTGCACGGGGAGTCAGTTTCGTTGCCCGAGTCGGGCCGAAATCACTTTATGGGTTTGAAGATACATTCAAAAAGTATTTAATACACCTACAGCCCACAAGATAATCCAAGAGTTTCATAATAAAACGTGGTGCAGTGCTAGATTTAGACCATCAACTTTTTTCAAGGTGATGGTTTGAACTTACCACTAAAGTTCGTATTTTTTTAAGACCACATTTTTTTATGAGATGGAATAAGTTTGGTCTTCTAGTTGCAAGCCCTTGTGCTGAACGTGATGTATTGTTTCTTACTCCCATTTATATCTTATAGACAAAAACTATAAAACCTTCTTTTATTTTTTCTATTAATTATTTTCTAAGTATATCTTGGACACCAAATCCGGTTAGACTGGAAGCTGACCCCAATATAGTTGGGAAAAGGCTCGGGAGATGATGATATAAAACCTTCTTTTCCGAATAATTTTCTTAGAAGGAATACTTTGTTTCCCAGCAAATACGACTTGTACACGAAGAGCGAAAAGGTACCTGACATCGAAGCACTGTGGCCCTACTACGAGAAACTGATCGAGAAATACATCCCCGGTGTCTGCGAGTGGTGATCATCTACCTTCCGACCCTCAGACTTATTATGACATCCGTTTAGTGCGAAGTTTGTTCACTCAATAATTGGGTAGTTGACTATACGATATTAATTTGGTAAAGCATCTTAAAATATGTTCACTTTCATTTATAGTTTTGAAGGAAAATCTATTGGATTTTTTTTATTGATAATTTAAGTAAAATACGTATATACTAACTTATTTTATCGTCATAATTTATTCTAACTTTCATACAAATCGCATAGAAAGTAATTGATTTTGACAGTTTAATAAAAGTAATGAATTTGACTTTAGTTGTCAACTACCGTATTCGCGAATTACAAAAATAAAATGTCTTTGCAACTAACATCAGTACTATATGTAATATTTTTTAAAGTATATAAACACTGATTTATCAACAGAAGCATTAAAAATGGATGTCATAAAGATGTAGGCATAATATTGTATAGTATTGTTTTCTTTAAATTATTTTAATAAATTAATACCATGTATGAATTTAAATTGTTTTTTTACTGCCACAATCTTCAATCAATCTTATTGACTGTTTTACAGAACTACCACATGAAGGCCTAGTCAGAAGTAAGGTGGCTCGTGGCTCGCCATTATGTCCACTGACTTAGCAAAGCGAAGGTCACATCAATGTGTTTTTAAAAATAAGATTCCATTATATTGTCCTCTTAAAAAAACATGACGCCACGAAAGTTTATCTATTCCAATACAAATAATATTTTTTTGGGTTCCGCATGCATCACAGGAAAATCGAAAAAAAGTTGTTTAGATCGATTTTCGGAAACTGTGGCTGTTCTCAAAGGAGATCAGGCAACTGCGCAGGATATAATGGTCGCGAATAAGTGATTCGCTATTCATTCATTTTCTTAGTTCGATGAGACGGCAATCTGCCACAAGCGGGGAGAGATCAAGACGGCATTATTAGTTATGTGTGTTTGCACGAGCAGAGGGGATGGTTGGTAGGTAGCTTTTTTTTTCGTGGGAAATCATCAAATGACCCCTCCCGCTGAGGATGCAGCTGGAGGGAGTGTCAGACTCTTACTGACTAAAACCCACTATGTTCCTTCTGGAGGTCCCTGTGTGCCAGGGCCGCGGTATCTCTTACGAACAACCCGCAGCTGGTAGGTAGGTAGCTGCCCCTACTACACTTCGTATACCACTCAGATCAGGTAGCTCCCTCAGGTGGACCTTGGCTAGAGACAGGAGGTGGAAACGCAAGGAACAGTTGTAAGAATACAACGTAATAAATCTGACTATTTCACTATTGCAATGCCTATACTAGAATTGATAGCTACCTTTATATAATGGCGAACATCCTTATTCTTCTATATTGAAGTCACGAGACTTTGCTATTGACCTTCATTCAATTGCAAGTCAGACAAGTTCAAAAGATGCTTATTTTGAATCGTAAAATATCCTCTAATGCCCTCTAGTTATATAGTAGATTTGGCATACCTACTGAGCAATCAGTAGAGTCAATAAAATAAGTAACTCCACTATTCTGGGGCGTCTCGTCACAAAATCGTAATGAAGGCTGCTAATAATCAATTAGGATCCTGCAGGATTATTTGTTGCAAATATTCAGTTTGATGGATTAAGTTTAAGGTTCACTTCTCTCGCGCGAAAACCATACTTAACGTTCCGCTTATGCTCATCTTAATTCTTTACAAAAATAACAAGATCATTCAAAAATACTTCATATTTGTCATAATTGAATACAGACATGGTTACAGTCATTAACCAGCTAAACACAGCAGGATTTATTTTTAGGCCCTTAAAATAAAATATGAATTCAGACATCTTTACGGACAGAATAGAAGGTAGAACCTGCTACTCTAGACATCGTTTACTCAGTAATTACTCATCAAGGAGGGAGTAGTGGAGCTGTATGCAGACAATACGCAGTAGACATAAACGTATCCTTGACCCAAAAATAAATGCGTTTTAAACTAAACGTGGACAAAATAGCTCTCTTTGAGCACAATCGACAAATAAACGTCAATAAGACAACAATGCTTGTTTCGTACAACATTATATTAACAGTATTATTTGTTACTGTAAGATACATTGCAGATTTGCTTTGTCTACTTCCCTATGTTATCTTCCTTAAGCAGGCAATGTATGTCGAATGCTGTAAATGGATCTTATGTTGACAGCACGTGTATGACACTATAAACTACAATAAGAAGAATCTATATTTGAACTAAGGTCTTGTCCTGAATCAGCTACGTTTTGTGACTGTCTACAGAAATAGGAGATCTTTTGATCCACTATTTTGGTACCTGTCCTGCGTAAGTTCGGTTAGCGCGTTATTTATAAAAATATCTTTACAGGGAAGACCCAAAAAATATTCCCAATCTGGCGCCATTTAAAAAAATATTTGTACACCAAAGCTGTTCCCATTTCAGCACCGAATAAGTTTGATGCTGAAAAAGTACCAAAAAATGTTTTAAATTCTGGAATAAAAAATGTTGGTGCCAGAATGGGAATACTTTTAGCACATTATGTAGTTATATTGTTCAGATAATTAGTCAATTTTTACCCATAATATCTCATAATAAATCCATTGTAAGTACTTTTATCTTTTATAAAGGTCGCCGGAAGACGCTGGATGCAGGTCGCTTCCAACCGGTATATGTGGAGATCTAAAGGGGAGGCCATTGCTCAGCATTGGACGTCCTATGACTGAGATGATGAGTACTTTTAACTCCAGCGAAAATCACAGAAACTGTGCAATATTTTGAAAAAGACCAAGAACAAACGAGTTGATTCACGAAACGAAAGAACATGAATCAATTTGTAAACACGAACTACGGAACCCAAAAACATCCCAAAACATTGAATAAACATTTATATCAATAGCAATTAATTATAACGGCGCGTCATTGGTAAGTAATATTTTCGCGGTTTTTTTATCACATTACGCTATCGACCGATAGCCTGACTTAACTTTTGACCTGCGTGCTATCAATTATCATTTAAGTTGTGCACAAACTGTGGTGCCAGTACTATTCGGAGGGCCTCAGTAGCGTCTAGACATGAAGCCTAAACCAGTAAGTTTTTTTTTATATTTACACTAGCTATAGCTAATCACTGCTGTTTCGTCCTGGATAAACAGTAGCCTACGTCCTTTCTTAGACTCTAGACTATGTGTCTAACAAATTTTATTTAAATCGGTTCTGTAGTTTTGGCGTGAAAGCCAGACAGACAGTTATTTTCGCATTTATAATATTTGTGAGGATCACACCTCATTACTGTAGTTTTAAGGGAAAGGAATGTTCTTTTCCCGCCTTTTGAGTTCTAAAGATGTGGTCAGAGTTTTAATTCCAAGTCTCATATAGAGTTAGAGGGGTTTATGGTTTCAGTGTCCTTTTACGGGGAAAATATTGATGTCCGAAAAGTACCAGCAAAATCTGTAAATTTGATTTTTTGTGCAGTTGAAACATAAACTACTTATTAATTTTCTTGATTAATGTACAGGTGATAATGAAATATGTATGTACAAGTAAATTGCTCATAAACTGACTTGCCCTATAAACATTTATTGCCCCTTGCGTATTGCAATTCTGACCCCAGAGCTGAACAAAGTTGATAACATATGTATCCGTAAACTCTTAGATTAATGATCACGCAGCGTCAAAAACTGCAACAACTTCAGGTGATTTGAACGATAAAAATGTTGGACCACGTAAGAAAAATAAAAGAAAATAAATCCGAGCATCCCATGTATAAGGAGCTTATGTTACCAACACTGAAACGACAAGGGAAGCGGATCATTACAGAATCGTGGGCGACCACACAACAGCTCTTAGTTTACATTGCTATTTCGAAACCACCACGTGCGCAGTCTGCTTACGAACCCAACAACTTTAGTGGTTCGCCTCTTCATACTACAATGAAGTTTGCATCTTTGCAGGACTCCCCCGTCTCCATGATCGACCCTTCGCTGCTTCTGCGGCCGGAGAAAGTGTACGATGGGAAACCAGTGGACGCCTTCCGTAATTATGATATCGATGAAACAGATCCTATCAAAGAACGTGTGCGCAGGACGTACTACGAAATGCATACTAAGATGACCGTGGATTTTGTTAAAGGTAAGCCATTAACTAATTGAGTAAATAATTTAAGAAAATAAGCACACTGTGAAGTTATAATCAGCGATTCAGAATTGAAACTTACCGATTTTAAATTACCCATACAGAAGTAGGTTAACAACTAGTTAAACCAAGTGGATGAAAAAAAAAAACCTTAAAAACGTTACAGCATTTTCAACGGCACAAAAAATACAGCCAACTATGATAACCTTACCTCCCAGGGCGCATGGAGAACTGGCTGAAGTTCAACCACTTCAAGAGCACGATCAAGGACGCTCTAATCAAGCTGAACGAGCTGGTTGACGAGTCCGACCCTGACACCGACCTGCCCAACATCGTGCACGCCTTCCAGACCGCCGAGAGGATCCGAAAGGACCATCCCGATCAGGACTGGTTCCATCTTATTGGACTCATACATGATCTTGGAAAGGTAAGGATGGGTTATTTGAAGTACTAAGATTATTTAGCAGAAACATTAAACATAGCTATGTCGACGATATAATGCTATTTCCTTAATCATTTTATGATCATGAAGAAGCACATAGGCTTGTAGCTAGTCTAAATTGAGTAACCTTGTTTATATACTTTATTCTTTTTTCCTAATTCTTTTGGAGTCAGAGCAGCAAGTCACCTTTATCCGTTCGTCATTTTACGACAATAGCCTTGTTTCGTGTCTTTGGTTCTCTGGGAATCTATGACCCTTTGCATTCATTGCTATAGAGAAAGAATACCTTGCGTAAGATATAATATCATGGTTTTCTAGGTGATGGCTTTCTACGGCGAGCCTCAATGGTGTGTGGTGGGGGACACCTTCCCCGTCGGCTGCAAGTGGGGCAAGTCCATCGTTTACGGTGACGACAGCTTCAAAGACAACCCTGACACTTACAACCCTAAGTACAAGTAAGTTTGTGACTATTCTTTTGATTTTTTCGGTACATCCTATCACGTATAGAATGTAAGAATGTAACTTGTAAGATGACGGCAGATAGAAGAGCAGCAAAAACATGCTGCGCCGACCCCAAATAAAACTTGGGATAAGGGCAGGAGGATGATGATGAGGATGATGATCCTTACACGTAACTACTTACTTCTATCTAAAGGATTTTGGGATTTTGGTTTTAGTAGTTCTTGAGATATATGATACTGATGATACACATCTAGAAATTAAAGGAAGACATGTCCTGACACCGATGGGTGGAACACTGGCCAAAATAATCCAGTCTGATAAGCCAGATCCGAATTTGAACGTTTGCTATTGTTTTCAGCACGGAATGCGGTATGTACAAGCCTAACTGTGGCCTGGAGAACCTGATGATATCGTGGGGACACGACGAGTACCTGTACCGTGTTCTCGTTCACAACAAGTCCAAATTCCCTAAGGAAGGACTCTTCATGATCAGGTGTGTAGACTATTGGTATTATAAGTAAAATAATTGCGCATTTTTTTGGGTAAGAAAGAAAGAAGCATACAAGGAAAATTAAAGTAGGTACACATATAAAAAATAAATATAAATGTGCGTGCCAAATAGGTCCAATTCAGCAGTATACCAGACAGCTAGTGGCTAACGCTGGTTTTAAATTTTTTGGACCTAAGCGGAAAATTGATTCTTTTGGAGGGTAATTGGCAAATTTAAAAATATGCACAACTTCGAGCTATGAACTGCAGTATGCGCTAAGTTATAGCAAATTTTTCTTTCGCGCCAAGATTTATAATATGCGCTAAGGAATATAAATTACTATTGTACTTATTATCAGGCAATTAGAAGATCTTCATTTCTAAACATTATCTAACTAAGCTGCAAAATGATGCGGAGTTGTACAAACAATATAGAATCTACCGACAATCGACTATGTCTCTGTGTAAGTCACAGATAAATTTTATCATCAACGACGTTGTGACACTTCACTGCAGGATTCAACTAGATAGGTAGGAATAATTACTTTTAATGTAATAAAAAATGGTAAAGAGAAATCCCCGTTTTAAACAGTAAAGTCTTTGCTTTGTCAAGATTCCCTTTCATCATGGATGTTAATGGAGAAGTCTTATTTCTTTTAGATACCACTCTCTGTACCCCTGGCACGCGGGCGGTGACTACAAGCACCTCATGAAGGAAGGCGACGACGAGATCATGAAACACGTGCTCAATTTCAAGTAAGTCATTAAAAGATATAGAAATAAAAAAGGGAACGTCCAGACGATGGTTGAATTGGCAATTTTATCGATTTTTAAGAAGACCAAATCAACAGATTACTTCGTCAAAGGTGACACGGGATCTGTTTTAATTTTTTGTGGTATCTCGCAGTTCAGCCTAGCTGTTTACTGCTTAGCCGGTCGATCCCTGTGGATGATTAGTTTATGCTTCCAGACAGGAACAGAAATACTTATTTCAGAGCTTGCGCTAAGGCCACCTGTACGGTATAGATCTCAGCCTAGGGCGTCGCTGGTGAGGACAGCAACGGATGGGTTTAATAATATAGATGATAAGTGTTAGCGGTGGTTTTCAAAGTTACAAGCTCAGCTCGCGGGCTGGCTCGTCGAAATAGGTCAGTTCCAAATCCTATTGATATATCTTTAGTCACCCTCTTTATAGAGCTGGTGATCCTCTTTCGAACAACGCAGGCCGTTATGTTGATGACTCAGTGCCTAATCAATAACAGAAACTATATTTTGACCTTCTTGCCCCGCAGTCAATACGACCTGTACACAAAGAGCGCTGGTATCCCGGACATCGAAGCCCTGTGGCCCTACTACGAGCAACTGATCGAGAAATACATCCCCGGAGTCCTGGAATGGTAAACTGGATAAGAACACCTGCATAGTACAAATGTATTTAATGGAACATCATTATTTTACTAATTATTTAGTGACCGTTTCACTATCATAAAAACTTAAAAAGGTTAACAAAATCTTCAATTGTTTTGCTATCTCTAAAATTTATAAGCTAAAGTGTTAGAATATTCCTAATCATATTCTGGTGGTTTCTCGTATGGTAGCTGAAACGTGCATAAATAAATGTACACCAATAGCCAACACCAGCAAATCAAACTATCCGAATCTGTCAAATTTTCCTAATCAACTTTGAACAATATAGTTTAGCAATAAGGTTAAAAATCTATTAAAGGAATTTGACAGATTTTAGTAGATTAATGTGCTGGAGTTTGCACCTACTAAGTTATAAATACTAACTGTTGTAAGGTTAGATTTCAGATTATTTTATTGACATATTTCTAAGCTAGATGTGAAGGTTGTAAAAAATACAGGAACTACGAAATTAACGGCCAGTTTTACAAGTTACTGATAAGTTCCAGATAGTTTATCTGGGAGATAATTTCATACAAATTCTGTTCCATTTTTGAATGTATTTGGTAGATAGTGGCTATCCGTAACCTGTGAAACTGGCCCTAAGTACCTAAGATAATTTTAAAAGACTCGGGCTGTTCGCTAGTGATACCAAAGATATCATTTTTATTGTTTTTAACATTCACATAAGTTGGCCAATTTATATGATAAAGTTGTATGATATTGTAAATAATAAACGTTATAATTTTAATTAAAGTTTTTTTTTTATATCTGTTTATATTTTTATGGTTTCTTTCCGTGATCAGCTATCTGTTAGAGGTCAAATCATGTTTGTTTATTATCTGATAAGATTATAATTTTTAATAAAAATATTGGTTGATAAGAGATACCTACTACAAACTTTTGGCGTAGTAGCTTGGCAATTAGCTCATGTGCTGTTTTATTGAGCTACTGGTTTGAGTCCTACAGTACTAAAGGTATAAAATTCTAGACTAGACTAGGTATAAAATTCATGAGGTTCCAATAAACAAGAAAACACCAACTCTATAATAAATCAGGAACTTTATTTAAAAGCTATATTTACAAAAATACAATTATCTCAAAATATGTAATAATTAAACTACTAAGCATCAACAACCGACACAGAAGTGTAACACAGTGCATGTTACGTAAATAATAACTCAAATACCCAGCCCAAATAACTTGACACAAACTGTCAAACGCACAACAGCTTTGTCGAAAATGTATACAAGAAAAAAGCTTTTAAAAAACAAAAAGGATTTTTTCAAATCTCTTACTAAATTACGGAGGTATGCGCGAACAAACATACAGAAAATATAAACATGTCGAATCGACAACCTTTTTGAGAAGTCTGTTGAAAATAATTGGAATCCATTTCTGTTTTTCAATTTTTTCGACCATTATTTTAAATATGCTGTTGGATTTTTTTTGTTTCGCCTTACAGTTTGTGCCACGTAAAATGGGACGCAGTTTACAAAGTAGTTTAAATCTAATATCAACCTATAAACGTCTTCGTCCACCAAACACACTTTGTACATTACAGCCTCCAATAAATATTTACCTCAAAGCCTAAAATTAAGTTTTTTACTTTCATACAACGTGTGTTTGATTCACAATTACAAGATCTCAATAATAAAAATCACATTTCAAAATACGAACATTGATACACAAAACATTCAGCCAAAGAAACGCTCACAAAATCAAAATGCTAAAATAATTTACTATAATAATAATAAAAAATACATCTTGATTTACTCCAATTTATAAAATCGCTGGATTTTTTTAAACATTCCAATTTAAGTAACTCTAAAGAGTATTTTTTTACTCAATGATTCGGACTAGATATGAAAGTAATCCAGATGTAATCAGATAATACAATCACAATATTTCCTTAGCCAATAGGAATGCGCGCATGAATAATCAACCAATACCAACAAAGTTCGCGCTACTACGCTCAAATTCTATTGGTTAACTATGAATGCTTCTAACCGAAAATTTTCCCGCTTATTTCTTTAGCCAATAGGAATGCGCGTAATAACAAATCGACCAATACCAACAAAGTTCGCGTACTAAGCTTAATTTCTATTGGTTAAGTATGAATGCTGCTAGACGAAAGTTTTTCCCGCGCTTACCTATTCTTCTGGCGTATCGCATTAGGTTAATTTTTTTTCCGAGAATGTATTTAGTATTAACCTCTCGTATGCCGGCAATAATAAGACAATAGAAAATTAATTGTCTCTCGTGCATATGTGCGCTCCGGCATACAACGGGTTAAAAATGATAATGATTGACATTGCCATAACTTTCATGCGAATAGTAAAAAATTAGACGAAGAGATTACATACCTATAGGGCCTGTTTCACCTACGAATAAGTTCCAGTAAGTTTATTCGGTAGATGATTTCATATAAATTCTGTTCCATTTTTGAATTTATTCAGTAGGTAGTGGCTATGTGGGCACCGTGAAACTTGCCCTTAGAATATAAAATTGACATAACAGAAATTGTTCTCAAATTAATTTTATTTAATTCAATATGCTAAGTTTCATAAGGTGTTTCGAAGAATTAAATTGCATACCACCCTTATAGAATCAGTACCTACCATTCGATTATAATACATTATTTCAATTCCATAAATGCACTTTCGCTCTATACGTGAAGGCGAAACTTACTTTCATAAAGGTCGAAAGCCTAGCGTACTCTAACAATGTATAAATAGACAATCACGTTTATATTCGAAGGCCATATCATATTATTACGAAGTTATAAATGTAAACTACGTTAAAGGCAGAGTAGGGAGGGGTATAATTACGGTGCCACGGAATTATATATTGGGTTATACATATTTGCACATGAATCAAATGTCTAGTCACGATAAGCAATAATTATTGTTCGTTATAGATACCGTGGCCCTGGCACACTTCCTTCAGAAGGAACATAGTGCAGTAACACTCCCCCCAGCTGACTCCTCGGGGCGCCAGGTTTGGAAATATGCCAGACTGTACCTACTCGGATTATATGAGAGTTTGTTAATGGCCCTGAAAAATATTTTACTTAGGGCGCCAGGATAACTGAGGCACTGACGCTAAGACTATAAGTATTCAGAATATATGTATTTTTCTTTTTATACGGCCCAAAATATGTTGTGCCCTACATTTATGGAATAAATTACGTGGTTATGAAGACCTATAATGTTTGTGACCTATCGTTAGATTATTTCTGAAACATGACTATTGGCTATACATTAATATGAAGTTATTTTTTATTACATCATGACTCCATCTTACAACATACATTTTCGTATTCTCATTTAAGCCGCACATTAGCTTAGAAAAGACCATACAAGTTTTGCTTCATTAGCAAGAAGGCGAATATTATTTAAGTTATTTTAATTTAAAATTAAAACTAATTAATGGTCGTGTCCCTTATTAAGATGGTACCCTCCTATCAACCTAATGAATCAGTCTTTATAGTGAAAAGACGGCTCAATACAACCTAAGGCCGAAACAAGGCATATTATTTTTTTATCACACACTTTTACTTAGCTTGTAATGGATGCATAATCTTGAACCTTATTTTAGAGACCTTTTCTTTTAGCCGTGAAGAAATCTAAATATCTCACACACACTGTCGAAATCTTTAAGGTAGCCTTCAAACCTTTTCTGGCGCCCATCACAAGTGCCAAGTTTATCGAACGAATGATTACCACAATACACAAACGACTCTATAGATATATCCTTAAGGTTCAAAATCATACTTCACTATCACATTAACGCTAAATCTCTTTCTTAGTACACATACTTCTTTTCTTTGTTTCTTCTAAAACGACGTCTTTGTTCCCAGACCAAAGTTTCACGAGTTCAAAAATATGAGTAAATTTCTTTAGGAATGTATTACAACCAAATTTTCGATGGAATAATATTAATAAGCTACATTAACCAGCCTTTATATTTGGCTACACATCTAGCTTTAGAGAAATAATGTTTATCATCTTCTATTTTTTTTTCAATACTTGAAATTCTTATATATTTAAGTGAATATATTCCAATAAAGTTCACTATCACATATATTTGATTATTATTGAGAAGGCTACAACAAGGCTTTCTTAGTAATTTTAAGAAATTTTCAGACGAATATAGGTAAGCTTTAAATTCTTGCTGAATAGCGATAATATTTTCGACTAATCTTGTATTGAATAATTATGTATTAAGTTGAAGTTGTGTCAACTTCTCTCCAAAGGCATATATTCCATACCTACTTCAATTAATGTGACTACGTCCAACGCCATCTATGAGCCATCTATTGTAATAACAAAGTTCTTAAGACAGTAAAGTAATTTGTTCTTTATCACCTGGTGTTAAAGTTCATATTGGTTTACGTTTCGAAGTGCTTGTAAATGCTGGTGACGTAGGCCATCACTTGCTGCCAGTCGGGCCGCTCCTGCTGGATCATATCTTGAATGTTCTGGAATGAAAAAGCGACGATGAATTAACAGAACTGTATTCATGAATGTGGATTATAGCAGAAGGGGACTACCAAAGAAACGATGGATGGATTATGTAAAAGTTGATATGACAATATTTATTTGTTGATATGAATGTTACTTGTGAGATGAAGGCAGACAAATTGGAGGAGTGTGGTAGAAAGAACAGCCTCCGTTGACCGCAAATGGACATGGACTAAGCTATGCCAAACAACCTTATGCAAATGTAATCGACAAAATAGGTCACACCAAAATTTTAACTGCAAAATGGCAGCCTAATTTCGATTTTTTTTTCACAAGCCACATTTTTTAAAGTTTTTAGCTAGACATATTGACAGCGTATTTAACTCTTCTGTCGGGCTTGTGAATGTTATCTTTTTTCACAAATGTAAATGGCCAATAGCCGTCGTTAAATAATACATAATTGAACACCGTAAAATACTCACCAGTGTGGTAGGTATACCGACGGACTCAGCAGCGGCGAAGGCGACGGAAAAGTTGGTCCGCTTGTCGTGAGGAGACAGCGTCGAGTATGCGATGCGACTATCACCCAAGTACGAGTGTAGCAGCGCGCATATCGCCATGCCGTCGTTCCATGATGAACTGCGGAAATTTATACCAAATATTTATCACGTTCAACAGCGAATAAGGTTAATATACATACCTCCTATGTGAGATACCATTGACAAAAACGCTAAGTCACTTTTTTTTAAGAAACATTAAACCTGGCGTCCACTTGCCAACACAATCTGGCGCCCTCATCATCAGTAGAATAAAGTCACCAAATATAAGCAGCATTGAATGAATGCATAAAATAACAATGAGCTGAGCTAGAGATATTATGATGAAATGTCTCAAAGACGAAGATATATTTAATCACTTCTGTATCAAGTTACATTTATAGGAAAATACTCTCATTAATTTGGATAATCTCGTTAAATTGAAATTATAATGTAACATGTATGGCTTACCTAAAATTAGTAATATCTATGTTGTTGTATCCCATGGTCTTCTGCTGGCACCATTTGAGCAGCGCATTGCGTTTCGACCCACCATTCTTCACTTGCAAGGCATTCAACGGGTCCTTTCTTTCACCTGAAGATTATTGTATTAATATAACGACCTTTGTAAGTCTCGAGATTAGTATACCTTTTGACCACCACAGTCACGTATAGATGACAAGACAAGAAGTGTCCAACACGCCACGGTCACGACTACGTGACAGACTTATAAAGTTAAAAATTAATAATCAGATTTAATCGATATAATTGCGATCTCATCATTACTATATTGTAGGTATTTATGGATGAATTCCTAGCTTGGCGCTGAGGGCACGTCTTGTTTTTTGACGTGGTGGTCAAAAGGTTAAGTAAAGTTGGATTTAGATAAAGGTATTGTTTGGTTTATTTACGAATCGAATTAATCAGTGAATGTTAATGAACATTGTGTTTGATGTTTTGTTTTTGCGGACATTTATCATGCACGTACACATAAAAGCTAAGCTTAATACTCACCTATATAGACCTGTTTTAGTTTTATACTTCTAGTCAAGAATATCTAGAAATGTAATATTACTTAATGTTTTACTGAATTGACTTTTGTTTCTTAGCTCATTTATTGAACTGACAGTTTCATAATAGTCTTATTAAAAAGACTGCTTCTAAGGCCTCTTCTACAGTGCTAGTATAATTTGTCCAATGGCTTGGTTATACTTTATTGCATTTAACAGTAAAAATGTTTTACTAATTATGAAGAATTTTTCACGACACCAACCAAGATCAAGCTCACATCTCTAACTATACACAAGACACTTGAATTCTAAAGTCTTAATCTACCTACATTCGAGCCGTATAGATAGTTATTGTATATTTGTGATTTAGCTGTCAAAAATAAATTTTCGCAAACACTAAATACAATCAATGACCACTTTACTTACTGATTTCAAATAAACGAAAACCTACAAATTAATGAAATCACTACTACTGGAATCAACAAACCTATATTTGAGGAACTCAATAAAACCACACGACACTTACAAACGTCAAATCACATTATTCTAGCAAATCATCTCTCTAAAACAATTCTAAGATCATCCGTAAAGATCGTGCAAAACACTCACATATGTCTCCATAGCTGTTCCTCCTGACGAAGCTCTCGATGGCCTTCTGTTGCAGGCTGTGCAGCGCGCGCTGCTCGTCCGGCATGTTGGCCTGCGCCGCCTCTACCCCCCCGTTAGGCACAACGTCAGCAAGCGACCAACGACGGCTTTGTGATACTTTCCCTACCCTCTTAGAGTAGCTAGGGTCTTTTTTGTTAAGTGAGAAGACTATGATCAGGGCCGGTCCTAAGGCCGTGCGACTACACCGGGCGCCATGTAAAGGAGGCGCCAAAATGAGCCAAAGTGGGCGCCAAAATCAACCAACCGAAGTTTTGTACTGTATTTCTTCGTTTTTTTTTTGTATGCGTCAGGACCGGCTCTTACTATCATTTAAGATCATGTGTTTGAATACCCTCGTAATCAATTAGAACTTGAGCTACTACATTTGTTAGGTGTAAACTCAAATCTTTGAAAACATAGCTACATGTAATGGTTTTGGCTAGTGTAAGAGACCAAAAAGTTAGGGTTATGTCAAACTACTACTACTGTATCTTTGAGGGTAATTTCTGGTTAAGAATCACTGTTCAAGTCTAATATGATATTTCAGTGGTCCCAACCTTTACTAAAGCCACTAACTAAAGCCCTTTTGTTAAGTGCGAAAATCCGAAGCTTTAGTTTATGTATTCGAATGGCTAGTTCGAATCACCCCTACATAAAGAATAATGGAAAAAGAACCCAAGATTTTTGTGTGTTCAAAAGCGTTTAGGTGAACGATAGAGAGATATTGAAAATAGAAAGTGTTCTATAGAAAAGCCTTATTCATTTAATAAGACTTCTTTCTTAGTAGGCACATCAACACAAACTAGTAACTCATTTGAAGTACCAGGTACCATAAAATATGGTATAAATTCTGTTTAGTATCACAAAACCGTCGATAGTAGTACATGAGCGAAATATACACACAGTCAGCCAGTGTGAATATTCCATAGTAGACACAAACATTGCAAGTACCGTCCCCAATGAGTGAAGTCCAACAACCAACTCCGTTAGAAAGGGGGGAAAATTTCGGGATAGTAGTTTATATTTACACTCCATTTTGTTTTGGAGTGATTTTTTGATATATAAAATGTAATTCCCTTGTCTAACACAATAATGATCAAAACTAAGTAAAGACATATTAATTAAGTTCCAGCAGAAATATTGAAAAACAGAAAATACTTGAGATAAAAAATCAAACATTAAGGGCCAGTTTCACAGGTTACGGATAGCCACTATCCACACTATCCACATTCAAAAATGGAACAGAATTTGTTTGAAATTATCTGCCAGATAAACTATCTCGAACTTTAGCAAAATGTGACACTGGCCCTAATAGACTATCATCAAGGTAGAGAGTTATATTGTAATAGACAAAGGAAAAAAAACTACCAAAAAAAATAGATAAATTACTTGTCATAACTTTTTTTTCGTTTCTTATACAGGATGTTTAAATAAAAGTCTAGTAGCATGCACCATGTAATAGCTAGCAGTTATTTAATAAATAAATTAGTAAGTCGCACACAACACATAACGTTAATAGGCTAGGGTCGGGCTATGCGCCGCGTTCATGCTGCCATGCTGGAAAAGATAAGCGACTTTCATGCGATTATATGTAGCCGGGGACGGGGTTAATAATCTCTTTTTTGGGGATTTCTTAAATTAACTTTATCTTAGCATTTTAGCAATTCTTGGGGTATCGTTATATTTTTGAATGCATTAAAATAATAAATCTTATTTAGGTAATCATGCTGATATGGGAATAAGGATATAAATAGTTCCGCATTACTCCTTTTACTATGCAAATACTTTATATAAAAGAAAGGCTTTTCCGTGCAATTAAACCCCTTTTACCTACAATTCCATTAAAGATCGTTCTTCAAAATATTTCCAGAGCTTTTAATTCCGAATATAATCAAAAACCTTTCAATTTTTTTCGGTAAACACTAAGTGCCAGTTTCAAAATGTCCGAATTGACACTATCTACCAGATAAATTAAAAATGGAACAGAATTTGTATGAAATTATCTACCAAATAAACTAACTTGAACTTAATTTAAATGAAATATCACTCAATTTTTTTCTGTAACATATAAATTATATTCAGAATTAGATGCCCAAGGAATCTCTACACATCTAATAAGTCTATGTAGACATTACTACAACTGTCTCTACTTACCATTGGCAATGGGCGAAGGTCTTGCGCCTCTAGCTGCGGGCGGCTTGGTGGAAAAGGCAGTGCCCCCCATGCCGTTAGTTGCCGTTGTGGAATCTGCCATGCCGTTCTTTATAGACGTCGACGTTGTTGTTACACCTACTGTCGTTTGCTGAAACGAAAATATATTCTTGTATTTTGGAATTTTACGGATCATTTTTAAGTAATTTTGTGTCCTCATATAAAAATCACCCTGTATATTAATTTTGCTTGCATTGGAGACTTTAAACAAGGATACAATTAAACCACGCTGTATATCTATAAAATTCAAGATTATCTGGATCAGTATTGATAAAGGTCTACTTAGATTTCTACTAGTGACTTCGCCTAATATCAATGCAAAGTTATCTTTATAAATACTGAAGTTTCTCACCTGAGGCCATTCCCCTACTGGTGTAGTGGCGGGCGACTGCTTAGCTGCCTTCGCGGCATTTTCTATACTTTCAATAAGGGATTTCACCGAGAGACGCGAGTCTTGTCGACTCACACCTGGAAAAATAATATTGGGATATTTAACAACGTCTTATGCATAAAAGATGGAGGTGGCAATTTTAGTAGCATTTTTCAGATAATTATCATCATGGGATTCCAGATAACATGTTACAGGTATACATTGTCCTGGTATAGTAAATTCTCGAAGATGATCAGGAATTTAAAGATCAATGGAGGAATTTCATCAAAGAAGTTGATCAAATTAGACATAAAACGACCAAGAAGAGGGAAAGAGGTTCGGGTTACCTTTGGTCCTTCTATGGGAAGCCGCGGTGGCCATGATGTCCTGTAGTGACGCACTGGTCAGTAGAGGCGGCGGAGGCGGAGTTTCTTCTGTCCGCGGCGGTATGGCTGGAGATAATACCACGGTCGTAAGCTTACAGTCACAGATATCAAAGGACTCAATCATCATCATATTACCCAAATGCCGTCCACTGCTGTACAGCAAGGACTTGAATACTTATTTCAAGGTAAGATGTGAATTTTCAGAGCATAACCTTGGATTCCAAAGAGACTATTTTGGGACCAAAGATTTTATTGTCTTTATAGAAGCAAAGCTTCAATTCTGTAGATGACATTTAAAAATCCAAAAATCCGCCCACTCAAACCCTAAACCAGGTGCATAACAAAAAGAAAAACCATGCTTATATCGTGACGGACAAATAAATTCATGTTATAATTTTATATAATACTCCATAAACCTTGGCATAAAATCGAATTGTAATACCAAGCATGACCATGGGCATTCGAATTTTAAACCGTATTCGTTTTCATGTTTGAAAATTTTGAACAAAATGACGCTCACAGAAACATAAGCAACTGAACACTGTTAACCATTCTTTATAGTTTTATACACAATACGTGTTAGATAAAAGGCAGAGATATTTTGACCTTACCTAAAGCTGTGTCCTGTATACCTTGGCTGTACAACCCGACACCATCTCAATCCTTCTACCTAACACGCGTTCGAAATCCAGCGTTCAGAAGCTTAAAATCCACAAAAATTATACACAGAAAATACCTCCACCGTGTGACCGCCACCAAATGAGACAACACACGACACTATCATGTTTCCATACATTGATACAGTTATTTACATTGAATTCACACTCGAACGTTTAGGTTTCCGGTCACAAAAGCTCTGACTTACGTAGAGGTCTTCGGGGAGGGGGATCTTTAAGCGATCTCAACGGGTGCGATAACCGTTTGTGCTCCAAAGTCCTCCAATACGGTTTTTCCCTTGGTAGGGAACCTGTATTCGTATCTATACTAGGAGACGTTGGATGTTGAAGCGAAAATTTTCTAGGTGCAACTTCTGTTCGTACATCAGTAGTAGGTGTCTTTTCTAAACTTTGGACTATTTCTACTATAGTTCCTGTGGGTTTCTTTGGCAAGTCTTTTGCGCTAGGCGCTTTCGATAACGATATTATAGATTTGGTAATGCTGGACATCTCTTTCACTGCCTCTGTGGGCTCTGCAAAGTCTAGCGATTTAGATTTCATTAATCTATCATTAGTTTTTGGTTTTTTAATTCTTCTGGGAACTTTTAAAAGTTCCTCTCTAGGAACTGAAGCGAATTCTTCGGTAGACGATTGTTTTTTATTAGAAATCTTTTCATCATCCGCTATGTTTTCATCATTGATTGTATCGGAGATGCCTGGACCTATTTCTTCATAGACATTTTCCTGTGATTCTGAATATCTTCTCGGTGCTGGTTGTGGTAAATCGTTTGCTGTCGAGGTAGGTACAGCTTCTTTTCTTATTTCTCCTGGTTTCGGTTTAACGCTCTGAGATGTGTTTATAACGAAGGGTACACTTTCCACGGGCTGATAATATTTGTTATCGAGCAACCATTGAGGAGTCTTAGATAACTTGCTCACACCAGGGCTTGCGTCTGACGGTTTTTTTGGAGCAAGACCTTTTGTTTTAGACGGTTCTAGGGGTGGTATAGGTGATTTTGAAAAAGTGTTTACATTTTTCGATATTTCTATAGGTGAGGGTTTAGGTTTATTGGAGGAAGCAGGCTCATTTCCTGGTAAGTTATCGTTGGACCCAAAGGTTTTCCACGATAGGAAAGGTAATGGTTTTGCTTTAACATTTTTCTGATAAAGAGGTTTCTTTTTGGTAATCTCTTCACCAGTTTTCTCTTCTTTAACTTTGTTATCATGATTAGTATTGACAGCAACTTGATCAATATCACTGTAATATACAGTTCCTTTTTGAGCCTCTTGTTTTTGCTCTACAGAAGTCTCTTGAGATGCGAGTGGTTTAAAAAATACTGGCTGTATTAGTACTGGACTTATTATAATTGGAGAGGTTTGTGAAATATTTCCGTTGCCTAACTTTATGGGCGCTAAGAAGGTTCTGAAAGTTTTGCCAGTTGTTTTAGTATTAAGGCTATTCTCGTTTGGATTATTTTGCACTGGAACTGTCTCTGTCGTATTATCACCTAAGTCTGAGGTATTTATCGTTAAACGATAGCTTACGTTATCATCTATAGGTACCTGTGATTTAGGTTCTGGAGGAACGACATCTTGTACAGGTTCTTTAAACGTATTGCTAGTTTCGAAGACTGGACTGGATGGTACATTAAGATTAGGATTAAGTTCACTATTATTGTCTTTGGTATCAAAATCTGTTACTTTTATATCAGGTTGAGCTTTAATTTCATTTTCTGGTACTTTCGATAAGATTGGTGGAGTTATTTTTCGGCTATTATCAGTATTATCTATGTCCTTATAATTAGAATCCGGTTCCGTCGTATCCTGGAGATTTTCTTTTAAAACTTTTGTACAGAGAGATGCTCTTTTTTTGATTCTGTTATTACCAATTATTCTGCCAATGGCAGCCTTGAAAGTGAGTTTAAGTTCTTCATTCACCATTTTTAATTGTCTCTCAACTTTATCATCAATGGGAATATTTCTTAATAATTCTTTTTTAGGCTGTATCAAATCAACCACTGGATCTTTCTTAATATCATCAGGATATGGGAAAGGGAGCAATTCTTCGGCTTTGATAACAGGAACATCTTGTTTCACATCATTATTATTAGTTTCGAATATAACATTAACCTTATTATTATTTTTCTCAGCCGGAGAAAGAAAAACACTGTCGGATCCTTCTGCGAATAGAGAAATTTCACTTTGAGTGTTTATAGTTAAAAAATCTACACTCGTGGCTTCATTTAAAGCCTCCTTATACTCTTCGTTAGTATTAAGGTTATCCATACTGTAGGCCTTTGGCTTTCCATTATACGTTCCTGACAGATTTGTGCTAAAAATAGTGCGTTGCCTCGGTATTGGAGCATAAGCAGAATCTGATTTCAGGAACTTAAAACTAGAATTCAGATCTTTTAACCTCTCGGGAAATTCTGGTACAGCTGGTGGTTTTTCATTTAAATCTTGACAAAGATCGATTGCATCTTGCCTTTTCAACTCCTTAGATTTAAAAGGAGGTAAGGCAGTTTCGGGCAACACTTTATCCGGATACTCATTTGAAGACGCTTTTGGGCTATCGTCATCGTTCGTCTCGTCTGTAGTGACATTGTCGATTTCAATTTTAAATTGTTCTTTTAACATGTCTTTCACGTCAGTTTTCTCTTCTGTGGCATTATTAGATCTGAAGAATGCTTGGTCTATTAAACTGACTTCCTTAACAGGAGGATCAGTAACACTATGCACTCTAGATAGGTATCTAGTTCTTATACTCTTGAATACTTCTTTAGATGGACTCAAATCGTCACTTGTTTGGGAGTCAGATTCCTTGGAGTCTAATATATTGTCATCTGAATATACGCTATCCATAGATTCGGACCTGTCAACACCTGTGTTGGTACATCAAATTGAGATTAGGACATTGTATAACATATATTCGATGGTTGATATCACTGTTAGTTCATGAATGTCTACGTAGTTAAGCATATTACACAGAATTAGCGCATGGTAATGCATGTTAATTCTGCTGAAATTATTAAAAATACTAATAGTTTTTAACTTATAGTTTGGATTTATTTAATTTCATGCAAAATGGCAAGTATGGCCACGCATACTTTCTTATTTTAACGTAATGACAAACTAAATCGTATCAAATTAAATTTTGTACAAGTTGACGAATCTTATCTTGATAATTTTCAGCGCGCTATAAATTAAACCCCATATTATGTTTCATTTTGAGCATTGCAAGATACAAAGCGAAATCAATATAATAATCACAATGTTAAACTCTAAACTACTTTCAAATCTACCTGTCATACACATGCAAAGCTCTCACTTGCGCGTTTTATCGCGGACACAAGAAAAATCTGCTACTGCCAATCATCATAATTTCAAAATAATGTGGAGTGCTCTCCCATATCACAAAGAATTAAATAAAGAAGTATAAAGTGTAACATATAAAGATTAATCACGAAGAAAAAACCAGAACAACTTTTATTGAACTCGACACTCGTTGCGGTTTCATACAAATACCAATTACTTCGCTTACATCGATGACTTTCTAATTTTAATACCATCAAACTGTGTGTATCATACAAGGCCAATGCATAATTTGGAAAGGCATCCACAAGAAAACCCGCAAGTCTCTGTAACGCTAGGACTTACCTTTGAGGGAGTGCATCTGGTCTTCCAAGAGTCGTATTCTATCCCTCGCAACTTTGTTCTCGGAGACTAATCGTTCCAGTTCGCGTTGGGCTTCGGTTTTGAAGTCGTTGGCTACGCGGACCGTCATGAGCAGGTCGCTTTGGAATTGCTTCCATTCGGCTTCCTGAGTGGAAAGATTAGTGAGGTTAAGTAGTTGCCTCTTTCGATAATTTTGTCATTGCAAATAGAGGTAACTAAATTTGTTGTTGGTTCGTTAGCTTTTTTAACGTCGATTTTGACATATGGGATGTAAAACCTTACCACAAAATGCTAAAGAGATAAAGAGACGATCCCAAAAAACAACTTTCAGTTTTGTTTATGATCCTGGACACTGAGCTTTTCATCTGGGATTTAGGGCAAGTTTCACCGGTTGCTGATAAGTTCCAGATTATCTAGCAGATAATTTCATACAAATTCTGTTCCATTTTTTAATTTATCGGGTAGATAGTGGCTATCCGTAACCTGTGAAACTGGCCCTAAATGATGTTTTTTAGAAGAGAAGAAGTCAGTAAGCTATGTGTGGCGCTACGCACGTCTCTGTCGCGGTCGCGCGCGAGCTGCGCGAGGCGTGCGCGCGCGTCCTGCAGCTGGCGCTCGAGGTCGGCGGCGCGCGACAGCGCCTCGCCCGCGCGCGACATCAGCGACAGCTTCTCGTCCGACGCCATCTGCACCTGCACACGTACATCTTACTGCTTATCTTACCCCACAGGGGCCGTCGTCCTAACGAGGAGACTACGACGCATTCTTCGTCGCACGACGAAATGATAATACATATATAAGCTTTGTAAGTCATCGCACGAATAGTTAATGTTTAATAACAATTCAGAAATCTCTTCATCGTACGAAAAGCAAACGTAACAATGCTGTTAAGTTAGCTTGGTACTATACCTGCATCAGTCTGACTGATCTACAGATCTACTAAAACAACCGCCATGGTCAAAAATCTGTCTGGACATTGATTCTACCAACGGAATCTACGATTCCAAACAAGTACGTGTATGAAACGTACTTGTTTGGAATCGTAAAACATGAGGATTTGAAATCCGATGCCCAAATTAAATTTTCTTCCTTTCCTAACGATAAAAAAGCAGAATTACAGCAGTTCCTTCATAAATGGCCTATGTAAGCAATGAAAGAATTTTTAAATTGGACCTGAGATATCCAAACAGACAAACAAACCGTTCACCTTTATTATGTCAGTATAAATACCTGTATCTGCAACTCCTCTGCGTTGTCCTTTAAGGTCTTCATCTCCCCCTGCATGGCAGTCTTCTCCTGTCGCAGCTGTTCGATCTGGAACTCCAGCTCCGATATCGTGGACTTCGCGTTGTTTCGTGACACCTACAATATTTTAGGGATAGTTTAATATCGAGTGTTGCAAGGAGTCTCGTTTTCGATTCCCGAGTCGAAAGATTATACAAAATATCCATTCTTGATTTTCATCATCATCATCATCATTCCAGTTCCAATCATAGGATGTTCACAGTCTAGCATAGGCTTTCCGTATCATCATCATCCTCCTGCCCTTAGTCCAAATTTTATTTGGGGTCGGGGCAGCATGTTTTTGTCTTCCACGCTCTTCTATCTGCCGTCATCTCACAAGTTACATTCTTTCTTGCCATATCAACTTTCACGCAATCCATCCATAGGCCTCTCGTATCGATTTCCAAAAGAATTAAAATTTAGTCCAATTGTAAAAATGTACCATAGCATCATCGTGCATCTTCCTAGCATCGGAATGCGCTCTGTCGAGCTGTCGCTGCGCATGCGCCAGCCGGTCTGCCAGCGCCAGCGCGCGTGCGGCAGCAGCGTCGGCGTCACGTCGCGCGGCGGCCGCGGCTGCCTCCGCCTCCGCCGCGCCTTCCGCCACTCCCGCTCGCTCTTCTAACTGGAAACATTATTATACTTATTGTAGACTGACATTACTTCATCATTCGACGTCGGCCGAGTCCTCGCTTAAAATTAAAATTAGAAACTGTTAGGCCCAGTTTCACAGGTTACGGATAGCCACTATCTACCAGATAAATTAAAAAATGGAACAGAATTTGTATGAAATCATCTACCAGATAAACTATGCCAATGAAACCGGCCCTTATAATTCTATTCGAGAACAGCCGCCATATGGGCCTTGATGCCTGAAATAAATGGATAAATAAAATAAAATAAAATAAAATAACTGGAAATCTATGTAGACGATATTATCATTTATATCAAAAATGATGTTGAAGAGCTATGGTGATTAAATTACTATCAGTCACTGCTGTAAACACAGGTTTGTTTAGCTCATAATTAATCTAATACAGAATCTGATGCTTTCCACTTTTGTTTACTTATCAAGCTACCGTTAACTCGCCCACTTTGTTTATTATTAACAAGTCATTAAAAAATCTTTGTAATCTCATGTGATGGAGGTACTCAACAGGAAACAAGCATTCTCCCATATGTTAATCTGACACCCTTTTTTTTCGTGGGAAATCATATAATGACCCCTCCCGCTGAGGGTGCAGCTAGAGGGAGTGTCAGACTCTTACTGACTAAAACCACTATGTTTCTTCTGGAGGTCCCTGTGTGCCAGGGCCACGGTATCTCTTACGGACAACCCACAGCAAATCTGACACCCTCGACTTACTCCTAAAATTCCTTCAAGGGCTCCCCCCTTTCTAGAACTATGAGTGGGCACAATCTCACCTTAGCTTTAGCAGCATCGAGCAGGTCGGTCAGCGTGGCGATCTGGTGCTGCCGAGTGGCGGCCAGCTCTTGTGCCGAATCAGCTTCGTGTTCGCATCGCATTCGCTCAGACTCTGCTCGCTCTACGCTTGCTTCTAAAACTCTGTGAAAGAAATTTTAAAATTTTCATTACTCAAGAAACACAATTCAATTTCAACAATCAAGCCGATTACTTATTTTGATTAGAAATTATTCAAAACTATAAAAATACTGTCATTATTTTATGATGCTTTACGAAATCAATGTGAAAAAGTGTATTTTGACCTAGTCATCATCCCATTATACATCACATTATCTCAATCACACACACAAGCAATTTTATTTAAGTATCTAAATTTCAGATAGAGAGCATCAACGCACTGGCAGCCACTGAGCTATCACTTGTTGCTGCCCTAACGTTCCCCATTAGTCTATTGATCCCAGTCATCATCATCTCCCGAGCCTTTTCCCAACTATGTTGGGGTCGGCTTCCAGTGTAACCGGATTCAGCTGAGTACCAGTGTTTTACAATTAGCTACTGCCTATCTGACCTCTTCAACCCAGTTACCCAATACAAGGGGTTAGACTGGCGTCAGACTTACTGGCTTCTGACTACCCGTAACGACTGCCAAGAATGTTCAATAACAACCGGGACCTACAGTTTAACGTGTCATCCGAAACACAGCCAGTGGTGTCCAAGATATACTAAGAAAGTACATACAAACTTAGAAAAGTTGCATTGGTACTTGATCCCAGAGTACAAATAGATAAGATAACTGGCCTTGTAGCCGCCAAAACGTTAGATCTTTTATAGTATTAGCGTAACCACGGTCTGTTGCGATTGACACAAATATTATACATATAAGATCTTTAGCTTTGTTTAAAAGATCAACGAGATAATTTACAGTATATTTATTTAATATAATATAATAAAATATATATAATTACCGTATTCTCTCAGCCAGTGTTTCGTTCTCTTTGGTCTTCTCTTCAAGTGCAGTCTTCGTTTGGTTCAGCTCTGCTTCCAACTGCTCCTGTTTTGTCAACAGATGTCTGCGCTCTTCTTGAGATAGCTACAATCGAGATATATTCCTGACATTGATTGATCATTTCAAAAGATAAATACGCAGTACATTGTTTTGTTTGAATAATCATGACATGAATATTTAGGTTTGTAAAGTAGCTAAAAAAAGATTTTTTTCAAATCGCTTGGTAAATAACGGAGATATGCGCGAACAGGTATAAAATCATACAGATCAAAATGAGAACCTCCTTTTTGTGTCGGTTAGAGCACTTAAACCTTCTCCTGGATAATTCTTGTCCAGAATCTTCTCCTTAATACTTATCCGAAAACCGCATCGAAATCGGTTCAACCGAACGCGAGAATATCGCGGACAAAAATACATACAGGTGAAACTGAGAAGCTCCTTTATTTAGAAGTCGCTTAAAAATAACAAAAATTCCATTTCTGAAAATTGAAATGAACTAAAGAAAATGTCCCAAATTCATACTTAAAGGATGATTTTTACAAGAACTTTATTCTGTACCAGCGTCCCTAAAACCCCTAAACCTTTTTTACCAGACTTTTTCCGACTGCCCTGTATAACCTTAATTAAGACTTATAGCTATGTAGTTTAATTTTGACTGTGGTTGTGTGTGTCTTTGCGTATGTGTATGTGTACCTTAAGAACAGCAAACAACTGCTGGTCGGTGTCTCCAGATACCAACGTCTCTGGTTCCACACCCTCGCGCAGTAGGAGCTCTTGTAATGTGTCCACCTGAAATTATAGGACAGAATGAAGATTAAAAAAAAATAATCTATTGAAAAGGTTAATAGGAAAAAAGGCTTTAAGTTACATTTTGAGAAATCTCCATCAGTGTACCATTATCGGATTTTAAGGGATGGGGACTTAAACACTGGCTATAAGGAAGACCTTTGTCTTCAAGCAAAAATCAATAATGGCAAATTCAGTATCCCAAAATCTTACAATATTTTGAAGCCTGCCTCTAGAAGACTATATATTCAATTGGAGAAAGGCTTCGTAACTATTAGGTCTACACAAGGATAATAGAATCTGAAGGAAAATTTAGCAAGGCCTTCAAGACAACTGTTGAAAATCGAGATCAGTAACATGCTACGGGAGATCTAGGATAAAGAATATGGGTCTATGTCCACAATGGCCAAAAATCTTATCTACTAGATTAATAAATACCTTAGTGCGACTGTCCTCAAGCTTTTCAGTCTGTCGGCAAAGCGACTCGAGCAGCACTTGTTTCTCATCAGCTAAACGCTCGTTGTCTGCATGTGCGTCAGCCAGCTGCGTCTGTAGATCGGCCAGCTCGGCTAGTGTGGCTTGCAGTTCTTCGCTTGTACTGGAAGGAGGGAAAATACCATCAGCTGTCTAACCTTGCGGTAACTATTTTAGAATGACTGAATCTGTGGGGGGATTATCAGGGGTTAGCAATAAGCATCCTCAACCCACGTAAATTGTCAAATGTTACACCTTTGTGACATTTCGGTAGACTTTGTGGGTATATTCTTCATCTAAATAGGTATGGATCGTTTCAATAGTTGCGAAGAACTAAAAGGGACCTTCGAACATTTCGGTAGTAGGCACATTACCTATAGTGGTGCTCTTCCATCTGCAGGATGCGGTCCTGCAGGCACGCGACCGACACCTCGCTCAGAGATGACGAGGAGTGCTTGTCCCATTCCGGAGTGCTGGCTTCGCCGCTGTCGCCTTCACCCTGTAAGAAAAAATAAAGGTTACAGAGCCAAGGAAGTCAATTTTCTCAATTTTTTAGGAGGGTGGTGGAATGCCCTGTCCTTTCCTTCTACCTCTAGCTTTGCGCTGACTATTCGGTGATTTGGTATTACAACTTACATTTCGTAGTTGTGCTTATGACAGAGAAACGTGAATATATAAACATGGACTTATTAACATCAAAACATTCGGCCTGACGTTTTCTGGGTACGTTTTATTTCCACCAGAGAAAAGCGCCGAAGAAAACTCTTTTAGCAGTGCAGCTAAAAGATAGATTAGTTGGGTTTGGTAACACAATTTTTCGTGTTGGTGTAGTTGTGGGTTCTTTTGTCATAGTGGTGGTACTCACGTTAGCCAACGCAATGGAGGCGGGGGCGGAGGAGTGCATGCGGCGCGGCGCGGGCGCGAGCAGCAGCTGGCGCTTCTCGCTGTCGGAGAGCGGCGAGTGCGCGACGCCGCGCAGCCGCGCGCGCAACGCGCCGTTCTCGTCCGCCAGCCGCTCCAGCGCTGCCTCGCGCTCTGCGTCCATGCTCTGGAAGATTGTATATCTTGCTCTTGAAACTGCTAATATAATCCTAGGTTGCTAGATTATGGAGAGGTCCTAGGTACATTAGGGATATTGCTGAAAAACTAGGCAGATAGACAGAGTAGGTTTCCAGTTACCATTGTTACAAATTTCATATATTTGTAGTATTTTGCATATGACGTAAACTATCGCACGTATATAATAAGATAAGGATGTTGTCATACCTTATTTAATGTTCCATTATTCATTAAGTCTAGGTAGAACTACGTTAACTGGCAAATAAACCAAAAACTACTCAATACAATGACTGCACGCAAGCGTAATGAATATGAGACTTCCCTACAAAAAGCCACAAACCTTCATCCTCTCCAGTTCTCCCCGAAGCCGGTCGGCTTCTGTCACCTTCTCTAGTAGCTCCTCAACCCTGGCCTGCAGCTGTGCTCGCTCCATCACTGTAGCCTCTAGCTCTCTCCTCAGAGATTCGATCTCCCGGACCCCGGATGCCAACGACGCCTGACAAGCATACTTTAAAAAATCAGAAAAAATATAAATCCTGAACGCCGAAGAAAAATCATAGTACCTTTAACTGTATAATCCCCTAACGCAATTTTAGTCTGTAGTTCTACATCATGAATGAACCGAAATACTACATCAAGAAAAAAAAATTGTATTGTTTATACAAGAGAATGCTGAATAGGTAATTACGTTTTAGCAATTCAACACGATATTCGTGTATGGAATTACAATAATCTAATACGTAACGTTAGACATATTGTTGGAAAACTATCATTAAAATCAACTGCTAGTCGTCAAATTTCAAGGTTCTTACATTGATTGATACTAACTAAAACCATAAAAATCCAATCTTAACTATATGCTGGTGCTCGACTAATTAAAATCTTAGAACTTGATAGGAAATTATCAACTTCTTCATCGCTGCTGTTTATTTATAAAAAAGTGTGTCAAATTACAACGGCTACTTGAGATATTTTTCTACGAATGTAATCAGAGCGTCATACTGACTTTTGACACGCTTAAATATCAAATTACCGTTGATACTTCCTCTAAATTAAAATACAACGTCGATGCTACGCCTGCCTGTTCATAAAGCTCTGTTATAAAAGTACAGTTACTGACCTCAGATGGTACTCTAGGCCTGAGCTCCACTTCCTGGAAGCCGGGCATGTGATCGGCATTCAGAGTAACGGGCAGACTGACGCACTCCTGCGAGCCTCGCCCATCTACCGACCCCAGCTCCTCAGCACTGCCGTACGCGTGCACTCCAACCTGCCCATCTTCATACTCCAAACCTTCCCGTAATTCAGGGTCTTCTAAAACTGCATTATTATTCCCCAAATCCTTCTTCTTATGAGCTTTATGTAACTTCTCCTTCGACCCAAAGATTTTCAATGTTTTGTCGCGGGATGGTGCTACTTTGTGATGCTTCGAGTCGAGGCTCGAAACTGAAGGAGCCCCCTTTAGAGTCGACTCCTGCTTCCCCTGACTTGGCCCTCTACGGAACAATGATTTGAACTTCATCATCTTGAATTATTTATATCATTTTTCGTTTTCGTTTCACTGATCGAATAAGTTCGGTTTCATTTCGTTGGTTTCACTTTGCAATTTATACACAGCTGTTGTGATTGGAATCAGATTAGTGCATTGTGTAGTGTACAAAACTTTGAAAATTTATTGATTCTATGTAGCGTTCACTATAATAACCAAAACGTGAATCTTTGTATAAAAATATACACAAGTTATCACTCCCTAAAGGTTTAACTTTGTAACGGAAATCCCTCGACACGTTTTTAGACTACGCGAACAAAAAAATGTTGATGCTCCCGCGCATCGCTTCAGTGGACAGATGTCGGTGTACAGGAAACTATAGCTACTCAAACTCGATAACAAGACTGTGCTTACAACTTACAACAACACTTCTTATCTGCAATACAAGTATCAGATAAAATGGGTTAATTAATCAAAAGTTATAAAGATAGCCGAGTATACGGAGGCAACGTGATCAGTTCACTTCATGGAACACTGACATAATATTCCTATCAATTGGCTCGACAGATTTATCAAATCACTACAATAGATAATGAGATATTAATGAAAAGATATGCAAATGGGCTAGGTATTATGCGTGCTATTTCAATAAATTTTTGGCAATGAAAATAACAAGTAGACCGTATCATGGGCATAAAACTCCACGCTATTAGTAAAATTCAAGGACGACTGTGTATGACAGAAAAGGATCATTATTATACCACACAAACGAATGTGTCTAGGACACAGGATCTTTATTAATGCGAACAATTTGAAATTAGATGTAAATAAACACAAGACAACTGATACGATTAAATAACACATAATGTAAAAAATGATAATTAGGGAGATATAAGAGACATGGATAAATATCCATATTGTTTGTCTGACTCGACTCAACTCATCTTAATTGCATGGCACGCACAGCATTAATTAACAGATAGCTAGTCAATGTATTATACATGATGTGGAGTAAATAACATGGTGTGGCATGCATCAAATGCTGACTGATATGCAACCGGTTAGCTTGATTTCTGAACACTTGAATGTTAGGATTAATAATAGAAAAGACTCTGAATATCCAGAAGAAGATACCCTTCATATACGAAAATAAACTACAGGTCACCTACGAAATCACTGAAGACGACAACTGTAGTAATGTTTTTTATTCACCCTATACACAATAAAACACACTTAAAAATTCAACAATTCAAGCGCTTCCAAGCGAATATAGATCTACCCAAAGAACAAAGCAAGCGAACTATGAATCCCCATAAAATTCCCCAACATTTAAAACACAATTACCCTATAGATGGCCGTCACTTATCCGATAATCCAAGTTATTCGGAGTAGGACATGCGCCGCGTCCCCCCTGTATGCAAATAGATAGGGGACGGTGAAGGGCAGTCTTTGTTTCTGTAGCTACTGCATCGGGAACATTCAATTGCTTTTATTTGAAATCGTCACCTTTATTGTGCTTTTGTTGCCATTGAAGGATTACAATCGGATTTTAAATGGGAAAGTTGTCTGTGATTTTTTGGTAGGAATGGTATGAAGAAAGATTAAAGCTCGTCTTCCTTTGTTTTATCTATTTTTACTGTCCACTTAGTTATTGATCCATATGAATAACTTGTTCCCTATTTGCTATGAAAAAGTCACTTTTTTCCCTTCGTTCATCGGGTCCTTGTTTTGAAATACTAAATCCGCAAGGAAATTACTATAATTTCCCTCAAAAGCCTGTCAAATTAGCCCCATATAATCATAATAATTGTTACGGCTAAGCACCACACCCTGTTCGTCCAAACTGCGAAGCTATGCCAAGCCCAGTGTCAATTTACTTCGAGTAATTCAATTGAAACACGCTATTCCGTAGCTGTATGTATTTAATGTATGGGTTCATTTGTATGTGGCCAGTGTTCGCTAGCGGACGCCAACTAACCGATTTAGGAATGGTACTGCACTTAAAGCGGGTAATGTTGGCTGCTTGTCAGGTAGGTGTGACGATGAAGAATTGCATAGAATAAGCTCATTATCAAGATAAGGAAAAATAACCGTAGTAGAGACCAGAAACGATGACGAATAGTAGTTTAATAATAATGTGAACTACGCAAGACAATAATGGAAAGAGTTCAATCAGAAATGTATTAAACCACGATACCTAATCTGAAAAGTAAATAAAACACGTCACTTTCTCATACATTGATCGAGTTATGTATTACATGTTAGACATAACATGTGTTGATCTCGATTAACTCATTCATACATAACGTTGGAATGATGTTGAATCAACGTCCTATGCAATAAGGGGTCGACGCTCTACCGCATCAGATTTCCGAGCTAGACGAGATAAGCCGATATTTTCTATAATAATTTTATATGTTACGTAACTAAAATAGTGAATATAGTTATAGATAATAATTACTCATTTTTGACGTCAACATGTACCCGTACCTATATATGAAAATTGGAACAACCAATGACGTATGACGCAACAAAAGATCATACACAGGTATTAAAACAACGCCATTCTTATTCTGAGGCTCCTTGCTTGATAAGGATGATAAACCAGCTTTCGCTTTTTAAATCTTAAATTAAAAATGCGTATGTATTTTAATATAATGATCTGTACAGCAAATTGTGGTTTCCCCAAGGAGTGATTCTAGGCCCAACGGATAAATGTTTTCAAAATCAGTTTGAGTGACATATAATAGACTTGTATGTCTCTATGGCTTTCGATTTAAATTCCACAGGCAGCAAGGTGTTGAAAAGAATGCGCTTTCTCTACACCTTTAGCGAATATCGAAGTAGCTATAGATCGATCACTTTAACTGCCTTATTAGCCGCTGTCTCCACTAGGCGTCTGCGCAAGATTTATTGGCTTATTGACGGCTTTTCATGAATATAAATTACTTCAACAATGATATCGTGTTCCGTAGGCGAAGCTAGATATTTTTTGTTATGTTCGTCCATCAAATGATACGAGGTCATACGATACAATAACGATACGAAAACAGATCTAAATCCGATCTAACATTTTTTTTATATATTTTATGTTACACATTTAACTAATTTGCTATACATATGTAGATGTGTTACTATCTGAACTTCTAAGTACTAAAGTATCTTCCACGCAATTGACTGGTTCTTTATGTTAATATCGTTAAGTCGAGAAAGTTAAACAAATGTGTTTGGCTGTATGTTTGCATGCTGGTATGGACTATTGACTATGGTCACGTTGTAACTACGATAAAGCGTGTAGCCTATACGTAACGATTTATGCAGTCGTTACGGTCTTTCACCTATTACTAGAAGACATTATCGTGTTTATATTGACGCCTGCACATCAAGCTATCTGACAAAATTTCCCAATCAACTTTGAAGCATATGGTTCAGCGATAAAGTTGAAAATCTGTAAAGGAAATTTAACATATTATAAACTAGATGAGCAAGTAAGTGATGAATAAACTCTTTGCGAAGGAGTTTTCACCAAAAGATCATATATGCAGCTTCTGTGCTTTAATTCGTATGGTTGCAACAGCGAATGAAAAGCACGCAGTTCTGAATAAGGCATTCGTTTTTAATGAGCATAAGCATAAGTAGAAGTGCACCTTATATGTAAGAACAGCTTCAATTAAAAAAACCTTCAAGGCTGGGCTAAAATTAGGCTTGCTTTTACGTCTATATCGGGAGACGATTCGCAGAAAGACGAAATTGGAAATAACTGGAATTCACTCAGTTGAAAGGAGGTTTGAATTAACGGAGTTATATATCGCGATGTTTTCGCAACGGGCAGACAAAACAAAATAAAATTGAGAGTTTATCGATTCTGTATGAAGCTGAAATTAATGAAGGTCATCATAAATAATTCCAATAACTTTGGACATTTGGCATATGTAAAGGAACATTAGTGACCCAAGATTTTTTTTGGGATTAAAGAAGATTTAAATAAACGGCGACGGTGATCATTCGTTTTGTTTTTGGTCTACTTAGATTCCGGAACGACAAACTAATTTGAAAATGATAAGAAAAAATACTATAGAATATTCCATCACCTACCTAAAAAAGTGGGATCACCAACAAAATAGCGACCTTTAAACTCATAAAGAACAAAAACAACACTAAACAGTAAAAAAAAGCTACCGGCTTTGAAACCATAACCCAAATACGTACATCTACGAACAAAAAAGTGGTCCCAACTGGTCGTCAAACATTTTTCGAAAACGCGCTAAAAGGTACGAGTTTTTTCACAATGTCTATGGAGCAGCATTCCTCGAGCTAGGAGTACGGGTGAACGACCAGCCATGGCCGACGCGGCCTAGGGAGGTCGCCACGCCAATATGGAAGCTGCGAATACCAATCTAGTAAATTATAAGCTTGTTTGGAATAGACTCTCGTTTCATACTTTTAACTGTCAAGTAGATTTATAAAATATTATGGAGATCAGGACTTTTATGTCAAATGCCTTGTAAATATGCAGCGGAGGATTAATGGTAGTTTAATTTTGGGGGCGATACAATTTGGATTTGGGTATCTTTTAGTGTTTTTGTAAAAAAGGACACAAACGCAAATACTATGGGAAAAGACGACGATATTTTTCGGAATATCATGGTAAAATAAGCCAAAATAACATTTATGAATTGAGTAAAGCCTTTAAGGTTTTATCGACGATAAATAAATATTTCACGAGGAATGACGTAGATAATAAAACACCTATTGTCTTAAGCTAAGTTGCTGTTGCTTTGTAGGTATAACCAACCAACTAATTAAACACAAACACTGTATTGAATATAATAGATGATAAAGATAAAGTCACGAGAATAGCTTTACTGAAGGATACAATTACTTTAAGTGCGTGGGAAACGCTAATTATAAAAAATGTTTTAGGCAGAAATATCCCACGTTTCATTGTAGTCTAAACACTGGTTAAGCTTTTTTTGTAATGAAGTTGTCGGATCTGAAGCATCCAAAAATAAAGATAAGCGGGATAAATGTGGTTAGGACAAGTTTTCAACAAAGGAAATAGACCTTATTACCCGAACTTCTCGAAGACACAACAAAGGATAAACTACCAGAATACAACGAAAACATTACAAACGTTGTATGTGTTAATGACACGTTATTTGTAAGAGAAATGCAATGTGTACACACGGTGATAGATTGACGACCGGTATCTAAACCGCGACCTAGAAAGGTCGCTTTCTTGTACACCGTAAAAGCCAGTTCATTTAGAATAGGTACTCATAAATTTTAATGTATTTTGAAACGTGTTTTGAACTTCTGAACAGATAAAATCTAAAAATGAATGTTTTATGTAATGCATTTCGAGATGATCTAGATTGGAGGATGTAACGATGATTGAGTATTGTTTTATCTTAATTTTTATCAGATAGACAGTGTTTGTTTAGAGAATTTCCATAATTTCGATTTAAGACGACTCATGTTGGGCGAGACGTCATCTACTCTGTAATTAAACTTACAATCAAAGTTTCACCAAAGAAATGATAAAATCATCTTCAACAGAGTCTGAATCGTGTGCCATTGAACCGAAGATCACGAATTGCTCATTCGTCCGTGTCTAATCGAAATCGAGGAACGAGACGTTCCAGCTAACAACAAAAAAATTTTCCGGATTTGCTGCGCTTATCAGATGTATTTATCTGATTCAGTGAAATGCATTCGGCCATTCCATTCACAAGCGTCAAAATCACAATATTTATTGTTTGAAATTTTCCACGATAATCTCTAGTTTCGGGAACCTTTAATACAAGATTAAGCGTAAGAACAATGGATAGAATTACCCAAAACCATAACACTGTCTCTTCAATCAAGGAATGAAGAAATTCTCACGTTTGCATCGCGAGATACTTTCTCTTGGTGAGCTCCGAAACCTGTTTGCCAGTAATAACTGCATGGCTATTATAGCCAAGTACTAAGGCAAACTGTTCCGGAGCAAAGTAACCAAGTTGAGAATACCTCATATAAACGTATACCTGTAGTTGTAGCTTCATTAGTGCAATATTTAACTGTTTCAAGCACGGTTTTTCTGTGCTTTCATTCACGATTCCTTTTTGCAGTTGCTGTTTTTATACATTCTCCTGCAATCATTTATTCGTTTTAAGCAAATAAGCTTGATTCAACATTTACTGTACAGACAGTAGTTATCTTCTATTCGCTACGTGCGAAGTGGGTGGACGGGGTAAAGAGAACGATCGCTGCGCTTGCTGCGGCAAAAATGTGCAACAAAAGGGGCTCAGTCATGTCACGTCACGTCAAATCAAATCTATTTCATTTGCGCTATGTACATTTTATAGAATACTAGCGACCCGCCCCGGCTTCACACGGGTGCAATGCTGATACTAAAATTATACATATAAACCTTCCTCTTGAATCACTCTATCTAATAAAAAAAACCGCATCAAAATCCGTTGCGTAGTTTCAAAGATTTAAGCATACAAAGGGACATAGGGACAGAGAAAGCGACTTTGTTTTATACTATGTAGTGATTAATTGAGTACCTAATTATTGTTATAGTGTTGATGGATCACCATGGTCTCCAAAACCCGACAACAAAATTTGCAGTGAGCATTTTATAGGAGGTAAAAAATCAGACGCGCAAGCAAGTCCGAGTTATGTTCCCACGATATTTCCTAAAGTATATCGACGGCAGAAGATTAATCAGTCACATGCATTAGCTAGATATACACGCCTGATAAAACGAAGAACCACACATGTTGCAGACAACACAAAAGAAGTTTCGGATACCGCGACAAATGATATTATAATGGCAGAAGGAAATGAATTACATCAAACTCAACCTCCTCTGGTCAACCAAGAATGTCAAGTCAATATTTTCTCTGAAATTAATTTAAGAGAAACAACCTTTATTTGCAATAGATTTATTTACACTGATCGCTGTGATGCTGAAATTCAAGTAGATATAGCAACAACTTCAAGAATTGTAATGACAAATAATTCCATAAAAAAAGATAAAAGTTGTGGCACTGTTAAAAGATCATTTTATAGGGTGTTAAGTTCACCGATGTTTGACGAATGATGGTGGCTCGTATTAAATAACTATTCCTATTAGTTCTCAGTTCTTCTACATTCCTTACATGTCCTGCTAACACCAATTTATTTCCTTTTAACATAGTTTGGGGCTGGAAACTTATTGTGTGTTTTACACTCTCAAAACCAGTTTTTATAATAACGTTCATTTTCTATAAACAGTTTTTAAATAATTCCTCTAAAATAACATTTATTGTCTTTCTAAATTAATTTTATTTACTTTAATCTGTACAAAATAAACAAACTCTTGTTATTTATTTTTTGACATATGCCCCTAAAACTGCGTTTGCAAGATGGCGCTACTGCCGTGCACGTTCCGAATACATTACTAGCAAGTGAAGGTTCTATAGAGATGTTTGTAAAGTGAGACGCATTTAAACATTCGTCAGTGCATTCTCAGTCGCTAGACGAAGTTAATTGCTGATATAATGCAGCAGCCGCTGGGAAGGGCACGTCTCTAGGTGCGTCGCTAGCGGCACCGAGGCGCCGACACATTCATTACTTGAATTGTTCAAATGAACAATACGATTCCATAATAAGCGGAGCTAGATAAACATCGTGATTCAAGCACTGCAAAAAAGTTATCAACTACGGGGATTATACTGAAGTTAATGCAACAGAATTATGAGAAGCAACCGTTGCGTAAGACGATTCATACGAAAGGCTCAGAGGAATCTTAGTAATTAATTGCTGAACTAGGATGTCGTAAATGTAAACATTTACATTTCGTTAAATGCCAATTCTAATTAACCAAGTCTAACTCTTAATTATTTGATTTGACTTCCGAATAATTAACTCTGACCATGGCCTCTGTTACGACGCCATCTTGCAATATAAACTTAGCGACATTGCAAAAAATACGGTCATATTGGATTAAGAATAGTTAGCTTCGAAACTCACACATTACAGAGCAAGGAACAAAATTAAAGGAAAAAGTCCTTGAAAACATTTGTGCAAATAGTTATCGGATCCACTATAGTGGACATAGTCATAAGTGACGCAGACACTAGGTACTTTATTGTACGAAGCAACGCCTTTGATGAGAGTACCATTGTTACCACCGTAGAATGGAGTATGACGGTTATTATTGTAGCCATAAATACATGCCAACTTTGATTAGGAATTATTTTTCCTGTAGGACTTCTTATTAATCATAAGAATTGCGTTTGTGTTTCAGGTTTTGCCAGATAATTAAACACAATTTACCGCATTGGACGTATTGAGTTTTAAACTATTGGGATTCGGTACATCTTCGGCGCCTAATTTGGGCGTAGGCGACAGCATTCCTGACCATATGGCATTGATTAATGAGTCATTATAATTCATTCCAACTTGAAGCCAAAACGCATACATTGCGACCGCGAAAAATACAGGACCAAAAGAAGCAGAATGCGTTGGAATTATATTTAAGTGTCATAAAAATATAAATAATACTTCGATGTTTGCAAATAGAGGAATTTAGATAGAAATAGAAGCCGAAAATCGATCTCAGTGGCGTGCACTTGGAGAGGCCTATGTCCAGCAGTGGACTGCGATAGGCTGATGATGCTGATGATGTTTGCAAATATAATTGTCGTTTAACATCGCGGCTGTAAGATGGGCATATTTATGCTCCGATATTCACAAGGCTCCCTTGCATCAGTTACATAAACAGAGACATTGTGTCGTTAAGTAAATAGTTTGCTCGTGCGAATACCAACGAGTTTACCTTTCGGTTTTGCGAAAGTTTGACTATTATATTTTTTGTTCTCACGAATTCTGATGGCCCAAACCAAACTGTCTTGGATAACAAACATTGTAGGAGGTACAATAGTCATTCCTGATTGAGTAAACAGCAAACAAATGTATGAACAAGTACAGATAAAACTCCCTTCGCGTATCTTATCGTCACTAATTCGACGGCCTTGCTTGATAAACTTGAAATTCAACAAACTTTCAAAGATTTAGGATTCATGCATAGACTTAAATATCTACGCATCGAATGCCTGAAAAATCTTCTACACCACAAATATTGTAAGACGAAATAAGCAAAGTTTATTATGTCTAACATCTGTCTAGCTGTCAATCAGGTACCTGATTTTAATATTAGATTATATCTTATACTGATTGAAATGGCGGTCATTTTATTTTAATTCATTTAAGACGCCATCAATGTTAATGGTCTTTGATTACTTCCTCTTGATCCAGTTTTCGTTTTATTCGTTCCTTTCTCTACCAATACTTTATCTTTTTCTTTTATCTTACAATGTCATCCTTGTTTCTGTTCTTTCATTCATCATTTGTTGTATCGCTTTGTGGTACTGTTGCGGAAACAGATACATATTTCTCAATTTCGTGTTAGTTTTGTATCCGAAACATTACAAATAGCTGTACTGATGTTCAATTGTTCATCCTTTGTTTGGTGATCTTCAGCAATGTCTGTGTTAGGTGTAACAGCCGTTGTTATTACGAAGCAACTTGTTCAAACATGTGAATGCAGCCTTGCGCCTACATCGCACATATTTGTCTCATATCGAACACAATGTAACCACAGTATCTTTGGTTACGACATTATTGCTTTTGGAATTGGTAAGCATATCATCTTTACAGGAGGATGATTCTTTTGGGAATATAATAACTGTATTGTTTAGCTTATTGAATAGAATGGACTTTGGTTTTTGGTCGAAATACTCTTCAGTAAATAATAGCCATCATTATGATGATATGAATTCGCGCCAAGAGTTTCAGGTATAAGTTTTTGCAATATTCATTTCTGCTGACTCAAATGAGTTAATGAAACCAACAAGGAATGTCGCAAAGTCTGCGTTGTAAGTCTGACATTTTAAAATGTCGAAGTCATTAACTTTGAGATCCTAACAAAACGGTTAGTCAAAGATTATGCTTTAACTTTAAGAATTATATTTAAGGGAAGTTGAAATTGCTTTGTAAATTACTGGAGCTTCTAAGTTTCTTTGAATATTTCCTGATTAATATAATTCGAATTCAGAAAGGGTTGTATACAGTTATAACTATAATATGCATATTTCAATGGAATTTTAATGTATTATCGTCTGTATACAGGATATTTATAATCGTGGTTAATTATTCTAGAATCAGGTAGGTAGAATACCTACAGAAATGGTCGATCAACATTCTGACAAAATCGTTCTCAGGTAAAAACTGACCACGCAGATAAGCTAAGCTAATCTAAATTCTCAGAACCAAAGTGGAAGGAATCCTATCCACATCACTGAACCTTATTCCACTTAAGTGCTTCATTAAAATACTAATTACACACCAGCATGGGAGACAGAGGACAATAATCCCAAAACAAAACTTGTTTTCAGTAAGACCTTTGAAACAAAACAATTTAGGACATGTAGGTATAAAACAATGAGTAAAAAGCTAAAGCTGTATCTTCAGAAGGTAGCGCGTCTGTCGGTCAAGTCATCATTGCCTCAGTGACCGATTGTTCATTACGAGAAAGCGGGAGCAATAAGACACTCAGTTGAATAAGTTCAATTTTTGTAGCTCTATGCACATACAGCCGACGCAGACGATAATTTTGTAAAACACCAATGCACACAACTAATTCCAATCAAGATTTCAACACATCACAAAACACAATAATAACCACCATGAGTGAACTGTTAAAAAGTTCATTTTGTTTGTCACTAACACAAAAAAAGTTCGAAAAAAAGCACCCGGCCAACGGGACGACATCCGTGGCCCGTCGTACCAAACAAACTTGCCTGTTGAGCTACTCGCCGTGCTCAAACAACCGGCCAACCGTCGGTCTTCCATTTCTTTCTATAACCCCAACGAATTCAAAAGTCAAGTTACACTATGAACCTAGCAATACCGAACTATCACCCGACGTTGATCATGTAATACGGCGAGGACTAATTTCTACACGTGCGAAGAAAACAACTATAATATAGCTTATCCTTTCTCACACGAGCGACACGAGAGAGGAAGGGTTACTCGCAAAAGAGACAGATATAACTACAAAAAATTACTTCCATCACGTGCATGAATCAACTTGAGACGTCAAAGTATTTTGTTGGAAATATAACTTTACACCGATAGCATAAGGAAGTTTATCAATTGTGCGTACCTCAGGCTTTTTAGTGGCGCGAAAATTGAACAGGGAACTTATTCGATCAGTGAATAAAATAATTATCACTATACTTTTATACGTCGGTCGACGGACAAACTCACCTTACTGGTACTGGTGGCACCTTTCTTTGAGGTACCTTAATGTCATTAGAATTTGTCCATACATTGTTATTGTTGATATTTTTCGTAAGTTTCAAATTCTTGTCTGGTTTCGGCCTCAAAGTCGGCGGTAAGATACTGTCCGGTAATTTGGGTGCCGGCGTTTTAGTAGACTTTTTCACAATTTGCAATATTACATTAGAACTTTTCGTTTCGTTCTTTTTACCACTTTCTTTGATAGGTTTCGGTCCACCTGGATCAGGTGTCGTAGGTTTATTCCTGAGGGGTCGTTCAGGTTCGATGGCCAAAGTATCAATATACGGGCCAGACGACTTGCTTCGATCTAGTGTTCTTTTAACTTTTATTTTATTGGTCGTATCGGCCAAAGGCACTAAAAAATTGAAATTTATTTTAAAATTTCATAATTTTGATGCTAATATAAAGTAAGGTTAGATATTTTACTTATTTACCTGTCCTAGGCCTGTTTCTAGTTACAGGCTTAGTCTCCGCGCTGCCTATTTTGATAGTTTTCTCAACAGTACTTGAAGAGGCGGGCGTAACCGCCTTGCTACGATAGCTAAATGTTGTTTTGAAAAAATTCGCCGTAAAGTTCTTGGTACGCAAAATTTGCGACGAAGCGGTGTGTGGATGTCTAGAAAAATAAAAATGAAATACAAAAATGATTGTCATCAGGGGACACCCGGGTTTGAACCGGGGACCTCTCGATCTGCAGTCGAATGCTCTACCACTGAGCTATATCCCCACTGCTAATGTTGACGAAAATAGCGCTTATTATCAGAGTAACAGCGCCCTCTACGAAGCAGTTGTATAGTTATATCACTTAGTCAAGCGTTCTATCAAGAGATGGCGCTACGTGTTCAATGAGCAAAACAATTTGTGAAACAAATGTTTAGCGTTAACTCTACTGATACTAGTATGAAAAATATATCTTGTAGCTTTTCAAATATGTATTACAAATTAACTTACTGGAGTTTTAAATTACTAGGCACCCCGGGCGCCTTCTGCTGCATAACCTCCTCGATCTGTAACAACGTAACAAAATACATTGTAAGTATTAACATTTAGGCATAACAACAAACGTACTAGGGACACTAGTTATCATTTTCACTTGTAGCTATTATATCATCCTTGTAGAAAGAATGAAATATATAGGAATATTAACACCACCAATTTCACACACGGCGCAATTTCTCTAACTTTCTAGAAAACTTATCTACCGCAGGACAAAACATAAAAAAGATCCTATTAACATTAAAAGCAGTATCCCCCAACAATTTTTAGGTAAAAAAAACAGTAACTTGAAATATTTCTACATGAAACTTACACTTTTAGATCTGAACATGACTAGAAATCTACGTGTAGATCCCTAAAATTCCTTGCAACTACTGCATATTAATGTTCTTATCGCTAAAACACTCATTATCTAACAAGATAGTTGATTGATTGGATTACCATTATAAACTGGTATTCTCTTGTCCTGTGGTAGTCTGAAATCATGCTTCCTTTATACATTGCCTATTTATTATTCGCTATAATAATTAGCACAGCGTCTCCTTTGGAGTTCAAATTAGTTATGGATGTCAGGATTTCTAGTGTCAGTAAAGCGATAAAACCTTTTTGGAGTTTTTAAGTGCCAGTGTTTATGAAAATATCCGTCGACCTCATGAAGTACAGAAAGATGAGGTGGACCTTAAGAATATTGTGTTTCGTTGACACAAAGATTTATGTGAAAATATATAGAACTAATCTAGTATGTTTTGAATGGATTCTTTGAATCTTGTAACTCACTTTTGTGTGTGCGGAGAAAGGAGGGTCATGTTGTGAGGAAGGCTTTGAGCATGAATGTGGATAGATATAGAGGAAGGGGACAACCAAAGAAACGATGGATGGATTGTGTGAAAGCTAATATGGCTAGTAAAAATGTAACTTGTAAGATGACGGCAGATAGAAAAGCGCGGAAGAAAAAAACATGATCGATCCGATCCCAAATAAACTTTGGGATAAGGGTAGGAGGATGATGAAACATTACCAGTGGCGAAGAAGCAATTATGACCGAACTCAATCCACTGTTTGGATATTACGCTAGCGATTCCAATCGAATATGCTCAACACCTGAATAATAATTCTGTCATTCCCACGATTGACCTTAGGTTTTGCCAATAGCCATGTTTATGCCGACTACACCGTATTAACAATTATTAGCCTGTCCGCCGTGGACATAAACACCTACTTATTAAATGACATTACAATTTTGAGGTGTGCGCGAATTTGCAATATCGCGATTCGCGTATGGTGTAATTTTATTATGATCATATGCAAATTGCTTTAAGTTTCTTGTTTCTTGTATTGGCATTGCTACTTAGTCGTTTTTGGACATCCTGTATGTAATATAAAAATTTATCACGACCTGCCTATATTATTTTTAGCCAGAAAGTCTGACAACCAGTCTTACTAAGGGGTATCGGGTTGCTCCGGTAACTGGGTTGAGGACTGGTACTCCAATGGAAGCTAATATACCTTGGCAAAAGGCTTTACAAATGGAGATGGAGATGGATTTCTATTCTCCAACAAAAAATTACAAAAAATGGATACAATCTGTCAAGAAATGAATGACAAAACGAATTATAGTTGTTTTACAGAACTTAATCTTAAATTACTGATGAAAGTGTTTGAATTATTGTCTTTACGAGCATTGGTAAGCTTTCTAGCGATGTTTTTCTACTGTCATCATACAGCTCAGTAGTTCCGCACCATTTTCGCTTTATACTCGCAATTTGTAGAAACTTAGTAGCTCGGGGAAATGAGAGTTTTACTGTTATTATGTGCTTGTTGATCAACCTGTCAGTTACGTCACGGAATGGTAGTAGTTGACTGGACAAGGAAGCCGTAAATTGTCACTCCTCTACCTAGTGCATTATGCAGGTTTGTGTTTCTGAATAACCTGGAATGTGGGGAGCTCTTTCGCCAGAGATGTGCTCTGCTACGTTGCTATGAATGCGATTGATATCCACCAAGATATTCATCGGCTGAAGTACATAGCTTAGCACTGGTGGAAAGAGTTTTGGAAAAAGATACTAAAGGATTCGTGCTATCAATACATGCTGTGGGTGTGTGGGTTTTTGTTCGTTGAAAACTCAACTTTCTAATGGTTTAAAAATTACAATGGAAAATTTTCTAAGAGTGGCAAATTAAGCAATCAATAATAATAAAATATTTTACGTTAGTTTACGAAAACGAATTAGTTACCATCTATTTCGGTATTCTGTTCTTACATAAGGCTTCTTTCATTTTCAAGCCTTAGAACCAGAGGCGGTATTAAATAATTACGTGACCTTCAGATATAGCTAGTTTTACCTCGTAATCTTACATTATTAGTGGCTCATTTAGCAGGTAAAGTCCCCGTAATGTTCGAAATACCCAGAATTAGGACAAAAAAAGGGGACGAAGACTTTTAAAGTATAGAAAAAAAAACAATTGAGTTGGCCATTTACGTTGTTCGAAGTTTAAAACGCCAATGACTTGCACCAAACAGTGCAGCCCACACTACACCCTTCGATTTCTGCACAAAAACACAGTCGTTGAACCCTTTCACAATGATATCATGTCAAGATCAATTAAAACAATAAACCTGTAGTTAATACGTGGGTTTTCTGGTTGATGGACAACTGAAAGGGAATGTGGGCGCCACTCCAGATGGACTGTGGAGGAAGGACGATGCGAGACGGTATCGTCAATAACATAAATGTTTATTTTTTTGTAGGAAATCATCAAATGCCTCTCGTGTTGTTGGTGCAGTTAGAGGGAGTGTCAGACTATTAAGGACTTAGACACACACTGCTGTTTCATCTGGAGCCATTTGTCTACAAGGGCACGATAGATTTTGCAAAGAATTTTATAGCCTCGACAGGCATCGCCCCTTTCAATGTAAGTGTTACGGGGCTACTTTTAATTCAGGTGTGCAGAGCAGTTCCGAGAGGATATGGGTGAAACCGCTGGTGGATTGATATACTAGCTGTACCCCCCGGGGTTACGCCCGCCGCCCGAGGGAACCACTTCCCGTACCATGATAAAAAGTAGCATATGTCCTTTCTCAGACTAGACTGTATGTCTACGAAAATTTATTTAAATCGGTCAAGTAGTGTTTCGGATGGCAGGTTAAACTGTAGGACCCTGCTGTCATTGAACATCCTTGGCAGTCGTTACGAGTAGTCAGAAGCCAGTAAATCTGACGCCAGTCTAACCAAGGAATATTGGTTTGCCCGGGTAACTAGGTTGAGGAGGTCAGATAGGTCATATAGTCGCTCCTTCTGAAACACTGTTACTCAGCTAAATCCGGTTAGACTGGAAGCCGACCCCAACATAGTTGGGAAAAGTTGGGTATAAGAAAAGAGAATGCTTCACGTTCTCATCAAGATCTCTTAATCTTGAGAAATGATATTATGGCGTCAATGGCATATTGTAATAGTACATAGATCTCATCTGTCTCACTGCGAGATGTAGACAACATTATCAAGGCCTAACCTTGCTCTAAAACTTTATCTTATCTCCTCATTTTTAGAAACAGTGATATAATGCGTCTGTTAGTATCAGTACCTACATATACATATTATGTGTTACTGTCGCAATTATAATTCTGCTGGTTCGTGCCAAATTACAGGAGATCAGCCAGCTACACAGGAAATATTATCCCACGAAAAACATTCAATGTAAAAATGCCAAGTCTCTCTATGCAATCTTTTCACGAAAAGTTTTGAGATCGCATCGTAGCCAAGTCCTCTTCACCTTATTTTGTAATGATAAATCAATATTTAGAGCCTGTATCAATAGTTTTACTTACATTATCATAATAGGGACTTGGCAATGAGCACGATAAGATACAAACATAAAAACATATGAGACGAGTTGAAAGTAATTATTAAGCTTAAACTTTAATATTACAGAATTCATATTCTAGGATAGGCCTCCTCTCACACGGAGAAGGATTGAGCGTTAATCACCACGCTTGCTCAATGCGGGTTGGCTTCTGAGATAAGCGCGTATAAACAAACCTTTCAGCTATATATATAATATTAGTAGAGATTTTCTGCTATTTACGAAATGAACATTTTCTCATATACTCGTAATACATAAGAGATTGATATCGTTCCTCTACCTCATAAAATTTGAGTAGATAATGAAGCTGTAAAGAGCAAAAGTACCATTAAATTGAAACAAATAGCTCGGTAGTGTCTTTATAGCCCGGAAGACTGAATTTCCGTCAGCGCTCAAGGAAACGAGCCGTTTTGCCGCAAAAAACTTCATTAAATAGAGAGACCGTCTCACAGATTTTGCGGTAGGCAATTTTCTTTGAAAAATTCTAAACATAATTTCTTCGGATGTTCTTCTTACCAGCTGATCGCAGTACACGTAATATTATAGGAATCTAAATCTATACAGTACTTACACTTCGAAACAGATAGATATAAAACTTCAGTCTAACTTTTTAAGAAGGTTTACAAACGACAGAAATAAATAGCATAATGCAACAGTGACAAATAATATTGCAATTAAAAATTTGAATGCAAGCATAATTATAATTTATCATATTAGAATATTAACGAAGATTACTTTAAGTTGCAATAGAAATAACATTTGAATAATTTATTGAAATTAGAACATTTGTGTAACTTATAGTGTAATACATAAAAACTAATTCCACAGAGTTTGTACGTACCTACGTACGAGTATTATTGGGTCAACTATCAATTTTATTGAAACTATGTTTAAAAGAAACATAGTTTCATTAAAACTCCAACCTCCTCCATTTTTGGAAATCGATTGAATAAATTTTAAAGAAATTTTGAGACTTCTACTTTGGCAATAGGAATTCTTGGTATTTTTATGATTACCCATCTAAAAAAACATCAAATATGTATTAGTTTTGCTTTAATTAGTTGCAAATATGGTTACCCGTGTTGTGTTAAGATCTTTCTCTCTCTCTCTCTCAAGTACAGACGGCACCTCATCAAGCAACTACAATCTGCAAATTTTCTTAACAGATTTTCAACTTTATTGTTCAATGTTGATTGGGAAAATTTGACAGTTTCGCAGGTAGCTTAATGTGCTGTCGTCTGTACCTACAGAAAAAAGATGTTCCTTTTCAATCACCCATTTCAATCCTTTTCTCTAAAAAACAAACATCCGACATCTCACTCTGACCTAATTTGACAATTGCCGATACACAAGTCCCCCACAGCTAACCGGTCAGTCTGAGTTTATGACCCCACGTCACCAGCCACCTGAACGGAAGGATATGCCAATCAAATTGATACCTAACCGATGAAGTCATGAATGTCACAGTGAGATGTCGCGATTGATATCTAGAACAGTGCTGCAATCTGCGCCTACGCAATCACTGCGCCGCAAGGACTGGTGGAGTTGCATTTTTAAGTTAATTCGTGTATGTGTAAATCGTTTGATGCATTAGTCTACGTTGTTTTTGGTTATCGCATGGGTGATGTTAGCATCGTTACAAAATAATCGATTTCATGGAAAATTTAAATCGATTTTCAAAGTTGGTGTAGAAAGTAGTAAGCGCTTAAGCGTTCAGATCCTACTTCCTACTCCTTTAAAAAAATAACGATCACAAGAATCACAGTTTACATTTTTAAGTATGACATAAAAAGATTAATCCCAGATAATCTAAGCTTTAAATGTAAAAATATATCAAGCTAAATGCCAATGTCACCACCTTGTAAACTTGTCTAAAGTCTAATCAAACGAAAGAAGGCGCGGGCGCAACGATTGACAAACGCTTAATTTAACGATAACATCGATCCATTAGATAACTACGATTAGTGCATGGTGCATTCAGAAGGTTGCGGTTAAACTATCTAAATATATTAAGGACAAAGTCCTTTAGTTTCAAAATTGTTGTTTAGTAGTTTTGATTTGTCATAAAATCACATATTGCTAGAACTAAGTTTCGGTTGAAGGTCCGGTTTCATTTTAGACAAATGACGTCAGTTTTTGTTAATCAATTAAGAGAAGATAATTTACGTGTGGGATTTTATAGACAAGAATAGTTTTGGAGGAAATATTCTAACGCCATTTTTTGGTAATATTGATGTATAGCTTGATGATTGCGCTTGCGAGAATCATGTAAAGTTATAGCGAGTCCATTGCCCAAATTCTTATCATCCATATCACTTTCGCGAACGAATTCGAAGAGAAAATATTCCCTGCATAAATTTGGCAATTTACAAAAATATTGCACGTTTGGAGTACACTCAATCTGTTAGTCAATTTGATAACTGTATCAGTCATAAAATATCAGATGATGATTCATTTGATGAGCCTTACGAAGGGCTGCACAATAAACTATTGACTAGTTAAAGCAATAAATCTCAAGAGGCCGAAGATTCTATCGAACAAATTTTCAATGATCAACGAAGTATGAATAGACAGATATGAAATAGAATAAAGTTCCCATTAGTAGAACTTAATGAATGTGCGAAATGGGAACAAATCTACATTATAATAAATGAAAATAAAATATTAATATTTACACATGACAAGGACAAAGACAACCCTCTACTATAACTAAGACTAAGACCAATAGAAAACCCAAAACAATCACAAGGTTTTTATAAAAAAAATAACGACATGTAAGATATAAAATAAGTTGTATGTAGAGAACTATAGAGACCATAGAATATGATGAAAACTAGTAGCCATATTGACAAGTCAGTCACAAATAATGCCGAAATTACAATTGAATGTAATTCGGCAGTCAATGACGAGACATCAGTTGAATATGGATGTACCTAAATTCGATTCAAATTACAATAGAACACTTCTCTTTGTGCATGGCAACTGTGCATAGTATTTTGATCAAGGGGCTACAAAAGGACACTAAGGGCTCGTCGATACTTATAAACTTAATTGTAGCAATGAAGGGCAAGAACAAATCACAAAAATGCCACTTTCAGTGTGAATGTTACACCGTTATCAATCGTTATCTACACATGATTGTAAACTTGTGAGACGCACGTACTTCTCGCCGTGTTTACCTAAGTACTTGGCAAGTCAGTAAACTTTGTACAGGCTAGAATTAGATCTACACATAAATCTATGTTTATCCGCGGTGCACCGACTAGACCAGTCAATGACATCTGCTATGGGACAGGATAAAGACATGTTTTAGCATAAATCCATATGTATGAAGTCAATGTACACTTTGACTCCAATTATCGGATTTGTTGGCTCTATTTTGGTGAGACTGCTAGTTAGGGCTACATAATCATTACCTATAGTCTCGATGTTCACATAAACGTTTGAAAATTTACTAGAATTAATCACAAAAGATGTGGGTATTTGGGACTTTTATGTGATACTCATTCCAATCTTCGTAAGTAACATAGTCGATGTTACTTGCACAAAACATGAAGTCATATCGAAAGGAAGCCAAAGTGGTAACAACACTAATTGAGTTGTCACCGCACTAACCACGTTTAGCTCTGTCGCACTAAAGGTGATTTAAATATTTATGTTAAGATAGCTAAACTTTATGAGAAGTCACGTACAGAAAGTATTAAAACGATTAGAAGCGAGTCAACTAATATAAGAATTCAGGATATTATGTAGGTATTTGAAATCGATGATAGAAAAATGTGAAATTGTCAGTATGACTGGCTCAAAGAGATGCATGTACAGACGCCAGCACATCAGGCTATCCGAAACTGTCAAATTTTCCCAATCAACTTAGAACTTTATGCTTAGCGATAAGGTTGGAAATCCATTAAGGAAATTTGACAGATTGTTGTAGCCTGATGTGCTGGCGTCTGTACACCGACTTCAAATAATTTGGGAGCAGAGCAGATAGAGGAGATATTACAGGAAGAAGGTGATATTATTATTTTCCTGTCAAAATCATCTTTCTTATGTCAGGGTAGAAGCATTTATTAGATTAGTTAGCTACTTAATTTCCTCGACTTTTCTTAAAATCTATCTTCTTTGCAATGATTCGTGATCCTTCCCTGCTAACACAAAAATGATTAGGCTAATCATAAAGCAATCATTCAACTCCTAGTATTTCTTCCGATTTCCTCCGATGTTATTTTATAGTTTCATTACATTTTCTTTGGGGTAACTCAGGGTAACTAAGAGTTCTCCTTCATATGCGGCATCTCATTCAATAACATTAAAACAATTTTGCTAATTACGCACACTTGCCATTACTTGACCTGCGCATTACATCATAAAGTTAAGGATTATAACGTTAAAACGTGAATTTGTTAAACAATTTTAATCTTACATCTCATAAATAAATATGTCTCAAGTCCTTAATTATACCGCTTTAAAAATATTTTAATGACTTTATAATCACGTTTATGGAACCGGATCGCGCGTATTTATTAAATTGTGACTTTTGATAAATTTCAACGCCATTTTACGCGGTTTTAACTAATCTATCTCTGTCATATAAGTATGTGTTAAGTTGTTAACGCTTCCAAAAATATTTTGCGAAAAATTGCAAAACGGATTTTGATGAAGTGCGAAATTTATAAAATATTTCGGATTAGGTACAACATCGTTTACCTAATGATTGGGTGTCAATGTGTCGTTTTTAAAAATAGTTTTTACTTTCAATTTCTTTGTAATTATTCTTCCCTCTATCCTTATAGTCATCTACCCAAGAGATTGCTGATAAAAATGTTATTTACCTTAAGATAATATCAAGTACTATGCTCGATATGACACTAGAAGTATGTACCTAACAAAAAAAAATGGGGACCAACCTTTAAGTGCCGTTGATGGCACTTTATCCAAAATCACACAAATCACAACACAATAAACGATTTTACAAGCTTTTTTAATAACTAAATGTAACTGAAAACCGTTATCGAAATCCACAACACCGTTACAACTCAAAATTAAACACGTGCGTCTATTATCGCAGTTGCACACTGACTAAAATTTTAATGTTAGTGATAACTTGATAAGCGAGATTCTTTTTTCAAATGTAGAGTAAACAAAATTGTTGTCACGTGTTTTTTTTTTATTCGCCTTGGATTCGCGCGTTCGTTGTAGTGTTGTGTGGCTCACTAAATGCGAAATCGTCGTGAATGGCTTGGAGGCAGTGGGTGTCGTGATAACACCGAATTCGCGGTATTTGCATTGTTTTTGTTTTATACCGAGATCGTTTGTTTTTGACCGCCATGCGGTGTGACATTTATTATGCTAACTAGTTCATGACTAATTTGTAGCTTTAAGTAAATATGTGTTTAAAAGATTTTGGATAGGTTCCTTCTTAATAATCTTCAGTTTTTTCAGCATGTTTTAGACTAATGATTTAGCTATTAACGTAGTATAAATTATATTCTCTTCACGGAGCTACGATTGTTTTTTTTGCGAAAAAAAACGTACAAGAATTATCACAAAATACATAGCCATGTTTTTATAATCGGTAATTTAGCTAAACTACCATTGTAATTAGACTGTAAGTACCAAGGAAAATATTTAAGCGATAAAATTCTTGCGCAAATGTAGGAAGGCGCAATGTTTTCTGCATGCAAACATTTTTTAATTTACCACCATACAATGTAAG